>OX419715.1:73806907-75099812 GCA_948474765.1 Patella depressa
TCCATTTGGTGAATATTTCTGCATAAATTGTGCTTGGGTCGAAAAATGTCATAACTTATAATAGTGTCTCCTTCTTACTTTTGGAGAATACATGTACTGTATCATACATGTACTGTACTTAACAATCATCTGCTTTCAGATGAGACGTATCCAAATATCATTTCTGGTGGTACTAGTACTCATCGGCTGTGGTGTATACATGTATGTTATAAATCGCAAAGCAGAATTCAGCAGGAAGTCAAACTGGAGTTCTACTGTATTACTGGATAGATGTTTGCTGCCAAACGCATCAAAGTTAATTGCTTGGGAAAATAAACCCGACTGGCCTTGGATAGAGGATGTGAGCTTCAAGAACTGTTCAATCAAATCTTGTGCTTTTACTACCCGAAAGGAAGAAGCCGATGTTGTGGTTATTCATATGGTTGGTTACCAACTCCAATCCCCGTTTGATCGACCTTTAGGTCAACTTTGGGCTCTTTTAAGTTTGGAACCACCTCATTACGTGATGACCAATGTCTGGTCAAATCCTGCATGACAATCACAGATAAATTGGACGATGACATATCGCTTAGATTCCACAATTCCTCTAATCCATAAAGTGCATCCTACGCCGATACAAGATCTACCAAATTTACAAGGGATTCTTTCCCAAAAATCGACACTTATCGCAGCTGTGTGAGTAATTGCGAGCATGCACCAAGTAAGAGACTGAAATATATCCAGTTTCTTCAAAGACATCTTGAACAGCCGATCGATATTTACGGAAGATGTGGAAGATTTAAAGGTGGTAAGGGATATGACTGGTTTAAACCTGTTAGTGTAAAATATAAATTTTATCTTGCATTTGAAAATTCTTTATGCAAGGATTATATAACAGAAAAGTTTTTCAAGAGGCAAAATCTAAATTGGGTCGTCATCGTACGAGGAAGTGGAAATTATTCTCAGTTTTATCCAAAACAATCATATATTGATACCCGTGATTTCGAAACAACAAAGGATTTGGCTAACTATATCAAGTATTTAGATAAAAATGACACGGCTTATTTAGAATATTTATCAAATAAAGTAGATTTTAAAGCCAAACTTAATATACCAGAAAAATTTTGTGAAATCTGCCAACGTCTTCATAAACCACTAGTGCCGACACATTATGCTAATATTTGGGATTGGTTCTCTAAGAATGCCTGCTCTGTACCCAGTGACATCATTTAAATAATCTTAATTCTTTTTCCATTTATTTTCATTTTATATACCATTTTTTTATATTTTACCGGACTTAATTTCACTGAACGTCTAAAAGGTATGCCAAGGGTATATCTTCTGCATGGATTCGACTTGCATTGTGTAAGATGTATATGCTATTCAGTTATACCAAGGCCAATAGGGTATACACAATCTTAATCGGCAACACCAACTCACAACATGGCATACCTACCTTTAGTCTATTTGTTTTATTAATAAAAGTCATATTATACCTACATTTAGTCTATATCAACATAGACTCTACCTCAATATAGAATATGTTTTCTTATTTGAAGTCATATTATACCTACCTTTAGTCTATATCAACAAGACTCTACAATATAGATGTTTTATTATTTGATGTCATAACATACCCACCTTTAGTCTGTCTATATCAACATAGACTCTACCTCTACATAGAATATGTATTATTATTTGGTGTCATAACATACCTCAGGGGCGGATCCAGGAATTTTTGCAGGAGGGGGTTTGCCAGGCTTCTGTTACGGAAATCTGCCATCATCGTCTCTAAATTACATAGGCATACATACAAATTGAGCTTTTTTTAAACAGAGAAATCATTCTTATACTGATGTAGGATCACTTTGTGATGTAATTTCATTGATGCAAGGCATTATTTTTTTATGTAGCTGAGCAGGGGGGTGGGGGTGGACCCCCCAAACCCCCCTCTGGATCCGCCCCTGTACCTACTTTTAGTCTATATAAACATATACTCTACCTCAGTATAAACATATAGTTTATTAATTTTTGTCTTACTATAACTATAGACTCTACCCCAATATATAAATATGTCTTATTAGTTGATGTCATAAAATACTTGCCTTTAGTCTCTATCAAAATAGACTCTTTTTACATATACATTTTATCAATTGATGTCTATATCAACATAGTTTCTACATCAATATAGATAATGTTTTATTTATTCATGTCATAAGATACCACAATGTCGCATATATCAACATAAGTTCTTACTTCAATATATAAATATGATGTTATATTATTTGATCATTTATAAATTTACATATACTTTTTTCTTTCTGCATCAACATAGGCAATAATAATGACTTTGTAATCTAATTATTATACCGTTTTACACATAATCCAAATCGTTTATTCACTCTTGAAATGGCGTACTGGACCTAAAATCGAAGGTAAAATGTGCACGTGAAATAGTTTGTAAATATGTTTTGTTTTATTATGTTTGTCATTGAAATACTATGTATTCTACACAATCAATTGCACTTGCATTCATTGGTAAGTTACACTACAGCTGTTGTCAATGTGGAGGCTTGTTATTCCGTCCGTCATACTTTTCATTGCTGTATCGCCCATCTGTTGTCCTTCATCTAACTGCCCTTTTGTCTCATATTTATCGACTAATTCTTTGAAACTTGCGATCTCCCAAACTGTAATTTCGCTACTTCTTGCTCTTTCATGTGACATTGAGTCAAACCCTGGTCCTACAAAAGTTAACTTGTTATCTTTCGTTCATCTGAACGCAAGGAGTTTGCGACACAAGGTTGATCTCATCTCAGTAGAAATAGATGATTATGACATTCTCTCAGTATCTGAAACCTGGCTCAATTCCATCCCATCGTATCATGCACCTGTCATGCACCTGTCAGGAAAGATCGCACAACTATAATAGCGTTGGTTGGGTTGCTGTGTATGTCCAGAATTCTCTGTCGTTTAAAAGACTCTGTAATTTAGAAGTTAATGGTACAGAGACGTCAGAGTGTATATGGCTCGAGATTGCAACAATAAACGTACAATTTTTATTTGATACTTTCTATAGACCTCCTAACTCTAAAATATCTGTAAATAAACTGTTTTTAAAATCTTTTAACCATGCCCTATTTAATGATGTTGGGAAACGCTTCATCTTAGAAGATTTTAATGTTGATATATTGACCCAAACTAATTCCTTTATTCATGAAACCATAAACTGTATAATTTGAATCAATTAATTAATTTTTATTATAACGAGCTTGACTGTAATTCACTTTTAGACCCGATTCTAACAAATTCACCAACATATGTCAAAAATTCTGTTAATTTTGTCTAATTTTTGTAGTGACCATTGCCCTGTGAACTGTCACCTTTCATTCAACAAGCCCCAAAATTCACTTCTTGAAAAGAGTTTTCTGGGACTATAACAACAAAGTTTATTTGGCCTTATTACAGACATTGGCAATCATTTTTCGCAGATATAGTGATGTGGATGAATCATGTATCAAATTCACATAAATTTTATAATTTGAATCAATTAATTACTTTTCCTACTAGATATAACGAATTTGGCTGTAATCCACTTTTGGCTGTAATTCCAAATAACGAGTCTGGCTGTAATTCCAATTAAAGTAGTTACAATTGGACTTAGAGACAAGCCATGGATGAACAGTGAAATTTGGAAAATCAGCAGATTCAAAACTAAACTTCATAAGAAAGCAAGAAAGTCTGATTTGGCAACCCACTGGGCAGATTTTCGTAAAACACGGAATGTAAAAAACTGCACTTTAAAAAGCTGGACACTTTGGCAAACACTTCAATTCTGTAACGGTCAGAAATTTCTCAGACATCAAAATCCGTCTTGTAATTGTGGGCATCAATTTGAAGACAGCTATTATTACTTACTAGGTTGACCATTGTTTTTGGATAAACGACGGATACCAATTGAGACTCCTCCACCACGACAGAGAAACATAAAACTACTACTTTCTGGATCTTCCGAACTTAACAATGCTACCAACTACTCCATGTTTTCAATAGTTCATAATTTCATAAAATTACAAAGCGATATTAATTGGTTTAGTATTATATATATATATATATATATATATATATATATATATATATATATATATATATATATATATATATATATATATATATATATATATATATATATATATAAATAAATGCATTATATATAAATAAATGCATGTGCAATTGACTGATTGATTGTATTGCGGTATATTTATGTGTTATAATGTAAATACTGTACATATTTCCGTTGTCTTATTATTTTACATGTTCAAATTTTGGAGAGAGGATTATATAGGCTTTGCCTGTTTCCCCATCCTAAAATTCAGTAAAAAATGGTTTATATAAAAACAAGTTATTTCTAGCATCTTGCCAGCACTGTCAATGACTCAATTTATTAGTATTTAAAAAGATAGACTTACTCAAACAGCAGAGCTTTCATGACCATGTGTCCTTCTTCGTGGGCTTTATACATAAGAGTATATAAATATGGTAACAATCTGTATCTGGTCATAAGAACTGGTTTAACTATATCTACAAAACGCTGGTCCCATGCTGCTGGATCTTGATGCTAGAAATAGTAATTTACACATGTATGCAAAAACCACGGGTTTAGCTATATCCATAGAGCGCTGGTCTTATGATCCTCGATCTTGGTGCAATAAATAGGAGCACGTTTAACATAACAACAGTTTAGTTCTCATTAAATTTTGGAAAATGTTGCCAAACGGGCTCAAACATAGGCCTCCGTGCGAATGGAATGAACGTATCAACTATTTTCGATCTGTGTAAGATCGGCTTGACTGACTTGGACGTGTTCTATACTTTGTGCCTGTTAAAACGAGATGGACGTACTACGAACGGAATTGTCGCCTAGTGTGTCCATAGTCATTCGATTGAATGATTCGCCCGGACCAATAACAGATTTGATATATTCGGCCGAATTACATTTGCCTGGTGTGTCCTCTTGGCCGAAGCATTTGGCCGAATGTGGAATTCATTAGCCAATCACCACTCATGTGGCACTTCTATTTGGAGGCATAGTGAGTGGAACGGGAATGAAGAATAGCAATAATCTTGTTGTTTATAAGAGATTTAATGTTCAATACATTAAAGAAGCATTATGGGAGATAAGATTAAGAGTTGGCAGTTCTCACTGTAATAATTGAAAACTAGATAGTGTAAAGGTAATTTTCTGAAAATTTCAGTCAAATTGATCCACTATGAGCTAAGAACGAAGTGCGTGAAATTTTCGCCTAGCCTCGGTCATCATAACTAAAATCATTAATGTAATTACGATAAGCGAAAATAACCTAAAAACAAGCACACTCTATATATCAAATGCACCTACCTACCCCCCCCCCCCCCCCCCCCCCCCCCACACACCCAACACACATACACACTCACACTTAAATAAGAGATGCCATGATACATACCCTAAATATTTGTTCTTTCCATCTACCATTATGATTTCTAGCAAACGGGTAAAACGCCCCAAGCTGGTGCCACCTTAAACACATTTCATATTCAGCTTCATACCAAAATCCACAAATGTCCACGCCATTCTTTGAATTGAAAACATAATAAAGAATTGTAAGGATGTTTTATTTACACCATCCGCAAATACCGACTGAAAATTGTAAATTTCTAAAAGCAACAGATTGAACAGCTGATATTAATCGGTGATGAGAAGGGGGTGGGTGCGAAGGTGCACGGATGTCCTATGGCAAGTTCACATAGATGACGTAGGGGTTTTTAGAAGTAAGAGAAAACCAGAGGACCCAGAGAAATCCACGAGATTAAGCAGGCGATGCTACTCCTTGTCTAGTCATTCGGATGGGACGGAAAACCAAGGCACATCGGTGTGCACGTAAAATATCGCTTTGCAGTTGGAATTCGATATAAGAGTGGACCAGGGTGCCGCTGCCATGGCAATATTTCCCTTTTAGCACACTGCATGACGTATGCCCGTCTTCATTTGCCCAGTCGGGGCAAAACAATAGGACGTTAAACCTCATTTCATTTCATTTCCATCTATGATTGGGTTTTAGGTCACTTCATCCTCTTGTTGTGAAGGGCTTGGCTATTTCAAATGTTATGTGACGTATCAATGCATTCTTCTTATTGATTTGAACGTGGAGCCATGGCGGCGCAGTGCGTAAGGCACTTGCTAACTAACCGGGAGATCATAGGTTTGCCCCCAGGCCGACGAGAACGTTGTCCAGATTTTTACAGTGTCGTTTGCCGTTGTCAATTGTGCAGGGCGGAGGGACTGGTAAGAAACAGTGCGAAGTCGTTCGGCGTGAGAGGAAAATTTCCCTTAAAGCCACTGCATGGCGCATGCTCGTCTTTATTAGCCTGGTTCATGCAGAAAGGTGGGGCGTAAAATCCTATTTTATGTCATATCATTTATATTAATCATATATTTTATGTTTAACATAGTTTAATAATTATGTTCTTACCATAGAAAACCCAAACATACTAAATTCCATTATGCCTGAAAAGGTATCAAAAATCTCAGAAATAAAGATATAATTGTTATGTTAGAATTTGTAATACATACCTTACAAACGTCCTCTCACCTAATTAGCCAAATTTATGAAAATTTCGTTTTTCGGATTTAATGTGGGTTAAACTTTGACTTTCAGGTTGATAGGTGATGCACTGCCGTATGTACTAGGGAAAGAGATAACCTTGATTTTTATTTGCTACAAATTTTGTATGTGGTTGACCACTAAAATTATGATACACAAACTTAAAGTGACATGCTAATTACACATCACCGTGATCAACCTCTTAACTCCGTTAACCTTCCGCCTCTAATCAGGCATGAATATCAACAAAAAATAGGAGAAATCAAAGAGAGATGGATTATCCCTACGAACTACAAATCTATATTTTGTGTTACCGAATTATGACCCTTTGTTTGCTTAAAAATGCAACGTCCTACTTTTCTGCACCGACTGGGTTACTGAAGTCGTCATACAGGCTGCTATCAAGCAAACTTTGCCCGGACCGCGGCGCTACTGCCTACTCATATTTTAAAGGTTATTTTACGTGCACGACACTGTGTCCGAAGGAACCAGTGTACGTTGTCCCTTTCCAGGTCATCTTTCACATACAATGTACTTCTGACATTGAGATCGAAATGGAGCTTTACGTCCACACGACACAGACTATGAAATTTCGAGACTAACTTATGATCCAATTAGCTGAATGGTCTAAATCTTAAAGTCTGTCATTGAGTCAAATGTTTTTGATCTCTTGATCTCAAGAAGTAGCGTGTTCTATAAACAAGCGAATTATTGAAATGACACTGTGGCATATATGTTAGTCCCGGAATGACGTAATTCGTGTTGGGTGGACATTAAACCACATTTCTCTCCCACCCACTTACTTATAATAGACCAGTGTAGATTGGACCATCTACTTTCATTATCACCCATCCATTTAGTGGCATATTTACCAGTACCAACAAACGATGATCTTGTCATCGTCCATGGTCGTTTATCCGGGGATTGCATTAACAAAGAACTAACAAATAAACGGATTAATTAAAGATGCATCATGTTAGATTTAGAAGCTGACAGCTCTTACTATTATAGTTCACAAATAGATAATTCGAAATATTAAAATTTTCATTCAAATGACTTTATTCTGAACGAAGTTATCACTGTTTGAAATTTTGATCAGATTTGGCATGGATTGTTTATTATCGTAACGATGGTACTTATTATTCGAGACTTATCATCCACGATTTGCCATTTTTAAAGTATTAAATGACGACCGTGTTCCAATCTGTTTAAATCTCCGGATGGAAATATAAAACGTGAACTTACATGTACTTGTATGTCTAGACATACTCGGTAACCCCAGTGGTATCATTCCGTTCCATTCCACTAACCCCTGGGTCCATTTATAGTGTATTCAAATTTTCCGCCCTCGCGCTGGCAATATTTTTCCGACCATTTAAAAATTCCACAAAATAGAAAGCGAGCGGACAAAGGGGAGTAACTCGCATTTTATTGCAACTTCGATCGTCGTTTAGTGGTTAGTCTGCATGTCACTTGTTTGAAATTGAATTTCTTGCCAACTTCCTCATGTCGATGTATAGTGGCGAGTGAACGCAACCAATGGCGCCAATGACTGGTATCTAAACTTTTCTTTGATTGGGTCGTAGAATAAACCTACGTGACCAATGAATACCTCATGAATGGACCCAGTGATTGGTGGAGTAGAGCTGAACCATGACACTGGGGATACCGAGGATGACGACTGGATGGATTCAGTGTGGTCGTCTAAAATGTGAACGTACTTGTATGTTTGGATGGCTTCACTGTGGCCATATAAACTGTGAACATCATAATGACGACCCCAGTGTTGTATATTATCCATACAGATAGTTCTTTCATATATTTTACCATCAACTTCAGAACCTGCTACACCTGAAACATTGATATTATTCATTGAAAGCGTGAGAAGGAAGGGGATGGATGGCCGAACGGTGTGATGCGTGCGCTTTAGAACAAAAGGTTTGGCATTGGGTCAGCTGGTGTAGTTTCGATTCCAAAATTGTATGCAACAGTAGGATCACATGTCCACCCTCGTGGGTTTACTCCGAGTCCTCCGTTTTCCCCACTGCTAAAGACCCATACACGTAAGCGAATTAGGGAAATTGAACCCCTTTCTACTCCTGTGTGTGTCTGTTTCTCGGTTTGTTCACAATTATTGTAAAATCTTTACAGTTTAGGGATTTCAAGATTGTTTTTTGCAAATTTCAATTATTTACTACATTACAAAACGATTGATAACATTCAATCTGCCTACAATCAAACAGGCCCGTTCATGGTACTTCTCTTTTTATAGCCCATGGTGTCATTATATTGAATGTTGAATCTCTTGAATCTCTAAAACGAATATCACTTCGAATATGATGAATAGAAAATTTCGCAACATTAGTCAACCCATGTTATAGAAAGGGAAACCATTGCCACCTATAAATGATTTAAAATCCGTTAATGTTGTTACACCCCACCCCCCTCCCCCAAATATTTTATCACTGATGAAGCCGTTTAAAGATAGATAGTATTCCAAAAATATCAAATGACGATTGGTGGCTTTAAGTTTTACAGAACTTACGTGGAGTATAGGGTGGATAATTCCATCTAGTGTGTTTACATCCTTCTGTTGAACCATGAACAAAGCTAGCCGGTTCGTTCATATCCTAAATAAATATCATTCTGAGTTAGTTTCTGTATACATAATATGATTCTTTGCTATTGTCGTAACCAAACTGGAAACCAGGGGGGTCTCTTTTACGTACATACCGAGGGTGGACCCCGGTTTTTCTAGACATTTGAAAATCGAGACGCTTTTTCGTGCCAAGCCCTCACCAGGGGGAACCACAGTGTAAAATAATGGATACTGATCGACAGAAATTTACTTACTTCCACTTTATGATATTATACATTCGGAAAATGTGGCCTTTATTGTTTCAATAATTAAACAACTGTTTAAACCAATACTTACTATCCATAATGCGTCATATTTAATATTTTCTTCGTGGTATAAAAAGTTCATCCATTTCAACCACCAATCTTGTGTTTTAGGATTTGTGAAGTCCGGAAAAGCTGTCACACCTGGCCACACCTGTAGGTTTTAATAACAGATCTCTTTTATCACTAGATCGCTGTAACACTATCTTAGTCATAACAGAGATCAGTTTAGTAAATATATGATTTATTTACATCAGGTATATAAAACAGCTACAACAACAATACGGGAACTATAGACGAACACATATAACCATAATAAATCCACCATTCTGTCCCTCTGCCAATAGAGCGATGGAACTCGGGTGAATCCACACGCCGGTCTCTCCGTCTCGTCATGGCATGCTTACTGAACTGGATATTTTTCTATGTCCAATACCCGGTGGAACTCTAGTGTCAGTCATTGCAAGTACAGAAACCATCGAACAGCTTGAATCTTTCACCCCTCCACCTCGCATCGCAAAAATGTGTCTTTAAGAACACAAAATTTGCTTTATTCGAACTGGAAATTTTTACCATTTCTTACCTCTCCTATTAATACTTTATTAGATTCGTTCTTAATAAATATATCTTGCTGTACACCATCATCAAACATATCATATCCTGGACTGTTTACTGCAGCTTCTTCTATTATAGTTCTATTGGCACCAATTCCAGGATCCTTCGAAAATCACAAACAATATAGTAATTTAAAGACAATCACAAATTTTGTTCATTGTAGTGCATTAAATACAAAGAATATTCACATTCATTTTAGTACTTAAATACAAACAATAGTACATTTCAAACAGACAAATCATAACCTTGATTATTTACTCCAGCTTTTGAAATTATGGTTTTGTTAGCACCAAGACCGGATTCCTGGTTAAAGCAGAACGAAAATCTTACATAAATCTATACCAGGATGTGAATTTAATTCAAACAGACAATATGCAAGAACTTAATCTTTCTATTGCAGGTCTCTCTTTATCCTTAATTCTTACATAAATTATTAAATAGATATTAATTGGCTCCGATTTTGAGTAGATTCAGATACGTTTTACGGTTGATGATTTAACGTATAAATGGATAACGGAGGCTTTGTTTATTATGGTAACGACGGTAGCAGTTACAATCCAGGCTACACTGGAATTGTATCGTCGATAACTCGACTCAGAGTGAAGTAAGTTGAGTGATCTCTTCAATATATTCCCTTTGTATTATCTGCTTTTTATAGACACTCATCTTTTGTACAATAAAACGAAACATATAAAAGTTCTCGGGGTTCTTGAGAAATGTAAAACAGTACAACTTACAATGATAACAACAAATCGTTGGTTATTTTCATGTAAATCTTGAACAACTTCTGGTAAAGCAGTCCAATCTTTTCTGTCATAAGTAAAATCATAATACTTATACATATATTCTATATCTACCCATTGGCCATCCTGAAATATTCCACAATCATTACCTATCAATTTGAGTCATGTTTCACTAAATAGTAACTGCATTAGAATCACGCCACACACAAAATAAGCGAGTCTATAGCCGGGCTTCGGGAATATATATTGTGGGTCGAAAATTTGTACCACGATTCATAAAAGAAGGATGAAGACCTTTAGCAGTGGGAGGAAGGCGAATAACCTAGAGAAGACCCACGAGGTCGGACAGGCGACCGAGGAATTGAAACTGCACAAGTTGATTCAGTGGCATACCTTATGATACAACGAGCACGCGCTAACCATTCGGCCATCCACCGCCCCAACTACGTTCGGAGCAAGATAATAAACTTACATAAGGTATACCGGCAGCTCTGGTTCTGTTGATCACCATCTTCATATCTTCTATATCTTTATATCCCCATCTACATAGATGATATCCTAAAGACCAATATGGCGGCATTACAGGTCGACCTATAGCCTATAATTAATGGAGAAGGGTATAGAATGTCAACATTTTTTTAAAAATAATGTTGTTTTAAACCAAATGTCAAGTCAAAAGTTAAAATATGAGCATACCAATGTCGATCTGTGTACATACCTGAATATATTGCTGTACAGCTTGTTCAGGACTTGGTCCCATAAATATATAGAAATCCAGAATACCACCAATAACACGATATGTTACAGCAGGATTGGGGCTTGGTTGTAACGTAATATCTGAAATCGCCATATTGAATAGCCTTAATATTGTACGTTATTGAATTTGAGATTTGAAATATGTTGAAGACATAGTTGGTATATAAAGAATGTTAAACATACATTATGCAAGAAATAAATCTGCTTATTGCATATCTTCATTTAGGCTTCAGATATTACAATTAGACCTTTATTACACGACAAGCTCAAAATCAACTCTGTGCACCCATCGGGTGGCTTGGATACAGCTTGGATTTAAGCAGCCGTCCGTTTAAAATCAGATCAATAAATGGCCGACCAGGCTAACGTTTACTGTTATTCATTGAGTCACTACCGGAGACCGTCGATGAAAGACATGCCCATTGAGAATGTTACTTGATAATCGAGAATGTGTGGGCGGAGTTATCGTCTGTCAACCAATTTGACTAAAATTTCAACATTTGTTTTTTTTTTATCATCTATTTTTGAATTATTATAGCAAGTTTGACAAACTCGTTATTCAACTCTTAACTTACGTATATTTAAGCAATCTTTACGAGATTTTTTCTAATAGATATCAAAACATGTTTTACCCATAGCATTGCTGTTTTTTAGCAACACAACAGACGCCCTTCCGTCATTTTCTATGTTCATATAAACTGGATGAGCACCGTAAAGGTTATCAGGTCCCTAGATGAAAACGAAAAAATATATTTTTTTAAATTAAAGTGCATCGTGTAAGAGATAAATATACGCCTTTGAAGATCTTTATTTGGCATCAATCAATGTTATATAAATTATTATTTAAAGATTTTTAACACGGCAAGCACATATTCAAAACTCCAAATTAAAGTATATTAAAGGCGCGCGACCATTTAAATGTTTACCGATAAAATAGATAATCGAGAAATAGAGTAATATATTCATCTTTTATTTCTATTTTTGAAATATGAAATCAAGAACAGACAGCTCTTTATCTCATTCTTACATAAGCACGCAACA
The DNA here is from genome assembly GCA_948474765.1 of Patella depressa. Classification (NCBI taxonomy): domain Eukaryota; kingdom Metazoa; phylum Mollusca; class Gastropoda; family Patellidae; genus Patella; species Patella depressa. The sequence goes on from OX419715.1 coordinate 73,819,584, forward strand.
GGGTAAAATATAATTACCACGCCAATGACCCAACTATAAGTACGGAACTGGGTTTTGATTAGTACTGGTATGGCCTACCATTATTTCAATAAACAGTACGGACACTGTGCCAATCGCACATTATGTTGGACTCTCCTGTTAATTGTATAAATGAAATGAAATGGAGTTTAAGGTCCCAATGTCCTGTCCTATACTGGGCTAATGAAGCCCATCGGCGCTACGGCCTACCGTTATATCGAATTTCAACTGCCAAGGGATCTTTTACGTGCACGCCAATGTGTACACAGGGCCTCGGTTTTTCGCCAATCCGAACGACTACAAAGCTGCCCTTGTTATGCCCCCCGTCCAGCATCACTGCACTGACACTCGGAAAATCTGGCCATTTCAGGGATCGAACACCCGACTTCCAGGCTACCGAGCCAGCGCCTAACCCACTTAGCCACCGTGATCCCCTAATTATAAATAACTCACAATTGGCCCAATACTTCTTGTGAATATACTCCATGTTTTCCAGTTCATATCATGACGAAATCGACGATGGTTCTGTTCACCAAAACCATAGAGTTTATCAGAGGGTAGACGAGTTGTTATTTGTATAAACTGATCAGAGTAGGTCATTCCTGGTAGATCTGTAGAAAATCTGTAAAATCACAAAGAAATAGTGCTTTGACCTGTCACGACGTTCAGCTGTATGGTCAAAACAATGCAGACCCATTTTAAATGCCATTTTGTATTAATCCGAGATTTTACGACGTAGTTTCCCCTTCTCAGTGGTGCAGGACGGAGGGCCTGATAAGGACAGCTCTCAAGTCGTTCGTATGGGACGATAAAGCGACGCTTCGTGTATATACTGGCATGCACGTAAAAGATCCCTTTGCATTTGGAATTCGATATAAGTAGCATAGTGGCACTGCTCGGGCGAAATTTCACCCAACACACTGTATTGCGTACGCCCGTCTTCATTGACCCAGCATAGGGGCGGAACAGTAGGACGTTAAACCAGGTGCTTATATATAAATAATATAAAGGAGCTGGCCGGTCACCTCTGGCTTGCGGCTGTGGTTTCGATCCTTGGCGTGAGCGTATGTGGCATGGATATAGGGGCGCCTTCTCAACCTCGTGGGTTTCCTCCGGGCACCCGGTTTCCTCCCACTGCTAAATTTCCCTTCGCGCAAGCGAATTATTGAAATAAAATTAAACCATATGTTAGTCCCGAAATGACCTAGTTGTGTCGAGTGGACGTTAAACCCCATTTCTCTCTCACTCTCTCTCTCACTATACACGGATGTCACGGAGCTATTGCCAATTGGGCGGTTCGGATTTCAGTGATCGACAGGAAAATAATATGTATACGTTAATCCAATGGTTCGCATGACATGCACCGTGCACCATTCAGTATCCCTTGTTCATATTATACATAGATGTTAAAATAGTACAATTAACCTACACTGCAACATATTCTCCTTTTCTTTTTACGGTAATACCAAACTGAGGTTTCCCTTCAACCAATGTTACATCGTATAACTGTCTGTCGCTAGATGGCGGTGTTTCAGGCGAAGGTATATCGACTGCCTCTTTAGGCACTTCATATCTCTTCACTCCCACTGGCGCAACCTGGAATTATAATAGAAGGACGTTAAAATGTCGAGGAAAGAAGCACAATATGATACGGCTAGCGCTTTCGGTCTAATATTTATCGGATGATACTAGATACCGTTTAATTATTCAAGCGTGGGCATAGCATACATTGAACCGACATTAGTACCTATAGCCACACCTTTTTATTCGATTATACAATTGCTGACAAAAATCAAATATATTGTAGAAGATCACAAGATATAAATCACTTAGTAGAAATGATTTTGGAAAGCGGATGTTTGTCAAACCAAAATTCAATTTCTTACCCTTATTCGTAATCTTGATTCTGTTTGATACTCAGCAGTAACAACAAGTCTGTCATAGATTTCACTATCATATATCTTGGGTGTATTTATTCTTTCTAGTTCCGCTTCTAGCCCATTGTTAGACTGAGTTATCTCTCCTCTTACTAAGTAACCATGGCCTTCTGGGTAGATGCAAGACGGCGCATTTGTTGCATCGTTGTCCTCGTTCCATAAACACCTAAAATGAGCAATGAAGCTGTTAAACCACTGAAGTTATGTTACATCAACTTGAATTTTCATAATGACATAAAATGTAGTCACGCAAAGCGTAGAATATGCCCACACAACAGCTGTGCCACCCCAAAATGTTTTAGCCCTTATCATGCCCACAAGCTGTAAGGGGTCGACATCTCATGACATAAATTTGAACACAAGATTTTCGGAAAGCTTTGTCAAAAATAAATATTAATCCAATTTTGACGAAAAGAAACAGGGGTCCGGGTTTTGCCATAAATGCAATAGAAAATGGAATGAGGTTTAACGTCCTACTGTTCTTGCCATAATACAAGCTTCTTGAAAGTTTGAGAAGACCTCTAGGGTGCTGACAATTACGTGTGGACGGACCGTCGGACCGACTGACGGAAAGGGTTAATACAATATGCGGCCACATTCCAACACTTATAAGATCATTGAGTGCTCAAAGAATGATTTGTTCTATATTTAAAAAAATGAAATCTTAACATTTACCCTCGAGCTGTACAGGAATCTTGGTTGGCATTCTTGTCTGGGTGACAGTCGATTAGTGGCTCCCGTGGAATCTGCGACTTATGACCTTCTTTTGGACGACTAAAAGAATAATATTCTAAATTCTTGATGTTTTTATGATTGATACATTTGAATGTTGTGCCTATATACATAGCTGTTCTCTGTTTTTATCCCCTACCCTTCTCCCCGTTTTGCATGGCATGGTTGACCTTTGGTTCTAGAATGGAAGAAGACTTTTTCTGACAGGTTTTGGTTAAAAGTCATGAATTTGAGGCGTAATTACTAGGAAGTAGACATATATGAATTTGGGAAATCATGTACCAAAATGACGCCAAAGCCTGTAGATTCCTTCTACTGTAGCAACCAGTCGAAACTGAGGGAAATTTTACCCGGACAGCAGCGCTACGGCCTTCTCCTGTATCTAATTCCAACAGCCAATGGATCTTTTACGTGTACATCAATGTATATACGGGACCTCGGTTTTACGTCCCACCCGAACGTCTTGACAGTTGTCCTTGTCAGGGCAAGGCCTTCCTGCACCCTGACAAGGGGATACCACGCCGGAAAATCCCGATAAACTTTCTCGGCCAATGCACGAATCGAACACGCTACCTCCACGCTAGCGAGCCAGCGTCCTACTCACTTAGCCAACATGGCTCCCTTTTTGTGATTTAAATGGTGAGGGAGGGGGTATAGTTTGAGGCCAGGTATAGGAACAGAGTTACCTTCTCATTTGACAAGTTTGACTGTCACTCGTGTCATCCTCACCACAATCATAGTTACCTTGGTCTCTGGAACGAAATATATCCAGATAAATATATGCCTTTGGCTGGTTATCATATATATATATGTGTAGGATATATTTTGCTGTCCAAATCAACCTAAAATACTTGAAAACCCCACTTCAATTACCAGAATACAAACAGTAGATTTCAGGGGCGGATAACAGGCTTTTATTTTGGGAGGGTGGGGCAGGGGGGGAGGGGGCTTACACGTTCAATCAAAGCCTATAAACCAATATTCAAAAATTGCATAATGCTATACTCACTAGCTACTTTTCGGCCTAACCGGGGTTAATAATTTTCCAATAATGAGCGGGACAGATTTTTTGACCCCCTCCCGGGAGAATACGATTGTGCGCCCCTGTAGACATTATGATATGGATATCACCTTTTGGTTAAGACTTGAAACATATACCTGCTAGTCGTTTATCTGAAGTTAGATAGGGATTATAATGTGTTTACTCCATTTATGCAATCTTTGACACGCAAAACAAAATTTACCATTTACTAAACAAAATTAATCCCTTAACAGATATGAAAGCAAGTTATGCAGATTTGCTTGATAAACCTTATGGGGTGCCTTTAAACAAATACTGCAAACTAATAAATAGTACACGACCCATAAAACCAATTGCATTATAAGCTACCCGATGATTGCCTAGAAAGAACATTAGTGCCGTCGACAGCGAAGTAGGGAGAAGGCAATTGTTTCGGTAATTGCAAACCGAAAATATTCACAGGCAAATAAATCTAATTATGTCGATTAAACCTACATTATGCAATAGCTAAATCTGCTTATTGCGAGTCTTTCTTAATATAAACTATTAAGTAACCTTTTATTAACATGACCATAATCAACTATCAATGCCATCGGATAACTCCGATATTAAATAGATAAGAACAGTTCAGCCATATTTTGATTTAATCTCAAAATGGTGAAGCGAGTCTAAGCTTGAACAACCAGTGCGGTGGTTGCAATTAATGAACACATCTACAGTAATATCTACGTTCGCAGAGAAGCAATTTGAATGAAATTTTCACTAAATTCATTTTGCATCATCTATTTTCGGACTATTATAGTAAGAATGTGCAACTATTTATCTAAATCTTACATAATGTATCTTTAATTCAAATAATCTACATAATTTTCTATAAACATGACCTACTTACCTGTCATAACTCAAGGATAAATATACAAAACTGGTCTGAAGACTAAATACTATTAACAGTAGAGGTAGATTTGATGCATTCATATCGAGTCAATGTAAAACGATGTTCCACTTCCCGAACGAGATGTAGAATAATATGCATTGATAGTCATATCTCTTTACCCTACTTTTCCTAAAAAAAAATCCCAAAAGGAGACAGTTTCTTGTGAGTGTTTAATCTTGAACCTAATAAATCTATAAGTTCTGGCGAATAATTTCAATATGACTGCATGTTGATTTAAGAACATGATTTAGATTTTTTTCATTTTATTTAGCTATATAATTTTCAATTTCTAGTCAGGTACAATGGTAGCATGTATGGTATATTAATGTGAATGTATACGGTAAGCGAATCATTTTTTAAGTACTACTACTACTGGTCACATAACATTATTTAATTTGACCTACTTACACAATCACCCGAATTAACTAGATAAAATGAAGTGAATTGGGTTGGGTTTAACGTCCAGTTAATCTGCTCCGACTCGACTAATTGAGGAGAGTAGGCCTATACGCCATGCAGTGCGCTGTGAGGGGTATTTTACCAGGACACCGGCGCCTCGATCAACTACATGTTCTAAGATTTTACATTAAAACCCGCGACGCTAATGCGTCCTGGGTCCTAATGATCTCAGGATATGCCTATTGGACAATAACACCGGGGGCGTAAATTATAACACCTCTCTAAATGCAAAACCGGAAGTGTTTATCTCCTAATAAGGACCTTTCGCATCGGTACGAAAACGAATACGAAAACTGAAACGTCATCGATTCGTGTGTACTTGTGACGTCAATCCGGTAATGAATGTTCTGCCAGTGAGTGTTAGCGTATGGAGCTGGATTCACGTAGGCATGCAAATGAACATGTTTCTTGTCTCCAATATTGAATTTTCCACCATTTTATGAGGCCTTGTGTAAATTGTTGATTGTGTATGATTTGTAGAATGCGCCCAAATTCACTATTCTGCTTTGATGTGTTGAAGATTTGCCAAAACAGCGATTGAAATCTTTGTCTTGACCGAGAGGTTCATCTAGCTATTATCGTACGCTGGACTGCGAAACCGTGTGTTAAAAGATACGAAAAAGAAAACGTAAAGGAACATATGTTTCGGTGTTCGTTTTCGTACCGATGCGAAAGGTCCCTTATCATTATATCCCCGTACGTATTGTTCAGCCTCTGTTAGCTTACATGCTGGTCATTAGGGTGTTTGGATGTTTAATGTGTGAGTTTGTATCATAATAAGGTTCTGTAATTCAGTGGTTTCGATCCTCCGTTTGTACGCGAAAAGGAATAGGATCGTCTGCGCTACCTCACAGGAGTTCTCCCGTTCCACCGTTTTCCCTCCACTGCTAAAGACCGCTATTGAAATAAAATTGAACCATATGTTAGTTCCATTTCTTGCTCTCTTGCTGTTTCCACGGTAGTGATATTGAAGGAGTAGTTCAAATAAATCAAATTTTCTTATCTGGACGCCAAGTTAAAAAAATAACCACTTTTCAAATCAGGGTTTCAAGAATGCTTAAGCCTTACACATATTATTAGTATTAATCCAAACCAGATACATTAGTCTGATATGTATTTTATTTTCATCCCCATGTTGACCAGTAAAGATCGAGATTTGTTTTATTTCAAACTTCAATTTAGGAGATGATAAGTCCTAATTATAACTTATCATCTCCTAATTAGGACTAAATTTACTTTTCGATGATTTTAAAGATGAGATAGTATCTCATAATCTTTGCTGTTAAAACTGGATGCCAAAAAATATTAACTTCAGTGTTATTTTTGTACTATTCAAAAAAAGTAGGGGATATTTGATTTTGGGGGCATAATACTAAAATATGCAAATGATTACGAAAAAAGTCACTATAGAACCTAACAGAAGAAACATTTCCAGTTACATGTGACGCCCAAATGCACCAATAGCTACTGCATGGAATGCAGGTGATGCTTGGGATCATCATGGGGGTCCAACCCAAGATTTACACGACTCTGACTTTGAATGTTACAGTCATTGTGGCATTGAATTCCAGGGTGGAAACATCAGTTTAATTGTTTTAGTGACCAGAAAACAAATTTTGATATGCGTCGGCTTACCCAAAATGAAAGGTTACGTGCCCTTGGCATGCAACAGATCGGCACAACACAGGCGGTTGTGGCGCGGACGAAGAATGTTTCTCAGTCTGTCATAAGCAGGCTATGGTACAAATACCGTGATACACAATCTGTACAGGACAGACCACGCTCAGGTCGACCAAGGGCGACAACTCAAGCCCAGGATCGATTTATCCGTACCTTGGCCTTGAGAAAACGTGTCATCACAGCAAATCAGATCAGCGCTCGTCTTCAAACAGACACTGGTGTGAGAGTGAGTGGCCAGACGATTCGGAATCGACTGCATAGGGGTCACCTTCGCGCCCGACGTCCTCGCGTGATCCCTTGTTTGAGAGATCATCACATTCAGGCAAGACGTCGTTGGTGTAGGGATCGTCAACACTGGGATAATCGACGCTGGAGCAATGTGATGTTTTCAGATGAGTCAAGGTTCACTGTTGATTTTTTGGACAGACGTAGGAGGGTGTGGCGTGTGTGGCGTCGTCGAAACGAGCGCTTCCAAGACGTTTACGTCATCAGACATGATCGATTTGGGGGTGGTTCTGTTATGGTGTGGGGAGGCATCACTGTTGCTGGAAGAACGGCTTTACATGTTGTTGCAGGGCGTGTTACAGGCCAGTACTACCGGGACAACATCTTGGCAGTCCATGTTGTGCCGTTCGCACGACGTCATGGCCGCCGTTTCATCTTCCAGGATGACAACGCAAGATGTCACAGGGCCAGGATCGTTACAGGTTACCTCCAACAACAGAACATCACCACATTACCTTGGCCAGCACTGAGTCCCGACCTCTCCCCCATCGAGCATGTCTGGGACATGCTTGGACAGAGGTTACGTCAACGTCAACAACGTCCTGCCAATATCCAAGAACTTGCTGCTGCGTTGCAACAGGAATGGGACAATCTGGACCAAAATGACCTTAGACGTCTCATTAGGAGTATGCCACGTCGGACCAATGCTTGTTTGGCAAACAGAGGAGGATTTACCCGTTACTGACTTTGTTGTTCTTGTGGTAACTTTGCTGTTTGACCCCGGGTATCATTTTACCCTTATAATGGTCAGTCTGTGCCTTACTTAGTCTAACGATCATTTGGAATAAATCGATGAATGTGAACTTCATTTCATTTTGTCATTTGTTTCTTCGTCAGTCTCATTAGGTGACTTTAATAACACTTAAAAATCAAATATCCCCTACTTTTTTTGAATAGTATATAATTGAAATAAATACATTTATAACAAACCGTCGACAAATAATTAAATATTTTATTAATGTGCGCAGGGGTATTATGGCCGCGATGTGAAATCTGCGATTGACATAAATATTGATATCATAAGCAGGGTGACAATATGCTTGACGCCTTCTCCACATTTACTATACGGCTTTAAAAGCAAATACTAGTTATCACACGAAACAACTTCCTAGCTCAACCTTATAGGCGCTAACTCTGACGTGAATAATAGTAAATGACGCGAATCGAACCTGTCATATTTGGGTCCCGTCCCGCTAAGAGCGATATTTTTATATTTTTGTAAATAAATGAAATAACATCACCTGGTTAATCATTAATTAGGCAGGCGAGCATCCGGGTAAGTGATGGATAATGGCCGAAGACTGTTCTTAAAACAACATGCACATGCTCCGGAATGCATGTGAGAAACACTCAAGTCAAATAATGCACGTTAAAACAGATAGTCCAAAATATTCAACATGGAGACGACATGTTTATAACAAATATTAATAATGAGAACAAATGTGACAAGCATTTGGATACTGATTACATTTGGTAATGTACTGTACATTGATTGGTGATTGCTTGTTAATCTTTTCTGGCTTCACACCGATCGAGTTTTAATCTCACCGATAATTGGATGCTTCACACCCACCGTTTGAAAGTCGGATTATACCGTGTCGATTCAATGAAAAATCATGTGACGGGACGGCTGATTGATGTCGGAATCCGGAACGTACAGAGTCCGGATCTACCAGAGATTTTTTGGCTGAAGTAATAAGGAAATAAATCGGGACATTAAAATCATGTCGGATGTCAAAGAGATTCGGATTTATCAGGGATCGGATGTGACAGAGTCCACTGTATATGGAAGATAATAGCCGTAAAAATTGTGATGGTCTTGATATGAGGGATAATAGCAGTCAAAGTTGTGATGGAAAGGATGCTTACCAAAATGATTTAGATATTGTTAATATTTTAAGTACTGTGCTGTGGTTAATATGGAGGTAACTAGCCGTCCAAATTTTGATTTGAAGTTGAAAATATACTCTGATAAAAGTGACAGGACACATGATCAAAGGCAAAAACCAATTCACGAAATTCGAACTCAATATCGTGCAACTATAACGATGATATATTGGAACGGTTTTTAAAATTGGATAAAAAAAAATGTGGCCTGTATAGATTACACCGACTCAGAACACATTTTTTGGTTCAATCATGGGCAATAACCCAGGAAGTTACGGTCCGATATGCGCCAATATCGCAAGGAATCGAGATCTTTGGGTTATAGACACACATGTACAGTTTCATCAAAACGAGCTGAAATTTGTGACCTCTAGTGTGTACAATCAGGGTCATAATCAATGAAGTAACGGTCCCATACATGCCAGTTTCGAAAGAAACCGACAAATGAAATGAAATGGAGTTTAGCATCCTACTGTTCTGCTCCTAAGGGCAAATGAAGACGGGCATACGCCATACAGTGTGCTATGATGGAAATTTTGCCCGGGCAGCGGCGCTACGGCCTACGCTTATATCGAATTACAACTGCTAAGGGATCTTTTACGTGCCACGCCAAAGCGTACAGGGACCTCGGTTTTTCTTCCAATCCAAAAGACTAAATAGCTGTCCTTGCCAGGCCCTCCGTCCGGCATCAATGAATGACAAGGGGAAACCACACCGGAATGTCTGAATGAACTTTCTCGGTCAATGCCAAGGATCGAACTCCGACCTCCAGATTAGTGAGCCAGCGTCTTAACCACAAAGCTACGGTAATCCCAAAGGAACCGAGATCTTTCGGATATATATCTATCTTTCAAGTTATAATTTGCAGAGTATCCACATAGAAGGTGGGCGTATAAAACGCATGATCTAGTGCCGAATGTACTATTAAACGGACAAGTGACATAACGGACGGATTTAAGTGGAATTCTTTATGTAGACAAATATTTGAAATCAATATTCGTCATGTGATATTTCGGCAACTATGAGTTTTTTTTTAATTAATTTCATGTACTGTAATTTAAAGGGCCAATCCCGATAACTTTCTGAGGAAAAAACTGCTTAATTTTGTGTTAAAATCCCTTAAAACCCATTACCTAAGGCCGACCAACTAACACGATATTTGTGATACGCTTGTAAATAACTTAAATCTGACAGTCTTCATCTGGAAATGGAGACCGTTGTATTATACAGTATCTGGATAAAACCAGACTTTTTTCTATAAAAATAATATGTAGGTGAAATTTACCTTTTGTTATCAAGTACAGTACATGGGTCATTCACTGTATAGACCTCTCAAGAAATGTGAATCGATTATCAGGTCACCAAATGAAAAAATTGACCCGAAATCTTAAAAGGGTTACGTGTCCGGATAAGCAGTGTTGACGTTCACGTCCAAACGACTCAATATTTTGAGCTGAAATTTTGAGACAAGATAAATATACCATGCCTCTATATTTTGGTCCATAAATTTCATAAACTCTCGGACTTTAGTTTTTGAGACTCTATTCTTATCGGGATTGTCCCTTTAATTTGTTCAGAGAATAAATTATCCCAAAATACATGTTCATTTTTCACATAAGTGTCATTATTAATAAAACTGTCCATTATTTTCAATAAAAAATAGACAGTTTTATAAATAATGGACGATTGTTTAAGAAAAGCGTACATTCTCCTATACTGGATAAAAACATCAAAGGGTGACGTCTATGGTGGCCCATGGTCGCAATAGCGGTTTTTTTTTTTTGTATTTCATTTAAAAAAATGAAAAATATTAGAAAAAAAAAGGAACCTTTTTTTTTGTTTTACAAAATAAATAAAATACTTTTTAAATTTAAAATAAATTTTTTTTTTAAAAATTTAAAATAATAAAAAAAAACTTTTTTAAAATTCAAAATAATAAAAAAAACTTTTTAAAATTTAAAATAAAAAAAAACTTTTTAAAATTTAAAATAATTTATTTTTTTTTTAAATTCAAAATAAATTTTTTTTTTAAAATTCAAAATAAATTTTTTTTTGAATTTAAAATAAAAAAAAAATCTTTTAAAAAATTAAAATAAAAATATCTTTTTGAAAATTTAAAATAAAAAAAATCTTTTTAAAAATTTAAAATAAAAAAAAAATCAATACCATCGTCGCAATAGAGTATACAGACCCAGTATACAACTGTCATTAGACAAGCGAGACTAGAAACACTGTGGCCCATTGTTGCAGTAGTATCTCGATTATCATGTGTGGGATCTATGAAGAAGGTATAGACTCGAACGACAAGAAACGAGCCTGTAATTATCTTACATCAACATGTGAGTGACGAAATTTCGGCATGTTTATGTTCACCTGACGACGTCCACCAAGGCTATTATGCTCTATTTTATCTTTAGTCTCTATCATCCACACAAATATTCTACGAATATTAGTCTGGATGGGTCCTCAAAATTTGACGGAAATTAGGTCATTGTCTGGATTATCCAGTCTTTTAAGTTACTACGCACTGAATCTATCAAAACAGCTCGTTTGTCAACAATGACACTCTTTAAAATTTTGTTTGTAAAGGTTTCAATTGAAATGGTAATTTTCTCTCGTCATGAATCAGACGTATGGCTTCTCACAATCTTCTTAATTCTTCATCGTCTCTATTTTGTTTCTAATAATAGATGTACCAAGTGAATTGTGGGATATATTTCAACCACGCTTTATAGAATCTAGCAAAATCGGCCCGGCTTCATAAGATCTAGCACTTACCGATACTTTCATTGGATACTTTAGCCAAAAGGTTCCATTGCGCATACGTAACCAAATGTTTTGTTTTTTATGGGGTAGATTATCCAGTAATTTTCGTCAAAAATTGAGAACCGTCCCAGACTCTCCGTGCGTAGAAGACTAGGAGGTTCTGGGTGACCGAGACTATTTTATCTTTGAAATTGATATTGTGTGCCATTGCATTTTCGCTCCTCTAACGACGACCTCAGGGTGAGCAGGGATTTCACAAAACTAAAGCAAAAATCACTAAACATTGACTTTTACTAAAATGAAGTGAAATTTTAAATTTTAGAAGTTTCACGAAGATCGATTTTAACTAAAATTTAAATTTAATCTTAATTGATAATCTGAACAACAGACACATCTTACATGCAACGTCTTATATATAGTTATGAGGCCCTGCCTACATGTACCTGTGGAGAAGTTACACAGGTCATGAGGTCAACCCACTCCATTTTGTACGGTACTGGAAACAGCTTGTAAACAAACAAACGAACGTAAAATATGGCTTCAACGAACAGAAAACCCGCGTCGTATCAAGGCTGTCACTGTCAGTGGGATAGCACTCATTGAGTAATATATCCCCCGATGAAAATGTGATTTTAACAGAATTAGCAAGTTGTATAGGACATTTGGCACCCGAAGAACGCTAGGCCTATCTCATATCTGTCGATCACAATTATGCCGTGTGGAAGAAAAACCTGCGTTTACACCAATAATCTCTTGGTTTATATATAATACTTAAATAGAGAAAATCCTCGTGTTGTTGTTATTCGACAAGAATATTGGTTAAACGCTGTTTTTTCCTTCGACGGCATAATTGCGACAGATAGGCCTAGCTCGCTAATTCTTTTAAAATCCCATTTTCTTCGGGGGGATTTATTACTCAATGAGTGTTACTACAATGACAGTTACAGCTTTGATACGACGCAGATTTTCTGTTCGTTGAAGCAATATTTTACGTTCGTTTATTTGTTTACAAGCTGTTCCAGTACAAAATGTAGTTTGTTGACCTCGTGACCTGTGACCTGTGTCACTTCTCCGTAGTCAGGGCCTTATATCTACAAACTACATAAGGCTCTGCATATTGGGTGGGCCTGTCGATTATCTTGTGTGGGATCTATGATGGACATAGACTCGAGCGACAACGAACAAGTCTATAGTTACCTCACAACAAAGTGAAATTTTATTAATTTTGTAAGTTTCGATCACGAAGATCGATTCTAACTTAAAATTCAGTTTTCATAGATTTTATTTAAAATTACTTGGGCCAATGATGCGAGGTAACTATAGACTTCCAATCATCCAATCAGACTGTTGCAGCTGCATTCACAAATAATAATCGATGTCAGAAGAAGTGTCGCACAAAGTAGTGTGGATCCAGTCAAAATGTTTTAATCCAGTCAACTCAGTACAAATTCGTGGTATTCAATTAAAAGAAAAGTAAAAGTAGCGTTTTATTAGGGTTCGGTGACAGTTAAGGAAGCAAAACTAGAAATGCCCGAAAAAAAATATTAAGGTTTACAGACAGCGGCGCCGATTCTCTTCGAGAGGCGAAGAAGTGGGGCTGAATTTGTATGGACCCCAACAAAAATTTGGAATTTATTAGATTAAGGGCACTTTAATTTGCCAAGTTTATGAAATAATTTCTTTTTTTACTTTACCCGTCTGCCCGAAAAGTCAGCTTGCCCGAAAGTTAGGGGACACCTGCCCCCCCCTGCCCCCTGGCTCGTACGCCTATGGGCCTCATGTCTATATATAAGGCACTGCATGAAGGATGGGTCTGTTGTTCAGATTATCGATTAAAATTGAATTTAAAATTTAGATAAAATTTCACTTCTTTTTAGTAAAAGTCAATGTTTAGTGATTTTAGCTTTAGTTTTTATTTCAAATTTTTTAAAAAAAAAATTTTTTATTTTAAATTTTCAAAAAGATTTTTTTTTGTAATTTTTAAAAAGATTTGTTTTCTATTTTAAATTAAAAAAAAAATTATTTTGAATTTAACAAAAAATAAATTATTAAAGTTTTTTATTTATTTTGTAAAACAAAAAAAAAGTTTTTTTTCTAATATTTTTCATTTTTTTAAATGAAATACAAAAAAAAAAAAAAAAACCGCTATTGCGACCATGGGCCACGTCATAACTATGTTTTAAGACTTGTTATTGAATAATATGTTTTTGAACGTCTAGAAGTCAACGATATGCGCAATTGATTTACCGTATTAAGTGTAAATACCCACCTTCACATTATGTTTTAGGCCTATCACTACAGATTACAATTTTTATACAATTGTGACGAAACTTGAAATGCATATTTAAGACCCAAAGTTCACAGTTTCTGTTATATCGGACAGTAACTTCCTGTCGAATGGTCCCTGATTGGACGAAAACTCACGTTTTAAACTTATGGATCGTCTGTTAATAACAATTTTTGCCCGACAGCGGTTATGTAAATTGAATTGAAAATAGCCGCTTCCCGTAGGCAAATAATGTACAAGTATGTAATAATGTACAAGTATGTAAGTATGCAGTTTTGAATCCTCTAGAGGTCACAGTTTTTATCTGATTTTGATGACACTTGAATACATGTTTATAAACGATCGATTAAACAAGTTGCCCCACCACCCCTTTGTACGGAAATTGTTATTGACTTAAAAGATATGCTTACATGTATATCCCGAAGATCTCGATTACTTTCGATATGAACAATATTGGAGAACAACTTCCTGGATTATGACCTTTTATTGGTCACAATTGTTTATCCAAATCTGATGAAACTTAACATAGGCCTATATGTTTATATTCCAAGATTCTCGCCAATTCTCGGATTCTTTTGAAAATTATGCATGTCGAACAATAACATCCTGACGAAAATCGCTTTTTTTAAACTTGATTTCTGTACTTCTCTTGCAACACGTGGATGTATCTTGCATAACAACCGCTTCTTTTTTATGAGGAGAAAGGTGGGGGGGGGTTACCGTATTTTCGCCTTGCAGTGCTTGCAATTTATACAACATAATTAATGGTGAAATGCAACTTTAAATCCAAACTTAAATTTCCAATTTTGTTACTTTTGTAAATGTCCAATTACTAGGCTTTCAAGTGAAAATGATATATTGTGACATTTTGTAAATAATTTTGTGCATAAGTCCTAGTTACCACAAACCGTTTAAAGAAATACGTTTATCATCTAGCTCAAACTGTGAAACCCTAATACTCCGAACAAAAATAATAGTTTTTCATACTGCCGGCGTATGGAACTTCAATTATATTATTATTGTAGAGCATGAAGCGCACTTATTTGAAAATGTGCGCGCAAGTGAATTGTCAGTATGACATGATAATGAAAAAATCACGGGCCGTTATCTTCTTGTCCACATGAAGTGCATTTATTTTAAAATGTACGGTACATTTGGATTTGCGCACAAGTGAATTGCAAGTATGACACAATAATGAAAAATAACGAGTCGGTGTCTTGTTGTGGGCATATGGATTATTACTGTAGACATTTTAAAGCAGAGGGTATGAAAACAAAAACTGTTTTTATAATCATCACAGGCATCGCAGCACTTATTTGTGTGCAAGTGTACTTCGTATTTGTAGCCGATAACACGAAAAGGTAAGCTATATTTATATAGAAGAATGTATTATGTGTCCATACTGGGCACTCGAGAGCTTACCAGATATGCGCTGGACCTCAAATTTTATCCAGGTATTTCAATGAAAGGGGGCAGTTTGTGTTAATATGATTGTTGAATAACAATGTATCGATTAGTTGAATGTGCCGTAGTCGATATCTGGTTTATTCTGATAAATCATCTTAAAGAAAAAAAAATGAATTCTCCCTGTATGGAAGATCAGTGGGGCAAATGGATTTAAGATATAATAGAACAACAATTTTGATATGTTTCTAAATTATCAAATGAGACCAGAATACCGTGTAGTCCACTCTCATTCAAACCCAACAGTTCGATATACAAAGGACAGTTTGGTACCCGGAAACAATTTAATTTCCAAATTTTCATCTACTACAGATGTTAGAATATTAACGAGTGTGAATCCTTCTTTGAAAACTTTGGTAATGTTACTTGCAACGACTCATATTAAATCGCGTTTTTATTTCTTATAGAAGATTACCAGTAGACGTCGAACAACCTGTACACATTGGAACATTTATTGATTGTCACCCAGAAAAGTACGCCGATAAATGTTACTTGCAACGACTCATATTAAATCGCGTTTTTATTTCTTGTAGAAGATTACCAGTAGACGTCGAACAACCTGTACACATTGGACCATTCATTGATTGTCACCCAGAAAAGTACGCCGATAAAACTACATGTGCACGTAGAGGGTAAATTAGTTTATGTCTTAGTTGTAGACCAATGTATAAGAATGAAAATAAATTACTGTTATCAGGGGCGGATCCAGCCATCTCCCCCCTCCCTTTGCTCAGCTACTTAAAAAAAATTGTAAAAAAATATCACGGTCGTGTGCTTTGTTGTTTATCATCAGATGGAGGGACTGGTTGAGCATTCAAAGCGAGAGGCAATAATACTGACATATGTGATATTATTACAAGTAATGATTTGCATAATTGAAATTGAATTACAATAATGTGATTCTATTAATTCGTAATAAAAATTGACGTCAAAAAGGGCGTTGGGTTTCTCTCTTTAAAAAGCTCAGTGTTCACGTATGCCTACGTAATTGGTAGACCATGCATTGTCAACTGTCAAATTTCATTAACAGGAACCGGGAAAACCCCTCCTGCAAAAATTCCTGCATCCGTCCCTGGTTATATATAGCGAATAAAAAAAAAAGAAAAAAGAGGAATGTTTAGTTAAATACATTCTGCAAACTAGCAAATTGTTGCAGTTTATTACGACCTCTTAGGTTAGTGATGATTATTACAAATGTCTGTCCTGATATTGCTACAAGGGGTTTTATCATTTTGCTGATTAATTACGAATATCTGATCTATTAGTAAGTGCAGGAGGGTTGCACCACACACATTTTTACACAAAAACAAATATATGGACAAGACATCATACTCAAAGACCACAAACATAAACAAATCAAAGAGAGTGAATGGATCCGGGGGCTAGCCGTAAGCGTCCACTGCACTGTACAGTCCCGGGCCTGTGGTGACACAGACTTCACTCATATTTGAAAACAACTGGGAATGCAACCCAAAGAAATAATTATATAGTGTCAGCATGAGTCATGATCTATTATATGTTGCAAGAATTACGAATGCAAGCATATTGTTGTATAAATTCCGCTACACAAGTAACCACATAGTTAAATGTATCAGAAGTAGGCCTAGTTCAAAACTAAATCAATAAAAGGATTGATGTATATAAATGCATTTAGGACAAACATTGCAACCGTCACAGAAACAAAAACACAACTGAATACAAAGAAGCAAAGGAATAGACTATCTAGGGAGACAGCCGTCTGCTGACTGAGTGGTGTGACGTGAATCTGCCGTAATAGTTGTTATGACGTCGTGGTTTAGAAGGTGCAATTTCCCGATAAAAGGGCGATAATCTAGATAAAATTACGTTAAAATATAAAAACTATTAGTTTTAAAGACCATGCAATTGGACCATAGAGTATGTGAGATACGATTTTTTTTTCTGAATTTTAAATTTGACGATTAAATCCTGGACACTGAGTATATTAGTCAATCATTACAAAAAACAGATCTGTGATTTTACCTTGATAAAAGCGGACGAAATACATCAATTTCAGTTATTCCGTATATTTTATTTAGATGTGTATGGAGAAACACGAACGATGATAATTCCCCACCATGTGTTTACTCAGAAGGCCATGGTTACTTGATAAGAGGGAAGACAATTCAATCTAGCAATGAACTAAACGCGCAACTAGAAAGAATAAAGACACCTAAGATATATGATAGTGAAATCTATGACAGACTTGTGGTTACTGCTGAGTATCAAACAGAATCAAGATTAAGAATAAAGGTAACCCCACACAATTAATTCGATTAAACATATAACAAACGCGCAGGCAGCTGAGTAGCTACAGTTTGACACCTGTTAACTCACAAGAGAAACACTACACACAACACAATAGGCAATATTACCCAATATCCCCAGATACAACCCAATAATACAACATAATGATGCAAAATATTACTTAAAAAAAAGTGAGTTACGTCGTCTAAACGGTAGCAACCAAACAATCAATACTCAAACTGTTGTTAAACAAAACAGCAGTGTGTTCGTGCAAACTGTCCAATACAGAAACACCGTGCATATCTCCATAAAATATCGCCCTACACATTTGCTTACGTGGCCTTTTCAACATGCAAGTATTTCTGATTTAGATTGTGCCAAAAGAGACGAATAGATACGAAGTTCCAGAAGAAGCATTAAATATACGTTCACCTATAAAACCGCCACCTGCCGACAGTCGTTTATATGATGTAGAACTGGTAAAGGGAACCCAGCAGTTTGGTATAGTTGTTAAGAGAAAGGGCGATTCTACGGCAGTGTAAGATTAAATTTAAGTCAGTTTATTTGGTATTATATTTGGGCCACGTTGCCTCGCTAACCTGGAGATCCTGTGTTCATCTGGATTTTCCAGTGTGGTCCCCACTCGTCAGTGGTGCAGAATAGAGGGCCCATCAATGGACAACGTATAGTCGTTGGTATGGCACGAACAACTAGGGTCCTGTGTACACAATGGTGTGCAGGTTAAAGATCCCTTGGCAGTTGGAATTCGATATGATAGTAGGCCATACAGCATCGCTGTCCGACGTATGTTCATCTTCATTAAAACCTATTTCATTCAATTTCCATTTGATATTATATTAACCGAAAATAACTTATACCTTGGGATTTGTGAGCATGGTTTCACCTTGTCAGTGGTGTAGGACGAGTGACCTGACAGGAAACATCGTCTAGTCATTCGGATGATACGAAAAACCAAGCTCCATGTAAACGTTCACGTGTAGGTAAACAACCCTTGGTAGATTGGCGGACACGTTTGGGTAATATTTCCGCATGACAAATGCCCATCTTAATGTTAACTGTCCACTTCAAAACTGGCTAAGTGACCAAGGCGCTGGTTTGCTAGTCTGGAGATCGGCTTTTCGATCTCTGCTTGGAAAATTTCATCTAGATTTTCCGGCGTGGTTTCCCCTTGTCAGGGATGCAGGATAAAGGGCCTGACAAGGACAGCTGTTTAGTTGCTCGGATAGACTGGAAAATCGAGATAAGAGAAAGCCGTAGCGACGCTTCCCAGGCAAAATTTCCCCCATAGAACACTGTATTGGCGTATGCCCGTCTTCATTAGCCCAGTTTAAGAGCCGACTAGTTTGACCTTAAACCCCATTTCATTTCATTTCGTTTCTACTTTTCAAGATAATCGAGGCACAAAAATCAACATGATTATTTTATATCAGAACTTGATCCATCGATTCTTACATTTTTACAGATTTTCTACAGATCTACCAGGAATGACCTACTCTGATCAGTTTATACAAATAACAACTCGTCTACCCTCTGATAATCTCTATGGTTTGGGTGAACATAACCACAGCCGATTCCGACACGACATGAACTGGAAAACATGGAGTATATTTCCAAGACGAATTGTATGTATTACAAAGGGTCGGGTCCAAAGCAGTGGGCGTTTGCGATTGGCCCCCAGATCCATTTCTTTCCACAGTTTTATCTCGTAGATTGTGATTTTCGTGTTGTGAGCCCCCCCCCCTCCTGCGCTTACTATTAGATCCCCAACATGTTTTAAGCGTTGTTAGATTTTAAGTCTTATAATATCAAATGATTTTCATTTATCTGACCTATGTTTCTTACCTAAGCACTTCTATATTAAAAGAGGGTTCTTACACGATAACATAAGGGGCGGGATGGAGTAGTATAAAGTCTGCCTGCTCCGAAAGATGAGTTTGTTCTCTCGAAGCAACGAGGATGCAACTGAATGATTTAAATCGTATAATTCCAGGGACGTGAAAAGTCTACCAACTTATACAGCGCTCATCCAGTTTACATGAATCTGGAAAATGACGGAAGAGGTTCTGTTGTTTTGTTAAAGAACACCAACGCAATGGGTATTTATGTTCCCGAGTTTTAACTGAATTTGATAGAAGATGTGGCTAGATTTTAAACTAATAGTTCACAGGGGTGAATTTGCCTTTTATGGAGCCAGTCTGTATTTGTTTAATGTTAATTCCTCGTGCTTTTATTTTAGAGATGGTATTACAGCCAAGTCCTAATCCGGCTATAACATATCGTGTTATTGGTGGTATTCTGGATTTCTATATATTTATGGGACCAAGTCCTGAACAAGCTGTACAGCAATATATACAGGTACCACATTTATAGGAAAGCTCATCTTGTATTAGAATGGGTGCGGGATTGCCGAATGGTAAGCACCCAAGGTCTGTCATTAACTGTTAACTGGCGTGGTTTCGATTCCTCGTTTGTACGTGACTAGGGGTAGGGTCGCATGTCCAACCTTTCTGGGTCTCCGGGTCCTCCGTTTTCCCCCCACTGCTAAAATACCTTGCGGGTAAGCGAATTATTGAAATAAAATTGAACAATGTTAGTTCCGAAATGACCTAGATTGCGTCGAGTGAACGTTAGACCCCATTTTTCTCGCTCTCTTGTATTAGACAGTCACTGGTAAATTTCAGTGCGTTATAATCAAGTCTGAGCCTGGCTATAACATGTTATTGAGTGGTATTCATGATGTATGTTTTTTTCTTTTAGGCAATAGGTGAACCTGTAATGCCACCGTACTGGTCATTAGGCTTTCATGTATGTAGATTTGGTTATAACAATGTCCAGGACGTGGAGGCGGTAATTAAAAGAACTAGGGCAGCAGGTTTACCATATGTAAGAGGATTTTACATGGTTACAAATGAGCAAGTTATTAGATTATGAAATGTTTTTTTTTTCACAAATGCCTCAGAATAAAATCCGGCTGAGAAATGGTACCTAACTATAGTAAAAAATGTAGCAGAGCCCCTATCTGAAACATCATTACATCTGCATTGAGTACGCGTGCGTAAACTGTCATTCATTTCCGCTTATTTCCTTTTCTCTCCTGTTTAATAATAAATAGGATTGAATACATTATCCTTCATACAGTTTTGACGTTTAAAATCAATGTTTCAGGATGCACAATGGGTTGATATTGAATACAAATATAAGTTTGTTGATTTTACGCTCAATAAGAAATTATGGGGAGATCTACCTAAAGTTATTGAAGACTTACATGGCCACAATCAGAAATTTATTCTAACTATTGTAAGTATATGCTATGTTAGTTTCAATTATAGTAAATTTCCACTAACCTGTAGCAATATGACCTTCTGGATCTGTCCCACTTATACCTTTTCTAGCTTACGACAAACCGGAAGCAGTAGTTAATGGACACGGGGGCGTTCGCAGCCGCCATCTTGGAGCTATTATATACAAAATTGGAACCTGGATTGCGATGGTCTAAATTGATATCCAGTTGCTTAAAACATGATGCGACTGCGAAACATTTCAATGCAACAACTGGAAATTATATTGTTTACATTAGTTACCAATTAATTACCAAAATTGACGTCGTGTTAGGTTCATATCCGGTAAACTAATATAAACTTTTGTGTGAACCGTAAAGATAATTGTTAGAACCCCACCCAGCCATTTTCGAAATAATAAAATATTATTTTACTGTATTTGCCACTGTAACCCAATTTTATAGGACCCAGCAAGTTTAGCTAACAGAAAGAAAATAAATGAAGTGAAATTAAACAGTCCAGGTTACAATGTGTATGATAATGGCGTTCTACAAGATGTGTTCATAAAAGATGAATCCAGCAACATTGTACTGGCAAAGGTAATTTAGATACAGTAGCGGTATTTTTTAGGACGTATGTTATCGAATATTTAGCAAACTTCAATTTTTAAATAACTAAGTTTACTTTGATTAAAAGGCCGCGTCACACAATATAATGTATTTAAAGGAACAAATTACTTAAAATTGTTTTTTTTTGTTGTTGAAAGATTAGATAGTACACTATATGACGTAGGCCAGTTGACCGAGGACTTTCAAAAAAGAGCTTTATTCTTGGATCAAATGTTATTAAAACCGAAAGATAATCATAGTGAATTTCTTCTTTAGTATTGGTCAGGAATGTCAGCCACACCAGATTTTACAAATCCTAAAATACAAGGTTGGTGGTTAAAAAACATGGAGTACTTATACAATGATGAAAATATTAAATATGATGCTCTATGGCTAGTAAGTAATTTTTCAATATTTATATAGATTGTCGGATAATTCTTCAGAGTATTTTATTTTGTAAATATGGACGATCATATCGACTCCAAATAACTCATGTCATTTGTGACTTTTCAAATATGTCGTCAGTTCCATACAAGTACATTGTTTGTCTGGTTTTGTAAAACTGGTATAAACTTGTTTTCATCACATGCTTTGGTATTAAATTAAGGAGAGTCTTGTTACCAAGCATCCCAGTCTCAATTCCTCCACAAGTCTCAATACGACGATTCGCATAAAATGGTCTCGGGTTTGTAAATACTATATATAGCGTAGAAACTGATTTTGGAAAGTTTCGATTCAGAATTAAGACAATCAAACACACCTTGATATATATTTCAGGATAAGAACGAAGTCTCACCACGCGAGTCGATGAAATGCAGCCCGAACAAGTGGAATAATCCGCCTTACGTTCCTGGTATGTTTTGCTTCAAAGTTGCAAAAGAACTGTATTTTAACTAGAAATGACAAACAACATACATGTATCACAATGTGATTTAATGTCATTGGTGCAAGGCATTACTTTTTTATGTAGCTGAGAAGTGTGGGGTGTGGACCCCCCCCCCCCCCTTGATGTCTGAACAAGAAATGCAAATAATGAATTACAACATAAACAAATTATCGCTTACTTTTAAAATGAGAAAATTTGCAACCCATCTGAGACCCGAATCTCGTGTCTGTTTTAAACTGTCTTCAATAATAATATCATTGTTTCAGACGTTGGTGGAAGTAGTGAAGGTACCATATTGAATAAAAATACTATTTGTATGGATCTAAAGCAGCATTGGGGTCGACATTATCATTCTCGTGCTTTATATGGTCATGGTGAATCAATTCTAACTCACAAGTAAGAGATATTATTGTGCTAATATGCGGGTTCAATTTACGGCTGTATGTGATATCTGTGCCAGCCCATAAAAGTTTTGGGGCTACGGAATTGTTTGTAGGGGCTGCGACTAAGAACACTCCTAAAAAATCATTATTGTTGGCGAAATATTGGAGGGTGGGGGGGGGGGGGGGCTAATTCGATTTTTTTGAAGACTTGGAACTGTGTCTGAGGGGACTTTGTCTCAGCGGGCCGCTTACTTGATGTTATAAGAAGGGGGTGTGTGTGCACACGCACTATGTACTTTTCATTTATTTTCCAGTGGTTTGTTGCAGCAGTTTCCCCGTAAACGGCCATGGGTGATGACAAGATCATCATTCGTTGGTACTGGTAAATATGCCACTAAATGGATGGGTGATAACAGAAGTACATGGGCTGATTTACTCTGGTCAGTTATAAGTAAGTATTTTATTAACACTCACGAAGTAAAAATTGAAATTCAATATATTATCATTATTGCAGTAAAACCCACCTCTTCGTGAGTGTCCATCAAGTCCAACATACTGATTTAGGCACCGACTAAACATTTCTGCAAAAAAATTCTCCCTACCCATATTGTCAGATTATCTGGAAATCTATGAGCGTCAACTCGACACAAACAAGGTCATTCCGGGACTAGCATATTGTTTAATTTTAGCTGTGGGATGAAACTGGGCCCTGTTTCACGAAATTTTAACTTAAGATAAAATCCAATTTTAGTAGATACTTCAATTTTGATTGGCTAAGCACTAAAATCAATCTAATATTATCCAATCAAATTACTAAAATTGGGATCTTATCTTAGTTAAAATTTCGTGAAATAGGCCCCAGGTGGACGCTGAGATAACTTACGAGATTGGACAGGCAACTCTACGCCTTATCACGTGCAACCGGCGAATCGAAAGCACTCCAGTTGACTGTATATGTAAGAAGTACGACAAAACTGAATTCTCAGAAGAGATAAATATAATATTTTGTGAAAGAAAATTGGCCTTCTAAAGTGACGCATAATCCAAATATTAATACTCATTTTGTCAAAACTATTTCTATTTAATACCATCAAAACACAATGTCCTTATTTATACCGCCATCCAACATAACCCAAACTTGGCTTATTATTTTAATTTCTTTTTGAAGGTATCATAGAGTTCAGTATGTTTGGATTTGCTATGGTAAGTCAGGCATTTTACATGGGAATTTTACTATTTACAAAGGATTTAATACACGCGAAGACTCATACACCTGATGACGTTAGATAATAATGAAGTTAATCTGCTTCTAAGGCATTTTTGTACCCGATGACGTCACGAGTACACATGAATGGATGACGTGTTTGGTAATGAAGTTACTCTATAATTTTATATTTAATAGAATGGGGCTGATATTTGCGGATTTGGCTACGCTGCTGAATATGAACTGTGTTTAAGATGGCATCAAGTAGGAGCATTTTATCCATTTTCTAGAACCCATAATACCAGAAAAAAGAGGGTACGTATATATGCACACAGGAAATCGAAATGTATGACCAATTGTTCAAATTTGGGATTTTTGTCCTGTAATAGGTGATCATTTAGGATACGTACTATCCAGAAATATATTTCTCTTACACAATATCTGGTTATAATGTTGACTTTGTTGTGCCATACACTCGGACTATAAACATGGGCGAACGCAGTCCAAGGGTACCGAGCATTTGATTATATTGTTAAAATTCATCATCTCTTGGCTTGGGGAAGGTGAATCATAGGTTCGTTTCTCATTATGTCACGTATTCTTATCTGTGATGGGGGCCCAAGGAAAGCAGCTGACCCGAGGGCCCAGAGCTACCCATTCCGCATGGTGTTAAATACAACTGGATGACAAACACTATTATAGACTCTTTCTATTTGTCAAAAAACGTAAACCTTGGACTAGGCGAATTATTTACTGAGATAATTAACCACAGTTCATAGATATTCAATAATGTCAAGGTCACGTTTATCGCTGTTATTACTTTTACATCATGTGATAAACGTATTGTTACCAGTCTTATTTAATAAGTGTTGTTACTATTTTTACACCAATACCCAACACATAGAGAATCTCCTACGAGTTTTGTTATTTTTTGATATCAAACAAGACGAGTAGGAGATTTTATTTATCATCCAACTCTTTCTTACGTGTACATATATATAAATATACATGTACTTCTTTGGTAGTGATACATCAGTGTTTAACAGCAATGCACCCGTTGACCTGGTGTTTCCTTTAAAGGGACAATCCCGATAAGAACAGAGTCTCAAAAATTAAAGTCCGAGCCTTTATGAAATTTATGGACCAAAATATAGAGGCATGGTGTATTTACCTTGGCTCAAAGTTTCAGCTCAAAATATTGAGTCGTTTTGACGTTAACGTCAACACTGCTTATCCGGACACGTAACCCTTTTAAGATTTTGGGTCAATTTTTCGATTGGATGACCTAATAATCGATTCCCGTTTCTTGAGAGGTCTATACAGTGAATGACCAATGTACTGTACTCGATAACAAAAGGTAAATTTCACCTATATATCATTTTTATAGAAAAAAGTCTGGTTTTATCCAGATACTGTATAATACAACGGTCTCCATTTCCAGATGAAGACTGTCAGGTTTAAGTTATTTACAAGCATATCACAAATATCGGGTTAGTTGGTCGGCCTTAGGTAATGGGATATAAGGGATTTTAACACAAAATTAAGCAGTTTTATTCCCCAAAAAGTTATCGGGATTGGCCCTTTAAGGTTATGGAGAGTATTGTATTGTTTATGGTAATAGAGAGATTTTCCCCAACAATATTACTGGACCCAGAAGTTGTTCACTTTCTAATTAAAAAAAAATTATTCCTTTTTAATTGACTAATCAAATTCATGTAAAGCGATATCCACCTAGGCGATATCGTTCAGTAGATTATGAACAAGCAATATCTACTGAAGAATGATAACATGTTCTTAAACATAAAAGCGCGTTGGTGCTATTTATAGCCTCAATCCCCAACATCACGAATAAACTGCCGTTGTGCAACATTATTGTCAAACTTGTTTTTATGATAAGACGTGTGTTACTGTTTTAAGCTTTTAGACCCACAATCTTGAGATAAACTCTTATGTATGTGTTACTATTTAAAGCCACAAGATCCAGCATCATGGGATCAACGTTTTGTAGATATAGTTAAACCTATTCTTATGACTAGATACAGATTGTTACCATATTTATATACTCTTATGTATAAAGCTCACGAAGATGGACACATGGTCATGAAAGCTCTGCTGTTTGAGTAAGTAATATTAATGTACCCAACATTGAAAGGTCCAGATAAGTCATTCTTGGTGTTTCTTCCCATTTTGGTAGGTAATTTGTATACTAGAACTTAAATCCACCTTCATCAAGATTTCCACCCAGAAATGCCTACTCACCATTATAAATTGCATTACTACGTTTGCACTGAGCGACAATGTTTTTTTCCACAGAAATGGTTATTCAAAGTTCGAACTTGAATCCCTATAATGCTTAAAACAGATTTCAGCTGTTGAAACTTTAATGGCAGAAAAATTTTATATTCTTTGGATTATTATTCAATTTTATCTGTATAAAACAACTGGACGGCTCTGGGGCCTATTTCACGAAATTTTAACTAAGATAAGATCCCAATTTTAGTAATTTGATTGGATAATATTAGGTTGATTTTAGTGTTGAGCCAATCAAAATTGAAGTATCTACTAAAATTGGATTTTATCTTAAGTTAAAATTTCGTGAAACAGGGCCCAGAACATATTATCTATTTCACATACATTATTTTATAAACGAATTATACTGTATAGAATGGAACTTGAAATTATTTTTTCAGATTCCCAACAGATAGAAACACGTGGTCTATAGATCGACAGTTTTTGTTAGGACCAGCTCTTCTTATATCACCAGCTCTAGAACCGAATCAAACAATTGTAGAAGCTTATTTTCCTAAAGCCAGATGGTATGAATATAATCAGGTATAAATAATAGTTTTTTAACTCAAGCTAGATGGTATGAATATAATCATATATAAACATAAGCAATAATCGGGTATATCGGGTATAAACAGTATTTTATTTAACCTTAGGAATATAAATATTATATACCGAAAAACACAAAAGAATACCGGAAAAGACCGGAAAACAACCGCAAAACATCGGAAAACAACCGGAAAACGACTTGTTATACTAAATACCGGAAAACACCAGGAAAAAACACTAAATACAGGAAAACACACCAAATACCGGAAAACACCCTAAATAGGCAATGTAACATAACACATACTCTTTTTATTAAACAGATGTTTTATTTCTGCATAACATATTTACATATGGTGGTTGGATCAGGAGATATCTAACTAAAGATGTTCTCCCTAGGTCACAGAAAACCCAACTGCCCGGGGTCTGAGGGCAGACCCCCATAGTCCAGGACGGACCGACATCTCCCTAGGTCTCCCTCTCTGGTGTCCTCCCGTCTCGTCTCTCGCCTAACTCTAAACGAGGCATTATATACTATCCAACGATGCCTGTCAAATAGCTGAGGCACGCCATAGTTAATAGCATTAAAATGAGAACAATGAAAACGATTAATAAGGATAAACACATCTTAGCTCTAAAACAACAAGTGTTAAGCTTACAACTTATATCAAATAGACACTTCGATGATACAAATTTGTACGACCAATAGATCTTATATAATACTATGTCAGATAAGCTCGCACCTGCAACGGATTAAAGCTTGTCACTTTAATATGTCCAAATGAGTTACAATTGAAATTACAATATAAAATATGAATTAAGAATATGAATTAAAAATACAATATTACAATTTAGATCCCAAATGATATTGTATTACAGCAACTCGGGGCCTGATCCTCCGGAAAACACACAAAAAACTAAAGTTAACCCTAACCCACAACGGAAAAACCTAACCCTTACCCTAACTCACGCACACAGAGAATCAGGCTCCGGGCTACCTATTTAGGGTGTTTTCTGGTATCAAGTATGTTTTTCGGTATTTTTTGGTGTTTTCCGGCATATAATTTTGTCGGAATATAATCAGGTATAAACATTTGCATAAGTTATTTAACGCTAACTAGTTGGTGTGGATATAATCAGGTATAAACAATAGTAAATGAAATAACTCTAATTGTATGGTATGTGCTTAATGATCGTTAAGTGACGTATAGACTGAAATAGTCCTCATTGGGTAGGAAAGTAGCAATACCGAACCACGCTTACGCATAGACTGGATTAGTTTAATTTGGTTTAAACTTTCCATGAGGTGTGTTCTTCTGTCACCAGTATATATAGCCACGTGTAATATTTAGCATTTTTTATAGACATCACCCACTTTTTCAGGGAAACGAAATAATTCCAAGTGGTAGAACACATAAACTATATACCCCCCTTGAGAAAGTTAATCTGCATATACGTGGTGGTCACGTGATACCAGTACAACAACCATCAACAACAACATATGAAAGGTTTGAGATTTTCTGGATGTTTTTTGAATTACACGTGACTCTTTATCATGGCTTCTTACATCTTCTTTTATCATGTATTATTGTAACCTTTTCCATTGATGATTTAACGATTTGTCATAATGTTACCATGTATCACTGGTTCTTATCCCTTTGATGAATCCGTGCTATAATGTATATTCTTTTGGCGATAGAGGAAAGTAATTTGTAGCATCTGGGGGCTAAGTGGATAAGACGCTGGCTCGCTAGCCTGGATGTCGGGTGTTTTATCCCTGCATTGGACGAGAAAGTTCATCCAGATTTTCCTGCGTGGTCCCCCTTGTCAGTAATGCAGGACGGAGGGCCTGTCAAGTACAGCCGTCTAGTTGTTTGCATGTGACGAAAAACCGAGGTCCCGTGTACGGATTGGCGTACACGTAAAAGATCCCTTGACAGTTGGAATTCGATATAAGAGTAGGCCGTAGTGCCGCTGCCTGGGCAAAATTTGCCTCATAACACACTGTATGGCACATGCCCGTCTTCATTAGTCCAGTTCGAAATAGAACAGTAGGACGTCAAACCCCATTTCATTGCAGCATCTGAAATTTCACTTTACTTGATTTGGTTCTGTTCGTGAGTAATGCATACCATGTGAGTAATGCATACCATGTGGTTAATGGCGAGAGTTTACTTATGGTCGGGTTGAGGTATACACACCTCATAAGTTATATGGTCGTACCATGTAATATCTACATATATTCTACCTTGTAGTCGTAAGAATCCGATGGGAATTATAATTGCGCTAGATGAAAATCAACTTGCTAATGGTGAATTATTCTTGGATGATGGAGAAAGCTTAGGTAGGTATAGATTTTAGATAAAAAGCAATAATTATAATAGAAATCGTCCGTAGTTCTTATCTGCAGTTACCATTTGTCTAAATCACCCAATTGTTGATCAGATCGTACCTACAGCATTAATTCTGGTGATATGGTATTTATGTTGTATATGGCTCTGGCTAAGTATCCGGAAGGTCCCGTATTCGGTCTTGATGTTAGCCGGAAAGTTCTTCAGGATTTTTCAATATGGTGTCTATTTATCAGTGGTGTCCCTTGTGAAGTACACGTGCACGGGGCAAATAACCAAGGTTTATCCGTGTACTCCGTGACAGCACTTTAAAAAAAAACAATGCCCACTGGAATTCGATGAGTAAGCGGAAACGGTTGTGTTCAGTTTAAACAATAATATTTTATTCAATAAATTGAAATATATTAAACAACAATTTTTTCCAGCAGGGTACATTACTTTCACACTAAACTGTATGTTTCATGCCCGTCTTTATTGTTAGATGCTAATTGTAAGCCGGTACATAAGGTTCGAGATTTTTCCAGAGCCCACAATGGCCACTTTATATAAACGAGTATTTAAGAGTGGTAGAAATTAAATTGGATCCAAATTCAGTCGTCTAAAAAGGGTTTGGGTTAAGATTCTCCAAACGCGACCATTTGTACTGGGGGAAATTATCGAACCTCCCCAACTCCTGTCTTTATTAACCCGGATGGTATAGAACCGGAAGTTAAACCACAGTGTTCACTTTATTTCATTTTAGAAACACACAAGAATAAG
Source organism: Patella depressa (assembly GCA_948474765.1). Lineage (NCBI taxonomy): Eukaryota > Metazoa > Mollusca > Gastropoda > Patellidae > Patella > Patella depressa. Next base: position 73,849,641 of record OX419715.1, read on the forward strand.
AAGTCAACAGTTATTCAATTCTCAATGAGTAAAGTGAGTACTTTGCTGATTTCTTTAAATATTATAAATATCATGATTAATGAAAAGCTAAGAATCAAAATTCATTTTTACTCTTATGTAAAGACAGGATTATTCTGCTTGTGTATGGATAACTATTATATATACTGTACATTTTCATCCATTTTAGGGGGTTGGGATGGCCTAGTGGTCTAGAGTGCCGCGCTTCGACCTCTAGCAGGCCGGTCACCTCTGACTTGCGGCTGTGGTTTCGAGCCCTGGTGTAAGCATATGTGGCATGGAGATAGGGGCGCCTTCTCAACCTCGTGGGTTTCCTCCGGGCTCTCCGGTTTCCTTCCACTGCTAAAGACCCCTACGCGCAAGCGAATTATTGAAATAAAATGAAACCATATGTTAGTCTCAAAATGACCTAGTCTGTGTCGAGTGGACGTTAAACCCCATTTCTCTCTCTCTCTCTCTATTCATCCATTTTCTTATATTAATATAATATGCATGTGTTTGTCATTTTAACCGTGTATAAACATCCAATTGCATTAATATTATATATGAAATATTTAGGGGGGGGGGGAGCTTAAGCTTAGCCTGTTCCCGCAATACCATTCACACAACTCGAATAAAATATTGTTTATCAATGAAAAAGACAGAATTAGATTCAAAATGACACGTGGCCATTACCAATCAACAAATGGCATGGATAATTTGAAATTACCTTTCTGATTTTCTGTTGTACTTTTGCAACATTTAGAATCAAATCATGCAGATACATATTCTTCTCTCACTGTGTAGCCAATACTGGGATGTTTTAAGATGTAGTTAAAGACACGTCTATTTTTCCAAAACCTTATAATTGAATATGATGCATTGACTTGATCAGCAAAGAACCAAACATACGTCATGGGCATTACATTTATTTGGAATAAGCGCGTTTATAAAACATTATTGTTTTGCATATAATACAAACAGTTTGAAATATCACTTGGACAGTTTAAATTCCCTTTAAATTTCACGAAAATAAGGAATCAAAATATCGTACCTGATTATATGTTTACTTTTCCAGACAGGTGAATTGATGATTAAATATATGGTGAACAATTATATTGAGGCTGATTATTTACATATAAAAACCATTGAAATATATGGTTTAAATAAGATACCTGATGATGTTCGTATTAATGACGCTTCAGTGGATAGAACAAATATAAGTATGTTAGAAAAGGTAGGCATAAATTAATATCTCCTGGACACTAGTCTACTTTTGCTTTATTCTCATCGGCATTAATGGTTTTTTTTGTTTTGTTTTTTTAAAAACTGATTTATTTACTGGAGAACAAAATATATTTTATACTCATTTTTAAAGGTTTTTAAACTCTGTGGCATTTTTTAAAATTGTTTTATTTAATGAAGGGCTAAATGAATTTTGAACGAATTTTTAAAGGTTTTAAAACGCCGTGGTAGCTTTGAAATTCCGTCTATGTTTACATGTACGCAGAATGGGAATATCCCAGAATTCCCGTAAGACAAAACCTTTTATCATGTTTTCGTGAAAAAAACCTACCCTGGAAAAATAACACATTACAGGTTTAAAGAAAAACTTTCAGAAGAATAACCCCAAATCCCCTGTATATATCCAAAGCCGTTCTGACTTTAACATCTCATGTTATTCCGGGCATAGAATATATCCTAAAGATCAGACAGATTTACCGTTATAAGTTCATAATGGTTGTTAAATTCTGAAAAAAAAAATTACTATAGCCTTTACCATTTACAAATAAGGACCCAGTGATCATATTCCATGATGTGTTACTCGTAGAGGGACTAATTCAATCGTTTAGTCAACAACTAATTGGGAGTCGGTATCTTGAACTTTGTCATAACGTTTAACTTTTATTGATGGTATAACTTAATGACTTTTAAACTTTATTTATGGTATAACTTAATGATTTTTAAACTTTATTTATGGTATAACATAATGCCTTTTATTTATGGTAGAATTTAATGACTTTCAAACTTTATTTATGGTATAACTTACTTGATGACTTTTAAACATTATATATGGTATAACTTAATAACTTTTAGACTTTATTTATCGCATAACCTAATGACTTTCAAACTTTATTTATGGTATAACTTAATGACTTTTAAACTTTATATATGGTATAACTCAATCTGATTAAAACACAGATCCAATTTCGTTTCGTTTTTTATGGTTCAAAATTTCGTTTTTACTTGTCTTTACTACTCTTGGATCTGGAGGACTTGTTATTTAACTCGTGTTCTGCCTGAAATGAGGGGTCAGCCAATCAAATGGTCTGTCGAATCGACCGTTTGACCTTTTCATGCGTAGAACTGTGGGTAGATATTACCAGCCAATAGCGTCGATACTAACACCAGCGGATAGAAATCAAAACAATTGGTTAATCGAATGACTGACGTTATCGGGTCAAATGTCCCGTGCTTGATACCTGACGTCATAGAACATGAGCTTGTTATAACTTGTTAGATCTACATGAGTGTAGGCCATCGAAAGTATAAAAAACGAAACGAAATATAGATCTATATTTTAATTAGATTGGGTATAACTTAATGACTTTTAAACATTATTTTAAACTTTATTTATGGTATAAATTAATGACTTTTAAACTTATTTATGGTATAAATTAATGACTTTTAAACTTTATTTATGGTATAACTTAATGACTTAAAATTTTAATTAAACTTTATTTGAGGTATAAATTTAATGACTTCAACTTTATTTATGATACACAATTTCATTATTTTCTGGTATAAATGAGTTACCTACTATTTCAGATAATTCACCCGTCTTCCATTAGCCCAGGTTAGGTGCAAAAGAGTAGGACGTTAAACCCCATTTCACTTCATTTCACTTCAGATAATTCAGATTCAGAACTTAAACATCAAGATAACAGATACAACTATTATTACCTGGAAGACGTAGTAGAGGTTTAAACGCAACTATTAAAGAATCTCAGCCACAGACTTTCAGGATTCTTCTAAATTTAATTTAGTAAAGAATGCCAGCCACTGACTTTCAGGATTCTTCTGAATTTAATTTCAATGAATTCATTTTTGTAAACGGATTGTCCGCCCTTTTCTATTTAAATAAATTTCTAGGAGCTGATAAGTAGCTCATGTTATACGTTATTATAATTTTATTTATATTTATTATTTTAAACTTTATTTATGGTATAAATAAATGAGTTTTAAACTTATTTATGGTATAAATTAATGACTTTTAAACTTTATTTATGGTATAACTTAATGACTTAAAATTTTAATTAAACTTTATTTGTGGTATAAATTTCATGACTTCAACTTTATTTATGATACACAATTTCATTATTTTCTGGTATAAATGAGTTACCTACTATTTCAGATAATTCACCCGTCTTCCATTAGCCCAGGTTAGGTGCAAAAGAGTAGGACGTTAAACCCCATTTCACTTCATTTCACTTCAGATAATTCAGATTCAGAACTTAAACATCAAGATAACATATACAACTATTATTACCTGGAAGGCGTAATAGAGGTTTAAACGCAACTATTAAAGAATCTCAGCCACAGACTTTCAGGATTCTTCTAAATTTAATTTAGTAATGAATGCCAGCCACTGACTTTCAGGATTCTTCTGAATTTAATTTCAATGAATTCATTTTTGTAAACGGGTTATCCGCCCTTTTCTATTAAAATAAATTTCTAGGAGCTGATAAGTAGCTCATGTTATACGTTATTATAATTTTTTTATTATTCAATGGTAACTGTAATTCTGTGAGTTTTCTCATTGGCAGTGGTGCAGTACGGATGGCCTGATAAGGACAGCTGTCTAGTTATTCGGATTGTACGAAACAGAATACGACGTAGCACCGCTATCCGACAAAATTGAACACATAGTACACTGCATGACGTATCTCTGTCTTCATTGACCCAGTCGATGCAGAATTGTAGGACGTAAAACCCCATTTCTCTGAAAGATAAACTAGAGCAAGTCAGAAGGAATCATACTCAACAGTATCAGTATAATCAAAGGCATACATGTCTGACAATGGCTGATATAACATGACTAGACGTGCGAACAATCATCCGTTTACTTAACTACATGGTGCTTATTTCAGTATTGTTTTAACTGATCTGTATATTTGATTATGTAAAAAGTGTAGGTGGTCCCTTAAAGGGCGCTAAGTAGTAATTTACTACGTACGTGTCTAAATCAAAATGTTACAAGGCATGTCTATCACATATTATACTAATCTTTTGGGTACACTTGTCCTAAATAAACATAAACTCATTCAACAATTCCCAATTATTAAGGCACAACCGTAGTGACTTTGTAACGGAGTGGGACTATCAGCGGTTCCTTAAGTACACACCTCGAAAGGATGTGAATTTTGACGGTGGAAGATAACGGGTAAGGTTATATAAAGTGATAACATTCTGAAGGTTACGTAACAGTGAGTAGATTCTACTAATTATTTGAATTTTCGTATTATTTTTGATAATGATAACTTTTGTGGCCTTGTATTTGGTCGTTAGTCAATGCTTACCATTTCGCAACGGTGGCTCGGTGCTTATGTTCTGTCTCACTAACAATGAGGTGTCGGTGCTCGATGAGAACAATGTTTATCGGTATTGTGCTGGACAGTGAGCCTGGCTTTGAACAGCGTCTGACTAATAGTGATGTAAATAAGCGAAACCCTATTTCACCACGTTTCATTCCAGTTTATTTGCATTCTGGTTTAAACCTTTAGATACGTGATCATATTTTATCTGGCAGAGGGATGTTTAATTGCAATGAATAACACTTCTGTTTTTACTCTTAATTACAAATCAGTTATGTTCGGCGAAATACGCAAGAAGTCTCACTCGAATGGCTACACCAAACTAACCTCTGGTTATACCAGTAGTATTTATTGCGCATGCTCTCCACATAAGAATATGACGTCACCATTTGAATGACTATTTTGTCTCAAATATCAGAATAACATCGTTCCCGTTTGACAAATAATTCGTGTTTACAATGTTGAAGACTTTGGATGATATTCAGTTAGAAACATAGTCACTTTAAGGATATCGTTTGATATCGAAGTGGGTGGTTATGCAATAACAAGAAGGAACTTATTCAAGCAAAACTTTCTTAGAATTCCAACTGTTTGGGCATTCTTTTTAATTAACATGACAATAGCATCCACCATTGTTGACACGTTGCGATATTTTTTAAATGCAAATGAAATGACTATTTGATAGATTTATTGGCGACACAAATCCAAATGGGAAGATATACTCATTGTTTGGACTAACACAGTAGGTTTGTACTCATTTAAAGATGCGTTATGTGGTGCTAGGTTACCACTGTCACGCGATGTTGTTACGATAGGATTGTCACTATTGAATCCACGTTCGGGTACGTTTCGCTGCAATAAATACGATTGCTACCACGTCTGGCCAGAATTAGATAGGACCTGATAGGATCACCACGATTACTTCACGATTTCAATTGTAGCGCTAATTGTTATGTTAGTTAAGCTAAGTTACCACTGCCACTCGATGACGATGGCATTGCCCCTATTGAGTCCTCGATTTGTTACGTGCGGATACGTTCGGGTACGTTTCGCTGCGATAAATAAGATTGCTACGACTGGTCACAATTAGATAGGACCTGATAGGATCACTACGATTACACTACGATTTAAACCACGAATTCAATTGTAGCTCTAATCGTGATAAGCATAAGTGCTTAGCTTGCATATTGCAGCCTTTACTTTTGGCTTCATTGATACATAAATCCATTAGAAACAATTTTTAAGACAGCAAGTGCAGAATCAACTCTCTTGGCCATCGGAAGGTTCCAGTTTGAATAGATTTGGATTACTATACAATAGATAATCGAGATCAAGTTTCGATAGCCAAGTACAGTTGTTACGATTAAAGTCCATCCACATTTAGTCAAAATTTCAAAATAAAGTAAGTAAATTTTCCGTATATTGTTTTCAGTATATATTTTGACTTATTATATCAAGAACGATCCAATGCATCTTTAACATCATTTACTGGTAGCGTGCCCAATATAATCCTTCGTAGATCGCATGGTAGCGTGCCCAAAATAATCCTTCGTAGGTCGCATATTAAATACCTATTAGCTATTCTGTCTAACACAATAATGTGCATTTTGCAAGTTTTATAACGTGAAGCGAACCCGATTTGCATTAAACCACATATAATAATACTTGACAACAGGTATTTATATTTCTGATACAGTATCTAGTTTAGGAAAGAAAGTGTAACGAGCACGGAGATACATTTGAAGACCCACAGGATGGAACAATTCCAACATGAAAGTTCTTCTAAAGTTACATTCACTAGGAATACGAGACGTCCCAAATTAGTTGTTGGCCTGATCGTTGTAACAGTTTTAGCAGTAGCAGTTATTGTAGGATTAGTTGTGTATTTTAATACAAATAACGAAGTAAGGTAAGCTGAATGTAAATATTTGTACTGAATGAAGATTTTTATTATGTAATCATGTCATCAATCAAACATTTTTTTTGGGCCTTTCTACTTTAACAAATATAAAACGTTTACCAAACAAACAACACGTCATGTTCGGCTAATACGATTTAGAAATAAAAAAATGAAAGAGGGTCTTACCGGAAATTAAAGTAGGTATACATAGCCTCGGAAAGATATACAATTCTTTTTTTTTCGTTCTGGGAGTTTATGTCCTGATATTCCTCGAGAACACAGATCCTGACACGTGATTTAACACAAACCAAAAACTTGTGTACATTACAATTGATTCTGGAAAATGTTTCCTTGGTTCCTTACTTTAAGTAAGAGCAGGATTGCACTTGACATTAAGCAAGATCGGGGTTATACTTGACATCAAGGAAAAACAGGATTATACTTGACATTAAGGAATACCAGGGTCATTTGATATTAAGTAAGAGCAGGGTTAAACTAGACATCAAGGAAGAGCAGGATTATTCTTGACATTAAGGAAGAATATTAAGGACGAGTGGGATTACACCAGAACTTCCGAAAGAGCACTTGACATTAAGTATGCGCAGGGTTAGACTTGACATTAAGGAAGAGCAGGATTATTCTTGGCAATAAGGAAGAACATTAAGGAAGAGTGGGATTACACCAGAACTTCCGAAAGAGTAGGGTTGCACTTGACATTAGGATAGATTGGGGTTATACTTGACATCAAGGAAAGGCAGGATTATACTTGACATTTAATTTAAGGAATACCAGGGTTACTTGACATTAAGTAAGAGCGGGGTTACACTAGACATCAAGGAAGAGCAGGATTATTCTTGACATCAAGGAAGAATATTAAGGACGAGTGGGATTACACCAGAACTTCCGAAAGAGCACTTGACATTAAGTATGCGCAGGGTTAGACTTGACATTAAGGAAGAGCAGAATTATACTTGACAAAGGAAGAACATTAAGGAAGATCCGGAATATACTAGACCTTCTAGAAAGAGCAGGGTTACACTTGACATTAAGAAGGAGCAGGATTATATTTGACATTAAGCAAGGGCAGGATTAGACTTGAAATTTAAGGTTAGAGATTATACTAGACCTTCTAGAAAGAGCAGGGTTACACTTGACATTAAGAAGGAGCAGGATTATATTTGACATTAAGCAAGGGCAGGATTAGACTTGAAATTTAAGGTTAGAGATTATACTTGACTGTAAGGCAAAACAGGGTTATACATGACATTAAGGAAGAGCTATGTTACACTTGGCATTAGGGAAACAGGGATGTACTTGACAATGATGTAGAACAGAGTAATACTTGGCGTTAATGAAGTGCAGGGTGCTATTTGACTTAAGGAAGGGCAGGGTGATACTTGGCACTAAGGGAAGGGAGGGGTGTAGAATTGTTCTTGCCATTAAGGAAGAGCTGGGTATAATTGATTTTTTTGAGACATATGCGTGTTGAATTAGTTATGTTCCATTCTTCCACCAGCGAGACTACCACGGATGATTGTAGACCCAATTACGTAATTTCCTAAAGTTCCTGATGTTTTCAATTTCAAAATATTATAATTATAATTGCAATATCGTTGCCGGTGACTAGTGACACCAAACAAGCTAAAGACAAGAAGTCTAACAATCAAGACCAGGTACACAACGAATTAATAGACTGTCATCCAGAGAAAGGTGCTAGCCAGAATTCTTGTTCAAATAGAGGGTAAGTGGTTTCTTTCTTTTAAAACCTAAAAAGGATCGAGCCAACAGAAACTTTTACAAGGTTGCTTATTTACGTACTAGAATGTAAATTGAAGCATGGTCCAAATATTAATTAATTTCGCTTGAAATCTGTTGTTAGAAGGCGTGGAAGAAATAAATGTAATCCGTCCCGACATTGCCACATATCATCGTCTTAATAGCTTGTGGTTGGATACAAGACGCCGGTAGGGACTAGGTATTCATCAGTAAATATCAAGTATATCCATGTTTCAATTTAAGTAGTATAGACGGTAATTAAGGGATGTTTTTTTTTTAAAACGTGCGTGCTAAATTGAAAATACATAGAGGATTTTATCCCTATTATTAATTTTATCTTATAGATGTATTTGGGCGGAACAAAAGATAAAGGGAGCCCCTTGGTGCATATACCCAGAAAGTCATGGTTATTTAATAGATGGTGATGTTACGATGACAGCACGAGGCCAATCGGCCCGACTGCATAGGATAAAGACAGATACCATATACGGGGGAGAAATATACGAAAAACTTTCGATTACCGTCGAATACCAAACAGAGAACCGTTTAAGGGTTAAGGTGGATATTCTTTTTTGGAATAAATAACAGAAGATCATTACCGTAAGGACGAAGTGAACATCAAAATGACTTCAAATGATAGTTTATTAGCTTGTCTGTTGCAAAAAATAGTTCTAAAGTTTTAAATATTCATCAGTGTTTAGAGCAGTAGCGGGCAAATCGTTTACAAGATGGGGTTCTTTCATTCTAGAATAGATAACGGCAATCTGACTCTCCGTTCGCCTTTATAATGTGGGGGCCAGATAAATTCAAAACGCATTGTCATTTTATTCGTATCTGATACTGTTATATACAAAATGAAATCATAATATAAAGAGACTGTCTGGTTTTCTTGTACTATTTATAATTTGATGTGGACCATTAAACATTGTTATCGTTTCAAAGAAAACAAAATGTTGACCTACCTATGAGGAATCCATAAAAAGTATATTTCCTGTCATTTCTTACAACTTAATTTAACTCTTTCCCCAACCCGTGTTTGTTGCGCATGCAAAACACGTGATGTGTGCTGGAAATAATTTTGTATCTACCTCAAAAGAGATTCGGAAATGTTCTGACTTAAATTGTTTATTTTTTTTACATAGATTGTACCAAATAACATGACAAGGTATGAAATACCCCTAGAGGCTCTCAATATTACAGCATCCAACACCCTACCCGATCTTCAACTCTATGACGTCACATTAATTAAAGGGCCACCACAGTTTGGAATAGTTATCAAAAGAAAGGGGACAAACACAACTGTGTAAGTTTATAAAACATGGCATTGGCCAAGATTATATATCCTTTTATAAACATGATATTATTTTTTTCATGTTTTATAAACATGATGTTTATGTTCATTTCATCAAGTAAATAGTAAACTTTGTTATTTCATTATCCTTAATTGTAAATTGTGAGTTAAGTGAGTGGAACACATTATCCTTTTTTAAAGTTAATTTTATGATTGTAATATATAGTAAATAGTAGAATTTATTACTTTATTACCATTAAGTATTATTTTTTATGTTAAGTAAATTATTGACTGTAGAACAAAGCTGTACATGTTCAGAGCAATCCATTTTAATATACATTTTAGTATATATTAATTATTTCAGATTTTCTACAGATCTACCAGGAATGACCTACTCTGATCAGTTTATACAAATAACAACTCGTCTACCATCTGATAATCTCTATGGTTTTGGTGAACATAATCATCGTCGATTTCGTCATGATATGAACTGGAAAACGTGGAGTATATTTACAAGGGATATTGGTGCAGTGGTAAGTGTTTTTATTCATGGGTTTGCGTCATGGTTTTGAGGTTTTGTGAACCTGTTGCTGGGCCTGGTGTTGAAATTAGAGTGTTGCTAGACATGGTCGTCGAATTAGACTAGATTATTTTGCCACACGTTTGTATCGGTTGCGAAATCTGGTTGGCTAGATTGCCTCAGTTTTGGATCCAGGTGTGGACTGACAAGACCTCCTGGGATTTTTAATGCCCTTTTCAAAGTTAATTACATAATCGTGCGGCGAGGAAGAAAAAAAAAGCTTGTGCAGTCGCGTACATATCGAAATGCACACACCATTGGTATTTGATGAAGAGTGCACTGAACCTACGTAGTCATACATCAATTATAACCTCCCGGGCAATGAACGTGGGACAACCAGGTCCGTATCTAGACACCATTAAGCGGGGGGGGGGCATTACCTTTCGGTAGGGGGGCGAACATTTGGAGGAAATTTTCGGAAAGGTCATTCTAACAGACTGTTGTAATCATCATGCTATGTAGTTACCTAGGCGTCTAATAAGCATTTAAAAATAAGTATTCAAACCCCAAAGATTATCTTTTTTAGGTTAATATAAGGAACTGTGTATACTTTAATGATTGTTACCAATTTCTGCGCGGGGGGGGGGGGGGGCGAGCATTTCACGCGGGGGGCCATGCCACCCCGCGCCCCCTGTAGATACGGGCCCGGTGACAACAGAAGACGACAAATTAACTGTAAGTTAGTTTTAAAACGTGTTTTTGTATGTTTTAGTACCTTTCTTTTTTTCTTTTTGTTCAGGGACCTGAAAATCTATATGGTGCTCATCCAGTTTATATGAATTTAGAAAATGATGGCAAAGCCTCCGTCGTCTTATTAAAGAATAGCAATGCCATGGGTAAGTATGTTAGTAATATAATTCTCGTAACATAAACTGTAGTTTAATCTAATGTCTTATGATTCGTATTTTTTTCTAGAGATAGTATTACAGCCTAGTCCTAATCCGGCTATAACATATCGTGTTATTGGTGGTATTCTGGATTTCTATATATTTATGGGACCAAGTCCTGAACAAGCTGTACAGCAATATATTCAGGTATGCCCATATTTTGACTTTTGATTTTGATTTGGCATTGTTTAAAGCCCTAATAACACTCTTGTTGTAATTGAATAATATGTCCCAATCTTTATTCTGGTCAACAAATTGTATTATTTTACAATATTCAAATTAATTGATGATACAAATTTCATCTTAACACACCTAATTTAAAAAATTGGAAAAATTCAACTACATGCTTTGAAAGGATTAACGTAAACCTTTTCCAGTGTGACTTGGATTTTAAAATATTTTCGAATCCTCTGGACAAGTAAAATATGATGTAATGGATAATTTACACAACAGGTAAGACACATAAACATCTAGTACTTAGAATATGACTATTATTTATTTTCTAGAGCTGCCAAGCCAGCAAGAGTGTTATTGTCCCTTTAAGTGAATGGACTTTGACATTCCGTGGCTTTTAGTATTTTGTTAGGTTATAAATGATTCGCTGTCTATTTACATATAACCTGTATTTTATATCAGGCTATAGGACGACCTGTAATGCCACCATATTGGTCTTTAGGATATCATCTATGTAGATGGGGATATAAAGATATAGAAGATATGAAGATGGTAATCAACAGAACCAGAGCTGCTGGTATACCTTATGTAAGTTATTTATGTTTTATCATTAGAATCGGAAGGATCAACTGACAATGCCCCGGCAAAAGCGCGATGAAGGTTGTTGACTGACCAGAGTTTTCTGTATAATCCAATTCCCTTCAATGTTTATACAAATTGGATAATTTGTTCTATTTCAGGAGTAAGGTGCAAAAGAGTAGGACGTTAAACCCCATATCATTTCATTTCTATTTCAGGATGTTCAATGGGGTGATATAGAATATATGTTTAAGAAATATGCATTTACCTATGATAGAAAAGACTGGTCTGGTCTTCCTGAAGTTGTTCAAGATTTACATAAAAACAACATGAAATTTGTTGTTATTCTTGTAAGTATGTGATATTTATTTGGGATTATTTATACATTTTTGTTACTCTGTCCAATTAAATAGGCTATAATGATTACGATTTTTCTAAGTATGTGACATGACGTTATTTAGGAATGTTACTTTTGAGTGTTAGTTTTGATTTTTGCGTGTTTGTGATATACTATATTGTTTGTGATTTTCGAAGGATCCAGGAATTGGTGCCAACAGAACTTTAATAAACGAAGCTGCAGTAAATAGTCCAGGGTATAATATGTTTGATGATGGTGTAAAACAAGATATATTTATCAAAAACGCTTCAGACAACGTTCTTATAGCAAAGGTATAATTAATATGTAGTGTCTTTTGTTATGTCTATTTCAAAAATGTGATCCAATTCTCATGTAGTTCCGAAGCACTGTCATACCCATAATATTTCTTCCTTTTATCAGATTTATCCAATGGGGTATAGTCCAATGTACCCGTGTACATAACAGCAAGACATCCCTGTGCCACTTTCCTCTATGGTTCAAATGTTTTCTAGTAAATATTGATGGTTATGGCCATTTGGGCAATGAGCGAATACTATTCTTCCTTCTGGGTTCTTTTTTACTTTCTTGTCTCATGATTATGTAAAATATTTAGGATATGGTTAACTTCGTAGAAATATGAGATTTTCCTATTTCAAATGTTTTCATGGCAGGTCTGGCCAGGACTTACAGCATATCCAGATTTTACCAAACCAGCTACAGAAGAGTATTGGTTAAAGTGGATGAGATTTTTCCATGAGAACGAGTCAATTCAGTATGATTCATTGTGGATTGTAAGTTTTATACACCTACATTGAATGTGGTCGTACACTGTGGTCACACCTATCAGTCCATTTGACAGTCCGATAATCCATATGGATCCAACTCAGCGTGGACTTATGTGACGCCTGATAACAACACAAATTACAAGTATGACAATATATAAAGATGTGGAATGTAAACTGAATTTTACCGTGATTCGTAGAGTATTCAATTATTCAATTCAAGAATCTCAATATTTGGCAGGTGGGACCGTGTCATATGTTTAGTTTTATTTTCCAGGATATGAATGAACCTTCAAGTTTTGTTCCTGGTTCAATATATGGCTGTGAAAATACGTCATTAGATTATCCACCTTATGTTCCAAGTATGTTTAAATCCTTGATTGTATATTTCCAGATTCCTTAACCAAAGCTAACTAATGTATTGAATTTATAGCTACTTCATTGATTATTCTTCTAATTTCATCACAGATAAACTCAGTTTTATAATAATTCTTTCATCTTCATATATATCAACATGGTTGATGTTTATCTATCTGTTTAACGTATACTTGTACACACAACGCCAAGCGATATCTTTATTTCTTGGAAATCTCCGAGGTGGTAGTCGTCTGATCAGTCTGAAGAATTTGTAGTATGCCGATAAAAAATTTCCTTCAAATATTTCTATTATACTGTTCGTACCTTTGAACCCTGACAGGAAGATGGGAACACGTGATCTTAGGTGTGCGCCATTCATCAACAGCCGTAAAGCAGGGTAGATTATAAAGTAACTATTGCATATTCAGGTTTTGTTGTTGTTGGTTCTTTTTGTTGTTTTTTGCCCCACCCCACGCCTTACCCCTTTGATAATTTCGCTTTCTTTCTACAGTAATTTCGACATATTTTCACACCAGATCTCTCACCTGTAGAAAGGAGGTGAAACGGTGCGACCAGTATACTGATCTTTCCGAATTGTGTTTTTTCGGTCAATGGCATTATAATGATATAATGCTTAAACATCTGTAATGTGACGGTAGTGAATCTAAAGAATTTGTATGGGGTAGTCCGTAAAACAATTGTTTTCCTTTGATTTTTCACCTCTCTCCCACGTACGTTGTTTGCGCCTTTCGTTGTTTATAGCCAATGTCTTATTATTATTACAGAAATAGCTGGATCTGATTATCAAGGTAGAATGTTTGATAAAACACTGTGTATGACTAGTCTACAGAACTGGGGTCGCCATTATGATGTTCACAGTTTATACGGACATAGCATGTCTATCCAAACTCACAAGTAAGTATGCGATATTCACAACTTATTCGGAAATAGCATGTCCACACAGACTCACATGTAAGGGTGTGGCGTTCACAGCTTATTATGTCCATCTGAACAGATGCTTCCTCATTTTTCAAGACCTAATCCTATTTTGCAAGACTACGTAAAATCGAGGACCCCAGTAAGGTAGTATTGCACGTAAAGATGTCTTAATTTGAGTTAGAAGGGTAGGCGGAAGAAGATGAATCTATCCCCACATTGTAATGTTGGCCAAATAACCCAAATAAAGTAGCATAGGCGCAACATAGTACTTCGATATATAGGTGCTCTTTTAGGAGTTTATTCTATCATTGGTTGCTTGCAGTGCCTTGATAAGACAAAATCCAGGACTCAGACCATGGACGATGACCAGATCATCATTTGTTGGTACTGGTAAATATGCTACTAAATGGATGGGAGATAATCAAAGTAAATGGCCACAGATGCATTGGTCTATAATTGGTATCATGGAGTTCAGCATGTTTGGATTCGCTATGGTATGTCGTATTTATTCCAGTAGTTTATGTTTATTTGCAGATCAAGAGGATGGGTTTATATTTTTTATTTGAGAGTAGTAAAGATAAACTTTATTTCGAACTCATATGGCTAAAATCAAGCTACGGAAAACAAAAAATATTCAGTGCCGGCCTTTGGAAATTGCGATCTATTTGAAGAATATGCTTTACGCACCCCCCACCCCTCACCTCCACCCCAATGCCATTTTGCATTAGTAGATTATAATACAATACACACAGGGCAATACGTGGTCAAAAAATCAGAATCGCGAATGCCGAATTTAAAACATGCACACCCCAAAACAAATGGTATCGAAAGGCGATACTGAAAATGATAATAATTGGGTAACGATGTCTGTGGTGAACTTTTGTGAAATTTTCAGGCTCCTGTAAATTTGTTGCTTCTGTGCACACTTCGCATCAAACACCTCAGAGATTATCTAAAAAGAAGTTTATTTGAACTTTGTTTCAGAACGGGGCTGATATTTGTGGATTTTGGTTTGAAGCTGAATATGAAATGTGCTTAAGATGGCATCAATTAGGAGCTTTTTATCCGTTTGCGAGAAATCATAACGGAAAGGGAGACTATCCAGAACTTTTTAAGGTATTATAGATTTGATTTCCGATACAGACGACACAGTGGTTTAATAACACTGTGAATAAGATAGACGTTTTACTATATAGTATCACGATCCAGCACCTGTTGTTGTTATAGACATATATTACTATTTCTAGCATCAAGATCCAGCAGCATGGGATCAGCGTTTTGTAGATATAGTTAAACCAGTTCTTATGACTAGATACAGATTGTTACCATATTTATATACTCTTATGTATAAAGCCCATGAAGAAGGGCACATGGTCATGAAAGCTCTGCTGTTTGAGTAAGTTGAACGTATTGTTTTATTGAGTTTTTGCGAATCTCAAATGTGTGTATTTGTGAGTGCAAAAGTTGTATATTGTTTATATTATTGTTTGTGGTTATTATTGAGAACAAAATTTTTATTGTGTGCATTATTGTCTGTATTATGGAGTACGGATGTATTATTGTCGTGTATTGAGTACACAGTGTACTATTGAGTACACAAGTAATTACTGTGTGGTGTGTATTAATGACCACAAAAGTTATTATTGGGTGTATTATTGAGTATAAAGACCTGACTGTTTACATTATTGAGCAATAAAGATGAAAGCAATGTTAAAGTATTGCAATATGAACGTCAAATGCCTCATCACGATAGAATTGTTTTAATCTTGCTTACAGAGAAACCAGTCAAATCTCAGATCTTGTGTTTTCTTGATGTTTTATTATTGTATAGATTTGTGGATGACAAAAACACGTGGTCTATAGATCGACAGTTTTTATTAGGATCAGCTCTTCTTATATCACCAGTTCTTGAACAGGTAATAATACCATCTGTATATTAATATCGTAAGCTTTAGACTAGGTAATGATACCATCTCCAGATTGTTATCGAGAGCTCTGAAACAGGCAATATTACTATCACCAGATTAAAATCGCCAGTTGTAGAATAGTTAATAATACCATCTCCAAATCAAGATCGCCAGTTTTAACACGTAATATTACCATCACCAGATTGATGTTGCCAGTTTTAAAATAGGTATCTCTAGAATATCATCAGTTATATAACAAATAAACCTGTCGTCTTTGCAATAATATCAAACTAACTAGAACATCTAATAAACATCATATCTAGAATACTATCACATGCTCCAGGACAGGTTAAAATACCACCTTGAGACTAATATCATCTGCTGTCCCGTGTGAATATTAATATCATCTGTAGAATAATAACATAACATGTGAAATAAAATCATCCGTTATCGAGCAGAAAATGCTACCATAACTACAATAACACCACAGGTGTTTTAACACTGCTTTTGAGGAATATTTGTTCATGGGATCTTGACCAAGTAATTGGACCATCCTTAGAATGACACTAGATAGGTAATTTTCTTTCTTTCAGACAGCCACGTGATCTAGTTCAAGAAATATTGTCTTCAAAACAAATGTTTATTTAACATGAAGCATTTGTAGCACAATCAGTTTTACGAATTGATAGTAAGACAAGGTTGATGATAATAGATTTAAAATCTGTGTAATGACTTAAAGATACATTAGTTAAGAGTTTAATAAAGAGTTGGCCATTCTTGTTATAAATAATTAAAAAACAGATGATAACAAAGAAAATACATGTATTGAACATTTCAGTCAAATTACTTTATTCTGAGCGGAGTTGTCACTGTTGGAAGTTTGGACTAGAAATAGGCATCAAATGTGTCCGCACCTTCTACGAGAATTGCCGATCTAAAGTATCCTCGCTTGGCAGGCCTTCCATCGCCAGTCTCGGTAGTAACGCCAATAACTAACGGCAAACGTTAGCTTGGTCCTCCATTAATTGATTGAATTTTAAATGAACGATTGTTTAAATTCAAGCTGTATCCCAGCCACCCGAGGGTCCACGGAGTTAATTTTGAACGTGTCGTGTAAATAAATGTCTAATTAATCATTTCGATAATATCTGAAGCCTTAATAAAGACTTGGTTTAGACAGATGTAGCTCAGGCATAATGTATGTATAAGTACAGGTATAATTAATGTTTCTCATTTTGTTACAGAATCAAACAATTGTTGAGGCCTATTTTCCTAAAGCCCGATGGTACGAGTATACTAGTGTAAGTTTGTTTTAAAAATAACTTATTATTAATCTATATTGTGTGTCTTCTCATCAATTTTTATACCCCGAAAACATAGGATGTGAAATTGTGCTGGCGTGTGTTACAGTTTAAGCCACACCCACCACGTGTATTATTTGGTCCAATTTTGGTGAATTGTCCAAAACCTACGATTAAAATGACAGTAGGCGCTCGACTGAACTGGACTGATTTTAATTATACTTCTGTTTCATTCTGTTTTCTAGTTATTATTATTTATTCCACCTTTATCGACTGTAAATATATGATATTATGGTTTGAGCAGCGAACCTCTAACTTTTTTATTTCTGTCTGGTTTAAGGGAGAAGAAATAATGATGACTGGTACAACTCATTCACTGTATACACCCATTGATAAATTTAATTTACATATTAGAGGAGGTCACGTGATACCATGGCAAGAACCAGCGACTACAACGTTTGAAAGGTATGTCAATTGACGTTAAGGATATGATTTAAAAGCTTTTTAAGTTAGCTGTGAAGTATCCCCAATAGCACGAAACTATCCCAGGGATTCTTTAGCAAGATTGGAATAAAAACATCCGAGACCCTGACACTATTCTACAGCGTACCTACATTTAACCATCTTGCCCTGTAGTCTATTTTAGAATGACATGCCATTAATACAATGTGTTTGTAATAAAGATTTGTGCTTTTTGTGTGTTTTCAGTCGAAAGAATCCAATGGGCATCATAATTGCTTTAGATGAGAATTATCTAGCTAATGGTGAACTATTTCTTGATGACGGGGAAAGTTTGGGTAGGTTTATGTTTGAAATTGATTTTTTAACATCTAAGTTTATATCATATTCCAGATGTAAAGATGATCATGATTCAATAAATGCATCCACATCATAAAATCTTATTTAGTTTTATTTTTCTTCTAGAAACTCACATGAATGGTAAATCTACTGTTATCAAGTTCAGGATGAATGTGGTAAGTTTATTCTACTGATAGTTTCAAGCAGGAAGTCCTGACTCTTGACTTTTAA
Source organism: Patella depressa (assembly GCA_948474765.1). Classification (NCBI taxonomy): domain Eukaryota; kingdom Metazoa; phylum Mollusca; class Gastropoda; family Patellidae; genus Patella; species Patella depressa. The sequence goes on from OX419715.1 coordinate 73,868,093, forward strand.
TTCGAATGAATCTATCATCCTGGTAGTGGTAGAAGTATTGAACAACTAGAACAATTTGTTGAATTCATTCCATTTATTTCAGTAGATCATGATAAAACAATCTATGGCAGTAAGTAACGTCAATGGGTACATTACACGGACAAGGGACAGTACATCTAATTAACATAAATATTTTATATTTATTTAAGAATCAAATACTTGGGTGTAATTTTATGTAATAGCTATCTCTTAAATCGTATGGAAAATTTCCCAATAGTTCTGTTGGATTTAAACTCTTGGTGGTTTCGAACGCATTGCTTCATTCGGCTATAATGAGTGATGTGCCTCAGAACACCCGACATTACTCTCAATTTAATAGTCATCATGAATTCAAACATGTGCAGTATTGTTATAGTGTTATAGTGCCGTACGATGCATATTTTATTTTGTTTTACGACATAGGCTGGAATTCTAACTATCACCCCAGTTGTACATAACTATCAACCCGCGGACGATCTACTCATCAGAACTATAGAAATCTATGGTTTAAACAGAATACCATATAAAGTTGTTATTGATGGTGTTAGAATACAAGATAGTAAAATCAGACAATCTGGCAAGGTGAGCACACATTAGTTAATATTGGCAATCGCTGCACATCTTACAATCTGGCATGGTAAGAATAAATTAGTTAGTATTGGCAATGAATGAATGAATGAAGCGAGGATTCACGTCCTACGTAAATTTGGTCCAGACAGCGTATGGATTCCAGATACCAAGAGTTCATTTATGTGTACGCCAACGTTTGTGAACGACTTGGTGAATTTTCTTGCCAGACCACTCTGGTCAGTGCCCGGGAAATTGGTTGGGCAACACCGAGATCAAACCCCAGACCGCCTGGCTAGTGAGCCAGCTCCTTTGTTTGACTCAACCTCGAAAGGGCTACTTAATTATTTATTTGATATAATCCACAATTATCTCGAGTTCTCGAAAAAAAATGATACCATATAATTTTCACCCAATGTTAAATAGCTAAATTTATTTGTGTTATTTCAGATTATCCAGATATTAGGTCAGAATATTACGATCACCCAGTCGTCAACTATTGAATGGATGATTTGTTAGAATACATAGTCCTATTCATAACCTGCATGATATAGAATACATAGTCATATTCATATCCTGCATGATATAAACTTATTTACTTTACCTATGTACATTATAAATAAAGGAAAATGAAAAAATAAATTTGGATAAAGGATTTCGGTCAACGGATTCCAACAACGTTTACTCTTTCACATCACTGCTTTGGGTAGTTCATATAATTTATCAGATGATAGTTCTTCATCGAGTTGCTAAGTGATCACTGTGAAATATGGAGCTTATTCGGGCGACTGTTGAAACCCAGTCAAGTTACCACCGTTCTTTAGTAATGTTTGAAGATGTAATATCCCCTGGACAACTGTTTTGATTAGTGGGACGAAGGGTGGGGGTTGCAGGTGTGTGTGGAACAGGGAGGGGATAAATTGCGGGAAATGAGTTCATGTTTTATATGAATGACGATTTTCTTAGAGCTTGGTAAAAACAGGATTCCCAATGTGTGTGGTGGGGGGAGGTGTACTTTTGGGAACAGAAAACACCTGGTTCAAAATTTACCTGAAAATAAGTGACTTTTCGTTGACCTTTTCATTCAGTACCTATTTCGTCATTCAAAATATCAAAACTATGAAATACCTTTCTAGAGATCTGGAAATGTAAATAAATAACACAGAGTAAACAAGGGGCATGTTTAGATATTAGTTTATTATTATAGTATTCATCAGAAGCTTTAAAATAAAAGTTCATAATATGAGCGGTATACATATCTTGACTTCTTGGTCGCTGATCAACAGCTCGCATATATCCTTTTGATATGCTTCAGATACCCGTGCACACCGTAAATCTTCATCCCAGCAATAAATAGCTAAGTGATACATAAAAACACAACACAGTCTAATCTCAACATCGAGTTAAAACATACTGAGTTATGGTCATCTACGGGCTTATTGGGTCGTATTAACCTCTATATTTCTCAAATACAACGTTTGAAAACTCTATTCGAGAATTTTGCCTGGGCTGAAACGTTTGGAATTTTTAAATGAATGTAGTATGATAACATAAACTCATTTCAACTTTAAGCAGTCATTTATCGGAGTAACATGGGAATTTTATTTAGTCAGTATAAACACAGGATACTATTCACTTGACATTAGGGATAGAGAACGGGAACTTGAATAAAATTGGGGTTAGCGTCCTACTTATCTGCATCAACCCTGTCAAATTAGAGTTGAATATAGGGTACGGTTGCTAACTAATCGATAGCAGCTTCCACAGAATTGGCGATCAGCAATCTGAATTAAAATCAATGCACTCGTCTATCACTGGCCTTAATCATCAATACTAAGATATTGGTGCGACGTTTTTAATGGTTGCGGGTTAAAAGTGTCCTATTGAAGACAATAAAAAGGCTGCATATTATGATTGCAGATTATTCAGAAACGGAAGGCTGAGGCTTATTAGTATTAATATGGATAGGGAGCTGTGACCCCAATGCTTCACGCCAAATATGAAAAATGTCCATTAAAAACTGTAGCTTTCATAGAGCTCATGAGGTTTTTCGGAGAAGCGGGCATAACTTCGGAAACGAGAGTCAGTCTCGACTAGGTTTATACTTTCATGACACCCCCCCCCCATGCTTCACACAAAATTTTACAGAAATATCTGTTAAAACCTAATAGTATAGCCTCAATCATGTTGACAATGGGGATAACACCTGACCGGAATAGGGTACGTTCGCTCATAACCACAATGCTTCACACTAGCGTCGTAGAATGCTGATATTAGATATTATATGCATATGGCGCCCAGTGGATGCAAGGGTGTTCGGTACAGTCCTGTATTTTATTCCGAGATGTGTTACAATTGATCAACGACCTCTAGCTGGCCGGTCACCTCTGGCTTGCGGCTGTGGTTTCGTTCCCCTGTGTGAGCGTATGTGGCATGGATATAGGGGCGCCTTCTCAGCCTCGTGGGTTTCCTCCGGGCACTCCGGTTTCCTCCCACTGCTAAAGACCCCTACGCGCAAGCGAATTATTGAAATAAAATTAAACCATATGTTAGTCCCGAAATGACCTGGTTTGTGTCGAGTGGACGTTAAACCCCATTAATTTAATAACGATCCGTCATCAACACCAGTCTTTATCCCTTTGAATGTTGTGATCCGCAACATTACTATTCGATGGTTATCGCCAGTACATATGAGCGTGGATCTAGCCATGATAAATTTGATAATTTCGATAAATGCAAATGACACACAGTTACTTTCACTATTTCCGTGTAAAGCTATAAAAAAAACGCCGTTGAAATGTGTTTAACGGTACAATTTACCCAGATGAATCTAGTTACACATGGTATTTTTTTCTAATTGAAGTCCCTTTTCGAAGACTTATTTATGCGCGTAATTAAGACAATTTAATTGATGTAACATTCTGTAAACATCTCTATATCTCTTTAAACATGTATTATGTTAGAAGTAAATCTGCCTATTGCAGGTTTTTCTTTATACCTGAAATGTTATATAAATTATTAATTAGACATTTATTACACAATCCAGTTTTGAACTATTATAGTGATAACCGTCAGTTATTCTATTTAATCTTCCATAATGTATCTTTAAGCATATGTTATCTTCCGCAAATGAATCAGTGCAGTTTCGTAACACGGAAACAATTTTAACTCATAAATGACACACCTTGCAATCTCTGATTGACATTGCAGTGCATTGATATTGGACTGTTTAATAAACGAACGCATAGGAACAAAGCATACAGGTAGGTCATCTTTGTATTCAATGTAAGTATGAAATCCAGGCGCAACCGAGCGCCATTTGTTAAATCTCTGTCTCATCGGAGGTACGGTTTGGGCGAGTTGCCGCGGTTTGTCAACTATGGACAATCTTGGATATTCTTGGGGAGAACCCTGAACAACACCGGTCATTCGGATTCAATTAGCAAAGGCTGTGAATGTTTTGAACATGGGCTAGAACAGTTTTCGTAAACATCATTAACCAAACAGTATTGTAAACATTTAGGCCCCGCTTTCACACGGGCTACGAATGCCACGAATCTCAAAAGCTTGTTTTGAATTTTCCTCAAGAATCACCACGATTAAAGGGACAATCCCGATAAGAACAGAGTCTCAAAAATTAAAGTCCGAGAGTTTATGAAATTTATGAACCAAAATATAGAGGCATGGTGTATTTATCTTGTCTCAAAATTTCAGCTCAAAATATTGAGTCGTTTTGGACGTGAACGTCAACACTGCTTATCCGGACACGTAACCCTTTTAAGATTTCGGGTCAATTTTTTCATTGGGTGAGCTGATAATCGATTCACATTTCTTGAGAGGCCTATACAGTGAATGACCCATGTACTGTACTTGATAACAAAAGGTAAATTTCACCTACATATTATTTTTATAGAAAAACGTCTGGTTTTATCCAGATACTGTATAATACAACGGTCTCCATTTCCAGATGAAGACTGTCAGATTTAAGTTATTTACAAGCGTATCACAAATATCGTGTTGGTTGGTCGGCCTTAGGTAATGGGTTTTAAGGGATTTTAACACAAAATTAAGCAATTTTATTCCTCAGAAAGTTATCGGGATTGGCCCTTTAACATTACAGTCAGGGGGCTTAGGTCGATTTTCACAGAATCTTTCACTGTTTCATAAAGGCATGAACATAGATGTAGGTATTTTTTGATGTTCGCTTTCGATATTGAGCCCCTTCCTTTGGAAATAAATATTCATAGGTGAATGTATATATAGTGCCACTGGCAAGAGTTATACAAAGATAATGTGCTCAATAACGCTTATTTTACTTATAAATCTCTCCAGGAAAAAGTTCCAAAACCACTATGATGTAGATGTTAAATATCATTAAATAAGCTTTTTATTACATTATGTAATATTTGAATCCAATTTTAATTGTTATTAAATTTGATTACTTTCTTTTAATCAATTTCAAGTTCAATTGAAAGTATTCGAAATGCCTGGAAATCGCGTCTACGGCCGCCTGGTTTTCAAAATTTTCGAGGGGAGGCCACCCAGACTCACCGTCGGATGGTTAGCGCCTCCGGCGCTCGCGGGCGGACGGCTTTGTCGCCCACCGCTGCGCGGGCTCTAAAGAAATATATTTGTCGGGAAAATATGCTGCCCCCCCCCCCAACAAGTTCAGCCTCGTACGCCTATGCCGACATTTTGGATTCAAAATAGTCGCCTCTGAAATACAGGAATTTGGCTCTTTCAGCTTCAAGTTTGATCAAATATTGATCTATGTTTCGGGATGTATGTTATAGCACACACTAAATAATAAGAAGTACTTTCATTACCATATTTGCAACGAAAACACACAATTCAATTGTTTGGCCACGTCGATAGAAATTCTTTGTTATTGGCTGTATGGCAACTTTAACTATGCAATTTTTTGTGTGAAGCGTTTATATGTTACCCCATTATATTATAAGGAAATTAAAATAGAAAGTGAAACTTTGTGGGTCGAATATCCAGCGACATTCTTTTTATTATATGCACGCCAATTTAGCGCATATTCTTAATCACACATGTGCAACCATTACTAAATCATAGCTGGTAGGGGTACACAACAATCTGCCAGTATGTTTGTATTTAAATAAATTTCTTATAAATTTAAAATGTAACAAATTTGAAGAATGAATAATATAAAGAATAAATAATTAGTTGCAAGTTCTGCATATTCTTTTAATGAGTTATATCTCCATTTTTTTCCACAAATATATAAAGATCGATGTGTTTCAAAGGAAATATTAGTTATGTTATCGTAATTTAAAACCAAAACATCCAAACATCTCGTACGTGGCAAGGAGTGGGGTCGCCTGTCAAACCTTGTGGGTTTTCTCCGGTTCCTCTGGTTCCTTCCCATTTCTAAAGACCCCTACGCGCAAGCTAATTGTTGAAATAAAATTAAACGATGTGTTAAGTCCCAAAATGACCTCGATTGTACTTGTACTTCAGTCGCCACATTGACGCCTGTACATATTTAAATAGCTCCATTTCTAATATTGCTTTATACATTAAAAACTTGACAGTTTATTTTATGTTTTACATTTTAGATCATTGAGAAGGTTTGCAATGGCTTCCCAAAAGGTTCAAGTGATACTAATCGGATTAGTCTCCATCTTAACTCAAATCCTTAGTCAAAACGGAACCAAGCCATGTCTTTTCACGTTGGACTCTCAGTATGGTGGAACAAAATGCAATTGTTCCAGTATTGGAACTTCAAGAGTTCCTGGTAATCTACCCACAAATACTACAAGCCTAGACCTGACCTTTAACAATATTGAAATTCTACGTAACAATGATTTCCGGACTTTAACCCATCTACGATATCTTGATATTAGTTTTAATCCCATTAATACTCTACAAGAGTGGACGTTTAATGGACTTACGTCATTATTGATATTAGAAGTCAATGGCCACGAGTTGGATTATACCAATGATTCCTCCATACCTTCGGATGTTTTTTCACCCCTGCAATCACTAACTAATTTAAGTGTCCGATCAAATGTATCCCGATTTCCAAATCGTCATTTTGATTTACGAGACGACGTTTTTGGACCCCTTAAAAGATTGCAGCATTTGAACATTGACACAAGCTCAGGAGCAATATTTAAATCGGGTTTTGGCAATTTAACAGAACTTCAAGAACTTGTTATTGGCGAGACCTGGAAACATGGCAACCGGATTAACTGTGGATTATCTTCAATAACAAATAACACATTTGAAGTATTTGCCAACATTCCTGTTCAATTACTACAGTTGAACAGTTGTAGTTTGAACAGTTTTGATGAAAGTTTTCTTCGCCCTTTTCCTAGTTTGAAAGTATTTTTGTTCAATAATGTTGATGTAGGGAGTAGCAACTTATCGCAGGTAATTGATGTTCTTCGTGTGTTGGAATATAAAAATATGTCTGAAATCAGCCTTAGAAGTATTAAAACTCTCTTACCATACATTGGTTTTAACCGAAGGATAGATCTTCAAGTCCTGTCTAAGATTTGTGTTAATAACTTGGACTTTAGTGATAATTCTATAAATACAGTGGATTTTGATGTAATGTTTCCGTATCCGAAAGTCCGTCCACCGCTATCAAATTGTTTAAAACGGCTTAACATTGCGAAAAATCGTATTTCCGGTACAATAAGTAAGACGGTCTTCCCCGCCTTTATGAAAAACGTGCCCAACATAGAAGAAGTTGACTTGTCAGATCAAAGAATATTCTCCTTTGATAAATACGTCACCAGGGTCCGACACAGATCTCATAGGCACGGAAATTTCGATAACGACATAAATATTTTTGGTTCCCAAAAATTGAGTTACTTTAATATGGGCGGACTACCACATGAGCTTGGACCATTGACAGTTAATGTTAATTTTTTGGGGATGGAAAATTTAAAGTACTTTAATATATCGTACTGCGGATTGAGCAATTTACAACATAGAATAACTGGATTGGACAATCTTGAAGTTTTGGATTTAAGTGGCAATGACTTAAGTATAATTAATGAAACGTTTATGGATGCATTCCCTAATCTTACCAGACTTTACATAAGTAACTCTTTTATAACCAATGATTTTATTATCAAAAACGGTACCAGATTTCTAAGACCATTGGAAAAATTGGAACATTTGGACATATCTAACAATGGCCTTGTGATTTTACCAAAAGATATATTTAACTCCCGGATTACGTTAAAAATCATTAACTTAACAGGTAATAAGCTGGTGGCCATTCCAGATCTGCTTCGCCTGGTTAAGCTCGAATCTTTATATCTTAATCACAATTCCCTAACTGCCATACACAGATCAAACAGACATATGTTAGATAAAACAACTGAGGTTAACACCAACCTTAGTGTATATATGATGGGAAACACATTCATTTGTACCTGTGATTCGATTTCCTTTTTGCTGTGGTTAGACGAAACGAGGGTGAAACTAGACGGGCGGAATTATTCTTGTTTAGAATCCACGGGACAGATGACCTTTACCAAATCTGTTTATAAAAGATGGCCGTCATTTCATAGACAGTGCATTTCATCATTATTGCTGAATTATACTCTTGGTGGATTAAGCATCACCATTGTTAGTCTCATCACAGCTTTCGTATTCGTCAAAAACAAGATGAAACTAATGTTGATTATTCTAAGGATGATCGGGCAACATATTTATCCCAGGAAAAGGAAAGACTTTATATACGACGCATTCATAATCTACACGGATTCTATCTCATGTTGGGTTTGCAATGAACTAAGAACTGAATTGGAAACGAATCGAGGAATCGAACTGAACCTACGTGATCGAGATCACATACCTGGTGGTTCTATGGCAGATGACCTGTTGGAAGCAATGAGACACAGTTGGAAGATTGTTTTGATTCTAACAGAAGAATTCTTAAGAAGTAACCTGGCTTATTTTACCATGTGCAATTGCTTATCATCAATTACACTAACGACACCACATCGATTAATCATAATAATCGATGATCAGATGAATATACCCACCAATATTGATTTCTTGTTGGAGGCTGTTTCTGAAGATAATATTCTCTACGTTAATCTACAATATGGATTAACTGATGAATTTTGGGAAAAATTATCTACGGAAATCAAATCTGAAGAAAACTTAGCTTGATAGTGTAACAATGTGCATATTGAATAGAATATGCAAACATATTTTATTTTAGATATTTAATTCTTGTGTCGTTTTAAAAATGTATGTTGATTAAGTGATCTGCATATTGATTATATAAAAAGTGTAGGTGGTCCCTTAAAGGGCGATAAGTACTTATTTACTACGTACGTGTCTAAATCAAACGTTACAAAACATGTATATCGCATACTAATCCCCTGGGTACACTTGTTAACAATTCCCATTTATTAATCAATTGCTTTCCAATAAGCGTTTTGTAAAGTCTTTAAGGGTCAATCCCAATAATATTATGGAGAATAAAACTGCTTAATTTTGTGTTAAAATCCCTTAAAATTCTCTACCTAAGGGCCGGACTTTGAATTTTGCGACTCAAATCGGGAAAGTCCCTTTAATGCAATGCTAATTTACATGTAAATTATGTGTTTTTGGACTTAGTTCTATATCCTGCTGATGCATTTTTAAAGCACGTACACATTATTTTTACGATCTGTGGTACAAATAGAGAATCTCCTACGAGTCTTTTTTGATATCAAAAAAGACGAGTAGGAGATTTTATTTATCGCTCAACCCTTTCTTACATGCACAAATTAATAAATATAATTATTTTGTACAGATTTTTATTTTACGGAACATGAATACAATACATTGTCATCACAGCGTAGTGATACATTAGATTTGACAGCAAGTCACCCGTTGCAAAGTCCTATATATTGACCCAGTTATTATAAGGTCAAGTCACCCGCCATGATTGATAAACAAACTAATCCGTGTCACTGTCTATAACTCTTGGACGTTTATAAGGAGTATTGTAATTGTTTATGGTAATTGAGAACTTTCCTCCAACAATATTACTGGACCCAAAAACAGACTGCAAATGATCACGTTTGTTTGAACTACCGGTACTGTTTTTATTACCGGTACTCTGTGAAGACAATAATGATGAAGAAGAAACGACGGTTGATGTTGGGGGCGGACGCTGGTAGTTACTTTCTGCACCAGAAAGAATTGATGATATTTTCTTGTGCTGATTATCATTTATATGCGAATAATTGTTTATACTTTGAACATTTTTATGACCGGATATTTGCATGATATGTGATGGAGGAACATCAGAATCGTTCAGTTTTTGAACTAAGTGCTTTCTAGCACTGTGATTGGTAAGTTTTCTGTCTTTTGAAATTCCTGCTACCTTTGACATGTTTTTCATTAAATTTTCAAGTTTATGTATGCCAACTGGCTGACGTTTAAACCATATGGAACCTACGTCTGGATTAGGTACAGTTGTACATGAAATGTAAAAAGGGTTTTCTGGGTTTGAGAAGTTGTGTGGCCGTAAACTCTTATAAAGTTTGAATAGTTCTACTGGACAGCGGTCTTTATTTTGTGAATTTGCCCACATTTTTGGTGTAATTTGTCTTACATTTTTTGAATTATAGCCCTGTCTTGTTTTCGAAACCCTTTCAGTAAATTCTAAACACTCTGTTAACCCATCACTATCTAATTTCAGTTCAACATCACCCCATAGCATTTGTTTGTGCTCGTCTGAGCCACGGAGACCAAAATGTATGGTGTTATAAAACCAAAGTGTATTTAAAATTGACTGTGGTGAAGTTGATCCCAACTGTTTGGCCTGCCATAGAGATTCTATCTCTTCATCTGTTATAGCATCAGATCTATGAGGTAAGTTACCTTTTCCAAGAGATTTTAATTCTTTTTGTTTAGCTTTCATTACCTCTCTATACCTAGAAAAGGCTATACTTTCACGAAGTGTGTGTCCATAGTTATGGCTGCGCAGGTAGTGTTCAACAGATGAACCTATACCACGCAAAGTATTGTTTTCAAACTCCCCACCATCAAGTTTGCGTGCAGACACAATAAAATTGCATAAAATGTCATTTAATTCATTTGGTGGAATTTCATGGATTCGTCGCTGATCATTGTTTGTAGAAATGAAGTCGTGTAATAGGTTTGTGTCAAATAAAGTTTTTCTTGCAGTATTTGGATTTGCTTGCTTATTTAATAATTTATCAATATAGTTCTCATCAATTTTAATAAATCTTTTGTTTTCAGAGCCAGTCAGAGAAGAACATGTCTGCTTTTCTGCATTTGAAATACATGTAGTTGTGTTTTGGGGTTTGATCAACTGCAGTCTGTATACATCAACTGAAGCTATATAGTCAGATCCATCAATTTCAACAGTGTAATTACGTACACCAATACTATTTAAAACAGTTCCTTGACCAGAAAAGTCGACTGAAACTTTGTCACCAGAGTGAAAAACCTCGATGGTTTCCATGTTGAAACATAAATAACATAAAAGTAGTTCCTTTTAAATAAAAAAGTAGTTCTTTTTAATAAAAAATGTAGTTCCTTTTAATAAAAAAGTAGTTCCTTTTAATAATAAAAGTAGTTCCTTTTAAATAAAAAAAGTAGTTCCTTTTTAATTGACCAATCAGATTCATTTACAGCGATATCTCCTCAGGAGATATCGCTCAGTAGATTATGTAATTTATCACACAAGCGATATCTACTGTCAAATGTGTTATTGGGTGATAAAGTCATATAACAAATTGCAAAAATTATGATTATTACAAATGACCTTATTAAACAAGAACATGTTGGCAGAACTCTATTGTCCCACGTGCCACACTTTTCTTCTTCATGATGCTCGGTTTGTGTAAAATTACCCTCTTTATGTGGCAAGTAGGTGCTTCATTGCAACGAATAATATTTAAAATGTAGCGTTCCGAATGATTTGAAAACTCATCAATAGGGACTTACTTGTAGGGTTTAGTTGATCGTTAATTTACGGATTCCATCTAGCAATTATATATATCAACTCCGTTGACAAAATGGTCGCACGTTGTTATTGTAGGCTAGCGACCAAGGCTTGAACGGGCTCTTACATGGCGAGTTACACTTACCTGGGGTAAAACAAAACATTTTGGATATTTTCTGATAAGAGTCACATCACCAGTATTCAAAACTGGTTCTGGGTAAATTTTCAATATAATGGCCCAATATTTCTTATTGCACTTTTATTAGTGACCAGGATTTTTTAAAACAGTATTAGATTTGATGGCAGTAGGGATAGATAGCCTTTTGGTTTACGTTCTTTGTTGCTGAAAAGACTTGAAAATAATTTATTATTATCATCTAAAAGATGAATGGATGACTAGTTAATATTTTTGGTCAGAACATATTAATTTGCAAATATGACGTGTTTGTGATGTAATAGTGACATCATTGATTTCATTTTGCCATGACTTGTTCTTCTTAGAGTACGGGCTCGGTCGCGAGGAAGTGTTGGTCCCGGTCGGGGTATCTTCGGATTTAAAGACAGAAAACAAGGAAATTATTAACAACTCTTTATGAGATGAGAATTTATTTTAGTAACCAACATATCCGTGCTTAAAAGTTTACTGACAAGCAATCAATGAACGAAAACTGAAAGGGTCATAATCAAATGTAGCGATTAATACAGTGATTTTCATCCAGTGTGCCGCTAATTTTCCATGTGTGCCGCTATTTTGTAGGATCTGCCTTTCCGCCTTCAAATTTTATTTAAATTATTATTTAAGATTTTTATTGACATGACATATTCATTTAACCTACCCCATCAGATGGTCGGGATGTAGATGGATTTGAATATAATCTCCATTTAGCTGGAAATGACAAGTTACCATACACACGCAGAGTATGATCACTATGAGCGCGTCCCTCAAGGCGTTGCATCTGTCTTCAGACTGTCTGCCGTGGTCGGCTTGGGTGTAAGTAGCTCTGGACAGAAGTACGGACCAATCGCCCACCCGCGTGACTGCCTTTCTAGGGCTTAAAGGGACAATAACATTCTTGCTGGCTTGGCAGCTCCAGAAAATAAATAATACCCTTATTCTAAGTACTAGATGTTTAAGTGTCCTACCTGTTGTGTAAATTATCCATTACAACCTATTTTACTTGTCCAGAGGGTTCGAAAATATTTTAAAATCCAAGTCACATTTGAAAATCTTTACGTTAGACTTTTCAAATCAATTGGTTGAATTTTTCCAATTTTTTAAAATATGTGTGTTAAGATGAAATTTATATCATCATTTAATTGGAATATTCTAAAATAATACGATTTGTTGACCAGAATGAAGATTGGGACATATTATTCAGTTACAACAAGAGTGTTATTGGGGCTTTAACAATACCATTGCGGTGGCCAGGTTTCTTGTCGGTGAGGCGGTGGGAATTGGGGATCAGTTTAGAGTGTGACGTGAGCGCGAATCACAAGGAAAAAATATTCGCAGATTCCTGCTCAAATATAACCGTGTATGTTTGGTGTGTTATGGGTCTGCCAATGCGTTCACTTAAAGAAGTGTTCAATTTCTTACAGAGAGCATTATGCTATATCTTAATTCCAGACTCTCGCATATTAACATATTTAGTTTTTGTAAATTGTGTCCCATTTTCGAATTCTGTAGAAAGAACTTTTGTTGTCACAACCAGATATCACTAACATAGGCTGACGGTTTCTTTTAGACATGTTGGAATTTCATGGACATGATTAAATCATTGTTGGTGGTACTTGTGTATCATCATCGCTTCTCATTATAAGACGAGAATGGCTATGCCCAGTGTTAACTGCCTGTACCAAAATCCTTGTGTCCGTTTCCTCGTGGTTTCCGGAACGATAGGCGTTATCGAATCTCTCCACATCATGATACATATAAACAAACCCTCGAGAATGGACAGGCGACGCTACTCCTTGCCACGCACAACCGGGGTATCGAAACCACGCCAGTTGACTTGATGACATACCTTTTGATACAAGTGCTAACCATTCGGCCATCCCCACCCCAGTCAAAGTAATAACACTATGGACTACGGCATTGAAGCATATAGCCATCTGTGTGACAAACTTTGTTACAATTGTCTATCACCTAAAATATGAACTATTATTTGGATGCAATGGACTGCTTTCAACTATACACCTTGTTCTAAACACGTACACACTTCTATTAAAGACGAGCAATTGCACATGTATGGACAATGTAGATATGAACTGTATATATTTATGCCAGTCAGCGACATTAAGTGAACTTGCAACTCCAGTAATGATCTCGTGTGCGTGACCCGGTTGAAAGGTATCTTAACCATCAATTTACTGACAGTTAGGGAAATGCACACGAAAGACGAGGAGTAGACCGGTGTAGGCCTTTCCAGTAATGATCTCGTGTGCGTGACCCGGTTGAAAGGCATCTAACCACCAGTTTACTGACAGTTAGGGAAACGCACACGAAAGACGAGGAGCAGACGGCCTGTGAGAGAGGCGTAGGCCTATGGACTAACCCGAGTTTAGTCGCTGAGGTGGCAGAATGGCGGAATAGTTATCTCAAACTATTCATGTATTGTAATGATAATAGTTTATGTTCCAGAAGTAGTGTAATCACTGTTTAATTTATGTTCCTTTTGTATTCATGTTTTATATTCGTGTTCCTGATGTAAATAAATTTTATACATGTACTTACGAAACTGATATCTGTTATCGCTATAATAGTGTTACATCTGTGGTAGAAATTGTTTAGCCCAAATATAATTTGAAGGGCAGTTAGATTAGGGCAACATGGCAAACATTGACATCAAAGGCAATGGGGAAAACTTTGGTCGTCGGACACAAACGCACATGTACATTAAATACCATCGATTGGCGAACATTGACTATTATAGAGGCATATTATAGTTATTCCCCTTTAATCATCGTTCAAAGAATCACATCAGCTGACTGACTCTATTTTGCAATTCCACCTTTTTATAGAAGTAAAAATAGATATGAACTCCTCAAAAATGTAATCATTCGATTAAGCATGTCTGTCTCATGCACGACGCCCATTATCAGCAAACCTGACCGGCAAACGAATACAGGAAATACGGTTCAAAACGTCAACGTCAATGACAAATCACTTGATCAAGATAGTTTTCAACTGATAAACCGACACGACGTTTCATACACGGGAATATAAAAATATAGAAAGAAGATTTTTGCATATTAAAAGAATGTGATTTGGTCCGCATAATTGGGTCATCTTTTTTGACCTGGTATAGCATCAAATCTAAAACCAAATAAGAATCTTATTATAAACAGACGGTCAGCAACCAGTTTGTCATTGATATAAGCTCGCGCTGTAGTCAAGCGCTAGCAAAGAACCATAAGTGGCGGCAACGTAGGAAAAAAAATGGATTATAACATGAACTTTGCATTAAGTATTTCGTATAACAATAACAACAAACAAATTTTCGTGTTAAGCCACATGTCAAAATTGTGTGACGCCGGACTAAAACAACATTTAATGATAAGATTATAAATACCAATTCCTGTTATAGAACATAAACCGACATAAATTGAATTGTCATGAATTATGTCATGCCTGTTATTATCCAGAGTCACGTTTTATTTTTGTCCGGATGCACCGCATAAACCTTTTTAATACACGGGATTAGATTGTTCTTGAATTTCCCTATGTATTGAAAGGCTTCAGGATGTTAGTTGATCAAAAGGCCAAGAAGAACTTGTCCATAAAATGTTGGCTTCACAATCTTAAAGTCATAACTAAACGCAATAAAAGCTAAATCACTGTTCTAGCGAAATGCGAGATGCAATTTGGGGAAAATAGAGACAATTTTACGATCTTTACATATGATTCAAAACTGTACTGGATTCGTATGGTCTGTTGGTACTAGCGTGGTCAGTTGGTGCCAGTGTGGCGCTGACTCACAAACTAGTTCAGGGTTTGGCCCCGGTGTTGGCCAAAGAAAATTCTGGTTTATATTCATTGATGCAGAAAGGAGGATCTGGTAAGGGGAATTGTATATTCGTTCGGATTTGACAGAAATCGCAAACGGAGTAGACCACCGTTTACTATATATCGCATGTCTATCTGCATTAGACGTGTTGGAACAGAAAATTAATACGTTAAATTCAAATTGGTCTCATTCAATGTGTCATGGTGTGCTTATAGTTTAGCTTGATCTACTTGAAATGTCACCAAGCTTTTAATTTCAAATGACGAATTAGATAGTTTTGAAAAGCGAGTTGAACAATTTGTAAATATGTTGAAGGATTTACACGTGAACTATCTCCCAATAAATTAGCTTGTTCAAAGGCATGATAACGACAGCAACAATTTATGTCCGTCTATATGTTAGAAAATTAAAAACATCTAAACGATTTATCCTAAAAACTTAAAACAAATATTGACAGTGCAAAGTTTACAGGTCAGTGTGGCATTATACGGGGGGACTCATTACCGTCACTCTTGTTAATGGTATGAGACGATGTCTGGGTCATTGTTTAGGCGGTCATATGCAGTTCCGAAGTGTATTTATTATTTAAAATAATATCAGTTGTATTCAAGAATTTTAGTTGAATGTTAGCTGTTTTATGTAACTTACTTTACAATTTCTGGCGGGAAAAATCCACTGAAAAAAATTAATTCGACCCTCATAATGATTAATGTGGATATTTATAATTCCATGCCACCAAGGGAGATCTTTCGGTTCCCATTCATTAATTAATGGAATGGAATGGAAGCAAAACTCATTACCAAAATTCATTTTGAGACGACTATGTCCTTATTCAAAGACGAATATGCTGTCATTTTACAGCTACGTGTGCAATTCAAGACTCTCCCCACCACTCACACAAGCATTTTGCACACGTTCCATAACATTCACAATAATAATTTATTTTGGTGAATGTGCAAATTTATATGTAGGTTAAAGTAGTTTTTAAATATAAATCTATGACTTTATCATTTAAATCATGTCTAGATTGCTAAAATAAGACAAATCGGAATTGTTCAGTTACTAAATATATCAGTAAAAACTATCTGATACACTCTAAACATAAATTGATAAAAAAAACCATAATGTTTCTTGGAACGGCAGTAATAAAACATAAGTTATACGCCTAGTCTCGTTTGCCATTGTCAGTGGTGCGGGACAGATGGACTTTTGAGGAAAGGGGTCTACTTGTTGAGATAAGACCAAAAACTGAGACCAGTCCGTTTACTTTTAAACGTGCATGTCAAATAACAATTGAGTGTTAGAATTCGACAAAGTACCCCCCCCCCCACACACACACACACACACACACCTAAGTACACTACCAGTGTATGCGGGTGTTTTTTTTTAGCCCGGTCGGTACTGAAAAGTAGGCTAATGAAAAGGGAGAAAAGCAGAAAGTTAAACCGAATTTAAGTTACAATACGAAAAAGAAACGTTAATATCGAAAATGTTTATTGTGCTATACTTAGTTTTGGGTGGTACATGTATTTATATTTCTTACACCCAAGAACAGCTTGTGCAAAAATTAAACATGAAACTATTAGACTTGTCAATGCATGGTTAAAATAGTCAACGGGTTTTCCAAAGATCGACATTTGACAATCGAAATGTACAGGGGCGATTCATTGACATCCTAAACAATCATGTAAAGCATGTGTATTAACCATAAAATTGAGTGTTATGATTAGTTGAGTCAGAAACGAGACACCCTAACTACCCCATTTTTCCTCTCTCGAAATCAAATGTTTCGCCGCTCAAAGCATGTCCAATCACAAGATCAGATCGAGTAAATTCTAAACATTAGTTATCGTGAAGGACAAAAATCACTTTAGTGTAAGGATAGTAGAAGTCAAACTAAAGTGTTGAATTGATGAATTGGAGTGGTTATTCTATTGGCAAATGTGTCCACAATTTTTTCAGTACATAGCAAAGAGGGCCAGAGTCGAAGTGAGGGGGCAAAATGTTCCAATACATTTTTCAATCATAATGCTTAACCCGTTTCAAAAATATAACGTGGGTCAGGTCTGGTGGCACTGTTGGACCTCTCCCCCTCCCCCAAATGCACGCATATATAAATATTGTTAATTTGGGGCCCGGACGGGATCTTATTCCTCGTGCAAAATCATGGGTCACTACGTCCTGAAGAGGATCCGTTAACGTCATTCATGTTTACAGCCCTGGGCCCTGTTTCACGAAATTTTAACTTAAGATAAAATCCAATTTTAGTAGATACTTCAATTTTGATTGGCTAAGCACTAAAATCAATCTAATATTATCCAATCAAATTACTAAAATTGGGATCTTATCTTAGTTAAAATTTCGTGAAATAGGCCCCTGGTGTTTATATTTTAACACTTTATTTAACAGTGTTATCACAATCTATTCACTGGCCCCATTTATTTCTTATCAAGATAACACACGTAAAAGGCGGATAATTCGTCGATCTGTATCAGCTGGAATACATACTATAGATCAGGTAGGTCGAATGTATTTTCTCTTGTCCAAGGAATCAATATGCACCTGTTTTTAATGTATTTATTAAACACCAGGTACTAGTAGAATAAGTATAGTTTGTTTCTATTCATACCACATGCATCAAGTTGAATTATTGGTTGTGTTATATCATTCTGTAATGGTTAAACATTCGAATAATAATAGTTATAGGAAACAATGTATATTGTTACTCATAGTATGAGTTACTCGGGAGGTATATTATTACTCATAGAATAATAGGTTACCCGGGTGGTAATTAATCTTTTTAACGTGTGACCTGGGTCCACTTATCGTGTATATCTCTCTCTTCGGGAAGACACACTTCGGCCAACATCTTATTGTAAGACTAAGCATATCAGTGCACACTCCTATTAACTAATTATTCAGCCCGGTCTTCTTCTCAAGATTTGCAAAAATATTGTTGTTAATGCATGTATTATTCTCAGGTATACATGTAAATCTACAATTACAAAGCGGGCAAAGGTCGACTTTGCCCGTTCCGGCTCCGATGAAGTTTAAAATTCTTTGGTAGCTGTGTTATGTGGAATACACGAACAAGATGGTTATAATGTTGTTTTCTCTTAAAAGTTTTTCTTAGAAAGTAGCATACTCTGCCTCGTGCACAATACATGTCGCTAATTATTGGGAACAATGATAATTTGACACCAATCACTCAATTTGATTAATACACACATCTATATGTTGTTTCGTTTTTTATACTTGCGATAACCTACACTGCACGAAGATCAGACCGGTTATAGTGGAAGGGTTGACCCTATGACGTCACATAATTGATTCACCAATCAGCGTTGATGTTTCTAAGAGAATACCCACAAATTCGCGTACTGTACGCTAAGAACTCGACGTAACAAACCGTTTCATTGGAATCCTTAACATCAACCAAACCGCAGGTTATATAACAACTCTTCCAGATCCTGGTGTAGTAAAAGACAACTGAAACGTAATTTTGAACTATTAAAACGAAACGAAATAGGATCTGTGTTTTAATCAGATTGACCCATCACTTTCACCCATAACGGAACGTTCAACTCCATTTTGTTTCTCTATATGCATCATTTACACACAATGAACATTCTATTTTCAGTCAAAATGAAAGCTTTTATATTTTTGGCATGGTAAGTACAATTTTAATTATCAACGATGGCGAACAATGCGTGCAGGTGCTTGACTTGTCGCCATTGGTACTATGTGCCCTTTACGACAGGCGTTAATGCCATTTTAACACCTGTTTTAGGAATATGTATATTGTCAGTAGTGTCATGCGCATGTCGGAACGCCAAGAAAACCTTAAATTGTCTAATCGACTGAATATTTGAACTGTAGATTAATTTTACTACTGTCTAAATTCAGTGGATTGTTATAATTGCCGATGGCTTTGTCAGCTTGAAAGTCTGTAGTTTTAAATGTCACAGATTCGTTAAACGCACTGCGTAATATACATGCAATCAGATACTTACTTAAATGTAGATTTACACTTCTAAATATGTGTGTTATACATTAGTATGTCTATTGGGGAGCCACGGTCACTCAGTGGGTAAACAGGGTTTGATTCCCGTGTTGGTAAGGATTTTCCAACGTGGTTTTCCATGTCAATTGAGTAGGACGGAGGGCTTGGCAAGGAAGTGTCATGGTCTAATCGTTCGGATAACACAAAAACCCGGGGTCACGTGTACATATTGACTGCAAGTAAAAGAACTAGACAGTAATGCTGCTGTTTGGGCACAATATTCTTTTTGGTGTATGTCCGTCCTCACTAGCACACTCAGGACCAAAGAGTAAGACGTTAAACCCCATTTATTGCGTTATGCCAATAGTTCTATTCTAAACATTTTTCATTTTAAAGTTCTGCCCAACTCGCATATTGTTATTTGTTTAATTGCTTCTTCAATGGCCATTCCCTTGTGCATCATGAATAGTATGGTATACGCATTATATACTCGGTTTCGAATCCTCGGTTGTACATGGCAAGGAGTAGGGTGGCCTGTCCAGCCTCGTGGGTTTTCTGTGGGTACTTCTGTTTCCTCCCACTGCAAAAGACCCCTGCGCGCAAGCGAATTATTGGAAGAAAATTAAACCATATGTTAGTCCCGAAATGAGCTAGTTTGCGTCGAGTGGACTTTAGACTTCATTTCACGCGCTCACTCCCGCATTATATATTACTCATTATCCATTTTACCTTTTAAGTGTTTTACCATTGGTATGGTGTAATTCCGAACCAATGAAAGCTGCCGTATTATTTGACAAAGTTGATACTGATAAAAACGATTACTTAGACCGAACTGAATTGGACGCCATTTTCCTTCTATTCGATGTTGATGGTAAGTTTCTTCTATCTAAAATAAATCTCAGCTGGGATATGGTAAGTTTCTTCTATCAAAAATAAATCTCAGCTGGGATATACTTTGAGATATTTTAATACTGATGGTATTTTGTTTTCTGTCTGAAATAAATCTCAAACATATGTCGAGATACTATGCTGGCAATTCTTTTCTATCAGAAATAAGTAACGAATAGATACGTCGAGATGCATTTATGTTGGGGGTTGGGGGAATGGCTGTATTGAGTCATCTGGTGTGGTTTCAAATCCCGTGTTGTACGTGACAAGGAGTAGGGTCGCCTGTCCGACCTCGTAGATTTCCACGGGGTCCCCCGGTTTCCACCCACGACTAAAGACCCCTACGCGCAAGCGAATTATTGAAATTAAATTAAACCATGTTAGTCTCGAAATTACCTTCTCTCTCTGAACTGAACATTTGTCGTTGATCTATTCGTTTATATGAGAAGCGAGAATAAGTACGCTGTGACCAACATGGTTGCATCTGTTCAGTCAAAGTTGCCCCTTTCTATTCACAAGTTGATGGGAACTGGTTGAAGACCGTAATGATCATGGCAAGGAGCAGGGTCGCCTGACCAACCTTGTGTGTTTTCTCCGGGTACTCCGTTTTCCTTTTCCCCACTGCTAAAGGCCCCTGCGCGCAAGCGACTTATTGAAATAAAATTAAAACCATATGTTAGTCCCAAAATGACCTAGTTTGTGTCGAGTTGACGTTAAACCACATTTCGCTCTCTCCCTCTCTCTCTTTCTCTCTCCCTCCCCCTCTCTCTCTCTCTGTTTCTTTCTCTCTCTCTCTCCGTAATGATCAGTTATGATCAGTTATGATATTTTGCAAATAGCCGTCATATTTGGTTTTTGAATAATAAGATAGAAAGGTCTATCAAATTAAAACCCCAGCCATCCACTTAGGAGTTGAATTGAGCGATGCGAAGTGGTTAGACACTTTTGTGACCGGTTGGTCGAACATATTGTACATTAAAGCAGAGAGAAATTCTGATCTTCAAAGAACAGGACTCAAAATCGCGTATTTTCATGGAATCTTTGACAGTTTCACAAACCCGAAGCGCAGTATATCTGGCGCCGTCGCTGTGAAGCCGATATCTGCAATAAATGGTGTATTTGTTATATAATTTACAGCTGTTATATTTCTTTCTTCTTTTGTTTTAAACAGCCAATGGACAAGTAACTAAAGCTGAATTTGAAGATGACTGGGTTAACAAATTTAGCCTTGGAAATACCAAAGAAGCTGACGCCTTATTCGCACGTGCCGATCAGACCCATGATGGCATACTTACTAAAAATGATCTGCAAGCAATCTACACATTTTTCGACATGAATAGTAAGTAGAAATTTCTTTATAATTCAATAAGTGGTTAATCTAATTGAAATTCGGGTCTATATTTCGTAACGGTTTTTATAATTTCGATGGCCTACACCACATGTAGATCTAACAAGTTATAGCGGGAGGTCACGTTCAGCAAATGTCAAGGACGCGACATTTGACCCTATAACCTCAGTCATTCGATTAACCAATCAGAATCGTTGTTGCTTGTTTTGATTTCTATCGCTGATAATGCCTACCCACAATTCCGCGTAAAAAGGGTCAAATCCTCGATTCGACAGATAATTTGATTGGCTGACCACTCATTTCAAGCAGAACACGAGTTAAATATGAAATGAAATGAAATGGGGTGTAACGTCCTACTCTTTTGCACCTAACTTGGGCTAATGGAAGACGGGCATACGCCATACAGTGTGCTATGAGGGAAATTTTGCCCGGGCAACGGCGCTACGGCCTACTCTTATATCGAATTCCAACTGATAAGGGATCTTTTACGTGCACTCCAATGTGTACACGGGACCTCGGTTCTTTCGTCCCATCCGAACGACTAGGCAGCTGTCCTTGTCAGGCCCTCCTTCTGCATCACTGACAAGGGGAAATGACGCCGGAAAATGGAGATGAACTTGCTCGGCCAATGCTGGGATCGAACACCCGACCTCCAGCTTGCTAGCGAACCGGCGCCTTATCCACTTAGCCACCGTGACCCCCATGAGTTAAATAACAAGTCTTTTAGATCCAAATGTAGTAGAGACAAGTAAAACGAAACGAAATAGGATCTGTGTTTTAATCAGATTGATTAGTGGTTGAATGAGGTAAAGGAATTGGGAGTGCGAATTTGGAGTAGCCTCCCTTTACTTTGAAACCGGATGTACTGTGACATGCAGTTAATAAATAAACAAAATGAAATGGGGGTTTAATGTCCTACTGTTCCGCTCCAACTGGGCTAATGAAGACAGGAATACGCCATACACACTGCTATGAGTGTAATTTTGCCCGGACAGCGGCACTGTGGCCTAATCTTATATCGAACACCAACTGCCAGGGGTCTTTTACGTTCACGGCAAAGTATATACAGGACCTCGGTTTTTCATCACATCTGAATGACTAGACAGCTGTCCTTGTTAGATAATGATATTTGAATATGAGGACTATATTGCTATACATCATGCTATTTGATATACAATTACAATACAAACTCCATGAGGGCATTTTCGCCCGTTACATGGAAACGGTGTCATTACATTTGTATTAGTCCGACAATTTTACCGGCGAAAACGCGTGCATTTAAAATGAGTCTGATAACCAAAGCCAATCTCGTAACTCGGAAGACATTTCGTCTACTAAGGGTTGCGATTTTTTTATACAGAAATTATATTAACTTTCTGCTGCAGTCACGTAGATTATAGGCCTGCATATTGATTTACATGTCAGTTTATCTTAGAGCACTTGGTTTGAGAACCAACAGAATTGACTTTTATAATCACAATGAAGGAATCACTGGCTTCAAATGCTCAAATTCATATTATCAAATTGTAATTTCAGATGACCAAAAGGTTGACCTCAACGAGTTTTTAACCCAATGGGGTCAAGTAACACTTTTACCTGTAGACCCAGTTGACACACATGTCGGTTAAAGGTAAAATGGCCGTTTGCCTTAAAAATCTCAACAACCAAGGATCTGTACATTATTTTCCCTGCAACACGATTTATCATAATTAAGATATTACAAAGCTACAGTTTTTTTCATAACTTACATTAAATTTAACGAACATGTTATTTCAGATATCATTACAGATGTAAACATACCAGATAAAAATAAAAAAACCCTTTTAAACATCTCTTTCCCACAGTTGACAATTCTTGTTAATTTCTTGTTAAAGCCATAACGATCCGGAACAGGCTGTATATACTTGAGAATCTTCTGTCTGTTCTTCTTCAGTCTGATCGACATTAAAAATGGAGTGGCTGTTCTTTGGACAATTGTGCATCGATTCGAAATTTTGAATTTTGATTTGACATAACTCCATGTTTATGGTTCCTATAGTACTTAATTTTTCATGGCTTGTTTTTATTCGCATAAGCAAGAATCCCGTTGTTGTCCCTGTCGACGAAACAGTACCGATATTCCGAAATTTTAAAGAAAACTTGTTCGGGTCATAATATTTGCTTCAAACGTGCTGGGCTTGATCGCACAACTCTATTGTACGCCGAGCGAAGCCTTATTCAAATGACCAGCGAGGGCCATGTGGCGCCTTCGCTGTTTATTATGCCTCCTGAGAACGTTGTGTTTAAAGTAGCTGAATAATGTCGGTTGTGTTGATCGTCATAGAATTGGTGGTAATACGTGTCTTAGCTGTATTCGATTATGTATTCGTCAATTCTCGACAGATTCCGTAACCTACATCTAGTCTCGGCTGCATGACAGTAAGTGATATGTACTTACGCCCATACAGTTGCGATGCGGTTACCGGTTTACTTTAACAGGAAAACGTGACGTTATTACAAACAAACAAGACACCGTGGGCGCAGCCATGTTTCATCCGGAACCTTTAAAGTAGTTCCAAGACGCCATGGGTGCAGTCATGTTTCACACGGGACCTTTAAAGTAGTTCCAATATGGCGGAATTCGTCATACAGCCGAGATTAGATGTAGGTTACGGAATCTGTCGAGATTTGCCGAGTGTTCTATTATGAAGATAAATACACACAATACGTCAACATCTCAATTATTTGGTAGTCCGCGTAATTATAACCGAATCTGAAATATTAGTCAACCGAAAACACGACAACATATTTATATTTTTTTTTTTTAAATTCTACCTTGAAAAGGTGTTATTGAGTAATATATTTCGATGGGCATTTAACAAAGACGTATAAAATGCACCAACCTTTTCCATCTCAAAAAACAATAACAATTTGGCGACGACTACTAAACACAGTATTCCCATGTGAGCAAGATGTCTCTTAAATGACATTTACCAGAAATTCTCTAACATTGCCCCAGGTTTGATCATACAAATCTCGTAAAATCTCTCACATTCTCCTACATTAGCTTGTCTGTCTGAAACTCACTTTGCTAAAAGCCTCTAAGACGTAAACTAGCGAATCAATGTACATGTATATGTATCCACGCTCGGTCAAACTATAATCTGACATTTTTGTAAAAAAAAATATTTAAGGCTTTATAATCCCGTGATTTTGAACAGATTTAATGAGATTAAAACACTTTTTATTCCATCACAAAGAATGTGTTTAAAGCTGAATCATATAAGATTTCTATAAAGAGCTGGCAGGTCTCGTTATAATAGGTAAAATATAGATAATGATAATAGAGTATATTGAAAATTTTAGTCAAACCATTACAATGTAAGCTGAGTTATGTCCGTTTGAAGAATAGTGTAGTCTCGAATGCAATTTCTATTATCCAGCTTTTAATTAAATTATTAACTTGCGATCGTATTTAAATTCGTTCAAAATCTTGGTAATTTGTATAAATGTCTGGTTAATGATTTGAGGACAAAAATTGATCTGCTATAGGCAGATTTAGCGCATACTTATAGAGTGACAGACCAGGGGGTCAACCTAACTCAAAAGTGTACCAA
Source organism: Patella depressa (assembly GCA_948474765.1). Lineage (NCBI taxonomy): Eukaryota > Metazoa > Mollusca > Gastropoda > Patellidae > Patella > Patella depressa. The sequence goes on from OX419715.1 coordinate 73,893,480, forward strand.
ATTAATCATTTATGGTACCAATGCATGTATATCTGTTATCATCAGAATGTTATTCTGTCGGGTATTTGATGGTGTGTGTGGCTGTGAGGTCTTGGATCCTGGGAACCAGATCTAGGGCTAGATTAGCTCAAAAGTGTACCACATGAACATCCTCAGGTATTACAACAACACTCTGACACACATTTCTAGTGGTGGGGTACCCCAGACAAAGCTATGTAATTATAGTAGTGGAGTATCCCTGACAAGAGTTATCAAATTTCCAGACAACAGTTAGGCTAGATTATCACTGTAATCTGTACCACCTTAAACTGCTTTGGAGTTGTTCAGTACCAGCACAGAAATCATGAATGATGAGGAAGGGCAGATGCCATACAGCGTGCTATAAGGGAAATTTTGCCAGGGCAATGGCACCATGACCTACTCTTATATCGAATTCCAACTGCCAAGGGATTTTTTATGTGCAAGCCAAGGTGTACACCTTGAGAGTTAAAGCATGGTGTATTATGGTCATCTACAGGCTTATTGGATCTTACAACCCCCCACATTTCTTAAGTAACACGCTTGAAAACTGTAGTTCTTCAAATAGTTGGATACCAAAGTAACTTATGTTTAGATTAAGTGACTTTATGGGGAGAGAAACAATGAACTTTATTCGAGAATATTGCCTGAACTTAAACTGTTAGAATTTCTAATTAAATGTAATATGATCAATGGCCTGGTTAATGACAACATAAACTCATTTCAACTTTAAGCAATCTTTTATCGGAGTAACATGGTAATTTTATTTACTATGCTTTGGTCAATATAAACACGGGGTAATATTCACTTGAGATGGGGCGTGGGGTAGGGTGGATGGCTGAATGGTTAGCACGTGCGCGCTGTATCATAAAGTCTGTCATTGAGTCAACTGGCGTGGTTTCGAATACCCAGTTGTACCTGACAAGGAGTGGGGTCGCCTGTACAGTCTCGTGGGTTTTAACCGGGTCGTCCGGTTCCCCCCACTGCTAAAGACCCCTACGCGTATGCCACTTATTGAAATGAAATTAAACAAAATATGCTAGTCCCGAAATCACCTAGTTTGTGTCGAGAGGAGAAAGAGAATGGGAACTAGAATAAAATGGAGGTTAACGTCTTACTTTTTCCCCATCAACCTGTCTTATTAGGATTGAAAATAGGGTAGGGTTCCTAACTAAACGATCGCAACTTCGAAAGATTTGTCGATCCACATTTCATCTTCTACCCTGGCCCTTAAATGAAGCTAAAGTATGGATGCGTTTGTTTCATTGGTTGAGAGTTGAAATTCTAGAGCCAGTATTCTATTTTAGCCAACGAAAAGGGCTGCTTTCTTGAAACAATTCATTTTACGTTTTCGAGAGTAAGGTCCCAGATGTTACAGGCGATCCTATTAGCACGTCTTTTTATTAGTTTGTAAGAGATGAAGCATCAAAGATTACACAATTCATATGATGACTATTTTCCTTTACAAAGTCAATTATTTGATTTCTGTTAACCAATATCGATGTTAGGGTCATTATCAATAACAATAGCTACTCATCAAAGTAAACATATAAACCAATCAGCATTCAACAATTAATAACAATGGAATCAATAACAATTCAACGGCTGACAAATGGCGATGGTTCATTATCGACTGATCACGATGCCCAACTCAAATCATTCATTGCCATGTCAGTAGATAATATAATAATTTATTGGCTAAATTTACAATTTTCATAGCTGTTGAAGTTGGCAGTCGGTAGACTTCCCTGTTCGATCCTATAACCACTATAGGTACATAGCACCACCTACGGCGATAGTTACTGCATTCATGCTGTCTTCGTTAGCTAATTTTGCAAGCCTATAGAGATATACGCATTCAAGGATTTTTATACTCGCTTCTTCAGCAGACGCTGAAACACGAGCGCACGCGATAGTGACAGACGACACATAATATTTTCATCGGGGATTTGGACGGAGCCAAAGAAAACACCCAAAAGTTTAGAAAGTTAAATTAATAAGAAGATGTATTTCATTTTATCGTGATTTTGTGACGGATTGTACAATTTGGGTTTAGACAAGAAATATAATTGCTTTTTTAAACCCCGTTTCCATTACATCACAATGCAGTTTAAGCGAAGTAAGAGCAGTTTGGATTTAGCAGGCATTCTGAAGCCCTTGTTGATTTTTTCATTGATTGCTGTTCCTGTTTTAAGCGGTAAGAACATTTTATAAACTTACATTTCCTTGATTACCATGCAGGCCCGTTACATTGATAGTTTCGTTACAAGTAGTTTTTGTTCGGAATTAAAATCACGAACTAGAATTCAATATTGGTAAAAATAGGACGCTAATATCCAATATTTAACACATAATTAAGATTTTATAATCAGTGCACGAGTCGTGTATGAAATTCACTTTATATTCATTCATACTACATGAACATTAATATCTGCATTTAGAACAATTTTCGTTTTTTTTTTGTTTTTTTTTTCAGAAATCTAATATAATTCACTTTACATTCATTCATATGATACATTAATATCTGCTTTTTTGAACAATATTCGTTGATTTTTTCAAGGTTCTAAAAATATAGCAATATGCCCTTTAATATTCGAATTGTCACTCTGAAAAAGCAGAAGTATTGTATCTTCAGCCTACATATCGGGATTTCCCAAATTTAATAATTATCAAAAAGTGGTAAAGGTGTCTGGACATATAGTGTTGGCTGAAACGGGGGCGATATAAATACACATACCATATTAGTAGTATCAGCAGTAGTAGTGGTAGTGGTAGTAGTAGTAGTATTAGTAGCAGTAGTAAAAGAAAGTGGGGTTATTTTGTTGCACCGACTGAGCTAATGAAGAAATACATACACTATGCAATGTTCTATGTGGGAATTTTTTCACAAACTACTTCGCTATGCCATACTCTTATTTCAAATCCCAACTGTCAATTCTTCGCCCCACTCGAACGACTATACGTTGGCTCCTTCCAGGCGCTCTGTCCTGCAACACGACGTTCATTTTTCTCATCATTTGTACTCTAGACATAGTTTGTTGCCTATCGGTAGTCCCACTTTAATTTGTACCTAGAGTTATGTTGGCATATTTACCTAGTCAATATTTACATTACCAGTTGCCGAACTTGGAACCATCTGTTTGTCTGGATTCTAACGCGTGTACGCTGCATACTATACAACATATGGCCCATTCAGCTCTGAATATTAGCAAATTAATAAAACACAAACATATATAATTGAATTAATATCAATGTTACTTTTATTTGAAACACATTTTTATTTGAAATGTATGTTCGCAGCGCACCAATATGTTTGATGGAAGTAATGAAACGTGTAATACTTGGACAAAGCTGATCTGGATAATGTGCGAAACCCATATTCAGCTATGTCTTATTATTAAAGGAACATTATTCAAGTGCTAAATCTGGTCTCTATTTAGACCTTAAATGTTATATAAATTATTAAACAGAAATTTATAAATTTGTCAAGACCATAATCAACTCTCAATGCAATCGAATACTTAAAGTAGCCGAGTCTCTACCTCAATATCATCCCAAGTCATACACGTGGAAAACAACGAATTATTTGTCAATTCAAATCAACATTGATTTTGTTATCTTACTTTGAAAAGATAGGCTTCTGATGTCCAACATTTAAGACAAAATAAACATTTTACCATTGATACACAAATCGTGTACCATAATAGTGCGTTTCAGCGTCATTTGTAACAAGTGACCAGGCTAGATATAACTTATCAGGAGAGTATGCGCAATAGATTGGAATAACCAAACACTAGAAATTTCTATTCGGTTGAGACTCATGCCGTATTTCGCTGGACATAACTGATTTGAAATTAAAGTCAAAACGGAAACAATTGAATGTAAATCAGTTCATATACAATCAGATTACATTATAATATGCGTTGCGATCCATTTGGGTAAATTTCTAGGTCCTACATATTAGCGATTTATTAATATTTTCAACAGATTTAAATACGATTTATGATTAACGCCGTCCACAAACGAAAGTGTGTGTGTGAATAGTTTATGACCTGGAACTAGTAATTGCTTTTCCCGATTTTTTATGATACACGAATACGTTTTGTGTGTCATTATTATTCACCGTTTGGTCTAGAGGCAACGAGTAGTATTTCAATTTACATTTACATTTTCTGACAGGCTGATCTTGAAGCGGAAGGATCAGGAAGTAAACAGGCATGAATGAGGGAAGTGTCGCACAAACATGTCGCCATATATACTCCTTTAATAGGGCGTAGCAAAATATCACGATTGTCATCCCCCTCAAATATGTTCATGAGATTATTGTGTCATGTTGGGATTTGGGGGATTTTAAAGTTCATCGGAATGTTGAATAATATTATGGACCAGGGAATACAGTAAATTTAACATTATTGAAGTAAACAGGGGAGGGATTACTAGTCTGGGTCCTTATACGGTATTTGAGTATACAAGATCCAAAGGGTCCTTGCGAGCATACTTAACCAGTTTTATTTACCAAAGCATATCTGAGACAACGTGTTTAATGTATCATGAATTTAACAATACACACCACTTTTAGCAGTGATTGTAAATAATTAATACCTGCAAATATCCATTAGACTTCATTAATGAGTAATACTTAGCTAAGTTTAGCATGTTCTTCGTTAATTATGTATGTTATCCTTTGAGCCAAATCATTACTTAATTTACACCTGTATCTGATGAGCTATTGAATAACTGTTTGTTCGAATGCGGTAGACATAGAGAAACAAAGTGTCCGTTGGTGTATTAACTGAATAGCCAAACAGCGCCACTAGAGAGAGGGATGCTGCGGTTTATTTTTCTGAAATTGGATTTATAAACTTTCATTTAATTTTTTTGCTACAGATAATTTTAATTTGTATACATTTACATACATAAATGAATAAGGTGTGATTTAACTGAGATAATGAAGATTGACGTACACCATGCAGTGTGCTATGGGGTTAATTTGCCACCCTCTCTTCGCCGAATTCTACCAGGCGCGGCATCCCCAAGAGGAAACTGGACACCGGGATTTGTATATATATATTTGTTTATGTGAGGTCCCACGGTAGCTCAGTGAGGAGGTGGGATGTTAAGGAAATTACGCTAAGACATCCGGATCAGACACAAAACCGAGTTCGTTGGCGTGCACATAAAAGAACTATTAACAGGTAGACTTCGGCGCATTCTAAACCCAATTTTCAATACTTATAACTCAGTACCTAAATACCATAGACACAAAGTAATACAAGATGGATGTCATATATATATATATATATCATATACAGTGTCTGTGTTCTATCAATCGGTGTAGGTAGGAGGAGATAACATATATTATACAATCTGTTTTACAGAGAATTACTTACGAATTATCTCTGTCACAGATGACTGTCTACAACACCCGCATTGACTTCACGTGGCGCCAGTCATTGGCTCAACGGCTCGTGCATTGTTTACGTAACACCTAACAGCTTCGGGCAAAATGATGCATTTTACTCATTCTAATACCCATTTACAATAAACAGGAAATATTTTTTAACTACAAATACTTCAAACGTCTTTAATTATTTTTCTTATACTTTAAAAAAATGTTTGAGAATTCAATTTGACGGAGTAAAAAAGTTAATATGCCGAACCCATTAAGTCTCGTCGATGTCATGCTTATCAGTGATTGTAGCGGCCAAGCGAATATTCACTGCGGGATCAGTTTGATATGTATATTATGTCCGACTTAAAGAGGCAATAACGCTTCTGAACCGTCTTTGAATGTACAACAGCATAAACTCAGCATGCGTATACATAAATCGGGATTAATTGCATTCATACCATATGGTTTTACAAGTCACTTGTGCAAATAATTTCCTCACAGATGGTAAAAATAACTTGTTTAACAGATGACAAAAAATAACTTGTTGAACTGAGAAAAGATCTAGATGTAAAGGACACATGGATATAGATCTTGTTTCATTATTACAATTTTTATTGATATATTTAAAAAATATATGTTATGTCTGATAAGTAATGAAACTGTTTTTTTTTAAAGAAAGATTGTTACTATAAATGTCACAGATAGCTATTTGGTAATGTTTTATTTTGTATGTGTTCAGTCATTGAACCACTGAACGACCAAATGTTAAAACTTTAAAACTGGACATTAGCAGCCCAACAAATAGCAGCCCCGAACCACTAGATGCCACAATATTTCGGTGTAGTGAAATAAGATGAGACGGGGTTTAAACGTCTCTTAATGCCACCGGCTAATAACGGGACACCTCGGGAACTCGGATTTTCGTTACATCCGGACTACCGTCGCGTTTCTTTACCACACCCATCCTGCATCACTGAAAAGGGGGAAATAGAAAGACAATCCAGAGGAAACAAACACAGACTGAACCGGAAGCTCCTGTTTCGTGAGCCAGAGTTATGCTCACCAAACCACCGTAATGATATCAACGATGGTATTACGCAATTTCTTTCGTTCTGTTAACTGTAAGGCGATAGCAATGGCAATGATTTGCTGTTTCTCCACCCGGTGCCTCTTTAAGACGCCAACATTAAGTGCAAAGTTGCTGTTTCAGGATTTTCATGTCCTGGATTTAAATCACTTTCATCCAGGCACAATTTCAGACACGACATTAACATGGCATATGTCACTCTTCATTATCCCCGTTAGGGCTGACAAATAAGACGTTAAACCCCATTCCATTTCATTTTCATTTTAACAACAGTTTCTGTAATGAACCCTTGAGAGACAAATCAGTTGACATTTAGATGTCTAGGTTGGGAATTAGCTGACATTTGGACACTTATTTGAAAACCTCAATATGATATGATATACGTATACGACTTATCAATAATTCACGGTTGGAGAAGTAACGAACGGCTTAGCCTTATTGAATGAAAAACATCACAATCTAATAACATGTAATGAGGCGATGAACCTGTTACTGAATTATCTAATTAACAAAAATCAATGAGTCCACATAACGAGATAGAAAAGAAGGAATATGGATTAATGGATTCCGTTTTTAAATGAGTAAAATTTGTCCATGAATATATGATAACGCCCTCTCTTGGAGCTTCGCTTAAAGTGCTTATCTACGATGATGTCACCGCTTGGTGAAAGTGGAAGTAAAACTCCAGAAACGAAGGGATGTTTAAAGTGTATATAGTAAGGTGGTACTGTTCATGACATTCGTCGACTTGCTCATTGACTTCATTATGGTCCCCACATGTTCCTATCGTAAGTGGGTTGGAATTATCAAATGGTCTAACGCATGTGCTTTAGTTCATTAAAAAGAATACAACACATGGATATTGTACATAATAAAACTACTATAAAACCATGTGGATTGAGGTCAATGGATCATGCTAATTCATTTCGAGAAAATCCGGATTCGCATCACCCCTACGACAATCTTTAGTAATCTGGTGGTTTGGGAGAAGGTGACCAAGAACCCGAGACCAGGAACAGTTGTATTACACAAGCCCTAGCTGGTCCACAGCTGATACATAATTCTTCCCTTTCAATCCCAACAATAACCTATGTAAAATAACCTGTTGATCTAGCAATATTATTATATATATATTATTAATGATGTACACCGTTAATTGGTCTCTCATTATGAACAAGATAATCTAATTAGGAAGAGCCGCATCATTTCATCATATAGTTCCATCTATCGATGGTGTCGTTACGATAAGTCAATTAATGAGTCTAACCTTTTGTTCGGCTTATATCGACTCGTTAATGACAGACTGAGTTATTAGCCATGTCCTTATTTACCACATAAACATCTTACTCTTTCTGTCACTCCATCTAGAAGATGTTCCTGGTTAGCAGGAAGGCATCCCTGATTTATCCGATTGTCATGTTTAAATGAATTACGTACGCCTGTCTACATCACAAACAATGTTACAATTTATTAACGCGATCGATTATCGAAAATGTAAAAGTGAAACTCGAAGATCGTGCTGCAAAAATCGAAATCTTTCTCAAGCAACTTACGATATTTGGTCTATTTATAAATGACGTAAGGGGTGGGGCGAAAGTGGACACCGGGCCTCTTTATTGCCGACGTGAACCGAACCGAACCTTCAAGATTTGTTACTTCTCAAGATAGGCACCTGGCGAGCTGGTAGCGAAAATGTACTTCGATAAGGACAAAAAATGTAGATCGCAGCCAAAGTATGCCTAGTCGTTCGAAAGAGGCGACATAATCGATTTGCTTCCGTGTGCATATTCGAAACTTGTAAAAAAAAAGTTTGGCAACTGGAAACCATTGCAGAGTTGGCAGATACGTGGTTGTCCGGGGCAAAAATTGCATAGATAACGATATAAATAAAGCTTAACGCATGTTCGTCTCGAAATGACGGAAGTATTGTATTAAACCCAATTAATTACAAAAAAGTTCGGCAAGAAAAGTGTTTTACTTTTACGCATTTGTATATCAAATACTTTATAAAAGAAAGCGAGAAATAATTGACCAATCTGTACCTGATCTAAATTAAATTCCTTGCACTACCACCTTTACAAAGTTTAATTAATTTTTAATTCATTAAGCAATTATTTTGCAATCGTTTGACTATTAATAGCTTTCCAATATTACACATTTGATAAAATAAAGTATAAAAAGGCGCCATTTATTAGAGTGAGGTTTTTATTTTCCAGATTGCGTGACAGATATTAACCATGTAGATCACGATATCTTCAAACAAATAGTTGATGGCTAATAAAGGGTACTTGTCTTGTTTCACGGTAAAGTAATGGGAAAATATCATGGACCCCATCTTTCTGGACCAGAAACTTGTCGCCAAGCGCTACTCATCGTAGTGTTCTTCGTGGTTGCGTCACGATTCAAAGATGATGTTTTTATATGAGCTGATATCACAGATGCGTGTATTCGAGTACAACTTGTAAAGAAGACAAGACGTCATTGAAAAACCAGCGTATTAGGGAATCTGTGTTTAGATCCAAATAACAAAACCCAGGATACAATTGTTTGTTTTATAAACTCAGTTTTGGGTAAGTGTCTTAAGTTAAGGTCGATGTACGCATGCAGAAACATATGCAATATACATAAGTAATTACATCATAGCTCTCTATTTGGACACTTGTACGTAATAGTATACATACTTGTAGCTAACAAGAGACAAAGAAAACCCATTTAAACGAAAAGCCAGACCTAAGCAATAATATGTGAATTCTTAAATGGGCAATCCACTCTTACTCTTGAGGAATAATGCATATTTTAATGTTCGAGACGACCTTTAAGGAACAATGCAAATAGATGCTACACTGGGAATGAACCAGACAATACTGGTCCTGTCTACAGCCGAGTTCGTTTTGAATTGGAAAATATGGCGTATCTTTGAGTTGATCTCGCTATTACTAATCGCCGTGAAGTCAAGTACCGTAAATTTTGCCGATGCCATAATTTCCATTAAGAAGACTAGTTCTACCAATATCATATTCCTTACACAAAAGCTATTTGTACAAAATAACACCAATAATGATCATTCACGAACGTCTTGATGATAATGCTAAATCTAATCTATAATTGTCGATACTGTAGTAGTCTGGTGTTCATCCTCCGTGATGATTAAAAGAACAAAGGAAACTAATGATAATTATGGTTTACATTGATGCCTACAGCAAATTTGCTGCAGAACAAAATCTTTCACCTAATATCAAACATTTGCATGACGTTTGACAAGCGGATTCATCAACAACATGATACTATATAGCACTTCAATGGTCTTAATATCGTTAAGGAGCTTACATAAAGCAGTTCATTTCGTGTTTATACATTGTATGAAGGGTTTGTCTATCAGTGTCCCGCATTGATCGGTTACGATATGGTAAATCTAACAAAAACGTTGTCCCTAATATTTCGAGGATATTCCTAGGGTTTATAAAAGCATGATTGTATTGACTATTCCAGTTTCAAACAAGCAAACGTTTTTACACTATGGTGTTAACACCATACCCCGTCTTCATTAGGACTTTAAACTCCATTTCATTTCGTAAGCACCACACTGTGCTAGACCCTGTTCGCATGCCTTCTTCCGTTTCACCAGACGTATCACCGGAGTAAAAGTGAAAAAGCTCGCTGGAAACCATTGGGTTGTTCAAGACGTAATCGAACTTGCTAGAGAAAATAGCCTTCCAGTAAATAACTATCAAGAGATTGAAATGTTACGACTAGAAAACATAATATAAACTAGAACTTCAAACACAGGAAATAGAAACATTTCATCACTAGCTCCTATTCGGTTGCTTAAATGACATTATCAAAGATCTTAAGTAATAATTTAATATATTCTATTAAACTTCCCATTGTACATCATTCCAGACAAATCCTTTGGATACATTTAGTTTGTCTGACCAGAAACTAACCCTGGTTTCAATTATGTAGAAGCGGACGTGCTATTATGAAGTTCTAACTGATAGACACAGAATTTCATTATGCCATAAGATTATAAAATTGATTTGGCTAATAATATAGTGTATTATAATAGATTCTATTACAGATTACAGACAAGTATATTTAAGTCTAGTTAGATGTACACATGAGAATCGATGTTTGCTACAATTCCGTCTCAAGATGTCTTGAAATGAATACTTTAGTATCATGTGGGATCAACAATTGTATTCTTTATGGTTTTATCCAGTCCCTGGGTTTCAGTTACGAGTAAATAATGAGCTTTGTTAAGATGCGACTCTATTGTAAGATCTTTGGGTCACACTATATATATATACTTTTATTGAATGGGGAAATCAATATCTGCGAATTTTCACAGATATTGGATTCTTCTGTGTAATGTATGCCAACGAATACCAATAAGTAGTGACGATAGTCGTGCAAAAGTTAGGGTATGCACACCCTAATTATCTGAAAAGATAATAGTCTTTATTCGTACAACCATTAGGTTTAGAAACATTCAGTCATTTAAGTTTCATTTAACATTAATGAATAGTATCTTTATTATAAAATTTATCCATTTCATTATCTTCACTCTATAATATTTATACATTTAACTTTAATTAATAATATCTTCAGCGTAACATTTACATTAGACATCAAACTATAAACTATTTATATTTATAATATAGCATTTTCACTATAATATGTTTACATTTTACTACAAACAACACAACAAAAAAATATTTACATTTGACGATATATTCACTATAATATGTATTCATTATTACACATCGAACAATAAACTAAGTATTTACATTTAACATTAATAGTATCGTTCCCATAACATTTATTACACCTCTGACAATACACTATTTAAATGACAAAGGATAATATATTTTCAATGAATAAATATATTTGCAATAGCATGCATTATTTCATTCATTTTATGTGTGGATTGAAACTGGAAATATCTCATCACATACTGAAACCTGAAGTCCACAAATAAAGAAATCCGTCTCTTATTCTTAGACATCTGAATCCACTTGAAGATTGTCATACTTGTGTATTGATTACAATTGGTCATTACTTTGTTTATTAAATGCATGTCGACCATCAGTCGCTGGAATGATATTAAGTATTTTAAATCCCATAGGACACCCAACATTTTCCGATCATACGATGCATATTCGTTTAATAAATTATTTAGTCATTAATTACTAGTATCATAAACAGCTGTACATTGAAAAGTCAGTTAATTACTCCTATCAGTGTTTGGTAAAGTTTGGACATCTTCTCCAGCTATAAAAGTTTGTCAAAGACTTTTATCAAGAATATCAATTTGTGCATAAAGTTATCAAAATTAATAAGGAGAAGATGTGGATGAAATAGTTGCTTGAGGCTAGAATAGACAATTATTGACCAAGTACTAGTAAAGTACTATAGAAAATTTAGATTGCTAGAAGATGTTACTATCAAGAGAACTACACCCGGTTAATCATCGTATTCTAAGATTCTGGTGACTCATGACTGATATCGAGCACCGATTTAGAAAGTTAACCTTCGATAAGAGAAAAGTACAAGGTAGTTATGATTTCGATCATTTTAATACTAACATGTTTTAGTATTGAAATATCATTGCGATACAATGCCCGAGGCGTTTTTTATACTAAATATGTCAACGCAAATGCACGCATAAACACACCGCAAAAAATAAAGACTACACATTATTCTAAAGATAAGTACAAAGATTTCTCAGCATTTCGTTTCTTTTGAAATCAACATTATTTGCATTTTTCCTTTGTTATATATTTAATGTGGATTTTTAGCTTTCCCTGAAATAAAATATCAGTAAACTATCACAATTATTTTAAAAAATCGGGAAATAGGTTAAAGTGACCGATCAGGGATTGATTTGTGAAAGTTTCAAATCTTGACCAATAAGTGATTGGCCAGGGATAGATTTGGGAAAGCTTTAGTTCTTGCTAAAGGAATACACCACTTTTAAATGAATCGCAATTTAATGCAGAAATATTTTTAAATTTTGAGGTGCTTAACCTCTTTACATCCTGATATGAAAACTCCCGGGGCTCATTAAAACAAAAATAATATTGTTATTTTAATTATAGTAGTCTTAAATCGTGATTATTCTTATGAGACGCGCTTTGAGTTTTGTGGGCTACTAGGTGTAATATACAAACATATCATATTTAAACCCTTTATTGATATACATGTACATGTTTGATTGAAAGGTACGTTGTCATTTACTGAGACCTGGCGATTTAAATTTCCAGACGTCTGGATAAGTTTGTTATCGTGATTATTGAGTCATGCTGCTTGCAATCTTTGTGAGTTGTTCAATTTTGCTAATAGCCATGGCTAATTCACAAATTCATAGTGATTTTAAATATGGCAGGAGCATTGCAAACCCCTAAAGTCTTTTTCGGGAGCTGGTATGTTAAAGATAACATAGTGAGTCAGGGTCATGTTGAGAATACCACTTAGCTGATAAGTTCCTCCGTTAATATTTTGAAAAGTAGTTGTGTTATGTGGCCAAATTGGTAAAATATAAATTTGAATTCCATTTCATCATAGATTTACCAGAATACAGTGACCCCATTACATTGTGTATTTCGTGACGATGACAACTGTATGGGGAATCTATATCCGGTTTTAGTCGTCTCAATAAAAGCCCGTTCTCGGTCTGTAATCCCTGTTTCCTAATGAAATTACGTCTTGACGTCACCGTATTTTGGTTGGTCTTCCATTTTGTATAATGCGTAAGTTAATATTTCTATATGATATCAATAGAATAGGTTAAATGGGTAGGCTATATACCCCATGACACCACAGCACGTACCGGACGGTTGATGTTGAATAATGTCATTAGTTATAATATTATATGGGTATATGAATTAATCTAAAGTCGACATGTACATACGATTATAGTGTTGATTACATTGCACCAAATGGTGAGCGAGGGAATTCATGCCAATACATTATAAAAGCGAAATGTCAAGCTTTCTTCCGGTTTCATGTAAATCGCTTCTACCAAATAATTCTCTTTGATCCAACAACATACTTAATAACCCATGGACGTGCTTAGTTCAGTTTTATCGGTGTGAGTTACTAGGTTTGGTATATTGGATTCATTAACATTTTGAAATCACCTGATTATTGAAAATACATTTTCGGGTTATTCATTTATGACAAAAATAAAAATATGTCTTGCGTAGAAACTGCCTTTAAAAGAGATTTTTACGGAAATCCTTATGAACATAACTTCCGACTCTCTTTTCAAAGGGCATTTCTACATGATATTATTCAGGGTTAATAAAGCATAAATTATTGCTGGGCTGACAAGTAATAAATGGCTATATAAGATTAAGCTGATATCAAAGAAAAACCTCGTGGTTTATGATCTGTTAAATAATTTAACCATAGATCAATATATTATTGCTAGAACTGAAATGGCCCCCTGGAATCATAACGACACTTTCATGATACGTAGCAGTTGCAAAGAATCTAGCTTCTGTTAACAAATTAGTCCCGGGGTGTACCGTATATACCACTAAACTTTTACAGTCTACACAAAGTATACGAATGTCTTCAAAAGACCACTACATAAAATTTACACGTTAAAGCCCATTTTGTTTTATTTTCTTCCTAAATTCAAGTCACAAACATACAGCTTTATAAGCAATCGGTTTTTCTTGGTACGGATTTAATGTACTCTGAATCTAGAACAATTTACGCCGAGTAAGCATATCTAAAGTCAATTAAAAAGTCTTTTAAAATCTTATGTAGGCAATGTATTTTTATAGTATCAGTATATATTCCCTACTGGACTTCTGAACAACATTTGATCAAAGCACAGTGTGGATTTTCTTACGCGTAATCTATGTTTTAAAGAAATTAACAGTTGACATTTGCCGAGGAAAACTACGGTTAATATTAAACTGCTAATGGTGTACATGCCCCAGGACGAGATTTTCATATTTCTTTCAGCCAAGAATCGCTTATAGTTGTTATTTATGGGATCTAGTTGGAATATCAGGACATCTTATGAACGTAATCAATGATTTTTTCCGCGACCCGGATTTCGTGTTAATGGTCACCTTTGGCTCGAGAGGAAGCGCTGTGTCTACGGTTCGTAATTTACGACAATCGTCTTTCGCCGATTGATATATGCGGATATTTATCGATAGATATGATTAGTTTTCTTGATTAATTTTAAAGCTACGCTCCAGTTAGAAACGTTTCAAGGCACGATGGGCAGTTTTAGATTATGTTTTATATACAGTATTTACCGCAGGTCTTGGTTAATCATAATTTAAAAACTAATGACCCATACAAACCCGAAAAAGAGCTAGTGAGTGCAATAAATTTACGTTACATTTTCAAGAGCATTTGTTACCTCCACCCCTACACCATCTTCCCCTTACCCCGACCCCCGTTACGACCTGTTTATAATGCAGTATTTTATACTGTTTAAAGGTCATTGTGACGTGCTGTAAAAATAGTCTTTAGAGCATTAAATAATTAAATAATATTTATTACGGAATGCTCTTGGTGCATACAAAATCAGAAGATACAAAAGTACAACACAAACTAGCAAGTGTTCTTTGAAGACAAAGAAGCATATACTTCCCCGAACATGGCCTGCGCCAATACCTAAAACTAAAGCTGATAATAGTTAGTACCCATTTACTAAATCTATATAAACTCCCCAAAAGCGATATCAGGTGCTCCAGGAAATCCACCTAGCTTGTAATACTTTTACGATAATAAACAATTAATGCCAAAAACTCCAAATAGTGATAATTTTGCTCAGAATAAAGAAGTTTGAATGAAATTTTCAATATAGTCCTTTTGCATTATCTTTTGTTTCAAGTAGTGTAGCATGAACGGCAAGCTTTATCTAAAGCTAACATAATGCATCTTTGATAACAATCAATCGATCATTGTTCTGTTTTGAGTGGGGGGGGGGTGGCCGAATGTTTAGCGTGCGCTCGCTGTTTCATACGCCCTGCCATTGAGTCAACTGGCGTGGTTTCGAATCCCCGGTTGTACATGGCAAGGAGTAGGGTCGCCTGTCCAACCTCGTGGGTTTTCTCCGGGTACTCCGGTTTCCTCCCACTGCTAAAGAACCTTACGCGCAATTGAAATAAAATTAAACCATACGTTAGTCCTGAAATGACCCAGTTTGTGTCGAGTGGACGTTAAACCCCATCTCTCTCTCTCTCTGTTTTGAGCGGAATACTGTATATATATTGGAAGTACATGTAATGCTATGACATTTAGTGCCCTTTGCTTGCATATATCAAAACCCTATTAGTTTCTTTAATTAGTGCAGCAACATCGCAGATGGCATTGATAATCTTTATAGATATGGCTATACATAACAAGATAACATTTTTCCTAATATGTGTTTCATAAACCTTCAGTAAAGATTTGTAGATTATAAGGTTTGCAGTTTAATACCTCATCTAAACTGGTCTTATCAAGTCATACATATCAATGTTACAAATCTGTAGCCGACCGACGAGGACTCAGAGCAGTGATTAAATTGAGATGTCAGACTTCTACATTAGATAAGAATTTCCAAAACGGCGTATTTCTTAGACTTCTTAAGTCAATGTTGGCAAATTAGAAAATTTATCAACTGCTCAAATCGATCAACTTGCTACCAATCTAAAAGGTGAATGTTACTTATCAAGCCGCTGTCCCTGAGGAGAAATTTATGGATTTTAAATCTAGAAATATATTAAAATTAGTTTTAGAAAACAAATGCTTTCATTTTATATAAGAACGCCGAGTCTAGAATTTAGTTTTATCGATACCCGTTTAATTATCATCAAACTGAGACCGGAATAGCAGAATAAATACAGTTCAACCAAATAAAGGCAAAGAAAACGTTCATGTGCACAGTATTCTGATCTGTTTACATAATGTCGGTGATAAGGGCACTAACTTTGTGTAAATCAACGCGAGATTCTAATTTTCTACATAAAACAATTTCGTATGACAATCTGAATATTCCCAAACGTCCTAATACAATTGGAGATAAAACGAGTTCAATATTGACAAAGAAATGAATTAAATGGGGTTTAACGTCCTACTGTTGTGCTATGTGGAATTTTGCCTGAACGGCGGCACTACGACCTATTCTTATTTCGAAATCCAACGTGCATGTCCATTTGTACACGGGACCTCAGCTTTTCGGTCTATTCGAACGACTATACTTTGTTGTTTTGAATCGATAGCTGATTCTCCATTAACTCTACAATCAGAGAAAATGTTCCAGTTTCATTTTAGATAATCTTCTAGATCAGACATTTGATAAATATTGGGTTAATGGTTTGTCAATTCTTTTTCCTTTTATTTTATACAAGACGCGTGTCGTTATTTATTTTTCTATTATAAATTCATTGAGAGGATTTTCTTAAAAGGATAGTCGCTACTTATCTCGAGTCTAATCAATCGTCATTAGAAGTTATCAATCGAAATGACACGAAAGAAACCTCAGTAGAAAGCTATGGTATATAACGTCGATCAAATGTGACCCTCCCGTCATTCGACGTCTTAAAAAGGGTAGAGGACCGAATTACTTAGTCAAGTCATTTGTTTTTGAATAACAAATCAGCATTATGTTTGCAACCTTACACCTTGATCAAATAACTCGGATGAAAAACCAAAACACGTCTACAAGTATCTTATAAAGAGATATCATGTAAGATTATGATAAAAGAGCTAGTTGTTGTGGTATTCAAAAACAGATAATGTAAAATGAATATACTGAAAATTTCAGTCAAAATACTTTATTTTTGAGGACTTTATCGCTGTTTGAGGATTTAACAAAATGCGACACGTGTTATTTATTATCGTGGCAACGGTACTTGTTTTTCTAGACATCCTCAATTCACCATTTTTGAATTAAATGATTAAATGGCGATCGTGTATTAATCTGTTTAATTCTCAGCTACCCACCTGGTGGCCCAGCGTGTTGCCTACAGGGCCGTATCTAGTACGTTGCACCCCCAGAAAAATAAGGCGCCTCAAGAAATTGCGTCCTACCCCGTCAAAACAAAAATTAAATAATTTGTCAATCTTTCAATTATAAAAGAATACACTTGATATGACAATACAGTGGTGCTCTTAAGGCACGGATGGGTTCGTTTGCCCTGATCCAAACTTTCTTATATCATTTACGTGGAGGCTATGGCGCCCCACCACTCCGCTGTACCCCCACGTTTAAAATCTTACATACGGCCCTGGTTAAATATAGGCTTGTCGGGTAAATAAATGTCTAAATAATGGTTTCTATGACAAAATAAAGACCTGCTAAAGTCATATTTAGCTTTTGCATAATGCGTCTTTAAGTTCAATTTTAAATTCTACTCCCTCAGTCTGCATACAAGGTTTATCAAGAAAGGGACAACCCTCTCTCAATTGTTGAGAAATTTATAAATATTTGACAAGGAATTCCATCAGGTGACTATTCATAATGATAAACACGGTTCATGCTCAGTTTGACTGACACTTTAGATCCCAGCAGAATGATCATACAGAGGATAGCCGACAATAATATACCTTTTGGTCGTTTTTCAGATGTTGTATTTGTTTTTAAGCTGTTTAGACATATTTTAATAGCAAATATCAAAAGGATTGGACACAATTTTCAAACCCTTCAATCGACCATTTCCATACTTGTTGTTAAACATTACAATTTTAACCAGATAACGAAATAATATATACCATTTAGATAAGTAAATAATTATATTGTAGCTGCATACTAATGTAAACAGATAATATGTAATAAGAAATATAGTAATATAAATTATATCATTATTATCTTTGAATAGCGAAGTATCTGCAACATCCCTTGGGTTACAAATAAAAGATTTATACTCTGTTGCTTTAAGTACTTTGATCTTTTTTAGAAAGAACCTGGATTATTCTGAACAAAATCTATTACATTGTACAAGCGGTTTATAAAAACATCGCCACTGTCTCATATAATGGTGATCCTACTGCTCAAAGCAATCGGAGGTCAGGGATTTTGGTTCAGACTTCTTTAAAAACCAATCATTACAAATACGTATCTTAAAACATAGTTTCAGGGAATCATTTTTTTCCTTTATTGTTTGTTTCAATAAAGCTGTCTATTTTCTTGGGAGCGTCATATAACCGCGGGAAGTGGAGGCGGGGCAATATCATTCATTTAACCGCCAACAATGAATTCTCCACGATCGAATATTAAATGCTTAAGGGGCTTTGATCAAATAATCATTGCTCCATGAATGGGTTTGGTAATTTTCTACGGCTTAATTTCGGAATGGATCTCTGGACTCTAGGACATCGGTCGATAACTAGTCAATGAGAGGAGATATGGTCAATATTATTTATTCTTTATTTTAAGCATATGCTTACAGAAACATGATTTCAAGGCGTTATTGGTTATATTGCTATATTGATATTTTCTTAACATAAGAGGGTATTGTGATGTATCTATATTTTTTTAAATACCAGATAGCCCCCGCTGTATATCGATGTCTCATTTTTCGTATCTTTAAAGACATATTTGAGTATATCATATCCCTTATGAAGGCCACGATGGCTCAGTCGGAAGCACATTCGCTCGCTCACCAGAAGGTTCCGGACTCAAACACGATCTTGGTCGTGAAGGTAATCATGACTTCAGAATGGTATATGATGGAATATTGGGCAGTGTACAGTGTCTAGTTGTTTTCATGGGACAAAAACCGATGCCAACCGTGTACATGTTGGCATGCACGTTAAACAAAAATTCCTGGTAATCGTTGAAGAGCTGGCAGTACATTACCCCCATAGCCCCACTGTGTGGCGTATGTCCATATTTCTTAGCGTGGTTGGTGCACAAAAACTAAGACGTATAACTTGGACGAATTTTATTAATATTGGAAAATTCTTATCTAGCCCTTATAAATCATTACATTGATATTGGACGTTTTAAGGATAGCTCCTGGCTAAACCCGGTTTCGATCACTCTGTCGGTTGAGTGTGTTTATTCTGCAATTACAACGTGTTGCCTTATTAATTATCAGAATATTAATTGCAGAGCAGATATATCAAGGAACACTCGAATATCGTTCATTCTACGTCGATAATCACGTGAACATTCATGAAGCACTTTTACTTAGAAGCTGAGGTCACTTTTGGTCATAAAAGATGTCTTCTACGAAATCACTTCATTACTGCTCTTTCAAAAAAGATGTCCTTAAGTTCAATGAATACAGAAAAAAATCGTTAACTTAATTTACTTAGTACATCAATTCTAAAGGTTCTCGGTGGTCCATGTTCCTTTGACATGTAATGTTGCCGATTTTAATGTGGAAGATCGTTACAATCTTTCAGTGGCGTAGTTTATCAGAAAGTCTTTATTCAAATCGTTCTGAGTAAATAACATTCCATCTGTTGAGTTCCAATGAGATGAAAGCACAATTATCCTAATCTCCCTTTCACGCTGATAGCATTTAAACTTTTGTGAAACATTTCTGAAAGGCTTGACTCAGTTTCCTGCCTTTCTAGGCATGCGTATTCCGACGTGGTTTTCTCTTGTTAGAGGTGCGGGACGGGGAGCCTGACAAGGACAGTTGTCTAGTCGTTGGGATGGGACAAAAAACCGAGGTCCCTTGTACACATTGGCGTGCACGTAAATAATCCCTTGGCGGTTGGAATTCGATATAATAGTAGGTCATAGAGCCAGTTCCCAGACAAAATTTCTCTCATATTGAATGAGGTATGCCCGTCTTCATTAGTCGAGTCGGCGCAGAACAGTAGGCCTCTAAACCCCATTTCATTTCATTTCATTTCCAGGGAAATAGTATCTCAGTGAAAGTCCTATATTTCATTTAGTATAGATAATGTACGATTGGCCTGTTGCTCGTAGATTATTGGAAATAATTATACGTCAACATCACATAATGACGCCACATCGAAATTTTAAAGCTTATCAATTTAGGCTGAAATGTTCCGACTAGGTAAAGGGGGCTATGTTTTTCGACGATCCAGTGAATTTGAGATAACCCAAACTAAAAATAAATGCATATTGATAACCATGTTTAATTATCAAGGTGTTGTTCAGAAACAGGATTAACCCGACTGGGTTTCTTTAAATTCGCTCCATGAAATGGGGTTTAACGTCCTACCGTTCTGCTCTGACTGAGTTAATGAAGCCCACCGCCCAGACAGATAGACGAACGGCTTGTCCGCACTGCTATTTGTTGATGCTTTAAATGCAGAAGCAATTCGTGCTTTAAATGGAATGTGTAGATGGAGAATAGTTTGCGTTTGTCTGAGACTTTAAACGTCTATGTATTGCCCCCTGCAAACATCCAAGAAAGGCGGAACTTCCTGTCTGAGAAAAACGTACTTTAATCTCTATTCTTCGGAAATTGAGTCGACTGGCACCAAACTGACCTCCTGCCTCTTTCCGTGAACATTGGCGAGAAACATCAATTCTTCGAATGAATAAGATTTGATTGGTGCCATCGTTAATGTTTGGTTTAGAGCAATAAATAAGGCAATAAAAGCAGAGAGTCGAGTCAAAGTAATCATTGGATTTGATAAACGTTTTTCCGGCCGATAGACGGTCATGTCTTTCTGTGGGCCTGTAATAGGGTTAGTATATTTGATTGTCAATATACGGGTGTGATCGAGAACGATATGTCTTCGTTAGATAATACTTGGATCATTAAATGTATCGAATAAAATCGATAATCGTTATCTTTTATTGATCATTAAACGTTCGTATAAAATTGCTAGTCTGATATTAGACTTTGTAATTTCTGGATTTTTTTCTTTATGACTGTTTTTATTAAGTGTCATTTTTTGGTACGAGGTTCAGGAATTTTATGATATTGTCGTCAAATGTTCAGATACATTATTATATCTGCAATTTTTATCAAGATGTTTTGAAGATTATTCCATTGGTTTTTATATGTTGATTTGGTTCCTGGAATGACAAATTAATATTACACGGTATGCCAACAATAAAACTTAATAATCCGACTTCGAACAACAAACACATTTTCGTATATAATTTGCCCCTATCACTAATGTACATAATCCAGTACTTAATTTTCCTAATTCTATAACACACAATGTACATAATCCAGTACTTAATTTTCCTAATTCTATAACACACTTGCAAAGAGCAATGTAATTATGAACAAGGCTGTGTTCGGCTTCTTCAAAGTCTCGATGCACCATTTCAAGCAATGCGAATCACCTGTAAACAACTGTGAATGATGAATCTCAAACAGGAATATCTGTCCAATGATGGTTCAAATCTGTTCAGTATTTACAACGATATGGAATTAAAATATTGCAGTTAGATATTATGCAGTAGGCTGGAACTTTATCTAGTGTTGGTATAATCATCAATGTGGGTACATATTATTAACATGGATTAAGCCGTGAAAAAACTTAACGGCAAATGTGGCAACATTACTTTAATACTATACTTAAGTTAAATCGAAAACTATTATAACTGATTCTCTCTTTAATCTTTACGTTTCTTTTATTTTTTACACGTAATCCGATAAACCGACATTTGTTTTCGTTTGGTAAAGTAATTTCTTAGGCTGATCATCGGTAAACGATACATAACGTTCAATTTATACTGTAATTCTATAAGCCATTATTCTACTTGATATTCAATTATTCATAGTATGTCAATAAGTGCGGAATATTGTTGTAACATGATTGGCAAGTAATCTGACATATTGGTAATATCATATCTTTTCTTGACACCTTGTTTTCTATGGAGATCGATTGCCGTCAAAATGTTGTGAAAATGTTGTGAGTGGATCTGTTATGTACTTTATTCAAAGTTCCTTCAATGGGAATTAAATAAGCTTAATATTTTACTTTTCTGTACAACGAAGACCGGCATGTAGTGTTCAATGAGGGAATTGTTCGTCGAATTCCAATGATCAGAGGTTGTTTTACGTCAAATTCCAATGATCAGGGGTCAATTTACGAGCATGCCATCTATTTAGAGATTGTTTTACGCCTAAAACTACTGACGAAAGAAACAGAACCCGAGACCCCGGGTTAGAGAACCAATCACTGATTTAACCACCGCAGTTTCCTTTTCTGTGGTCTAACCGAAAGGACATTGGAGAAGAAGGATATTATAATGCATTTCATTTGCTTGGTTTAAAAAACCATTGAATCAGTCGACGACAAACGCTAAGGAAAGGAAAGTTGCGAAAGGAATCGGTCGACGCCATACGGTAGTGACGAATTCGTGCTACGTGCACCGCGGTACCCACGAAAACTATGATAGCAACCCCACCAGTTTGTTTGGGCTTGCTTGTAGTTTTCTGCTACGAAACCTGCCTGATTTTATGTGTGGGGGTCTTTGTTTCACGTGCTATTCACAATGAGTAATATTAAAAATTGTATGTAGTTGTTATAAAGTAATTTCGAAAGCCATATATCACACGCTTCTTGTCAACAACACCCAGACTTTTGCTGTGTGACGTCAATATCTACTTTAATACATGTATATATGCATTTCATAGATCTTTGCAAAAGGGTCACTCAGCCACCAGAAAACTAACTATATTACGCCTTGTTCAAGACAGAACATCATTAAAATTTAATGTTGAAATGACCTATGGTATTCTCAAACCACAATCGCTAATTACAATTCCCACTATTCCAGTCGTAGACTATGCATTTGAATGTTCGGCAAATTAAAGTTTCAAAATTGATTACGTTTCTACAACTACGGTCGCAGTCAATGGTGTCCCCAAGGATTGTGCGTGCAATCCGTTATGTACACGTGATTGATAAACAATGAACATGGCCACTAGAATCAACACATCATTTGCAATGAAATGTCGAAATTGGAAATGGCAGAATGGGCAGATACGGTTTCAAATTTGCTCATTGAAGTCGAAATTTAAGTATTCTTTCGTCTCTATACGAAACTAAATCCCTTCATAGAAACTTTATAAGATGTATTATAATATCAGACATCTTATATCAAATGATCAAACATATCTAGCCCTAAGCCTAGCTAAATTTAGAAATAAATCTTATTACACAGTATGGTGTCTGTTTAAAATAAAATTACGTTTGTTAATCTGGTGTTTAATGTCTGTGTATTGCGTTGGGAATTTTATAGTTGCTATAGTTGAATCATGGATCAACAAATGGACCAGAAATTTCGTCGCATTATCACTCAGAGATTGGATTGCCTGCGTGGCGTGGTTTCGATTCCCCGCTTGTACGTGACAAGGAATAGTGCCTCCTGTCAAGCCCCGTTGGTTTCCTATGGTTCCTCTCACTGCTAAAGGCCCCACCCGCAAGCGAATTATAAAGCTCGAGTGAACTTTAAACCCCATTTCTCTCCCTCTCTCCCCATTACAATCAAATCGTTATTAAAGTTAACAAGTTATTTTGTGTCATATGTTAACAAGTTAAGACACTTTCTCCCACTCTCTCTCTCTCTCTCTCTCTCGGCATTGAACCCATGACTTACATACATTAAAGGCCATATCATCTACACAATGCATGCCCCACCCCTCCATTAGTGGTTAACTTAAGAACTTTACATATGAATAGAATTCAAACCATAAAGAGTTAATAAACACAATATTCCTTATTCAAAGTGATTTTTTTTATTAGATAGTTCGTACCATCAACAACACTCAATTATTCTGTATTGGCATGTTAACAGAAATCCACTGTCTGATCTGACCGTCTATGTATAATTAGCAAAACAACCAGTAAATTCTCTGCATATATTAGTGTATTGAAAAAAACTGAAACCCCGTTCATTCAAATATCGTTTTTTCAGGTGACCTATCAACTTTCCGAGGATTGTTTGTCCGAATGCCGTTGTTACAACTATCGGCAGTTCCAGCTAGAGAGATTACCAATGCTACAGTAGAGCTTTGCTCCAAGCAATGTGTACAGGAAACCGAGTTCGAATGCAAATCTTTTGATTTTGACAACTCTTTCAAGAAATGTTATTTACATAATCATACTCACGAAGATGCATTCGTTATTCTACAGACTGCACACTACACCGACCACTACAGGAGTAAGTATCTACATTGTCTTGTATTTGTATTGTGTGTGTGATGGTGTGTGTGTGTGGGGGGGGGAAAGGTCGTGTATCACGTCCGCGCTATATCATACTGTCCAAGGGAGGATCAAGGGAAGGGGGGGGGAACCCCACCCTGCTCAGAGACATAAAAAAAGTAATGCCTTGTATCAATGAAATTAAATCACAAAGTGATCCTACACCATTATAAAAATGATTTCTCTCTTTAAAAAGCTCAGTTTGTATGTATACCTTTGTAATTTGGAGAGGATGATGGCAGATTTCCTTAACAGGAACCTGGTATACCCCCTCCTGCAAAATTCCTGGATCCGCCCCCTGACACTGAGTCTACTGGCGTGGTTTCGTTTTCCAGGTAGGGTTCAAGCCTCGTGGGTTTATTTTCCCGGGTCCTCCGGTTTCCTCCCACAGCTAAAGACCCCCTACGCACAAGCGAATTATTGAAATGAAAAATTGAACCATGTGTTTGTATCGAGTGGACGTTAAACCCCATTTCTCTCTATCTCTCCAATATGTATTATATTGAATAAACGATCTAATCATACATTTCTTGGCCAAAGCTTGTCTTCGATATCACCCAAGGTGGAAGCGGATGTTAAGCCTCAAACGAATGAGCCAAGAAACGTCCATAGATTCCACATAAAACCTTTATTTCTTAAAAAGATAGACAAATCCATTATGCATAAATTCCGCCCATTAAGATATCCGTTGCGTATAAATAATCGTTCATGTAAGGATCTCGGATGTAATAAATAAAAACTGCGTGGAAGTCGTTATGCTTACATCTGGCGAGGAAGACATTATAGATAGATGATTCATTAAGGAAGTGATGTCACGAATTGCGAACTATTAGTTAACAGACATAAACCTGCGTCTTTATAAATACTTTGATTTATTGCCTTTACAGGTGAAATAAGACATAAAACATATAAAAGCTTTTTACGCAACTCAATAAGTTTATTTAGAAGTAACACTCTCATTCTGTTTTATGAGTCTTTACAAAAATAAGGGTTGTAAACGGATTAAGAAAATGTCAAAATAAATCTAAATATGAAACTTCTTTACAGACATTTTTATTTTATTTCAAATAAAATGTAATGGACAAAACCAATAAAGATCATAATGGAAGTTTTTATTTTCTTTGAGCTTCATTGTTCCATTATAGTCTTTTATCTTTCAGCAAAGAATAAGACTTATTACAGGAGGTTCCATGTGATCATATAATTCATAGAACAACTAATACCTCTTCCATTAAGAGGATTACTGGAACCCTAATCAATTATATTCCAGATATCTTTATATACGTCGAACGCACATAAAGGCATACCTGTGCTGAAGTTCTTACCCTTTACAATCAAAAAATAGAAAGCCGAATCTGAAAACAGAATTGGTTTTTGCTTTTTTGATAAAAAAATTAAATCGAACTGGTCTCGGCTATACCATTGTATGTTCAAGCTCAATATGAAGCTAGTTATGAAAAAATCATCATGAATAGGATGATTATAATGGAGTCTGGTTTGGGGTTCAAAGTCTCCTTATCGATTCCCCGGTTGTCCGTGACAAGGAGTGGGTTCGCCTATCCAACCTCATGGGTTTTCCAGGTCCTCCGGTTTCCTCCCACAGCTAAAGACCTCATACGCGCAAGCAAATTATTGAAATAAAATTGAGACCACGTGTTAGTCCCGAAATGACATAGTTTGTGTCGAGTGGGCGTTATACCCCATTTCTCTCTCTAAGTCTACTTAACATAATACTTTAGGATTTTTAAGAATAAGATATAGTTCATTTCATTTCTATGGTTACGTGTACAATGCGCTTAGAAAATTTGGCATGGACTCTGTGCATGTACTCAAGTGGACTTTGTCTTTCTCGTTCTTACCAAAAAACTAGACACACTTCCCCTGTAAGTCTCGCATGCGCCACCCCGACATTTGAAAACAGGGAATACTTCACGAAATTTTAATAATTGGATTGGATAACATTAGATTGATTTAATTGCTTAGTCAATCAAAATTCAAGTATCTACTGAAATTTGAATTTTATTTTAGTTACAATTTCGTAAAACAGGCCCCAGGGCTTAAAAACTTCCAGGGGTTTATCTCGAACCACGCCTGGATTGCCGCTCAGCATGTTTCAGTTTATAGGCAAGCATCGAGTATTTTTATCTATTTTTATCACCATCAATACTTCTACCGTTATTTAATTGATATGTTCTTTTCGTGTAGGTGCCTTTGAAAAGTTATTCAACAGATTACCAAACCATGTCTTGACGGTACACCACAACCGCAACATCCCCAGTGTTAGTCCAGAAGAATGTGCTCGACGTTGTATATTTGAGATGACGTTCAAGTGTCGAGGGTTTGATTATGAACTTAAAGTGAGGAACTGCTGGTTGACCGAACAGACTCCTGTGGATACAAATGGGGTTCAAGTTCATCACGGTGCTGATTATTATCAGCGAACTCTTGGTAAATATCTAGTATAATAAGAAATACCCAATCGGGCTAAACCAAACATAGAAAGTATAAACAATACAAGAATGCATAAACAAATAAAGATTACAACGAAACAAACACTGCAGTAATACAAAGACAAAAAATATAGGGAAAGAATATAAACAACATACATGATAACAAAGACAGATGAATCACAATATGATTAAAAGACATAAAAAGACATAAAAACACAAACACTTTCACACACCCACACAAAAATGGCAACATAAAGACTACAGTAAAGCAAACACAGCAATAAAATAACCACAAAATAAACGGATACCAAAGACAATACAGACTACATGAATACAAAGAATACACACAAGTGGGGTAAAAAAAAAGACAAAAAAAAAACCACAATAGGGGTACAAAAGAAAAGATAAACATGAATGAATGCAAAGAGAAAATAAGCAAAATGTCGGGGAACAAAGAAAAACATGGCAATACAGAGACAAAATAAACACAGCAGCAGCGGGGGGAGGGGAGCAAAGACAGAATAAACACAACAGGGATACAATGACAGAATAAACACAACAGGGATACATTGACAAAATAAACACAACAGGAATACAATGACAAAATAAACACAACAGGAATACAAAAGATAAAAAGACACCACAGGAATACAGCGAGTAAGCATCAAAACTCTCACTGATCAATGTCCTGGTAAACACCGTCCATAATTTAGTATTCAGTGTACACTATGTAGCAAGAGTTCATTTACTTATGGCCTTTAAATTAACAGACAGCTCGTTTAAAACCAAATATTAAACAAATTAAAACAGTCATTTATAATTGAATTTGATCACGATTTGTTCAGATATCGTTTTAAATGACTACGGTACTAAAACTTTAAAATAAATTGTTCCTAAATATGCTAAATGAATTTTTGACCAAAAACCGCTCGAATCCAAGGATATTCTAGATATAACAGTTTTCCCTGTTTAAAGGTTATCCTATATAAGGGTTATCATATTTCCGCCTGTTTGAATTCTATTAAATACAACGTATTCCAGACATTGAAGTAATATAAAGATATTGTCCTAATGGATGTCTACAACATTCATCATTTAACATTCTATTATTATTTACAACTATTTAATATGATATATTTGATTTTTGTACACTTATATTATCATTTATCGTCGCAGTGTCACTTGGGGTGTCTACAGATTTGATCCCAATCTAACTCACACATCAATTACCCCAAGGTGAACAAGTGAACGTAGACATTCATAATTGTGTTTAAAATTCGAGTTTCGTAATCTGAAGGCTGCTGATCATCACTTGGGGATTTTCTGAATGTTTAATCTCTAAACGTTATTTCTGTCTAAATGTTTAAGTTGTTTTGTGTAACATTCGGCATTTTCGGTAGTTACTATGAACAAAATCTTTAGATGTGTCTCTTTTTAATTCGATTGACGATGTCGGAAGATTACCTGTCATTGATCTTCAGGTTTTGTTTTCTTAATTAAATGTTAAGTGTAGTACATTTTAACGTGGATTCAACATGGATAGATAAGATGGTGTACGAAAAATCCAGGATCCCGTTGGCGACTATATAAAGTGTCCAACCGGTAAAATCATGAAAATCTACATTTATTGTAACTATAGGAAATGGGTGCATCAATACCATGCTGGTAACACCACTTCTGTCCTCGAGTTTCAAGTTTGAAATGTTTGTTTATATTGTGACCAGTCCGTGGGTTTGTCTCGTGTAATGTTTAACGCGGTCCACCTGCACTTATTAATATAGAAATAACTATGTCCAGGGAACACCAAGTACCCCTTCGTACACAAAGTTTATAATGTTTGGGAAACAATTTTCTCATGTGATCATAAATGCATTGATCTAACTTTAGACAGTTTGTCAATGATTGATGTAAAATTTACACGATTCATGACTGATGAATAGAACTAAATAGAAGTAAATAGCTGAAATGTACACGTATTGACACGTCTATTAGAGATATGATCATTCCTGTTACTTCGACGTCATGCTGCACATCCATTTCACTCATAACATGAGAACATTTAAAGTGGGTTCAATCTGATTAACAATCGAAATCTCGTTTTCTTAAATGAAAACGGGTTTATCGTCCTACTGCTCTGCACCATCCGTACTAATGAAGACGCATGCGTACTCGCAAGTTTGTGTGCCATGAGAAAAATGGTGAGGGGGAAACGGTACTGCGACCTACTCTTATTTCGAATTCCAACTGTCAAGGGTTCTTTTACGTTCAGGCCAATGTGTACACGGGGTCTAGGATTTCTGTCCCATCCAAACGACTGTTCGCTGTTCCTTGCCAGGTCCTCTGCCCTGCATGTCTTACACATGGGAGTCCACGTTGAAAGATCTAGGTGAACTTTTTGGGCCAACACCGGGTCCTCAAGGCTAGCGAGTCAACTATGTAAAACGAAATAACTGGAATTTTTATGAGATTGATTATAAGTGTTTATATTTGTTTAGACGTAAGCATGGCATCACGATTAACAGGAAAAGTGGAATAGAACAAACTCCACCCCGTCTGTGTCAGTTGATCCTTACATTTAACCACAGGCAATACTATATGTGCTAACATTTTCCAGACGCTGAGACAGACGCGGAGGAGAGCTAAATCTTAAAACAGACGATTGTTCATGCCTCAAGCTGAATGATCAACGTTTGTGATGCCAAACGCTGTAAAATCATATAAAGAACAAATATTGTGATAGCTAATGGGAGTGACAGTCTGCGCCAGAATATAACGTCATTCCATTTAAAAAATTTGACTGTAAAAAAACTACTTCATCCGATTTCCAAAAATATGTTTAGTAAATTTTTCACGAATGTGTCCTGGATGTTGATTATCGTTACCGTGCTGAATCCTGTCCAACTGCCTCTCTTTAACGTAGCTAATATTTCTATGGTTATTAATGGCTTGTTGAACATCGTGATTAATCTAACAATAATATTGGCCACTTATTGATGTGTTGTCAGTAAAAATACGACTGATGAGTTCTTCGTGTTCAAGTTGAGATCGGCCAGTATTAAGGTTACAAGCTATTAAAAATCATATTTATCCTTAACGACCAATTCCCCCTCTATTCTTATTCAACTGATATCCAATCTCTAGCTTCTAGAAACCAAGGGATGTGTGTTGGAAAACTAATAAAGTATTTTAAGTAATAGTAAAGTTCAAATTTAGCAACAAAACCAAGTTATTTTGTTTTGGAAAACCCCAATGATTTTCTATAATTAATATTGATCTATTAGTAGTTTAATATTTTATCAAATATTTTGTATTAAAATTGGTGCTTATGGCTATAATGAAAAGACCATCACCATTTACATAGATAGAACAATCACAAAATATTCTGATATAAAAGTTTGGTCAAGTACGAAATTTGGATCAGACCTTAAAAAATGGAACTGACAATTTATTTAAAATACCTCATTTTAGAAAATACATTTGCCAACGATGATACAGGGCATTGTTAATCATTTTCATTTCAATATTCTTTAATGATTTTTTGAAAACGCAAACTTTTCCTATTAAATAAGCAATCAAATATGTTTCCATTTGTGGAAACGGCACGTTTAATAGATACACAATATAAGGAATGATTAATGTATGGATTGATTCATATTTACATTAAGTGATGATGATAAGATGGTGCAAGATGGAACATACAAATAAATATAGATTGCGCACGATACTTTTATCACAAATTGGGAAATTGACCAGTTCATCGCGAAGCAATAATCACTCGGTCGATAACTTTAAGAGCAAAGGTATTATAATTATGTATAGATTTGTATCAACTTTGTTTTCATCATATGATTGTAATAAGTTTAGTATCTGAATGAGTTGCAAAAGACTTTGGTTGAGGGTATAAAGAATGAGTCTATCGCTATTGATTCTACTGAATCTGAAGGGCTGTGTGAAAAGTAATATTATATAATATTCTTCTGGTAATTTCCTGTTAGTGTTATATGTCGAATGATAAATTTTGTATTTTAATAAAGTGTGAAAAATGTTGACGTCTTTGAAAGTACATTGCGTGAGTTTAAACATGAAATTATCTCTATCGATTCCATTGGATCTGAACTTCTGAAGCTCTGTGTGTTCTGTTCTTGCCCGAAATATAATATTATATTACATGTAATATGTTTCTGTCAACCTTTTGTTCATATTATAATTATTCTATTATAAATTTTGTTTACCTTTAGGAGTGCACATTTTTTACGTCTTTGAAGGGACATTTCTTGGGAGTAACAATGAAATTCTTTCGAATTTTAAAAATATTATGTGTGTTCCTATCTTACAAGAATACAAGTGCTATACATAGGTCTTGGCAAGATCCGACGAAACGCATAGACACTTAAACAATGTACTTTCTTTAAACATGCATTATGTTAGAGGTAAATCTGTATATTTCATGTCTTTTTTTTACGCCTGAAATGTTTTTTAATTTATTGATTAGATAATAATTAACTTATCCAGATCATAATCAACTCTCGATACTTACTGGATTAGGATTCGATCTGCTACTCAACGCTCATTCATGATTAAATCAAGAAATAGATAATTGAGACTATGTTTTTATCGTACCGACCTAAATAATGACATCAGGGTTAGACTGAAAATTCAATTGCTAAAATCCCAGTTCAGAGTGGATCAATGTGACTGAAATTGTCATCAAGTTCTCTTTAAATTATCTAGATTTTAACAATTAAAGTTCAAACTGCCTATAATGTATCTATCTTTAAGAATATTAACCTTTATTTATTTCATATTAACACTACAAGGGCATATATCTATTGATTGTATAACCTTTCTGTTCATCTTATAATTCTAAAGAAAAGCTCTGTATTTGAATAAATGTGAACAATTTTGAAGTCTGTGAAAGGCTGAAAGGCCATTGCTTGAGAGTTAGGTTAAACTTTTTGTTATTGATTCCACTGAAACTGAGATTTCATGTGCTCTTTTCTTGCAATTGTTTGCAGTGTCAGCAGCTTTAAAGCACTTTGTAGCACAATGAGAAGCAGTGATAATGGTCATCTCCGGGATTCTACAAACACCTTCAGAAGAGTTTTTCTCGGTGTAAATAAAATAACATGGCCCATGTATTGCAGAATCTCAATATAAATCACTTAGCACTTAAGACCCTATACATATACTTCCCGAATAAATATTGACACCAGAATTGGAGAAATGTCTCTGTTTTCCCATTAAGAGCAGCAATATTTTAATGACGGGTAAATATTTTTACCTCTAAAGCAGTACCTGGTGACATTGTTGGCATAATACAAACATCGCCTTATAGCCAATAGCCTAACTAGTCAAAAAAAGAAAAAGAATTTGTAGTTTAGACAAAACTTTTGTTCGGTCAAGTTCATTTTGTTTTCCAATTAAACTTTCCAATCTTTTTTTGATTAGTTGCGTTTTCCAATTAAACTTCCCGGTCGTTATTTGAGGGGTTTCGAATCCCATCTAAATTACAATATTGTGAAAGTCGAGTCTATCGTTTAATTCCGTTTAGTAAATACAAAGATATGATTATTTGAGTTTTAGCAATATACAACATGCACCCCTCTTACATCATCTCCGTCTGGCAAACTCTTTTGATCAGCACTCAAATTTTTTTTTTACTTGTATTAATTTAATCAAACTTTTAAAAATTGAGCGCAAAAATTGTGTGATACTGTTTTGATCAACACTAAAATAAATTGCCTGTACTATTTTAATCAAAATTTTAAAAATTGAGCGTGATGCTCTGATAACCGTAGTTAATTTCATAAAAAATTTTTTTAACCGTCTTTGTATCTTTTTTTGCAGATGGACCAATTTCAAAATTTATTTGCTATGGAGTGGGATCCTTGCCGCAGATAGATGGCTACCAGATTTACGGTAAAGTGATGATAGGAGTGACGCTAGAAGCTTGTGCACAGTTATGTTTATCACAGACTCTGTTTAAATGTGTTAGTTTCGACTATTCGTTCAACTCCAAAACCTGTCAGATGAGCAAATATATTGCTGCTAATCTACTTGGTCTTGATACCGACATTATACCAACTTATAAAGTCATGCATTATGAAAGAATGGGTGAGTATTGTGTAGGACTAGTGACGGGTAACGTCCTACTTTTCTGCACCGTCTGGAAGAAAAGCGGAAATATGTCATGCAGTGTGTTATGGGGGAAATGTTGCCTAGAAAGCAGCGCTACGTTATATCGAATTTGAACTGTCAAGTTTTCCTTTACGTGCATGCCAATATGTTCAAGGGACCTCAGTTTGTCGTTCCATTCGACCGACTAGTATAGTGTAGTATTTATTACTAGTTATTATATACAGGGTAACAATCAATATACACTTAAGATAAATAAAACTCATATCAGACCAATTATGTGTATTATATATTACTGCAAATAGCAATCAAAAACATTAAACATACATTATACAAGCGCTAAATCTACCTATTGCAGGTCTTTCTTTCATGGGGCCTGAAATGCTATCTAAATTATCAATTAGGCATTAATTAATTTATCCAGACCATAATCAACTCTGGATGTCAACGCTAGCCTGCAATATTGACTGGATTAGGATCGAGGCTAAAATCTTGATTCAAAGTGAATCAATTTGACTGACATTTTCAGTAAATTCCCTTTAAATTATCTAGATTTTAACTACTATAGCGAGAACTGACAGTTCATTATCTAATCTCTGATAATGTATCTTTAATTAGATGTAGTATATGGGGCTCTACCTCTAATTATATTATACCTTGTTTCCGGTAACATACCTATTTTTTGTCAAAGAAAACGATTCTGTAGGTGGAAATATACCTATACAAGTAACCATATCTGTGAAATATGTAATAAAGCGAGGTAGTATTAAATTAAATGGTCTATGTTAAAAGTTAAAATTACAAATTGTTTTGGCCGACAGGCGGCATAGAGAACATACGAATGACCTCAACTCCTTAAAGGCCTCATGTTAATGAACATACGAATTTAGAACTGCATAACAATATCATTACAATAATATTATGATTAAAAAATCCCTTTATTTAAATAGTTGCCGAAAACGTATTGCCAGGAGTCAAAAAATGTACACAGGGGTTTCTATTCCATTTCTAATGGTTTGGTCAAAATGTTTTAATGAATTCATCTGGTCAAAAGTCACAGAGAGAAACATAATTCTCTCGACACCCCGATCAATGCATTCGGTCAAACACTCATTACGGTTTGTGGCATCTTTGTGTATTCCGATAATACCACATGGAATTACAAACAAATTAAACTAGTCGACTGGTCAAGCTGGTTTGACCTCAACGTATAAACTCTGTCAGTCTTGGCAATTTCTGTAGACAGTTATGGGATTTGACTCAATCACCAATTCCATAAAACCAAATAGTACGAATCACTGAATAATTTCTGTTAATACTTTAACAGCTAAAGTAACGCCAAAACGTTTCGAAAGTGTTAGAAATAGAAAGAGATTTACAATCACACATATCTTTTGATGATAAAAAGTTAGATAGACAAGACACTCCCTTGCGAAGATATTATCCATTTTGTAAAAAAGCGTAGGTTATAGACATTACTCCATGTCTGTTGCTGTTCAGGGTATTCCCCTATGATATTTTCCTGGTGGATATTCCAACCAGTCTGATTAATTCCTTATTGGGGAAATCCATTTGTTATCATTTCACTAGTGTGTCTACATGTATACATGTAAATCTGTTAAATGGTGTGGCGTGGTGCCTTCGCCGTCGACAATGATTTTACAAGTTGCATATTTGCCTTTCTAGGAAACCAATATTCTCCCTAAAATGATGACGCTGATATACTCATTTTTAAAACAATAAACTTTCTTTCCGCTTTTGGATTAGCCTCGTTCCAATTCATCCCGACATCACAAACACAAACATAAATGAGACCGATAAATATTTCTACGTAAAACCTGGAACGAAATTTCTTTACCACGATTAATATTTCTGACCGTTGTTTATTTGGCAAACCCCTGTTCCATTTAATGTATACGGTTTTATATATACTTGGGGCCATGTCGAGCGATTAGGAATTGATCATGTTATTGTAACTTTTTTGAAAGAAGATTTTAATATTATCGACCTCAGAAACATGATTGATCTATGGCAATGTTCGATCCATATTGCAATATTTGCTGTTTGATAAGCGTAGAGCTGGACTAATTATTTTCATTAAATACAGGCATATCGCCTTTAGGAGCCAGCGAGTTTGACTCCCGACACCAACAATTGCGTTATTCATTGAAGTGGAAATAATGTGGTATTAAGTTGTCCGATCCAATATGTGCTTGTTTAAGTGTGTCTAAGACAATTTAGCCAACGTGCTGTATTGATTCTTCGTATTATATAGTTCTGGCTTAATGATTAGATCCCCTGCGGTGCCTGGTTCTGGCACTCATCTGCATTCGATTTGTCAATCCATGTGTCACTCAAATGAAAGTCCCGGGACGGCTTTTGAGGGGTTGGGCACGTCGTCGCAAAGTACAATATTATGAAAGTTGAATCTCTAAAAGGAAAATTAGTCCCAAAGTAGTTCTGTTACCTTCTGTCTTGACAAATATACGCAGAACTGACAATTTTGTCAAAATTCGACACCTTCTACTGATGTCAATCCCACTTTAGGGCGTTGGGTGGCCGAATGGTTATCGCGTGCGCGTTGTATCAAGGTCTGTCATTGAGTGAGCTGGCGTGGTTTTTATTCTCCGTGTGTACGTGACGAGGAAAATGGTCGCCTGTTCAACCCCGTGGGTTTTCTCCGAGTCCTCCGGTTTCCCCTCATTGCTAACGACCCCTATGTGCAAGCGAATTATTGAAATGGAAATTGAACCGAGTGTTAGTCCCGAAATGAAATGGCTATTGAAACATAACATTAAAATATTTCAATGTTTTTTTCTTTTCTTTGTAGAGGAATTTCTTGAGTACTTTTATCCTACACCATATACTGTAGTGCTTGGCAACAATGAAAAGACGTACCGTAGAGTCACTCCAAATAGATGTGCTAGAGTCTGTCTAGAAGAACGTGACCTTATTTGTCGTTCTTTTGACTATCAGGTAATATTCAGACGATATGTTTAGTAATACCACGCAGTACTTATTACCAGTATATACTACCAATAAATTACTAGCAACTGTTCTATTCTCATTAAGAGCAGCTAAATAATCTTCTAGCTGGGCTCGACAATCTAAAGTATTGTTTAAACCAACCCAGAGTTTGTGTCAACCTGGAGACTTCCGCCTTGTTCCCCTTCCCGATGCTACTGAGGACAAGCCAATTAATAGAATATAAATATCCCATATTATTTCCCCAGTATCAAGTGAAATTTAAATCTCAACACTTCTTAGACTTTTGGTCATTTGGGATTTCATATCGTGTAATGTTTAATTCTCGATAAGTTTATCTCATGTGATAGAACTAATTGAATAAGTCCACGAACTGAATGTTGAATAAGTCTACGAGCTGAACGACTACACGTGAAGATATTTAAAGTCTTATTATCGATTATCAAATTATTACCTAAGACGTCAATTTCGATATTTATTTTCTAAAGTGGGCGTAAAATGTCAACATCTTTCGAACACAAATAAATCGTTATATTGTTGCAGAATTGTTCAACAAAATGGATTTTATTTGTGTCATCGTTTCAACCAATTAAGTGGTTACGGTGATTAAGTAATTGATTGCTACCGGAAATTAAACATTGACGCACGTGAGGAGTATAAACAGTCAAGAATTATTTGACTTTTAGATATCGGGTCATTTGATATAATAAACTGCATTCACGTATTGTAAATAAAGGCCTTTGATTGATAAAGGCACAAAAAAAGAGAGAAACAAAAGTCAATGATGTTCCTGGCAAGCTTGAATCATACTTTGTTAACGAAGAGATCAATGGGTATAAAATTGCCAAAGGTACCATGGTTCGTATCGATTAATACGCTACGCCGCCGGATATCCGTCTTCGACTAACTTCCGTTACTAGGCAATTCACACCTGAAACGTAATCGAACGAGAAGCAAAAATCAATTTGAAAAGTCACCTGGGGCTAAACGAAGCCATCCACTGTTTTCTTTCACTTGAATTAACGTAATTGGTCTGGGTGTCGTCTGCGCGAAGACAGCAACGTCATCAATACTATTTTAGTGCCTAGATATACCCGTTGGTGTAAAACCATCCAAGCTTGATTTATCCTAATCAAGGTCATGGATTAGTATAATTCTAGGCTGGAGTAAAATCCCCCCCCCCTAACATTTTCTGCCCTCTAGCCTTTATAGTGAATCAAAGCCATGCACTTACACAATTCCAGGTTTTGGGTTACATATGGTAAACGGAGTCTTTTTTTGTTCAAAAGAGCACTATGCAGGGTAACGATACCTCTATGCTTATTGAAACGTAGCATGTTAATAAAATTAAAAAGTAGTATATCCATATAAGTGTTTTAATTTTAATCTCGATTATCTTGTGTACCTTTATTAATCTTCTTTCAGATCGAAGAGGGTACGTGCTTCCTTAGTTCCAAAACAGGAAGCGATGTCGGTGGTTTATATTACCAAGGATTAACACAAGTTCATCATTTTGAAATGAAACCTTTTCTGGGTAATGTTTGTATTCGATACTTTCTTTCTGATATCTCACACAGCTTACTTATATGCATTTGGTCGTGTAAGGCAAAATTGCAGTATCTTAATCTTACTGCCAGGCCTGGAAATAACGATATTAGATGTAACTGACAAGATGGGCAGAGACTAATGAAATAGTACCTGACATTTTCAACTTAGTGCCGGATATGTATAAATAATATCAATAACAAAGACAAATCAGTGCTTTACAAAATGACAGACAACATATGTTTTGTACCTGGCAAAGCCTGAATGAATCTGTGCCTGACGTTGTCTGTCACAGGTGCCTTAGCGCAAGGCTTGCTTACTGCACCTACCATTTGTAAATCAGCCGAGTGGATTTCCTCTGGGTCCTCCGGTTTCTTCCCACTTCTAAAGACCCCTACGCGCAAGCCAATTATTGAAATAAAATTGAACCATGTGTTAGTACCGAAATGTGGACGTCCAACTCTCTGTCTCTCTGTCTCTGTCTCTCTCTCACACTCTCATTCTTGTTCTTGTACTTCAGATTGTGGTGGAATAATAACTGGGGAATCTGGAAATTTCGCTAGTCCTAATTGGCCTAGAAATTATCCACATAACCTCAATTGTTCCTGGTATTTAGAGGCTCCAAGTTTTAAGGTAATCACTGGTTATTGTATTTCCTGTTCTGTAATTTTTGTTACCCTTTTGTGAATAACAAATCAAGGAGTATTAAGGAGT
The DNA here is from genome assembly GCA_948474765.1 of Patella depressa. Lineage (NCBI taxonomy): Eukaryota > Metazoa > Mollusca > Gastropoda > Patellidae > Patella > Patella depressa. The sequence goes on from OX419715.1 coordinate 73,931,917, forward strand.
AGCTCTTATCTTATCTTGTTTACTATAGGACCCATACACGCTTAGTTTGGCGTCTGACAAATTCCATTGTATTCATTTATCTCAACTACGATATGAGATATTATTTCGTTATCAAATTGTTGACCAATCTGATTTGAGAGAATGCTGTTTCAACAAGTGCCACAATAGTTCTTCACAATGGTCTAATTACAGATAAACACTTGGGATACTCGATTCACGGTCCAAAACGTCCCGAATTTACGGAATTGCAATCGAGTGACGCGGAATTCAGTCCTTTCACAGTTCCGCCAGTCCCGAGTAAGGAGGTGGTGTGGCGTAGAATCGTGACATGTTTCAGCTGCTATGAGTGAAAATATAAACGTTTTCTTGCTTAGAGATGAAATAAAATATGTTGTTCTTCACGACAAAACGACAAATGTTCTATTGATTTTATGATTTTACAATCATTTTAAGTAAAACAACATGGACTACTTTGCTAGCCAGTGGAAAAACACTTTTATTTCACTGATAAAACGCGGTATTCCACTACTGATCATAAAATAAATTTACTTATCCAATCGACGCATGCATTGTAGCCCGAAATACCCCTTTTCACTCGATTGTCCTTATTTTTGGACTTAGTATTGAGAGAATTAAATTCCGGAACGTCCAATCGAATGTCCAAAATGTTTCGAATGTTGCAAAGTTCTGTTTAAAGTTGTATAGCCCGAATGTTGCAAAGTTCTGTTTAAAGTTGTATAGTCCGAATGTAAATGGAAAGTTGACGATAAGTCAGATGACGTAACACGGTGCAGCGTTTCTAAATTATCGCGGTCACAAAACGACTATTTTATCTGTCACTGTTAAGATGGGAGACTGATTCGGACAAACAGACATCAAATCATTATCATGGAACATTATTATGAATCTTACGGAAATAACAAGGCGTTCATTATGTCAAAGTTATAAACTTTTTGACGTCGTAATGATGCAAGGGAAATTTGTGTATCTAACCATTTTAATGTGTGCGTCTGTGATGTTTTATTCTCTATTAATAAACGTAGCCCACGGCGTCTGGGGTTCAATATCGATGTTTGCCTAAAAGGTTTCCCGGGATTTGAGATTTACAGCGTGGTTTTCCCTTGACTGTGATGCATGACCGCGTACTTTGCATTGGCAGCTTCGGGATGAAAACCCGAGATCACGTAAAAACCCCCGACAGTTGGAATCTGAAATAGAAGTAGACCATGACGCCACTGTCCAGCCAAAATTTCCCTAATATATTCCCGTCTTTATTAGTCGGTACAGAAAAGTAGAATGTTACAGCCCATTGCATTTCATGTCTTCGGTGTTTGATTCTCTATTTTCAAACATATGGCTGAATCAAGTGAATCTATCCTCCAATATTACTTGTTGTATGTTTCCCTTATTCTGGCAGCTACCCCAATACACCATAGGGTATCGTCTATGACGTTAAAAGAATTGATTAAGCAATTCCATTACCGTAGGAGTTGGATGATAATCACAGATTAGTTGCCTATTGTCTGTCTAATAATCGGTTTAGACGATACATTTACAACAAATTGCTTGACTTGAATAAACGAAAGGGTGATACCTCGCTTCAAATTAAAATTCTTTATGTGGTTATTGCGCTCGTTATGTCGTTAATAAACGTCAACAAAGCGTCTATAAAGTCTTCGAAATTAGGATTAACTCGATTTCTATTTGAAGTTTCAATGTACCATTAATGGATTATAAAGATAAACGAGATTAACATTTAGACTAGTTAGTGGGTTAGTCTAATAATTCGAATAACCGCGAAGCGAGCATGATGACACTTTTACCAAATATTAAAGGCAGTGGATAGTAGATTCGTGTTTCGTTTTCCACTAATAGTGATTAACGCTAATATTCGCAGTGTTTTTCTTCCGTTTTAATTTGATATGTTTAAACTGTATTATCATCATTGCGAAGAATACATATGTTATTTCATTTAATCGTATATCTCTATGACTTAGCATTTTTAAATTAACAGTCTGATCACGATTAACCACCTGGTTCCTTATCATCTGGGAGTTGTCCCCCCCCCCCAGGTTGATATTTGTACATTGCACTGACGAGACATCTTTATTAATATCAAGAACGTCAACAGCTTATTTGATTAAAATTAATTTGTAAAGTTTATCGTCGTAAACTTAAGACACCTTCCCGAACCATGAATAACAATTAACGAAGACTCCTTTCAATTCCCTAAGGTTAATACTGTCTACATATCGAATACATTTAATGACTGGACCGTCGGCATTTTGTCACAGTTTACCAGACTAATTATTTCTCTTCTTGCTTCACACAGGTAATTCATTTTGACTTCAGCCATCTTGATTTAGGCAGACATACGAGTAACACATGTGATGAAGCTAATGACAGATTGTTAATCATAGAGAGGACCCCACATGGTTTAGTCAGGTTCTGCGCCAGTCAGACAATGAATAATTACGTTAGTCAAACGAGTAATGTAACTCTACAGTTCCTCACCAATATGAATAATGATGCGCCTGGTTTTAGAGTATTTTATAACACAGGTATGTATGTTTTGATAATAGTATATTTCATAGATTCCAGAATACAACTACAAATGGTGTGAAATTTAGAAATATTGAAAAAAGTTGAATATAGAAATATATGACTGTGTCCAAATCACAATCTGATTAAAATAAAATCTATATTTCGTTTCGTTTTTTTTTTAATATTTTCATGGCTTCTACACCATGAAGATCTAACCAGTTGTAATAGGAATTCGTGTCATGTGGTCATATGAGCGACTTTTGACCCTATGACCTCAGACATTTGAAGGGAGACATGTTGTTATTAGAACCCCATTAAGGGTGTTAAAGATTTTATAAATTTATGTTCACTCTGAATTTTATTCACCAATTGGCAACTAATTTCCAACCTTTGCATCTACGAAATATAATCTGCATCGCGCCAGACGATCAATATATCCAAAAATACCAATCATCGTCAATGTTTCTATTGTCATACCCACAGTTCCGTACATCGTACGCCAAGAACTCTCCGCAACAGACCGTTTGATTGGCTAATCCTTCACATCAACCATAATGCAGGTTATATAACAGCTCTTCCTGATCCCAGTGTAGTAAAGACACAGTTCCGTACATCGCACGCCAAGAACTCTCAGCAACAGACCGCTTGATTGGTTAATCCCCTCACATCAAGCAGAACGCGGGTTGTATACCAATTCTTCCAGATCCTAGTGTAGTTACGACAAGTAAAACAAAATTTAGAACTATACAAAAACGAAACGAAATCTGTGTTTTATTCAGATAAATATATATTAGTAGCCTTAATTTAACGGACACTACGATAATATTATTTAATGCCTTGCTAACCGGTCAATGCCATTGTGTTACATTCAATATTATTTGATGTGTGATTACAAAATGCACATAATCTACTCAATAGTCACCAACTGTGATTATTTTGAATATATTTCGATAGAACTGTAGAAATGATCCAACCCATAACTCCCTTGATAATTCGGCCTTAGACGCTTCGACAGACATAATGAACGTTATTATATAATTATCATCCGTTGCATAATATAACAATTCAACACTAGTCTACGTATTTCTATTACTTCCTCAGACAGTCAGTGCAGTGATCAATTATAAAGCAGACATGTTCATTCTACTTCCTACCTTTCATCTTCAATAACGTGTATCTGATGATTTTAAGATCATAATTATTATGATGGATTACAAATTTCACACAAACGTGGTTATAGGAAGTGCAGGAGGATTACCCAGGCGCGGATCCAGAGTGGGGGTCCGGGGGGTCCGCCCCCCCCCCCCTCCTGCTCAGGCTTGAAAATTTTGTGTGCGATTTTATTGGCGATTTTTAGACCTGTAATTTTGGAATTTATCTTCCGGAAATACGTCAGAACGCACCAAATTGAATCTAATTTACCAAATATTTATGGGGAAGGACCCCCAAACCCCCGTTAATCGGTTGAGCGCAATTAGTTAAGCAATTATCAAACCTAGACCCCCCCCCTGCAAAAAATCCTGGATCCGCGCCTGTTACCCTCCTCGAAGCAAACCCGACAAGAGAAACTTGCGTACTACACAAACATTGAACGAAATAAACAAAAAATGTCAAATCAATTGAAATGAAATGAAATGGGGTTTAACGTCCTAATGTTCTGCTCCAGCTGCGCTAATGAAGACGGACACACGCCAAGGGGTCGTTTACGTGAACGCCAATGTATACACGGGACCTCGGTGTTTATTCTCACCCGAATAACTCGACAACTGTTAAGTGAATCGATCCGGAGTGGCCAGTCGTAAGTCAGGTTTCACTCAAAATAAAATACTAAACGATGATTTACAAAATAATGCGACCACTCTTGGCGATGGTCGTTTTCTGAATGAAAATAACGGATACGGATCCGGATCTGGGACTTTTAAGGACGTTAATAATAATTTTTGTTTTTACTCATACCATCCACAATGGCGTTCATGTCTGCTTAAGGGCACGGCGTTGTTTTCACTAATTTGCAATATACAGAGATATTCCCTTTGCATTTAGACTGATCGTTTGAGTCGAATTCCTCATAATAATTATTTCAATAATTGAAATCAGCCCCTTTAAACTTAAATGTGTAAATTCAGTAAGGATCACGAACCGGTACGAAACTTTCAAAAGTAAATGCAACCCTGGAACATTGAGTTAAAACGCTTAAAGATATATGGGATCCACGGTGGCTCAGTGAGTAAGACGTTGGCTCGCTAATCTAAGGCTGTTCGATCCCTATGTTGACCTGGAAGTTTTCCAACATGGTACCTTGTCAGTGATGCAGGACAGGGGGGGGGGGGGGGTCTGACAAAGGACTACGTATATAGTTGTTCGGATGTTGCGAAAAGCGAGGTCCCGTGTACACATTGACGCGCACGTAAAAGAACCCTTGACTGTTGGCATTCGTTATAAGAAATCCCCTCATAGCGCTCTGTATTGTATGCGCATGCCTGTCTTCATTAGCCCAGTAGGACGCTAAACCCCCGTTTGAAGTTATGATAACGCATCATTTACTTCATTGCCAGGAATATAATATTCTCTCTAACGGAAATAAAACTATTTTATAAACGTACTTTTTATTACGACAAGTGTTTTTTATTCACAATTTTGAAAATAACCCGTTTAGAGTGGAAAATGCAGTCACATCTGTCTGTTATTATGTAAATTCTGTTCTAATTGGAGATGAGCGTTCCATCAATCGTGTATCAAATCCAGACTTTATGACAAAACTGTCTGATTAGTCACGATGGAAGTCATTATTGGAGTGGAACTAAAATTCCAGTGTAGATTTTTAAAAGTATAATTTAATTAAAAAGAAATCAGCCATATTTTTTATGATGCCGGCTGCACTCATAATGTTACTATATATGGATATTAGTATCACAGTAACAATAAAAATGCACTGAAGGAATGGCAGCGATTGGTAATTAATCTCCGTATTTGATATTCGGTTTTTTTACCTCTGGTATATTGTTTTCGAACAGTTATATTTTCAGTTGTAAATCATACCCACAATAATGTTAGCAGAAACTTAAAATCATATCACAATTATAAACTTATTTATATACACAAACTGAATAAAATTGTTTATATTTGATGGTGTTTAAAAAAAAAAAACACTTCATGCTTATGGAACGACTTGGCGAGGTTTACGCAACCAGTACGAAGTACGTACAGGTTTTTGACAGAATTTCGTTTCTGCCATAATGGGATGTCCGAAGTACAATGTTTAGTTTAGGGGCGTTTTAAGGTTTATCATGGCGGAGGCTATACTATTTTGAGGGCTCTCATTCGCGCGGGGGGGGGGGGGCGTCTTGATTTTTATGCCAATGCAATGACTGCATTCTAGTTCAGTAATGGATTCGACAGTAACAGTGTATAGAAAACGATTGACTCGGACTCGGTGCCCTTTCCCTTGGCCAAAGGGGCCCTTTTGTCAGAAGTGGGGCCCTTTTGTCTGCCTTTAGGATACATTTTCATTTTTCTCATCGGTTTTAGCATTTTTCTCCCTTTTTATTTTTCCAATTTCTTTGATTTTTTTTAGCGAGGAGGCTGGCGCCTCCAGCGCCTCAGCTATAAAACGCCTTTGGTTTAGTTCCACGGTTGTTCACCTGAAACAAGGAATTTGGGTAAATAAAAACTATCTAATCAAATCAAATTTAAGTCTCCAAGAAGCTCATTGAAATGTGTTTTACTTTATATCAAGTTCGATCTCGTCGCTAACTGTCGAAAATAACAAACAAATCCCATAGCCCTAAAGTTTACTCAAAATCAGAACAATTACTGACCATCAACATACTACTGAACTGTAAATGTTCAAGCGTACTATAAAACCGCAAAAATACGAATTTCATCAAATCAGCGAGAAAATCACGATTTCGTAACCACGAACTTTTTCCGGTTTCTTCGTAGAAAATTGACGAATAGAACCTGCTTATGTCAGTTACAACACACGAAGTGATGACGTCAGCACAAAAACACTTCGTGATTTGGAGTTCGTACTGCCTGCGGAACCTCGCTATTATTTAAAGGGGTAGGGGGTAGTAGTAGTATAGTAGTAATATTAGTATCAACCATTCGTTTCCAATATTATTATCCAATCGCTTATTGATTTTTAACATTAAAATCAGCGTCACGGTCCTTTGTGACCAAATTAAATATATCCTGTTTTTAAACCCGTCACTCCGATTATTTGTTAACACGTTCTTTTAACGCGCCGTCCGTTTAAAAAAAGAAGCTAATTGAATTTTAACAATTAAATACAGAGTTATGATCTTTTGTAACCAAATTATACCAAATGGTTTTGTATGTACATGTATGATAAACACGCCAATTATTCTCCGATGAATTTTTCAATGTAAGCTACATTATTTACATTTTATGAACGCTAAATATTAATTCTTTCAGACTGGCCATGTCATGCTATGCTCACAGAAGATGACGGAGAAATCGCTTCACCGGGATGGCCCGACCTCTATGCACCAGGATTATCATGTGTGTGGACGATAGCAGCACCAAGTGAGGCCAAAATATTCATCCATTTTACCCACATACATTTAGAGGGCCAGAGTCTTAGGCAATGTGGAGATGGTTACGATATCTTGGAAGTTTTCGATGGGGACTCCCTTGCGGCTGAAAAAATAGGGACATTTTGTGGTAATGAACAATCGCAGTCCTTTACGTCAAGGTATAACGTGTTATTGGTCCGATTCAACACCGACCAACACGGACAAAATACTGGATTCCACGCAACGTATAAATTTCTTTACAAGCAGACGACAACAGTTCCAACAACAACCGTTCAATTCCCAACGGCGTTGAACAGCAGTCTACACAAAGCTCTGACAGCAATGTTCTTTGAACCAGGTCGGAATGAAGAAGATGATCACGACGTTAAAACTTCTGTGCCGTATAGCGTCCATTCCACGACAGTGCATAATACAATGGGTAGGTGTTACTTTATTTGGGGCGGGAGAGGAGAGTCTTAGGTTGTCATTAAGTCCAGTGCTGTGGTCTCGATTCACCGCTTGTACGTGACAGGGAGTAGGGTCGCCTGTCAACTCTTGTGCTTTTCTCCTGGTCCCCCGGTTTCCACTGCTAAAGACCCAAATTCGCATGTAAATTATTGAAATAAAAGTGAACCATATGTTAGTCCCGAAATGGCCTAGTTTGTGTCGAACGGACGTTAAATCCCATTTTTCTCTCTCTCTTATTTTAGCCCAAACGACGGCATTTTCACCTACCGGTTTCCGTAGCAGCGCCCCCCCCCTCCCAGCGACATGACATCCTCAGCCCCTCCAAAATATTCTGTAGCCCCACCAAATTTTATGAGCTGGCTACGGGTCCGTCACCTACTACAATGTGCTTATAGGGAAATTTTCCCCATACGACGGCGTTTTCACCTAATCTAGATCGAATGCTAACTGACAATAAATCCTCTCCCAACGTGTATGTGGGATCTCGGTATTTGCGGGATCTTGCAAGGAACTTCATCCTGTAGAGACAAGGGAAACGAGACTGGAAATTCGAAATGATATCGAAGTAACATGTAATTTAATTACGCGTTTTGTCAAACATTATCTCTTTCGCACAAAAAGGCAATCTAATAAGACACCATTCCATGCACTTATAGCTTTTTTACTCATTATTTTTTTTAGATATCAGTCCTTGAAGGACAACCCACGCCCTAACTATATTACTATGTTTTCTGCCTTCCAGGTAAAGATGGCGGTGCTATTACAGGACAGAAATGGAATCATGAAGCCATAATAATACATATGAGGACCATATTAGCACTGTTTATACCTTTAATAATATTACTAGTAATAACAATAACAGCTTTAATTTTAATATGTAGATATTACAGGTATGTTCATTTATTTTATATTAAATGTGATAATTAATGAGATATGAAATGAAATGAAATAGGGTTTAACGTCCTACTGGTCTGCTCCTAAACTGGGCTAATGAAAACGGGAATTAGTATGATAATTGGCAATATAAATAAAATGAAATGGGGTTTAACGTCCTACTTTACTGCACCGACTGGACTAATGGAGACCGCCGTGTTCCATACAGTGTGTTAAGTTTGCCCGGACGGCGGTGCTGCGCAAATTCCAACTGTCAAGGGTTATTTTGCCTGCACACCAACATGTACGCTTGATTCGGTTTAGAAATTAGTCATTGAAGGACAGCCGAATACGAACTAAATTATGTACGTCATAAAAAGTTCTAAGTTAAGTGAAATACAATGGGTGTTTAACGTGCTATTGATCCACTGTAGTGAAATAAGATGGGGTTTAACGTCATTCTAATATAGTTAGGTGAAATGAAACGGGATTTAGCGTCTCACTGATGCAGTATATTTGAAGTAGAATTGGGTTTAACGTCTTATTAATGCGACATTGTGGAAGATTAAATAAAATACTGACAGTTCTAATAGTTATAGATAGATGTAATGGAAATATGCTGAAAAGTTCCGTCAAATTACATCACTCCGAGTCGAGACATTCCCATTCCAATGTAATTGTTACCGTTGTGAAGATAATAAACGAAGTCTCGATTGTCCATTTTTCGGGTTAATCATCGATCGTCGTTGAACCGCAGATCGGATTCAAATCTGTTGAAAATCGGACCCATCAGATGGTATCGAGAGGTGATTATGTGTCTTATTAATAGTTGATATAACAAATGAAGCCTAAAGAAAGACCTGCAATAGGCAGATTTAGCTCCTGCGTAATACCTGTTAATTACATTTAAGTGAAATGAAATAGAGTTTAGCGTCCTACTGGTGGTGGTAGAGTTACGTGTCGGGAACATTCAATGAATTAGCTATACATATGGGTTTTTAAAGCCATATAACGGTTTATCAACGTTTTTCGTCCAACATCTTTTAGAGAGAGAGAGAGAGAGGGGGGGGGGGCTGGGATGTGGCCGGCTAAGAACGGGGGGGGGGGGGCTGCTACGGACCCGGTAGGTGAAAATGCCGTGGTCCGGTTTAAAATAAGTGAGAGAGTTTAACGTCCACTCGACACAAACTAGGTCATTTCGGGACTAACATATTATGGTTTTAATTTCATGTCAATAATTTGCTTGCGCGTAACATCTTTTAATCAGTGCCCATTTATATGTTAATGTTTATAGAGTGTTCAACTGCTGACAATTTTTCTATTTAAAAAAAACAACATTGCACTAAACAAAACAACTTGTGCTAACGTTCTTTGATATTAATATTTAATTGTGAACTGACATAAAATGTATAGAAGCACCTTTTTTGTAAAGTATAAATCAAAGAGAAATAGCTCATGAAAATTCAGAACCAATAATACACTGCAATTGTTTTGGGACTTTTTTTCTGTGATAATGATCATTATTATTCATGGGTATTTGTAGTGTTGTTAGAAATGATGCTCTTTTTTTCCCTTATAGCCAAACTGCAGACATAGAACTTAAAACATCTCTCGTCCAAAGGGATATAGTATTGGAATTGTAGATTGATTAATCACTAGTATTTAATGTAATTACGCCTACAAAAAGTAGTTCCCACGATCAAGTATTCTTTCCTATAATGCTGTTGAACACAAAAGATTTGAACTGTGCTTTTAGTAAACAGTGTTTGATTAAATGAACAGTTGAACATACCAAAAACTAGCCAACCACCAATAAAATTCCAATATTGATCTAGATATCGTCTGCCTTAATTCCATTAAGCGTGTACTTCTAAGGAATACCGGCTTAGCACTCCCAACATCTGAAGAGACATATGCAAATAGGCGCCTTTCAGTGCTAAGATTAACGGCTGTCAAATACTTCCATTAACTAAAGGCGACAAGAATTCGCTACTGTTGATCCCTACAGACGGCTATTTTGGCGCCAAAACTAACAGGACCACGGGAATCGTTTTCAAACCGAATTCACCACCGCGTTAAAGCGGTCGATCTTCGATATCCCTTGGAGATTTCTATTAAATGTGGCTACAAGTGATAAACATCTAGGGAGAGAGTTTGCCTGTCTAGTTATAACAATGAGAATTCATACAATCTTTAATTGAAATTGTCAGAGAATGGGTGAAGCTATTGTTTGTAAACGTAATTCACCTAAATGTTTATCTTAAAGGAACAGTCTACGCCTGAATTCACGATCTGGTAATTTTATCATTAAAGTAAAGAACGTGACAAATCTCAGATCTTTTATTTTGCAAATTATGACAACAGGGACAAAAACATTTTTATTTAAAGTCAAAATAATGTATTGGGTTGATCTGTGTTAGTACGATGGGTGATGTAGGACAAGCTCGAAATTTCTGATTGGAATGTAGAAAGATATTTTGCAGTTTGGTTACTAATTTTACTTAATTTCCCCTTGCTTTGTCGAAACAGGCAAAAACAATCGGTTACGTCTAAATATTGTCTTTTATTTAACAATGTAAACTTCAGAAAGACGACAGGTTGCCCTGCCACCAGTATAATCCAGTGAATTCGACAATATTAAACTAACTACCATTTCTTCTAACCTTTAATACCAACTCCTCTGCCAGTTTTACTTTCAAACCCTTTAAAGTAACTTTACCAACATTGAGTGTCAATATCAACCAATCAATTACGCGGTACGTAGCAACAAAAGCAATGGAAATTCCATAATTCCTTATGAAAATCGAGCAATTTCGGTAGCCGTGGAAGCTCATCCGGCGTGGTTCTCCCTTGCTAGTGATACAGGACGAATTGTCTGACAAGGACAGCTATCTAGTCTTTCGGATGGAACGACACATTGAGGTCCGGTGTACACATTGGCGTTCACATACAAGATCCGTTGGCAGTTGGAATTCGATATAAGAGTAGGCCATAGCGCCGTTGCCCGCTCAAAATTTCCCTAATAGCACACTGTATAATGGCGCATGCTCGTTTTCATAAGCCCAGTTTATGATGAGCAGGACATTAAACCACAATTCATTTCATTTCCTTATGAAAATCAGTGACAACGCAACATGTTCACGTGGCCATCAAATTGAACATTAGGAACACTTTTTTCCCTACTGTAATAATTATTCAGCTATTGCCAATAAAACTAGGGCAATTAATACACTGCAAATAACCAGCGTTCTACCATCTGTGTTAAAGGTAATATATTAAAGATACATTATGTAAGATTTAGATACAGAACTGAAAATTTCATTCAAATTACTCTATTTCAAGCGAAGATATTAGCCTTTGGAGGTTTGACAGACGTGTGCAATAATTTCAACCACCGTACTGGTTGATCGAAGCTAAGTCTCGTTCCTCCATATTTGATTAAATCAAGGTATCGCAGAATCGTTTTAATCTATTTAGTATCGGATAAATCTGATGCCATTGAGAGTTGATTAAGGCCTGGATCAGTTAATTAATGTTTAATTAATACTTTAGAAAACATTTCAGGCCTAAAGAAAGACCTGCAATAGGTAGATTTAGCTCTCGCATAATGCATGTTTAACAATAAGACGCATCCCAGTAAATCTAATATACTTTTGGCTATCTGTCAAAACGGTTTATAAGTTTTATATAATCTTAAATATGTTTTTATTTACATCGTTACCGATGTCTTTGTTACCTTTAACACAGATGGTAGAACGCTGGTCATTGGCAGTGTATTAATTAATGTTAAAACATATTAACATACTCAATAACACTAAAATCAATTGATGAAAATGAAACCATGTTTGGGGCGGTAAGAACCTGGGCCCTGTTTCACGAAATTTTAACTTAAGATAAAAATCCAATTTTAGTAGATACTTCAATTTTGATTTGCTGAGCACTAAAATCAATCTAATTACTAAAATTGGGATCTTATCTTAGTTAAAATTTCGTGAAATAGGCCCCAGCTTTTTTGCCCATTTGTTTATCTTCACGTTTATTTATTTACAAAAAACACCACCCTTACTTTACTGAATAAAAATAGATTCTTGATATATCATGACCATTTATATAAGCTTTTAGCTTGTTTTTGTATCATATCCTTACAAGTGTTATATTATTTTAAATATTTTATGAATAAATATTGTTTAAGCTACCTACAAACACTTTAAAGTAACTCTAACACAACTAACTCTTTAATGCATATTAAACTGGAAACAGACCACGAAAAACGCTGTGTGAAAACTATATCCCCACACTATTCATCCTTCCATCATACTGGGGAGGAATAAATAAGAATAATACGCAGTATAAATTTAAATAGAGAATCCAACCGGGATTTATTAGCCGATATAATAATAACAACCGTGTTTTACAGACCTCATGGGAGTTTTTATATAATACATAAAGATATTTTGTTATAACAGACATTGGTTATTTAGGAATGTTTTCTATTTTTCAATTTTATAATGTTTTATTGTCTGGCATAATCCGATATATAACCACATGCACATTAACTCGCTATATAATTCATAAAGGTAAAATCTAATGGCGTCTTTCATGGCGCAACATCTGAATCTTAGAATTCTCTATTTACTTGAGGGGGGGGGGGGGGGTTAGCGCTGTATCATAAGGTCAATGTCTGTAAATGAGTCAACCGGTGTGGTTTCGATTCCCCGGTTGTATGTGACAAGGAGTAGGGTTGTCCCCGGGTCCTAAAACTATTCCATCTTTACATAATAAAACTATTCCATAATAAAAATATTATAGTACATTAAAATGTACGACGCCTGTAAGTGTAAATTCGTAAAAAAGGGGGGGGGGGCTTTAATTTAAGCAAGGCCTGTTGCTTTTATTACTAAATTTAGTTTTGTTCTTTTAAATAATTGTCGACAGTTGAAAATAAAATCGCTTATTATATTCCATTTTTGAACTTTTAGTAATATTAATCTCGTTTTATTTTATACGAAATGACGCCAATATTAACACATGTGCCACGTCTTCCAAAAGGAGTAGACGTGTCTAATTGTTTCACTCAGGTACCCACTGTCGTACGATTAGTTACGGTAGAATTGTCCCTATTGAATCCATGATCTGGTACATGCAGATACGTTTCGATCAACACGATTGCTACGACTGACCTCAATGTAAGATAACACCTGATTCACGATTACTTCATGATTTCAATCGCATTACGAATCAGGGGCGGATCTAGGAATTTTGATAGGGGGGTGCGTAAAATGAAGGCACTGACCGCGGAGACGGGACACGCCGCTGAGAGGGGGTGGGGGTCCCCCAAGAAAATTATCCGTCAATTCCTTATATCTGTAGCCATTACAAGAGCTATTTGGCTGATATGTTCGTCTAAGTAAACCTTCGGAATGGACTGAGAAAAGGCACATTGGGTCTGAGAAAAGGCACATTCAGCAGTAAAAAAGGGCACTGTCGAAAATTAGAGGGGGGGGGGGGGTCGTGCGACCCTCGCGCCCCCACTGAATCCGCCTCTGCGAATCGTGATAGAGGGAGCCTAATAGTAGGTATCGTCTTGCACTTTGAGAACAAAACCTGCGCACCAGACTCGTCATATATCGTATATTAACCTAATTATTTTATTTTAGGAGACGGTTGCCAAAAAGAAGAAATGTTCCAAATTACACGTTTACAGAAGAAAATTTATCATTATATGAAAAAGATAAGTAAGTATCCGGAGATTACTGTTTTATACTATAGCACGACTGGGGAACCAAATAAACGCGATATGGGGTTTGAGGTTTTACAATTATTTATTATACAATATTGATTAATATGTGTTTGTGGGGGGGGGGGTGTCTATCCCAGTGCCACCGGGTAATAGTGGGCTATGTGGAGCGTGCTAGAGTCAATATGTAGCATATCTGACCCAAGGTGTATGTTTGACCCTTGTTAAGCATTATGATTATGGTTAAAATTTAAAAAACCGCATCGAAATCGCGTGATTATTTGCCATTTTCGAGGGTGCACAAAACCTCGAGGGTGCGCAAAAACTCAAAACTATGACGCAAAGCTTGTCATTGTGTCCCTCTTACTTAGCCCCCGAGACAGGCATACGCGATGCAGTGTGTTACCAGCAATATTAACATTTCTGTCAGGGAATCTTTAACGTGCTGTCAACGGAACAGAACAACCACCGAACGACTAGGCGCTTTCCCGTATTGTACAACTGGCACGGGGACCCAGGATAAAAAAAACTCGAGGGATTTAATTTTTCTCAGGCAGCAACAGGATTGAATCCGGAACCCCAATGCCATACTCGCCCAAAAGTTGTCTTCTCCAATCACAGATTTCCAAATCTCACAAACACTGTTTTTGTGTTTAACGATCACAAAGACCTCTGGATCGTTAATGCGGTAAACCATGAAATACTGTTCTGCATCTAAACTGAGCTAATATGAAGACAGGTATACGCCCTACAGTGTGTTATTAGGAAATTTTGCCCGGACAGGCGCGCTACGACCTACTCTCATATCGAAGTCCAACTGCCAAGGGATCATTTACGTGCATGCCAATGTGTACACCGGACATCAGTTTTTCGTTCCATCGAACGCCAAGACAGCTGTCTTTGTAAGGCCCTCTGTCCTGCATCACTGACAAGGTGACACCACGCCTAAAAATCTGGATGAACTTTCTCGGCCAATGCAGGGATCGAACACCCGACCTCCAGGCTAGCGAGTCAGCGTCTTAAAGTCTAATAGGACCCCAAATTTATGCAGAACTAAATGGGTGCCAAAAATGAAATGAAATATTTTTGTTTACAGTATAGATAATACAAACAATGAAGAAGAAACATGTCGTATAGAATGGTAAGTACGTGTACATTTATATAAAATTGTTTAAGTCAAAATGGACAATTCGCCAAGGAGCTAATGTTTGGTGATGACTGTCCGACGTTTTTGCGGAACAGTTGATTCCGACTAAAAAGGGGAACGATTGGATGGATCACGGATAATTTCCCGTCCCCAATATATCGAGATCTAAAGTGCGACACCCTCTTTCTACAATGACATGAATCATTAACCGTGGTTCACTGCTTATAACATGATTTGCAAATTGTCAGAGTCTAGTGTTGTACAAACGGTATAAAAATACTGAATGACCATAATAGAGTCTATTACAGTATAAATAAAAGCTAATTTTGGTTGTCATTTTATCGAACAACACGTATAAGAGCTTTTGAATTAATAATTTATGAAATTCATATTATTTTACAACCATTAACATTTTCATTAATTGGCCCTCTGAATGTTTAATGTAAATAGTTGATATGTTTCATATTAAAATGGACTTTTGGAAATCGATATATTATGGTAGTCATGGTGATAATATTTATAAATGTGCAATTTACTTTCTTTTTGTTCATTGAGTGCCAAACGACTAAATCATATTATGATTTCATTAACTACATCAGTCTAAAAGATAAAAAGGTAACGTCAGATGGGGTTTGCCAGGCAACACCCCATTATACATTCCATATTGTTCTCTGTTTTGTAAACAAAATTTTAAGTTTTGTATTAAATCCCGTCTTGGGAAGTCAATCATTTACTGGCCAGTCACTTAAACGAATAATCGTGCGAAATTTGTGAAAATTCATTCGAAAATCTGTACGGTAGATGCAAGCTTTTCAAGAGTCCAGCATAATGACATCACCTATTGAAATATGGCCATGCATTGTAAATATTCGAATGAAAACCTCAGATCAACATGGAGAGAGGTTCCTCATTAAGCACTTTGTACAGCCACAGCGGGGCGTATTATGGAACAGAACTACACATTGTATTTATTTTGTTACTAAAATATTTGCTGTGGTTCCATTAAAAAAGAATGTGGCTTACTTGTATTTTTCAGCACAAATCCAGACATATCTTTTTCCAACCCTCTATATGAAAGGCGATTTCCTAAAGAAAAGGAGGAAGAAGAAAAAATAGACGTAGAAGACATACCTTGCTGATAAATGACAGGGACGTCACTATTATTGACTAAATATTCGTAATAGAAAACGAAAGTTTGCGAAATATCTATCGTTGGAGTGTCGACGAATATTGGTAAAGTTTATATGTTGTTGTTTCATCGCAATTCCCTTTAACGACTTTTGGTATTTTGAATGGGGAATGGGATGTGATGGTGAATTGGATTGATATGGGTCTTTGTGCTTTATGTGATTCAAACCTTTTGGTGTTTGCGATGAAACGAAGTGTTCAGAAAATTTAATGCCTAATTTAAATGTTATTGGATCCTACCCTACTTACCAATGCCAGCAATCAACTCAACAAGAACGGTTCAAATATTTATCTGATCACAATTCGATAAACATTCAAACTCTTCCAATAAACTCAAGTCAGCGTGTCAACTTTGAGAACCTGCTTGGAGCCTAAAGTGTGAATATCGTGTTAAAAAGCCAGCATGGTCGTAATTAAACGAGCAACAACCGTGTTATGTCCCTTCATTTGAATGCCTTTTTCTGGTGCTATTTCATCGTGGAGTGTTTGCCTGAACAATTTTCAATGTCAGTGCTGAGTTTACTTTTGATTCAGATCGTCTGGTAATATTTACTTCTTCCTCACAAGATGTTCCAAGCAAAAGGATCGCGGGAGAGACGAATTCAATTTCCTTGTAAACTCGGGTCGTTCATGGCATATGATTTTGCCATTAGGAAATTAAATTCTGAATTTATTGATCGGCAAATAACCGAAAGGGGAAAACTTGTTGGTACAGCACTTCAACCTTAAAAGAAATCAATCGAAACAACCAAAATGGCGGGCATCGATCACTAAGATATCGTGATTTCTCGCGAGCGTGACAAAGTGTTCTTCTGTGTAAGGAAACTGGTTTTTGTTAATCTGTGTATGAGGCGATTGATCCGTGGCGTTAGGCAGACGGTACTAGCCATAATGGAGGCCACGTTCAATTGTTCAATACCCGGCGTACTAAATTTGTTCAAACATATATTTTGAAAGCGTCTGAGAAAAAATACTTATTTTTGTATGTTGTCATTTAATAACATTTTTTTTTATGAAAAAGAATAGAATGTTTGTATTTCCATTTTTTTAGAAGCGCATAGTTTTAGAGAGTGTCGTAGTAGTCCTAGATTTATGTAATGTTTACAATATGTGCTTCAAGGCCCATTTCCCTAAGATTCCTAAAAATTTAAATAGTTAAAAAGACGAACGTCAAAATAACCAAGAACCCCAGGTTATCCATTAATATTTTATTTTTGGATAAAGAAAATAACCGTTAATTGCTTCGCGCCCTCCACAAATCAGTTTGTATTAAGTTAAAAGCATGTCGATAATTGAAAATTAATGGGGTTTAATGTTCTACTGCACCAACCCAACTATTCAGTGTGCTACGAGGGAAATTTTGTCCGGACAGCGGCGCTATACGGCCTACTCTTACGCCGAATTTCAACTGTCAATGGATCTTTTACGTGCACGCCAATGTGTGCGCAGGGCCTCGGTTTTTGGTCCCACCCGAACAATTCGTTGCTTGTCTGGCGAACCGACGAATCTGAAATATTTAAGTATTGAGAATTATGCATTTGAAATTTGCGCTCTGTCGTTATCTCTATGTCCATTCAGTAATAACATTATATATGTAAATGGCGTCACGTTTCCTGATGTATATGTATGAAATATTAAATCATAAATAAATGTTAATATTTGATGGCTACAGAGATAACAACAGAGCGCAAATTTCAAACGCAAAATTCTCAATACTTAAATATTTCAGATTCGCCAGTTCGCCAGCAAAGCGACGAATTATACGTTACCCCTTGCCAGAACCCCGTCCTGCACCACTGACAATCTCGTTGAACTTTCTTGGCCAATCCAGGGATCCAACACGGAACCCCCCAGGCAAGCGAGCCAATATTTTATTCACCCACAAGAAAAGAGCATACGCCATAAAGTGTGCTACGGACTACTAATATTTCGAATAGACGTTGTTTCTTGTCAGATATCTTGCCCTGCCCCACTGGCAACAGTAAACCACGCCGGAAAACTACGAGGAATTTTATTCGGTGTGAATCCGAGATAGGCCTACTTTTTGATTAGCAAATCGCCCCTTTTTTTCTTAGCCACCGCGGCTTCCCCAATGTCAGTATCAATAACTTGTGAAATACGGCAATGTTTACGATATTAAGGGTACTATTTACTTTGAAAAGTAGGAAAATGTTGCGAATTTCGAAAGAGTTTCTTTGTTTATTCAGTTCCCCCATCCTCCAAATAATATCAACAACTATAGGCGATATAACCAATCTTACAGCACTAATATCTGTAAATATCCAGAAGTGGCGCCATTAGGAATATGGTCTACTGTATATAACTATGGTAGGCCGATGTTCACTTAGCGTAAACTTGACAGTACCCTGTTATTATATTTTATCATTATTTTACAGATTTCAATAGCTCATCGTAGATCATGGTTATTGTGTAACGTCAATTTAATCATTTGTATATTTAAATTAAGACTCAAGATAGTTTTGTAAATATTTGTTAAAAATAAACCATAAAATGTATTGTTTTTTGTTAAATCAAAGTTCTGACGAAGAATGGCACGAAATATGTCTTATAAGTGGGTGGCATTGGTGGTTTCATACCATAATGCGGGCACGTAGCCAGCTCATAAAAAAATTTTTTTTGGGGGGTAGGGCTACAGAATGTTTTGGATGGGCTGAGGATGTGGCCGGCTAAGAACACTGCTAAGAAATCATTATTTTTGGTGAAATATTTGTGTGTGTGTGTGTGTGTGTGGGGGGGGGGGGGGGGGGTTCCGCCATAATGTCTCAATTCATGAGGCAATGAGTTTGTTTCAATATCGCCAACAATTAAAATTTCAAAATCGTGACGAAAATAAACCTATTTATAAGTCATTCTTAAATGGAGGCAGACCCCATTAAATTTCATCATCTCGGGTAGTTCACTGTCTCTTTTCTCCCTTTTTGCATGCCCATTTTTGTTGATTTTTTGGTTTAGAATGGACGAAGAGGGTTTGAATTAATATTTTCTGCCAGGTTTGGGTAAATGTTCATGATTGTGAGGCGGAAGGATAACGGCGTTATGAGGTTGGCTACGGTGATATGTACGGCAACTAGATACATGTTTTTAGTATGCTTCTTCAAGTTCGTGTATTTCAAAATTTTGGTGGCCAACCTGATACAAATTATAGTGCAAAGACATGGCCATTTGTTCCTCTGTCTGTAGCGAAAAACATTCCGCCAAACGAAAATTTGGGGAAATGTTGGAGGTGGGCAAAGATTCCAGAATTAACATTGAAGTCAATGGGGAAATTATGGTGGTCTTCCTCCAAATAGAACGTGATTATCGAGTTTTCGAGACAGGGGAAATAACTCCAAATATTATTTGCGGAAAAAACTCATTGATATTTTTTTTTCATATGTTGTGCACCTAGATTTTTATTAATGAAACCACAAAGATAAATTAATAAAGGATCCCTTCACGGTAACTAATTGTGGTTTATTGTTTTGAGAAGAAATAGGTTTAACGTCCACTCAACACAAACTAGGTCATTCGGGGCTATTTATTTCAATAATTCGCTTGCGCATAGGAGTCTTTATCAGTGGCCGTCAGGAAACTGGGGAAACTGGAAAAAACCAACGAGGTTAGGCATGTAGAAGTGTGGTATCAAAGCCATGCCAGATGGTCGAATAACAGACCTTATTCTTTTGAATGGTGGTCTGAGTCCATTTTTTTGGGAATACAACACTATTTGATAACGACAGAATAATGTTGAAGAAATCAACGCCAATGTGCATAGGTTTTATTTGTCTTCTGCTCACTTAAATTTCGCGTTCATATAAACCAAATCTTAGATATTCTTGTCAGACTGATGATAATATGTTCACCTGTGCATTAGGACCACCAAATAAAAAAACAAAATTTAAATAATATATTTAATGATAAAATGAAAGTAGGATTTCACCACAGACCTTAGAAAAACATAAAATGAATATTAAGATCTGTCTGATCTTTCTACATGACATAACTTTGACTAATACAAATACAAAAAATGATATAAATACTTTCAACATATGTATAACCTTTCAAACGAATCATACCTTGTATCAAAAAAAAGAAGACATTATTTTGAGACTCCATTAATTATGTCAACACAGCACTCTTTAATTTCATGTGAAATATAAATAAGGAATATACACCCACCAGCAATTATATATAGCACCAAGAACATCAGGCTACAATTCCAAGGAACATTAAAATAGCATTATGCAAGAGCAAAATCTGATTTTTACAGGTCTTTCTTTAAGCCTGAGATGTTATCTAAATAATCAATTAGACATTAATTAACATATTCAGACCATAATAAACTCTTTATGTCAAGACTAGCCTTCGATGTTGGCAGATTAAAATCGTATATGCCGCTTAATGGCGGTTGATAATTAAATCAATCAAGTGGATAATCGAGACTATGCTGTTTATATTAATGAATTGAGTAATGATGACCGAGGCTATGAATATTTCAAAAGCTTTTTTCTCGGCTAATAGTGAATCAATTTGACTGAAATTTTCAGCAAATTATCTTTACACTATCTAGTTTTTAACTACTGTAGTCAGAACTGCCATCTCTTTATCTTATCTCCCATAATGTAACTTTAAATAGAGCCATTTCCATTTTTCGCTAATATGTACTCTAAGTTGATTATTTAATGTATAATTAAGAAAAATAAAATCAAAATACCAATGCTAGGTATCTTCTTGGCTCGGATTCAATTGGATTTAAATTAGGCCTATTATTTTGTTCACCCACAACAAAATGGCAATGTGCTCATTACTAAGCGAGCAGCATAGAGGCAATTTCAATTCAGCATATCATTGTGAACACTGAATGGAACTTAACCATTTGCGGACCAATATACCTATTAGAGATTCAACTTTCACGCTATTATTGTTTGCAAGAGATTCCTATTGTGCTAAAATGACGCAATGAGATTTCAGAGACATTGCGTTTACTTATATAATAGCAAACAGTCCCAGCATTTGACAACTTAAAACGAAATAATCCGTAGGCCTAAACTGTTTAAAAGAATTGTGAATAAAGGGAAGGACAGACAGACAGAGGTGATGACGTTATGCATCCACCCGTTTGAAAAGAAAAAAATTCTTTTTAATCAGGAAATTGAGATTGAAATGAAGGTTTGAATAAAAACAAGAGCCCAATTAAAACTGTGGCTTCCTCAATTTTCATTCTAAGGCTCCACCTTTGATGAAAAATATTATGATATAAAATATATACATAATAGAAATATGAGATGGTGTAAGCAGTAAAAAATATTTAAAATGTTTATCAAACATATTAACATAACATATATACATGAACATACCATTTTCATTATCAGTTAACTTAATACCATATAATATGAATTTTAGATATAATTAATGGATATCATTGAAATTCAATAGGATTCTTCCTTTCACTATGCATAACTATGAACAACAATGCATAACTGTACATGTACACATTTCAAACATGTCTTTAGAGTGTTCACAAGTTTCTACAAACTACTAGAAATTTTTAAAACATTGGATGATAAATCAATAAATGTTGTTAAGAGTGTTCACAAGAAATTTTGGACAAGGAACAATATACATGTCAGCATACAAAATGGATGAATAAAAAGTCTCCAGAAAACACAATTAAATTTTAGTCCATTCAGATCATTCCAAAACATTCTCCTTTCATTTCAATAATCTACTGTGTCTCACTAATAAACTACCTATATAAAGTTTTAAAAGATTGAATGATAAGTGTAATGTAGTGCCATCAGCTGGCTGTCCCACCTCAGACAGCAGTTACAACTATATACAAGCACTTTTCAATGTCTCTAGAAGACACAATTTCAGATCTTTCAAATATATATATTGTTTTAAATACTGGGTTTGCTCCACGGCACAATAAAGTTAATGATTGCATTACTTTGCTAACAAGTTTGGTTAATATAAATTTAAAACTGGACTGCTGCCTGTTTATACTGTATTTAATATTAAGTTTATTCCATCATTTAAACTTTGAGTTACCAGAACCTCAAAAGAAAACTTGTCTTCCCCCAGTAAATTTATTTTTGTTGTTATTTCTTGTTCCACCAAATCGCTCATTGAGAGAAACCTCTGTCTGAAAATACAGAAAAAAATAGAGTCACACATCGAGTAGAAGACATTGCTAAATACAGTGAACTTTATTTCACTTTTTTGCTCATCAATATTGTTTATATTTCTACTGTAACCAAATCAAATTTAACTAGCATATTATATGTAAATCATAATTCATTTAGTACACTTGGCCATCTTAAACAATTGTGAGACAAAAAAATTAGTGAATTTCACCATCGACTGAATCTTTCACATCTTGTACCAGCTTATTTCTAGCCATACTCAAATACTCTACGAAGGATACCAATATTTTTGTGCCCAAACTTTCTATCAGATTGAAGTCTGCTGGACAAACAGCATGGTTTCAAGAAGCAATGCCCTCTAACTGTATATAAGACAATACCAGAAAACACATCATAATAATACAGTTACGGCACTGACGTAAAGACACCTGTTCAATAAGCTCATTTCATTGATCATCGTTTTTGCCATCCATGGCCCTCATACGCCAAAAAGTCCCCATAGTCACTTAGTGAGAAAAAAAAAAAAGACCTTTAATAGTCAATAAATAACATTGTGGATAAAGCATGCCAAAACAAACAGGTGCAAGTATATTCTAATCAAAATGTGACAAATTCAGATAATCATAAATATTAATAAATGTAATCATAATTGTTTCATTCTGTTATATGGATTAATAGAACATGCAAGAAATGAAAACAAATTCAAAACAAAAACATTCAGATCTTTTAGTATCATAATATTTATATAACCATATAAATTGTTGGCCAATATGTCTCAAGCCATGTACAAATGAAATATCAAGAACCAACAATAAAAGATCAAGAACCAATGCTAACAGAATCATAAAATCATTCTCGAAAACCCATCATTTCTCACAATCCCTTAAAACTGCTAGGTTTATCAAGCACAGGGATACTACATACTAAATGTTATTCGTAAATAATTTACATGATTTTGCTGGGATAATATCTAATACATATCTGGACTTGAAAATCAGAATGACAAACATAAAATTGACATGTAGTAATTGAATATATTAACATGTACAATTTTTGATGAATACAGAATTACTGAATTTATTACTATGTAATATTTCAACAAGGATAAACCACATGTACATGTAGTCTTTATCATCATTTGCCTCACCTGTTACCAGTACATATATTTGTACCATTTGCTTGATAAAGAAATAAAATGGTGTTTAACATCCTACTGTTCCTACGTGGTTAATGAAAATGGGCATACAGCCACATACTCCATACAGTGTGCTATAAGGGAAGTTTAGTCGAGGCAGTGGCACTATGTCCTACTCTATATCAATTCCAATTGTCAAGGGATCTTTTACATGCACGCCAATGTGTACAAGGGATCTGTTTTTCATATCATCCAAACCACTAGACAGATATCCTTGTCGAATCACTGACAAGAGGGGATCATGCCATGCTTGATAAAGACAGGAGTATCCTCGTCAAAACATTAAACAGTAACAAGCGTAGTAATTGTGCATCCAATAAAATTGTACTTTGTATTAATATAATTGACATGTTCTTTAGAGATGATGGGTTTCCAAGAATCGTGTAGACTATTACTATATCTACATACCCCTAAACTGGCAAAAGTGTTAATGTCAAATTCATAGTTTTGATGTTTCTCGGGTTTAACAGCGATATTCTGCAAAACAGAATTAGCAAAGATTTTTAAAAGTAAATTGTTAACTTCCTTTGTTCTGTTATGTTTCAGGCACAATATTTGATTTAGTGATATGAACCCTGTATCTCCTTGCTGTCCACACTAACTCTCCGATTGTAGATGGTTATTAAAATTCGTGGATCAATGATAACATTAATTTTTTTTTTTGAAAAAACGAATTTAATTCACTTATTTTGGTCGTGGTTGTTTTCATGGCTAAAATTATTCAAATTGATTAATGAACATTTACAGCTTATTCAACGCTAAAATTATTCAAATTGATTAATGAAAATTTAAAGGGACATAATGTTAGATTAGGTAAAGAGCTGACAGTTCTCAGTATCATAGTTCAAAATAGATATTAAAATGAGAATATGCTCATAATTTCACCCTGAACCTACATGTAGATATTAGCAATTCAATTTTAAGCTAGCCTCGATCACCATTACTACAGTTGGTACAAAAGTAAACAAAGTCTTCATTATCCATTTTTACGGTATTCAAATCCAGTAAATATCACAGGCTAACGATGACGTTGAGAGATAAGTTAATTAATGTCCATTTAATAATTTAGGTAACATTTTTAGGCCTAAGGAAAGACCTGCAATAGGCAGATTTAGCTCTTGCATAATGCATGTTTTGAAATTATGAAAACAAAAACAAAATATCGCTGGTAGATAATGTCTCAATTAAATTCAATCTGATTAAAAGGAAGTCCATTAAAAGATTTTACCAAACTGTTATAGATGGAGCTGGCCTGTTCATAATATCTGCAGAGGATGCCAAATGTTACAAACATTCAATTCAGCACACCTTTGGAAACACATAATAGAATTAAACCACTATTGCACTGACATTCGATATAGAGGTTAACATTATCACAGCGCGCGAAGCATTCAAAATAACAATTACTGGATTTAATGACAATTTATTCATTTTTGATTTTCCCTACTGAAATTAATTTATCTTATAAACTAATCCAGAACAGAGCAACATTTTCATAATTAATTTATAGGACGACAAGAATTCTGTTGTAATTCAAACTTATTCAAACTGACAGTCACTTATTCCAGCCAACATGTAGGGCCTACACTCCAGTTTTGTATTTTTGTATAAAGTAAGTACATATTTCTTTCAAATGATGGCTTATGGTTATCATTATGTTTTCAAAACAGTCAAATGCAGAGGAAGTCAAGGGATAAATATAAAAGCAAACTACTGCATCAAACACCACACACTAAGTTAATTACACACCAACACCAAGTCAATTACACACCAACACCAAGTTCATTATTTATACTGTGCTACTTCTACCAGTTATATTATTTCATATGATCTATAAAAAATAGGTTGCCAGGCAACGAAACATACGCCCACACAGCAGCCAAAACGCTGGGCAGTCAACAAGAGTTGTCGCATATTAAGGAATTCTCAGAAAATCATTAGAATTTGTTTGGTTTTTATAATCAAATGTGTTTTTTTAAATCAGATAATAATTGTGACCTCCAGAGGGACCAAAAGCTAAAAAGGGTGATTTTTCGTACAATCAGGGGTCATAATTCAGGAAGTAATGACCCGATGGGCACAAATATCGAAAGGAACCAAGATCTTTGGGTTATAAACATACATGTCAAGTTTCATCAAAATCGGTTCAAAATTGTGACCTCTATAGGGTCCACAACCTTGATATGACATGTTTTCACACTATTCGTGTACAAACGACGGCCATTTTGTCCGTCAATTCTAGTCCGATTTTCACGTAATTCAAACTCTCTCTTCATTACCATGTAACGGTGATATAGTCAAACGTTTTTTTAAATCGGATAATAATTTTGACCTCCAGAGGGACCAAAAGCTAACAAAAGCGATTTTTTGGACAATCCGGGGACATAATTCAGGAAGTTATGATCCAATGGGTGCAAATATCGAAAGGAACCAAGATCTTTGGGTTATAAACATACATGTCAAGTTTCATCAAAATCGGTTCAAAATTATGACCTCTATAAGGTCCACAACCTTTATATAACATATTTTCACACTATTCGCATACAAACGGCGGCCATTTTGTCCATCAATTTTGGTCCGATTTTCCCAAATTCAAACTCAACCTTCATAACCATGGAATAGTGATATAATCAAACGTTTTTTTAAATCGGATAACAATTTTGACCTCCAGAGGGACCACAAGCTAAAAAGGGCGATTTTTTGGACAATTAGGGGCCATAATTGAGGAAGTTACGATCCGATGGGCGCAAATATCGAAAGGAACCAAGATCTTTGGGTTATAGACATACATGTCAAGTTTCATCAAAATTGGTTCAAAATTGTGACCTCTATAAGGTCCACAACCTTGATATAACATATTTTCACACTATTCGCGTACAAACGGCGGCCATTTTGTCCGTCAATTTTGGTCCGTTTTCATGAAATTCGAACTCAACCTTCATAACCATGGAATAGTGATATAATCAAACGGTTTTTTAAATCGGATAACAATTTTGACCTCCAGAGGGACCACAAGCTAAAAAGGGCGATTTTTTGGACAATCAGGGGCCTTAATTGAGGCAGTTACGATCCGATGGGCGCAAATATCGAAAGGAACCAAGATCTTTGGGTTATAGACATACATGTCAAGTTTCATCAAAATCGGTTCAAAATTGTGACCTCTATAAGGTCCACAACCTTGATATATAACATATTTTCACACTATTCGCGTACAAACGGCGGCCATTTTGTCCGTCAATTTTGGTCCGATTTTCACGAAATTCGAACTCAACCTTCATAACCATGCAACGGTGATATAATCAAACGATTTTTTAAATCAGATAACAATTGTGACCTCCAGAGGGACCACAAGTTAAAAAGGGCAATTTTTCGGACAATCAGGTGCCAAAATTCAGGAAGTTACGATCCGATGGGCGCAAATATCGAAAGGAACCAAGATCTTTGGGTTATAAACATACATGTCAAGTTTCATCCAAATCGGTTCAAAATTGTGACCTCTACGCTGTTCACAAGCTAAAAAACGTGATTTTTCGTACAATCAGGGGCCATAACCCATGAAGTTACAGTCCGATACATGCCAATATCGAAAGGAACCGAGATCTTATGGTGATAAACCTATATTTTAAGTTTAATTGAAATCGGATAAAAATTGTGACCTGTAGACTGTTCACCAAAAAATGTGGACGGACGGACAGACGGATGGACAGGGGCGACGACAATATACGTCCACATAAAAATGTGGGCGTATAAAAACTACAGGTTGCAAGCACTTTGTACCAAATGATCATATCTTGTGTAACTACAGGAAATTAAAAGAACATTCATTAATAAAAAAAGAACAATTACTTATTTTTATACTTACAAACGATTGTTTCTGTTTTCTATTTCTGTTTTGTCTTTTTCTGGAAAATAAAAGGCATATCACAGTATAATTTTAGCAGAATACCTGGCTTTGTCTGGGACTCAAATTCATCAGGAGTCAAATTTGTCTGGGACCCACTTTGATTTTATTTATATAGAAGATAAAATGCTAAGTCGAAAGGGGGTCACAGTGGCTAAGACGCTGGCTCGCTAGAATGGAGATCGGGTGTTCGATCCCTGCATTAGGCAAGAAAGTTCATACAGATTTTCTGGCGTGGTTCCTTCTTGTAACTGTAAGTGATGCAGGACAGAGGGCATGACAAGGACATCTGTCGAGTCGTTCGGACGGGACAAAATCCTGAGGCCCCATGTACACATTCGCATGCATATTCGGAGCAGAACAGTAGGACGTCCAACCATATTTCATTGCAATGAAATATCCAAGAGAGATTACTCCATATAAGTGATTGAAAGGACAGGTTTACACTTCAATTTACCCACATAATGAGTCAAGAGATTAAAAATATCAAATTGCATAAATAGTGACCCACCACCATCATGTCCTGTATTTGTTTATTCATGACATGGTAGTCTCTATCATCCATACAAATATTCTACGAATATTAGTCTGGACGGGTCCTCAAAATTTGACGGAAAATAGGTCATTGTCTGGATTATCCAGTCTTTTAAGTTACCACGTACTGAATCTATCAAAACAGCTCGCTTGTCAACGATGACACTCTTTAAAATTTGGTTGTGTAAAGGGTTCAATTGAAATGGTAATTTTCTCTCGTCATGAATCAGACGTATGGCTTCTCACAATCTTCTTAATTCTTCATCAGGATGCATGCTTATTCCTCGTCTCTATTTTGTTTCTAATAATAGATGTGCCAAGTGAATTGTGGGGTATATTTCAACCACGCTTAATAGAATCTAGCAAAATCGGCCCGGCTTCATAAGATCTAGCACTTACCGATACTTTCATTGGATACTTTAGCCAAAAGGTTCCATTGCCCATGCGTCACCAAATGTTTGTTTTTTTATGTGGTAGATTATCCAGTAATTTTCGTCAAAAATTGAGAACCGACCCAGACCTTCCGTGCGTTGAAGACTAGGGGGTTCTGGGTGACAGAGACTAATGACATGGAGAATAGCTTTTTTGTTGTATCTATATTCTTACCTTGGACTAGTATTAGACACACTAACTGTAAGACTGTCATCATATGATTGATTATTTCTATTATTATTCCACCTGAAATAATTTAATACATGTAATTACTGATTATATCGACTCCAGTGATGGTCCAGTAATTGGTTTCAACATTGGTAATAGGCTGATAAGTTGCATACCGGTAGAAATCAGAGTCGCTGATATTCGATCAAAAGGTTTTGGTCAATACCTTTAAAATATCATTTCAGTTGTGAATAAATCATGAACTTGCTTGACACTTAGTACTTGTATTATATTTGCCATGTGTGTGACTATTTAGTCATATTATACATGTAATACTCCAGTAGAGTCTGTAATAGGCAAAGCATAAACAGTGCAAAATTATTACTGGTCTACGATATTTGTTTAATCCATATCAACACATTGTTTAAGAAAACAAAGTCAAATTATTAATGGTAGATAACCTCCACTGTTTGGGTAAACTAGTTCCTGACATTTGGTACTTTGTGCCAAACCAAATTTAAAATGTTAATAAAAACTGTACCTAAAAAAAGACAAGACTGTGCCTTATTTCTAGGATTTAAAGGAATATAAAAGAAACTCTTAAATCAAATTGAAAATCTTCAAAATCTTTCAGCCATCTTCCGCAAAAATGGGCATCACAAGTAACAGCTTTTACTTACTGATTCCGTCTGTTGTTCAATTTCTTTCCTGTATTGCCTAACTGTGTTAACGACATATTACTGCCATAATTCCTATTTATTCGAGGTCTATTTGTATTTCCCTGTGAATTTTGTTGTCGTCTCTGGTTTACAGGTAGAGAACTTGTAAAGTTACGTTTCATCCTATTTCTTTTGTTTTGTTGTTGACCCTGATTTAATGATTGAGAACTTTTGAAGTTACGTTTAATTCCCTGTCTAACATTCTGTTGTGGAGAGAGTTGAGTTAGAGAAAGAGTACTGCCATAGTCCCTGTTTATTCTAGGTCGTTTCTGCTGTTGATTCTGAAAATAATAAGACTCTGCAATAAACTATGAACAAGGCATGTAACACATGCTTTAATAACAGACCAACCTGCAGCAAAATTCTGTCGGTCTAAAAATAAAAAAATATTTCTCCTTCAGTCCAAAATTTTAGAAAATTGCACTAAGAACTGTGTCTAAATTTACTATCGGTAACGCCAGAGTACATTGGGTTCACAATATATAAACAGGGAGACAACCTATGAATTATATATTACCTAATTACCCAATAAATAATCCCTTAGAGATGTCATAATGAATCGAAAATCAACTGGCAAACTGTGATAACAACAATCATTTTATGTCATATTATTGAAATAAAAAGGGGTTTAACATCTTAAACTATAACACATACTGTACTTATGGAAGAACAATTATCGATTTATGTAAGCGACTCTCAAGGTTTTCAATCAAGTACAGTAATAACGTCCTACTGTTCTGCTCTGACTGAGCTAATGAAGACGGGTAACAATTATTTAATACAAACAATTACCTGCAATCCTTGTCTTTTATTTGTGAAATTTTTCTTGCTATCAATTAATGCAAGTGCTTGTTTAGCTTCTCGTAGTTTCTTCAATGCATCTTGTCGTTTCTTTTGTAGTCGATTTTTCGTGTAAGAATTATTTGTTTTATTTTTATTCACGTTTCCTTTGCCTTGATATCCACCTACACGATTAAATCCACCATTTCTCTGGTTTCTCTTTGAGCCATCTGATCTGGGAGCACCCCCTTTACCCTACAAAATATAATATACATGTTCATGTCACATTCCATGAGGGTCCAATCTAGATTGTTTTACAGCCTTTTGAATACAAGTTGACGGTAACATGTAGGTGTTGAACCACGACAATCTAAACATCAATGAATATACCTCACTAGCATTCACCATTTACAAGACTACATTCTGGTTTTAATTCAGTGTGAGAGCATAGAATAAAAAAAACAATTAAAAAATAAAACAGCTGTGTAGCAATCCCAGCTAAATATCTTTACAATTAGGGAGGCCATAGTTCAGTGCTTTAAAAAATTGTTAAATGTAAGGAGCAAAACTACTAAGTCATCTCACAGAACCACTTCAGAAGCCAAGTTTATGCTACATGTACATCATGTACATGTACAGTACATGCATACATGTAATCATCAAAATTGTGATGACAATTGTCTTATTATATTTACATATAATGTCTTCCTGTATTATAGAGTAAGTTTACATAAACGATAACGTAAATGATGTTAAATCTAATAAAATTTTGAAATATTAGGCTGTTTGCCAGATGAATTCCTATGTCTCAAAACATATGGTACA
Source organism: Patella depressa (assembly GCA_948474765.1). Lineage (NCBI taxonomy): Eukaryota > Metazoa > Mollusca > Gastropoda > Patellidae > Patella > Patella depressa. Next base: position 73,963,112 of record OX419715.1, read on the forward strand.
ACCACTAATGACATGACCTGAAATGAAAATGAAATGGGGTTTAACGTCCCACTGTTCTGCTACTAAACTGAGCTAATGAAAACGGGCATACGCCATACAGTGTGCTATGAGAGAAATTTTGCCTGGGCAGCTGAGCTACAGTCTACTCTTATATCGAATTCCAACTGCCAAGGGATCTTTTACGTGCATGCCAATGTGTAAAATTGAGTAAGCGCGAAAGGGTCATCTACAAATTTATGATGGATGACTATTGATAGAAGTAGTCTTAGTACAAGTTTAAGTTGCAGTTCATGAGGTCTCATCTAATAAAAAAAGCCTACTATATTATTTACACCACAATCGACAACAAACAATTTAATTTATAACAGACTGGTAAAAGGACATTTCTGTCCCATAGATTGTTACCTTCTGTAACAACAATTTTAGAAAATTCTGTTCAGGTGAGGTTCAAATGGCTATGTTTTTAATGTACATGTACATGTCATTTAAATCTAAGCTGTTCAGAACATGTACATATCTTAATCAAGTAGACGTTATGTCTACAAATATCTCCATGTACATGTACATGTTGCTCTTTTTATCGTGGGACAATAATCAATTAGTAAATTATACATTTGGAAATGTTTGTACCTGTCTGTTCAGTGGGCTTTTACCAGATTTTGTTCGTTTATTAAGTTTGATGATGTCATCTGAAAAACATGAAAGAGACTAATAATTTCAACTTTCAAATACACTGAATGAATGGTGAAACCTCATCAACTTTAAAGTTGTCTACTTCTACAAGACTCTAGCATGCATCCTGTAAAATGTATCGGATGATGGAATCTATGCAAAACTTGAATTTGAAAAAGGGTCAGATGCTTCAAGAGAGAGAAATGGGGTTTAATGTCCATAGAAATTTTTCTTGCAGGAGCAATTTTCTATATACATTTTAAGACAATAAAGATTATCTTTCAATTTGGATCATATGGATCTATCTATTTATTGTTTTAGATCAAAGTAATTAATTTTATTCGTTATTTATCTGGCTTCCTATTCACGTGTAAATACAACTCAACTCTCACCCCAGTCATTTACCGTACCTATTTTTATTATCAACCAATACCAATTAATTACACATTGATTTAACAATGAATAATCAATTAGGTGTTTAACAATAAATACATGTAATTAATTAAAATATACACAACAGTTCTATGGATAACAATTACTACTACTACATTTCTATAGTAACAACGTAGACGATGCAATCTCGGCGAAGTCGTAAATGACATCTTCGCTGACCAAAACAGTGTGGACAATTTCTAGGCGTGCACTGATACACATAATTCGTTTCAAGTTAGTTGACATTGATTGTAGTCAGGAGAGTGATGGGTAGTATAAAGTGCTTGTAGTCAGGAGAGTGATGGGTAGTATAAAGTGCGTGATTTGTTGCGCGAACCTCCGCCTATGGCTTTTATGGCTACCCCCCCCCCCCAATGTGAACAGGATAGCCCTGAAGTATGTCTGCAGTATAGTCTATTCTGACGATAATTCTGATGTTGATAATAATGCTGGCCTGCTGGATTGTAACAGAGTTAGACAATTCCCTAGTCCCGAACGTGTAGAGATCTATTGATAATGATATGGGGTGAAAGTGAAAACAAGGTATTGCAATCCGCACATGGTCATGGCAACGGGAGACGTTGTGCGCGTGTTTGTGGTGGCATTGCTCGTGGCTGCTATTGATATTTGTGTTCATGTTATATATCTTTATCATAAGCCAGTGATAAAAACTAAATCCCATAAGTATGTCATGGAGAAAAATCCGTTTTAGTGTTAGATTTAGTGAGAAATGAGAAATCCAAAATGGCCGCCATGACGTCACATGACTACATGAATATGCAAATTACTTAAATTCTATTTTTTCCTCATAGCCCAACCTCATGCCAATCCCAACACACAGAAAGAATTTCCATAAAAGCTTCCATAAGTACTGTTTGGCATCCATTTCCAAACCCTCTTTTTTCCTCAAAAGATAGGCTGGCACTGCCAGGCATGATACGCCCACATTTTCGAGAGATGGATAGAGAACAAGCAATACCGAAAGTGATTTTTCCTACATCATTAAGTCCTGTATTTCATACTGTATTGGGAGCAGCCATTTTGTTGGTCAGTTCCAGTCTGATATTCATGAAATTCGAAGCCGACAATGATTATGGTGTGACGGTACACAACCTGATATCTGACTTTTCGGCAAAATCGGATAAGAATTGTGAACACAACCATGATATACCATATTTTTACACTATGGTCCAATTTTCTCGAAATTCGAACTCAACCTCCCGTAGGGTGTAACGGTGATAGAGTCAAACGTTTTTTTAAATCAGATAATAATTGTGACCTCCAGAGGCACCATAGGCGATTTTTCGGAAAATCAGGGGCCATAATTCAGGAAGTTACGATCCGATATGCGCAAATAACGAAAGGAACCAAGATCTTTGGGTTATAACCATGCATTTCAAGTTTCATCAAAATCGAATTAAAATTGTGACCTATACAGGGTCCACAACCATGATATACCATTTTTTAACAGTATTCGCGTACAAACGGTGGCCATTTTGTCTTTCAATTTTGGTCTGATTTTCCCGAAATTCGAAGTCAAACCTTTCTTAAGGTGTAACGGTGATATAATCAAAGGTTTTTTTAAATCGGAAAATAATTGTGACCTCCAGAGGGACCACAAGCTAAAAAAAAGGCAATTTTGCGTACAATCAGGGGCCATAATTCAGGAAGTTACGATCCGATATGCACAAATATCGAAAGGAATCAAGACCTTTGGGTTATAACCATGCATTTCAAGTTTCATCAAAATCGAATTAAAATTGTGACCTCTACAGGGTCCACACAACCATGATATACAATTGTTTAACAGTATTCGCGTACAAACGGTGGCCATTTTGTATGGCAATTTTGGTCCGATTTTCCCGAAATTCGAACTCAACCTTCCTTATGGTGTAACGGTAATATTATCAAACGTTTTTTTAAATCGGATAATAATTGTGACCTCCAGAGGGACCACAAGCTAAAAAAAGGCGATTTTGCGTATAATCAGGGGCCATAATTCAGGAAGTTAAGATCCGATATGCGCAAATATCGAAATGAACCAAGATCTTTGGGTTATAATCATGAATTTTTAGTTTCATCAAAATCGAATTAAAATTGTGAACTCTACAGGGTCCACAACCTTGATATACCATTTTTTAACAGTATTCGCATACAAACGGCGGCCATTTTGTATGACAATTTTGGTCCGATTATCCCGAAATTCGAACTCAGCCTTCCTTAGGGTGTAACGGTGATATAATAGAACGTTTTTTAAATCGGATAATAATTGTGACCTCCAGAGGGACCACAAGCTAAAAGATAGGCTGGCACTGCCAGGCAGGATACGCCCACATTTTCGAGAGATGGATAGAGAACAAACAATACGGAAAGTGATTTTTCCTACATCATTAAGTCCTGTATTTCATACTGTATTGGGAGCAGCCATTTCGTTGGTCAGTTCCAGTCTGATATTCATGAAATTCGAAGTCGACAATGATTATGGTGTGACGGTACACAACCTAGAAATGTGACTTTTCGTCAAAATCGAATTAAAATTGTGACCTTTACAGGGTCCACAACCTTGATATACCATTTTTTAACAGTATTCACGTACAAACGGTGGCCTTTTTGTATGGCAATTTTGGTCTGATTTTCCCGAAATTCGAACTCAACCTTCCTTACGGTGTAACGGTAATATAATCAAACGTTTTTTTAAATCGGATAATAATTGTGACCTCCAAGCTAAAAAAAAAGGCGATTTTGCGTATAATCAGGGGCCATAATTCAGGAAGTTACGATCCGATATGCGCAAATATCGAAAAGAAGCAAGATCTTTGGGTTATAACCTTGAATTTCAAGTTTCATCACAATCGAATCAAAATTGTGACCTCCACAGGGTCCACAACCTTGATATACCATTTTTTAACAGTATTCGCGTACAAACGGCGGCCATTTTGTATGGCAATTTTCGTCCGATTTTCCCTAAATTCGAACTCAACCTTCCTTAGGGTGTAACGGTGATATAATCAAACGTTTTTTTAAATCGAATAATAATTGTGACCTCCAAGCTAAAAAAAAGGCGATTTTGCGTATAATCAGGGGCCATAATTCAGGAAGTTACGATCCGATATGCGCAAATATCGAAAGGAAGCAAGATCTTTGGGTTATAACCATGAATTTCAAGTTTCATCAAAATCGAATCAAAATTGTGACCTCCACAGGGTCCACAACCTTGATATACCATTTTTTAACAGTATTCGCGTACTAACGGCGGCCATTTTGTATGGCAATTTTCGTCCGATTTTCCCGAAATTCGAACTCCACCTTCCTTAGGGTGTAACGGTGATATAATCAAACGGTTTTTTAAATCGAATAATAATTGTGACCTCCAGAGGGACCACAAGCTAAAAAGGGTGATTTTTCGGACAATCAGGGGCCATAATTCAGGAAATTACATTCCGATAGCCGCAAATATCGAAAGGAACCAAGATCTTTGGGTTACAAACATGCATGTCAAGTTTCATCAAAATCGGTTCAAAATTGTGACCTCTATAGGGTCCACAAGCTAAAAACGTGATTTTTCGTACAATCAGGGGCCATAATCAATGAAGTTTTGATCCGATACATGCCAATATCGAAAGGAACCGAGATCTTTTGGGGATAAACCTATATTTCAAGTTTCGTCAAAATCGGATAAGAATTGTGACCTGTAGAGAGTCCACAAACAAATTGTGGACGGACGGACGGACGGACGTCCGGACGGACAGGGGCGACGACATAATACGTCCACATGAAAATGTGGGCGTATAAAAAGGTGATTTTTCGGACAATCAGGGGCCATAATTCAGGAAATTACGTTTCGATAGGCGCAAATATCGAAAGGAACCAAGATCTTTGGGTTATAAACATGCATGTCAAGTTTCATCAAAATCGAATTAAAATTGTGAACTCTACAGGGTCCACAACCTTGATATACCATTTTTTAACAGTATTCGCGTACAAACGGCGGCCATTTTGTATGGCAATTTTGGTCTGATTTTCCCGAAATTCGAACTCAACCTTCCTTAGGGTGTAACGGTGATATAATCAAACGTTTTTTTAAATCGGATAATAATTGTGACCTCCAGAGGGACCACAAGCTAAAAAGGGTGATTTTTTGGACAATCAGGGGCCATAATTCAGGAAATTACGTTCCGATTGGCGCAAATATCGAAAGGAACCAAGATCTTTGGGTTATAAACATGCATGTCAAGTTTCATCAAAATCGGTTCAAAATTGTGACCTCTATAGGGTCCACAAGCTAAAAACGTGATTTTTCGTACAATCAGGGGCCATAATCCATGAAGTTTTGATCCGATACATGCCAATATCGAAAGGAATCGAGATCTTTTGGGGATAAACCTATATTTCAAGTTTCGTCAAAATCGGGTAAGAATTGTGACCTGTAGAGAGTCCACAAACAATTGTGGACGGACAGGGGCGACGACATAATACGTCCACATGAAAATGTGGGCGTATAAAAAGGGTCCAGCACAGACAGTGGATTTACGTCTAGCATTGAAAGGGTTAAAGCTACATACACAATGATGAATGATTCTCTAGTCGTTAAAAAGAGAACAAATAAGAGCATCATTGATGAGATATATCTTTAATAGATATACAGTAATTATTATCCAAAGAACTGTTCATTTTAATGTGTTCCATTACAAAATGTCATTCAAACAATGTAAATAATTAATTGCTTGTCTGTGTTTACATGTATTTAACAATTAGTAAGTATCTAAAAGCTTATTTATTGATAAATTAAAATTACAACTTAATTAATTAACTGCTATTACAATAGCATGGGGAGTGAAATAGCCTGATAAAAAAAAAAAATAGGTCAATCGGATGAAACAGCCCAGGGTTGAACATCTTGGGATGAACAGATTCGCACCTGTTTTGGGTACGATATTAAAGGTGCTTTGGGTTGTTTTGGGTAATTCTTTGGACTCATATTCTTCAAGTAGGCCTATGCCATGGAATTCGGAAGTCAATAAAAAGAAAAGACTTGAACTGGACTGTTTAAGCCTGAAATTTCAATCAGTTACCTGATAGAGATCAATATCTTCATTACATTAATTTAGATACAAGGCCTATATTAACTCATTATAGGAAAGGGAAATAAATTGTGGAATCCGTCAGTTAGCTTAAATTTACATGAATACATGCCAAACATGACGTACGGTATTTGGAATTATTTACTTTAAATTAATAGTAATACCATCTTAATAACACTAACTAAAGATAATGTGAACATGAGAAAGAAGATGTGTAACAGGTGTTGCCACGTTCTCAGCACTCATATAACTTTCTTATTTGCCACACCATCAGTCACCAAATTAGTCGATAACTTTTTACATTCACTCGCATGTAAATCCTCGGGCTCGGTAAAAGTTTTACTATTTCAACTTGTCAAGCGTAAAAACTCAAGAAATTTTCCGTCTAAGTTCATTATTTTTATACCACCAAATAGCTATATAATAGAAGCTTTCAAACACTTCTGTTAGGTAAATAAAGAAATTAAATTTTTCCAATAACATGATACTTTACCTAGAGACATATCAACTTTGCTTACAGTTCCACTCATGTTTACGACTTTCAAGGCTTGACTGAAAGGTGGCGCATCAATCGACGATAAAATACAAAAATAGAATGCATGGCTTCCACAAACGAAACGAAATTTATTTCTGTGCAATTTTTTTTTTTTTTTAAACAATATTTTATTCAGGTTGTCTGAATGGGATTGGGGAACAGGCTTAGCCTATGTAAAACCCCTCTCCCTAAGTAATTTGTATACATATTATTAATGAAAAATGGGTGTATATACATAGTTAAAATGGCAAACACATTATACATATTATATAAACATAATAAAATGGCAATCTGTTTCACAGAGAATTACTTACGAAATATCTCTGTAACAGACGACAGTTCACAACAGGTGCGTTGACTGCACGCGCCGTTAGTCATTGGCTCAACGGCTCGTGCAATGTTTACTTAACACCTAACTGCTTCGGGCAAAATGATGCATTTTACTCGTTTTAATACCCATTTACACTAAATAAGAAATATTTTTTAACTCCAAATACTTCAAACGTCTTTATTTATTTTTCTTTTACCTCAAAAAAATGTTTGAGAATTTAATTTGTCGGAGTTAAAAAGTTAATATGCCGTACTCATTAAGCCTCGTCGATGTCATGCTTATCAGTGATTGTAGCGGCCAAGCGAATATTCACTGCGGGATCAGTTTGATAAAATGGGTGAAAATGTACAGTATAGTAATTAATAAGTATACATATGCAAGCAAAGTGAGGATTATTTGATAATAAACAAAATTAGATAGACTAGACAAGATTATACATTAAAATATTACTTGATCGAATTGAGTTTAGAATCTGTTTGACATGTTAATAAACTTATGGACCTGTTTAAAAATATTAGTATTAATTTCTAGACTGTAGGTTTTGGAACCGAATAAAAGACAGTTAATATTTTTAAAATCATATTGTAATTTGTCAATGGTTTCTGTTCGTGCATTTGAATGTAATGAACATCGCAGAAGGTAATGATCAGGATCTTCAAATATGTGGCCGCAGAGGCATGCGGGACTGTCGGCAATGTGTCGAAGAAATTTATGACCCTGCAGGTCAGAGCATCGAAGTCGTAATAATTTTTACAGTGAATTATTTGAGATTTCCGATGGCCAGTATAATAAAACGAAGGAACTTTGATATCAGATTTGGATAGATGATCGGAGAAAATTTTCAGAGATCTAGAATTCCTTGCATCGGTACTGAGTTTATTCCACACTCTTAGAGTTATACTTGATGGGATGAACGATTTAGAAAAGATTTCAGTACGACATCGAATTTCTTTTAAATTGTCTTCATTACGAAGGAAATATTTGTTTGAGGGTTCTAGATTTATGAGATTCTTAAGATAAGCAGGGGTTAGGTTATTGATGATTTTGTATAGTAGTTTTAATTTATGTCGGTTTCGTCTTTCTTTGAGTGGAATAAACCCAGTTTCTGCGTAGAGGGAGCAGGGGCGTAGCCGTGAAATATATATTGGGGGGGGGGGGGGGGGGGTCCACAACCGGGGGAGGGGTCCACAACCGGGGGGGGGGGGGGGGTACCCCCATAAATTTTGTTTAAAGTCTCAGTCTTCTGTAAACATTGTTTGGCATATTTTACGGGGTTAAACTAAAACATCACACCAATAGAACGTTTATCATGTTTACAGACAGTGGCACCGGTCTTCCCCCACCTAAGAAAATTTTGGAATATTTGACGGCTGCAAACACTTTTTCCTGGTATTTCAGCCCATGAACAAAGCAACCTCAAAGTGGTCTAATATACTCGAATTCCAATCAATCGTTTACACCCACGAAGACGGGACCGTTGGGAGAAAATTTTGAGAATTTGACTGCCACAAACGCGTTTTTCCTGATATTTCAGCCTGTAGCCTGTGAATACAGCAACTTCAATTTGGTCCAATATAGCCTACCTATAGCTGCCCAGAATTCCAAAACAACCAATCAATCGTCGCGAGCTATTGGAGCCTCACCCTCCCGGCGACAATTTTGAAAATTTAACTAACGCAAATGCATTTTCTGCTATTCACAAGTAATAATCGATGCCCGAAAAATGTCGCACAAAGTAGAGTGGCCCAGGACAAAATGTTTTAATCAATAGTCAACTCAGTACAAATTCGTGGTATTCATTTAAAAGAAAAGTGAAATTAGTGATTTATTAGGACTCGATGACAGTTAAGGAAGCAAAACTAGAAATGCCCGAAGCAGGTTTACGGGATGCGGCCAGTTTTCTTCGCGGTGCGAAGAAGCGGAGCTGACATTATATGGGCCCCCCAAGCAAATTCTGGAATATTTGTTGGCAGCAAACGCGTTTTACTGCTATTCCAGCCCTAAAATTAGTGTTTTATTAGATTTCGGGCACTTTATTTTGCCAAATTTTTGGGGGTCCAAGTATATTCCGACCCCCCCACCCCCAGGAAAACAATTGGGGGGGGGGGGGGCGACCCCCCGGACCCCCCATGTGTGACGCCCATGAGAGGGAGGCATGGCTATAGTACCCTTAACTGCCCGCAAATAGTGCGTAGTGCGTCAAGCTGTAAGTATTCAAGGTTATTACATAAGTAGTCAGTGCATCCGTCCCAGATAACATCGGCATAAACAAAGTGCGGTAGAATAAAGGAAGAATATAGGGTATGTAGCGATTTTCTATTTAGACGATATTTCAAGGAGCGAAGGCTGTTTACTAATTTTGATACTTTACAGACATGGTTAATTCGACAGATTAACAGATATTATAAATGTTTAGTAATGAGGAGAGAAAAGGGGTATGTAGTCCACTCACTGACACAACATAGGTCATTTTGATATTGCCATAGGCATCAAAATTATTTCTTTAGTTCCTTTAGCATAGGAGGTAACCAGACAAAGTCCCATATGCATGGACAGTTCTACTTCGATTGACAGTATTCATCATACGTGGGTATTGAGAATTGATTCTTTAGCTAAAAGCTTGCACAGTCTTTTGAAAACATTAACTATCGATGGGGTTGTGATAAAGTAAAAGTTGTCGTTTTACAAGTTTTTACAGTTTCTATAATAATTTTTTTTTTTTCTAGGTGATCGAGTAGGCTGCATAGCAGACAATTGATATGCACAGGCTAATAAGGGTAAGTATTTACATGTAAACTATATTCATATTTAATAACAGTTAATATCACTTACAATAACTGACTGTACGTGTAAGTACTTAAGTACAACATCATATACTATCAACATTTAGGTATATTTCTACAGTACAACTGGCAGTTTTTAACAATGTGTTATGACAATTACAGATTTACAATATAATGCACATTAATTGTATTTCATGTTTATGGAGGTACTGTGTAAGTACTTGAGTACAACATCATATACTATCAACATTTAGATTTATTTCTACAATACAACTGGCAGTTTTTAACAGTGTGTTATGACAATTACAGATTCACAATATAATGCACATTAATTGTATTTCATGTTTATGGAGATACATGAGATATAGTTATACCATCAGTTTATGTAGGCCTTTTAGTGATATTACTTATTACATACAACAGCACAGTGATATTGCCAGTTGACAAATCATTTATTTTTTTTGTGGCTACATCTATCGTCATAAGTCAAAACCTAGTTGTTAGGACCAAATTTCTAGTTGTTGGGGTGTGTGCTTCCTGTTATACTAAAAATTCCAGTCTTTTGTTAGCAGTCATTGAACTGCACTGGCAGTGGTTTATGCATGTTCTGTTACTTCCTTTATTCCTATTGAGTTCATTAAAAGTGGTGGTTTCACGACATTGCGTTTAATGGAGAAGGTTAAAGTTTCTGTCTTGAGGAGGTTAAAGGTCACTAGCCATGTTTCCGCCCATGTATTTATTGTTTCAAGATCTTTGTTTAATGTAAGTGTGCATGCCTCTGGGTCATCTATTTTTAGGTACAGAGGTGCCATAATTTGCTTGACAATATTATATGGAGATGAGATGTTGTCTAAACAAGACAACGAAAACTATTTAAGTAGATAATCTTTTAATTTAAGCTACATTGTATCATTTATCGTATCTTAATCTTGAAGGCTATGATTTCATGAGTGTTTTCTCACACTGATCAGCAGTGAATATAGGCTTTCGTAATCCTCTGTCAAACAGATTGGTGTTTTCTACGCAGTTAATTAATTACAGCCCCGTACGTACACAATAAGCGCTACACAAATCAGTATTAAGTTCTTTGATCCAAGTTGCAACAGTATATCCTAATGATAATCAGCTCTTTATATTTATAGGCCTATTGGAGACGCACGAATTTTCCCTTTTTTAAGAGGCCTCCTAATTCACCCAATCCAGCACCCACTGTTTATAACAAAATTCTTAATATAGTACAAGTAACAACGACACTAGGCGTACGAGCCAGGAAGGCGAGGGGACTGGGGCATGGGAAGCCTCGAGAAAAAATATTCGTTTGTCAACACTCCGTGTTTCCAGATGAAATTTTGTCCCATTTGGGTCGTTGCAAGTGCGATTACTATGCAAAATTGACAATATTTTCATCAAAACAACGATTGATTATTGTTATTCATAATATTTCTGCCACATCCAATTACAAATTACAATTAAGCATATATTCCTACCTGGAACGGGTATAAATCATCGTATTTAAAATCGAGGCGTTAAGCCGTTACTAAGACCGCCATCATTTTTTAGACCAGAGTTGTCTGTGCTGTCAACATGAAGGCGGGGGCTAAATGTCGATCAGTCATCTATGTTAGGTTATATTATTTTAGAGCACTTCGAAGTTGCTGTATTCAGGGGCTGAAAAATAGCAGGGGAAAACGCGTTTGAGGCCGTCATATTTACCAAATTTTCTTATCTTTTTTTGTGGGGGAGGGATCCTACACGGTAAGCCCCATTCCGTCGCATCTCGCAGACGACTGGCACCGGCACCACCGTCTGTAACCCGAAATTTTTCGCGCATTTCAGGTAGCGACCCCACCGCATCATTCATCCATTCATCGAGCCAGCCCTTACTTCATGTGCTACACGGTAATCTCTGCTTCTTCGCCATTCGCAGACGACTGGCACTGTCGTCTGCAACCATGAAATTTTTCAAGCATTCCAGGTAAAAACACCGCGCTGCCCTTACAGAAATACCAGAGGCCAACCGCACTCAATGTAGGTACAGAATTTCACAGCAAAATTAATATTTCCATAATATTCAGAATCAATTAATAAGCCCTGGTTTTATTTATTTATCAAAATGAATTTAAGAAAATTGCAACACGGGCGATTGTCTAGCATACTCAACCCCAATACGCTACCGTCATCTCGAACTCTATTGACATTTAATCTGTCACCGTAACTTTTTTGGACTGGCTTAAAGTGTATCTTGGTCGTTCCTCGTTCTTGGGGTTGTCAGTCTACTTTTAGTTCTTGATTGCAGCTAACAATGTTCGTGTTCTTTAGGGCTAAATCATATTCCTTTAACCAAGTGTCAATGTATGGTATGTCAAATCGATTCTACCATATGTATGTCACAGAACTTAAATTTTCACGATCCTGCCCTCTCTCCTAATTAAGATACCTTAACTTTGGCCTGCCTACCCTCATTCGGAGGCCCTACCACGCCCTTGGTCCATTGTCGAACTTAAAGCCAGGGCAACATTCGGGTGCGCTTGTATGGTCACGACTAAACGACAGAGTATAGTTCACTACACCCGAACGAAAGCTAGTTCGACCATAGTCGTCAAAATGGACGCCATTACCTTCAATGAACTGCTACAGAATCTTTTACCTAACGAAAACGCAAATTTGCTTAATGAAAACTTTGATATGACCTCATCATTCTTCGGATGCAAATTCCCGGAACGTTTGCCAAAAGTTTCTGACTATGCTGAAAAAGCTGTACTTGAGGTAGAATATGATAACGATGATTTCAAGAAATCTACTCACAGTTGAGTTAGTGACAGAGTTATCCCCAGACAATAAAATAAACAGATCAACCAAATATCCAGAGTTTATTTACTGTTACATAATTTATATTTACAATGTATATCAAACGGATGTATTCAATGAACAAATCGTTTGTTTGTTACTGTTTTTCCAAATAAAATTCACAAATAGTTGAAATTTTTTTTACTATAATTATAATACCGTCACTTTCAGTACTTTCACAATTTCAGTCTGACATCAGCCTTATGGTCAAATTGATTGACAAAAAATGATTTTCCACTTTATATAATGTAGAAACTACTTAAATAATGTTATATGAATTTAAATAACTTTCAGGTTCTGGAGCAACATTGGTAGTATACGTTCTTTCTTCAAATAACAATTCCAACACAAAACATTTTTTGTGGCCAGCCGCCATTTTTAATCTGACCTGACCAGCCTCAACCGACCTCAAAAGGTTGGTTAAGCATGGTCGCGACTACTAACCATTTCAAGTTCGGGTGTACATGGTCGAGACCGAGTTGAACTATGGTCGACCATTTGGACGAGCCGAAGGCGGCCCAAGCTGACACTTGCACGACTTTTGGCCACGATTTTGTCGTGCCCATCAGTGTCCACATTGACACGAACTGGCACGACGAGTTCACGCATAGTTTGCGCATTGTTTACGCACTTCCCGCATTGGCACGACGAGTTTGCGCATATCGGACGGTGTTGTGCCGACTCGAGTCGTGCCAATGCGTGCCACGGAATCGTGCAAGTGTCAGCCTGGCTTTCGTCGTGCCAATGCGGGAAGTGCGTAAACAATGCGCAAACTATGCGTGAACTCGTCGTGCCAGTTCGTGTCAATGTGGACACTGATGGGCACGACAAAATCGTGACCAAAAGTCGGACAAGTGTCAGCCTGGCTTTAGTCATGACCTTACACCAAGTTTTATTCTGTCCTAAAAGAAATTAAGAAATAAACACACCGCAATATAATAGCACCCCTCGTTTTTTCATAATAAGTCCAAACAATAATCATTTACGAACTTCGAGAATCGTCTGCCATTTATTTACGAATCGGAAAAAAAGTTGTTTGGATTCGGGACAATTCGGGACATTCGTAGCCCATGTGAAAGCCAGGCATTAGTCAATGAGAATCCAAGCCGATTGAACCGATAGGCCACTGCTTAATACAAGAATTCTTTAAGCAGTGGTAAGAAGTTTTATTTTAATTTATTTTAATCCCTTCAAGTGCCTGTGCGATAGGCGTATTCAGAGATACTCGCCTTTAGATAAAACTATTTGAAAACATCTTTAAATGCTTGCACAGCCTTTGTTTGGCTTATTGTATCCCGTTTCACATAATATAGGTAATCGTGACTTCCCTATACTGCCATTTATAAACGAGGCTAATATACGGGCTAGGTAGCCTAAATACTACGTTCATTGATATTATTTGTTGCTTTGTTCTATTGCTTCATGTTTGACGCAATATAGGCTGGGATTTTCACACTCTCTATAGATAAATATGGAAGCCTATTGCGGCCATTTCAGAATCTCGTGTTCTCGCCGCGGGAAGTCGAGGGCGAGGACACGAGAAGACGAGAAGTCGAGGGCGAGAAGACGAGAAGACGAGAGGACGAGAACTCGAGAAGTCGAGGGCGAGAGTGCGAGGGAGCGAGAACGCGAGGAAACAGGGCGAGAATACGAGGATCTCGCCCCGAGAACACGAGATTACTTTCACCTCGACTTCTCGTCTTCTCGTCCCTCGACTTCTCGTCTTCTCGTGTTCTCGCCTTTGAAAAACCTCGTCTTCTCGCACTCTCGCCCTCGACTTCTCGTGTTCTCGCCCTCGACTTCTCGCCCTCGACTTCTCGCTCTCTCGTGTTCTCGCCTTTGAAAAACCTCGACTTCTCGCACCCTCACTCCCTCGCCTTTGAGTCAATCTCGTCCTCTCGTGTTCTCGCACCCTCGCTTCGTCACAGTCTCGCCTTCTCGTCTTCTCGCTTCGGAAGTGCAGTTTATACGCAAGTCCATACTGACTACCGTATCGGCATTTGTATTTAGAAATAGATTATAATAAACGGAAATGTTTTAGAATATTTAATAGTCCTAAATAATTTTAATCTCTTCTTGTACAGATAGTATTGTATTCTGTAATCGATTTTAAGTCTTCAGTCGAATCTTCCTTTGCTCTCTAACTTAATCAGCCTTTATCGGGAGTTTTCACTTGATGCGTGGTTTTGTCAGTGCTGTGGGATGGAGAGCCTGACAAAGAACAATGTATAGTCGTTCGAATGGTATTTAAAAAAAACAGGTCCCGTGCCCGGAATCGACATGAAGCTGGTTCTACGGTGGCTCAGTGGGTAGGACGTTTGCTCTCTAACTTCTTCAAAGTTGGTCGTGATTTTCTAGCTATGTCCACCGTTGTCAGTGATGTAGGACGGAGAGCCTGGCAAGAGACAACGCATAATCGTTCGGATGAAATAAAAATAACCGAGGTGACGTGTCCGAAATCTAAATGAAATGAAATGAAATAAAATGGGGTTTAACGTCCTACTGTCTGTTCCTAAGTTGGGCTAATGAAGACGTGCATAAGATATACGGTGTGTTATCAAGGAAATTTTGCCCGGGCAGCGGCGCTACGGCCTACTCTTGTATCGAATTTAAATTGCCGAGGGATCTTTTATGTGCAAGCCAATGTCAAGCCATACGTCCTGCACCACTGACAGGGAGAAGCCGCGCCAAGAAATTTGGATGAACTTTCTCAGTCACCACAAGGATCGAAAACCCAGTGGTGTCAGGCCTGAGAAGAGACAATGTATATTTGTTCGGATGGAATACAATAAACCGAGATCCCGTTGCCGGAATATAACTGGAGCTACGATGGCTCAGTCAGTAGGATCGACGTTTGCTCTTATACTTTATTAAAGTTTTCCGGGATTTTTCGGTCGGTGGCTACAGTGGCTCAGTGTGTAGGACGTTTGCTCTCTAGTGCATCGGGCTATTTCTGGAGGTCCTCTCTTGTCATTTGTGTAGGATGGGGGACGGGTGGGGGGTGGGTGGCAATGGATAACGTGTAGTCGTTCGGATGGGACAAAAAAACGGGGGTCCGTGTAGCCTACACATTAGCGTGGACGTTGGCAAGGTGGGGTCTGTCATTTGTCAAGTTTAGCCATAATGGGGTGAAAAAAATCAAATTCTAAGCCAATCAGAAACCATAAAAGCAATCAACGTCACAGGTCACGGGTCAATAGCCATAAATAGACCATAGGGTGCCTTTTACGGGAGGGAACACGTTGTTTTGTTTACATTTGTCAGAGATAATTTTTCTGCAGATATGCCGGGATTACTGTATAATACCACATATTAAATGTTGCATTGATACGATGAAAACGACTAATCCCTGATCTGTGGAATGAATATGGCCAGTAGTAGAGAAATAGCACCAATGATTGAAAAAATCTGTTATTTACTGGAAACAAGTATTTTTTCAAAACTATTTCAGTGAAACAATATCCAAGAGAAATATATACTAAATACACATGAAAACGATTTTGGCATGATTGAAATACTGGTTTGGTACTATAATTATATATAATGTTAAGAAAAAACAAAAATAATAATACCCTTTGACCTTAACCATACAATTAACAATAAGTCACCTTCATCAATTATACCATTTTTTTAAAAAAAAGAAAACAATAGACTAATTATAAGAGAGAATAGAGAGATAGAAATTGGGATTTAATCTCCACTCGACATATCCTAGATGATTTCGGGACTAACACATGGTTCAATTTTTTCCAATAATTTGTTTGTACGTAGTCGTCTTTAGCAGTGGGAGGAAATCTTAGGACCCGCAGAAAACCGACGAGGTTGGGAGAGAAATGGGATTTAACGTCCACTCAACACACACTAGATCAATTCGGGACTTACATATGATTTAATTTATTTCAATAATTCGCTTGCAGTCAGCGGAAAACGGAGGACCCAAAGTAAACCCATGACAGACGACCCCACTTCTCGTCACGTACCACTGGGGATTCGAATCCACGTCAGTTGAATTAAGTTAATCGATTTATGAAATATATTATTTGACAGAGATAATAATCAGATATGCCACCAAATCGCATATTTGGGATTCATATTTCAAAAATTTCCAGGGGGAGAGTCCCGACGGGTTGAGGCGGGGTCAGGGAAAGGGGCCGCTCCGACACGGGAGCCCGGGCCGAACCTAATCCCGCCCTACTCCTTGTCACATATAAACGGGGATTGAAACCGAGCCCCCCCCCCCACACACACACACTATCACCCAGCCAATGTGTATACGAGACCTCCGTTTTCCATGTCATCCCAACGACCGGCTGTCCCTAGGCCTTCCATCCTACTCTGATAAGACGGTACCTCGCCAGAAAAGTCTAGACTACCCACTGAGCCACCGCAGCTCAAACTTCATTTCGAATCCGGACACAGGGACTCGCTCTTTTTTACCCCATCCATCCTTCTCCACTGGCATGGGTAAACCCCCGCCAGAAACTTTCCGATGAACTTGGATTAAATTAAATAAAATAGGGTTTAACGTCCCACTGTTCTGCTCCGACTGTGCTATGAAAGAAATTGTGCCAGGATAGCGGCACCTAGGTCTCCTCTTATTTCGAATTCAGACTGCCATGGGATCTTTTACGTGCATGCAATTTATAACCCGGTTTTTCGTCCCATTCGAACAAATAAACTGTCTTTGCCAAACTCTCCGTCCTGCACCAATGATATAACCACGTCGGGAAACCCGACAAACCTTCTAGTCCAATGCAGAGATCGAACACGTGACCTTCATTTTAGTGAGCCAGCATCTTACCCACTTAGCCGCCGTGGCTCCAAACATTAACGTCCTACTCATTGAGCCACCCTAGCTCCCACTTCATTTCGATTCCGAGCAAGGGACATCGTTTTTCTATGCCATCCGAACATACGTGGTCCCCTGTCAGGTCTTCCTCCTACACCACTGAAGTAAGAGAGCAAACGTTCCAATCACTGACCTACCGTAGCTCCTATTTCAATTAGATTCCGGACACGGGGCCTCGGTTATTTTTATTCCATCCGCACGATTATACTTTGTCTCTTGCTAAGCTGTCCGTCCTACACTACTGATAAGAGGGAACATCGCCAGAAAAAATCACGACCAACTTTGAAGAAGTTAGAGAGCAAACGTCCTACCCACTGAGCCACCGTAGAATCAACTTCATGTCGATTTTTTTTTTTAAATACCATTCGAACGACTATACATATACTATATTTATTATAATACACTACTATGGGCCAGAGGCCTTAAATACTGAATAAAGATTTGATTGATTGATTGACACTGTTCTGACAAAACCACGCATCAAGTGAAAACACCCGATGGAGGCTGATTAAGTTAGAGAGCAAAGAAAGATTCGACTGAAGACTTAAAATCGATTACAGAATACAATACTATCTGTACAAGAACAGATTAAAATTGTTTAGGACTATTAAATATTCTAGAACATTTCCGTTTATTATAATCTATTTCTAAATACAAATGCCGATACGGTAGTCAATATGGACTTGCATATAAACTGCACTTCCGAGGCGAGAAGACGAGAAGACGAGACTGTGACGAAGCGAGGGAGCGAGAACACGAGAGGACGAGATTGACTCAAAGGCGAGGGAGCGAGGGAGCGAGAAGTCGAGGTTTTTCAAAGGCGAGAACACGAGAGAGCGAGAAGTCGAGGGCGAGAACACGAGAAGACGAGAAGTCGAGGGCGAGAACACGAGGTTTTTCAAAGGCGAGAACACGAGAAGACGAGAAGTCGAGGGACGAGAAGTCGAGGTGAAAGTAATCTCGTGTTCTCGGGGCGAGATCCTCGTATTCTCGCCCTGTTTCCTCGCGTTCTCGCTCCCTCGCACTCTCGCCCTCGACTTCTCGTGTTCTCGTCCCCTCGTCTTCTCGTGTTCTCGCCCTCGACTTCTCGCGGCGAGAACACGAGATTCTGAAATGGCCGCAATAGGCTTCCATACTCTCGCCCTCGACTTCTCGTGTTCTCGTCCTCTCGTCTTCTCGTCTTCTCGCCCTCGACTTCTCGTCTTCTCGCCATCAACTTCTCGCGGCGAGAACACGAGATTCTGAAATGGCCGCAATAGGCTTCCATTATGGAAGCGTATTTGGGTCACTACTTATTGAGATAATATCCCAACATATCGACTAAAAATATGTCAACTTTATGAGTTATATTACAAGAAATCGACTTAATAAAGTTGACTTGACGCATTAAATTCACCCTATGCCGACATGAACTATGTCGATATGTTTACATCATGTCAACAGTCGATTTGACTCTAAATCGATATGTCAGGTTTAATTGCATAATATATAGACTTAATAATATGGCCACAGACCACTAATGTTTTCTCCATTAACTTCTATGTTAATTCTCGTCTCTTAGACCGGCCCTAACTTTTCCCCTATTTTTTTCGGACAAGAGTTTGCCACATATTTTGCTTTATCTGTGTGTGAGGTTCACCACGAAAAATTTGAGATACACAAGCTGGAAGTAGAGACAAGTAAACATGAAATTTTCGGTCCTACGTTTCAACGTAACCAACCTCTCTTGTATCCTTCCGCCTCAAAATAATGTATTTTCAAACGCTTTTCTTTGATTTTACACAAAAAAAGCAAAAAGGGGTAAAGGAAAAGGCAGAGAAAGGCTAAAAATAACTATCGCCCTACGGCTTGGAAATATTTGGTTAGATGTCTAGTATATAGGGGTAAAACTCCAGGTATCACTAAAAGGCCTTTGTTATATGCTCTCCATATGTTCTGAAAACATACCGGTGAAAGAAAAAGAAAAAATCAAAGAATAATTGCAAAAATGATGACCCTTTAAGTACACATGTTGCTTTATGTACATCTGTGCATCTAAGGTCCATGGGTCTTTTGGGCTATTTGAGTTCTGTGAAAAAAATGGGACAGGATATAAACAAATTGCACAGAAAACACTCATAATAACACTATTCAATAAGCTCCGATACGATTTGCACGAATATCGACAGGACAAAGATCTTTGGGTTATAAAGATATACTTCAAGTTTCACCAAAATCGATTAAAATTGTTACTTTTAGATGGCCCATAACCTTGATATACTTCAAGTTTCACCCTTATATACTACACAGCTCACCAAATATTCTACCACGCCGTCATCTACGAATGTGAGGCGAAAGATATTTTTAGTTTTTTTCTCTCCGTTTCCCTTTTCCCTCTTTTGCATGGCTATTTTTATTGCATTTTGGGTGTAGAATCAAAGAAAGGGGTTTGAAAATACATTTTCTGCCATTCTATAGTAAATATACATGATTTTGAGGCGGAGGGATACAAGGGTTGAGAAGTTGGTTACGTTGAAATGTAGGGCCGAAAATTGCTTGTCTCTACTTCCAGCTTGTGTATCTCAGGTTTTTCATAGTGAACCTCACACATGCTTGGGGGATCACGTGGCTAACTGGGTAAAGCGCTGGCTCGCTAGTCTGGAGGTCGGGTGTTCGATCCCTGCATTGGCCGAGAAAGTTCATCTCGATTTTCCGGCGTGGTTTCCCCTTGTCTGTGATGCAGAACGGAGGGCCTAACAAGGACAGCTGTCTAGTCGTTAGTATGGGACGAAAAACCAAGGTCCCGTGCAAATATTGGCGTGCACATAAAAGATCCTTTGGTTGTTGGAATTCGATGTAAGAGTAGGCCGTAGCGCCGCTACCCGGGCAAAATTTCCCTCATAGTACACTGTACCGTATGGCGTATGCTCGTCTTCCATTAGCCTAGGTTAGGAGCAGAAGAGTAAAACGTTAAACCCCATTACATTTCACTTCATTTTCATACATGCCTCAGGTCATGAGTTTGCCACATGTTGTTTCATCTGTGGCAGAAAGCCTTCCACCCAACAACAATTTGGGAAAAGTTAGAACCAGTCTAAGAGACAAGAATTAACATTAAAGTTAATGGGGAAATCATATAAGTGATCTGTGGCCATATCATAACATCATGCAATAAAATATGAAATATCGATTTTGAGCCAAATCGACCATTGACATGATATAAACATATCGACATAGTTCATGTCGGCATAGGGTGAATTTAATTCGTCAAGTCAACTTCATTAAGTCGATTTCTTGTAATATAACTCATAAAGTTGACATATTTTAGTCGATATGTTGGGATATTATGTAATGAAGTACACAATTTTTTTAAATTTATAGTTTACACAATAGTGAGAATAACGGTAAGTTAACTCAGGAGTTATAGAGGATATTTTAGAGTGAATAACATATTTTATTTCATCGAGAAGCAAGAAAACTTATATTTTCACGAATGCGTAGCATGAGTGAAAATATAAACGTTTTCTTGCTTAGAGATGAAATAAAATATGTTATTCACGACAGAACGACAAATGTTCTATTTATTTTATGATTTTACAATCATTTTAGGTAAAACAACATGGACTGCTTTGCTAGCCAGTGGAATAACACTTTTATTTCACTGATAAAACGCGGTATTCCACTACTGATCATAAAATAAAATTCCATATTCATTTTGTTTTATTTTCCATAATTTATATCTTTCAGATATGAATTCAACTACCTAAACATCATGTCAGCTAATATGTTGAGATTTTATCTTATTTTAACGTTTCTCCCAACGGTAAAGATGTACACTGATCTATCCAGAGGCTGTTCTTTTAGCAATGATAGAACGAACAAGGACATGAACGTAAATTGTTCTCATGGTGGATTTTCTACTGTACCGGATAACTTACCTCTAAATACGACACAGTTGTATTTAAATAACAACAAGATAAAACATTTGTTAAATAATGAGTTTGTGAAGTTAACCAACTTAAAATATCTGAATTTGAGTTCCAACCCGATTAGTGATATCCATGAAAATGCTTTCAATAACCTATATCAGCTTCAAGTGTTGGAACTAAATGGACACAATCTCAACTATTCCGTTCAATCTCTACCAGATCAAGTGTTTAAACCCTTGGTATCTCTGAAACGTTTAAGTATCCGATCAAACGTCAAACATACAGGATACATCCAACAGCTTACCGCGATGAGCATGGCTTTCGGCTATTTAATTCGTTTGCAACATCTTAGTATTGATTCGTGGATCATCGAGAACTTTAATTTGGGTTTCTCAAAACTTCATAATCTACAGGAACTGGATTTGTCGAGTATAGATAATACTGAATTTAAATGTCACCTACCTTATATTACTAATAATACTTTCAGCGTCTTTAAATCAATTCCGATTTCAACTATAAATTTAAAAAATTGTGTACTTCATTATATAGACAGAGATGCCTTTACTCCATTACCGAGTCTTGTCAACATCGTTTTATCGACGGCGATGGAATCTAGCCTTGATTTTCATGATCTTATACCTGCATTGCATTTATTTAAAAACAAAACACTCAAATCTGTAAAGATAGTCGAATCTTATCCATCTCACTGGTATTTACACGTATCTGGATATTCGTTATCCTTACACATACTTTCTCATATGTGTATAGAGTATTTAGATTTGTCCAATAATCAAATAAATATGGTAGATCTCTCAGAATTTTTGAAAATTCCCATACCACGTTTAACAAAGTGTTTAAAGCATTTGGATTTGTCAGGAAATTTTATAACAGGCAAAATAACAGACCCAATTATATGTTATTTTCTGTTACCTCAATTTGTAAATCTCGAATATATGGATTTGTCAAATCAAAATATATTTAATATGGATGGCAATAGAGGATTTCATGAAATAGAACAACAGTTTCCTATTGCAGTTCCAATTTTCTTGCCCAAAAAACTCAGATATGTTTACGTGGACGGGCTATTTGGTCGTTTGGGAACGTTACCTATCATTAAATTTAACGGAGGGTCAAATATGATTTCTTTTAATTTGTCCTACACCAAATTAACTTTCTCCCCAATAAGTAAAATCTTCGGTTTAGAAAATTTACAAATTGTTGATTTAAGTAATTGTAATTGCCGTTATATAGATCAATCGTTTTTTGACACGTTTCCAAATTTAACCACCTTAAGATTAAGTAATGTGAACTTAGATAATGATTATCTTTTTAATATAGGTAAAAGACTTTTTCAACCTTTGAAAAACTTACAAATTTTAGATCTGACGAAAAACCTACTGAGTATCCTGCCTGTTGATATATTTGATGATCTAATTGAATTGAAAGAAATTTCGTTATCTTTTAATAACTTGGTCTTTATTCCGGATCTTTCAGCACTTGTAAATTTGCGTAATATATATCTCAGTTATAATGCCTTGGCGACAATTGATGAACAGACACGAAGTACACTGGATAAACTTGCATCAGACAAACATCCTATTCACCTATCATTGTTTGGAAATACGTTTGGTTGTACCTGCGAGTCGTCGAGTTTATTGGCCTGGTTTTATGAGACAAGAGTAGACCTAGATGGTAGAAATTATTCCTGTATAGACAAGATGGGTAAGAAAACCACAACAGGACTCATCACCAATCATTATCGAGCCTTACGACTTCATTGCGTTTCCAGTACTTGGTTAACAGTAGCCGTGACTGGGATAAGTTTACTTCTCGTGGCTTTGTTGACAAGTTTTGTGTTCGTTAAAAACAAATTAAAGATAAAATTGATTTTATTAAGAATGATCGGACGTTATATAAAACCCAGAAGACGAGAAGAGTTTCTGTACGATGCATGCATTTTTTATGCAGATGACGTGTACCAGTGGGTGTGCCACACCATGCGTGCAGAAATGGAGCTCAGACGAGGATTAAAACTTTTTATTCGTGACAGAGATGAGATCCCTGGTGAAGATAAACCTGTTGAACTTTACAACACTATGAATTCTAGTTGGAGAGTCGTTCTGATATTGACCCCTGGATTTTTGGCGTCGGAATTGCATCAACCACTTTGTCAATGTGTCTATCGTTTATAACTTTGAATACACCGAATCGATTGATGTTGATTATGGATAGAAATATGAATATACCGACTAATATAGATTTCTTTCTAGAGTCTGTTAATGAAGAAAATATTTACCGTTGTGGTACAATCAAGGATGGACCAGATGACCCACGCTTCTGGAATAACATCTATCATGGAATAACAGCCACTAATAATAACATGGATGTAATGCAGTAATAACATGCATAAACCTCGGCAAATTCCGGAACCTACATCTAGCCTCGGTTGTATGACAGTAAGTGATATGTACCTACGCCTATACAATTGCGATGCGGTGCCGGTTTACTTATTAAGAAAACTTGCCGATTTTAGAAAGAAGTTCTCAAAAATGCGTCGATCGAAGGGTGTGTAGAATTTTCAGTGCAAACTCGTCCTTGTCTAAAGAAAAATCGGATAAACTTGAAAGAAAAACAGCTACAAACTATGCAATATAAAACATTCTTCAAAGGCGTTGTCATGTACGCCGTTGGTAATCCGGGAACTTGAAAATAGTTCTAATGGCGGACTTCGTCATACAGCGGGGTCTAAATGTAAGGTATTGGTATCTGCTGAGGTTTGCCGAGTGCATGGATGTAATATGGTAATAACATGCATATTTTAAAAAAAAATATGATAAAATAGTGTATAATATTAAACACCATTGATGTAATACTAAATATTAATATAATACTTTATCACCCACTATAAACCTACAACGGTAAATCTCTTTGATCTTTGGGGTATATTCTACACCTGGAATAACTTGCGGTCTGAAAGTCTTTGGATATAATCAGGAGAATTTTGGATTATTCTTCTTAAAGTTTTTCTTTAAACCTGTAACGGGTTATTCTTCCAGGATAGGTTTTTTTCCATAAGAAAACATGATATAAAGTTTTCTTACGGGAATTATGGGATATTCTCATTTGCGTACATGTAAACATAGACAAAGTCCTCGACTGGGGTTATGCTGGGGGAAAAGGAATTCAGAAACAAAAGTCTCCGGCAGAAAAACCTTCAGTCTTTCGTTCCCCAGTATAACCCCAGTCTCGTGCTTTATCCTACACATAATATGTTCTACAGTAGGATCGTAAATTTAACAACCCACTGCGATAACTTCTTTCTTATTAAAAGAACTATTTTCATTTTATTGACTTTGATTGAAACTCTGGGTCAATATAAAGGACTTTGAAATGACTGAACTGCTGTCAAAAAATAATGAATAACTACGCGGATATTGTAATCAGGTTCCGTAAAAGTGAAATCTATAGCAGTCTGAGTGATGAATAAAATCTCTTACTCGTCTTTTTTGATATCAAAAATATCAACACTCGTCTTTTTACTTCATCGACTTGTGATATTTTTTGATATCAAACAAGACTCGTAAGCGATTCTTTTTCAGGGGTGGGGGAGGGGGGATGGCCGAATGTTAGCATGTGCGCGCCGTATCATAAAGCCTGTCATTGAGTCAACTGGTGTGGTTTCGAATCCCCGGTTGTAGGTGACAAGGAGTAGGGTCGCATGTCCAACCTCCCGGGTTTTCTCCGGGTCCTCTGGTTTCCTCTCACTGATAAAGACCCTACGCGCAAGCAAATTACTGAAATAAAATTAAACCATATGTTAGTCCTGAAATGACCTATTTTGTGTCGAGAGGACGTTAAGCCCCAGCCCCCTCTCTCTTACTATATCTTACTATAATATAATATGGTATACATTTTACTATATCTTAATATAATATAATATAATATAATATAATATAATATAATATAATATAATATACATTTTACTATATCTTAATATGATATAATATGATATACATTTTACTATCTTAATGTGATGTTCATTTATTGTATTTACTGGACTCTAATTTCATTAACACGCAATGTTTTTTACTGCTTTATTATTATAATAAATTTGAACGATTTTGTGTTTTTACCTCCAGTTTTTTTTTTATTTCAAAAGGAAGAAGTGCTCAAGTGGATAGCCCCCACCCCACCCTTACGCACATACACTCTCTGTAGAAAACTACACTGGTATCGTATAGAAACTTCGACTGATGGTTGACTAATGTTACTTTAAATCTCTCCTCGCGAATAAATTGACTGTGATCAATGGGGCTGAACGATCTTCCTGTTTCATAAATCAAAGCACAAGTTATTTATCTATGGAAGATTATTGCGGCCATTTCAGAATATCGTGTTCTCGCCGCGAGAAGTCGAGGGCGAGAGTGCGAGAATACGAGGTTTTTCAAAGGCGAGAAGACGAGAAGTCGAGGGACGAGAAGACGAGAAGTCGAGGTGAAAGTAATCTCGTGTTCTCGGGGCGAGATCCTCGTATTCTCGCCCTGTTTCCTCGCGTTCTCGCTCCCTCGCACTCTCGCCCTCGACTTCTCGTGTTCTCGTCTTCTCGTGTTCTCGCCCTCGACTTCTCGTCTTCTCGTGTTCTCGCCCTCGACTTCTCGCGGCGAGAAGACGAGATTCTGAAATGGCCGCAATAGGCTTCCATACTCGCCCTGTTTCCTCGCGTTCTCGCTCCCTCGCACTCTCGCCCTCGACTTCTCGTCTTCTCGTCTTCTCGCCCTCGACTTCTCGTCTTCTCGCCCTCGACTTCTCTCGGCGAGAACACGAGATTCTGAAATGGCCGCAATAGGCTTCCATAGATAAATAACTTGTGCTTTGGTTTATGAAACAGGAAGATCGTTCAGCCCCCTTGATCACACTCAATTTATTCGCGAGGGGAGATTTAAAGTAACCTCGTGTGAAATATGTAACCTTGGTATATTGACAGAAGGCGTCACACGGACTGGTAAGTTATGATTGAGCAATAGTTTACACAATAGTGAGAATAACGGTAAGTTAACTCAGGAGTTATAGAGGATATTTGTCGTTTTAGAGTGAATAACATATTTTATTTCATCGAGAAGCAAGAAAACTTATATTTTCACGAATGCTACGCATTCGTGAAAATATAAACGTTTTATTGCTTAGAGATGAAATAAAATATGTTATTCACGACAGAACGACAAATGTTCTATTTATTTTATGATTTTACAATCATTTTAGGTAAAACAACATGGACTGCTTTGCTAGCCAGTGGAATAACACTTTTATTTCACTGATAAAACGCGGTATTCCACTACTGATCATAAAATAAAATTCCATATTCATTTTGTTTTATTTTCCATAATTTATATCTTTCAGATATGAATTCAACTACCTAAACATCATGTCAGCTAATATGTTGAGATTTTATCTTATTTTAACGTTTCTCCCAACGGTAAAGATGTACACTGATCTATCCAGAAGCTGTTCTTTTAGCAATGATAGAACGAACAAGGACATGAACGTCGATTGTTCTCATGGTGGATTTTCTACTGTACCGGATAACTTACCTCTAAATACGACACAGTTGTATTTAAATAACAACAAGATAAAACATTTGTTAAATAATGAGTTTGTGAAGTTAACCAACTTAAAATATCTGAATTTGAGTTCCAACCCGATTAGTGATATCCATGAAAATGCTTTCAATAACCTATATCAGCTTCAAGTGTTGGAACTAAATGGACACAATCTCAACTATTCCGTTCAATCTCTACCAGATCAAGTGTTTAAACCCTTGGTATCTCTGAAACATTTAAGTATCCGACCAAACGTTAAACATACAGGATACATCCAACAGCTTACCGCGATGAGCATGGCTTTCGGCTATTTAATTCGTTTGCAACATCTTAGTATTGATTCGTGGATCATCGAGAACTTTAATTTGGGTTTCTCAAAACTTCATAATCTACAGGAACTGGATTTGTCGAGTATAGATAATACTGAATTTAAATGTCACCTACCTTATATTACTAATAATACTTTCAGCGTCTTTAAATCAATTCCGATTTCAACTATAAATTTAAAAAATTGTGTACTTCATTCCATAGACAGAGATGCCTTTACTCCATTACCAAGTCTTGTCAACATCGTTTTATCGACGGCGATGGAATCTAGCCTTGATTTTCATGATCTTATACCTGCATTGCATTTATTTAAAAACAAAACACTCAAATCTGTAAAGATAGTCGAATCTTATCCATTTCGTTGGTATTTACACGTATCTGGATATCCGCTATCCTTACACATACTTTCTCATATGTGTATAGAGTATTTAGATTTGTCCAATAATCAAATAAATATGGTAGATTTCTCAACATTTTTGAGCATTCCCATACCACGTTTAACAAAGTGTTTAAAGCATTTGGATTTGTCAGGAAATTTTATAACAGGCAAAATAACACACCCAATTGATTTTTATTTTCTGTTCCCTCAATTTGTAAATCTCGAATATATGGATTTGTCAAATCAAAAAATATTTAATATGGATGGCAATAGAGGATTTCATGAAATAGAACAACAGTCTCCTATGGCAGTTCCAGTTTACTTGCCCAAAAAACTCAGATATGTTTACGTGGACGGGCTATTTGGTCGTTTGGGAACGTTACCTATCATTAATTTTACCGGAGGGTCAAATATGATTTCTTTTAATTTGTCCTACAGCAAATTAACTTTCTCCCCAATAAGTAAAATCTTCGGTTTAGAAAATTTACAAATTGTTGATTTAAGTAATTGTAATTGCCGTTATATAGATCAATCGTTTTTTGACACGTTTCCAAATTTAACCACCTTAAGATTAAGTAATGTGAACTTAGATAATGATTATCTTTTTAATATAGGTAAAAGACTTTTTCAACCTTTGAAAAACTTACAAATTTTAGATCTGACGAAAAACCTACTGAGTATCCTGCCTGTTGATATATTTGATGATCTAATTGAATTGAAAGAAATTTCGTTATCTTTTAATAACTTGGTCTTTATTCCGGATCTTTCAGCACTTGTAAATTTGCGTAATATATATCTCAGTTATAATGCCTTGGCGACAATTGATGAACAGACACGAAGTACACTGGATAAACTTGCATCAGACAAACATCCTATTCACCTATCATTGTTTGGAAATACATTTGGTTGTACCTGCGAGTCGTCGAGTTTATTGGCCTGGTTTTATGAGACAAGAGTAGACCTAGATGGTAGAAATTATTCCTGTATAGACAAGATGGGTAAGAAAACCACAACAGGACTCATCACCAATCATTATCGAGCCTTACGACTTCATTGCGTTTCCAGTACTTGGTTAACAGTAGCCATGACTGGGATAAGTTTACTTCTCGTGGCTTTGTTGACAAGTTTTGTGTTCGTTAAAAACAAATTAAAGATAAAATTGATTTTATTAAGAATGATCGGACGTTATATAAAACCCAGAAGACGAGAAGAGTTTCTGTACGATGCATGCATTTTTTATGCACTGAAAAAAACCTTGTGTTGGATCACAACACAAGTACTTGTGTTAAAATCAATCTACACAAACTTGTGTTGTTTTGCATTGCATCAACACAAACTTGTGTTCTTTTTAATGCTTTAACACAAACTTGTGTTGATTTATAAAATCTCGTGTGTTTGTCATAAAATTAACACAAGTAATGTGTATACTATCGTCAATAAATATTTTGTGTTTTTAATTTTAAAAATTTAACTCCATACAAAGTATTAATTTTGGGGTCCACAAGTTATAAGATGGGTATATTTTTTTTTACACAGACAATATTATAGGCAGACAGACTTGAATGTTAATTGGTGTTTAGATGTCTGTAGTTAAAATAAAGTTGTTGATTTTTTTTATTGGCCCAATAAACTGGTAGATCAAAAGACTGTCTGGTGAGCATTCCGGTGTGATTTTAACAATTGACTCCAAACGCGTTGACAATGGGTAAAACTCTTTCTTAATGTAATTTGTTAATAAAAACAACTACTCTAGGCTACATTTTGTCTGCGATATCACCTCGGTGGAAGCGGACGTTAAATAAAGCGATTTCACACAAACATTTACCATTAACAGCGTGCTGAAATGATTTTTGAGCAGTGATATAATGGTCACCACAGAGAATACAAGACCGCAGGTTTGTAAATATTTATATATATATATATATATATATAAAAAAATGTCATGTAGGACCTATTTATTTCTTTAGCATCGATTTTGTTTCTTTGTGTATTAGTATTTTCTTTCCGTATCGCCTTGCGCGTACTTATATCAAAAAACTATCCGTCGCAAAATTCATTAAAATGACTAATAATACAAAGGCAGTGATCCATGGTGAATACCGATTAAGATTAAGCGGATTATCATCGCAGTAATTCACTTCGCGCGCATAGATTACTGATCAGACGGAAATTCGCGCATGCGCGGTGATAATTTGTCATTTACAATGGCGGGGTTAGTGAAAAAATATTTCAGCATGATATTGTTGAATCTGTCTCATTTTTCTGAACGCTGCTTAATGAACATTAGTTGTTCGGCGCCACAATGTTACAGAACCACATTAAACCAGAAACGGCTCGACTTGAGCCAGTAGGTAAGAATCTGTTTTAAAATAATATCTAGGGCGGTTGGATTGGATTTGGATTGACGGCCATGTTTTTTTTTTCTATATATAAAAACATTTTGGCTAGAAAAGACATAAACCCAGGGACGGACTAGAAAATAACTTTTTACACTTTTGTGTTTGTTGAAATGTAGGCCTAATCTAATTTATGTTTTTAAAAAAAAGACCCTCTCTAATCAAATAAGCAGACATTTTCCACACAATCCGTCCAACCTCTGTGTAATTAGTTCACTGATTCAGTCAATAAAAATGATAGAATTTAGAATGAGTCTTTGGAAGTTTCTTTTTATTTTCATTTTATTTTTCAGTCAATGCTGGTATTTGACTCTTTCCACCTTCCAGTTTTTAAGCAATTATTGAGAATTTACCATAGGCCTATAGAGTAAAAACAGGTAACAATTTGAATTTCATTTAACTTTTTACAATTTATATTTTCTTCTTTTTTTTTTTTACCAATGTTCTACAATTATTAGTGTATGTGAAGACACAATCCCACATTAAGTATTTATATGCAACAGAGGGAGGGGGGTGGATTCACATACATGTAAACAAGGCTTGACAAGGCCTATATATACTTGTATTTGCCGAATCAAGTAGTCCAACTATGTCCTACTCCTACATGCATAGGCTACCGGTAATCAACTACAACGCGTAGCTGACTTCCGTTTAATTGCCTCATTCTACATGTATTCAAAATTGGTTTGTTGTGCAATATTAATTCTGCATGAACCTAGAATTGTTGTAGGATGGATCCTTATCTACTTATACTGACTCTAACTCTAGGTCATTTTGGGACTAACTAAGGTATGGTTAAATTTAATATGAATAATTCGCTTGCGAGTTTGGGTATTATTTAGCAAAAAGATGAAACCATAAAACCCACAGAAAATTCAAGAAGTTGGACAGACGATAGCACAACATTTTGTCCAGCGTCATTTCGGACTCAACACTGACGATCTGTTGGACTCGGTATGATGACTTTTCGGATTTACTTGCCAAATTTTCGTACTCCGTCTGAAAACTGTTTTGAATTGCCCTATTTCTGATAAATTCATCAGCAACTTTTTTTTTATACATAACATAGTACATATATAAAAAGAAATAAATAATTAAAATAAAACATTCTTTTCGTAAACATTCAAAATTGGTGACTTTGCTGTATGTGCGTGATCAAGGTGCTGTATATTGATGGTAATTGGTAAATTTTACCTGCTTTTTTTTTAAAAATCGTTTTTGGGTTCTTATAAATTGATTTGACAGTCGTGTTCAATCTTTCCTTTCAACTTATTCCCGAGTCTGAAATATCATCGCCTTCACACTCTGGTTTCCTCCCACTGCTAAAGACCCCTACGCGCAAGCGAATTGTTGAAAAAAGTTGAACCATATGTTAGTCCCGAAATGACCTTATTTGTATTGGGTGGACGTTAATCCCCATTTCTCTCTCTGAAATGTCACCCACCCAAGTCCGAAATGTCACCTACTGGAGACAAACGTTGAGGCCATAGTCCTAAATGACGGGCGACCCAGCTCCTTGGCATCGAAACCATGCATCACTGAATTAACTTTCTCGGTCAATGCAGGGATCGAACACCTGACCTACAGGCTAGCAAGCTAGCATCTTAGCCACGTGATCCCCCACACAGTTTTGTATATGGTAAAGTATCTTTAATTGTTAATTACATGTTATGTATTTATTTTTTCAGTTTTAATAATGGATGCATATGAAAATCACCTAGAAAAAGATCATACAACAAGAGAAATTAAAAAATGGAAGAAAAAATAGCTGAATAAATGATGACAGAGCAAGCAGCTTGTTCTTGGTGGGTAACTATTCAATTCTAGTATATTATAAAGCCTTCAAATGCACAAATTTGTAAAATATAAATAATATCATATTATATTACTGTATACAATACTGTATTCACACTTGTCTTAGTGGAGCTGGGGATCATGTGGGTAAGACACTGACTCTCTAGCCTGGAGATCAGGTGTTCGATCTCTGCATTGGCCGAAAAAAATCATCCAGATTGGCATGCAGGGCAAAATTTCCCTCATAGCACACTGTATGGTGTATGCCCGTCTTCATTCACTGAGTTTAGGAGCAAAACAGTAAAACAATAAACTCATTTATATTGTCATTTTTTCAAGAGTTTTGTTCTGGCTTCTTACCCATTGAGGCATAATAATCAGCCTAGGTCTGTAACTTAAAAAGGCACAATAAGTATTATGCAAAGTTGAAACAAAATAGAGACCCCACATGAGGCAAAATGAGTTATTTAAACATTCTGAACCATAGAAAGTATATTTATTGCCTGCGCTAATAATGTATAATTTTTTTTTTCAGACTGGAGAGCATTTGATGCGTGGTTCCAGCAACAAGAGATGTCGACCATATACCTTTTGAATATTAAGCCATCAAATTATTTTAAATTTTGAAAAAGAATGTAGTGATTATAAAAGCTAATAGGTTATCTGTTGCATTTGGTCTGTTATTCAAATATTTTATTTTTGTTTTTAATGTTAAATATCCTTTGCAAAAACAATTATATTGTAATTCTCTCCAGAAATTTGTGTAAAATATAGACTGTAAAAATCACTCAGAATTTGGTCGTCAATCATAAAGTATTATATAGAGCACTCAGGTAGATTACGGTGACTTTCCCTTGCTTATTAAGTGAAGGGGGGGTAGGACGTGTATGCTGTATCATAAGGTCCGTCATTGAGTTGACTAACATAGTTTCAATTCCCCTTGTGTTCATGATAATGAGTAGGGTCGGGTGACCAACCTTGTCGGTTTTCTCCGGGTACTTCGGTTTCCTCTCGCTACTCACTACTAAAGACCCCTACATGCAAGCTAATTATATGTTAGTCCTGAAATAACTGTCGAGTGGACATTAAACCCCATTTCTCTCTCTTTCTCTGTAAAAGCTGAAAAAGGGTTTAACATCCTACTTTTCTTTTTGGTTGGGGGTGGGGTGGAAGTGGATGGCCGAATGGTTAGCGTGCGTGCACTGTATCACTTGGCCTGCCAATCTGGTGTGGTTTCGAATCCCCGGTTGTACGTGGCAAGGAGTAGGGTCGCTTGTCCAACCCCGTGGGTTTTCTCCGGGTACTCCGGTTTCCTCCCACTGCTAAAGACCCCTACGCACAAGCGAGTTATTGAAATAGAATTAAACCATATGTTAGTCCCAAAATGACGTAGTTTGTGTCGAGTGGACGCTAAACCCTATCTCTCTCTCCCTACTTTTCTTTGTTATGTAGGCCAACAGCGGGATCCAAAAAGAACCATCATGGCTCCCCCTTACTTATGACTTGTATATAAATATTTTGTACATACCTTTTATATTTCATTTGTAAGTAGTTTTTCAGTTTTTGTGGATAAGTTATGTCTTCAATGCTTGTTTTGATTGTTATTTAATTTAGATATACACTGTAGGTAAATCTTATTTTAAGGGGGCATGGTGCAGAAATATTTTGGACATAGCGTTTAAATTATCATTTCTTTAAAAAAAAACTTTTGGTTGGGGTGGGAATAAATTGTTATTATATAACACAATTTTATTAGCATTGGAAGTAACTTTGTTTATTTGTATTCCAAATGTCTCAGTGCTTGTTTTGAGTTTTTTTTTCAATTTAAATAGCTATGCTTATTTCATGATTTGATTTTCTTTGTTTTTATTATCCATCGAAATGTCTGTTTAGTTTTGATCTGACATTAATTTAATTGTTCATATAATTTTATGAATGTATGATAATTTATGAATAAATAATAATTTTATGAATATATGATAAGTTATGAATAAATAATAATTTTATGAATATATGATAATTTTATGAATATATGATAATTTTATGAATAAATAAATATTTTATGAATAAATAAATATATTTTATGAATAAAGAATAATTTTATAAATAAATAATAATAATTTTATGAATAAAGAATAATTTTTGAATAAATAAATAATTTTTGAATAAATAATAATTTTATGAACAAATTATAATTTTATGAATAAATTATAATTTTATAAATAAATAATAATTTTATGAACAAAATTGTTGTCATGTCATTTATCAAATATTACAGTTAAAACAGAATAAAGGAGGGGTTTGTTGGTGGTTATACACAAGTTTGTATGAAACAACACAAGTTTCAGAAATTTCAACACAAGTTTCAGAAATTACAACACAAGTTTCAGAAATTTCAACACAAGTTTAAAAAATTTCAACACAAGTTTCAGAAATTCCAACACAAGTTTTAGAAATTTTAACACAAGTATTGTGTAGATTTTCACACAAGTTTCAACACAAGTTTGTGTTGTTTGATCAATTTTAACACAAGTCTTGTGTTGTTTCGACATTTAACACAAGTTTGTGTTGTTTCAACACAAGTTTGTGTTGTTAAATAGTAACACCCAACTTGTGTTGAAAACAACACAAGTTTGTGTTGTTTCAACACAAGTTTTTTTTCAGTGTGCAGATGACGTGTACCAGTGGGTGTGCCACACCATGCGTGCAGAAATGGAGCTCAGACGAGGATTAAAACTTTTTATTCGTGACAGAGATGAGATCCCTGGTGAAGATAAACCTGTTGAACTTTATAACACTATGAATTCTAGTTGGAGAGTCGTTCTGATATTGACCCCTGGATTTTTGGCGTCGGAATTTGCATCAACCACTTTGTCAATGTGTCTATCGTTTATAACTTTGAATACACCGAATCGATTGATGTTGATTATGGATAGAAATATGAATATACCGACTAATATAGATTTCTTTCTTGAGTCTGTTAATGAAGAAAATATTTACCGTTGTGGTACAATCAAGGATGGACCAGATGACCCACGCTTCTGGAATAACATCTATCATGGAATAACAGCCACTAATAATAACATGGATGTAATGCAGTAATAACATGCATAAACCTCGGCAAATTCCGGAACCTACATCTAGCCTCGGTTGTATGACAGTAAGTGATATGTACCTACGCCTATACAATTGCGATGCGGTGCCGGTTTACTTATTAAGAAAACTTGCCGATTTTAGAAAGAAGTTCTCAAAATTGCGTCGATCGAAGGGTGTGTAGAATTTTCAGTGCAAACTCGTCCTTGTCTAAAGAAAAATCGGATAAACTTGAAAGAAAAACAGCTACAAACTATGCAATATAAAACATTCTTCAAGGGCGTTGTCATGTACGCCGTTGGTAATCCGGGAACTTGAAAATAGTTCTAATGGCGGACTTCGTCATACAGCGGGGTTTAGATGTAAGGTATTGGTATCTGCTGAGGTTTGCCGAGTGCATGAATGTAATATGGTAATAACATGCATATTTTAAACAAAAATATGATAAAATAGTGTATAATATTAAACACCATTGATGTAATACTAAATATTAATATAATACTTTATCACCCACTATAAACCTACAACGGTAAATCTCTTTGATCTTTGGGGTATATTCTACACCTGGAATAACTTGCGGTCTGAAAGTCTTTGGATATAATCAGGAGAATTTTGGATTATTCTTCTTAAAGTTTTTCTTTAAACCTGTAACGGGTTATTCTTCCAGGATAGGTTTTTTTCCATAAGAAAACATGATATAAGGTTTTCTTACGGGAATTATGGGATATTCTCATTTGCGTACATGTAAACATAGACAAAGTCCTCGACTGGGGTTATGCTGGGGGAAAAGGAATTCAGAAACAAAAGTCTCCGATAGAAAAACCTTCAGTCTTTCGTTCCCCAGTATAACCCCAGTCTCGTGCTTTATCCTACACATAATATGTTCTACAGTAGGATCGCAAATTTCACAACCCACTGCGATAACTTCTTTCTTATTAAAAGAACTATTTTCATTTTATTGACTTTGATGGAAACTCTGGGTCAATATAAAGGACTTTGAAATGAATGAACTGCTGTCAAAAAATAATGAATAACTACGCGGATATTGTAATCAGGTTCCGTAAAAGTGAAATCTATAGCAGTCTGAGTGATGAATAAAATCTCTTACTCGTCTTTTTTGATATAAAAAATATCAACACTCGTCTTTTTACTTCATCGACTTGTGTTGATATTTTTTGATATCAAACAAGACTCGTAAGCGATTCTTTTTCGGGGGTGGGGGATGGGGGATGGCCGAATGTTAGCATGTGCGCGCCGTATCATAAAGCCTGTCATTGAGTCAACTGGTGTGGTTTCGAATCCCCGGTTGTAGGTGACAAGGAGTAGGGTCGCATGTCCAACCTCCCGGGTTTTCTCCGGGTCCTCTGGTTTCCTCTCACTGATAAAGACCCCTACGCGCAAGCAAATTACTGAAATAAAATTAAACCATATGTTAGTCCTGAAATGACCTATTTTGTGTCGAGAGGACGCTAAGCCCCAGCCCCCTCTCTCTTACTATATCTTACTATAATATAATATGGTATACATTTTACTATATCTTAATATAATATAATATAACATAATATAATATAATATACATTTTACTATATCTTAATATGATATAATATGATATACATTTTACTATCTTAATGTGATGTTCATTTATTGTACTTACTGGACTCTAATTTCATTAACACACAATGTTTTTTACTGCTTTATTATTATAATAAATTTGAACGATTTTGTGTTTTTACCTCCAGTTTTTTTTTATTTCAAAAGGAAGAAGTGCTCAAGTGGATAGCCCCCACCCCACCCTTACGCACATACACTCTCTGTAGAAAACTACACTGGTATCGTATAGAAACTTCGACTGATGGTTGACTAATGTCAAAGCCCAAAGACAAGTTGACCATACGTTAAAGTTAACAGGGCTTCCAGCAGCAGACTTTCTCTCCGCTTTAGTTAACGATCCGATAACTTTATGTTAACAGGGCTTCTAGCAGCAGACTTTCTCTCCATTAAAGTTAACGACCCGTTAACTCTGTGTTAACAGGGCTTCCAGCAGCAGACTTTCTCTCCATTAAAATTGACGATCCGTTAACCAACGCCGGATTAACCATGGTGGGGGCCCTGGGGCCTAGAACATGTGGGGGGCTGATCACTGACCGCGAGCGCCAAAGGCGCGAAGCCCAGCATAAGGCGGGTCTGGGGGGTTTCTCTTCCCCCCCCCCAAGATATTTTCAGAAATTGGAGGCCAGAAACGTGATTTCCTGGCATTTCAGGCACTTATGTTGGAGCCATTTAGAAGTACTTCCCCCAGAAAAAAATAAAATTCTGCCACCAAATTAGCGCATTCTGGCATTATTTCAGTGGACCAATCCATGCGAGTGCTATGAAATGATGACATTTCTAGAGGAGGGGACTGTAAGTGGGCAGAACAACATCAAAGCTAATTTTGAAGTCGGGGTTACTTGATTCGGAATCGTATTATACCCCAACGATGATTTGATGGATGGAGGCCGTAACGTTACGACCAAGCCGGGCTCGACGTTTGACAAACAAAATGGCGAGAACACGAGATTCTGAAATGGCCGCAATAGGCTTCCATAGATAAATAACTTGTGCTTTGGTTTATGAAACAGGAAGATCGTTCAGCCCCATTGATCACAGTCAATTTATTCGCGAGGGGAGATTTAAAGTAACCTCGTGTGAAATATGTAACCTTGGTATATTGACAGAAGGCGTCACACGGTAAGTTATGATTGAGCAATAGTTTACACAATAGTGAGAATAACGGTAAGTTAACTCAGGAGTTATAGAGGATATTTGTCGTTTTAGAGTGAATAACATATTTTATTTCATCGAGAAGCAAGAAAACTTATATTTTCACGAATCTTTCAGATATGAATTCAACTACCTAAACATCATGTCAGCTAATATGTTGAGATTTTATCTTATTTTAACGTTTCTTCCAACGGTAAAGATGTACACTGATCTATCCAGAAGCTGTTCTTTTAGCAATGATAGAACGAACAAGGGCATGAACGTAAATTGTTCTCATGGTGGATTTTCTACTGTACCGGATAACTTACCTCTAAATACGACACAGTTGTATTTAAATAACAACAGGATAAAACATTTGTTAAATAATCAGTTTGTGAAGTTAACCAACTTAAAATATCTGAATTTGAGTTCCAACCCGATTAGTGATATCCATGAAAAAGCTTTCAATAACCTATATCAGCTTCAAGTGTTGGAACTAAATGGACATAATCTCAACTATTCCGTTCAATCTCTACCAGGTCAAGTGTTTAAACCCTTGATATCTCTAAAACGTTTAAGTATCCGATCAAACGTCAAACATACAGGATACATTCAACAGCTTACCACGATGCCGTTTGGCTATTTAATTCGTTTGCAGAATCTTAGTATTGATTCGTGGATCATCGAGAATGATTTGGGTTTCTCAAAACTTCATAATCTACAGGAACTGGATTTGTCGAGTATAGATAATACTGAATTTAAATGTCACCTACCTAATATTACTAATAATACTTTCAGATTCTTTAAATCAATTCCGATTTCAACTATAAATTTAAAAAATTGTGTACTTCATTACATAGACAGAGATGCCTTTACTCCATTACCGAGTCTTGTCAACATCGTTTTATCGACGGCGATGGAATCTAGCCTTGATTTTCGTGATCTTATACCTGCATTGCATTTATTTAAAAACAAAACACTCAAATCTGTAAAGATAGTTGATTCTTTCCCCCTTCACTGGTATTTACACGTATCTGGATATTCGTTATCCTTACAAATACTTTCTCATATGTGTATAGAGTATTTAGATTTGTCCAATAATCAAATAAATACGGTAGATCTCTCAGAATTTTTGAAAATTCCCATACCACGTTTAACAAAGTGTTTAAAGCATTTGGATTTGTCAGGAAATTTTATAACAGGCAAAATAACAGACCCAATTATATGTTATTTTCTGTTACCTCAATTTGTAAATCTCGAATATATGGATTTGTCAAATCAAAATATATTTAATATGGATGGCAATAGAGGATTTCATGAAATAGAACAACAGTTTCCTATTGCAGTTCCAGTTTTCTTGCCCAAAAAACTCAGATATGTTTACGTGGACGGGCTATTTGGTCGTTTGGGAACGTTACCTATCATTAAATTTAACGGAGGGTCAAATATGATTTCTTTTAATTTGTCCTACACCAAATTAACTTTCTCCCCAATAAGTAAAATCTTCGGTTTAGAAAATTTACAAATTGTTGATTTAAGTAATTGTAATTGCCGTTATATAGATCAATCGTTTTTTGACACGTTTCCAAATTTAAAGACCTTAAGATTAAGTAATGTGAACTTAGATAATGATTATCTTTTTAATATAGGTAAAAGACTTTTTCAACCTTTGAAAAACTTACAAATTTTAGATCTGACGAAAAACCTACTGAGTATCCTGCCTGTTGATATATTTGATGATCTAATTGAATTGAAAGAAATTTCGTTATCTTTTAATAACTTGGTCTTTATTCCGGATCTTTCAGCACTTGTAAATTTGCGTAATATATATCTCAGTTATAATGCCTTGACGACAATTGATGAACAGACACGAAGTACACTGGATAAACTTGCATCAGACAAACATCCTATTCACCTATCATTGTTTGGAAATACGTTTGGTTGTACCTGCGAGTCGTCGAGTTTATTGGCCTGGTTTTATGAGACAAGAGTAGACCTAGATGGTAGAAATTATTCCTGTATAGACAAGATGGGTAAGAAAACCACAACAGGACTCATCACCAATCATTATCGAGCCTTACGACTTCATTGCGTTTCCAGTACTTGGTTAACAGTAGCCGTGACTGGGATAAGTTTACTTCTCGTGGCTTTGTTGACAAGTTTTGTGTTCGTTAAAAACAAATTAAAGATAAAATTGATTTTATTAAGAATGATCGGACGTTATATAAAACCCAGAAGACGAGAAGAGTTTCTGTACGATGCATGCATTTTTTATGCAGATGACGTGTACCAGTGGGTGTGCCACACCATGCGTGCAGAAATGGAGCTCAGACGAGGATTAAAACTTTTTATTCGTGACAGAGATGAGATCCCTGGTGAAGATAAACCTGTTGAACTTTATAACACTATGAATTCTAGTTGGAGAGTCGTTCTGATATTGACCCCTGGATTTTTGGCGTCGGAATTCGCATCAACCACTTTGTCAATGTGTCTATCGTTTATAACTTTGAATACACCGAATCGATTGATGTTGATTATGGATAGAAATATGAATATACCGACTAATATAGATTTCTTTCTAGAGTCTGTTAATGAAGAAAATATTTACCGTTGTGGTACAATCAAGGATGGACCAGATGACCCACGCTTCTGGAATAACATCTATCATGGAATAACAGCCACTAATAATAACATGGATGTAATGCAGTAATAACATGCATAAACCTCGGCAAATTCCGGAACCTACATCTAGCCTCGGTTGTATGACAGTAAGTGATATGTACCTACGCCTATACAATTGCGATGCGGTGCCGGTTTACTTATTAAGAAAACTTGCCGATTTTAGAAAGAAGTTCTCAAAATTGCGTCGATCGAAGGGTGTGTAGAATTTTCAGTGCAAACTCGTCCTTGTCTAAAGAAAAATCGGATAAACTTAAAAAGAAAAACAGCTACAAACTATGCAAGATAAAACATTCTTCAAAGGCGTTGTCATGTACGCCGTTGGTAATCCGGGAACTTGAAAGTAGTTCTAATGGCGGACTTCGTCATACAGCGGGGTCTAGATGTAAGGTATTGGTATCTGCTGGGGTTTGCCGAGTGCATGGATGTAATATGGTAATAACATGCATATTTTAAAAAACAATATGATAAAATAGTGTATAATATTAAACACCATTGATGTAATACTAAATATTAATATAATACTTTATCACCCACTATAAACCTACAACGGTAAATCTCTTTGATCTTTGGGGTATATTCTACACCTGGAATAACTTGCGGTCTGAAAGTCTTTGGATATATTCAGGAGAATTTGGGATTATTCTTCTTAAAGTTTTTCTTTAAACCTGTAACGGGTTATTCTTCCAGGGTAGGTTTTTTTCCATAAGACAACATGATATAAAGTTTTCTTACGGGAATTATGGGATATTCTCATTTGCGTACATGTAAACATAGACAAAGTCCTCGACTGGGGTTATGCTGGGGGAAAAGGAATTCAGAAACAAAAGTCTCCGGCAGAAAAACCTTCAGTCTTTCGTTCCCCAGTATAACCCCAGTCTCGTGCTTTATCCTACACATAATATGTTCTACAGTAGGATCGTAAATTTCACAACCCACTGCGATAACTTCTTTCTTATTAAAAGAACTATTTTCATTTTATTGACTTTGATGGAAACTCTGGGTCAATATAAAGGACTTTGAAATGACTGAACTGCTGTCAAAAAATAATGAATAACTACGCGGATATTGTAATCAGGTTCCGTAAAAGTGAAATCTATAGCAGTCTGAGTGATGAATAAAATCTCTTACTCGTCTTTTTTGATATCAAAAATATCAACACTCGTCTTTTTACTTCATCGACTTGTGTTGATATTTTTTGATATCAAACAAGACTCGTAAGCGATTCTTTTTCGGGGGTGGGGGAGGGGGGAGGGGGGATGGCCGAATGTTACCATGTGCGCGCCGTATCATAAAGCCTGTCATTGAGTCAACTGGTGTGGTTTCGAATCCCCGGTTGTAGGTGACAAGGAGTAGGGTCGCATGTACAACCTCCCGGGTTTTCTCCGGGTCCTCTGGTTTCCTCTCACTGATAAAAACCCCTACGCGCAAGCAAATTACTGAAATAAAATTAAACCATATGTTAGTCCTGAAATGACCTATTTTGTGTCGAGAGGACGTTAAGCCCCAGCCCCCCCTCTCTTACTATATCTTACTATAATATAATATGGTATACATTTTACTATATCTTAATATAATATAATATAATATAATATAATATAATA
Organism: Patella depressa; assembly: GCA_948474765.1. Taxonomy (NCBI): domain Eukaryota; kingdom Metazoa; phylum Mollusca; class Gastropoda; family Patellidae; genus Patella; species Patella depressa. The sequence continues at coordinate 74,005,161 of OX419715.1, forward strand.
TAATATAATATAATATAATATAATATAATATAATATAATATAATATAATATAATATAATATAATATAATATAATATAATATAATATACATTTTACTATATCTTAATATGATATAATATGATATACATTTTACACTTAATGTGATGTTCATTTATTGTACTTACTGGACTCTAATTTCATTAACACACAATGTTTTTACTGCTTTATTATTATAATAAATTTGAACGATTTTGTGTTTTTACCTCCAGTTTTTTTTTTATTTCAAAAGGAAGAAGTGCTCAAGTGGATAGCCCCCACCCCACCCTTACGCACATACACTCTCTGTAGAAAACTACACTGGTATCGTATAGAAACTTCGACTGATGGTTGACTAATGTCAAAGCCCAAAGACAAGTTGACCATACGTTAAAGTTAACAGGGCTTCCAGCAGCAGACTTTCTCTCCGCTTTAGTTAACGATCCGATAACTTTATGTTAACAGGGCTTCTAGCAGCAGACTTTCTCTCCATTAAAGTTAACGACCCGTTAACTTTGTGTTAACAGGGCTTCCAGCAGCAGACTTTCTCTCCATTAAAATTGACGATCCGTTAACCAACGCCGGATTAACCATGGCGGTGGCCCTGGGGCCTAGAACATGTGGGGGGGGGGGCTGATCACTGACCGCGAGCGCCAAAGGCGCGAAGCCCCGCATAAGGCGGGTCTGGGGGGTTTCTCCTCCCCCCCCCCCCCCAAAGAAATTTTCAGAAATTGGAGGCCAGAAACGTGATTTCCTTGCATTTCAGGCACTTATGTTTGAGCCATTTTGAAGTACTTCCCCCAGAAAAAAATAAAATTCTGCCACCAAATTAGCGCATTCTGGCATTATTTCAGTGGACCAATCCATGCGAGTGCTATGAAATGATGACATTTCTAGAGGAGGTGACTGTAAGTGGGCAGAACAACATCAAAGCTAATTTTGAAGTCGGGGTTACTTGATTCGGAATCGTATTATACCCCAACGATGATTTGATGGATGGAGGCCGTAACGTTACGACCAAGCCGGGCTCGATGTTTGACAAACAAAATGGTAATACGAGATTTAATCAAGAAATATGAATATTTCGTGTGATCATGGTGTGCATCTCATCAAACTCAGCTTATACCCACAACAAATATCAACAACAACAACAACTACAACTTATATACAATCGTACGTCAAACTGAGGCAAAATTCGCGCTACTCGAAATGATGGGGACGTGTAATTTGTTCGAGTTATACGATAATTTGAGTTAGACGATGGTCGGTCCGATAGAAGATCTCACGACAATAAAAAAAACATGTGTTACACCCACCACCGGATTACACCGAATTCTCGGATGTCGATCGCAACACACCATGGATTGAGGGTGCCCCAGGGACTTCCGATGGAGGGCCGTTGAAGCATCGGAGGGGCCCCGTCACTAGGTCACCGGCCGTTGGAGTCCTCGGTCCGACCATGCCCGAAGCGCGCAACTGAGATTTTTCTGGGGGGCCCCCTAATGTGGTGGGCCCTGGGGCCTGTGCCCCATGGTTAATCCGGCGTTGCCGTGGGCTTGCAGCAGCAGACTTTCTCTCCATTTAAGTTAAAGATCCGTTAACGCGACGTTAACGAGTTGTTATAAGTTAACGAAGCTTATCACTGGTAATTTCGAGTGTGCAATTTAGAAAAGAAAATTTAATTCACATTAATCATATAGTTTTATACTTCAAGTTTTTGGTTGAGTCAATATTTAGAAGGAAAATCCAAATATGACGATGAGTTCAAGTCTGGGTTACGTTTAAACTATCAATATGCTATTCTGACGGGAAATAGACGAAGAGGATTTTCAAGAGGTTTATAATAATCACTTTCTCAAACATTAAAGACGCATTATGTAAGATTTAGAGCCGATCTTCCTTGCTATAATGGTATAAACAATGTATAATGAAGAAAACAATGAAAATATTGAAAGATTCATAAAAATTACTTTACTGTGAGCAAAGATGTAGCATAGATTTTTATTATCGCATAAACGGTATTGGATAAATAAGACTTAGTCTCGATTACCCACTGACGAGCGCACATCAATGTCCCTAACTCTTCAACATGGGAGGGTGGATGGATGAATGGTTGGTCCGTGCGTGCTATATCATAAAGCCTGTCATTTACTCAACTGGCGTGGTTTTGAATCCCCGGTTGTACGTGACAATTAAGGGGTAGGGTCGCCTGTCCAACTTCGTGGGTTTCTCTGGGCCCCCGGTTTCCTCCCACTGCTAAATTCCCCTACGCGCAAGCGAATTATTGAAATAAAAAAATTAAACCATATGTTAGTCCCGAAATGATCTAGATTTGTGTCGAGTGGACGTAAACACCCTCTCTCTCTCCCTCTCTCCCCTCTCTCTCTCTCTCTCTCTCTCTCTCTCTTTATTCTTCAACATGCAGTCGACGGCGTCTGATGAGAGAGACGCGCGCCAAACCGCCAAAATGTTGTCCCGGTTGTTTCCTTTCCGCAATGGAACTTAAAAAGTTCCAACAGAAGTTTACCCATATTATTCAGGTTCTAATTAATAGATTCATTGTGTGTTATTGATTTTCTTGTATGTAATTTTGAATTCTGCACGGAGGTTAATATCCAAAATAACGACCAGGGAGATCAAAGAGATAATTACACAGTGCTTTGTGTTTTGGAAAAAAAATTAATTGATAGATCGTTTGCATCCGATATAACTTATTCTCCCAAAACAGCATTACTATAGCAAATTATTCGAGTTGAACTTTTCTAAATTTGACTTTAGTATGTTAAGCTCCCTTTTTTACTAAGCATTTCAAATTCTGATTGGAAACTCGACTCGATCCACTTCTGGTGAATCATCTGTTAATTTATTAGAGATCCCAATAACTGACTTACCACCCCACACCCATATTTACGCCCCTGTGGTGACCCAAACATTTACTGCACCCTACCCACCACTTGCTTCAAACTATGGTCATAATCCGCCAATGTTCTTAGATCTACAGATTCTGATGACCAGCTCTTTAATCTAGACCAGACCCGTCTCTACCACCTCACGACCACTTTTGTTTTCCACTACGCCCTGCCCCCCAAGTGAACCTCGTTCGTGGAAAGCATATACTATGTCATTCAACCAAGAATCAGATTCAATAATATATGCGTTATCACCATGAGTTATCATAAGTCATGGATATTAAGAGGTCCACTCTGTGCATACAATCAGCTTAAGCTAATTTAAGCTGCGCCACTGTTGCTCCACTTGTTCTCAAGTCAAAACGCTAGAAACCTTGGGTGAGTAACATTTTAACTGTACGAACATTTCAAAGATATTCTCGTGTATTCTAAGTTTGAAAAGTTTAAAAAGTATCTTTTTTTGTAAACAAGTGGTGATTAAGTATGTTCACGAAGAAAAAAGTGTTGCATTATTTTTGTTAAATTTGAAGAAAAAACAGCTCTGAGAATGTTATCACGAAGAAAAAAGTGTTGCATTATTTTTGTTTAATCTGAAAAAAACCAGCTCTGAGAATGTTATCTCTCGGAAAGTGGTCAGTTCGAAATAATTGTTTTAAATCAAACCACTATGGTTTTATATTGTCGTTATTTTGCAACATATCTGTAATAAAAATAAAAATTTCTGATAATCATAATCGTATATGTAATGAAAATAAAAAATTCTAAAATCATAATTTTCAGTTTTCTAGTTTGACGCCTGTTGTGCATCATGGCTGATATACACAGATTCCATGTTGCCGACTTCGTAATATTTAGTATTACAATACTTATATCCGTTAGTATTGGTATATACTATGCGCTTAGTGGTGACAGGCAAAGAACGACATCGGAGTACCTGGTCGGAGGGCGAAAGATGAGTTTCATGCCGGTAGCTATTTCGTTACTGGTGTCTTTCGAGTCCTCGATAATGATGTTGGGAGTTCCGGCCGAGGTTTACGTTTATGGAGTGCAATGGATTATGGCGAACCTTGGATTTTTTACTGCTAATTTGATTAGCATGTGTTTGATAGTACCATTAATTCACCCCCTACAAATCACAAGTATTTATGAGGTAAGCAATATACAACACGACACAAAACAACTGTCTTGTCTACCGTCCGCCCATCATTCTAGAATATTTACTTGAAGATATAGACCCATTTTACTTTTCGGCAATATCAAATGGCAATTTTCCGAATAACTTCCCTTGTTTACGAATTTTGTAAGACTACTATCTGTAGGATAAAGCACGAGACTGGGGTTATGCTGGGGGAAAGAAAGACTAAAGAAAATAATCCGGGAAAAAGAAAACCCGGGACCTGTCATATTCCTGAAGCAATGGCCCGAGAAATCCCTCTCTGGCCATTGCTGGAATAGCGTCGTGTGTCTATTCTTCCCTTTCAATGAAAGCTATCACTTAAGTACAGCAACATGACAGTCCTTCGTTTAATCTGGGTCTTACCTAAAACTTTGGACAGTGATTTAAGGTATTAAAAACGGTGAAGGTATGTTCGTTTCCAAACAGTATTGTTTACATTTCATAGCCTCGTTTGTCACGCAATTAGTTTTACTCCAGTATTCTGCTATGCATGGGTTAATTAGGCATAATAAAATCGTGAGCCATGACGTAACGTTATGTAAACATATTTGGTCCAATATTGGCACTCGTTTTAAATGTAAAGGTTTTGTAGGGCAGCTAGTGATTGGTTGGTAGACGGACTACTGACCAATCAAAATGTAAAACAACAATATCCACTCATAATAGCAGTGTGTAGTGGGATTACCTGCGCGGAGTATGGGGACCTGTAGGCAGAGGTTTTACTGTCAAAGGTTTTATCTGAAGTCTTTCTTCATGTATACGTAAAATGAAAATATCCCAGAATTCCAGAAAGAATAACCTTATATCATTTTTTCTTTTGGAAAAAAACTCTACCCTGGAAGAATAACTCGTCGCAAGTTACACCAGGTAAAGAATATAGCTAAGAGAGCAAAGAGATTTGCCATTATACGTTTATATAAACGAGTATAAGGGGTGTGGGGGGAAGCTCTGATTGTAATTTAATATCTCGTGTTAATAGCAACTATTTCATCAACATTGGAAATTATTATATGTTTATTCATTCATTACCAGAGCCTTATATCCGAAGAAAGCTTCATTTATGACCCCGTCATCGACATAAGTTTTTATAAATATTCATCGGATGTGAGTGCAGACCTCGCCTAACTAATCTGAAGGTGTGACTAGTCATACTGCCCCCGCCTTTCAGATAGTGTGACCAACCATAATACCCTATCCTTTGAGATTGTGTGGCCAGTCATAATGCCCTAGCCTTTGAAATTCAGCCAATGTATTCTTAAAGATATAGTTTCTGGTTGTTCAACTAGTCAGGACCCTTCATAATATAAACACGACAATATCTAATTGTAAGGTAAACGCCAAACTGCATTTACTATTAAATAATCCAGGATCTGACTATGGTTCTGTAGGAAAGTTTGAGTAGGGAGATTTTTTTAAAGAAATGTGTAGTGGGTGCCGAAGTAAGTATTTGAAACTTGGGTGGATACTCACCACGTGGTAGGTTATTCCACAATGACGTCATTAAATATGGCCGCCGACGTTAGGCTATATCAATTTTATCCTACCCGCTCTAGTTTTCCGTCAATTTCTATGAAATAAAGGCCAGAATGAAGCTGTTTATTTAAACTATTTTGAAGACAACATTTTTGGTAATTGCTTTTTTTTTTATTAATTTTCAAGAAAACACACACCATATTTTTAGGCGAAAAGGTGGAAAAAGTTTTTAAAAAATATAAGAAAATTTGCACATATACAACGCTACAACAATAAGAATACTTTAATAACACTCAAAAAAGAAAACATTCGCCCTATAGAAACCGTAACGGTCGAAAGTACTCGGTGGAATGTGATAAATTTATTAGTTTTTATTAATCGTTAATAGTTAAACATTGTGGGTTTGTTTTTAATATTATATACTGAGTGCAACTTTATTTAGTTTTTATTTATATATCAATAGATGTATGAAGTTGGAACCGTAGTAGTCTCGGTCACCCAGAACCTCCTAGTCTTCAACGCGCGGAGGGTCTGGGTCGGTTCTCAATTTTTGACGAAAATTACTGGATAATCTACCACATAAAAAACCAAACATTTGGTTACGCATGGGCAATGGAACCTATTGGCTTAAGTATCCAATGAAAGTATCGGTAAGTGCTAGATCTTATGAAGCCGGGTCGATTTTGCTAGATTCTATAAAGCGTAGTTGAAATATATCCCACAGTTCACTTGGCACATCTATTATTAGAAACAAAATAGAGACGATGAGGAATTAAGAAGATTGTGAGAAGCATTACGTCTGATTCGTGACGAGAGAAAATTACCATTTCAATTGAAACCTTTACAAAAAAAATTTTAAAGAGTGCCATCGTTGACAAGCGAGCTGTTTTGATAGATTCAGTACGTGGTAACTTAAAAGACTGGATAATCCAGACAATGACCTATTTTCCGTCAAATTTTGAGGACCCATCCAGACTAATATTCGTAGAATATTTGTATGGATGATAAGAGACTAGAACCGTAGTGGTGTTAATAATATTTTCCGCTACCTAAACAAGATAAAAAAAATGAAAAAAACTTATTAATACACTAACATTTATCCCGTCAAAAAGACAACCTAAAAACCTTAAATCACTGTTAACTGGGGCTAAATTTGAATCTCTCAGTCCAATTAAGGAAGTTGTAAAATGTGGAATGGATAATTGCGGCACCTGTAGATATTTAATTGAAGGTAAATCATTTTTTTTTACGTTGGAAAAGAATTTTTTGTCAATGGAAGTATGAACTGTAAAGCAACTTATGTATTATATGTCATAAAATGTAGTGGCTGTGCCGAACTGTACATCGGTTGCACTAACAAGTTTCAAGACAGAGTAACGGTTCATAGACATATTATTATCAGGGAACCAAATTTAAAGAAAATCCCTTTAAGTGAGCACCTTGATATCTGCGGTAAAGGCGAATTTAAAATATACCTTTTTTAAGGTGCCGTATTAAGACCCCATGAAAATGAGATTGAAAGAACAATATTGTATTGACAAATTTAAACCCAAATTAAACATTTCGAAATAATTACAATATTATGCTATATATCTACTTATTATATATTGTATGTGTATTCTTCCGTGATGTAATGTCATTGTTATTGTATGTCTTGGCAAGCTAGGCGAAACATGTAGACAATTAAACGATATTTGTTCCCTTTATAATAGAAACATTTAAGACATGTTATTCCCAAAACATAAAAAATAGGGCAATCAGTGCACGCAGAAAAGGTTACGTTCACGTTGCATCAACCATTATTCAAACCAGCTTTGGTGGCAAAATGTTTGTTTTTATTTCTCAGAATCAAGGGATGAATTTAAACTACTATAATATAGACTGCAATCTTTCATAAGCCACCCATGTTGTATTGTATTCAGGAAGCCTGTTTCACTCAATATATTTTTTATATCTAAGTGGACCTTCCATATAAACATTTATCTGCATAGTAAAGTTATGCAAATTAAATATGCATTTAAAACCATTTATATATTTAGCTACCACCTGTAGAACCCTCAAACTAACAATCAATTGTTTATTGGAAATTTCTATTAAACGGAAACTTTCTTGTTGCTGTAAAATACTGTATCAATATACCAAGTGTTAATTTATATGATAATTTAAAGCATGCACGATTTAACACCATGAAATAACAATAAATGGCTTTTTGAAACGGAAACACATCTTTCTTTCGTTATTGTAGCTGTAAAATAATATACGAATTATTGTTTTATAGAGCGTACTGATATTTAAAGTAATCAAGTACTGCAGAAATTTGCAACACGATTTAACATTGCTAGGGTTGCCGCAAGTTAGATGTGAAGAAGCTATAGACACCAAGATATACTCTATAAAGCACAATTTGCAGTAAGCTTTTCTGAAGAAATTTTGCATCTATTCGCAGAGAACACCACTCCCATGGGCATCATTAGGAACGAGATTAACCACAGGTTCATCATTTCTGTCTGATTTTTGTTTAGCTCCAGTATGGTTGTGGTAATCACAAGAACTACTCGTGAGTAACAGACAAAAATAAACCTGTGGTTATTATAGGTCTAGATGATACCACGGACCGACCGGGGTTCCATGGGATCCGATGGGATTCTCTTCGAACATGCGCAAAATTTCTTTTGAAAAACTGAATGAAAATGATGCTTTCATGATATATCGTGGTGTTTTCAGCCTGCGCACAAATTCTACGGCGGGACGATTTACCCAATACTACCCAATTCTACCCAATACTACCTAATACCACCCCAGTATCGCCTTAATATCACCACATACTACCCAATACTACAACATAATACTGCAAAATGAATTTTTTCAAAAATAATTAGTTATACCGTGGGAATTGTACTTTAAATGCGATTACCGAAGTCTGGCTGTTCCATTTGCCTCCCTATATCACCTAAAACAAGCAAAAACTGACCCAATACTATCAAATACTTATCACATACTACCCACTATCATCAAATAACTTCAAAAATTCAACATTTAGATTTACGTCGTGCAATGCATGATACAGGCAATTTTAAACTAACCGAATCATGCAAATCTTTTTATTTGTTGCTGGGAAGAAAAGTCAAATGCCCAAAAAGAGAAACATTTTGAAAAAATTTTAAAAACAAAAAAGAACTTAAAATTGTCGGATGACAAGTTTGCTCAGGCTTCAGGTGTAAAATTTGCTTGTCCAAGGCCTAAACAAACATGTGGCAAAAAAATCGGTCAAAGAAAACGTCAAAAAGCGGAAAAAAACCCAATTAAGCGCTTATGGGTTGAATATTCGTGCATACAAGTTTTGCGGTTAATTTTCACTAAATGAATCTGGCGGGAGAATATTCCTTTTGGTTGTTTATCGTTATAAATGAATCAATACTTGTAGAATAACGTTTTTAGCGTTGATAACAAGGTATACAAAGTCACATTCCCTTTATTACATTTTATATATATCATTTTAAAGATAATAAAATTAACTGCCAAACCACTCGTTACCTCGTCGGGTAGCACATTCGTGTCTCTAACGTTTGGGATTGGCAGTTTATTTTACGAATTGTTTATATCTAATAAATACTGTTTATAAAAGGTAGTCAAACGACTCGTAATTTCAATTCTTATTATATACTATGTAATAAATCTTTGTTAATTTTATAAACTTATGTTAACTTTTTTTTCTCCATTTTTACATGTATGTATATGTATTGATTAAATGATGCCTTATGTTAATATTTTTTTCCATGTTTGAATGTATGTATATGTATTTATTAAATTATGCCTTATATAAATGTAATATAGCATAATATGGCCCCTTGATAATGGAATGAAAACAATAACTGAAGCGGGGACATCTGTGATAACTTTCTGTTATTGCTACCGCCTGACGTTACCCAGGGGTTGAAATAGTTATTTATAAACTGCTGTCCATTTTATATAATAATACAGTAGTTAATTACACACAATGATTAAAATATATACAACAAAATACTTGTTTTTCTTACTTTAATTTCGTCGACTTGGAAATCATCTGCAACACAAAGGAAGATAAATAATCTGCAGAGCAAACTAAAATCTATTTATCGGTTGTAAAGGGAGATAACTGCATATTCATTTTCATTCTCTGCGAAATATCGAATATTCGTCGCAGTAATTAAATTAATGTTTTGCTATTTGACAATATAAGGTTGTTATTTGATGATAGTGGGTAGTATGTGATAAGTATTTGATATTATTGGGTCAGTTTTTGCTTGTTTTATGTGATATAGGGAGGCAAATGGAACAGCCAGACATCGCTAATTGCATTTAAAGTACAATTCCCACGGTATAACTAATTATTTTTGAAAAAATTCAATTGATATACACATTTTACAGTATCATGTTGTAGTATTTGGTAGTATGTGGTGATATTAAGGTGGTACTGGTGTGGTATTGGGTAGTATTGGGTAGAATTGGGTAGTATTGGGTAAATCGTCCCATCCCAAATTCTATGTCTGACAATCGTATCGAAAATTAATTTTTGAACCCCATATTGAACTCAGTAACTCTGACAACTTTATTATTCAAGGGATATCCAAAAGAACAAAAATCGCCATTTTGGATTCTACTTTTATAATTTTAAATTTACCTCATCCGCATGGGCTATTCATAATTAGTTTTGTGGATAGAAATTGAGCTCTGCACCCTTAAAACCCTTATCCTATAGGCTATAAGACATATTATACGTCATATCGAACGGAAGTAAAAACATAATGACGATTAGTTAAAATTCTTACGTTTGGGATTTCATTTCTGCCGTTATGGATTCTTGAATTTTATTTTTGAGATCAGGGAAAATGACGATTAGGCCTAATTTAAAATCCGCCATTTTGGCTGCCATTTTGAATTGCTGATGTATTGGATTTTCATAATTTATCTTTAAATTTAGCGACATCGAAAACCTTATAGCTAAAAGTCATCTAACGAAATAGCTGTCATGAAAATACATTTTTTATGGGGTTTCTTTTGATCCAATTAGTTATTCAGCACATTTCGCCTCTTAACACCATTTGTGTAATATGTATCATTGAACCAAACTTTATTTGTTTCTTTTGCAATTCGTTTGGTGTAAAACGCTATCCCTTCAATCCTATGCATACAGGACAAAAATATAAGGGTTTCACTAACCGGCAACCCTACGATTAGGGATGTATGCTCGGGCGACGGCATAGGTTGCACGCGATGGTATCGTGTCAGCTAAGTCCCGTGACACAAACTGATAAACATGACATCTTTTAATACATTTTTATTGCGTCAAGTATTTCCTCGCGAATACAATGTGTTGAGAAGGATTTGAAGTAAAATTTAGTTTGAATATGCTTTAAGTCCAAATATATGATCAGATCACCCAGTTTGTACCGTGGAAGGTATCTTTAATGTGTCTTAAAATGTTAACAATGGTAACAATTATTATCGTGCCAAATATAATACATATAGATAGGTTTTTATTGTTGCTAGGAATATGTTTGCTAACTTTCGAATCTGGGTGCAATGGAATATGGGTGAGAGATACAGTTCGGTTTTTAAGATCATATTTTTATACTAACTACCTGCGTACATCATTGTCTTAATAGTGTAATCATTTATTTAGAACCATGTCAATTTGGCTTTGAAATATCCAAAAATGGTCTGGCTCCGCAATTCAATGTAGAAAAGTATCCCGGTGACTTTATTGGTGCTTGTGTCTGTGTAGGCTAAAAGATTATGCAAAGTCGCTCTGCATTTGCAGAGCCAATTAGTTATCATGCTGTTCATTTTGTAAATGTATGATTGTTAAAGACTCTGATGGAGCGTGTAAAAATCCCTTTTGAATTCCGTCAACGAATTTCTTATTGTTATACCATTGTAATTAATTTTGAAGGGTTATTTTTTTACATTTTAAAAATTGGGTATTGAGTTTTTGTGAAAAAATAATAAAAGTTTAATGAATATATTTTTCACTTTTGTTCAGACAGACAGCTTCATTCTGACTTTTATTTCTTAGATATGGTAAGAAAACTATAGCAGGTAGGATAAAATTGAAATAACGTCCACGGCCATCTTTGATGGTGTCATAGGGGAATAACCTACCACATGGTGAGTGTCCACCCAAGTCAAAAATATTGCGTCATGTCCGTAGGTTTGTCTTGTGTAATTGTTGATGTGTGGTGCGGTCCACCTGTACTTAATATTACTTATCGAACAAGATATTATATTTCTAGATCACCTGATATATTTACTTCCACAAGTACTTTTGTATCATTACAGTATCTAGAACTGCGCTTTAAAAGTAAAGCTGTACGATTGTTTGGTACCATTTTAGGCGTGCTGACAACGGTATGCAAATGATTAGATATATTATGTAATATTTATATATTCCGTTGCTTATGGAATAGTGGATTTTTATTAAAGTTATTCATATTATTGCTTGGTAACACGTTTAAGACACTTATTAATATCCTTTCTGCTAAATTCAACTTATTCACCAAATGAAATGAAATGGGGTTTAACGTCCTACTCTTTTGCACCTGGGCTACTGGAAGACGGGCATACACCATACAGTGTGCTATGAGGGAAATTTTGCCCGGGCAGCGGCGCTACGGCCTACTCTTATATCGAATTCCAACTGCCAAGGGATCTTTTACGTGTACTCCAATGTGTACACGGGACCACGGTTTGTCGTCCCATCCGAACGACTAGGCAGCTATGTCCTTGTCAGGCCCTCCTTCTGCATCACTGACAATGGGAAATGAACTTTCTCGGTCAATGCAGGGCTCGAACACCCGACCTCCAGGCTAGCGAACCAGCGCCTTATCCACCGTGACCCCCTATTCACCACATGATTCACCAAATCGTTGACACTGAAGAATGCCACTAAATTACGCACGTGCCTAAGATCATTGTGACCTTTCAGAAATCTGTAAATGTATCCCTTTCTTTAATTATAACATTTTAAACGGGTGTTTGTATTATACAGTTATGGTATATGGGCATTGTATTATTTGGTCCCGGGATAGCTTTAGAAGCAGGTAAATATTAAATGTGTTGATTTGGTTTTTTTTAGATATTATACTATAACATCAGAGATTCTCTCTCTCTGCAATCATACAAGCATAAACAAAATTTGTTAGCTTGACCCACGTATTTCAGATGAAACATAAAATTTACGTCTCTTGTCATCCCCCTTGGTGGAAGCGAAAGCAAAGCCCTAAGAAACGGTCGAACGAACGAATGAACTCGTGTTATATTTACTCTCACGGTTTTCTTTCAGTAACCGGGTTTCCCAAAGGTGCTTCTATTGCTCTGATAGCTTTTGCGGCGGCAATTTATACATCAATAGTAAGTATTTTTTGATTTTATGTGTGAAATTGAGGCTTAAATCCACTTTAATTTAGTGACGAGAGATGTTTGACGGTTTGATTCTTTGATAGTTTAGCGTGTGTGTTTTATACTGGTAAACTGTAATACAACCCCCCCCCCCCCAAAAAAAAAAACCGAATGGTTTAACGCAAGTGCGTTAGATCACGCGGCCTGACATTGAGTCAAGTGGCGTGGTTTCGATTCCCCGCCTGTGTGTGACAAGGAGTTGAGTTGTCCTCCGTCCAACCTTAGGGGTTTTTCTGTTGGTCCTCCGGTTTCCTCCTATTTGCATAGAGCCTTACACACAGACGAATTGCTGAAATAAAATGGAACCATTGCGATATGACCTGGTTTGTGTATGTGTGATGGTGTGGGTGGGTGTATGTGTGTTTGTGTGTGTGTGTGAGAGAGAGAGAGAGAGAGAGAGAGAGAGAGAGGGAGAGGCAGGAATATTCAACTACTAATCAATATCTTTGAATTAAAGGGCGGTTTAAAAGCTGTTGTTTGGACGGATGTTTTTCAAGCTATAGTCATGTTTAGTGGATGCTTTGCTATTTTGATAAAGGTAAGTGCTGTTGGTCAATAATTCCTCAAATGAAGATAGACATATACATCCAATTAAAATGTGCGAAAAGGCTAATACATGTATATTTATATTTATTCATACAGGGAACGATATACTCCGGAGGCCCTAAAGCTGTTTGGGATATAGCCGAAGAAGGCAAGAGAATGAATTTCTTTGTGTAAGTGTTGATTCTAAATTTGGTGATTGGTTAGCGTGTGAGCACTGTATCATAAGGTCTGTCATTGTGTCAACTGGCGTGGTTTCGATTCCCGGGTTGAACGTAAAAAGAGTAGGGTCGTCTGCCCAACCTCATGGGTTTTCTCTGGGTCCTCCGTTTTCTTCCAAGTTGGAATTCAATATAAGAGTAGGCCGTAGAGAGCCCCTATCTAGTCAAAATTTCCCTCATAGTATACTGTATGCCCGTTTTTATTAGTCCAGCGTGTGCAGAACCGTACTACTTAAAACCCATTCAATTTCATTTCATTTCTTTTGGGAAAATTATGATTTTAACATTTTAGAAGTTAAAAACCACACCATTTCTTTTTCTGTATAAATTTTCTTTGTAGATTTGATCTAGATCCCACAATTAGACATACTTTCTGGGGATTATATTTTGGAAGTCTTGTGCGTGGACTCGGATTCGCTTTTAACCAATCCACATGCCAGAGAATATCTTCAACACCAACCCTTAAAGACGCTTACAAGTAAGAAAGACATTTCAGTCAATCTTGTATATTTTTATTACCCCCCCCCCCCCTCCCTTTAAAGAATGTGCAGTTTCACAATATAAAGTACTGTCATAAACTAGTATGAATGAAACTAGTTCAGCTCTGAACGTCGGTCTCATTACACTCACCCTGACCGTTCAGGGACTGGCCTATTCAATCAATGTCGAAAATAATTTGAACCCCAGTCAATTTTACTGGGCAACTTTTCACTGCGAAACATCGGAGTGTCAATCCGTGTGGACGTCTGCACAATGTAAAGGAACATCTTAGTGACAAAATAAGACCTTGCTTACCTCGCTAGACTCAGTATGAGCGAAACAACACGCTGTTTAAAATACGTCCCCTCCAATCAATCTATCCTTTCGCCACCATGACACAGTGTGTTGTGATGCCCATACTGACTCTAGCGAAATGAGCAAGGTCTTATTTTCTCACTGAGATGTTCCTTTACACTGTACACGCGTCCACACGGAGTGACACCCATCGTTTAGCAGTGAAAAGTTGCCCAGTAAAATTAAGGGTCAAATTATTTTCGACATTGATTGAATGGGCCAGTCCCTGAACGTTCAGGGTGAGTGTAATGAGACCGACGTTCAGAGCTGAACTAGAATGAAACTAGCTGTAAAGATGGCATTGCCAATGTAAAAAAGGTTGCTAATTATAATGCGTATCACTATTGATTGCACCAACCTAATGACAACTGTCCGATTACACATTTAAAGTAGCCAACTCTGCAGTATCATTAAAAGTCTTCGACATTGAAAACACGAACTATTTGTCAATTTTAATCAACATTGATGTTGTGATCTTACCGGAAACAGATGGACTTCTTATATACAATATTAAAAACAAAATAAACATTTTACCATTGGTACATGGATCATAATACGTTTCAGTACCATTTGTAACTAGGGACTCGACTTTTGCAACGTAAAAAAACGCTAGTTATAAATTATTGCAGTTCCAATATTCCAGAGCATGCCACTTTTATAACGAATTATCTGAACCTATGCTTAATACAGTTTAAACTTTGTTTTTGTAATGCAGAATGTTATTAATTACGACACCAGGTCATTTAATTGCTCTGTCTCTGGCAGCATATGAAGGTGTTGTGGCATATTCCTATTATACAACTCTCAGATGCGATCCATTAGAATCAGACCAGATATCCGACCCTAACCAGGTAAGATACGGTTGATGACAAACCCTTTTAAATTCTTGCATAAAAAAATTCACTCGTTTTAACATTTGGTGAGCAAAGAAATTTCGGAGGTAAGTGTGTCAATTGGAAAGTATTGCAATGTAGACACAGAAACACATTTGTATATATTAAATTTGAGATTTTATGTTAATATTCAGTTTGACTGAAAAGTCGGTTATTCAGTAAGCTAATGCCATCACTACTAAGTGTTATTGTTTGGTAAGATATCACATTCAATTTGTGATATTCAAAGACAAGCTCAATTCACTTACTCAGAGTACGAGAATCGCCATTATCCATTTCTTCATTTCTGGAGGTATAGGTGTCAGAACGACTTACAGGAACGAACTTTTCAGATAAGCGTTGGTGTTTCCCTCCAATCCCAGGTAGTCACGATGGTAATTCCTGTTTTAATACCTTTAAAATATCTTATATCAATATAATATCTTGGTTTATATATTCCATGTGCTATAGAAATTTAGATAATATATTATTTTGTTTTTAGCTCATTCCATTTATGGTTATGGACATGTTCCGAGAGTTACCAGGAATGCCGGGACTCTTCTTAGCATCCCTCTTTAGTGCATCTCTAAGGCAAGTTTCATTCTTATACCTACACGAAAATGAAATGAGGTTTAACGTCCGAATCAAATTGAACCATCTTACCTTACGTTTGTGCCCAGTCCAGTGCAAGATTAACCATTATGCAAAATAAGCACGTAGGGTATCCTGATAACGTAGGCACCACAGAAAGTCTGCTTTGTTAGATGCAAAATTTAGAATATTTGATTTAAAAATCAAATAAGAACTGTCGATTAGTTTTTCATTATGGACCTGTTACCTGTTTTGTCCCTATAAACATACATTATGCAAGAGCTAAATCTACATATTGCAGGTCTTATATAGGCCTTAAATGTTACATAAACTATTAATTAGACATTTACTAACATGAAAGGATCATAATCAACTATCGGTGCCATTTTATGTGTCCGATTTTCATCGGATTTAAATCCGATCTGCTGTTCAACGCCCGTTGATGATTAATCACAAAAATGGATTATCAAAAGTTTGTAAATTGTCGTGATGATAGTGATAACAATGACATTTGAGGCTAGCTCCAACAATGATGTATATTATGTTACAATTTTTCACTAAGGTGTTTGGGAAATTGAGTTTTATTATTTTTGTGAACATTAATTTTAGTGGAGAGGGTGGAACCCCAATAAACCCAGACTGTAAAGTCTAATTTATGTATGTTATATATTAGTTTTGATGAATACGACATCCTCAGTGAAGATGCAGCGCTTATTCGTATGACATAAAAATAACCATCAAGATAGTATTCTTGACATCTACAAAATGCCCCGGAAGTTGCCATTCGGTATCTGAATTATTGAAAAATGTATCTAGAATATGTAAATTATCTAACTCTTTTACCAAGAGGCTTTATTTTTCTGAAAGGGTTTCAATACAACCTCAATCATTCTACTAAATTTCATGAGCTAATTCTTGTCATCGCCGCAAAGAATATAAAAACATTTGAGTTCTAATATTCTAATTCACTTAAAGTTAAATGAAATTGCAACTTGCAGATATTGAATGAATGCAATTTGGTTTGAGTGGTTAAGGCACTGCCTTTGGCCGAGAAAGTTCATTGGAATTTTCGACGTGGTTTCTCCTTGTCAGTGGTGCAGGACCGATGGCCTTGCAGGGACAGCTGTCTAGTCGTTTGGATGGGACGAAAAACCGAGATCCCGTGTATACATTGGCATGCACGTAAAATATCCGTCGCAGTTGAAATTCGATATACGAGTAGGCCATTGTGCCACTGCACGGACAAAATTTCAGCATAACACACAGTATGGCGTATACCCATCTTCATTGGCCCGATCGGTGCAGAATAGTAGGACGACGCCATTTTATTTCTTTTCATATCCCACTTATTTGTCGCCTTCAGCAACATACATTATATCGCGTTTACTCTTTTTCAGCACTTTATCTACAGGATTAAGCAGTTTGTCAGCTATCATCCTGGAAGACATAGTAAAAGAAATACCAAGATATAGTGCCTTGCCTGAAATCAAATATACCGTTATCGCAAAAATTTCAGGTAATCCGCAATAATTTATGATTCTAACATATTTTGTTGCTACTCGACTGGACTTTTTGTGACAACGCCCACACCACATACACTAGAATTTGAAGTATTTATTCCGCTTCATTTTCGTAATATTTAATCAAATTAAAAATGTTTATCTAGCCTTGTAAAGAAATGAAACGAATTAACACCGCAGTGTTGCGGCCATTGGTCACATTCCTGCAAATGCAAGTAGTTTTGCAGAAATGTGACCAATTAGGCATAAGACAAGATTCCCCGTCCCATTATAATTGGCAAATCATCCTAACATACACTATTCACGTTTATTGTTTTAGTTATTATATCTGCGGTAGTTGCTTGTGGTGTGGCTTATATGATAGCACAGGTTGGTGGAACAATGACACAGGTAACTACTATACATCATAATGGTTGTACCCAAAGTAAATCTAGTTTTATTTTCAATGAAATTATAAAAGATTATGTTTTGGAAATAAACATGCAAGCTTTACATTTTCCGGGAGCTTAATGAAACTGAAGCCTAGAAAAGGTGGGGTAAACGACAGTACGAAACTTACGCTGCCTCTTAAATTTTCTTTTTAAATATATTTTCAGATCGCCAGTACGCTTATATCAGCTTTTGCAGGTCCTCTTACTGGATTGTTTTTGCTTGGTGCCCTGCTCCCTTGGGGTAACGTGAAGGTGAATAGTTACTATGGCAATTACTCTTGATCTGAGGATGGAAGGTCTGACAAGGACAGAGCTGTCTAGTAGTTCGGATCGGACGAAAAACCGAGACCCCGGCCACAAATTGGCGTAAAAAATACCTTGACCGTTGTAACTCGATATAAAATTAGGCCTTAGTGCCTCTGTCAGGGTCAAATTTCCCTCATAGCACACTATATGGCGTATGTCCGTCTTCATTAGCCCAGTGGGAGCTGAACTGTAGAACCTTAAACTCCATTTCATCTTATTTCTCTTTATCGGACCTGAATAACATGTATATTTTGTTCATCGCTCCGCCGAACCATTAAAATATTTTCCGGATACTCAAGAGTATCAGGATTATTCAGATCATGAAATGAGGTTTAACGTCATATCTGTTCTGCTTCTACATGGCTAATGAAAACGGACATACGCCATAGTGTGCTTTTACGTGCGCGCCAATGTAAACACGGGGCCTTGGTTGTTCATCCCATCCGAACGACTGGATGGAATGAAGAATCAAGGACAAATATCAATAGCAATAACTGTACTTGTATCTCTATTTGGAGCCGGGGTGGCTCAGTAAATAAGATACTGGAATGCTAACGATGGGGTCTTGGTCTCGGGTTTGATCCTGGTGTTGGCAGAGAAAGTTTCTCGGGTTTTTTGCGGTGTGGTTTCCCCTTTTCAGTGGTTCAGTGTCTGGTCGTTCGGATCGAAGGAAAAATCGTGAATGTGACAGAACCCTGGACAGTTGGAATTCTAAATAAATTTAAGCCGGAGTCCCACTGCCACGGCTAAATCTCCATCATAGCACACTGCATGACGTATGCCCGTCTTCATTTGCTGAGACGTCTTCGTTTGCCCAGACGGTGCAAAACAGTGGGACGTTAAACCCCATTTCATTTTATTTTATGTATCTCTATTGTTATCTCTCTATCAAAAGGGTGCTATGGTGGGGACACTGTTGAGTGTTATATTATGTACATGGCTGGGAATCGGTGCCAGCTTCTCTAAGACACTTCGAAAGGAGCCATGGTTACCTGCGGCGCCAACTGACCAATGCTTAATAGATAATTCGACAACTTCATTGGCTATCAACATGACTATCAGTAACCTCACATCACACGGCGAAGACATATACACTACTACTACTATCGAAGATGTCACTCAAAGTATAGAACCGTAAGCAGTCTTTACCTATAGTATTCTTAATTACGAAATTTCTATAATTTTTACAACCTCGTCACCATGGCACTGGACATTTCTAAATCTCCAAAATCTTATCAATCATCGACACGAACGTAACCGACAAGAATATATTCTGTCAATAGTGCCCAAATATTGCAACACCTGCCCGAAAATGACAGATTTGTTATAGATGTTATTGAGATGTCTATTCTATTCTACACCAGGGCCGGGCCATGCCTAGCTGGGGGGGGGGGCAAGGGGATACATTGCGCCCCAGAAAAATAAGGCGCCCGAGAAATGCCATGCCCCCCCCCCCTTACATCAAATAAAAAAGAAAGAAATCTGACAATCTTTCAATTATAAAATAATACACTTGTTTATGATTACACAGTGATGCTCTTAAGGCATTGATCAGTCGGTTGTTTTTCAGGGAGCCCACATGCCAATGGGATCATTTCCCTGATCCATGCTTATCTAAAGGCTATGGGACGCCACCACAGGCACAGATTTATGGTTAGGGGGGGGGGGCACCGGGAGCATAAAAATTCTGCCACCCCTGACAAAAATCGACCTTATAAAATACAAAATCGACTCCTAGTTATCACCAGACTGGCCGAAAAACGTGTTTCAAGCAGCGTTATTTGTCAAAATTTTCTGATGACGGACCCCAGACATGGGTGTCGCCCACGATAATGCCGTTCCTGTCACCCCTTTCTGGATCTGCGTCTGTGCCACCACATATGCTCAGTAACTTGGGCATTATATTGACGCCCCACCACTCTGCGGCACCCCTTCTTTTAAAATCCTACATGTACGACCCTGTTCTACACATAAAACACGGGTAAATTAGGACCCAACCACAGTTTAAGTGTTCGCATACCTTAAAAGTAAAACTTTTTTCGTTTCCTATAATTATTAAATCAACATTTGCTTCTGTTTCAGACAGGGTCTAGATAAAATGTATTCCTTATCTTATACCTGGTTTGGTGCCGTTGGTGTTATAACGGCCATGGTGGTCGGTTCAACATTAAGTCTTTTAACTGGTCTGTATCATGGTCGTCTTAAACCTTTGTCATTTTATGCAAATGACACGTACCATTCTATACTACTAATGTAGCGTTTTTAGCAAATGAATACCCATTTTAACGCTATTAATCTTATATGAAAATGGCGTCGTGGTTGGTCAGTGAGTAAAATGTTGTTTGACTAAACCGGATGACCCGCCTTCGATCCCGGTGATGGACGAGAAAGTTCATCGTGGTCTTCGCGCGTGGTACCGCTTTTCAGAAGGCCTTGCAACAGACAACGTAGAGTCGTTCGGATGAGCCAACCGAGGACCCATGTACACATTGACGTGCTCGTAAGAGAACCCTTGGCAGTTAGAATTCGTTATAAGAGTAGGTCGTAGCGTCGCTGTCTGGGCAAAATTTCCCTCATAAGACACTGTATGGTGCATGTCTGTCTTTGTTAGACTCGTTGGAGCAGAACAGTAGGATGTTAAACCCCATTTCATTTCCTTATAGGAGTAGCGCTGTTGTTACATCGTAAGGGTTAACACAATTTCTTGATTGTGATTCGTCAATGAATGTGTCCGACAAACTCATCTCCGGCGTCTACCAGAGGCTTAGAAATTAAGTTGTCCATATAGACATGCTCAAAAGACCAAAAAAACTCAATTTATTGCACACTCCATTTTATAACCCTATTTCTCAGTGCTTACGGTGTCTGTTATATCCATTTATATCGCCTGTTGTCATATTTCAAGTTTTAAACAGGGGCGACATTGGTACATAATAGATAGGAAAAAAGTTGTTCGGCTTGCACTAAAAACCGAGGTGATGTGTACACATTGTTGGCATTCATGCAAAAGAAACATTGACAGGTGGAATTAGAATACAAGTAGGCCGTAGTGTAACTGTCCAAGTAAATTTTCCCTCAAAGCACTCTGTATAGCATATACCCCTCCTCATTAGTCCAGTTGGCGCAGGACACTAAGATGTTAACCGCCAATTCATTTCAATAAAAGGAAAAGTAGGCCTTTGCCTACTCTTGAATATTATTTTATGTACGATAAACACAAGCATCCTGTTTACAGGTCCTATGGCACATGAAGATTTAGATGCACGTTATATACTACCTTATGTACCAAAACTAACCTGTTGTTTACCTAACGTCATCAGACATTATCTTCGTTGTGATTTAGATTTTACTAAAACAAAGGTACGATATTAATCTAATACAAAATTACAGTCAAGGGCGTGGTGGCCCATGATTTTAAATGATGATCAAGATCACGTCCGTGCCCCTAAAAACAATATTTATATCTGTGTGTCGCTGGGGTGGGGCCTACCAGTGCTGCTGGGGATATTGGGCTGTGTGGAACATAGAGTCGATTGGTTAAGCATTATGATTGTGATTTATATAATCTAGCATGGAGGTCGGATGTTCGTTCCCAGCATTGGCCGTGAAAGTTCCTTCAGATTTTCCAGCGTGGTTCCCTTTGTCAGTGATGCAGGACGGAGAGTCTGACAAGGACAGTTGTCTAGTCGTTCGGTCGGCACGAAAACCCGAGGTCCCGTGTACATATTGGCGTGCACGTAAAAGCTCCCTTGGCAGTTGGAATTCGAAATAAGAGAAGGCCGCTGTACGGGCAAAATTTCCCTCATAGCCCGTCTTCATTAGCCCAGTACGGAGCAAAACATTAGGACGCTAAACCCCATATCATTTCGATTTATATAATGTTGAAAACACAAAACTTCAAGGGGCGCTAAATTCAAAAACATTACGCAGAGCTCGTCATTGCGCCCCCCTCACTTAGCCCCTGGTTGCAGTACGGGTGTGTGTTGTCGTCGTCTGACACAAATTGCCTACTATTTTTGTCAGTCAACTTAACCAGCTTCTCTGGTAAACTCCTGGTTCAGCTCTGAACATAGGTCTCATTACAGGGCGAGTGTAATGAGACCTACGATCAGAGCCGAACTTGTAAACTCCATGTACTATTAGGAGTAGTAATATAAACATTAGGATCTATTTGATCACTGAAACGTTTAACCGTGTTCCACGTGACTTTCGGAATCACTCGAGTAAACTATCGGCAGATATTCGCGGTTATATACGGAGTTATTGGCCTTGCTTTTGAAACCTATAAGGTCTGTACAGTGGAGAGTTATTGACTTTTGTGATTAAACGGGTATATGCAATTCTCCGATAATCTTATTTTTGTTAATTGCTTGCTCATGATACGATTGTTCGCATTATTGAGAGGTTGGGTAGCTAGCCCAATGGTTAGCATTTGCGCAATGTATAAGTTCTGTCATGAAGTCAACTGGTGTGATTTCGATTCCTCGGTTGTACGTGACAAGGAGTAGGGTCGCCTTCCAACAGTGTGTGTTTTTTTCCGGTTCCCTGTCACTGCTAGAGATCCCTACGCACAAGCGAATTATTGAAATGACATAGTTTGCGTCCAGTGGACGTTACCCCCCCCCCCCCTCTCCCTCTCTCTCTATTCAGTTTTATGTAATATTATTCAGGTTGAAAAGTCAGAGAAATCGGTGGTTGGACTGGAACTTAAAATTGAGAAACCACTGAAACCGGAAGAAATGGTCCTGCTGAATGGCGACGATGAAGCGGGAAATCACCATGCATAGTTATTTCTCGTTATATTATTTTTATATAGTGGACCTAGATCAAATTGTTTTGGGTACAATGTGCCATAATGTACTGGAAATATAGGTGGTATTGTACTGTCAATGATTAGCTATTAAAATATTTTCTACTTTCTACTTTCGATTTCAGCAACACTGGTATATACCTACTTGTCGTGTCGAGTGGACGTTAAACCCATCTCTCTCTATCATCCAGGTTACCCTGATAGATATTTTTGCAAAGGTTTCGTTGACGCTCTCACCCATGCTAATTAAAGAGCTAATTAGCTCTAATTAGGAAGTTTCTTAAGTGGATAAGGTATAGGATTTGAAAGTTAAGAACAATTAGCATTTGTTTCATTCATGTACGAGATTATGCAGAATAAACATGCATTTGGGGATATTTGAGTGGTAGACACAGGATTACTAATGAAGGTGGGACTTAAGAATGGCTATTTTGGGGTCCCACGGCGATGCCCCCGCCCCCCTGCAATCATGTTCCCAGTCTAAAAACCGTTATACTTTCAATGTTTAACAAATCTTCGTGGACTATATCCACAAAATGGGTAGTAGACTGACTAAAATGGATTTTATGGCACGACAGTCTGATTTAGGACAAATCTAGTCTCTGTCATCCAGAAAAATATTTGAGAATAATAGGTCATCGGCTAGACTATCAGGTCTTTTACATTATCATAGACAAAGTCAATATCCAACATTTTTATTTCCTTACATTGTGAAATTTATCTCTTCATGGGTCAAAGATATGTTGTTTTTTTTACATTAATCCTATTTAGTAACCACGGTTGATTATTAATGCAAGAATTATGGAATTTATTGCGGGAAGGGACGCAACTTGGCCAAAGATATGGGATAACTAACCACATTAAAAACCAAACGCCCGGTTACACATGGGCAATGGACTTTTCGTCAACTATTTACAACGGTCCCGGCTCTTCGTATGTCGAGTCGAAGACTAGGATGTTCTGGGTGACAGAGACTATGATAAATCTGATGGGTATATTTATAACACATATACTGATGGACTGAATTTGTCACTTTGTCTTCTGTGCAAGTATGTCATTTATAGGGTGTTTTACAGTTTTGGTAGCTGTGAAACTTATTTCAAAGCCCATGTCTTTGTTTCAGAAATATAAAGCCAGGTTTAGGTCATAACGTTCTCTCTCTTATAGAGTTGTTATGTGACATGCATCAACAAAATTAATATATTTAGTAGAAAATATTAAAGAAACATTTATAGATAAATATTTTTTTCAACCTAAAAAAAGATATTACATATGGTACATGATTGATTGCAAACAATGAATCTGAACCCTAAACAATTAATCAATTAACTTTTTACACAAAAGAAAATCAATACATTTAGAAGCATCAATTAGATCTTTTTTTAATAATATTTATTTAGCTAATAAATGACTATCAAATGAAAAACCATTATTTTAAATGGTTTTTAGAAATTCATAATTTTCACAATAGTCTTGCGAATTTAAACCCAATTCAAAAATAAAAAAAAAGATGAATTAGGGTTTAATATTATACAATGGAATTGACATCTGACATACATATTCCACCTTTTTAGGTCTTATATGGTAAAGCAGTAGGTAAATTAAATAGAAATCCTGTAGAGAGCCAATCCACTTCTTATCACAAACCTTCACAGATAGTATTAGGCAGTTGGATGGTTGGGAGAATCAACACGAACCAAAGTAAAAAAACATCTGGCACAAGAGCTTTTATTTTTCAAGCTCCATCAAAATGGAGAATTCATCAAAAGTATTCCTTCTATTGAGTTTTTGAATTCCAGACTATACAAAACAAACCCATATAAATGTTATATTTAATATAGACACTGTAGCATACTTTAAGGTAATTATATTATTATTAAACATTTATTATGCAAGAGCTAAATCTGCCTATAGCAGGTCTTTCTTTAGGTCTGAAATGTTATCTAAATTATTGATTAGACATTAATTAACATATCCAGACCATAATCAACTATCGGTAGCATCGCTAGCCTGCGATCTTTAGTGGATTATGATCAAATTTATTGCATAACTTTCCTTTACGATTTAATGATTAAATGGACAATCAAGGCTTTTGGAATTGCAGTAGTTAACATTGTTCTTTGATAAATACAGATTTTAGTAATGATGAATTGAGGCTAGGTGGAAATTTCAATCGCATAGTTCTCAGTTCATAGTGGATAAATATGACTTAAATTTTCAACAAATTGACTTTACATTATCTAGTTTTTAAATATTATAGTGCGAACTATAATTATCTCTCAAATCTCCCACAGGTAATTTTGATTAGAGTAATGAATTCCAGGTTGAGGGTATAGCACTTGTTGAATTTAAAAAATTACTTAAAGATAATTAGTGTCTAAGTTTGGTTTTAATCATGGATTTCCTCTTATATCATGCCAGAATTTCATGACCTGTTGCCTTTTACCCCATATTAATTCTCTTCCATAATGCATGTACCAGCTGAAAGATAGACAAAAATTTCATACAAATAAAAGTGGGTTAACATCCACTCGTCACAAACTAGGTCATTTTGAGACTAACACACGGTTCAGCTCGGGCTGTTGCACACAGAGGAAACTAAGTGGGGGACCCGGAGAAAGCATACGAGTTTGGATAGACGACCCCTAACCCTTATCACATACAAGAGAGGAATTGAAACCACTCCACTTGACTCAATGACAGATCCGATGATCCCAACATTATGTTTCATGTAACTAATGCTAATTTCTGATCCCATAGACGGTCACTAGACACTGAGATTGATAGGTGGTCATCAGACTGTAAATTTATGAAACAGAACAGCAATATAACCACAGGAAATGAAAATGTGTTTAACATTATGGGTTTCTACACCGAATGGGTTAATGTTGACAGGCAAAGCTCACGCAGTGTGCTATTGGGAAGTTTTCCTTGGACAGCAGTGTTACAGCCAATGTGTACACAGGACCTTGCTTTTTCATCCCATCTAAATAACTTTACATTGTCCCTTGCACTACCACAGCTACCAATCTGACCATAGCTTGTTGATCTACTTATACTTACATTCCAAAGAATATGCCTCCTAAATGTGCTGCATGATCAAATAGTTTCCATCCCATAACAAGTCCTACTAAATCTAATAAGATAATTCCTTTCATCCCCTAAAAATATGGAAAATTTCAATTTTTTTTTGGTAAAATGTAGCTAATGAAGATGGGCATATGGCATGCATCGGGCTATGAGGAAAATATTGTTCATCAGACATCTACATTTCAGCCTACTCTACATTGAATTCAAACGATCATGGGTTCCTTCACTACTGACAAGGGCAAAACAACCTAGAAAATCCTGACCAACACCAGGATTCAGTCTTGGATATCCTCTGGTTAGTTAGCAAACGCCAAATCCAAAGAACCGCAGATCAAAATATGGACCTCACATTTTCCACACAATCTAATAATGAATTTCTGGACGAAAGTGGTGGACACATTAGCCAAATGAATCGGCTCCGAATTTTATTCTGCTGAATGGGTGTACACACTATTCAACAGCATCACCTTCCTTGTCACATGATTAAACATGGCAATGACTATATCTTCTGGTGATTGGCCAATGAACTCTATAATAG
This sequence comes from Patella depressa, assembly GCA_948474765.1. Taxonomy (NCBI): domain Eukaryota; kingdom Metazoa; phylum Mollusca; class Gastropoda; family Patellidae; genus Patella; species Patella depressa. The sequence goes on from OX419715.1 coordinate 74,031,927, forward strand.
GGCGAATGCTTTGGCGAAGTGAACACATTAGGCGAATATAATTCCGCAGAATATATCAAACATGTTTGATTCAGGTGAATCACTCAACTGAATAGAAATTGGGCTGACTGATAATGGACACAATAGGCAAATTTGATACTGATTGATTGGCAAAATCATTTGGCAAATGTGTTCATCGCTTACCATATGGGTCAATTTTATTTCAAGGGAATATTAGCTATGGGAGGAAACTGAAAGAATCTGGAGGCGATCCTGATCCTTGTCATGTACAAGCGGAGAATTGAAACCATGATATTTTACTCAATGACAGACCTTGTCATCGAACACAACAAGGTTACACCATTTGCCTCCGCCCCCGGTCCCCCCCCACTCCCCATGCATGATACTTACACTATCGGCTGAGAAAGAATGAGGTATTATATCACCAACAAATGCTATACTAAGTCTGGAATCAGGATAACTATAACATATTGCTCCTAGTATAGCCATCAATGCTCCAGACTACAAAATAATAATATTCAATAATAATAATGGACTCAAATTTAATTTACAAATCCTTTCATAAATATAATTAAATATCATTTTAATAATTTTAATTAACAAATCATTTTCATAAATTTCAGTTTTTCATTTAAAAGGAAGGAAGCAATGCTATAAATTGTATATATCTATAACATGTACTTACCGCCCCAACTGACGGAATAAAACGTTTTCTCATAAATTTATTCAAAATACTAGTCATAGATGATACAGTCGCTGGAAAAAAAAAATTAGTATAATAGATGCTATGAATACTTAGAGGGTAATATTAGGCATTTACTCCATCCCTAGAACTATAACTTCAGCCAAACCAATCTAATTTTCTAGCCTTCGGGGTCTTGATATTGATATATAATTAGCCACCGAAAGATTTTTAGTTTAATATTTCAAAACTAAACATTTTTAACTAAAGGTTGTTGAAAAGGGAAACGTAGTACTTTTTGTTTTTATACATATAAAAAGAAAAACTGTATGAAAATCAGAAAATAATGTACTGGTGCATAGGTATGTACCTTGAAATGAGCTAATGAGAAAAATAGAAATGGGTTTTTAACGTCTGCACGACACAAACTAGGTCATTTTGAGACGAACATAGGGTTCAATTTTATTTCAATAATTCGCATGTGCGAAACATTGGCACGCACGTAAAATAATTGTAATTCAAAGACAGCAAAAGTATAAACTTACCCCCACTTAAATAAACGGCTAAGAACTGTTCCTTTCCTAATAAACTAATAGCTACACCAGCGAAAGAACATAGTACATACATATTAACTGCAAAATGCATGAAACTATGCTGACTAAATGAGGAGAGAAGCATTGACATAGCTGGTTTACCTAAAATAAAAATATTGATCGCTGTATTTCATTATTCATTAAACAGTCATTATGCAAGAGCTAAATCTGCCTATTGCAGGTCTTTCTTTAGGCCTGAAATGTTATCTAAATTATTAATAAGACACTAATCAACTTATCCAGACAATAATCAACTCTTGATGTCATGGCTAGCCTGCAAAATTTACTGGATTAGGATCTGATTTGCTGCTCAAATTCTAATCATGATTTAATCATGAAATGGAGAATCGAGATTACGTTTTTTATCCATTGCTAAATTTTCAGTTTAGAGTGGATCAATTTGATGGAATTTTCAGCAAATTCCCTTTACATTATCTATTATAGTGAGAACTGCAAGCTCTTTATCCAATCTCCTATAATGTATCTTTAATATAATACTGGAATGTTGAGTATGGATATATAACCACATGTAATATACTGCAACCTTACTTTAAGATTCCACGACTAACAACTCAAAGTCATCATTTTATATACATAATGTGTATTCCTGGCCACTGTTCAAAAATCAATCATTATACATCAATATTCAATTAGGTTGTTTGGTTTTTTTAACAGTGATCAAGAAATTAAACGCTTGTAAATTGGAAACTTATTACCAAAATAGTACAAATTAGATGATTTTTTTTGGTGATTTTAAACGATTTTCGCAAATTTTTAAACAAAGATTTGATATTTATGAATGTGCTAATTACTAAATACACAAGATTATACACCTGCTAATTAATGACAACCGTATAATTTCTAACCACTGTCTAAAAGGTCTAGGTTCACAAATAGGGATCTTTAGCAGTGGGAAACAAGAGTAAAACAACGCAGTTGGACAGGCGACCCTGCTCCTTGTCATGCTCAACTGGGGAATCGAAACCATATCAGTTGACTCAATGACAGACTTCGTGATACAGCCAGCACATGCTAACCAATCAGCCATGCAACATTGCCCCTCGCCCAAGTGATTGATAGACAGATACAGAGAGAGAGAAATTGGGTTTAACGTCCAATTGACATAGTCTATGTTATTTCGGGACTAAAATACTTGTATTTGAATAATTCGCTGGTGTGTAGAGATCTTTAGCTTTAGGCCAAAACTACACCACAATGACAGACCTTATGATCTAAAGCATATGCAACAGACAACTCGATAACCCAACCCACCCCTCAGCTTGATAGCTATTAATACCAGATTGATGTATAGATTTTGAGAATGTACTGTATTTATAAGCAGTATATGTAAATATCTGGATGTCAGGTGTTTGACCTGGGCATTGGCCTAGAAAGTTCATCCAGATTTTCCGGCATGGTTTCACCTTGTCAGTGATGCAGGACAGAGGGCCTGACAGCTGTCTAGTCGTTCGGATGGTAAATAAACCGAGGTCCTGTGTACACATTGGCGTGCATGTGAAAGATCCCTTGGCAGTTGGAATTCAATATAAGAGTAGGCCGTAGCACCACTTCCGTCATCGTACACTGTATGGCGTATGTCCATCTTCATTAGCCAAGGTTAGGAGCAGAACAGTAGGACGTTAAACCCCAAGTCATTTTATTTCTACGGTAATTTCTATAACTTATTGTCTTTGTTATAATAATTTTGAATAAGATTTACAAACCTGTTGAACATGCGAAATATCTAAGAAGAAATGAGTGTAAATTAGGAGCCCTCCATAATAAAAATACAGCTAAATTACAACAAACTATACCATAAGTTAACTTCTGACCTGGTGAAATCTGATTCCATATTGAATTAACCTGAACAAAAATACATCATTAAATATAAAGCTAAATTTCAGTTAAATTTAGTGGGAGAAATTATATTTGAAAATATTGTACTTTGCTAGGAGTCAAGACCTAGAATGGTTTTGGCTGTTCCCCACTTTCAATGTAGAGTGGGTGATTTTGTGTTCTCCAAACTTTCGAATGAGAATTCAAAGACATCAAAGAGTGTTCAGTGTACCCATCTCAATTTGAATCTAAACTTTAGTTTCATTGGTTAAGATAAAGCTCAGGGAGAAATGGGGTTTAATGTCAACCCGACACAAACTAGGTCATTTTGGGACTAACATGGTTCAATGTAGCAGTCTTTGACAGTGGGAGGAACCTGGAGAAATCTTACAAGGTTGGACAGAGGACTCTATTCCTTGTCATGTACAAGCGGGGCATCAAAACCAAGCCACCTGACTCAATGGCAGATCTGATTCAACACATGTTAAGATAATAATACATATAGAATCATGTATCATAGTATAAATAACCTTGTATAGCACTTAGAAATAACTATTGTTATATAGCACCTTAAAAACGAAATAATAATTATAATGGTATTTTGCTGAAATTGTCTATCAGCGGCTCTAACTTACGTGCTCTCTAAACCCATAATTCTTAAATGTTTTCTGAAAATGTCTTTTTTTCTCTTCTGCATGGCTCATCATTTTTTTGGCATGGTATCTTATATTTTCATAATTCCATATCATAGCACCAGCAAAACTACTACCACAAGCCTGTAATACATACATAATTCAAATTACTGCTTTTTAAAAAGAGTTTAGAACTATAACAGGGTTGCCCCAACGGTTAAATGTTGATTTAAAACCTAAATTAGCAAGATATTTTCAAATGGAATGTGCCCATTAATCAGGAGGTCAGGGGTCCAATCCCAGAGTTGGTTGAGAAAGTTTCCCCAGAATTTTTAAATGTGGTTTCTTCTTGTAAGTACATGTAGGTGCAGGACAGAGTGCCTGGTATAAGAACCTTATCTAGTGGTTTAGATAGGAATATTTCTGGATCTTGATGAAGAGAGAAATATATATTTATCAAATTTGTCTTTGAAAAAAATCTGTGAGTTACGACACTATTTTGGTAGTCAAGTATCTCAAAATAGCAATACTGTTATCCATTTATAAAAAACGAAGAAAGAGAAAGACACAAATTAGCAGTATTCTTTAATCATCTGAATCTCAAAAACCTTCCCATTTTTCAAATACAACATTACTTGTTAAATGATGATTAAAGAATACTACATGTACATTTACCCAAACTGTTAGTACATGTATTTCTAAATGCATACTCAAGTTGAGTATGGGGTAATGGTAATGAGTAATGGTAATGGAATGTAATCATTACATTTTTTAAGTAATGGTGAAGTAATGAGTAATGGAAGATTTCAAAAGTAATGAGTAATGGAAATGTAATTAATTACATGCCACAAATCATGTAATGGTCAATTACATTTCAATTACTCTTCAATTACATTTAAGGCACATATAAATATTTACATATGACAAATTTTATAGCACCAAAGAAGTAAATTAAGTGTATCTGACACAAATCCAATTCATTATTTTATTTTTTCAAAAAGATTTAAATCAGTTCTAACAAATTATAAGAAGGCATTCAACATTTTCTTTTATTACTTTTTATGTAGGACCCTTCTTTAGACATGTAACCTAAAAAGATTCCCCATAAAAAGTAGATCTTTGAAAAGAAGTATATTTTAATCAAAGATTAGTGTTAATTTACAGTCAATCTATCAATCAGTCAGATTAAAAGACAATAGTCTTACTACACTTTAATCTTAATCTCAAGTTAACAAGTGTCAAACCAAACAATGGCTTTCCAGTATTTCAACATTTTATGGTTACTTATAAACCAATCATATGTTTTGTTTTAGAATCATGCTGAATAATTTACCAGTTATACAATATATTAGAGACAAACTATTTGGATTGATTAAGAATCTTAAAAAATACTTTCAATTCATTTTTCAAGACATGAAGCGAAAGCATCAGCGTTTGTCACCATTCCCCTCACTTGAAAATTTGCCTTGATGTTATAATTTATAGAAATAACAATTCATACACAAATATCTGTTAAAGTGAATCAAGGATTATTTTGAGTTTGGTTTCATAGGCTCTTCATGGCGGAAAATAGCGTTGTCTTTTTAATTTCTATGTGAAAAATTGTTTTTTATTTATATAGTCATAAAGTAATGGGTAATGGTAATTAATTACTTTCAATGTAATGGGTAATGGTAATTAATTACATTGCTAAAAATGAGAAAGTAATTGTAATGATTACATTTAAAAAGTAATGGTAATGGTAATGTAATTAATTACATTGGCAATGTAATGGCCCCAGCCCTGTACTCAACAATTAATATCTGCAAAGGATATTTAATGATCATAAATTAATGTACTCGGGTTTACATACACTAATTGCTGCTTAAAGAGAGAGAGAGATAGAAAAGGGGTTTAACGTCCACTTGACACAAACTAGGTCATTTCAGGACTGACATACAGTTTAATTTTATTCAAATTATTCACTTGTGCGTAGGGGTCTATATAGCAGTGGGAGGAAACCGGAGGATCCAGACAAAACCCACGAGGTTGTATTGGCGCCCTACTCTTTGTCACGTACAACTGGGATTCGTAAACCATGCCAGTTGACTCAATGACAGGCTTAATGATATAGCGTACACATGCTAACAGTAACCATTCAGCCATCTACCCCCCCTGCTGCTTAAAAAGTAGGGTTTTCAAATATTTAATTGAGAACATGTGGGTGGTTTCAGATACTTTAAGAGTAAGCACTAAACTGTAAATACTTTACATCATGATTTTACAATATGCAAAGAAAGGAAAGGATCTGACATTAATCAATTGATAACAATATTGCTACTTTAGTTAAGCACGTATACACCTTCAATTAACATTAGTACTCCAACCTTCTAAACTCACTAGAACTGTAAAGCCAAATGGCCCGATAAGTTGAGACAATCTAGATGGTTCATTTGACTCGAAGTTGTTTTGTTTTAGGCGAGATACTTTTGTTGTTTCTTCTCTGCTTTTTCGACTTATAAAACTTCTGTACTGCATGGAAAGATTGTCTTTTAAATTTAAACGGTTGGATTTGGGAATCTGCTTGGCTATCTGTCTTGAGGTGCTGAATTGACATCCTGCTTTTACACTTTGATTTAATCTGAGCCTAAAAGAAAATACATGAATTATTTATATGTAAGTAATTACCATACCCAGAAGTCTTGGTATCTTATATAAATCTCCAAATAGAAATACAATACATGTAATTGTCACCACGATACAGGATACTCAGGTGAAAATTATGAAAAATTGAATGCTAATCAAATGTGCACTTGCCATTTTTTTTAAATGAAAATATATTCATTGTACTCAAATTTTCGTAGCTGGTTTGGACCATTCATGACTAGGCCTAATAATGCAATATCATCTTGGGAATCCTGCAAACGGTGGCATTATGTTAATGTATGTAATAAGCTAGTTCGGCTCTGAACGTCGGTCTCATTACACTCACCCTGAACGTTCAGGGACTGTCCCATTCAATCAATGTCAAAACTAATTGGAGCCCCAGTCAATTTTACTGGGCAACTTTTCACTGCTAAACAATGTGGTGTCAATCCGTGGGGACGCCTGTACAACGTAAACGAACATCTTAGTGAGAAAATAAGACCTTGCTTACTTCGCTAGAGTCAGTATGAGCGACACAACACGCTGTTAAAAATATGCCCCCTACCATCAAGATGCCTTTTCGCCGCCATGACACTCTAACTGTAGGTCAGCGTCCACATTCAAGAATGTCGGTAATACAAGACGGAACAAAAGGTACAGGCTTTACATTGTACAGGCTTTCACACGGATTGACACGTTGTTTAGCAGTGAAAAGTTGTACAATAAAATTGACTGTTCTCCAATCTTTATCGACATTGATTGAATGGGACAGTCCCTGAACGTTCAGGGTGAGTGTAATGAGACCGAAGTTCAGAGCTGAACTAGTAATAAGCCTATTATTTATTGTGAAGAAATATATAGTGTGACTTTGAATAGTATCTTCTCAGATAACAATCAGATGTAGGAATCTCTTTTGACATTCCTGTATCTTTGACAAAATTTATTAGCATTAAATTTAATTTGTTGTCTCGCCTCACAAAGTGACATTGTATTTTGGGGAGAGCAATTTTCCTCTCCTGGTAATTTTTGTATCAAACCAAACCTCGCAGGCCTACCAAATAAAACCGAGACACAGTACTGTATGTCTCTATGAATGGGGTACCAGTCAAGTCGTCCACAAGCAAAGTCGTCCACAGTGAAGTCGTCCACAACCGTTGGTGGAGTCGTCCACACCCGTTGGTGGAGTCGTCCACAACTATTGGTGATGTCGTCCACAACTATTGGTTATGTCGTCCACAACAACGAATAAGACTTGTACACAACTAAGAATAAGACTTGTACACAATTTAATCGTATCCACAACTATTGGTGATGTCGTCCGCTACTAAGAACAATTTAATCGTAATGGAAGAAATAGCTAGTACTATTTTGTTATTTGATTTCAGATCGAATCACAGATGTTTTTGTACTAAAGTTAATCGTACTGTTTGTATATCGTATGATCATTGTTGATAGTTTGATTAGTATTGACGATTTTTTTGTAATAAAGTTAGCGTAAATTAGTCGAATGTGTGAAAGAAATTCGAGGGGGTGTGATCGGCTGTCCTCTGGCTCTGCACTAGTGTGACGTCGTGTTTGATATTCAGTTTTATACCGATACTTTTGAATCCGAATCCTACACATTTCCTTAACGGTAGTGTCATATTTATTTCTATTTACATGTATGTAAGCACGAGAAGCTTGATTTCTCGACTGGTCAGAGGTGTCTAACCGCGGGAAAATTTACAGTTACTATTGGATGACAGCATACATGCACGAATAAAACTATCTTATTTGCATATTGCATGGGGGGTATACGATGTTCCATCAGGGAATTATATTCAATGATGATTTAAATCATGGTTGTCACAGGATCACTGTGTCGTACGTGTCTATCATGGACGAATGAATAAAAACATTTGAAAGTTATGTGACAGACAAAAACTACAAATTGTGTTATGAAAAAATAAATGTATTGTTAAAATAAATAAATGTATTTATAAGACTCGTACACAATTTAATCATATGGAAGAAATAGCTAGTACTCGTTGACTATTTTGTTATTTGATTTCAGATCGAATCACCGATGTTTTTATAATAAAGTTAATGTTAATCGTATTGTTTGTATGATCGTATGATCATTGTTTTGTTGTTCACCGATGATTTTTTTAATGAAGTATTCTTGTATTGTTTGTTAATTGGCGTTATGATTTTAGCAATTTTGATTGTTTGATTAGTGTTTATTGTCAGTATCAGAAAATGCCGAAGTTATGTCACGTATCATTGGAATTCTCCAATGGAGATTCTGTCGGGGAAAACATCCATTGTTTCTCTCTCCGTGTATTCGATGTTCCATCAGGGAATTATATCCAATGACGATTCAAATTTACCTAACAACTGGTCAGTGAATCCATCAATATATTATCCAGTTATTATTTTAATATCTACCGGTACCTGAAATTCACACGGACAGAGCGTGGAAGACGTGATATTCTGAAACCATGCCGAGACTGTCTTCAATGACCACGTGGCTTATTTTATGCACCTTTTATGAATAATCAACAAGCTTGTTTTGAATATTTTACCGGATTATAGAAAGAATATCCATATCCCGAAAGTAAACTATGTCGTGTGGACGACTTTAAAAACGTATTGCTATATCTTCAATTTAAACTAAGTCTTGTGGACGACTCCACCAACGTATTACTATATTTTCAAAATTAAAGTGCCAATCCCGATAACTTTTTGGGGAATAAAACTGCTTAATTTTGTGTTAAAATCCTTTAAAATCCATAACCCAAGGCCCACCTACTAACCCGATATTTGTGATACGCTTGTAAATAACTTAAACCTGACAGTCTTCATCTGGAAATGGAGAACGTTTTATTATACAGTATCTGGATAAAACCAGACTTTTTTCTATAAAAATAATATGTAGGTGAAATTTACCTTTTGTTAACAGTACAGGGCATGGGTCATTCACTGTATAGACCTCCCAAGAAACATTAATCGATTATCAGGTCACCCAAAGAAAACATTGACCCGAAATCTTAAAAGGGTTACGTGTCCGGATAAGCAGTGTTGACGTTCACGTCCAAACGACTCAATATTTTGAGCTGAAATTTTGAGACAAGGTAAATACACCATGCCACTATATTTTGGTCCATAAATTTCATAAATTCTCGGACTTTAATTTTTGAGACTCTGTTCTTATCGGGATTGTCCCTTTAAACTAAGTCTTGTGGACAACTCAACCATCGAGTGTGGACGACTCCACCAACGGGTGTGGACGACTCCACCAACGGGTGTGGACGACTTAACCAGGTTTTTCGTGTGGACGACTTTACTTGTGGGCGACTTGACTGGCATTCTATGAATGTATGATTTGACAGATCTGATCAGTCTGATGCAATGTAAATGTTATGTAAATACCGGTGACGTATTACTTAATTTATAACTAAGCACGTGTTCTTTTTTTCATTCTCATATCAGAAAACATTACAGAATAAACACTTAGCATACAAAAGCCATTTTGTTTACCTAGAAACAACAATATTCTCAAATTTGTTAAATCTATAGCAGAGCAGACAATTTCTTGACACTGAAGCTGCCATGTTGTTTTCTGGTTAAACATATTTTGAATTCGAATTTATAAGGAAACGAAAAAGTATTATAAAACATATCTTTTACAAATAATTTTATTAATCATTCGTTAGAGACTTAATTCAGTCACGAAGATAGAATAGTGGGTAAATCATGACATAAGAATTAAAATGTGCATAACTTACCAAAATATGCGTCTCGGAAAAATATATATTTATAAATATAATCCAATATTTGTAAAGATGGCTGACACGTTGCAACAAAAATCTGTTAACCCCAAAATAATTCGTGAAAAATTGTCTCTGTGGGAATCAAAGTCAGACCCTAGAGCTTCTTTGTCAAGGAAACAAAAGGATTCGTTGATAGAGTTAACAGAGCATTCAAATTATAGACCAATCCCTGAAGACGTAAGTGTATTTCCATTTGACCATTTGTAGGTCTCTGCCCTGGTCAACAAACATTATTAACAATTACTTATAGTTATAATAACTGTCAAAGTACGGTCATCAGTCCGATAAACGAAAGGTCAAAATATTTGGTGATTACGCGCGAAGCAAAATGTATTCATATTATGCTTATAACTATTTGAAAGTTAAAGATACAATATTTGAGATTACCGGTACTTAACCAGTTGCAGTTCTCACTATTATAATAAATAGCTAAAGACTAGAGTAGATAGGCCTAAGTACGGGCACTTTGCTGAAAATTTCAATCAAATTGATCCAACATAAACCGAAAAATTAAGCAAGTGAAGTTTCCGCTTAGCCTTGATCATCAAAACTAAAATGTACTGTAAAAAACATAGTCTCAATTATCCATTTAATAATTAAATCAAGAAGGAATGTTATGGAGTAAATCGAATCATAATCCACCAAACATCGAGAGTTGATTATGGTATGAATATGTTAATTAATGTCAAATTAATAATTTATATAACATTTCAGACCTAAAGAAAGATTTAGTGCTTATATAATGTACATGTACATGTATGTTTAACAACCTCAAACCACTAGCCTTATATATAACAGATGAGTAATTATCCTAGACTATTATTAAAAACACTTGCATTGTTCATTGTTGTACCATCCACTGAATTTCATTTAACATAATTAATATTTTCTTAATTTTAGCTTCCTGTAGATGATGCTCCAGTTGTCACTACAACCTCGACGGAACCACTTTCCCCAAGGGGACAAGATGTCTTCTTTAAACTTTTTCAAGAATCTGGACCTCCAGAAGGAGGGAAAATTGAAAATGCTCAACAGGTACTAATTATGAATAAACAGCTTTCAGTTATGAAATATTCGTAGCATATTTTCTGAGGCCAAAAACTATTTCATACTACTGTACTGAAAGTCATTGCCATTTTTATCCCTCGCCGAACGAAGTTGGGGAAAGATAGTGAAATGGGCTCCGTCCGTCCATCTGCGCATGGTTATAATTGACTAGTTTAGTCCAATTTTGATGACCAGTAAGCATGATCTATTTATTTATATCTTTTTTTTTATATCTAGTTTTTCTCCTGGTTTTCTGAGTTAGAAGAAAATATGGATCAAGATGAAGAATCTCAATACAGGTTTGACATTTAAAGATTTCCTGTTAATGTCATCAGTGACCCAAATCTACTTGACCCGACAAAACCATAGTTTTATTATTGACATTCATATTCAGTTATTGCTCTTAAAAAAACCTGATAAACTTCCTCAGCCAATGCAGGGATCAAAGTACTGGAATATATATTGTAATACAAAGCTATTGCTCATGATGTCCATTCGTTTTTGTAAATTACAGATCTGTAGAACATTTTATGACACCAAAATTCATTTTGATCCATGCAGTGAATCACTAACAAAAGTAAAGTCAATAATATGTTTTCGAACAATATAATATGTATATTTTATATTCTAAGCTATTTGTGAATATCCTGAAATGTTTTGAAATTATTGGTGCATTCTTTCAGAAATTATACGGATGAGTTGAATGGTTATAGACAACAGTGTAATATGGTATTGGATGAAGTAACACAAGCTTTAGATTATTTAAAGACATTACAGAATCAGTATATTAATGTATCGACTAAAACTAATACATTACATGAAGCTTGTGAACATCTTCTAGCTGAACAGGTAAGTTTAGCATTAAAATAACTTTTTTTCAACTTTAATATGCAAAAGAATTACTATTAACAGAAATGTTAGCAGTACCAAATTCATGGCCATTTAGTCAGGAATTTTTATGAAAGAAAAGATTAGATTGTGCTGCTTTAACAGGAGTAATAAGCTGAAGTTATATAGCTATTTACATTCTACATCTCAGAAATTATATTGGATCATACATGTACATGTATGAGGGGTTAGATGGCAGAATGGGTAGTGTAAGAGCGGTGGGTCATAAGGTCTGTCATTGAGTCAACTGGCGTGGCTTCAACTCCCAGGTTGTACGTGGCAAGGATGATCAAACATTTTAAAATCGGTGCATCTTATTTAAAGTCAGTGTGCAGGGATTGGTGGTCTGGTTGTTTGGCATTTTGACCAAACTGCTCCTATTTGCTGCAAAACCAGACAAATTTATAAACGGCGTCTCTTTGACATGAAAAACTCACATTCTTATTGTACCTCAATGTGCAGTGAAGCAAATTTGGTTTCATGAAAGCGATATGAAATTGACAATTATATGATTTGACATAAAATGTTTTTCAGACAAAATTAATGAACTTTGCCGAAGGTATTAGCAACAAGTTGTCATACTTTAATGAATTTGATAGTATTTCCAGTGTAAGTATTTCTATTTAAACATACATTATGCAAGAGCTAAAACAGCCTATTACAGGTCTTTCTATAGACCTGAAATGTTATCTAAATTATTAATTAGATATTAATTAACTTATCCACTCTTGATGTCATTGCTAGCCTGCAATATTTACTGGATTAATTTGCTGCTCTACTTTCATTCATGATCAAATCATGAAATGGATAATCAAGACTATGTTTTCAATAATTATCAGCTCTTATATATCTAATCTCCCATAACGTTTCTTTAAATTGTAACAAGAATCCTTGCATAGGATATGGCATGTATCTGGTAAAAATGTTTTGCATGTCAGTTTAAAATTTAAATCCTGATAATGCACAGAGCCAACACAATATTCCACATGTCAAAGTGAATAAAGCTGTTAACAACTGGGAGACATGGTAACTTGACGAGTGTGGTTCTGGATCATAAATCAGGAGGCCCATGGTTTCAATCACTGTCCAATCAGGATTTTCCAACCTTTGTTTGCATTTGTCAGTGGTGCAGAATGACAGACTAGTGAGGAAAAATTGTCTTGTCCTTTGCGTGAGATAAAAAATTAAGTGCTGTGTATACCACTGGCAGCATAATTGAGAATTGAAACAAGAGTATACTGACTAAAGTAACCTACGTACACTCTTTTTTGGAATTCTAACTGTCTAGGATGAGCAGGACTGCATTTTTCTTCCCATCCAAACAGCTCTTCCATTCAAAAGTTCAACCAGAGACATCATAACCCACTTCTTCTATATGTACAGGCAAATGTTCCCTCATAGCACACTGCAGGGCATATAGCCGGGTTGCAATTAATTGTTAGACCCTATTATATTTCATTGCAAGTTAACGACTAGACAGAATCATGGTCGGCCATACTGATTATGTGTAAGGACCTGAAAACCTTTTCGTCTTCTTTTGTAATGTTGATTCTTTTGGTCTCATTATTTAGAATAAAACTCATATTGTATAAAATATTATTATTCTTACAGAAACTTGGTTCTCCTACCCTATCAGTTACAAATGAATCATTTATACCCATGTTATCCAGAATGGATGAATGTATTCATTATTTTAGAAATAATGTAAGTATGCATTCATTAACCATTATTAAATTTTACATTTATTTAAGATTATTTTGTCGCATAATTTGAAAGAATTTATTGTTCACATATTATCCAATGGCTTGACTAGATAGTACTGTCAAGTTGCTCATTAGATTTATTACTCCAGGTAGGTTTACATAATAATATCAGTGATATAACTGTGAAACTGATGCTGTTCACTTGAAACAATGGCTTTTAATTATGCAAATCATCATTAGTCTAAACCAGAGGTTTTGGATCTTTTGTGCCAATGACACACCTTGGAACGCATGAAAATATAGAGCACACCTGGCTTAAATATATGTGAAAAAATTTGAATCTTGTCAATTAAAACAGTCATACACACATAGAATGACTAAAAATCTCATGTTTATCAAGCAAATGATAAAGACAAGAGTATCCGCGTCAAAACGTCACTTAGTATTTAACTCAGTAATTGTATCCATAAAATTGTCCCTTGTGTTAACATTAGGTGTGTTTAAATCTAAACTTGTTTACAACTTATTATCAAGATTGGCTATTATCTTCCTGAGCATGCAATATGGATGGAGTAAGCACAATCATAAATGTCCATTATTATTATTATTTTCAGGCAAGATATAAGGAGTCCCAGACATATTTGGCACGATTTAAACAGTGTTTGTCTCGAGCTCTTGGTTTAATCAAAACACATGTTACAACTATATTACAAAATGCTACGCTACAAGTTCAACCTAAAAAGGTAAAACATACATTATTATACTTCTTTCTTTGATGCGAGCCACCTTGGCTCAGGGAGTAAGGCAGGGGGGTTGGGTGGCCGAATGGTTAGCGTGCGCGCTGTATCATACGGCCTGCCATTGAGTCAACTGGCGTGGTTTCAAATCACCGTTTGTACGTGGCAAGGAGTAGGGTCACCTGTCTAACCTCGTGGGTTTTCCTCCCACTGCTAAAGATCCCTAAGCGCAAGCGAATTATTGAAATAAAATCAAACCATATGTTAGTCCCGAAATGACCCAGTTTGTGTCGAGTGGACTTTAAACACCATTTCTCTCTCTCTCAGTGAGTAAGGCATTCGCTCACTTACCAGGGATGTTCCTTGTTCGATCCTGGTACTAGCAGAGAAAGTTTACTGTGGTTTCTCATTGTCAGTGGTGCAAGATGGCTGCCCTTACAAGAAACAGCATGTAGTCGATTGTATGAGCTCAAAAATTGACTATCAAACACAAAACTGCTCATTTTATCAAATACACTCTGTGTTCGAGACGGTGGTTATTGCAGAGTTTTACGAATATTTAAACGATGTACAATACAAATATTAAAGCTCGATGGTTCGATCTAACAGACAAATTCTTCCACATGCCACTAAACCCTCAGAGTTAGTTCCCATAGTTCCTTTAAAAACATACGGTCCGCTGTGAATGTGAACACTATGTAATATGTAACATAATGATTTATATTATTTGGCTATTTCAGGACACACCTAATTTAGCAGATAATGCCTTTACATTATTCTATGGTAAATTTCGAGCTAATGCACCTCGTGTAAAATCGTTAACAGAGCAGTTGGAGATTCGAGTCGACAAATCACCAGAGTAAGATCAATGTTTTATAAAGTATTGTTTGTATAGTGGCTCTTTAGAACAGCCAATACCAATTCACCAATTTGCTATTGAATGCTGGGAGCCACAGTTGCTAAGGCAGTAAGACGCTGACTCGCTGGTTTGGAGTTCATTTGTACGATCCCTGAATTGGCAGAGAAAGTTATTCGGGATTTTCTGATGTGGTGCCCCTTTGTTAGTGGTGCAGGAAAGAGGGATTGACAAGGACAGCTGTCTCGTGGGTCGGATGGGTTGAAAAACTAAGGTCCAGTGTACACATTGGCATGCACGAAAAAGATCCCTAGGCAGCTGGAATTCAATATAAGAGCAGGTCATAGGCCCACTGTCCGGGCAAAATTTCCCTCATAGTACACTGCATGGCGTATACCCGTCTTCATTAGCCCAGTCGGAGCAGAACCCCATTTCATTTCTTTTCTATTGAATGTTACTGCTTACTGTTATGTAGAGTATCATCTTATGTTAGATATATACGTAGGAGCCACAGTGGCTCAGTGAGTATGGTGCTAGATCACCACTGAAAAGTAGGATGTTAAACCCCATTGTATTTCAGGAAGGCGTGTAGTGGGCATACTGAGTAATGACACATTTCATATTATTCATCAAACTTAATCATATTCAAGTTTACAATTATATAGGGAAACTGTTGAATAAAACATGAAAAGAACAAACAACAATTCCAATTTGATAACTGATTGGTATGATTTTAGTATTTCTGACAGCAGAATGTTTTGATTTTATAGATATGCAGAAGTATTGACGGAATGTCATCAGTGTTATTTTCTACAAAGAGAGAAGTTATTGGGTCCCAGTATCGCTTCTACTGTTACAGATCTAGCTGCTAAACATGCTCGAGATCATTGTGCTCTGGTAAATATTAAACATAAAACGTTGCCTTAATTACACTAGTAGTAGCTTTTTACTCTATTCAGTTACTAAAAGCTATTTAAAGATTATTATTTTAAATATGAATACCAAAAAAGTTTTGCTCACCTACTTTTTTTTATTACAGGTAAGAAGTGGTTGTGCGTTCATGGTTCATGTTTGTGAAGATGAATATCAGTTATTCTTTAATTTCTTTTCTAAACCAACGCCCTTGTTAGAGTAAGTACAAATAATTGTTATTGGTAAATCTCCACTATTCAGCATGACAGACTGAATTTCTAACACAGATAGATAATAAAAAACTGGTACCAGTGATTTTGAACTTTAGTATTTTTGAACTTGCAGAACTGTGCAGGAATAACAATAAAAGCAGTAAAATTGACAGATACCAGTCTGTGGGGTTGTACCTGACAAAACTGGAATGGCTGAATGATTAGCATGTGCATGTTGTATCATAAAGCCTGCCATAGAGTCGACTGGCGTGGTTTCGATTTCCAGGTTGTACATGGCAAGGAGTAGGTTTGCCTGTCCAACCTTGTGGGTTTTCTCCGGGTACTTAGTAATCAAATTTCATTTATGTCCACTATAAACTGCCACACATAAAACTTTTTTGTTAAATATTTATGAAACAAGATCTGTTGACTACCAATAATAAGATGAAAAATATATTTTATTTATTTATTTATTTATTTTTAGAGAATTATTTATTTATTCATTATTTATAATGATTTGATTTTTAGAGAACTCTGAATAAATGTGTCTCATAAGTTGATATGGACTGGACACTGCTGTTATTTTATGTATATTTTACCTAATGTATATTTTATTGTTTGCAGTGTGTGATACTTCAAAAATAAAAATTACTTACTTACTTATACTGTGTAATCTTTTTATAGCTATAGAAATCTCAAGCCGATTTAGAGTTTTCATTTGCTGAACAAACATATCCTGGTTTTGTCAGTCAGGGCTTAATTACACATTTTTCATTTGAATATATTCTGACATTCTTTATTGATAAACTATTAATTTCATTGCAGTCAGATGCTAGAAAAAATGTGCAATAATTTATATGATGTATTCAGACCACTGATTATACATGTTAATCATCTTGAAACCCTATCAGAACTGTGTAGCATTCTAAAAATAGAAATGATGGAAGAGCATATCAGTAACAATAGTAAGTACATTGTTTGTGTTTTGTCTGGTTTATTTTATCAGGTAGTCTGCGCCAACCAACTAAAGCTAATCTACATGATATGCAACTTTTTAACACCTATAAATATAATTGCAAGAACATCGGAAAGTTTTATGTACCTGGTTCATGGACCATAATATTCTTATTGAATTTATTTGTTAGTGATACGTTATGGGAGATTAGATAATAGTTAAAAACCTAGATAATGTAAAGGGAATTTGCTGAAAATATGAGTCAAATTATTCCACTCTGAATCAAGAATTTAGCCTAGCCTATTCTCGATAATCATTGCTAAAGTCTCGATTATCCTTTTCATAATTTAATCATGAATGAACGTTGAGCAGCAAATCGGATCCAAATCCAGTAAATATTGCAGGCTAGCATTGACATCCATGAGTTGATTATCATCTGGATAAGTTAATAAACATCTATTAATGATTTAGATAACAAGATTTACCTGTTGCATAATGTATGTTTAAGCCAGTAGTTCTAACATATATTTCTGTTTAAAGCTTATATATATATATGTTGCACCACATTACTCTATTGTTACAATCAATGGTGTAGTTCAAATCTGTGCTGCTCCGGGAGAGGGTGTCACAGTGGTTAAGTATGTACGATGCTGGTTCGCTAGTCTGGAGTTCCCTGCGTCGGCTGAATAGATTCATCCAGATTTTCTGCCATGATTTCCCCTTGTCAGTGATGCAGGTCGGCGGGCCTGACAAGAACAGTTGTCTAGTCATTTGGATGGAATGAAAAACATTGGCATGCACATTGAAGATCCCTTTGCAGTTGGAATTCGATATTAGAGTAGGCCATAGAGCTGTTACCCAAGCAAAATTTCCCCCACACGCACAGCATACGGTATGTTTGTTGTACCAGTTTAGGAGAGAGCGGAACAGTAGGACGTTAAACCCCATGTCATTTTATTAAACTTACATGTTTGATTATTTACAGGTCAAGAATTGGCAGCATTTGAAGTGATCTGTAAACAGATGTTGATGGATGTACAAGAACGTTTAGTATATAGAACATATATCTATATCAAATCTGATATATTAAATTACTCCCCAGCTTCAGGGGATCTGGCTTATCCTGAAAAACTTGAAATGATGGAGGTATAAATTACTTTTAATTATAATTAATTAACACATCGGATTGACACTTTCATTTTCTTCCTGATTAGGAATTATGTTGAGCTGTTGAACTATTTGCACTCTACACAAATCTAGTCATTTCGGGACTAACGCCGCAAGAAAACCCACAGGGTTGGGCAAGAGACCCTACTCCTTGTCACTTACAAGCTTGGGAGCGAAAGCATGCCACTTGACTCTATGGCAGAGCTTATGATCACTGACCTCCCAACCTCAAATTAAGTTTTGGCAGCTAAGTACATTATTCTGAGATTTTTGTTATTTACAGAGTATTGCAGAAAGTCTGAAGAAACCAGCAACTAGCAGCCATTCTAGAACCCCATCAAATGCTTCTAGTACAAGTCAAGAAGTAGCTCAGCTAACTGTAAGTCAGGAGGATCAAATAGGAGCAGACTTTGGACAGACACCAACAACAAAAATACCAGGTAGCATATAATTTATGTTAATAGAATGGGGTTAAACACCATAGTGTTCTACTAGGACTGGGCCAATAAATACAGGGCTTATCTAGATAATCCATAATGTTAAAGTGAATGGTAAAGCACTCCCGGAATAAACCAAATGAATTGACAGATGGGAGAATGAAAGAGATGATACTAAATCTAATTAAAGTTAATTTATTTGATCTTAGAAAATAAAAATTTTCTTAATTTGATATATAAACTTTATAGTGTTATTTCTTTATTGTTATCTTATTGTTATTTGTATTGACAGGTTTAGAAATAACCCCAACTAATATGCCGATGTCGCCAGCAGATTTACATGGTATGTGGTATCCCACAGTACGTAGAACACTGGTAACACTGTCCAAACTATATAGATGTATTGATGTAAGTTCCGTTTATCTTAACCTGGGTGTAAAATGATTCAAATAAAATATAAACGTAAAATAAAATCACAGATTCATATATTCTGGACATGTCTTGCGCTATTTTCCAAACGTCCGAAAATTGTCGTCTGTACCTGTCCACTTAAATAACGATGAGAGTTATGCCCCTTTATTTTGGTAAAAATGCCTGACAAAAAAACATTTTGAAATCCCAACACTGGTTGCATTACCTAATTTAATTTCTAAAAATAAAATCAAAACAGTCTCAATGATTACTTCATATAAATGCAAAAATAAAAGCACACAAATAAAAATCTGCCTCATGCAAAGATTTTTTTGAAGTTTTTTTCTGAAAACTAGAATATTTTTTTGTATTGCCTAAAAGCCAAGTTCACTGATGTAAAATGTAAATTTAGCCATACATTAATGTCTTTTGTTTTATAGAGAACAACTTTTCAAGGTTTATCTCAAGAAGCACTACAGGCTTGTATAGATTCGTTAAAGAAAGCTGAAGATGGAATAAGTAAAAGAAAGGTATGTAAATAAAACCCAGGCTATCCACACTAGGAAACTGGAATCGTTTAATTTGGGGTTTTTTGACTTTAAAAAATGCTATAGAGTTTAATTTCAAAACATCGTTTGATAATTGATTATAATCGTTTGAAAATTACAAAAATGGTTTAATTAGTACTATGGTTTAATTTAATGATACAGCGTTTGATTTCTCCGAGAGGGGTTTAGAAATGGACGGACCCTTTAATTATGTCAAGCGTCTAATTACTAGCCGAGTACTTTAATTTCCCGAGATGCATTTATAAATTAAATATTAGACGAAACTTTTAATTTCCCGCGAGTCGTTTAACCGATCGGCTCATTTTGTTTACGATTATTTAAATGTGAAGTACGAATAAAAAATATGAATATAGAAAAATAATGCGCATCAAATAATTGCTAATCTTTTAATTTCCCGCGAGTCGTTTAACCGATCGGCTCTTTTTGATTACGATTATTTAAATGTGAAGTACGAATAAAAAATATGAATATAAAAAAATAATGCGCATCAAATAATTGCTAATCTTTTAATTTCCCGCGAGTCGTTTAACCGATCTGCTCATTTTGATTATGATTATTTAAATGTGAAGTACGAATAAAAAATATGAATATAAAAAAATAATGCGCACCAAATAATTGCTAATCTTTTAATTTCCCGCGAGTCGTTTAACCGATCGGCTCATTTTGATTACGATTATTTAAATGTGAAGTACGAATAAAAAATATGAATATAAAAAAATACTGCGCACCAAATAATTGCTCATCTTACCTTGGTCGTAGTATTTTTATCCATTATCGATTAAAGAATGATTCCACCATTGACAAACATCAAAAATCGGTAAATCACGCCCAATGTTATTATACAATCGGGAATCGGTAAAGCACATCCCAAAAAATGAACATAGCCTTCCACCTGTACGCGTCGCTATTTGTTGGAAATCGGTAAAGCACATCCCAGGTAATGTATTTTCTTTAAATCACAAATGAATGAAAATAGTTTTCCACCTGCATGCGCCGCTAGAAGACATCACAATGTACGTTATCATGGAAGAGTGATGATCTCGCGAGACTTTTACGTTGGCGCCAAAAAGAAGCTATTACTATTTGTCGATCTCTATAGACAAGCTGTCGATCATTTTTAGACAGGACTATAGAATGGCTTCAAACAGTATCAATGACTGATCACAGCCTTGATGTTACGTAATCACTTGGGACAATAAAATGTTGACTGCAGAAGAACGATATCAAACGATATTGCTAAATCAACATTTACTCCCTCAATATATAAAAAATAATGTGTGTTGGTGAGGTATCGGTGTTTTTTTTTTTTGTACTATTCAAAACAAAATCTACATTAGATCTTTATCCCACGAATGTTTCACCCCCCAAAATGACGCGGGTCGTTTCATCCCACAAATTAAAAAAAAGCCCAATTAATACGTATTTTTAATCTTTTATTGATACATTAATAACAAGATGATATCAGTGCTTCGCCTCAAAATATGAGAGCTTTTTATTGCTTTTCCTCGAGGATAAAAGCGCTCGTCATATTTTACATATTTGTCAAAAAACGAACCCCCAAACTGCAAATAAAGCCCATGAAATACAATTTTCGAATAATTGTCGAATGGAAATTTCGGTATTCGCCTGCAGAAAAATATCGCTAAATTTGATTCTGGGTGCTGGAAACATGACGCGTCAAGTAAATATTTTTTTTTCCTTTGTTTTATCTAGTTCACTTTTTTGTCGAATGGAAATTTCGGTATTCGCCTGCAGAAAAATATCGCTAAATTTGATTCTGGGTGCTGGAAACATGACGCGTCAAGTAAATATTTTTTTTCCTTTGTTTTATCTAGTTCACTATATTGTCTGTCAGAAGATTTGGAAAAGGTGGGAAAATATCACGTGTTTTGCGTGTGGTAGAATGAAGGATGAAAGGGGGGATATTCCTTTGATGTCACGTAATCACTGTCTAATACATGCCGGCTTCTAGAAGCCGATATAAATTTAGAAATAATTTAGCGATTTATATTGTTATTCTTGACTATTGTGTTGTCAAATAAAAACTCATAATACAAATCATACTTTATTAATTAATAATATTATAAACAAATAGGTTCCCATTAGATGTTTTATTTTAAACAATAGTTCTAGAAATGTCGGGAGAGTGTCACGTGATAGCCACTGTTGACAAACAGGTCAGGAAGTTATCGCTTTGATGTATCATTTTATTACCGCATGAACTAATGCACGTATAGACGTGCTGTAACTGTTAGGAATTATATTGTATTCAACACTTAAAATATGATAATCTCGACCATTGATGGTACAGCATTTAAGTAAGTTCATATTGGATGGTGTATATTTTTGATTGCGTAGGAAGCGTGGCCCAATTATTACTTCGAAAACACAGGGTTCGGATATGATTCACGCAGTAAAATGGTATTATGCGTTCCTCGACTAATAAAGACAAATATCTACATAGATCATCACGTCATTCGAGACATTTTAATGTGTAATAGTTTTATATCCACCACTATCGGTAATTTATCCGTGTCGGCCGATATGTTTCGCTGTCAATATCTGATGGTGCCATATCGGACCATCACTAGTTATTAATGTATCAATAAAATATTTAAAATACGTAATAATTGTCTTTTTAATTTGTGGGATGAAACGAGCTGTGTAATTTAGGGTGGCGAAACGGTCGTGGGATGAAAGATCTAACGTGGATTTTGAATAGTACAAAAAAAACACCGATACCTCGCCAACACACATTATTTTTTATATATTGAGGGAGTAAATGTTGATTTAGCAATATCGTTTGATATCGTTCTTCTGCAGTCAACATTTTATTGTCCCAAGTGATTACGTAACATCAAGGCGGGATCAGTCATTGATACTGTTTGAAGCCATTCTATAGTCCTGTCTAAAAATGATCGACAGCTTGTCTATAGAGATCGACAAATTGAAAAAGCTTCTTTTTGGCGCCAAAGTAAAAGTCTCGCGAGATTATCACTCTTCCATGATAACGTACATTGTGATGTCTTCTAGCGGCGCATGCAGGTGGAAAACTATTTTCATTCATTTGTGATTTAAAGAAAATACATTACCTGGGATGTGCTTTACCGATTTCCAACAAATAGCGACGCGTACATGTGGAAGGCTATGTCATTTTTGGGATGTGCTTTACCGATTCCCGATTGTATAATAACATTGGGCGTGATTTACCGATTTTTGATGTTTTAGTCAATGGTGGAATCATTCTTTAATCGATAATGGATAAAATACTACGACCAAGGTAAGATGAGCAATTATTTGGTGCGCAGTATTTTTTTATATTCATATTTTTTATTCGTACTTCACATTTAAATAATGCTAATCAAAATGAGCCGATCGGTTAAACGACTCGCGGGAAATGTAAAAGATTAGCAATTATTTGATGCGCATTATTTTTTTATATTCATATTTTTTATTCGTACTTGCACATTTAAATAATCGTAATCAAAAATGAGCCGATCGGTTAAACGACTCGCGGGAAATTAAAAGATTAGCAATTATTTGATGCGCATTATTTTTTTATATTCATAATTTTTTATTCGTACTTCACATTTAAATAATCGTAATCAAAATGAGCAGACCGGTTAACGACTCGCGGGAAATTAAAAGATTAGCAATTATTTGATGCGCATTATTTTTTTATATTCATATTTTTTATTCGTACTTCACATTTAAATAATCGTAATCAAAATGAGCCGATCGGTTAAACGACTCGCGGGAAATTAAAAGATTAGCAATTATTTGATGCGCATTATTTTTTTATATTCATAATTTTTTATTCGTACTTCACATTTAAATAATCGTAATCAAAATGAGCAGATCGGTTAAACGACTCGCGGGAAATTAAAAGATTAGCAATTATTTGATGCGCATTATTTTTTTATATTCATATTTTTTATTCGTACTTCACATTTAAATAATCGTAATCAAAAAGAGCCGATCGGTTAAACGACTCGCGGGAAATTAAAAGATTAGCAATTATTTGATGCGCATTATTTTTCTATATTCATATTTTTTATTCGTACTTCACATTTAAATAATCGTAAACAAAATGAGCCGATCGGTTAAACGACTCGCGGGAAATTAAAAGTTTCGTCTAATATTTAATTTATAAATGCATCTCGGGAAATTAAAGTACTCGGCTAGTAATTAGACGCTTGACATAATTAAAGGGTCCGTCCATTTCTAAACCCCTCTCGGAGAAATCAAACGCTGTATCATTAAATTAAACCATAGTACTAATTAAACCATTTTTGTAATTTTCAAACGATTATAATCAATTATCAAACGATGTTTTGAAATTAAACTCTATAGCATTTTTTAAAGTCAAAAAAACCCCAAATTAAACGATTCCAGTTTCCTAGTGCCAGACACTCATATTCATAACAATCAAGGCTTTATTAAACCCCATACTAAACTGACACTGTCTGTGTACAGTTGACTCCACTTGAGAACAGAGACTAAGCTAGCTGATCGACATTTTGTCCTAAAAACACGATTTTAGTCGAATACACTCAGTATACCAGGGAAACAAATTGGACGACTTTTTGGCATTCAGTAACTACCTGTTGATGACTGAGATTTTTTGTTGCAGGTTGCATTAGATGGACAGCTTTTCCTTGTCAAACATTTATTGATATTACGAGAACAGATTGCACCATTTCACGCAGATTTCTCTATTCGAGAAACTCATCTAGATTTTACCAAATTTAAAGGTCAGTGCTCACTCAAGAACATGCTAACCACTTAGTTTTGTGTTAGTGTTTGAATTTATTAGCTGATGTATTATTTGTTGCTTTATGCATGTCTGATCCCATATATACCTTAATTGTCATAACTCTTTCAGTGCACAGTGCTTTTTCAGTTGTTTACCCAGACAGCGCAGGGGGCAGCCATTTTCTAAGCATTGGATGTATGTAAAATATGACTTGGATTGATTCGACCAGAGTAACTGTTATTTATTGAATCACATCAAAATAGATAGTACATGTTTGATGTTGGAAGTGGTGCATATATATATATATGGGACTACATTATATTGTACATGTACAAGTTAGGCACTGAAAGAGTTATGGCATAACATTTTGATTTGATTTCTAGATTTCTGTGTTATCTTGTTAGAATAAAAATAAAAAGATTAATGAAATCAAGTTAAATATACCAGAAATATATATCAAATCTCATTTTAAAAATGATATATGATTTAATGTAGTCTTGTGATATTAACACACATATGTTGTTTTTAATGCCTCTCTCATTTGGACATTCATTAAAATAAACTTTTCGAAAGAGCCTAGATTAAAGAATTCTTTGTTGAAAAAGTAATAACCTAACAATTTAAGTTTACTAGTAGTTTTTATTTGATAATACTACGTGTTTAATCACCACATCCGCTGCTTTATTTTGCATATTGTTTACTTTGAATATTGTTTTCACTATAACAGAGATGACATTCACCGAACACGGCCTGGGTTTCAGAAGTATAAGGGGTACGTTCATATCTATGTTTATTAGTGTTGTAACATGTGCTGTAATCTGCATCAACATATCAGTCATTTTGAATGACAGCTGCATGTCTATTTCAGTAGAATTTTCATTAAACATACATTATGCAAAAGCTAAATATGCCCATTGCACGTTTTTTTTTAGGCCTTAAATGGTATCAAAATTGTTAATTAGACATTAATTAACTCTCAATGCCATCATTAAACTGTGATATTTAGTGGATTCAAATACATGTTGTGATGGATGATTTAATGTAAAGATGGATAATCAAGACTTTGTTTATTATTGTACCAACAACGATCGAGACTAGCCTAAAATTGAATCACAACTCGGTCTAGAGTGAAGCAAAGTGACTGAAATTTTCAGCATTTTTCATTATCTATTTTTTTTAACTATTATAGTGAGAACTGTCAGCTCTTTATCTAATCTCAACTAATGCCCTTTTAGTCTCTTTAAAAAGCACCTGTGTGGTTTTTACTCTGAGATATACAGATTTTTATTTATTTAAGATTTCTATTATTTCTGCACATGATGAATAAATCTATTGGCTGCAAAACAAATTCACTGCCTCCCATAGATCTTGAACTACTGCTTTTAAACAATTCCAGATATATTCTTCACACCAGGAGTTTGATATAAATTTCAAAATAAATCAGACTGAAAACATTTTCAGTTAATTTAAAGTCTGTTTTTCTTACCAGGAATCTAATTGCCTCATTATTAATATTAGACAATCTATGGCGTAAAACAGCATTCAATTTCATCAGCTACAGACTCACTATGCTAGTAAAAATTGAAATTTGCTTGTTTTGTAGAAAATAACAATAAATGAAATTTTAATATGGGAACCACCACTGGAATTAGGAGAAAAACTGAGGTTCACCGATATACTCATTACTCATTCGCATGGCTGTTGACTAAAATGAAGAGTTAATAGAATAGCCACTGTTTGAGAAAAAATCTCCTTATAGCAATCGCATACTGTAGGAACTTTAACGTCATATGATTTACACAACACTTAAATATTTTTTATACTAATATTAGAAGAATAGATGATTAATTTTACCACATAATGCACAATATATTTATTTATATTTAGAAATCATAACACATAATACATTTTCACTAGAAATCATTTGTCTTAAAAACAATATTTCACGCTTTATACAGTAACATGGGTAGAGATGCTGATTTTAATTTAGAAATGAATAAATACAGAAATGTCTCACACCAGTGGAATTCTTGGTTTATAAAACAACTTTCCATCTTCCAGGGAATTATCAGTGAAATGAAATTCGCCAACGTGTCTGTTATCGCTCGTTAGTTCAGTCAGATATATAGAAGGACAACTTGTATTTGTCATGTTTGACGTCACTTCCCAAATAATTAAGATTTTGTTAGACATCTCCCGTAGCAATGATCCCTGTGTTAAAATTATGTTTGGAATGTATTTTACCAGTTCTTTCACATATGTAATAATGACTGTCACCAATATTGTCCTTTAAGAAGGATATTTATTAATTTGTCTTTAAAGGCCCAATCCCGATAACTTTTTGGGGAATAAAACTGCTTAATTTTGTGTCAAAATGCCTTAAAACCCATTACCTAAGGCCGACCAACTAACCCGATATTTGTGATATGCTTGTAAATAACTTAAACCTGACAGTCTTCATCTGGAAATGGAGACCGTTGTATTATACAGTATAGGGATAAAACCAGATTTTTTTCTATAAAAATAATATGTAGGTGAAATTTACCTTATGTTATCAAGTACAGTACATGGGTCATTCACTGTATAGACCTCTCAAGAAACGAGAATCGATTAGCAGGTCACCCAATGAAAAAATTGACCCGAAATCTTAAAAGGGTTACGTGTCCGGATAAGCAGTTTTGACGTTAACGTCAAAACGACTCAATATTTTGAGCTGAAATTTTGAGACAAGGTAAATACACCATGCCTCTATGTTTTGGTCCATAAATTTCATAAATGCTCGGACTTCAATTTTTGAGACTCTGTTCTTATCGGGATTGTCCCTTTAAAAAGCAGACAGAAAATGCTCCCCACATTTGATTTTATGCCATATAAGGATGACTTGCCATTACTTTGAATTATGTGTTGAATTAAAAGTCTTTTTTAAATTATGTTGAAATGAAATTGACACTCCCCTAAAATGGAAAATATCACACCAAAGAATCAAATAATCTCTATTGTGAACATATTGTTTGTACATATTTTTGTGTTGTTTGTAATAAATGTTCATTAGGGTAATGGTTTCTTTTGTTTACTAAACATGGTGTAAATTGGTCAAAACTCAGTACATGTACTTAGAATTATCACTGGTTAATTCTGATTTTCAGCTACAGTTAATTTGAACTGCATATAGCAATTGAGCACATTAAAAAAAGCACAACACAATTTATATGGAAAAAAACCACCTCTGGTTTGCACACATATAGCACAACGTTTCGGTTATCTGGCGCAAATCATTTTGACAAGTATGTATATCCTCTGATCATTATCAAGCACCAATTTTTGTGCTTGATAAAAACGACAAGAGGTAGTTGTCGAAACATTGTACTGTATGTGTACAACCCAGAGATTGCTTTTCCATATAAATTATGTTATGCTCTTTTATTTGAAGAGATTTCAGTATTTAGGAATCTAGATTCTCTTCCAGGCAATATTTTAAAGCAAAAGTCTGGGCTGTTTTGGTGAATGTCATAATCTATATCTTTATTTATTTCACAACCATATAATATCTTTATTTAATCTCAACTTTTATTTACCAGTAGCTTTTATAAAAGGTTCTCATATATATACAAGATTTGGTATTGAAAATACCCTATCATTAGATTTAGATGGGTTTGTGATGTCTTGATAATATAGAAATTGTTGATTTTCTAAAACTTATCTCTATATGAAAAAGAGTTCGAAAATAAACTAATTGATAAGATGTGTGTCTATATTTATGGTTTAAATTTTTTTTACAGATGCTGCTTATGCTCTGTTACAGAAGAAATCCCAACTATTTGCTTTAAACAGTACAAATGCTCTTCTTCATTTTATACTGGAGGTGAGAAAATTATACATTATTCATTCTCTAAGTGTTTTTATTATTCTTTGGAAGGGGGAATTTAGTCAGTCTGTGCAGCCAAAACTGTAAATGTTGCAAACACTCTGCCAACATAGATGTGGTTGGCATCCGTGGATCTGTTTATTAAATATAAATTGGGTAATTTAGACGAACATCTGTTCTGTGATGCGCTTTTGATAAAACATGAGCATGAGGGTCCCAAAAGAATTAAAATTAAAGTCGTAATTGGCAAAAGAACAATGTAAGTTGGTCAGTCGGGATGAAAAATCAAGGTACTGTGTACACATTGGCGTGCATGTGAAGAACCCTGGACAATTGGAATTCAAAATAAAGTCTAGGCCTTAGCGCCGCTGTCTGGGGCATATTTCCCCCATAACACACTGCATGGCATGTGAGTGTTTTAATTAGCCCAGTTGGAGCAGAACATTAGGACGTTGAACTCCATTTCATTTATAAATCAATGACAAGTGAAAATGTTTGTATTTACAGGGAACACCACAAGTGACTGAGTTTTTTGTTGATTCTAAACATGATGTGGATCAACAATTAAAGAAAACATGTGAAGATTTCATACACCATGTTTCAGATAGTTTAACTGGTCCACTGAAAGCTTTTCTATCCAGGGTAAGTATATACTGTGGTTAAGATGCTGGCTCGCTAGCATTGAGGTGGGGTGTTCGATCCCTGCATTATCAGAGAAAGTTCATCCAGATTGTTCAGTGTGGTTTCCCCTTGTCAGTGATGCATGATGGAGGCGCTGACAAGGACAGCTGTATAGTCATTCGGATGAGACAAAAAGAGGTTTAGTACACATTGGAATGCACGTATAAGATCTATTGACATTTGGAATTCGATATATGAGTAGGCCGTTGTGCGGCTGTCCAGGCAAAATTTGTCTCATAGCACACTGTATGGTGTATGCCCTTCTTCATTATCACAGTTCAGAGCAGAACACTAGGACGTTAAAACCCATTTCATTTCATTTACACTTATTTGTAAAAAGAAACACTTATTGTCACTTGTAACAGCCACTTATCATCATTTGAATCCTGTGCAAACTACATATTTATGAAAGTTGAATCTCAAAAAGGGTTATTGGTCCCAAAAAAGTTCAATTCCTTTGAGGAGTAATAAATATATGAATGATTTACTAAAATTTTTGTTATATTATTAATGTTAACATCTTTTGCTTTCAATATACCGAGGACCTGACAAGGACAGCTGTCTGGTCGTTAAGATGGGACAAAAAACCAAGGTCGTGTGTACACATTGACATGCACATAAAATATCCCCTGGCAAAATTTCCTTCAAAGCCCAGTTTAGAGCAGAACAGTAGGACGTTAAACTCAATTTCATTTCATTTCATTCTGCTTACAATATCAAACAAGAGATTGAATAAAATCTGATTGTATCAAATTGCAAGACGATACCGTTATCTATCCTTTAAAATGATAATTCTTATTTTCTTCAAATTTGTTTTCTGATATTATACGCAGGCAGATTGTAATACATAGGTATTTATTACTTACTTTATTTTTTAGGCATCAGTTGTCATTAATATGAAAAAGGAAGAAGCAACTGCAAGTGTTACGCTACGTCAACAGCCTTTTGCTACACCGGAAAAGGTTCACGATGTTGTGGCAGAGACATATAAAATGGTTAAAACTAAAACCCCAGGTGTATTACGAAGTATGGCTTTGTATTTGGCCAATAAAGATACTGAATCTATTCTCTTTAAACCTATCAAGGTAATGGCAATTATAATTCTATCAAATATAATTAACAGAACCCTCGGCAGTTAGAATTTGGTGTAAATTAGGCAGAAATGCTGCTGTCTTGGCAAAATGTTTGTCATAACACACGTCATGGACATCTTCAATGGCCGGCCTAATCTTTACATATGACCAATCATCATGTTTGATATGTTTAAGCTTGTTCAGGGATTGACAGAACTGTGCCAAGACTTAATTCTTTGTCACTTCATTGCAAACCTTCAAATCATAAACATTTGGGATTGCCAATTGACCCCCCCCCCCCCCCAGCATGCATGATCAGTAAAATATTTAATCTGGCTTCCCAAAAGAATATGGTCATTACTTGCACGATACTGAATCTATTATGGAACTCAAATCATAAACATTTGGGATTGCCAATTGACCCCCCCCCCCCCCAGCATGCATGATCAGTAAAATATTTAATCTGGCTTCCCAAAAGAATATGGTCATTACTTGCACGATACTGAATCTATTATGGAACTCAAGGATCTGAAAAATAACTGTTCATGTTTATACCCACAATTCTAACCCTAACCCATCAAAATAGTTGTACCCGGCCATAATCCACCATTTTTACAGCTTCAATTTGTACATGTAAATTGTTAACCTAACCCTAACCCTTGAAAGATATTTTCCAGATTGGTCAAGATCTAGTATTGTGCTCATTAATTAATTCAAGATGGCTGAGTGGTCAGCTTGGCTGCTGTATCATAAAGTCTGTCATTGAGTCAACTGGCATGGCTTCGATTCGCCGGTTGTCATGACAAGGAGTAGGATCGCCTGTCCAACCTCGTGGGTTTCCTCCCTCTGATAAAGACCCCTATAATATGTACAAGCGAATTATGTAAATGAAATTAAACCATATGTTAGTCTCAAAATGACAAAGTTTTTGTCAAGTAGACGTTAAGCCCCAGTTCTATCTATCTATCTCTCTTTTCTGTCTGCTATTAGTACCAGGTTGGGTTTCCGACCCCATGGTTTTTGTAATCAGTTGCTTAAATGACATGAATCTTTGAGATTATCTTCCATTTAGTTTAATTGTTCCTTTTGGATTTTTGTTTTGTTGGTTATACATATATTGAAGTCCCTATTTTTAAATGTTTTCTTTTAAAAGGTAAATGTTCAACAATGTTTCCAACAATTAGAACAGATTTTACAAGATGAATATAATGAAGAAGATAGACAGATCGTGGCTTGTCCCAGTTCAGAACAGGTATTGGTTAACACCTTTTTCAGCTGGTTATATGGGGGATGGCTGAATGGTTAGCACGTGCGTGCTGTATCATACAGCCTGTCATTGAGTCAACTGGCGTAATTTCAATTCCTGGTTGTACGTGACAAGGAGTAGGGTCGCCTGTTCATCCTCGTGGGTTTTCTCTGTGTCCTCTGATTTCCTCCACTGCTAAAGACCCCTACACACAGCAAATTATTGAAATAAAATTAAACCATATGTTAGTCCCGAAATGACCTAGTTTGTGTCGAGTTCAACCCCATTTCTCTCTCTCTCTCGCCTGGTCATATATTAATTGCTTTGTTTATAAACTGAAGTGTAAATCAAGTTTTTTTCTTGACACCAGATGTAATTATGACCATATATATGTTGTTGAAAAATTGATAATTGAAGTTCATGGGTTAAGCTTAGTATTAAAAAAAAAACTGCTGTGTCCGATTAATTGGTGGGCACAAATGTCAGACATTCCAATAAATTTGTAGGGGCTAATTCTGTTGTATTTTAATGTTCCAATTCTGCTCATGATATTCATTTAGTTTAAACTGAGCTGAGATAAACATTTTGATTTCTCCATGGAATACAACTATCATCTATTTATTTGGTAGGGGGAGGGGCATCCCACCGTCCTCATTCTGTCGGCTTGTTTTATCCAATACACCGATGTTTGAATTTCACAGAACCAAGAGATTTAAATGATCAAATAATATTACTATTATATATTTCAGGTTAACTTGCTGTTGTCAACTTCCAAGTGAACCATTAATATAATCTATAGAGAGGGCTACGCTGTATATAACGAAATATATATGTAATCTGAGGGATTATCAATTAAGACCATATTTCGGGGTCATTCTGTGTCATAAATTTCAAATTTTGGGTGATACCAGGATTACAATCTGATTTATATACAGGGCCCTGTTTCACGAAATTTTAACTAAAGATAAAATCCAATTTTAGTAGATACTTCAATTTTGATTGGCTAAGCACTAAAATCAATCTAATATTATCCAATCAAATTACTAAAATTGGGATCTTATCTTAGTTAAAATTTCGTGAAATAGGCCCCAGATCTATATTTCATTTCATAATTTTATACCGTTGATGGCCTACACTACATGAGGATCTGGCAGGTTGTACTGGGAGACCATGTCAGGGGTCAAACAGGCGAATTTGGATGTTGACCCTAAGACGTCCGACATTGATGTTTTAACAAACACCGTTTTCTTCTTCTGCATCTGTTACAAAATATGGGAGCTGAGGTGACTCAGAGAGTAAGATGCTGGATTTTGACCCGTCAGACATTGATTAATCAATCAATCAGCGTTGACGTTTCTAGTGGTTTACCCACAGTTCCGTGCATCAAAATGCAAAGAACTCACTGTAACAGATCGTTTCATTGGCTATATACCCTCACATCATCCACAACACATCAATGATAACAACTCCTCCAGATCCTAGTGTAGTAAAGACAAGAAAAGTAAAACGAAATTTTGAACTATTAAAAAAAAAACGAAATAGGATCTGTGTTTTAATCAGATTATTACATACAGATTTGTGAAAATTTTGTTATTGATTGTTATTGTTAAAACCTTGGCATCTATTTATTAATAATGTAAGTAATTTGTATAAACTGTGGAGAAATAATTGTAGATATCAGGGCACTATATATGTATATACAGATTGTTGTGTATATTACAGATAATATAATAACTAATATTTTTTTATATCAGAAATGCATTGTTATATATTTACACCTATGCATGGGGCTTTGTTGCATGGGCACCAACCATGCATTGTGTTATGAAATGGGGTTTAATGTCCAACTTTTCTCAACTTATGCCGTACATTGTGCTCTGATTTCGATTTCCAACGGTCAAGAGTTCTTTTATGCTCATGTCAATGTGTACACAGGACCTCGTCCCGGGGCGGATTGGGTTGGGAAACTGGCCCGGGCTCCAGCGTAGGAGCAAGCCAAGACTGGTGGGGGGGGGGGAGGCAGACCTCTCCCCCTGGAAATATTCGAAATATGAATCCCAAATATTCGATTTGGTGGCATATCTGATTATAATCATGTTATCGGGAGCGCTATTTGATTCTTCCTGTGATGGAAGGTCACGAGGCACATGGTACAGAGTGACTGAAACGGAATTTCATAAAAGCTGCTTTTTGAATTTTGGTTTCTGGTGTATCCCCACAAACAGGGTGCAGATGACATAATAATTAGTAAATATGTGGGCGATAGTGTCGGGTGAATCTGATAAAATTTTCGAATGATCGGTCCAATACACCCCCCCCCCCCCATATAATGTTCAGTAGAAAAGGTTTTTTTTTAGATGTATTGGACAAAATTATTTTTCTTCATCCTCCTGGTTAGTCATCCAGCATCTTACTCTCTGAGTCACCTCAGCTCCCATATTTTGTAACAGATGCAGAAGAAGAAAATGGTGTTTGTATAAAACATCTGTTTTTGCAGAACTCGACTGGACAGTCAGTTCGGAACGTCCTGTTTGCCTGGTCTAATTATACAGAGGGTGTTTAATTTTCGCAGCAAAATGTTTGGCTATTTCTTGGAATTTTACACATGACACAATTGTAATATGGAATACAATTTATAATTGTCATGTGTTCTGACACAATTGCTTGGAATTTAAAGACTATTTCCAAAATATGACTAAAAATATTACTAAAATATGACGTAATCATGAGAATGTTTTTCAGTTTTTTTTAAGGGGAGAGTAGTAAGCCCTTGCGCGCTGTAACATAAGGTCTGTCATTGAGTCAACTGGCGTGATTTTAATTCCTGGTTGTACGTGACATGGAGTAGGGTCCCCTGTGCAATCTCGTGGGTTTTCTCCGGGTTCTCTGGTTTCCTCCAACTACTAAAGACCCTATGCTCCTGCGAATTATCTAAATGAAATTAAATCATATGTTAGTCCCGAAATGACCTGGTTTGTATCGAGTGGACATTAAACCCCATTTCTTTCTCTCTCATTTTCTGTTTCATAGTCCTGACATTTTGGGGGATTTATGTGAACCAAAGAAAAGAGAAATGAAATGGGGATTAACGTCCTACCGTAATACTCCTAAACTGGGCTAATGAAGACTGACATACGTCATACGGTGTGCTATGAGGGAAATTTTGCCTGGACAGCAGACAGCAGCACTACTCCCTACATTTATATCGAATTCCAACTGATTAGGAACCTTTACGTGCATGCCAATGTGAACACGGGACCTTGGTTTTCCTTCCACCCGAACGATTAGACAGCTGTCCTTGACGGGCCCTCCATCCTGCATCACTGACACCGGAAAATCTGGATGAACTTTCTCGGCCAATGCAGGGATCAAACACCCAACCTCCAGGCTAGCGAGCCAGCGTCTTACCCACTTAGCCAGGTGATTCCTGACACACCAAAAAACAGTATGACCGGTATGCACACTTAACATGCCATAAAATAGTTTTCAAGTTATAACACCAACATTTATTTATATTATGGCTATTAGGCCTACACCTCTGGCTCTTTTCAAAGCTTTTTCAAATAGTTCTTTAAGGCCATTTTATCTAAAATTATCAGTTTCCAAATCTTCGAAGGTTTTGAGAAATTATCACACAGATTTCCTTACAATATAAGGTATCTTAATGAAGGAATTGGTGTGAAAACTCTCAATAAACTCGAATAAAACCAACAGCAAAACACTCATAAAGCAGTTCAGATTTAAAACAGAAAAGAAATATCTATAAAATGCATTAACCGGAAGATAACACACATGAATATAACATAAGACCCTCATATAAAAAATATATGAATCGGAAGATAATTCGCTTTAGTTATGAAATATATGAATCAAAATATAAAATAAGGCTCTTCATATGAAATGTAAACCAATAGACAAAAAAAAAGGCTTTTAACGAAACGATAAAATAAGACTCTCTTGTAAAATGTATTCACCAAAAGTTTAAATAAGACTCTTTTAAAATGTATTAACTAAAACATAAACTAAGGCTCTATAAGGCTCTTATAAAATGTATTAACCAAAACATAAACTAAGGCTCTCTTATAAAATGTATTAACCCAAAGTTAAAATAAGGCTCTTTTATAAAATGTATTAACTAAAAGATACGTCTATTTTATAAATATATTAACCAAATGCTAAAATAAGGCTCTTATAAAGGTATTAATCAAAAGACGAAATAACTCCTATAAAATGTATTAACGAATAGATAAATCTAGATCCTATTATAACATGTATTAACCAAAGGATGAAACAATAATCTTTTATATATATTAACCGGTAATAAGCAGCTCGCCACTTAACGAAAACCAAAGGTTTTTGTAGCGATTACAATTTCAAATATTCCCAAATGAATCATTTTCACTCGATTGATTTCCCTAAACAAATATATCTAATTAGAAGAATAAAGTCTGAGTTTTCCGCGGAAATCTAGATCCTATTATAACATGTATTAACCAAAGGATGAAACAATAATCTCTTATATATATTAACCGGTAATAAGCAGCTCGCCACTTAACGAAAACCAAAGGTTTTTGTAGCGATTACAATTTCAAATATTCCCAAATGAATCATTTTCACTCGATTGATTTCCCTAAACAAATATATCTAATTAGAAGAATAAAGTCTGAGTTTTCCGCGGAAGACTCTTGGTACGTTTATACAAAGTATCGGAAATTCAGGTGTAGTAGTCGTTATAATCGTATAGATACATACGATAGTACTGCACGGAGCAGGAACGAATCATGGTGTCAACCTCACAATCTTGGAATTGTGACGTCATATAAAAGTTGGTACAGAGTTAAACAAGGAACAAGCATGTCAAGTTTCAAATCGATCATACTTGAATTGTGGTTTTGTTGGGGTTTGTTTGTTTTGTTTTTTTTTTTTTTTTTTTTTTCGAAGCTGGCGCCCCAAAGAAGAACAAGTACATGGCGAGTATGCTTGGGGCTTAAGGACCAGTTCCCAGTCTAAAAAGACAACCGCTGATACATTTCGAGCAGCTTGGCTAGTGATTTTTTCTTTTTAAATGTTCTTAAAAAGTGCCAAATGGGGCGATAATTAGAGTGGCTTTCAAAATTCGTTAACCTTCGCAAAGACAATAATCTATAAGAAATTATCAGAAATTGTTGAAATCGACAGGAATTCCGTATCTCACTAATTTTAACAATAACCGGATATGACTTCTGCATGTACCCACACATTGAGCAAGTGCAATATATATCTTATGGAATAATTCGAACCCACTGAAAACGATTAGATTATAAATATAGACTCAAGAGGTGAAAACGATTTGATTATAAATATACACTCAAGAGGCTAAGGTGGATGGATGGACAGGGGTGAGGACAGCATACGACCACATGAATAAAAAAAATACGGACGAATTGTTCAATTTAAACTTATGTGTTGCTGCTGCCTGTTAGGAAACATTGCGTCACCGCATTTAGATGCATAGTAAAATGTCTTCTTTTTTAAATCTGAAACGATATCAAGTAAAAGTCTAAATTTACCAACCGTCGTCTTAGATTCAAGCGGAACAAGGCAATTTAAAACGTATTAGCTTGTATAAAATCTTCGCATCCCATATAGTAAGCAAACAATTTAATTTGCTGTTTCAGATACGGGATTGGGTGCCCGGGTGGTTAACGCTTGTGCGTTGCATTAGCATTAAATGATCTGTCTTTTGAGTAAAAGGGCGTGGTTGTGATTCCCCAATTGTACATGACAATGAGTAGGGTCGCCTGTCCAACCTCGTGAGTGTTCTCCGGGTCCCTGGTTTCCTCCCACTACTTAATGCGAGTTATTGAAATAACATTGAACCATAAGTTTGTGTCTAAAGCCCAGTTTAACCGGAGCGGGGCCCTGGCCTGACAAGAATCGCGGGGCCCCTTTAAGGAGACGAAAAAATTATTTCATACACTTTTTAATGGTACGCATGCGTAACACACAATTACACAAGAAAAATTACATGTCAGTTACGAATGGTATACAATGCGCGGAAATGACATATAACGGCGGGAAACTGTTATAACAAGTGAAATCGCTGCTAGAAGCCTGGACCGATCATCATCGGAGGCATAGCCCAGTCTCAACCCTCGCGCCGCTAGATCTATTACCGTGAAACTTTCATCTGGAATGTGAATTGTTTCTCTTTTTGCCACGAACCGCGGGCCCCCCTAAACCACGGGGCCTAAGGGGCAGGCCCATGCCTAAACTTGGCCCCGTTTGTGTCGAATGGCCCCCCCCCCCTTCTCTCTTGCTTTAAGCAATACAATTATTAATATTATCATTGTTTACCTCATGTCGTCAAATCTGCTCGTAGATTACCAACCACTGACCATCAGCGCATGTTCCACTTGGGTACGGGATTTGACATTTTTGCCCACAATATGCACACACGGCTCTCACAAAGACTTTCTTTTGGGCCGCACGAGACTTTATTAAAATTATAAAGTATGGTGAACTTTTGGGATCAAGAAACATAACATTACACAAAATTACTGGCATGCCTCTAAACTCAAAAATCACTCCTCCAGCATACCTCTTGAAACAAAAATCATTTGGTACACCTTCACCGCGCTGCTTCTTCTGAACCGTGGTCGGACATTTTGGGGCATGGTCATTACATTGACATGTTTGGTAAACGCCAAGTCGGAACAAACCATTACTGTAAAGCGCATGCTCAGTCACACATTTCCAATACTTCTCTAGGAAGCGCATTCTTCTGAAGCTGCTTTGTTTCCAGTATCCTAATTCACACCGGTATCTTAAATCAGGATTTAATTTTGTTAATTCAATTCCAATAGTGTTTTTATTCAGCGTGACGTATTCAAAATTTGTCTTAACCTCTTTTTGATCACCGTTCTGTTCTATGGCGTACATGTGAAATTCTTGTTTTGCCATTTTTATTAAATAATCGGGGCTATGTTCATTGTTGTAATAGAGGCAGTTCAGTATTAGACGGCGCGAATCCCCAACTTCAACACAGAGTTCGTTCTCTAATACAACAGGTTCAAATAATACAAGATCATTCTTGCACTGTAGGGTTTCCGTATTGTTAGCTAGGATTGATGACACGAACTCAGAACCCTGGAACATAACATAGCGAGGAGAGTACACGTACAGTGTGTGATCTTTAAATTGAATAAATGGCTGGAACTTATTAGACATGTTCGGATCAATACAAAGTTTTGTAGAGTCTCCAAATATAATGGCCTGTGGTTTATCACATATGTCATTGATATAGGAAAAAGCTGCACAAAGTGTTTCCTTCAAACTCGAACAGCTTTCCATATAATATTCAAACTTTCCTGGGGACCTTAATTGGATTACTTCCACGTCTATGTTGAAACCGTACTTCCGGAGTGTCTCATTTAGTTCTTGGGTTAGCTTCATACTTCTAAGATATGAAAGAGACATCTTGAAAGTAAATTCGACGTCTGATACATCGTCCGAAAAGAATTCAATATGGATGCTTGATGAAGAGGTTATTGCAATGTTGACATTTTCCTTGAATTGTTCACCTTTGATGTTATAAATTGATTTCGCACCATATTCAACTCCGATACTGACGAATTCAATCAATTCTAAATAAATATCCCTCAGCTCTTTTGTTGTTGCAAATGAATCTAATGTATGAATCAGATAATTTGAAACGGTGGTAACTTTCAAATTAGTTTGTGTTTTCCATATCGTTCGCATAGCATCTAAATCCATGAAAATGTTCACATTATTTTCTAATCCCCGTTGCCATAGTATAAATAGCTGGTTATCGAAGTGACAGAATGTTTCCGTGTCCTTTCTGCATCTTTTGAGAAAAGATGATTCGTGAATTACATCCTTGGAATAATAACCTTTAGTAGTGAATTTTAGTTGATCTTTTGCTGACGGATTGTGGGGATATACCTCCTTGGGCAAATTCTTCAGAATCGCGAGAAAGACTGACTTGTCTGGTGAGAAGTACAACAGTCCATTAAAACTAACCATGCACAAAGGACCACCCCCAATCACCTCGCCCAGCTTATCAAACGATACGAATCTCCAGCAAACGCAATTTCTCTGAATATGTGATGTATTACTCTCCAATTTGAAGTCCAAAGAAGGGTGGTTTTCCAACTTCAAAAATATCGAGTCCGATTCGTCATTACTTATATTT
The DNA here is from genome assembly GCA_948474765.1 of Patella depressa. Lineage (NCBI taxonomy): Eukaryota > Metazoa > Mollusca > Gastropoda > Patellidae > Patella > Patella depressa. The sequence continues at coordinate 74,071,816 of OX419715.1, forward strand.
TCTTCTGTGATCAGTTGCCAAAGTCCTGATGGAATTTTAAAGTTCCCTAGTGGCCAACAGTTGCAATAGTTTCGGAAAATAAAATCGACCATGCCTGTTATCTCTTTCATGAAACGTAAACACGTCGAATGTATCCACTCAGTAATTGCTTCTGCCGAAGAAATCCGTTGTGGTAAACCAGCTACTCTGGATGCAACAATCAAATCTTTGACGTCAGAATCTGTCAAAACAAGTTTGACGGGAAGTTCATCTTCGAAAAATAAAGTGTCTATTGCAGATTCTATAGCAGCATACCAGGATGGTACGTTGATCCCTTGAAGAATTTGATCTCTTTCAAGTTTAGAAAGTTCACGATCATAATCAGTGGTGGCCAAGCCCCACTGGTTAGATGTTTTTGTGGCATGAACATTCATGAGAAGATTTCGATCCGTTCTGGAATATGACAAACTACAGTTGCTGCTGACTGGAGAATTTTTAATTACCAGTTTTTCTATGGGTAATGGGATGTGACAAAGGAAATTCCTGGCCATAACTATTGAAGATATCTCCTGGCGCAGACTGTGTGCAAAATACTTTCTTGCAGATCTGCCAAGGATGTCGAAGCTCAACATGTCCAAATCTAAAATGAATTCATCTGCCTTTGTGATCTTTTGAAAATCAAAAATGTTGTATTCATCTTGGGTTTGGCTGAGGAGAAGACCTTCGCCATATGTACAGATGTAAGCGATATAACATGTTCTTAAGATTTCATAAAGTGGAAAAGCCTCGGAGTCGTATTGTAAATGGCCGTCACGGATTGCGAATTCCCACAATATTACAGACCCTAGTTTGCCATAGCCTTGCCTTCCAGAAGATGAGAGCGTCTTCACGTATCGGACCTCAATTTCTTTTACGGGTTTAAGTAATGATTTAACACTCCCTACCATATCTTTTGGGTAATGATCTTTCATGAATTCCATGTAAAGGGAACACGAATGAAGTACACTTTCAAGTCCACCAAGTCGCGACCAAACACTTTCTTCCATAATAGTAAGGAGAGCAGAGGTGGTCAGTGCCTGATTCTGTATGGTTGACCAGTTGACTTTTATATTAACATCAATTTCTAGATCTTCCTTTACCTGAAAATATAGATGTTAAACTTTTCACGTAAAATGCTTTAAGGGAAATTATTTCCAATTACAAAAAAACCAACAGAATACATTAAGTAAAATCATATAATATAATATAATCTCTCATACCATAACTTATGTTCACCGAGATGTAAAAAGGCAAGAAACAAAATAATATAAGCCAGAATATTTTTAAATGGTATGTGTTTTCATAATACACATCTCTAAACAATGGCTTACCCTTTCCTCAAGATCTGGAATAACATCACTGACAATCTTCATCTTTAGGAGGCCAGCAAAGGAAATTTCTCCAGGAGGTGCGCTGGAACAATTAAACTTCAGAGGAGAACTAGATTCTCCTGACTTCACCTGCACAGTATCCAAGAGGGCATTATCCTGGCGTACCAACGTGGGCTCTGAACTGGTCGTGCAAATGACACGTATACATTCAATTTGTTTCCAGGCATCTGTGTCGAATGATATTAGGCATGGGTATCTCTGTAGTATGTGGACTACTATTTGTCTTCGTAGTACAACGCCTGGTATCGTTGGGCACTGCCTCTCAAATGTAGCCATATCAACATTTATTTCCTTCCCGTACATCACGCTTGGTATTATAGACTCCATTATCGCATATGAATCAATCATATTTAGTAAATCGGACATTATGAAAGTACTAATTTCATAGCCATCGGAATCGCTGATTCGATTGGTTTCCGAATCCCATTTCTCATCGCCGGGTTTGCGGTATCCACAGACTAAACTGATCGGCAAAGGAATAGCTTCTTTAATCTCAGCTAGTTTGGTCAAATGTTCGTCGATATTAGTACCCGATTGTTGTATAAGGTTAATGATATAAGCAACAAGTTTCATATTACCCAAACTAATAGCATGCATTAGTGACTCGTTTGCAGGATTTATAAGGATATCTTTGTAGTTTTCTCCTATATGTTTGATAGTTTGAATACAATTGTACTGGATTGCACTTCTGATGACATCCGATGCCACTTCTGCCGATATAACATCGTGTTCCTTTATCATCTCACATGCGATATCGTCCATTCCTGGATATGCCGGTACTCCCAGAATTGGCTGCGCCTCTCTACTTTGCATTAAAATCAATCTGGCATATTGACTTCCACCATTAAATCCCATGGCACCGAGAGTAGCCTTTAATATTTTGTCACCTTCTTTGTTGGTACTTTTGTCTTTTAATGAAGGGTGGATTTTTTCTACCCATCCAAGAACTGTTTTTAGGCTAGTTGGATGATTTATGACACGTTCAATGGGATTCCATACATTTCTAATGGGTTTATTGTTTTCCGAGAGGTCTGGTCCTGAAGAGTTTAGGGATTTTTGATATATATTTGACCATCCGATGCATAAGTCAAAGGTACACAATAGGCAGACGTGGTCGAAGATGTCGTGTTCAGAGTGGTCTGTAATCAGGGATTCAAAATCCAGACCGTCTATTAATAAAGGAACGATATCATGTCTCCCTAAAAGAGCTGCAATCATAGCTGGATTGTAACCTTGTGCGTTTTTGGTTTGGCGTAAACGAATACTATCGTCTTGTTCGTTTACCATGTTTATTATGTGGTTGTCTCCCATGGCAACAGCATGATGAAGTATCGTATCGTTATTGGGGTTCGTTACTTCCCGCCCTTCGCCCGTCTCCCAGAGAATTGGAAAACATGTAAAAGCTCTGAACTCAAGTGAGGCAGTCAGTGGAGTATAATATGACGTAAATCTGTCCCCGCTACGACTTAATGATGTATTCAACCATATTTTTAATTCTTCCGGTACATATTTTTCACAATAACTTATCAACGACTGGAGGGCCCTTGGAAATGAATATCTAGCTAATAAATGAAAATATAGAAAGTCTTCATAGTTTCTTTTCATATCACTAACAAGAATTTCCCTTTCCGTATTGATAAGCCACCATACTGCCACTTGGTCACCTTTTATAATATATTCGTCTAATTTGGTTTGATCAGATTTACCACGTTTCTGAAATCTTAATGGATAATACGGCTTCGAAAGTGTCATTATATTCGGAGCATTGGACTCAGTAGATTTGTTTGATCCCATTAAATAACTGAAAAACCCGACATTATTCCGGTAATTATGATGATTGTCTATAGTCAACGACACCTCCCATTTGGATTGGAGATCCAAATACAGCTTAATGTGTCCGAAGAGTTTGGCATAGTCTAAGGGGGTAAACCCATAAGCATCGGGTGACAATAACGTTTCTCGGATCTTGGATTTGTCCATTTTTTTCAAAATCATTTCAATAAAATCAATCATGTTGTATCTACAAGCCAGGTGCAGGATTTCCTTTTTAGATATTTCTGTCTCAATCATAGCCTGGGTAAGATACTCCCCAGACCCAAATAACTCAATGCACAATTTCTCATGTCCATTTGTGGCAGCAATCGATAGATATTCAAAAATGGTACTGAAAGTTTCAGAGCCATCGGAAATCAATTTCCACATATTTATGGAACCCGTTTTGCAAATACACTTGCAATGTTCTTTATCAACATTTCTATTTTTGATCAATGATTCAAAGAGTGTTGTAAATCTGGACACATCTGAGCACAATCCAAAGCATTCAAGAATGCAAGAAGATCTCCCCGAGGTCCAGGGTAGTATAAATTGCTTCATAATGTCAATTTCAATAGAGTACAGTTTGACTAAGAAAGAAGCGAGTGCGTCTTTTCCCTTGATTATAGCGATACCAATACAAGTATGAATTATGGCCCCCTTGTCACTTTCACCCTGCAAAACAGCCTGCCAGAATGCTTTTGTAAACGCTTCATCCCCGTTACTGATGGCTCGATAGAGGACCGGAAGCCAGTACTGTAATAAATCAGACTTGGATGACGAAGATAGTGTTTGACTTTTTAAGATAACAAGCAAAAGGTGACTCATATCATGGCGTGCTGCTAATTGAAGTGTCAATGGCGCTATAACACATTTCAGTTGAGATAAAGATATTAAATAATTAAGTATCTCTGATCTGTCTTCATCCTTACTACCGCTACTTGAAACTGAGAATATTAACAATAAATCAATAAACGAATACGTTCCCAAAAGTGGCATTTCCAAACGTTTACGTATCAAATTACGATGGAACTTTCTTTCTAGAACTTTTAAAAATCGGCAGTTACCAAGCATTGCCAATACCAAAAACGTATCTTCTGTGAGATCTTCTTTTTGAAGCGTCCGTTGCAAAAAATCTTCGCTGTTTTCAATAGAAAGAAAAGACGAAGGCTTGATCCACTTGACCGACTGAAATAATTCCCAAACTCGCGTGTACAATCCACTGCTATCAGTTTGGGGATTCAGACTCAATCTACATTTGTTTAAAAATCTGGGAAAGTCGATGAAAGTTGTTAGAAATGATATGATATATGTATGTTGATTCTTTTCTGGAGCGCGAAATAACCCTTTCTCCAAGCATAGCGCATATGTTTCGTTTTGGTGATTTAAAGCGGCTGCGACACCGGGATCTTGCTCTAATGCATGCGCGTACACATGACCTAAGGGTTGATTCAGTGCATCAAGCATAACTTGGCGATTACCCCCTGCAGCAGCGGCATGTAACAAAGTAGTGCCATTGTTGGCAGCAATTGTTGACAGGCTTAAGAGATTTTTTAGTCGCCATTTTGATGAAGAATCTATCCCAGTGAGTTTGTTATCAATGGTTAATCCTTCTCGAGTTTTTAGTCCATTTAGAAGTAACATTTCTAAGATATTCCAATGTTGGTGTTTCATTGATAAGAGCACAAGGTTTGGGCATATTGACTCTAATTGTTTGAAATCATCTAGGTGTGTCATGCTGGACAGGATTGCTTTCAGTGCATCATCCAAACCCCACCGTGTCACCATTTTGATTACAAAATGACAATTAGAGGGATGCAGGAGGTTTTCCATGTGGTCTTTTTTGTCCTTAACTAAAGGCAGAACAAGTCCAGAAAAGATATCCCGGAGTACGTTGGGAGTTTTCCTCCTTGCAGCTACATCCATCAACTCAAGAGTTATCGACTGGGTCAGGTCATCTTTCTGTTTGGTCAAGCGTACTACTGTTTTCGAACATAATGTATCGCTCGCTTTCTGTATAAGGGTCATAACCCTATATGAACTGGAAGAAAATTACGAAAAACATTAAGTTACCCAGATTAATAATACCATTTTCATATATTGTGGGGTTAATTTAAGCCATTTTCATTTTATACAAATTGGTTTACTTAAGCCCTGTTCCAATCTGATTAAAATCCGGGTCGTGCTTTGTTTCGCTTTTTATATTTCAAAACGAATGGAACGAAATATACATCTATGTTTTAATTAGATTCCTATTAAACGATAAAATCTATTTTTGCTGTGCTATGCAATAACACAGGCCTTTCAAAAATATGAAGAAGGTTGGGTTGGGGTTAAGGTAATAATAATACAAAACAGCAATTAGTTGGGGTTCGGATTACGAATTTAGTGGAGGGTTAAAATATGGGTTTTGTTTAGGTAATCATATATGATACATATTGTATCGAATAGGTTATCTTTGTTCATAAATACAGTATTATCTAGCTTATCTTTGTACTATAGAAACTGTTGTTTCGAATAACATTGTTCTAATTACATATAAGAGTTATAAAAGTATTTTACCGAGATGTGCTCTTGTTATTGTCTGTAGCAGTGGTCGGTTGATCGTGATCCTCTGAATTCTGCATCGATAATTGTACCGAGTCATCCTTTTTGCTGCTTGTATTATACTGTTTGGATATGGGGTCCACTCTACAAATAAATGTAAAATTATGAATATATATTACGAATGCACTTACATGTAGTGGCCTGGTCCGTAGCCAGAATCTGGGCTTAAAGTAGAATGGACAAGCAAGGGAAAGGGTCTTGGGATGCTCCTCTTGAACATTTGAAAATCAAACTACCGCAAATGCTATTCCCTGCGCTTTGGAACTGTAAATTGGGGAAGGAATCACAACATAAAACGTGTGTAAAGCTGGTCATATATGAGTAAAATTATTTGAAAGTAGGGTGAAACACACAATTTACAGTTCTAATTTGAACACGAAATTACCACAGAACTAGTCTTAAAAATTTGGAAAATTAAACACCACAAGTGCTAATTCCTGTACTCTGGGACAGTACGGTGGGTCGGGGATGGCATCAAAAATCTAAAGTATTCACAAAAACATATAACAACAGTAGTCATATAGATATTAAAAATTCTTTAAAAACTACACAACATTGCCAAAATTATAATTGAGATTATTTGTTTGTTGGCTTGACAAACGATCTATTTTTGATTGAAAAAAGACAAACAACATTTTAACTTTTTTCGCACTTAAATTTGAAAATGAAAGTGTTTAGTTTTGACTGGATACAAAACCAGATCCAAAATATGTGTCGATTAAGGCAAGCTAATTAATAAGAAGGCAAGTTGTCGAATGTTGGTGCCCATGGATCAAACCCACACACATAATCCCTAAATTACTGTCATGAGCTCACAGAAAATGACATGGGACGGATTCATCTGTGTCTCTCATCATAACGGATTTTTACTGAAAGTACTGTAGATGGCGACAAACCTTCCAGTAGGATACTTGGTGAGATTGATAGGTATATTATTCCGAAGTAAAACGTCCGTTAATTCCCAGTCTTCGTGGAATATAGACCAGTCCAAACAATTACCATAGTCTGTGTCTTGAAATAATGGTGAACAGCCCCTTTTTAAATGGAAAAGAGGATAACAAATTGATACACGGTAATGTTACTTTGTCTTCTATGGGAGACCACGCTGGAGAATTACCAGCTGACAGACTCCAATGCCAAATTGACCGGGCCACAGAAGCACATCCCATAGATTTCACTGACACAGCTCATATCAGACCATCTTTGACCAAATTTGTAAATGAAAATATCCCAAAACGAAACTCTCCTTAGGCGCTGATGCTGTTACCCTAGTAGCGAATTAGGTAAAATGCCATTCAGCTGATGCGTTAATGACTCACCCAGGATGTAAGAGACAAATATTAGGGGTTTAGTTATTTTACACTGATAAATGTTTTATACTTACTTATTCAATAAATATTTCACTATTTCTAATCTCTTCGTTGGTTGCCTTTCAACTTTTAACTTTATAAACTTTGAATTTACTAAAACAAATAAAATCTTATACTATACAATAAAAATATTTTCATATAGGGGGTATCAAATACAAATATACAAAAAGACTCATGAAAGGTGATTTATTATCAGGTATATGATAGAGAGGGTAAACAAAATACCAAGCAATCTCTATAGCAACATATGTCAATAGTTTATACTTGCAGAAGATCTGTTTATGCAACAAATACATTTAATTGGATACCTGGTCTAAAGTAGAAATCTCCCATACAAGCAGCCAACATTGTCGAGTCCTGTATTTTGGCACCTTTGTCCATTAAGAATTCAACCATTTTCAAATCCAAAACTGATGCTGCCATATTTATTGGATATATTCCATTTACATCTTTATTAAGATTTGAAGTTCCGGATGTTACTAGAACATAACTCATCAACTGGACGTCACCACATAGAGCAATATAATGGAGAAGTGAAAGCCTTGAAAATTCATCATAACAATTAGCCGGGATACCTTTAAAAAATCTTCCCAAATTAGTTACTTCAAAGTTCAGAATGTTCCTCCGCCCGCACCCGGGCGTATCTTCAGTCATTTTCTTCCGCCAAACTGTTCGTTTTTGGAGTGTCGTCAAAGAACAAAGTTTCTCAACAAAGCCCGATGATGAAACAGACTTGACAATTGGCTTGACATTGAATCGTTTTCGTCTTTCACCAATAAAGGTTTGTATCACGGACTGTGGGGGGATTTTTAGAATCATGAAATCATTCACAACGGAGGAGTACTTTTGCTTAGGGAAACATCGTTTTTTAGCCCTTCGTTTACTAATATCTTTAGTCGGTAATATGATACATTGTTTTCGTTTTCTATGCGCTAGATTGCTCCGTGCTGCCTGCTTAGAACGAGAAGAAATAAATGGTGGAGGGTAACTGTTTAACTTCTCTACCAGACGGGCAATCTTTTGAGGATTTGCGATTGATGCTGTGACATGATTACGATTAATAAATTCATAAGCGTCTTCATCTGTTTTACTGTGGTGAGTTCCACCCACCCGGCCTTTCTTATGGTTTTCTTCTATCCCCCCATTTTCTTTCGTCTGGGGGTTATCGGGAGTTTCCGGATAATAAAAAAGTGCCGATCTAGTACCAGCCGATATGTTTTGTACATTCCTGAATTTTCCGTGGTAGACAACCCGTCCTTCAAGATGCGAACATCCTATCACTTGCTGGTTAACTTGTCCAGTCACCCGAATTATATCGCTGCCTGTTACAGTATCTCCGGTGATTGGGTTAAGATTAGACCTAGGAATGTGAAGCTTTCGGGGTAGCTTCTCGTTAAGCGTTAAAGAACAAATATCCCCTTGTTTAAGCCTATACATATACTCCCTGTTAATAAAAACATCCCGAAACACATTTGTTTTCTCTACGAGTTCAGGAACGATTAGTGTGATTTCGAAAGCCTTGGACAGTGTAACGCCATGGCGTATAATAAGGTACTCTAAATAAAGAATATCTAACTCCTGCTGGTAATCCTCTTCAACGTCCATTTCAGATTTCAACGTTTGCTTCAATTCTAAACTGCCATTTGTTTTCAAAGATCGTCTGACGCCTTTCAAAACGATTTGGAGTGTTTTGGTTGGGAATTCATTGAAATACTGGGAAAAGCATGAATGAAAAACTAGTTGAGCGGACGAATAATTATGTCTGTGACATGATTCCGACTTTGACATTAAACATTTCCAGATGGTGTTACCAGTTCTTTCCAGGATGATGTTCACACACTCCCACAATTTCATTGACATCGCTGCCATAAGAGATTCACAGGCACCGTGCATGTGCATATTCTTCTTTTTCCGTACACGTATCTCCTCCATGTAAACTCCCTTCTCCATCAAATAAGACAGAATTTGCGTTACAGTTGTACGTCGCTCATCAGAAGTCTTCTTTAGCAACAAAGCCGTAATAGGAGAAGCTGACTTAAAGTTAAATCCACATAGAAAAAGACAACCCGGGTTAACAATATTTGATATCATTCGGTAATTTACGTACTTGGTATAGTTTACTATTTCAGGGAAGTATTTAAACATACACTTAAAGAGAGATACCGCTGGTTTTGCAGAACAGCAGGCTGCCTTTAAAATTCCAGCTCTTAGTATGTCTAATGATATCAATTCTTCGTTTTCTTTGCATAAACTTATATTACTCCTCACACCGTTCATTTCTTTCTGGGCAGTTTTTAGTAGAAGCTTTAACAAGGGCACATTTCCGTTTAATGCCGCTATATGTGCCGCAAAGCATCCAAAGACCGTAGCGTATTCGAGCAGACTCTCAACTAAATGCAGATTTTCTTGCATAACTGCTACTTCGAGAACCGTCATTGATCCATGTAACTGCACAAATTTGCCATACTGGGATAGTATATGCACGTAGTCGGTTTCCAGAATTTCTCTTCCACTGAAGAAGATATTTGGCGACGCACCTTTGCTTAGTAAGTATTGTACCAAACTATTTTGTTTGGGTAGATGTTTGTTTGAAATAGTAGTCACACAATACCCATCTTTAGGGTCATAGTCCCATTCTTGGACATACACCGGTGTAGATGTAACAGCTGCAAAAAGCATTTTCGAAAGATCGCTTTCACTAAATTCGCCATATAATAAAATAATCCTAAGAGATTCCATATCCCAGTTTCTTGAAGCAGTCATGCCAGCAAGGAACATCTCGATTCTGCTATTTCTCACTGTGGGTAAAGCTTCTATAACTGTTTTCAGTAGAGAATCGATTTTTGGTTTACAATGGGACATCAGGTGCTTTAATAAATACTGTGACTGGTGGATGTTCGGCTGGGTTTCGTATTTGCGAACAAAAGCTTCTCTTAATCTACATAACCGGATTCTGTTGCACAAAAAGAAAACAAAACAGCGTTCAGTCCAATTCGGAAGTGAATCTGACATTTATATGACATTGTTTTTTAGTTATCGAAATTTTATTATACATTGTAGAAGTTAGATTTTAATATCAATTAATATAAAGTATAAAATATTCATTTAGTTTAGAACTTGTATAATGTATAATGGTTATGGCTCACGTCCTTCATTATCAGGTTATCTATGTTATTGTCTCAAACATAAACTAATAATTTGATGGCCACGATAGAGGGACATTAAAATTTCAAATATGAATGATAAATAACCCTACCTGTCGGGTATCTTACGTTGTGGACTGTCCTCGCCATCTGGCAAACACCAATAATCTCCAGTCGTATCCATACTATCAACGTCCTTCAACCAGCTCCCCTCAGTGGCATCTGCAGCTTTTGTTATTTCGTTCTTGAAAGCACCTGAAACCTTCTCAAGTATGAAATTCAGGTCGTTATCAGTGAACTCCGCCAAATAATGCAATATATGAAACCCAAAATGATCAACTGAGAATGGTTTGATTTTATCTAAATGCTTATCTAAGAGCCATTTAAATATTGTGTATCTTTTGTGGTGCAAAGCAACCAAAATGGGCGTCCTTCCATTGATGTCCGAAATACTTAGATCGGCACCGCCGTCAGTTATCAAATTGTCCATACACTGTATAACCCGTTCCTGTGTCTTTTTAGTGCACGCTCGTCCCTCAAACACTCGTTTGCCATTCAAGGTGTGCAATTCATTGGTTTCGACACATTGACAGGCGTAGTGCAGTGGTGTTGCTCGACGATCATCTTGGACATTTGGATTCGCCTTCGCCGAGAGTAGATATTTCACAATCTCGTATCTACCAGTGTACATGGCCTCGTGAAGCGCGGTTCGTCCCATAAAATCTTTCACATTTACATTCACTTGTAATTTGACGAGATGGTATACAACTTCATAACATCCCAGATAAGAGCCTTGCGATAAAAATCTATGTCGAATATTTTCCCCGAGAAATGGCAAGATGTGGATCCACTGTGTGACATCGATATTGTTTTCCATACACTTGACAATTAACTCAGCAAATTCAGAAGCCATATTCAATTTGTAAGTCTTCCTCATAGAATACACATCTTCAAAGACTTCAAATGACTTATATTTCCGGCAACAGACTTCGAACGCTATTTTCAGTCCCTGCAAGAAGTCGCTGTTCTCCATTTCCTCAAAATACAGAAGTTTGACGAGTTCCCGGTTGCCTATCTTACATGCATGGTGAAAAGCCAGCATTCCAGTTGCATCCTTTTTCTTATGGTCGTGGCTTCTTTCCAGTAATTTTCGGACAAAGTGTTCTTTTCCATGGTGAGTTGCTAAATGAAGAGGTGGTAGAATATAACTGTGTTCGAATGGCAAAACATCAAAGTATTTTATCACATAATCGTCACAGAAGCTTTTATCATGGTGCATCAGCTGTAATCCTACGTCCGCCAAATGTAAAACAACCTTATCTGGGATATAGTTCGGATCAAGACGTTTGAGTAAGTAAAGTAGATATCTGCTTGGAAGATGCTGTAATCTGTCAGAACAGCTAATACCAAGAATATCTGGCTCATCAAGATTGAATTTTAGGGTGAGAAGATAAATAATCACATCTAGCTGATTCCTGGTATGTTCTGGAATCTCTTTTTCGTGTTTCGTCAATTCAACCCCAATTTTGGACTTTATAACTTTATTTTGTGATTTGTTTTTAGTTTTTGCAGAAGACTTTTTATTTGCTACGTCTGTATGATTAGTTTTGTTTAAAGGCGAGTCTTTTATCCCCGAAGTGCTCTGCATGTTTGAACTCGAACCGTACTGAGCATTTGTTACGGTTATGCTAAGAAAGGTTAATAAATAGTTCAGGGCGTTTCGGTCATTTGAATCCTTTGAATCTCTCAAGCGTACGATTTCATTCTCAAAATTAATCATTAGATATTCACACAGTTTTACGTGACCATTTTTAGCAGCATAATGTAATGGAGTTGCTCCTCTGTAATCAGCAAATTTAGGATTAGATCTCAACCCCTGGTTCGGAAAAGCTCTAATTTTTTCCATTTTGCCATAAGCAGCATATTTATTAATTTCTTCAGCTCGACTCTCTTGAAAGCAAATAAAGAATAAATACATTAGAACAGACTTTTGCACTCAAATTCCTGGAATGTTTTGTCAAATTAAAGTGAATTAATCAGAAGTTCTAAAATGAAACCCATACTAAAACGTAGTAAATTCAAATTGATAACTCGTCGTAAACAGTCTTTTAAATCGCGAAATCTATGGAAGACGAAATGGGACAATATTCATGATTTGTGTTAAAGATTTTATATACGAAGCAATATCTTGAACTCATGATTGTTGTTTCTACATTTCATGTGCAAAATCAACATTTTAAGCAAAATATTGACTTTATGTTTCAATTTCAACATTTTATAGGTAACATTGTATTCTTGAATATTATAATTAAAGAATAATTTATTAATTTTACACGACAAAATGTCTTTAACATACAATGTTGAAATGCCCAGAAAAATTAAAATCTGGATATGAAAATATCGAGAAAAATGTCTTTAAATTGAAATCTTGAAATGAAAATGTCTGAGAAGAATGTTGATAAAATTGGGGATTAACTTAATATCAGAGCAATTTATCATAAAGCTCCGGTTATTTGCACAACCGGAGCTTTATGATAAATTGCTAGCATTTTTAAGAGAGACACATTTTTATTCAAAATTTTAATTGTATATATTTATCGTATACTGCATTTTAAATATTTATATATGTAATGTAATTGATATATTTATTTTTAGTTATATTTTCTGTGATATTTGTTTTTATTTACATATATAAATACATCCCTGTGATATTGTTTTAATTTGTCTCGATAATTTCATCATGTTTGGCGCAATATGGCCCGATGGAGCTGACGTGCCATTAAACAACATTTCATTCATTCATTCATTTAATATCAGAGCGAATCTTTATCTATCATTTTGGACCACTGTTTTCAGGAAGATTTCAACGTTTCCCTGTTCACTCTAAAATAGTAATTTATACTCTTCAAAAAAAGAAACGCACAACCCATTTTTCATCATTTTTTTATTTGAACGAGGTCGTTGTTTCGGTAAATCTTACTTGTTTTTAATGCCATTATGTAAGGATAAAAGAAATTCATTATTGATTTTAAAGGTAGGGTCACCAATTGTGACTGGTCATCCTTTTTGTCGAAATTTTTTATCGCTTGATTGCACCAAGAAACATGAATTTAACAACTTCGCGAGCTTCTCGCATGGAACCTACATCTAAGGTCTTTAAAATCCCAGGGTTCTCGGTTTCCAAATCAGTTGCACATGTAAACACACAAAGACCCAAGTGATGCCACATCTGAACGAAGACCAACGCAACAACACTATTGGTCGATTACAAGCAGGTGACTCCAAGACAGATGTAGCCAGGCTGCTGAATGTTTCCCTTAGTTCCATTTCTCGCCTTTGGGATAGGTACCGATAGCGAAGTTCAACACGTGAACGCCCTAGCTCAGGCCAAACAAGTTTGGTCCCACTTGTCCTGGATCTTCACTTCCGGTTACGTCATTGGCGTAAATGGTTTTCAACAGCGACCTCTACTGCAGCAGCAATACCCGGACGACGTAGAATCTCGTACCACACAGTAGGCAAACACCTACGTGAAACCGAATAACGAGGCAGACGTCCCCGTTAGAGCATCTGTTTTGAAATACGCCGACAACATGAAATCCAACTTTAATGGGTTCACACACTGAGGGTATGGCTTCAGCAACACCGAAGAGCAGTTTGGTTCAGCGACGTGTCGCTGTTCTTGTTGCAACAAGGCGATAGTAGAGCGAGGATATACTGACGACGAAATGTAATGTTGCGTTTCTTTTTTGGGAGAGTATATTTGAATGCAAAGAAAAGAGATTTTTGACATGTTTATGTTATATCATCAAGCTATATACCGTCTACATTGCCCTGGTTGTTTCAGAACAGTAGGACGTTAAACCCCATTTCAGTTCATTTCCTAAATACTTGCACGGGCTGTTGATTATTTACACGATCACAATATGCAATGCCACTTAATCGAAATTCAACAGCCCAAGATAAGGTTACGGATATGCTAATGTGTACAAGAGTGGACGTTCATGTGTCGTCCCATGCCTTGTTTTCTAGTTCAGACACACGGGGAACCGTTCTTGGAACGTCACGGAAGTACTCTCAAACTATATATTCCAAAACCAGACACACTACTCCATTGTCCTTAGTGCTGGACTACCACAAACATAAAGATTTCTGACTCTTGTTTATGTTTTGAATTAGCGGTTCCATCCGCAAAGTATTTGTAGGCGTTTAATTGCATTTACCTGTTACTGAAGGTTTCGCTGATAAAATACTGGACGGAACAAAGGTAAAGGTTTTAAGAGAATGAGCTCCTAGACGCTTCCACAAATCATTGCGATTCCAGTGACTTAGGCCACTATCAGCATACAGAAACAGCAAGCACACACATACCGTCATTTTACGTTCACCCTCATTGCTGGTGTTGAGCTAAAGAAAATATATATATATAATATATGACTAGATCGTCCAATAGATCAATGATACCCAGCGACGCATCCTCACTAGCTAGAGTAGTTTGTTATTTCTAACCACCAATCGCCGATGTATTTTAGTTGAAGACATAAAAACTGACTCATTCTAATGACTATGTATGAATTTGCTTTTAGATTCTAAATTTTATAAAAAAGCACAACTTCAAAAAGCACAACACAATTTATATGGAAAACAATCACAGGTTTATACACATATAGCAAAACGCTTCGATATCGTGCTATGTGTATAAACCTGTGATTGTTTTCTGTATAAATGAAATGGGGTTTAACGGCCTACTCTTTTGCACCTAACATGGGCTAATGGAAGACGGGCATACGCCATACAGTGTGTTATGAGGGAAGTTTTGCCCGGGCAGCGGCGCTACGGCCTACTCTTATATCGAATTCCAATTGCCAAGGGATCTTTTACAGACACTCCAATGTGTTCACGGGACCTCGGTTTTTCGTCCCATCCGAAGGACTAGGCAGCTGTCCTTGTAAGGCCCTCTTTCTGCATCACTGAAATCACGCCGGAAAATCGAGATGAACTTTCTCGGCCAATGCAGGGATCGAAACCCGACTCCCAGTCTAGCGAACAAGCGCCTTAGCCACCGTGACTCCCATTTTTTTCTGTATAAATTGTGGTGTGTTTTTGAATGTGCTCAATCACTAAATGCCACTCAGGGATTATAAACAACTCATTAATCGCGAATCAAAAAAAAAAAAACCCCAAAAACGAAAGTATTCTTAAAAGTATTATCAAGTTATACATACTAACCTCTTTATAGGTCGCATCTTCAAAATAAAAAAGCTTATTTAAGTGTGCAGTCTCTGCAAATCTTGGTAATTTGGGTAAAATATCAACAAGTTTTAAATCCTTCTCTTGTGATTTCAATACTTCGTTTCTATTACTCAAGAAAACAAATCCATTTTCAAAACATTCGTGGAAGTAGCTCTCGATACTTCTTCGCACCGTGAAGACCTTGCATTGGGAATTAAAATGAAACTTGCCATCTTTAATGCAAGGTGAGGTCTCGCTTACCGCGCGAATCCTTACTTCAATGTTTGGTGTGGAACTCCTTGGAGTTGTCGGTCTTGATCGGTAAGTATATAATCCGTTTTCATCAACATCCGGGGACCTGTAATGATACCGTTGTGAAAGTCTCATGGGATTTGCATTTCATAGCATATTTATGGTTATAGTAAGTGCGGGGGTGGGGGGCACCATACACAAACAAATATTCAAGACAAATCTACGGACAAGACACAAACTACAGACATCACAAACAAGAAAAGTACATATCAGATCACGTGAATGGATCCGGGGATTAGCCGCAAGCTTCGACTGTGCTGTATAGCCCCGGACCTGTCATTATACAGACTTTACTCAAAATGAAAATGAAAAAGCTAAGTAAAATTTAAATGGCCTATATGTAGGGTCAGAAAAAAATTGTAGGCGTCCTAAAGATTTCGCGTCCTTGTATATATAACAGAGCAAAACAAAAAAACAACAAAAAAAAACTGAATACAAAGAAACAGTCGGAACAAATGCGATTAGACTAGACAGCGATCGTCTGCTGGCGATAATTATACCAACAATAAAAGGGCAATAATCCAGGTAAGACAACGCTAAAAGGGTTAAAACTAACAATTCCGGAACATACGGGTATTCTTCAACTTTACAAGACATACAAACTGGGCATATTGAAGAAATGGAACTATAGACATACATTTGAATAAACGAGTACAACCAGATAGAAGTTGAAAAGTCGAAGAAAATACAAAGTGAAACCGAAAGTAAACGAAATCAAAATTTAGAAATCGACTCCTAAAGATTGCTGCCATTTGGAGTTAGGTTCAATGCAAAAAAACATTTTCGAAAATAGATTTGGAGACTTGTTGTAAAATCCAATATGGCGTCCAAACGATTGAAAATGTTATGGAACAAGGTATTTGAAATTGAAATATAATATCGGCGGCTAACACCACCATATGCCATTTTTGGTTCTATTTTAAAAATGGAAAGAACTATTCATGCGTTCAGGAAAAACGGAAGACCTTGATAATTACCGGAAGTTTCCGGAAGCCGTCACAAAATATATTTGAATATGCCGTATTGAAGGCATTGATTTGTTCCTTATTTCTACTAAGTTTCATCCACTTGATACCTCAAAAAGTGACGGAGATGAAAAAATCTTTGATGTTAATATTAATCGAGCCAACTTCTGTGTTTCGAAAAAATCGCCAGTATGGGATTATTTCAAAGAATCTAAACATGAAAACCCGGAAAAGATCCGTCGAGAAATAACCGAGATATGGGCAGTATGAGATTATGTTTTATCCCATTCGTAAATTAAAGCACGGAGGTCAACCACATCTACCTTAGCAGACTGTTTGCACTGTGTATAGTTTTAGCTGCAAACTCTGACTACGTTGGTAGAATGGTCATGTACAGTTTAGCTACAAACCCTGACTTAATCCCCCCCCCTTCGCCCCCCCCCCAAAAAAATAATAATAAAAACACAATACGTGACGGCCGAAAATATGTTAGAAATCTACACAAATATATTTGTAAAAATGACATCAGTCAGTTTTATGATACACCAACTTTTGAATGGTGCACCTGTCATGTTAAACCAATCATTTCAATATTTCAATAATTCGCTGTCGCACAGGAGCGAGATTCCAAGAAGTTTAGAGTTTCGGTTGCTACCCACTACAGTACTGGAAATAGCAGTTCATGGGAACACCATACTAGATCACTTACCTCCTTATTGATACAAACCAAAACAAACAACCGATATTGTAAGAATCTCCCGAACACCCTTACATGGGTTCGAGCCAAATGCAACAACTCTGCAAATAACAGCTGAGCTGTGTCGGTCCTTAAACCACGCAATAGTTTTTCTCCGAATTATTGATCGAACCCATGGACACGGAAGACGCCAATATACGATTACAGGGGCGGATCCGGGGGGGGGGGGTGACTAGAGTGACTAGTCCCCCCTCCCCACCGGTGTATAGGAATCCCGGGTCCTACAAGCTTCCACCGGGACATAATAATCAACATATATAAATTTCGAAATTCATTTTCAAATTTTGAAAATCGTCAACGAAATGAAACATTGTCGACGAACAGAAATCATTGTTCGTTATGGCTCAGATGCGAGGAGACACCCCCCCCCCCCCCCATACCCCTCTCTTCTACTAGCGCCCACTGGGCACTCGGATGCGTGCCTGCGGCACCCATCGCTCCGCGGTCGGTGAGACAAAACATATGGTTGTCACACACCTCAAAAAAATCCTAGATCCGCCACTGGATTATACCAAGATGTCTTACCGACCTATCCCATAGCGAGTCGGGTAAAAAGTGCAATTTATACACTGTGTCATATTTTGTCCCTGTTCTAACATTCCAAGGAAGCAGAAACGGGTCAGTATTATACCTTGTCCATAAACAAAATAGCTAAATGAGCGAAAAAGATTACAAATTCCAATTTGCTATATATATAATACAAATTATACATGGCTTAACTGAAAACACCTTACCGGTCCATGTTGTGAAGTCCTTTGTCACATTACGACAGCGTCTTCTTATTCCTGAAAGAAACAATTTTAAACAATATGGTTAAACTGGGAAAGTAAAGGGTGTATGACTTTATCCCCTGGGACCTTAAAAAGACGAAAATGAGTCTAAAAGCAAATATTAATGTAGCATGAACATATACAAATTGATTTATTGTAATTTCCAGTCACTTTAATAGTGAAATACGCGAACAGTTCATAGTGTACGACAGTCGTCACGTCTGCTTAGTCCATTCTACATGTACATGTGTTTGTGTTTGATAAAATTTTCGTATGATAAGATAAGTTGTTACCTAGTCACGATTGATTGACTTGATGTTAAAAATTTGTATTTTCTCCGTGATCTGTTGTCAAGAAAAGTGAAATTCAGTAGCTTTCTCATATTCTGTCCCACGCCTGTTCAATCTGGCCATCTATCAGTCCGTCTAAAAATTCGCCTACACTACTCATCCCATTAATTGCCCGGGTGTTAAAATTACTAGAAAAGTACTAAGTTCTTTTGAATTATTATTCCCCCCCGTGATCTGTTTTCCAAGAAATAAAAAGTGAATAGCTTTGCACTCTTGCAACGCGACCAATAGTCATTCCTGCCTGCTGTACGATCCCCATAACAATATACAAATCTACAGAAGATCAGCATTTATTAAGACAGTAATACATCAATGATATTTAGCACGAGTCATTGTTTGCCGCTTGATTAAATCACATAGATTAAACGTCTCCGCGTCTTTAACGCGTCCAACGACTGCCCAATCTGACCATTTGTCAGACCGTCAATAGGATAGCCATAAAGAAACAGAGGCTAAATGATCCTACCTTGCAACTTGCATATCCATTGCGTATAATTTATCTCAAGGTTTAGGGGCCGTTTTTCACTGTGCTATTTTTCTTCCCTTGGCAACGTTACAAATAAACAAATCCCCGACATTAAGCATTAAGTACATCTCAAGGTCAGGATAAATTACTCTGTTATGTGGTTCAAATTTCAGGCTATTTTATTTCTGTGGCTTGCATTCCACCAATAATCCGCCATGGCGCATAGGCATTTTGTAGGTTGCATGAACATTTTCATAAAGTAAGTTTTGATAATGAGTTGTATAATATACATGTACTTTCATGTTCAGGATACGTAAAATAATTCAGCCACACTAGTATGCCACACTAGGTTAGAGTGACTGTAGTGCAGATTAAACAAACATTGAACTATTATAATTTACCTCAGTGACCGGGATATCTGGAACGCAGGGCGCCAAAGAAAGTGGGTGGTACTCCTTGCATAATATATTAACATTTAAAGGTTAGTTGTTTTTATTTTATTTTATTCTCATTTTCATCAATCATGGTCAACCGGTTTTATGCAAAAGCTGCCTATTGTAGGCCTTTAAAAAATTTGTTATATAAATTGTTATTTAGACATTTATTAACTTGCTGAGGCCACATTCAATCCTCGTTGCCCTCGGATGCTCGAGATATCAACGGATTTAAACACGATTGGCTGTTATTGATTTGATTATAAATGGATAATCAAGACTTTGTTTACTATAGTAACAACGGTAGAAATGCCACTCGAGGCAAAGCTATTCTCCAAAAAGCCCGAACGTCGCATAGAATATTTGACTGAAATTTTCATGATATTCTCTATATTTGGTAAGTATTATAGCGCGACCTGTCAGCCCTTTCTTTATCTAAATCTTATACATTTCTAAAGCCTGCCATTGATTCAACAGGCGTAGGTTCTAGCGGGGTGCAGGGGGTACATTGTACCCCCAGAAAAATAAGGCGCCCCGAGAAATGGCGCCCCACCCCACCCAAAAAATAATAATTTGACAATCTTTCAATTATAAAATAATGTATACACTTGATTATGATCACACAGTGGTGCTCTTAAGGTACTGATCAGTCGGTCGGTTTTAAGGGCGTCCTGATCCAAACTTTTTTATATCACTTACTTGGAGGCTATGGCGCCCCACCATTCTGCTGCACCCCCACTTTTAAAATCCTACAAACGGCACTGGTTTCGAGTTCTCGGTTGTACGTGACAAATAGTAGGGTTACCTTCCAACCACGTGGGTTTTCTCCGGGTCCTCCGGTTTCCTCTCATTGCTAAACACTCCTTCGCGCAAGCGAATTATTGAAATAAAATTAAACCATGTTAGTCCCGAAATGACCTAGGTTGTGTGTGTGTGTGTCTCTCTCTCTCTCTCTCTCTCTCTCTCCTATTTCTAAATATTTATGTTATAAAACAATCTTACATTATCTTATACTTACCGGGTTCTAGAAATAGCTTACAAAGAAAAAAATGAATATTTATAGCTCTGATCACCCGTAAAAACAATGTAGGTAAACACTAATTCAAAAACGCTATTGATATGTATGGGAGACTAAAAGGGTCAACATTAATAACAGATTGATATCGCTGAGGCATCGTTTGAGTGCACGCCTGCAGGCTGGTCTCACCTCATCGTCGGATCCGAAATACTAGACGCTGCCGCGTCCTGCACCAGTGATTTTGCCAATAGGACATTAGCACCATACCCGCTGAGTCCCAATAAAATATTATTAAGGTAAAGTTCAATTATCAGACATAGCAAGATTCTGTTACAAAATGTAAGGGCCTTGTGCCAATTATGATATCCCCACGTAGGGCCTAACTATTCACAAATTATGTATTGTCATTCACATCAGAACAATCATGGTTAGCGTGGCAAAATTTTTCAAGGAAGTATTTCTCGTTAGGTTTATCTAATATATTCTGCAATCTGATTAAAATACAGATCTATATTTCGTCTCGTTTTTTTTTATACTTCCGATAGCCTACACTACATGAACATCTGACAAGTACAAGTAATAATGGGACCCTATGGCGTAAGACATTGATTAATCAATCAGCGTTGACGTTTCTAGTGGTTTACCCACAATTGGCTAATCCCCCACATCGCCTAGAACACGTCACTGTTAAAAACTCTTCCCGGGCCAATTGTTGTCAAGACAAGTAAAACGAAATTTTGAACTATTAAAAACTAAACGAAATAAGATCTGTGTTCTAATCAGATTGGGGGGGGTCACGGTGGCTAAGTGGATAAGGCGCTGGCTCGCTAACCTGGAGGTCGGGTGTTCGATCCCTGCATTGGCCAAGTAAGTTCATCCCGATTTTCCGGCGTGATTTCCCCTTGTCAGTGATGCAGACGGAGGGCCTGACAAGGACACAGCTGCCTAGTCGTTCGGATGGGACGACAAACCGAGGTCCCGTGTACACATTGGAATGTACGTAAAAGATCCCTTGGCAGTTGGAATTCGATATAAGAGTTGGCACACTGTATGGCGTATGCCCGTCTTCCATTAGCCCAGGTTAGGTGCAAAAGAGTAGGACGTTAAACCCCATCTCATTTCATTTCATTTAATCAGATTGATATACTCTGTAAAAAAAACTTTTGTGATGCATTTTTATTAAAAACAACTTTACATTGGGGTAATATATTTGACTATTTTATTCTTTTAAAATACATTATTAAGATGTCGAATATTAAAATGCCCTATTGATTGTAGCCACCCCACGTAGTTAATTCTTCTTAATCTAAATGTACGGAGATAAGATCTCATGTGGTATCAAATATACCGTTTATATATTAATATTTCATTGAGAAGTGTTATGTATATAGTTATTATATGTAAGAGGATAGTACTGAGCTTAAACTATTCAAGTTCTATACATGTTGTGAGTGGTATAGACATAACTCTATTTGCAATTGAGTAGTATTACGATGGAAATGCATTCAACTTAAGAGGCGCTTTCATAAATATTTCAATATACATTGCATTATTTCTCCTCTTTTGTAGAACAAATATATTGAGGTGGTTTAAGAAGGGGTTTGTCAATAGCACCCGAAGTATTGCAAACAGTGGCCCATAAGGAAATAATGTTATAAATATGCATATCCTACACGCCATATTTCCAAAATTTGAATGCGACACAATACCGACAAGCGGGAACACTAACTTGAACCAGATAAACTATCTATCTCTCTAACATTGTCTTTATGAATGTATAATTTATTGGTATCAAATTGTAGTTACATCGCCTCTCAAATTAGGGCGGGGGTGGTCGAATGTTAGCACGTGCGCGTTATATCATAAGGTCTGTCATTGGGTCAACTGGCGTTGTTTCGAGTCCAATCTCGTGGGTTTTCCCCGGTTTACTCCCACAAATAAAGACCCCTACTATGTGTTAGTCCCGAAATGACCCAGTTTGTGTCCTGTGGACGTTAAACACCATTTCGCCCCCCCCCCCCTCACCTGAATTTACCCCAGTACAACCAATGGATAATTCGATGTTGTTGCTGTTTTATGTCAAATACATTATATATGTATATGATTTTATGAAAATTATTTACAACACAACAATGAGGTATAAAAAGGGTAAAAACGTATAGAATGTTCTTGTATATAAAAATGTCACTTTAAAAGAGTTAATGGTTACAAATGGGTCGCAGCGCATATAATAATGTAAAATGAATGTATATAAACTGGTTTAAATTCAATCGTTACTGTTTTTATTTTCTGGTTATTCCAGTCTACATCGTTAGTATCTCCTGTCGGATATGTTTAGCCCCATTCCTCCAGTTGCTTCAGTAGAAATGGCGCTCGACAGCATTCTGGCTTGCGATTTGTCTGCAAATTTTAAAAAATAATATTTTTACTTAAATATCGGATATCAGAAGCCCGTATTTTCACCAATAAGTCGTGTTTGCAATGTCGAAGGCTGTTGGTGATATTGAGTTAGCGTCTTGTGTCCTTTAAAACTTCGTAATAATAAAAACATGCGGCTGTCATGCAGGATAAATAAGCGTTTTTTGTACCCTGTGGGGTGGTAACCAAGGTCAAAATCAATCGGATAACAATTATGACCTCTAGAGGGTCAACAACCTTGGTATTGCATGGGTTTACACTATTTGTGTAAAGGGAAGTGGCCATTCGACGGGAAGTTTCGGTCGGATTTTCATGACAACCGCAATTAGAATGTAACGTTGACATGGACATCGTTTTTAATCTATATAAAAATGTTACCCCAGGGGGGGGGGGGGGGGCGGGGGGGGTGTCCAGAGGGGCCATAATACTGAAAATTATAGTCCGATACACTCGAATATTGACATAAACCGACATCTTTTAAGTTTCGTCGAAATGGGGTAAATGTTGTGACATACGGTCCACAACCTGAATAATTTATACTTTTATGCATTTTCGTACAACCACGGTCCATAATGCATTAAGTTATGGTCCTATGTCGAAAGGAACCTAGATTCTTGGGATGTAAACCTAGAGGGATTTCTTGCTATGGCTTAATACAATAACTTATCATCTCTTTCTTACAGAATGTAATAATATCTTGATTTATATTATGTCTTTGAATCTATATGGGAGGTATTTGTAATCGTATCCCACCTTAAATAATATAATCATTTGTATAAAGATCCAATTATTGTTTTTAATTACATGTAGACACTATTTACCAACCATTGATTTTTTAAACAATATCATACAGTTTATTCACATCGACGTAAGATTTAAAAATAAATATATACAATTGGTTTAATTTGAATGTAAATACTAATCATCTATCTTGAATATATTATCACCTTTCAGTTGAATCACATTATACTTCTCCAGTAATCCCCTAAATTCTCAGGCAAACCTTGATGTTATCCGCACCTTTGTAATCTCGCTGCTCAAATTCCTGAACATGCCCATGGTGCAACTTCAAGGTGAAATTGTCTATAAACAGTTATCGTTGTCTATGGTTACATAGGTAACAAACAGAAAACATGTACATACAAGAATGTTTATCTGCTGTGTAAGGGGTATAATTTACGAACAATTAGTGGAAAATAATTCAGGGGTAGATTAAGAAAATTAATTAAATTAATTAATGGTCCATACTTACTTATTAACTATTGATTTGCCATTATATTATTTTTCGTCATGTCATCGACATAACACGGAAAAAAGTTGCAATTGTACTTTTAGTTGTTGTGCACATCTAAAGACATGTCTATTAACAAATAAGAGCCCATTTTCAAGGTTACAATCTAGTCGATGAATGCGTACTCTATTCCGTAGATGTATGCCGTCTCGCCGATGTGTCATAATTCAAATTGTCGTTGACACTAAAAGTAAAGTTCTGAAAAATATATTTATTATTTGGCGTTATATGGCCGCAACATTTACATCGAATATCCGGCAGTTAGATACATGAAAACCGGTCCTTGTGATAGATGAATTGAATTTTGCTTTGGTTAGTTTGCGTTTCAGGATCAGGTGGTTCTATATATATAAAAACGACTAGCCGATGAAAAACAGTTTTCTTATAACAGTTGTGTAATTTAATTGTTCAAATGATCGATCCTTGCACCCAGCCGTTTTTGAATCATACTTTAAATGCCCCCACCCCCGATGGTCCATATTAGTTAGGTATGCGTAGTATTGAGGATGAATATGGATAAATAAATGTAGAATATGCTACTGTAATTTGACGAGGATAATATCGTTTTTACTGTAGTGAAGGTATATTTAAACACCCCGAGTTTCATCACTTTCACCCAATTAGAACCAAGGTTATCGTGTTCCAAATTCTAAACCTATCAAAGTACTTATCTCTGCTTAGTCTTTATTGAAAATGCGGATGTTCCAACATAGTTTGGGCAATCACCTACTAGACACCTACACCAAGTTTGAACATTCTACTACCATTAAAAGGAGAGTTATCCGCCCCTGAGACATTACCCCAAAAGGACGTATCCATTTCGCTAAAAGAGGCTACTATTCCCTTCAATGACGTTTCGGCTTTGTGTATTTAGGCAGATTTGATTATCAAGTCTTGTAATATCATGTCGGACAAGAGGCGTAAAAATCGTCGTATCCCCATATTTGCCCACAAACTACTACTTAAGCAAATCTATTAGTATTTTTTTTTTCAGATGGAAAAACCGAAGAAGGGAGAGCCGGGTATGGACATGGAATCGTATGAAAGACGTTTCTTTGCTATAATAAAGCTTGGTCAAACAGAAAATACATTACGTTACCTACATAATATACATATTGATACAGTGAATGAGGTATATGATGTTCGTTTGCGGTTGATCTAGGCTGTCGCACTTCGGTCTCCAGCTTGTCGGTCACCTCCAATAATATAAGACAACTTGTCTGGAAGCGGATGTTGGGGCGTAATCAAAGAAGGGAGAGTGATACTATACTTCAAGTTCCGATGGCCTAAATTGTGTAAAGACAAGTAAAACGAAAATTTGAACCATAAAAACGAAACGAAATAGGATCTGTGTTTTAATCAGATTGCGAAACTACAATAATGGAACCATCGAAGGGCTATACCTGTTTCACGCCGGGTAAACTACCGGCAGTATATTAATTACACCACGATAGAAACTTCCACCGTATTGCAGAGTGTAACCTCTATTTAAATGGATGTTTTGGTTGTTTTATAGGTTCATTTCTCTAACGGCCCTTGGTCAACGCGCGTCGGTAACACAATACACTGTGAAGAATAATAAGCATACACGATCTGCAAATCACACATATACTGAGCGCCATAGAAAACGCATCACTTAGTTTTTCGTATAACAAAATGACCCTGTAAACATATCTTATCTATTTTGCTTCTTATTGTGAACAATATTCAAATGGGAACACATCAATAACAACACATTTGCACACTTATGGATATTCAATCTGTAATCAACGGTACAAAGTCAGAGGAGTCAACGACACAGATGTCAGTAGCGCGTGTGTCCTCCACTGGCTCTAACGCACGCTGTGCAGCGACGTAGCATGGAATTAACCATCTGTGTCGTACGTTTGGTTTTGACCCCTCTGACCGTTGATTACAGATTAAATATCCATACGTGTACAGATGTGTTGTTATTGATGTGTTCCCATTTGAATATTGTTCACGTTCACAAGATCATTTTGTTATACGAAAAACTAAGTGATGCGTTTCCTATGGCGCTCAGTTTATTTAGGTAACTTAGCTAGATATCTAGGTTGCCAGTACCGTCAGGTTATAGCCATTAGGAAACAAAAACGAACAGACCGATTACGAAAGTTTGTATAACAAATGGTTGTGTTTTTTAACTACAGGATGGCGAGACGCCTTTAATAATTGCCGCCAAGGCATGTAATTATGTTATGTTAAAACTTTTGACAGAAAATGGCGCAAAGCTGAATAAAACTGATAAGGTACGTCTAATTCACAAATATAATTTAGAACGGGTTTTTACGTTTTTCAGGTTCATTGGTTTTCAAAAAATTAAACACAGAATCGTTCAAAATATTTATCAACCGAAAACAAAATGCGTCTTGAGCTCTTTTTGTTGTCCGTTCATTTTACAAGGACTTTTATTAGCATTGGCAGAAGCTTCTGTTACCACCTATATATATATAGCTAGTGATAACGCATAATGATCGGGAAAAGAAATATCACATGTGGCTGATCTATTGGTTTGTGCAACGTTGGAGAAGTAAGTCGTAGTAAGGTCCAGATGTGAGTTTTGAAGAATGCTTGCTTCCACAATTTAAAACAGTTTATACTCTTAATGTGTGCGTTGTTTTATATTACTGAGGCCTGTTTTAAACATTTGCAGGAAGGAAGAACTGCTTTACATTATGCATCAGGACATGGTAGCTTTGATAATATCAATCTTCTGTTAGCTAATGGTGCTAAAATTGATGTAAAAGATGAGGTTAGTTTTAAGAGTTAGAAATCAGATGAAGTCCGCAATTGTTCAAATTCCACTGGGCTATTTTGTTTTAAATATTACAGAAAGACACCTTTTACCACTGTTTGTTGTGTATTTTGTACACGGGGAGCAGTCCATTTGCTGGTTACACTATTTTGCCTATATTGTTTTATTAGGACTTCGGATTCTGTTTAATGGTTTGGATTGTTCGTACCTGGTTTTATTTTATTTATAGGTAGTATTTTTGTGATAGATCTTACCTAGACATTTGTCCAAATTCCACCAGATTCTTTTTCAAAATTTATCCAAGAAAAGCCTCGGAAGTAATAGGCGCGTTTGTTAAATTACTAAAACACATGAGGAGTCAATTGTACCCTTTATTTAACCTTATTCCGCTTGAAAAGTTGAATTCAGTTGGACTGATAATTATGGTTCGTATTGCACATTATTTTGAAGTTGTAATTAAACCCGCTTGTTTGTCTGTTCGCGTCTATGATTCACTCACATAAGTCTGTTTTGCGTTTTATGCGAAAAGACAAAAATGACTTAGATCGCCCTTCCCTTGGACACTTCATATATTAGCATGTACGCCTTATAGTCATGTACGCCATACACATCTTTATTATTACAGGACGGAAGAACCCCGTTGTATTATGCCGTGAAGGGTGATCATGTCAAGTCTGTTGATTTGTTAGTTTTTTGTGGTGCAGACGGCACTCTATCAGATAACGTAAGTCTACAAGTTCTGTAAGGTCGTTTTGTCTTATTAAGTGCCGGGGTGGGATCGTGTATGTTGGGGTGAGATCTGGTTCGGTGTGGTGAGATCGGTGGCTTAGGTACATTGAAAAAAGATCCCTTTATTATGCAATCCCGTGCCAATACTTGATTAAACCAAAGATCCAGTTTCTGTTCTTCAACGCGCGGATGGTCTGTTCAAGTTATCAACGTTTGATGACATTTTACTGTATAATCAACCGTATAACAATAACAACCAAATTCCCGATTAGGCGCCTGATATGGAACGTCGTACCTAACGTCAAGAAAGAGTTACGGGCCTTCCCAAAATAAATCTTATAATCCATGCATCATTATTGCCATATAACAAAATGATCCTGTAAAGATATCTTATTTATTTTGATTCTTATTGTGAACAATAAGCAAAATAAATAAGATATCTTTACAGGATCATTTTGTTATACGAAAAACTAAGTGATGCGTTTTCTATGGCGCTCAGTATATGAACGTGACGACTATTTGGAATTAATGAAAACCATATAATAGGAGAAACGAAACGAAATACGGATCTGTATTGTAAGTAATGGGGTCTCCGATAAATAATCTTTGACAGCAAAGTTTGAAATCCATTGCATGTAAAGGTTCTGGACAAGACTATAAATCGTTCATGAAACGAGCTGATTTTGTTGTAGATTTGTTTTGTTTTCAGGGTGGTGTTGCTCCTATGTCCTTATGTAGTGATGAGAAGATGTCATCATTGATGTTAGACTCTGTGAAAACTGTTAATGCTATTAAACAGGGGTAAGCAGAAACAGCTATTTCATAATAGTTTTTAAGGCCATACGTGACGTAAAATCTGTTGTTCGACGTGGTTTCCTTTGCTGCATAATCTTGTTTAAGCAGAAAGCTATGCCAAAACTGCAAATCAACACTAATCTTTGCATGCATATTGATTCGGATATTATCAGCAACAACATTCTGCATGGGAGGAATTAACTTTAGAACATCGAATTCGCCGATTTCCGTGGTCTATTTATTAATCTGTATCTAGGGGTTTGGTGGTTTCTCATTAGACCATACGAACCAGTTCGCACATATGTAGTGTGATACGAGTGTGTGTTCAATTTAGTTACTTATACTTTGCCATTAAAGCCCCAATAACACTCTTTTTGTAACTGAAAAATATGTCCCAATCTTCATTCTGGTCAACAAATCGTATTATTTTAGAATATTCCAATTAAATGATGATATAAATTTCATCTTAACACACCTAATTTTAAAAATTTGAAAAATTCAACCAATTGATTTGAAAAGTCTAACGTAAACATTTTCAAATGTGACTTGGATTTTAAAATATTTTCGAACCCTCTGGACAAATAAAATAGGTTGTAATGGATAATTTACACAACAGGTAGGACATTTAAACATCTAGTACTTAGAATAAGGGTATTATTTATTTTCTGGAGCTACCAAGCCAGCAAGAATGTTATTGTCCCTTTGAGCTCTCAATTATCCCTCTATCTAAAAAAAATACATATAGCTATTCAAATCAAATATAACCAAGGTAGGGAAATTTCGTTATAGTCCTTTCAAAGTTCATGTGATATTCGTTTTCCAGCTACATAAAAATCGACCGAAATATCCTAAAAAGTGATGAAACAAAGGACTTACCAAATCTTAACTGTACAATTTCGACGCCAGTTACCTTTTCTTCAGACGATGTTTACTTACTGTCTAGACGGGTGAGACCAGAGTTTCGGAGACATGTTTTACGACCTAAAGAACTTCTTATCAGCGATACCTTCCAGTTTAGAGTTTCAGGTTCAGCGATAAAAGACGAAGTGACATTCAGTGTGCCAATGTATTGTCGTCCGCAACCACACGAGGAAGTCCACATGATAACAAACATTCAACCTATGGCAGATGAAGACAATATAGAGAGGGATATTACTGAGTCTCGGGTAAGTAATGGGTAGTATTGAACAACATGCGAACAACGAGAACGAACGAAGTGCGGTATGAACAACGGACATGTTAAAATTCTTGTAACATCTCAGTTAAGTTAAGCTAACGTCAACATGGGGTCTTACATGTACGTCAAGAATTTACCCGCGTAAAAGACAAAAACTTCGCAAACATTGCAAACTGTCAAGTGAATAAAGACGACGAACGAAGTGATGGGGAAGGGGAGTCGTAGTAAATGAACGGGACCTCGTTTTTTCGTACCATCCGAACGACTAGACAGCTGTCCTTGCCAGGCCGCCCGCCCTGCATCACTAGCAAGCCAGCGTCTTACCCACTTAGCCATCGTGAGGGATAAAATAATTCCTTACAAACTACAATATTGTAATAAGTTAATCTCTGATAGGAATGTCAGGCCCGAAATGGCTTACTCCCTTTCAGTGTTTTCGATACAGAGCTACAAGATTTTTTATTGTCGGATGACTTGATGATAAGTCACTACCATGTTTCGCGGAATGAGATTGATAAACCAGTGTTAATTAGACTTAATGAATGTCAAAATATTATCTTGGGGTTGATATATTGATTGATGGATTTACGTATATTCTTGAAAAATTGGATATTGTCACACCTATATATATATTTTATATAAGGATCTTTCTTTCAGGATTTTGTACAATGTTCTGTAAAAATTGATCTTCGCTCAGTTGATAGTTTGTTGTTAGTTACTCTGCCGAAGAAAGAATACCTGACAGTTTCAACGAATGGGGGAAAGGTAAAGTCTTCAATTGATACGTATGTCACTTTCGAAGTTGAGAAGGACACATTTAGCGCAGATGGCGCACTGGTACACCAGGTATGTATACCATTACACCACGGTAAGTTGTTATCGGCCATTGTCCATGTGTCCGGACGACTGTGCAACTCCGCACACGAATGCAGAAAATATTGTTATATTGTTGATCTTAAAATTCGCGTGGAATGGGTGTACTAGTCTTTTAAATTCCAGGGGACGACTCATAGATTTAGGTGGTATCAAATAACCTCTAAATTCTAATCAGGGGACTTTTCTGACAACTATCGACTGAGACGGCGAGTCACATATCTAACACCTAAACTTAAAGCGGCTTTCACAGATATTTAGGGATTTTCAAACTGACAGTGTATTCACAATATGGAACTGGTGCTTCGTATTCTAATTAGGCCTACCACATGTTCACTCTTTACGAAACACGTAATATTACTTAATATTACTTTGCTTTTACTTTACGGTTGTTATTTTAAAATGACAATGACCCACACCCCACACCTCCTCTTTGCACTTCCCGGTGAGGTTCACGCACTATTAATTGGATATGAGAACGGCCATTATTATATTTAGAAAGATCCCCAATCGCCTCCCCATCCTTCGCACTTCCCGGCAAAGTCCTCGTACTATTACATCAATTTTCCTTTTCGTATTAACTGACTCCTAATTAGTTTTCGTTTGATATCCATGATACTATATTTTAATGCTTTAAATTGTCTTTCAGATTTTACCTAAGCCAATGATTTCTAAAGAAGAGTTCCCCAATCTCATCGCGTGCACTAATTTTCATGACATCACTCATTCGTCATCAGAACAGCCGAAGAATAAAGTGAAAATGACGCTTCCGTTGCCGAATGGTTATACTTCCGAATCGAAGGAATATATATTATACGTAATGCTAAGACAGGAAGGTGACAATGGATATGATGCAGATAAATGGGAAGTGCTCACTGATTCCCCAACTGTCACCCAAAATAAAATACATGCAGATATTCCACATTTTTGTGCGTAAGTCAACAAATTTTGCATATTCTGTCGTTTGCAATAATGACTGTAACTGGGCATTTAAAATTAGCAAAAGGGAAATTGATCATTTTATGTGCCCAAGTAATGGCTATGCTAGATAATTACATAATATTGGCATGGAATATATGCCTTAACTTTATTCAATATACCTCGATTCCAATATGCTTACATTCATATTTCATATAACATAATAATAGCAGATCATGACTCATGCTGGCATTACACAATAATTTCTCTGGGTTATATTCCTGATTGTTTTCAAATTTCAAATTCAAGTTTGTATCACTAAAGGTCCAGGACTGTATAGCGCAGTGGACGCGTACGGCTAGCTCCTAGATCCATTCACTTAATTTCATATGTTCATTTGTTTGTGATTTCTGCGTATTGTGTCGTGTTTGTCATTTGTGTGGTGCAGCCCCCTCACCCGCACTTATTATTACAACAAAACAAAAACATAAGACACATCGTGTCATGTTTCGGAATCGGACAGGTTCGATGTTTTATTTATATTACTACATAATGATAAATACCAACATTTTCATTGCAGGGTTGCCGCAAGACAATCTAGTCCTGAAAGTAAAAAGAAGCTCCGAGAGGAAACCGAAGAACTGTACCAAAAAGCTCTGAGATCTGAATGCAAAGCAGTATTCTTAGGTCTACTCACAAAGCTTAATACTAGGGGACGAGCTGAACTTCTGGCCGAGTGTACAAATGATCCGAACTATAAATCACGTATCGAGTACCACGTAAGTGACAGTTACGTCGACCAAGAGCCAAGCTTCACGAAACCGTTCAATACGTATTCGGGTGAAACGTTTTTTCTGGACGTAAAAGGACAGTTAGCAAGGGACGACAAGACTCAACTGCGTCTTGAATTCCACCCAAAACGAAAAAAAGAAAATAAAAGGTGCTTTGACATAAAACCCACAGATGATGATTTTAAGATCGAATGTCGTGGACAATTAGAGATTAAAGTTCAACAATATCAAGATAAAAGGTACGCACTTACGACAGATGAGAGCATTGATCACATTAATCTGCACCTGAAACCCATTGAAAATAATACGGAAGATCACCAAAGACAGAATTACGAAGGTATGTATGATTAGTATGATTAAGGATAAATTATGAGAGATTAAAAAAGAGCTGGCCGTTCTCACTATAATCGCTAAACACTAAAGGATTTAAAGGGAATTCGCTGCAAACTTCAGATTGATCCACTCTGAACTGAGAATTAAGTTATTGAATTTTGGACCTAGCCTCGATCATCATTACTAATGTCGGCACGGTCAACAACATTATGCATTTTGTGATTTAATTATCAATGGCCATTGAGCAGCAGATAGGATTCTAATCCAGTAAATATAGGAGACCAACAATGACATCTAGAGTTGATTATGGTCTGGATAATTTAAGTTAATAAATCTCTAATTAATAATTTAGATAGCATTTACAGCTTAAAAGAAAGACGTGCAATTGGCAGATTTATCTCTTGCATAATGTTTGTTCGGTTCACTGATTGTCACGGTTGGGGATCAGGTGGCTAAGTGGGTATGGCGCTGGCTTGCTAGCCTGGAGGTCGGGTGTTCGATCCCTGCATTGGCCGAGAAAGTTCATCCCGATTTTCCGGCGTGGTTTCCTCTTGTCAGTGATGCAGAACGGAATGCCTGACAAGGACAGCTGTCTACTCGTTCGGATGGGACGAAAACCCTAGGTCCCGCGTACACATTGGCGTGCACGTAAACGATCCCCTGGCAGTTAGAATTCGATATAATGTAGACCGTAGCGCCGATGCCCGAGCAAAATTTCCCTCATAGCACACTGTACGGCTTATGCCCGTCTTCAGTAGCCCAGGTAAGGTGTAGAAGAGTAGGACGCTAAGCCCATTTCGTTTGTCCCGGTTGCCGTTTATATTACATCTTTGAATTATTGGTTCTGCTAAACTGTTGTTATCAAACATTGCAGGTTTTCTCAATGATCGACTTATCAATCACATCACACTCAAACTTGTTGAAAAGGAACAATTCGAAAAACTACTAGTCGACCTTCATAAATCTACGGCGAGTTCTGCACCACCTAAGGTATGTAAATTTGAATTGGAAATGGGATATATAGAGTCATATCGAATACAAACCACTCCTAAGGCCTAAACAAGGTGGAGCGTCTATTTTCTTTTCTTTGCCCTTTTTATTTAGAGCTTCCGATCTCCACCCTTCGTTTTAGAGGGTTATACCACTGGTGTGTTGTCAAGGTTATGTGAAATACTTATTGAAATATAATAATCAAAAACTGATCCGAGGTTGAATTTCCCTGTTACAATGGCCACAATTTTATGGGCTTTTTCATTTAGCTGGATCTCAATTGGATTCTAACTAGCGCCAATATTGAATGGTAAATATAGTGTTCATACGAAATAATGATCGGAAGAATGCGTCAGTTATTCTTTGTGGCAAGATTTGTATCAGTGTTGCTCTTTAAATTAATATCTGTGGCTAATTGTTTGACGCCTTGTATAGAAATCATGTTGTCTCATATGCACTAAAATGAATGATTGATAAATAAAAAGCGTTAAAATTTGGTAAACATTTGATTCTAGGATGATAAGAAAATAACTAATGCGAAACTTCTGGTTTAAGTCTCCACTATCCACGTCATATAGGCTAATTAATTTCCATATCTAGCCAGCGACGCATATCACAGCATAGTGCTGCAACTTTGAACGAGAATGGGCCCGTTTTAATATTAATAAGAAGAGATCAACGTCTTCTTATTAACATTTTTGTTGAATATAATATTTGCAAAATATTCTTGATTTAATACCGCTACACAATTTTGATAAAGATACATTTAAATGTCTGAAATTGCGTCAAGTTGTAGGATAGATAATTGTTAATTATCATATTTATCTCTGTATATTTTGTAGCAATTATTAATGGAATGGAGAAATATGGCTATACATAGAGAGGGCGGAGGCTTACCGGTATTGATTAAAGGACTTAGTGATTTGAAACAAACGGAACTTGTGGATGATATTTTAGAACAATTAAAGGATTGGTAAATTAAGCTATATTTGAACAGATTATTTTAAAGTTTATACAGTAGGGACCTTTTGCATCGGTACGAAACCAAATACAAAAAAGAAAACGTCATCGATTCGAATGCACTTGTGACGTCAACCCGTAATGAGTTATTCGGCCAGTGAAAAACGTTGCGCGTGTGGGGCTGGATTCACGTACGTATGCAAACGAAAAATGTTCTTGTTGAATTTTCCACAATTTTTCGTGGCCTTATGTATATTGGCTAGAGTTTGTAGAATGTACTCAGATGCAATATTCTCATTGATTTGTTGTTCATCTGCCAAAAAACTTTGCCTGGACAAAGAAGTTCATGTAGTGGAAATTAACGCCATCTAGCTATTATCGTACGTCGGATTACGAAACCGCGTAATAGAGGATACGAAAACGGAATCGTAAACGAATACATGTTTGTTTTGGTACCGATGCGAAATGTCCCTAATATCGTAGCAGTGACGTGCAGATGTCTGGTGATGTTCATGTTCGGGGCCAACCTCTTGGTATTTTGCCGCCAAGATTCAAGTATTTGTCATAGTACTGAGAAATTTGAGGAAAGAGAGACGTTTTATATGTAATAATAAATAAATTATTAAAGTTAAGTATGGACACAGGTATGCAATTATTTCAAATTGAAGCTTTTTATTCTTTGATGCGACCCCCCTCTCCCCTAAAATACATCCCCGGGGTCTGCACGCTAGTATAACGTTAAATTAGCGTGTCACACACCAAAGGGGCATTATAAACGTGCTTAGAAAGAATATGCTTTCATAAAACCGTAGACTGTTACGACTATATTATAAAATATTAGGCATGTTTTTATTTGTTTTGGGTTTTTTTTATTTCAGGAAAAAAGATTATATTAAAACAAAAACACCTTTTACGATATGGTTATCAGATATAGACCCAGATGGCTTTTCTAAAATGACACAAGGCGAGTATGAAATGCCTGGTATCTATGTATAAGACGCTTGCTAGCTTACCAGGGAATATCGAGTTTTCACCGTGGTTTCCCCGTCAGTGTTGCATAAGGAACAACGGGTCGTGTACGCATTGGAGTCTTCGTAAAAGATCCATTCGCAATTTGAATTTCATAATAACAGACAGCCGCGTAACAATAGCACCCATATAGAAAACTGAATGGCATTTACCCATCTTCATCAGCCGTGTTGCTCAAGGAAAGCTGGGCGTTAACCCCTTACCGACTGAATCACCTAAAATACCTTCATACAATATAGAAGAATGTCATCTGTGTCTTGAGTCACTAAATTACTCTTATAAAATGGGACTATAAGTACACACTTGCCTTACCACATACACGCATTCAATTTTACCGATTTTGACATAAACTAAGAAACAGAACTATAGATGGATTAGAAGGCATTAAACCTCATTTTGATGGTCAGATGTAAGTATTCTTAAAGAGAACAAATTGTTATGTTGTTATACAGGTGCTAAGAAACCCATGTCGGATGATTTCTTGAAATCTCTGGCAGTTGAGATTTCTAAGAGTGACGAAGATACGAGTGAATTATTTCAAAAATTGAACATGGAAGAACGTCAGATACTAACCATCACAAAAAATAGACTTTACGCAGGGAAGAAGAAGATCAAAGTGCAAATATACTTGGTAAGATCATTTTATCTTTACGTTTGAAGTGTATTGCGTGTTTATAAAGTGTCTAATCTGTCGAGAAAATCCAACTGATCCAAATTTCACAAAGCATTCTCAGACTTAAGTTGAGAATTTACTGAACTTTCAATCGCTGTTTATGAGAAATATGGTTGATCAAAAAAAAAAAAAACCTTTTAACATAGTTTTTTATTGCTGTATTTGAAACATTAAAACAACAAAAGTTTTATAAAGGACTATATTTTAGTAAAAAATAAGAAGAACAATTTTGAGTAAATTCTTAACTTAAGTCTGAGAATGCCAAGAGCCAGGTAGTTATATGTTTAGTTCATGGAACTGGATATAAAATTGATGCGATAATTTGAGGACCCGAGTGGAAGAAACATTGTAAATTTTGTATCCGATTCTAATTTAAGTGTTTTGGTCTTAGAATATTTTGGGGGGGATTTGGCACTTTCAAATCGTAGAAATTTATGGCCAAAACGTTTGACAAAGTAAATGTCGCATATTGTTAGCTAATGTTCGTATTATAATAAATATTGAATTAAAAAATGTAACTTTTAGGCAAAATAAAATTAGCCGATTTTTCACATCGTCATCAGTCTTTATTTACTTCTGCAGCTATTAAAATTGTTCCGAGACATGAATTCACCTAGACTGTCGGAAAGCTTTCAAAACCTCCATAAACAACTATTTGAGTTTCGACACAAGTTCCCCAAAGCAGATGAAAGCTGCCTGGAGATGGCCGAAATCTGGTTAGTGGGATTTTAATCATTTGCAAAATATAATTGTTTTGCTTTCAGGTACGCGATAAATAAATAAAACGAGTTGTATTTAAGTATATATACTTAATAAACTCTCAGGTATTATATATTTAAGAGAGAGCGAGAGAGAGAGAGAGGGGACGGTGGTGGTAAACGTCCACTCGACACAAACCAGGTGTTGGACAGGCAACTTTACTCCTTGTCACATACAACGGGGTAATCGAAAGCGTGCCAGTTGACTAGAAGATAGATACAGCGCACACGTGCTAAACTTTCGACCATCCAACACAATATATTTACGGTATATTCCATAGTAAAATTACGAATATTAAAGTACTTTTACTTATTTATAGTACATGTACTGTATCTCATTTAAACTATTAATGACCGACCGATAGTTTGTGATCAGAATAAAGTGGTTGCTTTTTTTAACTGGGTGTATTTTTTTATTTTTGTATGCATTTATCTACCGTAAACATATTGAAGTGCTTGTACATTATCAACTTCAGTGTACTGTCTGTGAGAGTAGTCTCTGTATTAGGACAGTGGCAAACTGATCCCGCAGTGAATATTCGCTTGGCCGCTACAATCACTGATAAGCATGACATCGACGAGGCTTAATGAGTACGGCATATTAACTTTTTTACTCCGACAAATTTAATTCTCAAACATTTTTTTGAGTTAAAAGAAAAATATATAAAGACGTTTGAAGTATTTGAAGTTAAAAAATATTTCCTATTTAGTGTAAATGGGTATTAAAATGAGTAAAATGCATCATTTTGCCCGAAGCAGTTAGGTGTTAAGTAAACATTGCACGAGCCGTTGAGCCAATGACTAACGGCGCGTGCAGTCAACGCACCTGTTGTGGACAGTCGTCTGTCACAGAGATAATTCGTAAGTAATTCTCTGTGAAACAGATTGGGACAGTGGGCATATTGCGATATTTTTGTGGGCTGAAGTGATACGCAGCCTAGAACGGGCGATACTCGGTCGCAATCCTGACAGCTTCATGTCATGAACATCACTGAAAACAAACATTTCAGCAGTTTTTACATATAAACAATTTATTCTGTTTAATTTCAGGATCCAATCTAAAAATGAATATTCGGATTTGAGAGATACTTTGAAACCGTATATTGCGGCACATCGAAGTAAGGAACGCGACTCGAATGGATAAGAAAGGATTATACCAACATCTGAATAATATTACATATTATATCTAACTGCAGACGTCCCTATATCATTGAATAATAAATTATAATAGTAACCGTACTCCCTATGTTCATTTGCTTTATTTTTTGGAGGAAAAGAAATTAGGATCCACGCGCTACCTATCTTTTTGTTCGTCGTCTTCTTATGGGCAACGTCAATTCAAATACGATCAACACCCAACTTTATATACGTGTTTCATGCACAACTGCGTATCGATTGACCGTCTTCGATATTTGATATGACGTTTCAATTTCAAGATGGGGCGATGACGGCATGGTGATACATTTTTATTATTATATTGAAAAATTGTATACATGAATAAATGATTTTATTCTTTATAAACATGATATTGTACGTGTAAATTCAAAACATTTTCATTGATTCTGCTTGTAGTCAGTAGAGCCGAAAGGTGACAGGCATTAGCGTGCAGCGGGGCCCGGGGGGTGGACATGTTAACTAAATGAGGGGAAGCAACTCTGGTTTAATAACATACAGTAGTTGGTATCAGACTAGTAATTATTTGCCAATTGACTTCAATGTTAAATGGCTGTAACATCACAGGCTGTAGCTTTTTGCTCAACATTCCGTTGGTTCAAATCTTTATATGCACAATGGGGACCACATTTGGCAATCTCCTCATAATTTGTAGGGGATTGACCGTTTAGATGTTTTGCTACGGGGATTTGAAGTTGACTGGGGTGAAAATCTCACTTCCGACTCAATGATTGCTCTGCAGAAAAACACTTTACAACCCCCATTCCTCCGTTGTAATATCATCAGAATACCTAAAACTGCTATGAAATTTCAAATTTGACCCCTTTTCTCCAATTCTAGACCAAAAAGTCAACCCAACAATGCATGAAGAGGCGAGAACAATCAGGGGAAATAATTACTAGTCTTAGTCCAGTTGTCCCAATACGCAGGATAAAATATTTACAGTAGGTGCTCAACAATGGATAAACACAACACTGGGAAATCGGATAATTCATACCAAACGCTTTGATAATTCATACCAAAACGCTTTGATAATTCATACCAAATGCTTTGATAATTTATAACAAACAAATGCCGACTGTTTAGAATTTAGAGGACTGTTATTGTCCATTTGATACCGCTTAAATCATTAAAGGCCGAGATCGCGTAACAGGCGAATTAAAACTATAGCCCAATTTCGTTCCGTTTCTTTATAGGGTGCGTTCAGTAATGCACAGATTGTAGTTGGTCGAACACAGATCAACCTATCCAATCAAAGCCTGTAATACAGACAATTAAGCGGAAATCTTTAGTTTTAATAAGAATGCGACCCAAAAGGCACGATATTTTTCTGAGTATTATAAGAAAGCAAATGATCACTAGAAATATGTAGGCCAAAAGCTCAATTTTTAAATTACCGATAGGAACGGCACCAACTGGGCCAATGAAGACTGTCATGCGCCATACAGTGTGTTGTGGGGGTAATTGGGCCAGAATATCGATACATCGTCACTATACGGTCCACTTATTTCGAATTTCAGCTGTCAAGGTTCTTTTACGTACACACCAATGTGTACCTCTATCTCCTAACGACGAGACACTTAACACCGCTATGGAGTCCACATAGCTAACTTACTGTCGCACGTTTGTATAAATATACGAAAGCGTTAATAACAATCACTACAGATAAACAAAACATACATTTTTCTGACTTCAAGGGGTATCATGTGATGTATATAAGTTTTATACACGTTGACTATAATGAGGGCACCTGGTGGCAATGGCCGCCAGCCTCCCGAACATAGCATATATCTTTTGTTTTCTTACAATTGTCATTCAATCTTAAGACTGTTTGCCTTACAGAAATTCTCGTGGAAGAGGACTAGGACAGATCTCCTTAACTAAATTTTGGCAGTATTTTACAGCTATTTTTACTTAAGATATGTATGCCAATCAACCGCCTATGGCCCCATCAGTTATACATAATGTCATTGCCATTAAACTCTCCTGCCAAGCATGGACAAATAATGACACAAGCGAACGTTTGTTTGTTGGTGAGTTCGGAGGTTTGTACGTGATGGGATACCAAAGAAAACCAACATAAATTCATAATAACGTTTTCACTGAGAATGTAACCGCTTTATTTATTTGTATTCGGTGAAACAGTTCATTTATTTTCCACTCCTGGACGACGTCATGTTTAAGTATCTATCAAACAATGTGTTTGACAAGAACGAAAAAGATATTCAGATGTGTTTGTCCGTGATATCTAAAAATAGAAGTCACAATTTTTCAAAATTGTTTTGGACCCAAGCAAGTATAATAGATTATATTTAAAGTTCCAACAGCATATTTTTAAGTTATATTTTTAAAATGTATTAAAATAAAGCCCTAAAATAGATTGAACCTATAAACAGTCCTACCTTGTTAAAGAATAATCCTATTAATCCTGTAATTCACTATTGCCAGTTGAGAAATTGGCAAAAATATCATTTTCAACTTCAAATTCAAACGTTTGAAGATGGCCGTCCATGGAGATGAATGGGAAAACAAGGGAGGTAATTGAGTTACTATTTCCGCCTGTGTCAGCCTTTTTAATGCCCCAAAATATTTTGCCCATGATCGTATAATAATGAGTTGACAACCTTTTGAGCAAAAGAGATAGAAATAATTATGTTTTGACTTTCTTAGAAACTATGAAATTGGAACTTTAAGACAATGTGTTTGTCAAGCACGAAAAGATCTCCAGATGTGTTTGTCCACGATGTCTCAAAACAGAAGTCACAATATTTCAGGATTAAAACTCGGACTCTATTTCGTTTCATTTATATAGTTCAAAATATTTCGTTTTGCATATGGTGTAGGCCATGTAAAGTATAAAAAAACGAAACGAAATATACATTATTTTTAATCAGATTGAGCCCTAATAAGCATTGTAATAAATATATTTAGGTACATTTTTTCCAAAACAGCAGTATTCCACGTTCTTGTTATTTATCTACTTCATCTGTAGCTGGGAATAAGTTACAGTAAATTCCCTCCTCGTAATTTTGAAGATTAATATAATCTGTTTGTTCCTCAAGCAGTATTTCTAATATTTTACAGATCTGTGTAAAACTTGGTCTTTGGCTTGAGTTATCTTCCCAGCACTGCTTGATCAATTTTTGTCTGCAAAATTAAAATATCTCAAACATTTGATGGTGATGAGTCATTTAAATATGTCGCTAAACGATGAAATTTATCATGTCCTAATCCACGACCTAATATGTACTAGATTGACTTTGGTTTTTAATTAAGAAAACAAAATCAAAATACCAGCGCCTAGATAGCCTTGGATACAATAGGATTCAAAACCCTGGAGCACCCTCAATCCATGGTGTGTTGCGATCGACATCCGAGAATTCGGTGTAATCCGGTGGTGGGTGTAACACATGGTTTTTTATTGTCGTGAGATCTTCTATCGGACCGACCATCGTCTACCTCGAATTATCGTATAACTCGAACAAATTACACGTCCCCATCATTTCGAGTAGCACGAATTTTGCCTCAGTTTGACGTACGATTGTATATAAGTTGTAGTTGTTGTAGTTGTTGTTGTTGTTGATATTTGTTGTGGGTATAAGCTGAATTTGATGAGATGCACACCATGATCACACGAAATATTCATATTTCTTGATTAAATCTCGTATTACCATTTTGTTTGTCAAACATCGAGTCCGGCTTGGTCGTAACGTTACGGCCTCCATTCATCAACTCATCGTTGGGGTATAATACGATTCCGAATCAAGTAACCCCGTTATTTATCACTGAGCGACTTCATAATTAGCTTTGATG
Organism: Patella depressa; assembly: GCA_948474765.1. NCBI lineage: Eukaryota > Metazoa > Mollusca > Gastropoda > Patellidae > Patella > Patella depressa. Next base: position 74,113,955 of record OX419715.1, read on the forward strand.
TTGCTCTGCCCACTTACAGTCCCCTCCTCTAGAAATGTCATCATTTCATAGCACTCGCATGGATTGGTCCACTGAAATAATGCCAGAATGCGCTAATTTGGTGGCAGAATTTTATTTTTTTCTGGGGGAAGTACTTCTAAATGGCTCCAACATAAGTGCCTGAAATGCCAGGAAATCAAGTTTCTGGCCTCCAATTTCTGACAATTTCTTTGGGGGGGGGGGGGGGAGGGGGAGAGAAAACCCCCAGACCCGCATTATGCGGGGCTTCGCGCCTTTGGCGCTCGCGGTCAGTGATCAGGGGCCCCCACATGTTCTAGGCCCCAGAGTCCCTACCATGGTTAATCCGGCGTTGTTCGCAAGGGATTACTGTTGAGACTACATGAGAAGAAAGCATACCTTGCCTTGTAATAATTCCCATTTTATTATAGGACTTCGCATTTACACTATAACAATTCGGTAATTGAAGAAATCTTTATACTCGATAAAATTACTAAAATTTGGATTTTATCTTTGTTAAAACTTCGTGAAACAGGCAATAGTTTAGAACACAAAAGTATACCCAAAAGAATACATCAAGTCGGTGTATTGTTCAAATCTCGTTATATCTAATAAAACAAACTTTTGATAGCTGGTCATATGACAAAGACTCGAAATGAAATGGGGTGTAACGTCCTACTGGGCTAATGAAGACGGGCATGCGCCATACAGTGAGCTATAAGGGCAATTTCGTCTCTTGTCAGCCTCCCACCCCTCGCCTCATGCATCATTGACAACAGGGAACGACGTCAGAAAATTCGGATGTTAAAGACTCGAATGTATATATTATACCCATAATTTGCGATAAGACAATTAGTTTAGTGCGACAACAGATAAACTTAAAAACCCCAAATACATACAGGTCGTCGCTGCAAAACTCCGGACAGTCCATTTTCTTTCCTTCAGTTACAACAGACATCACTTGTCTAGCAGAGAGACCAGCATATGGACTCGCGCCTATAGCAATATATATAATGATAAGAGAACAGTTAAAAGATATTCCGGTTTCTGTTAGGAATTCTGAAGAAAACAAATTAGTATATTTTCTTTAGTACAAGACAAGTTAATGAATATAGGCATTCATCATACATCATGCTAAGAGGAAATGTTGCCTTAACAGCTGGCCTATGGTACTGTCTTATTTTGATTTCCAACGGTCAGGGGATTTTTAACTTGCTGTCTCACTTTCAAGGTCATCTATCCCGAAGTATTAACACAGAAAATTCAGATTAGCTCGAATCAGAGACTAGCGCCAAACTTACTGGTTCGTCGCGGTTTCCAAGATCGCATAGATCCTGCAGATTGTCGACCAATACAGTAACACCTCTAGACAGCCTTGGTACTTAATTTAGGGGAATTTAATTAAAAACAAGGTAACCTACCCAGTGTTATAATTTCCCAGAGTAAAACACCGTACGACCAGACATCAGATTTAGATGTATATAGACCATCTGTCAATGATTCGGGAGCCATCCATCGTATTGGTAATACACTCTGAAAAGACATTGTCACACGTCTCAGAGACATACCAGCCGAAAATGTTCGTTATGGGTACCAGAGGAAAAAAGCGAAAACTGCGCCTGCATTGATTTAAATGTGACAGAGAGATATGCGCTGTGTCTACGTTGATAGTGTGGTTGTCCTGGGCTACATTCTGTGTCTGTAAAGGTGGCGGGGGTGGTTTACGGATATTTAGAACCCCTGGATACATTTTAATCTGATAGTTACGGTCTTACGGATGTCGAGAGGAATAAGCTGTTTCCCAGGTTATTCCAAGAATTACCTGTGTTGTTAGTTTTTGCCAGATATTAAACTTATACGCGACCAACCATCTAACAAGTACTAACTTTGTGTCGTCTTCGTAGTTGTAAACGTAGCTGCATCATAAGAGTTAGATATTATGAAGTGTACAGCATCCCAACCACACCACAGTTAACAATATTACCGACGAGAAAGAGAAGATTGCTGTACTCAATAAACATCCCAGTGCATGTTTGAGCCATAAAACATGACATGTTTTTTTATCTTTAATTACTTCATGAATGACAATATAAAACACTATTAAACTAATACCTTAGATGATATTTCGTACACATCACTTTCGTGTACAAATCTCGCCAGTCCAAAATCTGCCACTTTACACACATTGCTGTCACTGATTAAAATATTTCTAGCAGCGACATCACGATGTATTATCTGTAACATATGAAATAACAAATACGATCGCCAAAGTATTTTCATGCATCCACATATTTAAAAAAACGTAATCGCACAATGGAGTCACTCCTGTCCGTCGGTTCACCTCCTTATAATTGTTCCTTTTAACTCTTCAAACGTTCTAGCCTTATACAATAAATAGGATATCGACTACATGCTGTCGTCTGTCATCGAAACCACCAGAGTTATGTTTTGACCTTGTCATCAACACCTTACAATTTCACAAAATGCAGGAATTGACAGACGTTTGTATAGTGCACTTACTTTACTTTCTATTAGAGAGCTTTGATCGTGTGGAAAGTCAAGATGTTACTCGAGTATGCCAAACGTATCCACTGGACTTTGCTCCAACAAACATGGAGGCATTATTTGCCTGGTCGAAGTCACGCATGTGTTGTCTGAAAAGTTATTGGTCTAATATTAATTTAGTGACAGCTTTATAATAGCTTGGACTACTAATCTGCTGGTGGGCATATGCTTCGTTTCTAGAAGTGTCATCGGGGGTTCTGCAATAAATATGCGTCTCGCAGTTTCAACAAACGAGAATTTACTGGACAAACGTGAAGTCTCAAAGAATTCATAAACAAACAAAAATACTTACATTATTGATACTAAGGTGGTCTAGACCTTTTGCTATCTGGTACGCAAACGATGACAGATCAGAGGAGTCCAACTGCTCCACGGAGCTTTCTCCAAGTTTATCAGGACGACGTTTGCGAAGAAATTGTAGAAGATTTCCACCCGAAATATATTCTAAGATCATCAAGGTCGGTTTATCTTAAAAAAGAACAAATAACCTTTTAATATCGTTTTTGTGTTTTTGGTAATGTTGGTTTACAAGATGACTGTTTCTGTATTTTATCAAGCTAACGACATTCCGATCTCTTAAAATTGTATTCACCTCATATTCAACCATTGACTAAATGGGACCAAACCCGGCGCATTAATACAAACTTCTTAAAGGTGAGGATATACATATTGTACTATTGTTAAAAAGGTTAACAATTTATTATAAAATATAAAAATTAAAACAAAAGTACAGTAAATTACATTAGAATTCAATCTGATCAAAACACAATATATATTTCGTTTCGCTTTTATAATTCAAAAGTTCGCTTTACTTGTCTTTATTACACTAGGATCTGGAGGAGTTGTTATCATTGGCGTGTTCTGGATGATGTGAGGGATTAGCTAATGAAACGATTTGTTACGGCGACGTCTTGGCCTTTCACTGCACATAACTGTGGGTAAACCACTAGAAACGTCAACGCTGATTGATTAATCAATGTGTGACGTCATAGTGTCAAAAGCCACTCGTTTGACCACTGACGTTTGTTCCCACTATAACATGTCAGATTTTCATGCAGTGTATGCCATCGAAAGTATAAAAAACGAAACGAAATATAGATGTGTATATTAATCAGATTGATTAGAATTATTATTTCACTTTCTAATAGTAATTCCCCAATCTAGGATCAATACTTGTAAATAGTTGTAAAACATACAAAATATGTTACAAAGTTTTCTCCCAGTTTCTAATATAATTGTATTTTAGTGTGTACAGATCCGAGGTGGGAATGTTTTAGTTATCTCTATGATTCGGATAATTATTTGTATATACTTACCAGCACTCTGACAATAATCCAAGTAGGAAACAACATTGAGGTGCTTGGGAATACTTTTAACCAGTGTGAGTTCCTTGGCAAAATCTTCTTTCTGCATATCAGTTGCTGTCTCTGAATTAACACATCAATTTTTGTTGTTATTTGTTTTTGTTTAGGTGTCATTTTCCATAGCAAACAATACCATTTTCTGAGATGGTTATAACGTTAGTAAACTAGAATCACGAATATAATGTTTCTAGTAGAGTTAGTAGAGACAAACTTATTAATAGTCGTTGTCGTAGACTGATAAACTAACGATACGATAACCAATGTGTTAAATTGAAGATGGTAGAACTGTAATATTTAAATTTTCAATAGTGAATCGCTAACAGTTTGATGAAATATAGTAACCGCATCATAAATATTAGACCGCCAGTAGTTACTTTAACTGGTTGGTGCCCGAACCTTGCATAACCCTCCCTATAGATTTTCACTCACACCATGGTTTAAATGAGGCTTCGCCTTCAAATATTTGCGTCTTATGACACCAAAACTATTTTATAAAGCACCCACCTTTGCACATTTTAACAGCCACACATTCCCATATTCCACAACCAGTAATATTGAGCGCCTCTGCTCTTACCACCTTCCCAAAGTTACCTTCACCAAGATCTTCCAATAGTCGAAGTCGTTCCCTAGAGAATCCTTCGTTGGTCTTTGTAACTGGCAGGTACCGATCTTTCATCTGTTGCTATTAAAAGACCATAAACTTTGGAACATGATAATTAATTTACTTAGTATGTTATAATATATAAAATTTGTTAAATACGGCTGATGTATGGAAATCTTTGCATATAAAGTAAAGTACCAAATAACATCTGGGCATAACTATGGTCGACGACACATCCTGGCACTATTTAGCATTGGAGGAATAGAAGATGCCTGTGTACTGCACATGGCCAAGTATTTAGCAAGTAATGCTATTTCGGACCATCGCTATGCCAACCTGGTCAGACACTCAACCGAGATAATGAAGTTGATCCAGTAGTTTTTACTTACTCTTATAGATAATCCTATATCATTAAATTCTTTCGCAGCCATTCGCATTACCCGCTTCTCATTGATTTTCTATAAAATTAAAAGAACAATATCTTTATATTCGCATTCTTTATACCCATATTCATAGGGGAATAATCCCACAGTGTCTTCGAATCGAATTACACTTTAATTCATATCCAGAATTCTCTATATTTTGTATATCCCTCTACTCAATCCCAATGAATTTGATTTCTGGCAAACCGCTTATAGTTCCTCTCCAATAAATTTTGCGCTGTAGTGGGCATAGGCTTTTGTCGGGTTCATAGACAACTCTGTTTTTATTTACGTTCCTACCACTAATAAGAATTTCAACTGGATCCTGGGAAAGACAACTTATCAGAAACTGTCCTCTACCAGAGCAAGATTAGTTCATAATGAATTGATAATTATGGCAACCGCAGCGCAGGCAGCATGTTTGTAAGGGCATGAAATCGAGTCGTACATTAAATTTACGAAAATAATGTTTATTTCATCTAATGCCAACGATGGAGAGAGAGAGAGAGAGAGACTTACGCCTATATGGTCCTTAGCAGTTGGAGGAGAAAACCCACGAGGTTGGAGAAGAGACCCCTATCCCTTGACACGTACCACCGAGGAATCGAAACCACGTCAGGTGACTCAATGACAGACCTTATGATACAACACGCACGCGCTAACCATTCGACCCCCTCCCCTGGCGAACAATAGACATAACCATACAGATGTGTAGTAATCGTACGATTAAGATTAATCAAGTTATTGATATGAATTACTCACCCTTCTAAACCAATCTCTCTTTTTGCCAACAATGCATCCGGTGATGAAAACTAAAATAACAATACTTCCCACGATCAAAGGTATCTGATAATTTTCTATTCTATCTGTAGAAAGAAAATAGAATAAGGCAGGACGTTAGGAAGGACAAAGCCGTCTGTTCAAATATCAACGGCTTCTTTATGTTCGGAGACTGTTGCAATATCATGCTCCTGGATTTTGTCTGTTTTTAGTATCCATGAAATAATCCGATATCCTTGTCCAGTCCATATCGTGACACATACTCATTTGCGAGGCAATCATGTAGAGTTTTATACCTTTAGCGATATGCCCCCGATAATCACTGCTGGATAAAGACAAGAGGGTCCTATTTGAAACATCAGTCGGAAATAAACAGTAACTGCTTTCTCAGAATATTGAGAGCCGCGGTGGCCCAGTAAGTATGGTGTTAGCTCCCAACTCCAAGGTTCCATACTTTATCCCGGTGTTGGCCAAGGTAGCTCATATGGCTTGATTCACCATTGTCTGAGGTGTCGGACAGGATGCATGGCAAGGGAAAACGTATAATTGTTCGGATGCGACGAACAACCGTGGTTCTGTGTACCACGTAAAGATCGTTTGGCAGTTTGAATTCGATAGCGTATTCCGTTTTACATAGTCAAGTCACAGTACAATAGTAGAGGACGTTATACTCTATTTCATTCACAAAAGCGAATTGTTTTGGGTTGTTTTTTTTTTATCGTACCTTCGACTAAAGATGGATCAATAACAACATCAGTTGTTACAATACGGTAACCATAGAGTGTTGATACATTGCAGGCATAGGTACCGCTGTATTTCTTTAAAAGACCATATGACGATGGAACCGTTGGTGGTGTGAAATGATATTTGATGGCATCCTTATTTACAATTCTTTCCGCATCAATGGAAATATTCATGGGCTTTTTAATCCATTCGAAGTTGATATGTAAGAGAGGATACGTCTGTGCGACTATTGTAAGGTCCATCTCGCTACTAGATGATATTGTTTGGACGATTGCCGGCCGTTGAATCAGTTTAATCCTTGCTGAAAAAAGGATATTATGCATACAATTTACATCATAACGAATATCAAAATTATGATCCCAGTCCCTGTCTTTATATACAATAATTAAAATAGAGTTTAGAGATATAAGCAATCAGAAGGGTAACCCGGTAGGGTTCTAATTGCAGGAACTGCATGCTTCCAAAATTGTTAAGTTGTTTACTGTCAAAATTAATAGCTCCTTGCATGCAGTAGTGGGAATGCTTCCTAAATAGTTATGTGTCTTACTCTCAAAATTAATAGCCCCTTGTATGCAGGAGTACGTTTATACCAATCTCAATAGTAACCACTGGCGACGAAAAGAGATGAACATGTTGTTATCTGCCATAAATATCGACACTGATCATCATCGTCAAGTATCAACCGCTGTTTACGTTGAACACGTGCCATTTAAAGATTGTAGTTATTGGCGATTATTATTACCCCTATAACAACAGAAGGGGACACGGGGGGGGGGGGGGGTAGTCACCTTAGAACATCAAGAGTTGCTATGGTAGGTGTGTAACTAAACTTACTGACTTTCTTAAAGCATGCTTGATGGAACAGACTTCTATTTCCATAAGTTACACTGCACTGTATGCACCCAATGGGTTCCCGTATTCCGCTGTAAACGTCATGTTCTGTAAGAAAAAAATATTCTGATGGATTGTCTGTCGTCCCTTACAGTTCCGGAAATCAAATTAATTATTTCTTTCAAATGTGCCACCAAAACAATTCATCAATACCCGTGTCTAGCCTCACCATTACTTTATTTTGTTCTTATCATTTGAAAACTAAGCATATGGCAGTCACTGTGACTCTTGACTCGAAGCATTTGGTGTTACCAGTTCTATATCTTATTTCTTGTGTGAATGTATATTGGCTAGAAAGTGTATTCTAGTTAATCTTTTAGAGGCTGGGTATGTCAGAACAATTACTCGTTTGTTTGAGCGACGTTTTGAAGATTATCCTCTCAACGTTTTCCGGTAAATACAGTTAGAAACATGTCGGGTAATTACATAATTATATATATAAACAAACAATAAAACAAATTAAAATGGTGTTTAACGTTCTACTGTTCTACTCCGATTGGGCTCATTAAGACAGGCATACGCCATGCAGTCTGGGAGAGGGAAAAGGTGTATCAACCTAATTTCGTTCTTTTGTCTTATGACATTGTTTTCAGCATGATGGGCCCAAGGTAACCAGATGACCCGGGGGCCCAGGGCTACTCATAAATACGTTAGTATTTATTCTGAGTATTGATTAAGTGAGTAAGCGACTGATTCACTAACTGCAAAGCCCTGTACATAATTTTAAATCTTGATGCTCACTTGTCAGTTGTGAAGGACTGACAAGGAAAACGCACAATAGTTCGGTTGGGTACAAATATCGAAGCACCTTATGTACGATTAACAGCAAGTTAAAACCTTGAAATTGAAATAACAGTAGACCACTATAATATCATATTGCATGGCATATGCCCGTCTACGTGAGCTCAGTAGCTACAAGTCGTATATATTCTTGTATAATGAAGAATGTTGATTACCTGACTTGATGCCATCCATAAACCACGTGGTTGTTGTATTTTGTAGGTTTGTGCGACATTCATGGTAATCAAGAACAAGTGTATAATCGTCTATATATTTATTTACTGTAACCATCGGTGACGGAGTGAATCTAAAATCATCTGAAATACATGTATAATTGACGTTGTATATGTTACTTTTAGATAGTACTGATGTAGTATGTTGTGGTTTGGTAGTATTTAGTTAGTATTGGGTAGTATTTTGGTAGGATTGGGTAAATCGTCCTGCACACAAAATATAGTCGCTTTACTACTAATGACTGGAAACCATCATCTATGATAATCTAAAAAACAATTTCAATTACTACAATTATCTTTAGACGAGTGAGATACAACATTTGATAATATTTGGTGTTGAATAAAAAAACGAAACAAATGAAAAATTACCAATTATTTTCAGTTTTATTTCAGCTGAACCAACAATCGGATATTCGGAAATACATCTATAAATGCCACTGTATTCATGCGTCAGATTCCGTAGTTCTAAACGCCACTGTCTTTCAGTAACTAAGTCGTAATCATTTTCATGGATATGATTTTGGTCTGGAAATGTCCAACTGAATGAAGCATCCAACTCTCTATATATTACACATAAAAGAATAGACCTTAATTAAGCTAAAACAATTAAATTGCCTTACTCGTTTGTCCACACATGAGACAGGTTGATTGTTTCTTTTTATCTTTTCTATTTTCTATTATTATCTATTTATTTATCTAATTATTTGTTTGTTCCGGGAGAGGGGGAGGGTAGTCATTTTATATCAATTAAAGAAAATGGTCTCTGTACTGTACTGACTATACCAACTAGGGAGAGGGGTTATACATAGGCTAAGCCTGTTCGCCAATCCCATTCAGACATCCTGAATAAAATATTGTTTATAAAAAAAACCCTAGATTTTAAAAAAGTGTATTTAAAATCATTTTAGCTATGACATACATACCGACTTACACATTCCAAGTGAACTGTTGATCCGACTACACCATTAACTTCTAGTCTAGTAGCTGTTACTATGGGGTTAAAATCGCCATCTATCAAAAATACATTATGCTCACATATTGATTTCGGTAATACAACTTACTGACTCTCATAAACTTCTATATCTCTTAAATACACATTTTGGAACTTTCAATTCTTAGTTCTCATTTCAGGATGGGTCTTTCACTCAAGTTTGTTGGTAAGCTAATCCGGGTGCACTGTACAATTTAATTTTACTTACTGAACAGTAAAACTAAAATGCCTACAAATTGAATAACAAATCGAAATATGTCATGTGGGTGGGGGTGTGGTACAATATACTCTGCAAGAGAACGAAATGGCTAAACCGTGATCAATATATCACGCGATGCAGTGACCGTGTCCTGGTAATGGAATTGGTACATCATGTATCATTTGATTCAATGTTAATAATGAAAATGTCCGATAAAGGACAAGATTGATGCCAACAGTAGTTGATCGCCAAATTCGCCAATTGCGATTAAAACATAATTTTGGCTAAAGAATATTCAATTTGGCGAAATTTTTGGCGATATTTTTTTCCTGTATGGCGATTCATTTTTTACCTGAAAATAAAAAAATTATCGGCACAAAGCTTTGATTTCCGCGCGTACATACTAAGCAGTGTACCGTCGATCGCGCTTCGTTGAGTCAATCAACAATTAATTAGTTATCAATAATAGCCCTAGCTTTTGTCTCTTGATCAATCTGGGATTAATGTTGATAAGCATTTGCAGTCAGAGTAGTAATAAACTAATTAAGAGACAAAAGATTTAATTGTGTGTTTTCAAATACGAATCGGTTGCTTTGTTGATGGTTTCGATATATTCAAAATGACGGACACTGTAAACAATACTCACTCGATTTGTTCGGGATTATTGGATTATGACTGCTGTTTGATCTATTTCATACCGAAATTGACGATATCGTTAATAAATGAAGCCAGGTATGTTGTTACAGTTTATAAATGCGTATATAAACTTGGGACTGTCGAAAGCCATGTATTATCAAATCATATGCCATGGGTCGTAAGCGAAAAATTGAACAGCCTTCTTCAACGTCTGACAGAAGAATGTCAGATTTTTTTTAATATTCCACCACCAAAATGCCCGAAGACTACAGATGATACTGACATGATGATATTACAGCCCTAGATATTGAACTGATACCCCAAAAGACCACCGCAGAGAAAAATTTCGAAAAACGTAAAATAATAAGTGCATTTGGAAAAGGTAGATCTTTCAGGGATGAATGAATGAATGGAAATTTTCAAATTCTTGGTTAAGGTATGATGCAGCTAACAAAACAATGTTTTATTCAACATGTGAATCAGTCTTCAAAAAATGGGAGTCTGCAAAGCAGAGAAGAATTTTGTCAATTTTAAGATATATATTGTATGTATTTATATAAATAAAATTCCTGAAAAAATTTTTTAATAGTTATTTTATTTTGGCGGAAAAAATATCTGGTTGATAAATTAAAATGAAAAATTGGCGGAAAAAAAATGGAACCCAGAGTGAGCACTGAGTTAGACTGATTGTTTATGAACGGAGAAGCTATTTTTTTTTCAAAATCCCAAAAATCAGAGACCTTCGGCGCTCCTGTGGATGCTGCATGTAGCGTTTTCAGACTCAGCCGCTCTGACCAAAGCGGATTAAAGGAGAATGAAAGATATTTTATTTTTGACCCATGCTTGTATTTATAAATCATAGCTGATGTACACCTTGCATCCTGCTTAATATAAACATATATATTAGTAAGCTATCTTCTATCCAGTCCGCGGAGAAATCTAATTTGAGACACAACAAAAAGCAGAGAACTAGCAGCCGTGTTACATCAGCTGAGGAATTTCGAAAAGTATAGGGCTAGGACTTACTTTTGTTGTCAGTAGGTGTACGCAAAGATGTAGTTGGAAACATAAATGGATTACCATGTTCATCTGAAAAACAAGTTTATTAATACTACAGAACTCCCCAAATGAAGATGCTTATGCAGTGTTGTTCTAGCAAGCGTAATAATATTCCGTGTCTCAGTGAGTAAGACACTGGTTCGCTTGAAACAACGACCGCGAGTTTTACAATAGCTAGCCGTTGCTATATTAGTCAGAAATTCCCCTACTACTGTATCGCTCTTTATCACATACACTTAAACAAAAGTGTTGTCCAATCTAAGGCTGTGAAACAACCACACTCAAATCAAACATGTCGACCTCCACAGAAACCTTGACTTTGAATGAACCTTGAACTTTGCAATCACAGGTAGACATTATAATGGAAAGCGCGACACCTGGTATTCATGGTGAGAGGTCCCCAGCCGGGTCAGTAACCATTCGAAAAAAGTCACGACATATGCAGGCTATTACGCTTGGTAGAATGTACTGAGTAAAAGCGAGATTGAGCTTTCTATTGAAGATGGGGGTCATGGGTTGACCTCCGGTTTAGTTCTTCATTGTCAGCGGCGCTGGAGGGAGAGTCTGGCAAGGACACCTGTCTAGTCGTTCTGATAGCACGAGGTCCGGTGTACACCCTTTGAAATCCGATACGAGAGTATGGCGTAGCACCGCTGTCCGAGCAAAATTCCCATGATGGGTGTATACTCGCCTCCATTAGTCCGGTCCGCGAAGAAAAGTAGGTGGTTAAAGCACATTTCATTTCATTTCTGGCATCAGGAGGAGTAACTAGATGAATCTTCAGTATATATCTAATACCAGATACACAGGACCACAAACGAGGTGCAGGAATTCAGAAACAATGATTCATACGTCTTTGCAACAGGACGAGAAATGAAAGGTCTGCATCGGACAGATTTAGCTCTTACATAATGAATCTTTTAATAAGTTGATCAATGTTGAAATAAATTGTGTTTTGTGTCCATATTGTAAATCGAAAGTACCTATCATTCAAACAAATACTTTAATTTTATGGAACCTACAATCTACGCGTTGTCAAAGGTTATGAATATATAGATTACTTACTGTGTCTTGGGGCTATTAACAATGAAGTATAACTGAGGAATTGTCCCTGAACCTTACAGTTAAATCTCTCCGAGTACGTTGCATTCACATGAAGAACACCTGAAATTACAACAAAATTATTAATGTATAACTGGTCGTTCATTTCAGTGAGTAAGACGTTCGGCAACCTAGAGGTCCCGTGTCGAATCTCTGTTTTGCGAAGAGGTTTAACCTTGTCAGTAGCCCCAGTGAGTAAGACGTTCGCTAACAATAGAGGTCCCGTGTTCAATCCCTGTTTTGCTGCGTGTTGCCCCTTATTATTGGTGCAGGACGAAGGACGTAGCATAGGTCGGCGTATACATGTAGTTGTGAGGATGGGACAAGAAACGGATCCCGTGTACTCATTGGCAGGCACATAAATAACCCTTGGCAGTGTTAGAATGCGATCTAAGAGCTGGTCGATAGTGCCTAACATTATATGCCGTATGCCCATATTCGTTACAGCCCTGTAGCAGTAGAAGTAGGGCGTTAAACCCCATTTCATAGTCGCCCTTTTCCATTATCTGTGTCAACGAATTTAAAGTATGGTCATTTGAAATGGCTATGTTATACATACTCCGCGCAGTGTTTCGTTTGATGAGTGGATATTGTTGTTTTAGATTTTGATTGGTCAGTAGTTCGACTACCAACCAATGACTAGCTGCTTTACAAAAGCTTTACATTTAAAACGATCGAGTGTCAATATTGGACCAAATATGTTTACATAACGTTACGTCATGGCTCACGATTTTAGTATGCCCAATTAACCCGTGCATAGCAGAATACTGCAGTAAAACTAATTGCGTGACAAACGAGGCTGTCAAGTCGAATGAAATGTAAACAATACTGTTTGGAAACGAACATACTTTCACAGTTTTTAATACCTTAGATCACTGTCCAAAGTTTTAGGGAAGACCCAGATTAAACGAAGGACTGTCATGTTGCTGTAATTAAGTGATAGCTTTGATTGAACGGGAAGAATAGACATACTCCCGCAAAAGTTCAAGAATCAGAAGCTAATCCAGCAATGGCCAGAGAGGGATTTCTCGGGCCATTGCTTCAGGTATATGATGTTATATCGCTTTTATAAAACTGAATATAAACGGGGTTGTAATTTGCAATCAAAAACGGCTAATTTGTATACGGGTCTAGCCTATGGTCACTAAATCAACAATCCTTATAAATATGTAACGGAATGTTCATAAGAAATTCTTGATGGACGACGGTGGTACATCCACAGTGGACGTTGTGTGAACTCTGGTTTCTATACGAACTACCACGACCAAAGAATAAGGTTTCAAAATGAAGAATATGTTACCAAATACCAGTATGTTAATATTACAGATATTACCTAAAAGATCCACATATGCATAGTTCTTATGGTAATCCCATATGATATCTTCAGGACAAATTTTTCCCACAATACCACAAGTAACTCGAACATATTCTCCTTGAAATGCTTCTTTCGTTTTATTCTCCAAAACTGAAAAATAGAAAAGAGAGTGCTTCTGAATCAATGGAGTGAACCATTATTTTAAGATCAAATTTAGAACTGTGTTGATCCGACGTGGCCATATTTGTTTTTGATAAGTATCGAAAGCAAGAGCTAAGCATCAAATTTCCATTTATTCAAAGTAAGAAGAAGTCGATTTATCACCCAATAACACATTTGACAGTAGATATCGGTTGTATAATAAATTACATAATCTACTGCGATATCTCCTTAATTAATATTTACTATAGAAGCCTACTGTGGTCATATTCTCGGAGGCGAGGAGGTATTTAGTAATGTTATCTTACCTTTAAGTTTTTCGACAGCAAATTGTTGTGAAATCGAATTGCCTAGTTCCGCTTTTAGTAAACACCTATACATACCGGTCTCATTAATAACGTTAAATGGCTTCGGATCCCCATCTTTTTTAAAGTACAACGCCTTCCTATGGGGCAAAAATACATTAAACCAACAAGGTGCTTTGATAGAGCGATCATTTATACATTCAAATATGGTAGTCTTAGAATCCAGTGTGAAACTGCTGCTGGGAACGACCATGATTGTTTACTGCACATTTTTATTTTCTTTCTGTGTGTATATCTGAATTGTTACAGGAAAAAAACAGCTGTGGGAAAGGGGGTATACATGGACAAGTGTGCCTATCTTTTAGTGGTAAACGCCCCAAAATTTAGAATGACTTTACATTCAAGGATAATTTGTGTAACTTTCCAATGTTTTTATTTAAAAATAAATACGGAACCCTGTTACTTACATCATGTGAGGCTGTCCCTTACAGACGTTGGCAGGAGTTAATTCCTTATGTCCTTTATGTATGTAAAATATGTTTCTTCTTGACGAACACAATGGAAATATCACATCTGAAAATTTATAAAAAAAGCGAATATTGAATAATACAATTCTGATCAAGAATAATATGTCTGGTATCCATATACCTAGGGGTGTTTAAATCGCCAATGTCTTCTTATTCGTTAAAGGGCGTATGACTCCTTTGCCTGTAACCCCAGAATAGAGAAAAGTAGGTATAATCAATTATGTTCGGTGAAATCTATGACAGCCCATTTTGCATTTTATTTTTCTATTTTTCCCCCTTTTTCTTTTGAGGGGAGGGGGACTATTTTCAGAATTAGACATTATTATCATTACTAATTACTACGGCATGGTCGCTTAGGGATATTTTTTCTTTGTTGATTACAAATGGCACCCGAAATCTAGAATACACGACTCGGGTGCTAATTAGAAAATGTTGACTGTGTTTTATATTGGATATTATTATGATCCCGTATTTTCACGACAAGATAACATGGACCAAAATTAAAATCTAATTCCTGTTTTTGATTATGAATATTACGGGAGATATTGAGTTAAAGGTTTAGCTCCTTTAACTATATATCATGATGTTTGGGAGTAGAAAGGAATATTTCCTAACAAAGTCAAAACATAATTATTTCTATATTAATTGCCGAAGTTATCAAATCACTTTTACACAATCATAGGTATCATTCTAGCACTTTAAAGCATCCACATATAAATTTGATAGGGTTCTGTTTGGAAATTGCGTATTTTCACTTCACTGGAAAACTAAGTCTATTGTCAAGGTACATGGATAACCAGATAAAGATAATGATGTCTGGTGGATTGAGGCACAATTGTCTGCCCTGGTGGAGATTTTTATCTGGATACAGGATCAATAGTATGTAACAACATAAGATTTTGTATAAGTTCCATGCGTATAGGGCCTTAATCATATTGTTAACATATTGTTTTTATATACATTGTATGCAGTCAACACTTTAATAGGACAAAGCGACATATATAATGCACTAATATCCAATTTGGAGATATAAGTTTTAAGAATATTGTCTTTCGTTAGATACAGGTTCGGATATATGTTGTTTTCAATTCCTAGGGGAGTTTTTGATTAACCTTTATGCGAATCCTAACTCTTACATTTACAGTGATCAATTCGTGATTAAGTATGATCGAAACGCCGCTCGCGGTAATCAAATGTAATCGTATTCCACAGATTGAAATGACACTTGTTGAGGCGGGAAAGGTGTTCCATAAAGGTCAAATAAAGCCGATTATTAAATGTAATTGTATTCCACAAAATCGTGTCCAGTTATCAGTTCCATTTAATCGATTCCATTGATACTATTCAACGGGTAGTAAAACGATAGTTATATGACGCCGTATTGTGGAAACGTATTATGACTTGTTTAATCTGCAGTTAAGGATGATGTTTAAATAAATTGGTCTCCAATCTATTCAAATAGTCGTTTATCTCATGTTAAATTTATTGATTTAATGAATTTGTGAGCTTGGTCGATGAAGCAGATGCCTAATCTTCGGTAGAATTGTTCATATAACATCGTCAGAAGATCTAACAAAATAAAAATGAGAGAGAGAGAGGGTGAGAGAGAGAGTGAGAGAGAGACATGGGTTTTAACGCCCACTCGACACAAACTAGGTCATTTCGGTACTTACATGTGGTTTAATTTTATTTCAACAATTTGCTTGTGCGTATAGGGGTCTTTAGAAGTGGGAGGACCAGGAGAAAATCCACCTGGTTGGACAGGCGACCCTACTCTTTTCCACGTACAACCGGGGATTCGAAACCACGCCAGATGACTCAGTGGCATGGCAGGCCGTATAATGCAGAGCGCGAACGCTAAAAAGTCGCCCCAATACTAAAAGACGTTATGATTCTTATGCTATATTTATTCAGATAGTTAAGAGATTGTGTTCGGATAGCTTTGCCTACCACCGCATCTGATGGAGCCACGTCTGTTTGGCTTCTATTTCCTACTTACTTCTGAACTTTTGAATATACACACCTTGATATTCAAGTTTGACAACATTGTACTTTGCAAACCCTAAATCATGTTTAGAGACTGTAACATTTTGGTGTTTGATGCTTGACCCCATTTTGATCGACGGATAATCGGTGAACTCGGGGATCAGGCCCGTATCTAGACACCATTACCTTTCGAGGGGGGGGGGGCGAACATTTTGAGGAAATTTTCGGAAAGGTCATTCTAACAGACTGTTGTAATCATCATGCTATGTAGTTACCTAGGCGTCTAGTAAGCATTTTAAAATAAGTATTCAAACAAAACCAAGTACTAACAATCCAGACTGTTAAGACAAAATTCACAGTCCTAAAAAACAGTATCGGCAAAATATTGTAGTGTTATCAGCAAATGGTTTGTTCACTATATTCAAAATACAGTATGAACAGTGGTAACAAGTGTCCGGAAAGTTTACCCTGAGTGGCGCAACACCCGCCATGGCTGTATCAGGGTCATATTTACCGGGGGTGCATTGATCCCCCCAAAAATAAGGCGCCCCGAGAATTGGCGCCCCTCAAAAAACTTGACAACCTTTGCGGCAGTCTTAATTTTAAAAAAAATATCAACACTGCCGCAGGCGCTCTCAGGCTCCGCTCTCAGTAACTTGGGCATTATATTGGCACCCCCGCCACTCTACTGCACCCCCACTTTTAAAATCCTACATACGGCTCTGAGCTGCACCCTGACCATTAGACGAAATCGCAGTAAAATAGCGTAACCATATTCATAATGAACATGATTAGTAACAATGTAGACATAATCAGGAAAATAGTACAAGCGTTAAAGTTGCAATTTTCATATTTTTAAGTTATATTTTTAAAATATATTAAAATAAAGCCCTAAAATAGATTGTATCTATAAACAGTCCTACCGTGTTAAAGAATAATCCTATTAATCCTATAATTCACTATTGCCAGTTGATAAATTGACAAATATATCATTTTCAACTTCAAATTCAAACGTTTGATGACGATAGCCAATCCATAGTGGTGAAAGGAAAAACAAGGGATTTCCCGTGTCATTGATTTTAATGCCTGGGAAATAATGCCCATGATTGTTGACATTTTGAGCAAAAGACATAGAAATAATTATGTTTTGACAATCTTAGAAAATATGAGATTCACACTTTAATTAAATACATCTAGATTAATAGCGAAAGAGGCATGTTCTATTCACTATACTCCGGTCATTGGAAACAGGCGATATCAGGCTGTGACATATCGGGCTCGTTGTAGTCAAAAGGATTAAGATCATTGGAATGTTCAAAACTAGTCTGAAAACGGTAGGCTATAATCCATTTTAACTGATGGAAAGTTCACCCAGATTTTCCGGCGTGGTTACCTCTTGTCAGTGAAGGAGGACGGGGGGAGGGGGAGCTGACAAGGGTAGGTGTCTACTGTATATATTGACGTGGACGTAAAAGATCCCTTGGCAGTTGGAATTCGATATAAGAGAAGGTCGTAGCGCCTCTGCCCGGGCCAATGGCGTATGTCCGTCTTCATAAGCCCTGGTTAGGAGCAGAACAGTAGGACGTTAAACTCCATTTTTAACTGATGAATTAAAACTTACCTCTATCAGGATACAAATGTAAAACAGAAGGTGTCCTGGACTGCGTATACACACAATATACAATAGAACAGAGCACAATGTTCCATTTAATCACGTTAACCATACTCTTCCTGGAAATAATCTTAAAGTTAAAGGAGCTAAATCGCTAACATTTGGGACCTAGAAATTGACTCAAGTGGGTCGCAACGCATATAATACTGTAATATGAATGTATATAAACTGATTTGCATTCAATGGTTTCTGTTTTTACTCTAATTTCATATCAGTTATGTTCGACGAAATAAACCAGCAGTGTCAACCGAAGGCATTTTTTTAGCGTCTAGTTATTCCAGTCTACATGCGCCGTTTGATTTGGTACAATGTTTCTAGCCTCGTTCCTCGAGTCTCTTGCTAGAACTGGAGCTGAAACGCATTATGGTACACGATTCGTGTACCAATGGTAAAATATTTATTTTGTCTTAAATATTGGATATCAGAAGTCCATCTTTTTCCGGTAAGATCACATCATCAATTTTGATTTAAATTGACAAATAATTCATGTTTTCAATGTTGAAGATTTTGGATGATATTGAGTTAAAGACTTAGCTCCTTTAAATTTAATTTTGACAATTGGGAAAATACAGTTTATTTCCTAAAATGTTTAATGCTGACATTGAGGACATTTACTTCAGAGTTATGAACAATTAGATAAGGAATATAAGCCAAAGTTTTGGAGTTTTATTATTAATTAAATTGTTTCAGTTCGAAGCATTATGTGTTCCATATAAATTCACGAAAAAAATGCATATGGCAATACCGATAGGAGTAAAGATATTGAAACATATTATATTTATTTACCTTCTATGTGTTTCCAATAAGTACCTTCGTTGGTCTAGAATTGGTATGGAAGAAGAGTCGGTCGCACCATAATGACTCACTCTAATAACTCATTCACTTTTACATACAGATTCGTAGAGTTAGTATTATGTTATCCGAATCGATTAAAAGCTTTTAGTGTTTTAAAGACAACGTAGGTTGATTCTGTTATTCTGTGGCTGAATTTGTACCACGTTCTTTCATTACATTCATTACATATTATTTTTATCGGATTGCTTTATTGGGATATTGTTGACCGAAAGGTTCCGAATTGACACATCTACAATCAGTACCGTAGTGGTTCTGTCAATCACAATAATTGTATGACGGAGTAGATTGGTGGCGCTATCAAACACAGCAAAGATGTTTCATTGAACGTGTTTGATTGGAAATATATTTATGAAAAATATAAATCTAATGTGGATCATATATATCATTATTGTGGGAAACTGGTTATATATAAAATGTGTTTCCTATTCTAGTATGCACCGTACATGTATGGAATCAAGTTGTCCATTTAGAGTAGCCTATGTCCTATAGCAAGTACGACCGGCACTTCCGTTTCAGCTCTCGTCCCTTGCACAGCCATTCCCATCACTCGGCTAATCTCGACAGATTCCGTAAACTACATCTAGTCTCGGATGTATGACAGTAAGTGATATGTACCTACGCCCATACATTTGCGATGCGGCTACCGGTTTACTTTAACAGGAAAACTTGACGCTATTACACAAATTGGCAACCTATTCGGCTAGCGACCTATTCGACCGATCGAGCTGCAACCTGTTCGTTGGAAACCTATTTCGAGTAAAGACAACAGTCTCTTTTTATCAACCAATAATATCCAACGTTATGTCTATCAAATGAAAGTAGAATATATTATTTTTTACCCATTCCTTCAGCTCAGAATAGAAGTGTAATTTCGTCATTATTTTACAGCTGGATCGGTCGAATAGGTCGCTAGACAAATAGGTCGCCAACTTGTGTTTGGAATGGGCGCAGCCATGTTTCTGGGACCTCCAGAAAATAAACAATACCCTTATTCTACCTACTAGATGTTTAAATGTCCTACCTGTTGTGTAAATTATCCATTACAACCTATTTTATTTGTCCAGAGAGTTCGAAAATATTTTAAAATCCAAGTCACATTTGAAAAGGTTTACGTTAGACTTTTCAAATCAATTGGTTGAATTTTTCCAATTTTTTAAATTAGGTGTGTTAAAATGAAATTTATATCATCATTTAATTGGAATATTCTAAAATAATACGATTTGTTGACCAGAATGAAGATTGGGACATATTTTTCAGTTACAACAAGAGTGTTATTGGGGCTTTAATAAACATACGTTTATAAAACAATGAATTTTGTCGAAACTAGTCTTCCATATAGACAAAAACTGTTAATTGAAGGTTTAGGTAATCCTGATTAAACAGTAATTCCAACGAACAATATTAATTTACTAAACAAATTCTTTATCCCCCAAATTAGTCACGAACTATTAAACATACGAACTATTAACCATGTATACTCAATTCCTAGAGCCATTATTAATCTTTGTTTTCTATATTGCCATGAAATAGGAAACATCTATTTGTCTGAATTATGTTAAATGCCTTTACGTATTTGTATATGGGGTGTTTATATCCTTTTGTTTGTGTTCTATGATTCGAACTGATAAAACAGTTGAACGTTCTGACTGCTTTTATATTTTACACCCGTATGCAAACACTATGATAGATCTGTTTTCAAATGTAAAGAATGACGATTTGAATTACGAGCTAATTCCAATACATTATGCAAGCTAAATTGGTTCGGAATTCAAAGAGGAGACGGACCATAATACCACTAATTATGCCCCATCTTGTTCGCACACATTGAAGAATTTAAGTTGGAGCACAGCATATTATTATCCATATTTGTTTATGTTATCATATTCCTGAAGCAATGTCCCGCGAAATCCGCCTCTGGCCATTGGTGGATTGGGGTCTGATACTTGAACTTTTGAGGGAGTGTGTCTATTCTTCCCGTTCAATCAAATCTATCACTTAAAGGACAATATTAGTGCCAGTCATTATCTCATATATGAATAGAACTGATTAAACACTTTCCAAATATAATATTAACACAGAGATCATCGCTACCATAGAGGAGTACTAAAGGATTCATGAATCGGAAGTGACGAACGCCAAAGGAATGACTGAAGTGAGGAGTGATGACAGATAAACGGCCGAATTTCTGCTCACTAATAATTCCTTCGAAAACAAAAAGTTGTTATATGGGACCGCAAGAGGTTATCTGACGATACAATTAAGTAATTAAGTGTCATAAGATAGGAGAACACGGGAAAAGTAGAAATACTCCGTACAGCCCCTTGCTTTTTATTCCTTCTATAGGGGAGACCGGGGCACATTGAACCACTTTGTTCACATACATGTTTGTCATCATTTTATATCAAATGTTTTTATTAGAAGATCTCTTTAATTCATGATCAAAGTTTAAAAAAAAAAATCAATATGCCCTCTTATATAGATCAAACCCCGGTTTATCTGGGTTGTATAGATTAGACATATATGAACTTAAGTACAAGAATTTCCTAGGCTAAGAAGTTAACATGTATGGAAAACTTTTCTCTTTTAAGCGCTTTTATGAAAAATTCACTGCCTAAGAAAATAATTGACAGCATGTGGCTTATTGATGGAGAAATGGGTCTAAGAAGTTATCTCACTTCTGTATAGTGTTGGGTTGTATAGTATAATTTATAAAGGATATATCCATGGTGGTCCAATGTGCCCCGGTCTCCCCTACCTTATAAAAACATGGTAATGCACGAACTTTTAATCTGTTTTTCTTTCCTGTTCTCTTATCTAGTGGCAGTCAATTCTTTTTATGAATTATAAGATATTCTCTCACAGTGTCACACAGCAACTTTAGGTCTTCGAGGGAATTATTAGTGAGCAGATATTCGCCCATGTATCTGTTATCACTAGTCACTTCAGTTAGTTATATAGAGGAATAACTCATGTTTTCCTTTGGCGTTCGTCACTTCCGATTCATGAATCCTTTATTACTCCTCTATGGTAGCAATGATCTCTGTGTTAATATTATATTTGGAAAGTGTTTAATCAGTTCTATCACATATGTGATAATGACTGGCACCAATATTGTCCTTTAAGTACAGCAACATTGCAGCCCCTCGTTTAATCTGGGGTCTTCTCTAAAACTTTGAACAGTAAATAAAAGGCATTATAAACGGTGAAAGTCTGTTCGTGTCCATACGGAATTGTTTACATATATATATATATATATAAATGTTGATAGCCTCGTTTGTCACGCAATTAGTTTTACTGCAATATTCTGCTATGCACAGGTTAATTATGCATAATAAAATCGTGCGCCATGACGTAACGTTATGTAAACATGTTTGGTCCAATTTGACGCTTTGTTTTAAAAGGTAGATCCTTTGTAACGCAGTAGGCGATTGGTAGTTAATCGGATTATTAACCAATCATAATTTACAACAAGAATTTTCACTCTTTCCAGCAGCTCTAGTCAAACGGAACACTGCGAGGAGTATGATATGTCATACGTAAGACACCTTTACTGCAACATATTGTTTCGTCTTAGATTGCATCGATGGCTTCATTTCCCATTGACGTAACGAATGAAACCTTAATAACAAAATTAATGTCTTTTACACTGCTCTTATAGTGGTGTTGTATCCAAATGTTATCGGCAGTGAACATGGTTCTCGGGTATGACATAACGTTTAAGGTTACTACCGCATCAAGATCAGCCTGGCGCCCACGGTAATCCGCCAGGCAAGCCAGAAGTGGTATTGTTTTAAAAACAGACGCAAGGACAAATTATATTATACACCTGCAGAAGACGGAAACTCTGCTGGTAAGCGGGAAACATTTTTCAACATGCTAGATGTTGCAGGTTAAGCAGCATCCTTCTCTGGAAATCTAAATTTCTAATTGGAAAGCTAGACTGAAAAGTAGATGGGCCTTTATCGGGGAATTAGAGAATCAAATGACACCTTAGTGAAAAAATTACAATAGGGAGTCCGAAATGTCTCCAAACTTTACAGCATAACTATTTTCAATTCCAAACTAAGAATAGGGATGTCAGTTTGAACCATCTGTTATGGGCCGTTTCGTTTTCGTACGGATGTACACTTAACTTAGAAATTTGAATGTAACGTTTTTTCAAGCACCGTGAGTCGACATTTACGGTGTCAGTTTGGTCGTCCCAGGACCAAAATTGTCCGTTGTGGGTAATTTAGTACTCAGTGGGTAGTATCGTTGGTGGGTAGTCAAAAGGCCGTATGTGGCAATTTTTTGGAAATGCCAAATGTTTTGGTTTTTTTTCAGAAGATCGAAAAATGTCAACGGCCAACATCCTTTCACGAGGAAAACGCCTGGTTCAACTATCACTGATTTCAAGCACAACTGTTTCGACGGTATCTGGGTCTCTTCACGGCACGGAAAACAGTCCTGCATTAAATAGTACCCGTACAGTTAACTATTTTGTCAACAAGTTCTATTATATGGTATTTCCGGTGACGAAGAGTCTGCAGACGATTTATCACCTCAACAAGCTGTATTTTACTATATTTTGAGTGATGAGAAGTTTATAGATTCAGATATCTCGGGCAAAGATCCCATTTTTGTGCCAATAAAAGGGCCCAAGACTCGGATGAGGATGATCTACTTTTTACACATTGTAGGGAAGTACAACAATAAAAGAGAATCAGACTACGGAAACTACTGAAACATATTAGAAACTTATATAATCCAGGAACACAACGTAAAGGCAGGTAACATTACTGAAGATGAATAGGATACTCATGTTGAAAGGTAAAACTCCACCAGAGACGAAAAATCAGAAGACAAGGATGCTGCGTCAACTGATGAGTCCCTGGCTGTGATAACTCTTGATTTGCAAGCTGAACTGTTAAGCGCAATGTATTATAAAACAAAACTGGCATGCCATAATTTTACTACACATGTATTTAATCTCACCACCAAAGGTATAACTTTCTATATTTGGTATGAGGGGGATGGTGATCTGTCAGCTAATTCTTTCACGTCCTGTGTAGTTGATTATATTTGTTATATAGGTAGGAATATTAAGATACTTATTATATACAGTGACGGGTGTAATTATCAAAATAGAAACTGCACGCTATCCAAGCAGAATTGAACTATTAACGAAAGATTCTTAGAAAAGGGCCATACCCAGGTGGAGGCTGACAGTATCCACAATGCAAGTGAAGACCAGCTGCATAATAAAACCATCTATAACGTCTACTTCATTAAAGTTGCTCGAAATATTCCCATGATGTAAAATGCATCTCATATGATTTCATTTAAGATTACAGTAAACTGAAATATTATATGTCCATATAAGTTGGAGAACGGGTCGTCACCGAAATACGTGTCTCAAACCATACTCCTGTCGACGATTACCGCATCGAATATAAGTAAAACATGGAACAGAATTTCAAGACTTCCCTAGACGTGCCAAAGTTAACTCCTCATCTGACGATGACATAGTCGAAAATGTGAACACGGGACCCTTGAAGAAAGAGTCATCGAAGTACCATCACCTTCAAGAATTAAAGGCCGTACTGCCAGGATTTTATCACACATTCCAGGACAATTTATGCGTATTAAATGGAAATTGTTCATTCATTATTATTCCGTTGAAATCAATGTTACTGGTTCGGCGATGCCATTTACCTGATCCCAGTTTAGTGCATCAGTACCTTGTTAAATTGTTTAGTAAGGTTTTTTTTAATATGATTGCTTATATTCATTTGAATTGCGAAGTTATGTATTACTTGTTAGATAATTAAAAGTTGTTGTTTTTTTAAATTGTTTAACAAATTGTTTTTTTATCTATCTTATTAAACTGAAAAATTAGGTCCTGATTTAAATGGGGGGGGGGGGGTCGCGGTAGCTGAGCTACTAATAAGCTGGCCCGGAGGTCTCAGGTTCGCTCCTGGTCTTGGCCGAAAATGTTTTTCAGGTATTTCCGATATTATTTCCGTGGTACAGGACAAGAACCTAACAAGGTCAGTGTCTGCCCGTTCGAAGAGGACAAGAAAAGTAGCGTACACGTTACATCAGCCTTGACATTTGGAATTCGAAATAAGAGAAGGTCATAGGACAGGCGTCTTTATTAGCATTATCACTACAGAAATGTAGGACGTTAAACCCCAAATCAATTAATTTCATACAGAACTGTAAGACGTTAAACCTCATTTCATTTCATTTCAATTAATTTCATTTCATGATTTAATTATGCAAGAGCAAAATCTGTAGGTCTTTAGTTGGGCCTGAAATGTTATAAAAACTATTAATTAGACATTAATTAACTTATCCAGACCATAATCAGCTATCATTGTCAAGGCTAGCCTGCGATATTTGTTCGATTGTAGTCCGATTAGCATTATGTAGTCATTAACTATTATAGCGAGAACTGTCAAGTCGTTATCTAATCTCCCATAGGTATCTTTAAATGACAAAAGCTCATACTTATGGTTTGACGTTATTCAGTTGGTGGATGCAACTTGCCAAACGCTGTCCTTTATGACAACAATATCAGACGAAAGATGATCTTTTTACGGTCTGTACCCGCAGTTTTTGTCTCTCCTGCACAATTTTGAAAAGCCTAGATACGACCTTTGGACTCTCCTACCGACGATATACTGATTCATTATTTGAAATAAGTTTCAAAGTGTACCTTAAAAGGGAGGGGTCCATTGATTAATATGAAGATCAATGTTCTCTATTATTGGTAAATCAATTAACCTTGGCGATAGATAATCAATAATTTTAAAAGAATGCTTGTAACAGGGGGGCGTATGATCTATTATCATTTCATACTCAGTGGGGTATACAATTGGTTCCTTGAGTGTATGAGTTTGACCCATTTTATTCTAGAGGCCACCAGGCCCACTTCTGTGCATTCCAGCTCAGTATGTAGATACCTCGTTCGTTTAATATTATATATATAAAATAATATATATTAATAAAAAAATTGATATTTACACTAGTGCATATTTCTATTCAAGTATTGTAGAAAATTTAAAGAAATTCTGCTCGTTAATAAGAACTGAAATGGGGATTAACGTCCTACTGTTCTGTTCCGAACTGAGCTAATGAAGACCGGCATACGCCATACAGTGCACTCTGAGGGACATTTTGCCCGGACAGCGGCACTGCGACTTTCACTTAGTCAGCTGTCCTTGTCAGACCCTCCGTCCTGCATCGCTGGGAAAAAGTGGTGAACTCTCTAGGCCAATGCAGGATCGGACATCCCACCTCAAGGCTAGCGAGCCAGCGACTTACTCACTTAGCCACGTTGACCCCGCTCGTTAATAGGGTAGTAGCTCCAGACTTGAAAGCCGTGGTGCCCTCAAAGATAGTAACGTTCAACTTAGGGCTGTACGATATTGCAAAAAGGGACGATATCGATATTGGCATTTGTAACAACTTTTCACCAAACTTCGTGATAAATAAAAGGACATTTATGACTGGTATTTCAAGTTACTGGCGAGAAATGCCAGCATATTCACCATATCAGGTTTTAAACACGTTCGCTTACAGGTTACAATGTTTCATGTGGTGCTGAAAAGCCTTTAAGAAGACACACTAGTTGCAGGAATACACAAGTATTTTCTTGCAATTACTGCCAAGTGAGGAAGTGATCTTTCATTAGTTGCCCGCCATGTTAATGGATTGTCTGAATAGTCCAAGTCTGGATAAGCCAAATATCTTTGAATTTCTACATCAATATAGGATCAGTATTTGTACTTGAAGTTAATTCTAAACTACTCTTTCTTCTCTTCAGACTGCTTAGGCTCGTCTCACTTGATTGACCTTCCATTGCGGTTTTACTTAAATTTTCCCCACAATATTTCTCAATTTCTTCTTTAAGAAGAACAGACTCTTCGTGAATTTTTATTTCAACCAAAAGCGTCTCGTCTGATGCTTCTTTGAAGTATTTACATTTAAACCTTGGGTCTAAGAAGGTTGAAATATTGAGCATTGGCCTTGAACTTGGATCAGCATATTTTAATTCATATTATAAGCTAAAATCTTTTTCTTGATGCTTCCTGTCATCTCAACATCTTCGGCTAATATGTCATCATTTAAAAGACGAAGCACAGGTATTACACTGGACACACTAACATGAAGTTCAGTGAAATCAGCAACAGGCTTTACTGCTTTATAAATAGCCTCTAGAATTTCCATGTCCTGCCATTTTGGAAGTAAATCGCTTCTTTTTCTGTCTACTGATAACACTTGCTTAACCGCCTTCTCTTGCTCCAGAAACCGTTCTATCATATTTAACGTGGAACCCCAACGGGTTTCACAGGCAGTAATTAAAGAATGGCGAGATAAGTCCAGGTCTGTGTGTGCTTTTGTCAGATCTCGCTTCTTCTTCCAACTATATGAAAAGGCACTGACCACTTTCTTACAAACAGCTATTGCTCTGTCCATCCTTTTATCATTCAAGCTATTAGTTACAGCTAAGTTTAGTCTGTGCCCAAAATACGGTAATCTTTGCCAATTATTTAACTCCGTGGCTTGGATAATACTTGAGCCATTATCTGTTGTGACGCATACTTGAAATTCTTCTTTCAAATCCCATAATTCAAAAGCATCTGCTTGACTTGAGACATTGTGTCAGAAAATTCTGAAACATCACGTGCAGCGGAAGTAAAACTGTAAGTAGACGCGTCTTTATGTCTTGTATTGTAAGTTCAAACCATCGACTATTGACGGTTCAAACGGTTTAACAAATACTAAATGATCCGGACTATCTTCCATTCAAGCATTCGATTGGCTTCGGTATTCCTTATCTGACAGCGACAGTAATCTATTTATAGACCGTTTTATTCTTGCTTTCAGAAATTAAGTTTTCTAAAAATGTTCGTTTTTAGAAATATGACAACTGTTTATAGCCTGATAATTAGCCGCAGTAGTTGGAAATTTCAGGCGTTTAGTCGGCCTAAGCTCTACATGTAATAACAACTGACAATTTATTGTCGACTAGAAAGAAAGCAAAAGTAACGCATAGCACATGCAGTGAAAAACGGCTGCGGACACTTCGCAAGTGTTTTCACCATTTAATTTCCACTGCTGCATAGTGTATATATTATCTATTTTTACGATAATTATTTTCGATATTTGCAGTTTTTGGCGATATTCGATAAACCACTATATCGACGATTTTTGGCCACATGATATCGTAGTTGGGTCTGAAAATACAATATCGCGATACATGACTATATCGTACAGCCCTAGTTCAACTCATCCCAGTTTTGAAAAGAAACCCGATGAAAAATCTATAGCCTATACTACTTTAACTATGTTTTCAGTAGAGAGGAGGTAACCCATGAAGCGAATGTCACGAGTATTCCATATCGACGATTTTTGGCCACATGATATCGTAGTTGGGTCTGAAAATACCATATCGCGATAAATGACGATATCGTACAGCCCTAGTTCAACTCATCCCAGTTTTGAAAAAAAACCGGTGAAAAATCTATAGCCTATAATACTTTAACTATGTTTTCAGTAGAGAGGAGGTAACCCATGAACCGAATGTCACGAGTATTCCATATAAAGCCTGCTTCTAATTTGAAAAGTCCCGGAACGCTAAATATCAATAGAGAGTATTCGCTCAAGATCACAATTCTTCGCACGTAGATCCTTCTTGACCGACAGATTGACGCTGAAATGTGGGCGTATAAAAATATAAATGCTGAGTTTGTATCAGCCCTTAAAGCTCCAATAGCATTTTTTTAAGTTATATTTTTAAAATGTATTAAAATAAAGCCCAAAAATAGATTGAACCTATAAACAGTCCTACCTTGTTAAAGAATAATCCTATTAATCCTATAATTCAGTACTGCCAGTTGAGAAATTGGCAAAAATATCATTTTCAACTTCAAATTCAAACGTTTGAAGATGGCCGTCCATGGAGAGGAATGGGAAAACAAGGGAGGTAATTGAGTAACTATTTCCTCAATCACCCTGTGTCACCCTTTATAATGCCCAAAAAATTTTGCCCAGGACCGTATAATAGTGAGTTGACAACCTTTTGAGCAAAAGACATAGAAATAATTATGTTTTGACTTTCTTAGAAAATGTGAAATTGGAACTTTAAAAGTTTAAGGCACGTCTCGTTAAGACAACAATATTATTGTTCTGTTACTAATGGCTACCTAATCCTCTTTTACTTTTCGTTTATTAACCGGAAGGGATAAAAGCAACTAAATTTCCGTGCTTTCCTTATTAACCAGATTTAAATGAAACAGAGGGTTTATTGCCAGAAGCATTTAACATAAGCCTAACGTAAAATACTTTTCCATTCTCATACATCAAAACAAAAACTAGCTAACGTCTCCACTAAATTGGCGTCTTCGGATGTCAGTCTATATATAATCCATAACGTGAAGTATATTTCACATAAATAGCCTTAACAAATAAGATTTAGCCGACGCAATGGCAAGATGTCTTGCGGCGTGGCTTCAGTATGAAATAATAAGTAAGAATACACTTGTACTGTGAGTTAAACCAAGACCATTGTTACGTACAGCAAATGCTGTCGTCATTCCTGTTAAAGACGTTTATCAAAAACTTAGCTACAAATAGTTCCCGGTAAATCATCAAATAGTTTCCATTGAACTTTGATGTCAAGATAAGGGAAATTTTCCAAGAATTATTAATTATGTAACTAATGCGACGAACCCATGCCTTATTGTCGAGAAATCGGCAGCATTTCATTCTAACAAATAAAGCCAAAAATAGTTCCCGCTAAATCACCAAATCGTCACCCAAGAGTTATATTGTTCTATGTTCATTGTTTCAATGAGATTGAAAATGTGATGTTTCAATGCCGCGAAATTTAGGTCAAATTTTGCTTAATGACAGGCAATACTAACTAAATGATTGTTTATGGTGTAATTTGAATCTGTCATTTTTTTTTAATAAAGGGGGTCACGTTCAATTTTTGGAAAAGTAGAGATAGAACAATATTTTTTTGAAATTTTAACAAAAAGTTAGTTCAGACGAGAAAAATTGTTCTATCCCCAATGGAATAGAATCGTATGTGCTTTTATAATGCACACCAGTATAAATAAAGAACTTCCATAAACCTGACTATGTTCAAACAAATGTTATCCTATAAGATAGTCTTTCTGGGCATGCTAACTGGACTAATAAACAAAGCCAAGCAGTATGAAAATAACCACAAATTATATGGTTCTAATCCAAGTTATAGAGAGAGAACTTAACGTCCACATAAAACAAAATATGCCATTTTGGGACTAACATATGAAACACTTTTATTGTTATAATTCACTTGCACGCAGTATTCTTTATCTATGTGACGAAACCGGAAAACCCAGAGGTAGGGCAGGTGGCTCTACTCCTTGTCTCATAAAAGCTTGAGTCACTTGACTCAATGCCACCAGACCTTATTATGTAAAGCACATGCATTAGACCACTCGACCGCCCCGCTCCCTCAAGTTTGAAAGGGAATTGGTCAAAGCCCTGATATGAATGAAATATTTGTCGTATAAATACAAGTACTTAACCTTTATTACTAAAGATGTCAAAACAACTCATTCCTGTTATTTCGTTTCCAAGGTAATACAATTAATGTTGAAATACCATGAACAGATTACGCAAGATGAAGTAACAACAACAACAAAGTAACATATTTAATTCACAATATTCATAATCTAGAGAGAAAGAAACATGTTTAACGTCCATTCAACACAAACAAACTCTTTATTATTAATAACATAATATTTAATTCGAAAAACTCATAATCTAGAGAGATAGAAGCGTTTTTAACGTCCACTCAACACAAACAAAGTCTTTATTAAGAGAGACAACTTAAGGTTTTAATTGTTTCTTCCTTTACAATTTTAATGACATAGTTAGTAGTTTTCAAATGTACTCACTCTTTACTGTTCATAATATCATCTTCTTCAAAACTGCATCAATGACCTTAGACAAGTTAAGCCTAGCAGACGCCATTTTGGAAAATGATCACGTGACTGTTATTGGGCAGTTTCATTGGATATCGGACATAGAACATTATAACTATAAATTTTGCTTTTATTAATGAGATAGAACAATTAAATTTTGTGATTTACTCGTATAATTCTTTAAAATCTGTCCTGGTAATTTGTTTTCTGTAAAATATTGATACATTTAATTACTGTTTATAATATCTCCATTTCTTCTAAAAGTGGACATAGAACACTTTAATTCTGAGGTGACGAAATAGTTTGACTGAATTTTTATTTCTAAGGATCATTAATGTTATTCGTGCGATAAATTGGGAGCACGTGATTCCCCCTTGAGAAGCTTGCCTGCGATATAACGTCTGTGGAAGCAGACGTTAAAGCACCAGGTAGTAGTAGTAGCCGGAGAGATACTAACGGTGAACCTCTTGGAGCCGAGATCGGTCTGACAAGGCTATTAAAGATTGGACATGCGCCACACAAAAATATATCGAAAAAGAAATATATCCACTAATAGAGAAACTATATTATAATTAAACATTCAAAATAAAGAAGATCTGAAGAAACGGCTTCATTTAGCCAATATGATTGAAAGCTGCCAGATTTTTGGAATTAAAAACAAATTAGAGACGCTGTTGAAGGGAAAAGAACTGAAACTGACGCCTAAACCTAAAACTACAGAGACACAGCTATTAGCATCTATCAGAGAGTACATCATAACCAAAGCGCTAGGCGCTGAAACCCAAAGGAACTGATGTGTTCAATTTGGCAAATACAGTGGATTCTGTCAAATCCGACATTGTACGAAAATGACACGTATACATCAATCTGCTTATACTGCAGTATTCAGAAATCTACGGATCATGGAAAGCTCCCCAATATAAAGAGCTTCACTGGAATTTGAAGTTTCTCTAGATATCACGTGAAAAAAATCCATACAAGTACGACTTACTAATTGAAGATTTTGGATGTAGTAAGTTACCATCGTTTGAATATAGATTCGACTTCTCTCACTCATCCATCTTCAACTTTATGCTGGAGTATATGCTACAGTTTCCCCAATCGTCCCGCAAATTACTGTGCAGAGCATGGTCTGGAGACCGGTCGAACATAAAAGACTCACGCTAGCCAGTCGGCATATTACTCTCTAAGCCACATGTGGTGGACAAAAGAAATCAGCAAACTAATTCCTGTGTGTCCAGCAAGGCCACAGAGTATCTTTTACACTATTACGGTAAATAAGATTGGCGGTTTTGGAAATTGGCAAAATGGACATTGTGGAGATCTAAATTACAGTTGGATTGAAAAGAGACAGGACATCAACGATTTTCGAAGGTTGTAGATGACGCTGGCGTTCTTCGGCCATTTCCCGCTTATATTGTTTGAACAGATGTTGAAAAATGCTTTGATTATAGAGATCACAATTTGTTGAAACTTGAAATTTATGTTTATAACCGAAAGATCTCGCTTCTTTAGCTTGTGCTCGGGGTCACTATTGTTTTATCAATTTTAAAGAAAAAAGCGTTCGAATATATCACCGTTACACTATAATACTGGTTGAATTCGAATTTCGTCAAACTCGGGATTAACTGCTGGGTTCCTTGTACGCAAATAGGAAACTTAAAATATGTTTAAATCTTTAAAATCTGGATTGCTTTTGTTACTCGCAACTTCCTATATTATAGTCCCTAAATTATAGCTTGTTATACGTCCGTATCTTGCCCTTCAATTTACGCATATTATGGCCGAACATTACGATTCCAAGAAAAGTGCATGTATCTGGACAACATATACCGTTAGTAAAGAACCTATATTTCAAAAGGAATAATGGCGGTGATGAAAATATGCGTCTTTATTGCCGTTAAAAACATTCAACAGTAGACATAGCTTGTGTGGTAGCTTTCATAATCTACCTAGCTTTACAAGAATTTGTTTGGTCAATTGAAAGGGGACTTAAAGGAAACACTCAGTCAATATATAGGCCTTAGAAACAGTTAACCTGCTCTCAAAGTTGACTTTCCCTCAAACAGTTTGTATCACTAAGCCGTAATACAATCAAATTCCGTAAAATTGAATCTTTACCAAAAAATTGTGTATAGCGGAAATTAGCAAATTGACCACCTAAATGCATTGTTTACACTGTCGCCATTTGGGAGTCAATATAGGTGCAAAACAAAATGGATAGTAATACGTTATCAGACGAATAATCAATTAGTTTTAGCCTACAGATTGACGGTGGAATAGACATGAATGTATATTCCGACGAGTACCTACTGCTAGTCAAAGGCTGAAGAAACTTCGATCAGCTTTAAGTGGACTGTACCCAAAAAATACTTTATCGAGCTCACTTTGAAGTCGTGAAGTGCCTGTAGAAAAATCGAAATGTGGGCCAAGAGAAAATTCTTTCAGAGAGAAATCTTAGACATGGATAAATGATCTAAACATATCGATAAGTAGGCCGCCTACTTCGATGCTGAATGCTACAAACGGTCAATAAAAAAAATTGAATTTTCGAAAGAATAAAAATTTATTTTGTGTTATTTGTATTATTTCGATCAGCAACGTCAAAATAAGAAAGCTACTACATAATTTTAATACATTATTGATTATCAGTTAGTGATAAACTGGAACATTCAGTGAGGCGGTACATTACTATCAGTTAGTGATAAACAAGCCAACAGTGAGGCTGATGTCCCCCGCCGACATCCCAAAATAAATAGATGACACGTATTAATTTATCGCACATTTATTTTTTTCAAACGTATCGAGCAATCAGACTGTACACGAAGTGTCATCTAAAAGTGTTTTATAAAGAAAAATGCTAAAACCCACAAGAAAAATGAAAATGTACCCTAGTTAGGGGGACCCTAAAGGCAGACGAAAGGGCCTTCGTGTCCGAGTCGATCGTTTCTATACACTGTTACTCTAGTTGGCCGGTCACCTCTGGCTAGCGGCTGTGGTTTCGAGCCCTGGTGTGAGCGTATGTGGCATGGAGATAGGGGCGCCTTCTCAACCTCGTGGGTTTCCTCCCACTGCTAAAGACCCCTACGCGCAATCGTATTATTGAAATAAAATTAAACCATACGTTAGTCCCGAAATGACCTAGTTTGTGTTGAGTGGACGTTAAACACCATTTCTCTCTCCATTACTGAATGAGAATGCAGTCATTGTATTGGCATAAAAATCATCAATCGAGATGAACCTAAAGTTATCTTGTCCCAAATGACCTAGTTTGTGTTGAGTGGACTTTAAACCCCATTTCTCTCTCTCTCTCTCCATTACTGAATGGGAATGCAGTCATTGTATTGGCATAAAAATCATCAATCGAGATGAACCTAATTTATCTTGTCCCAAAGTATCAACCAAACAAATTGCTTATCTCTGCCTACCCTTAGCAGAAAATGCTCATCTTCGAACTCCATCAAGGCATTGACCTAATAAGCATATACACCAAGTTTGAACATTTTAACTCAATTAGAAGGGGAGTTATTGTGTTCCAAAGTCTCGACCAATCAAATTGCGTATCGCTCTGCTTACCCTGAGCAGAAAATGCTCATTATCGAACTTAGCCAGGGTATAACTGTAATGAAACTTTACACCAACTCTCACTTAATTAGAACTAAAGTTATCGTGTCCCAAAGCATCAACCAAGAGAGTTATTGTGTCCCAAAAAGTGTGACAGACGGACGAACCCATTTTAATAGTGCCCCAACTTTCTTCGAAAAGTGGTGGACAAAAAATAACTGCGATTGAGGTGGTAGTTATTTTGAGCTTGTAAACAGTAGCCATATCTATATTATATCTATGTCCTTTGCATTTTGATGCAATGGCTAAAACTACGAGCTCAGTTGTGTCTAACTCTTTGCAGATTTGAAAAACAAATATTCCAGCGTGCCAAGTACAGGCCAATGTGTACACGTCAATGTGTACACGGTACACCGGTTTTCCATCCCATCCAAACGACAAGACAGCTGTCCTTGCCAAGATCCCCGCCCTGCATCACTGACAAGAGGAAATCACACCGGAAAATCTGGATGTACTTTCTCGACCAATGCAGGGATTGAACTTCCGGCTAGCGAGCTTGCGTCTTGTCCACTTAACCACCGTGATCGGAGCGAAATAGGATCTATGTTTTAATCCGATTGATGATTATGCCCACAGATGAAGCTTCTCCGCTGTCCATAGTAAGTTTGAAAGGTAAACAACGACGTGATAACGCGAAGTGATCTTTCATCATGTGATGATAACAAAAACAAGCCAACAGTGAGGCTGATGTCCCCCGCCAACATACCCAAAATAAATAGATGACACATATTAAATTAATCGCACATTTATTTTTTTCAAATGTATTGAGCAATCAAACTGTACACGAAGTGTCATCCAAAAGTGTTTTATAAAGAAAAATGCTAAACCCGAGGAGAAAAATGAAAATGTACCCTAGTTAGGGGGACCCAAAAGATAGAAAAAAGGGGCCCTCTGGCCAAGGGAAAGGGCCCTCGTGTCCAAGTCAATCGTTTCTATACACTGTTACTGTTGAATCCATTACTGAATGAGAATGCAGTCATTGTATTGGCATAAAAATCATCAATCAAGATGAACCTAAGCTGTCTTGTCCCAAAGTATCAACCAATCAAATTGCTTATCTCTGCCTACCCTAAGACGAAAATGCTCATCTTCGAACTCCATCAAGGCATTGACCTAATAAACATACACACCAACTAGAAACATTTTAACTCAATTCGAAGGAGAGTTATTGTGTTCCAAAGTCTTGGCAAATCAAATTGGTTATCGCTCTGCTTACCCTGAGCAGAAAATGCTCATTATCGATCTTAGTCAAGGTATTACTGTAATGAAACTATACACCAAGTTTCATCACTCTCACTTAATTAGAACTAAAGTTATCGTGTGCCAAAGCATCAACCAATCAAATTGCTTATCTCTGCATACCCTAAGTGGAAAATGCTCATCTTCGAACTCCATCAAGGCATTGACCTAATAAACACATACACCAAGTTTGAACATTCTAGCTCAATTAGGAAGAGAGTTATTGTGTCCCAAAAAGTGTGACGGACAGACAGACAGACGGACGAACCCATTTTAATAATCCCCCAACTCTCTTCGAAAGGCGGGGGACAATTAAACAAAGCAGTTTTATTCTCCAAAATATAATCAAAGTTTGGCCCTTTAAATTAAATTACTGCTATTTATTACATAGACAAATAATCAATAAATTTGTATTTTGTTTCACAGAAGTGGCAAGGACTTGAACATTATTGATCCACATTATACAATTGATTTTCTTAAAGAGTTTGATCACAGAATGTAAGCGTGGGTCTAAAACTGGCACTACCCGCGTTTCACAATTAGTAATTTGTTTTCTTGAGTTAATAACATCAGAAGCATTGAATACAAGAAATGGATGTGTGTAACGGGTTTCAAGTCCTTACCTTACTTTATTCTGTTCATTTAACCACAAATGAAATTTTACACCTACCAGAACAGTCAAACTATGATGGGACGTTTTATAATGTAGAAAATCAAGAATCTAAAGTTGTGTTTATTAAGACTTGCCGAGGTGGACTTTTTGGGTTTTTTCAATGGATGAATACGTCGACTTTGGTTTATGAAATAAACTTTGGAGCATTCGGAATTAAAACAATTATTTTTGGTCATAATAGAAGTGGCCCCAAGAGCATTACAACTGATCCTGAATTACTTCCAGAAGAGAGCAGATTCAAACCATTTTACTTTCACTGGGCAAATAACACTATGGTAGTTGGTGCTGGAACTGTTGTCGGACAAGGACCCAGCTTTAAATTCTCTAGTGACATTATCGCTACAGTGAGGTACATGTCAGTACGTACAATAAACTGCCCTATGGATTATATTTTAGAATTGTCTTGCAGAAAGGTTTAACGGTATTATTTATCTCTATTTGGCACTCAGTATGTGCACACACCCAGTTCATAGAATTGCCAAGCACAGCTTTTTAGCTTACCATCGATACATCATAAATGGGACTCAGTATGTGCTCACACCACCTTTTCGTAGACATTTGATATGCTAAGTAGTGCGTAACTTACCATCGGTACATCATACATGGATTGGAGGGAAGGACGATCTGAATAATGGGGGTAATCCAAGAATGTCAAGTGTTGCAGTCATTCAATTATGACAGCCCAATTGCACAATACAAGTTGGATAGCTGTGTAAACTGAAACAAAAAGTTGTAATGGATATTTTAGAGCAGGTAGGCATAGCAAGACTCGTAGAGGACACCAATTACTAACTGGAGCGATACGGTGGAATTGGATTGCAAAAGTCCAGGCTATTAAGAATCAGTAGTTCAGTTAGTTTTTATACGCCCACATTTTCATGTGGACGTATTATGTCGTCGCCCCTGTCCGTCCGTCCACAATTTGTTTGTGGACTCTCTACAGGTCACAATTCTTATCCGATTTTGACGAAACTTGAAATATAGGTTTATCCCCAAATGATCTCGACTGCTTTCGATATTGGCATGTATCGGATCAAAACTTCATGGATTATGGCCCCTGATTGTACGAAAAATCACGTTTTTAGCTTGTGGACCCTATAGAGGTCACAATTTTGAACCGATTTTACTGAAACTGCATGTTTGTAACCCAAAGATCTTGGTTCCTGTCGATATTTGCGCATATCGGATCGTAACTTCCTGAATTATGGCCCCTGGTTATACGCAAAATCCCCCTTTCTTTAGCTTGTGGTCCCTCTGGAGGTCACAATTATTATCCGATTTACACCGTAAGGAAGGTTGAGTTTGAATTTCGGGAAAATCGGACCAAAATTGACAGACAAAATGGCCGCCGTTTGTACGCGAATACTGTTTTAAAAAATGGTATATCATGGTTGTGGGCCCTGTATAGGTCACAATTTTAATTCGATTTTGATGAGGAAGGTTGAGTTCTAATTTCGTGAAAATCGTACCAAAATTGCCGGACGAAATGGTCGCCGTGTGTACGCGAATAGTGTAAAAATATGGTATATCATGGTTGTGAACTCTCTACAGGTCACAATTCTTATCGGATTTTGATGAAAAGTCACATTTCTAGGTTGTGTACCGTCACACCATAATCATTGTCGGCTTCGAATTTCATGAATATCAGACTGGAACTGACCAACTAAATGGCTGCTCCCAATACAGGACTTAATGATGTAGGAAAAATCACTTTCGGTATTGCTTGTTCTCTATCCATCTCTTAAAAATGTGGGCGTATCCTGCCTGGCAGTGCCAGCCTATCTTTGGCGATCGGCGCGTTAATAAGAATAGACATCATGTGAAGTTACATTATGCGAACAAAGTGCACCAGTGGACATGATTTATAATTTGATAAGTACATATTTTATCGGTCTTCACCACTGTCAAATTATTTTTTTTGTTATGGGGTTATCTGAAAACACAAATTAAATTATTACTGAAATATTGTGCGAATAACAGGACATGAGGTCTGGGGCAAAGGATAAAAATTCTATGGTCTAGATCACTTGTGATAGGAAAATTACTGATGTCCATATAAGGATGGTTTTCGAAGTCGTTAGGCATAGTAAAAAAAATCGCCATAATTTATTACATAATTGACAGTAGAAGTCTGGACACATATAACCTGTGGAATTACGGCTCTGGGGTAGACAGCCGGCAGATTCTTTAGGGAGAAGATGTAGCAAGTTCTATCACCAGACTCGCTCTGTCTAGTTCGAATGAGAGTCGGATTGAAAGAATGATTTTATTGTAATCTATGCTTGTAACCAATGCTTAACATTAACATGTAGAAATGAATTTTTGTATTCTTATTTCTGTAATCATAATCTAAGAAAGCCTAGAAAAGATTTACAGTGGAGTCCTGGGTCAAAAACTTACTAATAAAACCACAAACAATGCTCCTTACTAATAGTCCAAAATTTCTAGTTAGCAAAGAAACACAATTCCGCTACATGGTCCGTCCAAAAAAACAAACTATACATTTTTGGAAAGCTTATGGCACCAGGAACACAAAATCCGGGAGTTACAAGCACAGTGTTTGCAATTATATGGATTTAGGACCAAATGAAATTCGTCATAATTGTCGAATAAATGCTATATTCGTACTAACAATTCTGAAGTTGCGGAAACACCCGATGCCTTTATCTTTGGCAAGGAACAGTTATTGGTTAAATTGTGATGTAAACAAAAATGATAAAACACAAATGTCACGGGTGAATAAAGAATTCTGGAAATCCATTAACGGTAAAAAAGAATTATCTCTCTTTCTGTCAAGTGTCTGTAATTGATAGCAGACTTTCAGGTTTTGTATGGTGCCCATTGCAAGACCCGGCATGGGCACACAAGTCCAATAATTATTTTGTTTGTTGGATCTCAGAGGGTTGGTTGGTGGATGTTTGCTCATAAATTGTCGCGTGTATGGTACATGCTAGAGTCGATTTGTAGCATATCCTAGCCAGGGGATATGTTTGACAGTAGTTGAGTGATATGCTTTTGAAATATTGCATATCAGTAGCACTTTATATCCCATTGAACCACATAATTTTTTCCACTATGATAAACATTCTAAACCCACATACCCTTCAATTAGCCACCGCAGTATTTTGTCAACTGTACATGTAGCTGTAAACAACTATTTCGGATATGATTAAAGCTCAAATTACAAACATACAGGTCGCGGTAGCAGCGTATTAAGGGCGCCACCGCGGACTGATATGGAGCGAAATATCCCCCATAATTCTAAATCCTAACCTAGTAATGCGTATGCTAATATGCTTACTTCTATGCATGTAACTTCTTACTAACAAATGGTAAATTGGCTATTTAAACATGAAAAAATGCTAATTTATATTACTTATTTCTTAAATATTGCAGTTAGAATTTGTATTTTGTTCTCTTTCCATTATTAGTTTTAATTTATTGTAGTCTGTTTAGTTTCGTTAACATTTTGACATTTTACAAATGTTGCGCGGTAAAGCTGTCATAATTCTAAGCCAAATTTTGCTAACAGACGGCGCTGTTTACAATAGTATGGTGGCTCATTAGGAACACGTAAAAATGACCCGATAAATAAATGGGCTATTTTATTGTGCATTTTCACAAATAATGTACTATCGACATTGTGGCTTATTTGTTTTCTAAAAGAATAATATATAGCAAGAACTCGTTACTTCATGAATGAAAGTGAATAAATAATTATAAATCGGTCATGCTTAGTTTAGCTTATCTCTTCCCCTCAAAATTATGAAATGTTATACGCACACAAACAAAGTATTTATGATATTATTGAAGTCACCTATATCGGGCCAGGCTTTCAAATCATCGGGAGTCGCGGTGCCTCGGTGAGTAAGTCACTGGCTCGGTAACCAGGAGATCTTGGGTTTCCGGCTCGCTTTCCACCTGTTAGTGCCTGACAAGGAACTGTGTCTTCATGGGACGAAAACCCAATTACTTACACCAAGAGTAGGCCATAGCGCCCCTGTCCG
The DNA here is from genome assembly GCA_948474765.1 of Patella depressa. NCBI lineage: Eukaryota > Metazoa > Mollusca > Gastropoda > Patellidae > Patella > Patella depressa. Next base: position 74,154,646 of record OX419715.1, read on the forward strand.
TACAAAATCCCCAGACAATGCACACTTCATGACGTTTCCCCGTCTTCATTAGCATAGTCAGTGCATAATAGCAGGGTGTTAAACTTGATTTCATTTCAAAATCACCGGTTTTGTGTCTGGAGGTAGGGCTTTTGGGGATTGGGCCATTATTGATCCCATTCTATGGTGTCATAACTAAACGAATTTAAAAATGGTATAGTTCTACATTGTTTACACCCTCTCAGATTTATATATTATGCGCCCGTTGAGGGGTTCCGGGGTAATTGCCACCGCCCCTCTCCTCTTATAATTTAATGTTTCCAAATGAAATGGAGTTTAACATGATTCTGTTCTGCTCCGAACTGAGCTAATACGCCATACAGTGTGCTATGAGGGAAATTTTGCTCGGACAGCGGCACTACAGCCTACTCTTATATCGAATTTCAACTGTCAAGGGATCTTTTACGTACAATAGACAGCTGTTCTTGCCAGCCCCCGTCCTGCGTCACTGACTGGGGGGGGGGGGCACGCCGGAAAATCTGAATGAACTTTCTCGGCCAATGCAGGGATCGAACACTCGACCTCCAGGCTAGCGAGCCAGCGTCCTACTTACTCAGCCACCGTGACCCCCTCCCCCAATTAATGTTGCCATGCCTGTAAATTATTTGGAATCAATAAACTTATACCAATGATAACTGACAGGTACATAACATTAAAATTGATTAGACAACATTGAAATTTATGTTTATAACCGAAAGATCTCGTTTCTTTAGCTTGTGCTCGGGGTCACTATTGTTTTATCAATTTTAAAGAAAAAAAGCGTTCGAATATATCACCGTTACACTATAATAATGGTTGAATTCGAATTTCGTGATTGAACTGCTGGGTTCCTTGTACGCAAATAGGATATGGACCCTGTAGATTATCCTATTTCAGTGAAACTTAAAATATGTTTAAACCTTTCAAATCTGGGTTGCTTTTGTTACTCGCAACTTCCTGAATTATAGTCCCTGATTTTACGTAAAGTCGCCTTTATTAGCTTGTTATACATCCATCTCCTACAACAGATGGACGCATCTTGCCCTTCAACCTTTGATTTACAAAACAAGCTTCGATTTCAGCAAATTATGGCCGAACATAACGATTCCAAGACAAGTGCATGTTCCAGGACAACATTTACCGTTGGTAAAGAACCTACATTTCAAAAGGAATAAAGGCGGTGACGAGAATTAAAATATGCGTCTTTATTGCCGGATAAAACATTCAACAGTAGACGTAGCTTTTGTGGTAGCTTTCATAATCTACCTAACTTTGCAGGAATTTGTTTGGTCAATTGGAAGGGGACTTAAAGGAAACACTCAGTCAATATATAGGCCTTAGAAACAGTTAACCGGCTCTCAAAGTTGACTTTCTCTCAAACAATGTGTATCACTAAGCCGTAATACAATCAAATTCCGTAAAATTGAATCTTTACCAAATAATTGTGTATAGCGGAAATTAGCAAATTGATCACCTGAATGCATTGTTTACACTGTCGACATTTGTGAGTCAATATAGGTGCAAAACAAAATGAATAGTAATACGTTATCAGACGAATAATCAATTCGTTTTATCCTACAGATTGACGGTGGAATAGACATGAATGCATATGCCGACGAGTATCTACTGCTAGTCAAAGGCTGAAGAAATTTGGATCAAAGGCAATTCTTTCCGATATTTCTGACAGTGAACCGTAAATCTTTTCGGAAGAAATATTTGACCGGCTGTGTTAAAGCTGAACTCCGGTTACAAAAATACCGAAATAATGTAACAAAAAAAAGTTAACGCCCTCAAGCCGCAGTACTTGTTTCCAATTTGTGAAATAAGTGTGGCGGCTTGAGGGCGTTAACTTTTTTTATTACTTTATTTCGGCATTTTTGTAACCGCAGTTCAGCTTTAAGTGGACTGACTGTACCCAAAAATACTTTACATCGAGCTCAATTTGAAGTCGTGAAGTGCCTGTAGAAAAATCGAAACGTGGGCCAAAAGAAAATTCTTTCAGAGAGAAATCATAGACATGGATAAATGATCTAAACATATCGACAAGTAGGCCGTCTACTTCGATTGCTGAATGCTACAAACGGTCAATAAAAAAAATTGAATTTTAGAAAGAATACAAATTTTTTTTGTGTTATTTGTATTATTTCGATCAGCAACGTCAGGACGTTAAAATTAGAAAGCTACTACATAATTTTGATACATTATTGATTATCAGTTAGTGATAAACTGGAACTTTCAGTGAGGCGGCACATTATTGACTATCAGTTACTGATAAAAAAAATAACTTCGATTGAGGTGGTAGTTATTTTGCGCTTGTAAACGTAGCCATATCTGTCTTATATCTATGTCCTTTGCAGTTTCATGCAAGGGCTAAAACTACGAGCTCATTTGTGCCTAACTCTATACAGATTTGAAAAACAAATATTCCAGCGTGCCAATGTGTACACGTCATTGTGTACACGGTACAGCGGTTTTCCGTGCCATCCAAACGACAAGACAGCTGTCCTTGCCAAGATCCCCGCCCTGCATCACTGACAAGGAAAATCACGCCGGAAAATCTGGATGTAATTTCTCGACCAATGCAGGGATTGAACTTCCTGCTAGCGAGCTTGCGTCTTGTCCACTTAACCACCGTGATCTGAGCGAAATAGGATCTATGTCTTAATCCGATTGATGATTATGCCCACAGATGAAGCTTCTCCGCCGTCCATAGTAAGTTTGAAAGATAAACGACGACGTGATAACGCGAAGTGATCATTAATCATGTGATGATAAAAAAAAAAGATATGCAGTGAACACAGCATGTGGAACGAAACAATTGGCTTAAAGAAGAATTAAGAATTGTTACAATCTCCGAATTGATGGATTGAATTGACAAACCGACTTTACATCTTTCAAACAACCAGTAGACGTGGTACAAGGGTTAATCAGTGAACTGGATGTATGAGATGTGTTGTTGACGTTTGGGAAAGTAGGTCGAGGGGAAATGTGTAGGGAGTGATAGTTAGATGTATTATGAATGGTTACATTGGCTGTGGTGTTACGGTGAAATACTATGCCGCTACCGTAACACCACAGCTTTATGATTTGTTAGACAGGATTGATACCGTAAGTCCGACAATAATAAATAAACTATTTCTGATTTTAATGTTGTCTTTTCCCACCGGCACTGGCCGTACGCCAGCAACTGAAAATAGCTGACGAAACAGCTGGGGCGTCGATTGTTAGTTCGCGTACAACTTGAAAGATAGGCTGGCACTGCCAGGCAGGATACGCCCACATTTTCGAGAGATGGACAGAGAACAAGCAATACCGAAAGTGATTTTTCCTGCATCTTTAAGTCCTGTATTTCATACTGTATTGGGAGCAGCCATTTAGTTGGTCAGTTCCAGTCTGATATTAATGAAATTCGAAACCAACAATGATTATGGTGTGACGGTACACAACCTAGAAATGTGACTTTTCATCAAAATCGGATAAGAATTGTGACCTGTATGATATACCATATTTTTACACTATTCGCCTACAAACGGCGACCATTTCGTCCGACAATTTTTGTATGATTTTCACGAAATTAGAACTCAACCTTCCTAATCAAAATCGAATTAAAATTGTGACCTATACAGGGTCCACAACCATGATATACCATTTTTTTAACAGTATTCGTGTACAAACGGCGGCCATTTTATCTGTCAATTTTGGTCCGATTTTCCCGAAATTCAAACACAACCTTCCTTACAGTGTAACGGTGATATAATCAAACGTTTTTTTAAATTGGATAATAATTGTGACCTCCAGAGGGACCACAAGCTAAAGAAAGGGGGATTTTGCGTAAAACTAGGGGCCATAATTCAGAAAGTTACGATCCGATATGCGCAAATATCGAAAAGAACCAAGATCTTTGGGCTATAACCATGAATTTCAAGTTTTATCAAAATCGAATTAAAATTGTGACCTTTACAGGGTCCACAACCTTGATATACCATTTTTTAACAGTATTCGCGTACAAACGGCGGCCATTTTGTATGGCAATTTTGGTCTGATTTTCCCGAAATTCGAACTCAACCTTCCTTACGGTGTAACGGTAATATAATCAAACGTTTTTTTAAATCAGATAATAATTGTGACCTCCAAGCTAAAAAAAAGGCGATTTTGCTTATAATCAGGGGCCATAATTCAGGAAGTTACGATCCGATATGCGCAAATATCGAAAGGAAGCAAGATCTTTGGGTTATAACCATGAATTTCAAGTTTCATCAAAATCGAATCAAAATTGTGACCTCCACAGGGTCCACAACCTTGATATACCATTTTTTAACAGTATTCGCATACAAACGGCGGCCATTTTGTATGGCAATTTTCGTCCGATTTTCCCGAAATTCGAACTCAGCCTTCCTTAGGGTGTAACGGTGATATAATCAAACGGTTCTTTAAATCGAATAATAATTGTGACCTCCAAGCTAAAAAAAAAGGCGATTTTTCGTATAATCAGGGGCCATAATTCAGGAAGTTACGATCCGATATGCGCAAATATCGAAAGGAGACAAGATCTTTGGGTTATAACCATGAATTTCAAGTTTCATCAAAATCGAATCAAAATTGTGACATCCACAGGCTCCACAACCTTGATATACCATTTTTTAACTGTCTTCGCGTACAACCGGCGGCCATTTTGTATGGCAATTTTCGTCCGATTTTCCCGAAATTCGAACTCAACCTTCCTTAGGGTGTAACGGTGATATAATCAAACGGTTTTTTAAATCGAATAATAATTGTGACCTCCAGAGGGACCACAAGCTAAAAAGGGTGATTTTTCGGACAATCAGGGGCCATAATCCAGGAAATTACATTCCGATAGCCGCAAATATCGAAAGGAACCAAGATCTTTGGGTTACAAACATGCATGTCAAGTTTCATCAAAATCGGTTCAAAATTGTGACCTCTATAGGGTCCACAAGCTAAAAACGTGATTTTTCGTACAATCAGGGGCCATAATCCATGAAGTTTTGATCCGATACATGCCAATATCGAAAGCATCCGAGATCTTTTGGGGATAAACCTATATTTCAAGTTTCGTCAAAATCGGATTAGAATTGTGACCTGTAGAGAGTCCACAAACAAATTGTGGACGGACGGACGGACGTCCGGACGGACAGGGGCGACGACATAATACGTCCACATGAAAATGTGGGCGTATAAAAACCGAATGTCGTACGCCATTGTGAAACTGAAAGTAGCTGACGAAGACAGTTAGGGCGCCGATTGTTAGTTCGCGTACAACTTGAAAAAACCGAATGTCAGTATGGTATTTCTGACATAATTGGTTATCGGTGACCTGAAAGCTGGTAATCTCGACTCAAAGCGAGTAATCTCGACTCAAAAGTATAGTGTATAACCTACTTACTGTCTACAGTCGTCGCTAGTCTTATTTTGTGGACGATTTACTACTCAGTAAGAAAGCCTGTGCCCAAAAAGAGTTCTCGTCTGTTATTATTAGTATAATGACTTCCTCATGTGCGGCAGGTTCGTTTGTTTTTAAAAACACTGTTTTTCGTTCCAAAAAATAGAAAAGTAATTTTTTACCAGATGATCATGGTTTTTCACCGAGACTAGATAATTTCTCTCGGTGTAAGGATATTATCGCTAATGAAAAAGTTCATACACTGTTGAGAAAATAGTCCCATTGGTTCCCTTAGCGGCAAATAGAACGGGAATAAACTCTGTACTGAAAAATTTTCGCGTGATCTATATAAACTGTCTTCACACACTCGATTAATAATTAGCGATATACAGGTACAGTGGCAAGTGTTATGCTTCTCAGGCTAATACCTCAAAAGTACCTCCGCGCAAAACCCTCGATTTTGGTACATGGAAAACAAAAAAAAATAGTGCCCGTGCGCGTGCCAGTAATAGAAAAACTAAGAGTTCGCGCATAAAAAATGCACGAACGTACCAGGCGCGATGTCATCCAGAATATACCTAGAAAGGGGTCATATAGATCTAGCCTGTCCCTTGCTACTATGCGAATAACTGCTATTTTAGTGTCCCCCGCCCTTCGATAAGGAGGGCGTTGGGCAACTCGATTGGTCGAGACCTTAGAACACAATAACCGTCCTTCTAATTGAGGTAGAATGTTTAACCTTGGTGTAGGCGTGTATTGGGTTCGACGATGAGCATTTTCTGCTTAGCAGAGATAGATTATTTTATTGGTTGATGCCTTGGGACATAATTAAGTGAGAGTGATGAAACCTGGTGTATTGTTTCATTGCTTTAATACATTTTTTTTTCTGCGCAACGTAAGCAGAGCGATGGGCAATTTGATTGGTCGAGACTTTGGAACACAAAAACAGATTTTAACAGTCTCAGAAATTAAAGTCTGTGTGTGTGTATGTATGAAATTTAAGCTCCAAAATATAGAGGAAAAGTGTAATTACTTTATTGTAGATTGACTTGTTAATCTATTACCACTCCTTTAAATTTCTATATAGTGCATGAGCCACCTGCAGGGGCGGATCCAGGATTTTCAGAAAGAGGGGGCGTGCTGCACCAACTTGGGAGTGCGAAGCCCGGAACCGTGATTTTTGAGTGTAAAATATGCCAACAAGGACTAATTTCATACTAGTACTGTAAATTACGATTTCCAACGCCCCCCTCTGGATCCGCGCCTGACCTGTTTTCTCCAGTCTGATACAGAATGGCACAACAATCTCCATTTCAAGATGAAGACCGACAGGATTAAATTGTTTGAAAACGTGTCACGTATATTGGGTTAGTTGCTCACCCAACGGTTAAGGATTTTAAGACTTTTTAATACATAATTAACCAAAGCAGTTTTATTCTCCAGAATATAATCAAAGTTTAGCCCTTTAAAATTAAATTACTGCTATTTATTACATAGACAAATAATCAATAAATTTTTATTTTGTTTCACAGAAGTGGCAAAGACTTGAACGTTATTGATCCACATTATACAATTGATTTTCTTAAAGAGTTTGATCACAGAATGTAAGCGTGGGTCTAAAACTGGCACTACCCGCGTTTCACACTTGGTAATTTGTTTTCTTGAGTTAATAACATCAGAAGCATTGAATACAAGAAATGGATGTGTGTAACGGGTTTCAAGTCCTTACCTTACTTTATTCTGTTCATTTAACCACAAATGAAATTTTACACCTACCAGAACAGTCAAACCATGATGGGACGTTTTATAATGTAGAAAATCAAGAATCTAAAGTTGTGTTTATTAAGACTTGCCGAGGTGGACTTTTTGGGTTTTTTCAATGGATGAATACGTCGACTTTAGTTTATGAAGTAAACTTTGGAGCATTCGGAATTAAAACAATTATTTTTGGTCATAATAGAAGTGGCCCCAAGAGCATTACAACTGATCCTGAATTACTTCCAGAAGAGAGCAGATTCAAACCATTTTACTTTCACTGGGCAAATAACACTATGGTAGTTGGTGCTGGAACTGTTGTCGGACAAGGACCCAGCTTTAAATTTTCTAGTGACATTATCGCTACAGTGAGGTACATGTCAGTACGTACCAAAGGCTGCTCAATGGATTATATTTTAGAATTGTCTTGCAGAAAGGTTTAACGGTATTTATTTATCTCTATTTGGTACTCAGTATGTGCACACACCACCAATTCATAGAATTGCCAAGCACAGCTTATTAGCTTACCATCGATACATCATAAATGGGACTCAGTATGTGCTCACACCACCTTTTCGTAGACATTTGATATGCTAAGTAGAGCGTAACTTACCATCGGTACATCATGCATGGATGGGAGGGAAGGACGATCTGAATAATGGGGGTAATCCAAGAATGTCAAGTGTTGCAGTCATTCAATTATTACAGCCCAATTGCACAATACAAGTTTGATAGCTGTGTAAACTGAAACAAGAAGTGGTAATGGATATTTTAGAGCAGGTAGGCATAGCAAGACTCGTAGAGGACACCAATTACTAACTGGAGCGATACGGTGGAATTGGATTGCAAAAGTCCCGGCTATTAAGAATCAGTAGTTCAGTTAGTTTTTGGTGATCGGCGCGTTAATAAGAATAAGGCAAGTCCTAAATTGTATAGTTAACCAAGGTGAGGTGGATTACGAAATTAAACATCATGTGAAGTTACATTATGCGAACAAAGTGCACCAGTGGACATGATTTATAAATTTATAAGTACATATTGTATCGGTCTTCACCATTGTCAAATTATTTTCTTTGTTATGGGGTTATCTGAAAACACAAATTAAATTATTATTGAAATATTGTGCGAATAACAGGACATGAGGTCTGGGGCAAAGGATAAAAATTCTATGGTCTAGATCACTTGTGATAGAACATTACTGATAGCATAGTAAAAAAAATCGCCATAATTGATTACATAATATTTGCCCAATTAATTAATTGACAGTAGAAGTTTGGACACATATAACCCGTGGAATTACGGCTCTGTGGTAGACAGCCGACATATTCTTTAGGGAGAAGATGTAGCAAGTTCTAGGACCAGACTCGCTGTGTCTAGTTCGAATGAGAGTCGGATTGAGAGAATGATTTTATTGTAATCTTTGCTTGTAACCAATGCTTGTCATTAACATGTAGAAATGAATTTTTGTATTCTTATTCCTGTAACCATAATCTGGGTAAGCCAAGAAAAGATTTACAGTGTTTAAAGTGGAGTCCTTGGTCAAAAACTTACTAATAAAACCACAAGCAATGCTCCTGGTTAAAAAAAACCTTACCAATAGGCCTGCAGCCAAAATTTCTAGCTAGCTTAGAAACACAATTCCGCTACATGGTCCTTCCAAAAAAACTATACATTTTTGGAAAGCTTATGACACCAGGAACACACAATCCGGGAGTTCCAAGCAAAATGCTTGCAATTATATTGATTTAGGGCCAAATGAAATTCGTCATAATTGTCAAATAAATGCTACATTTGTACTAACAATTCTGAAGTTGACATAAAATTAAATATTTGCGAAAACACCCGATGCCTTTATCATTGGCAAGGAACAGTTTATTGGTTAAATTGTGATGTAAACAAAAATACTCAAAACACAAATGTCACGGGTGAATAAAGAATTCTGGAAATCCACTTACGGTAAAAAAGATTATTTTGTTTGTTGGATCTCAGGGGCCTGTTAGGGTTAGTTGGTGGATGTTTGCTCAGAAATTATCGCTTATATGGTACAAGCCAAGGGATATGTTTGACAGTGGTTGTTGTTGTTGTTCTTGGTGTTTAACGTCCGCTTCCACCGAAGGTGATATCGCAGACAAGTCTTATTTTTGATTTTCATTATCTTAGCGCACGCGCAGGGGTCTTTGCTGTGGGAGGAAACCGGAATGCCCGGAGGAAACCCACGAGGTTGAGAAGGAGCCCCTATCTCCATGCCACATACGCTCACACCAGGGCTCGAAACCACAGCCGCAAGCTAGAGGTGACCGGCCAGCTAGAGGTCGAAGCGCGGCACTCTAGACCACTAGGCCATCCCATGCCAGTGGTTGAGTGATATGCTTTTGAAATAATGGAGATCAATAGCAATTTATATCTCATTGAACCACGTGATTTTTTCCTATAAGATAAACATTCTAAACCTACATACCCTTCAATTAGCCACCGCATTTTACAACTGTACATGTAGCTATAAACAACTATTTCGGATATGATTAAAGGTCAAATTACAAACATGTTATTAAAATGTGTAATTGAAATGATGTCACTCTATCATCCAAGAGTCGGATTGTGAAAACAATAGGTATTTAAAATGTTGACGTGTGCAAGGCGCGTGACTACACGCAGCGTGTTAACAGACAAATTTATAATGGAATGAAACTATGTGGGTTGAGATTGTGCTCTATGATGGAATAGGTAATGGTCGGCTGGTTTAATGTATATCAAAAGGTAGATCACTGGTGGTTGATGTCGATGTAAACTGGATTATGTTTAAAGAAAACGAAGAACTTGTAAATCTTAAAGGTAAAGGAGCTAAATCGCTAATATTTGGGACCTATAAATTGACCCTAATGGGTCTCAACGCATATAATAATGTAATATGATTATATATAAACTAATTTGCATTCAATTGTTTCCATTTTGACTCTCAACCGAACGACAATTTCTAGCGTCAGGTTATTCCAGTCTATTGGAAGGAGTTGTGGAATATGTCTAACATCGTTCTTTCTGATCACTTGTTACAAAGGACGTTACATGGCACACTAGGGTGTCTTTTTTGGATACCAGAAGCCCATATGTTCCCGGAAAGATCACAATATCTATGTGATTTATATTGACAAATAATTCGTGTTTTCAACGTGCAAGACTTTGGATGATATTGAGTTAAAGACTTAGCTACTTTAAGTTAATTTGTAGATTTATATTCAAGAGACACATCAAAGTTTTTTAGTAATTAAATGAAGGTTTAATGTTAGATCGGCAAAAGACTTAATAACAGGATTTAGAAAAAATAATGTTAAGACTAAGTGAAAACTTAACTTCATAAATACCTAGAACCATGTTATGATGTTCCGATTTCGGAAAAAGGACACTTGGAGAATCAATGAACAATTACATTTGTGTTTTTCTTTGTTTAGATGAAAGTGATGAACTTTTGGATATCGATTGCATGCGATGATTTATTTTCATTTTTGATTATTAGTGTTTTTCTTTTATAAATTTATGTATCGAGCAAATTGGTAATTATATGTATATTAATCGCAAAGTAATCGTATATATGTTGCATAAATATTTATATACTTACATGCAGGGGCGGATCCGGGGGGGGGGGGGTCCAACCCCACCCCCCTGCTCATCAACATAAAAAAAAAATAATGCCTTGCATCAATGAAATTACATCACAAAGTGATCCTACATCAGTGTAAAAACGATTTCTCTGATTAAAAAGCTCAATTTGTATGTATGCCTATATAGTTTAGAGACGATGATGGCAGATTTCCGTAACCGAAACCTGGCAAACCCCCTCCTGCAAAAATTCCTGGATCCGCCCCTGACGTGGTGTAGCAAATAGGAAGGGTTTTTTTTGGTGATATGTTTTAAAGGGGGAGGGGGGTACTACTATTTGGTAATTAATACGAAATTACATAAGGCGAAAATAAGTGCATCAGAGAACATGATTTATAATTTGATAAATACATGTTTTATTTTTCTTCTCTATTGTCAAAATATTAACTTTGGTCGCAAATTAAATTGTTATTAATATTGTGAGAATATCGGGCATGTGGTCTGGCAATCTCGTTCCCAGAGGCAGCCGCGGAGCCGAAGGCCTTTGGCACATTAGACCGTCCATTTTTTTCAAACCTAAGCCCCGCCAATTCTGACCTCTGATTGGTCAAACTTTTTGGGTCGATTTCTCGAAAACTAGAGGTCGGATCGTCGTTTCGTTTGTTGTAAAATGATCCTTGTGTCAAAGTCAACTCGCTGACATAAAAAATTTGATCCTAAACGAACAAATTCAAGTTTTTGTAAAGATCTATTTTTCTACGCGTGGGTATATTTTTAAGTGATTCGGTCATCCAGGCACGTAAAATCAGGGGCGTACGACGCAAATAAACGAGAAATTTAGCACGTAGGAATTACATGTCATCTTCCGGGAAAATGGCTACCCCGATTCACCAGAGAAACTTCTTCAAAAATTTTTCTGGTTTCGAGATTGGTGGTCTGGGGCCAAGGATAAATTCTATGCTCGTGATCACTTATGATAGTAAGGGTGGTTTTCGTCGTCATTAGGCTTAGTAATTGTAGTCTAGGCATATATAACCAGTGGAAGCTTTAGACAAATTTAATTTTCCAAATGGTCTAATGACTGGGGATTTCGGATATACCCCGTCTTCATTAGCCCAGTTCGGAGCAGAACATAAGGTCGGTAAACCAGAATTATACAATACCCGAAATGAATTTAAAGATCAGACAAAGCCTCTTGGGGTGACCTTTAGCATATTCTGGTGTATAAATATAAAGTTGTTTTCGGCCCTGGAAGTTGACATTTATGGTCGTCCCAGCATAGATCGTATGTTATATTGATAACTGATCCTGCAGTATATGTCATTGGACGATGAATTATGTTGTACATCGCAGGCGCGAAGTCAATCCACCACAAGTTATTTCCGCTCGAAGGCCTTGCTATTATTTATATGGCCGTTACACCTTAAGGAAGGTTTGAGTTCGAATTTCGGGAAAATCGGACCAAAATTGACAGACAAAATGGCCGCCGTTTGTACGCGAATACTGTTAATAAATGGTATATCATGGTTGTGAACCCTTTATAGGTCACAATTTTAATTCGATTTTGATGAAACTTGAAATGCATGGTTATAACCCAAAGATCTTGGTTCCTTTCGGCATTTGCGCATATCGGATGGTAACTTCCTGAATTATGGCCCCTGATTGTCCGAAAAATCGTCTATGGTCCCTCTGGAGGTCACAATTATTATCCAATTTTTAAAAAAAAGTTTGACACTATCACCGTTACACCCTACGGAAGGTTGAGTTCGAATTTCGAGAAAATCGGACCATGATTGCCAGACAAAATGGCCGCCGTTTGTACGCGAATAGTGTAAAAATATGGTATATCAAAGTTGTGGGCCCTGTAGAGGTCACAATTTGAATTCGATTTTGATGAAACCTGAAATGCACGTTTATAACCTAAAGATCTTGATTCTTTTCGATATTTGCGCATATCAAATTGTAACTTAATGAATTATAGCCTTTGATTGTAGGAAAAATCACTTTCGGTATTGCCTGTTCTCTATTTATCTCTCGAACAATTATTATCCGATTTAAAAAAAACCTTCTGATTATATTACTGTTGCATCGTAAGGAAGGTTGAGTTTGAATTTCGTGAAAATCGTACCGAAATTGCCGGACGAAATGGTCGCCGTTTGTACGCGAATAGTGTAAAAAAAATATGGTATATCATGGTTGTGGACTCTCTACAGGTCACAATTCTTATCCGATTTTGACGAAAAGTCACATTTCTAGATTGTGTACCGTCACACCATAATCATTGTCGGCTTCGAATTTCATGAATAACAGACTGGGACTGACCAACAAAATGGCTGCTCCCAATACAGTATGAAATACAGGACTTAATGATGTAGGAAAAATCACTTTCGGTATTGTTTGTTCTCTATCCATCTCTCGAAAATGTGGGCGTATCCTGCCTGGCAGTGGCAGCCTATCTTTTATAAAATATTAACCTTGAAATTTCAGTGTGCATACATATCGTTTTAAAAAAAACTGATAGCACATTTGAAATTGACAAAATGCTGAGACCATTAACTATGGTCTGAATTTTATCGAGAATTACCTCAGAATAGAATATTAGTTGAATTTTCCTACATATTTAATGAAAATAACAAAGACAGATTTTTTTATTTATTTATACACGTATACTATATATCTAATAATGATATAAAGAAAAACTTTTTTCTTACAATCTAAAACTAAAAGGGAAATTTTAGCTATTAACATACTTGAGGGCGGGGGGCTATGAAGACACCTTGAAGTAATGAATATGGATACACAAAAAAACGTAGACTTAAAAAAGATAACACATGACTAGGCCTAAATTAGTAAAGATATAACATGACTAGGCCTAAATGTATATATAGGCCTGTAATCAGAAAATTATAGGTTCTAGACTAGGTGCATAGTTTTTATTAGGTTTTACGAAATATTATTATATCAAATAGAAAGAAGTTAGGTTTCATAATACAATACATGTTCCAGGACGCATTCTCACTGAAAATGATTATTCAATAACTTATCATACTTATGACTGATGTCTTATTGATTGTTGTTCCATAGATCGTATTGATACAAAATAACTTACACATCTTTAAACGTTCATTTCGGATATATCTTGCTAATTGGTAGTTGTGCAGACGAAGTTTTTTATACGCCCACATTTTCATGTGGACGTATATTGTCGTCGCCCCTGTTCGTCCGTCCGTCCACAATTGTTTGTGAACAGTCTACAGGTCAAAATTTTTATCCGATTTCGATGAAACTTAAAATATAGGTTTATCACCCTAAGATCTCGGTTCCTTTCGATATTGGCATGTATCGGACTGTAACTTCATGGGTTATGGCCCCTGATTGTACGAAAAATCAGGTTTTTTAGCTTGTGAACAGTGTAGAGGTCACAATTTTGAACCGATTTGGATGAAACCTGAAATGCATGTTTATAACCCAAAGATCTTGGTTCCTTTCGATATTTGCGCCAATCGGATCGTAACTTCCTGAATTATGGCCCCTGATTGTCCGGAAAATCGCCCTTTTTAGCTTGTGGTCCCTCTGGAGGTCAAACTTGTTATCCGATTTAAAAAAAAACGTTTGATTATATCACCGTTCCATGGTTATGAAGGTTGAGTTCGAATTTCGTGAAAATCGGACCAAAATTGACGGACAAAATGGCCGCTGTTTGTACGCGAATAGTGTGAAAATATGTTATATCAAGGCTGTGGACCTTATAGAGGTCACAATTTTGAACCAATTTTGATGAAACTTGACATGTATGTTTATAACCCAAAGATCTTGGTTCCTTTCGATATTTGCGCACATCGGATCGTAACTTCCTGAATTATGGCCCCTGATTTTCCGAAAAATTGCCCTTTTTAGCTTGTGGTCCCTCTGGAGGTCAAAATTGTTATCGGATTTAACAAACCGTTTGATTATATCACCGCTCCATGGTTATGAAGGTTGAGTTCGAATTTCGTGAAAATCGGCCCAAAATTGACGGACAAAATGGCCGCCGTTTGTACGCGAATAGTGTGAAAATATGTTATATCAAGGTTGTGGACCTTATAGAGGTCGCAATTTTGAACCAATTTTGATGAAACTTGACATATATGTTTATAACCAAACGATCTTGGTTCGTCTCGATATTTGCGCCCATCGGATCGTAACTTCCTGAATTATGGCCCCTGATTGTGCAAAAAATCGCCCTTTTTAGCTTGTGGTCCCTCTGGAGATCAAAATTATTATCCGATTTAAAAAAACGTTTGACAATAACACCGTTACATGGTAATGAAGAGAGAGTATGAATTACGTGAAAATCGGACTAGAATTGACGGACAAAATGGCCGCCGTTTGTACACGAATAGTGTGAAAATGTTATATCAAGGTTGTGGACCCTATAGAGGTCACAATTTTGAATCGATTTTTATGAAACTTGACATGTATGTTTATAACCCAAAGATCTTGGTTCCTTTCGATATTTGCGCCCATCGGGTCATTACTTCCTGAATTATGTCCCCTGATTGTTTGAAAAATCACCCTTTTTAGCTTGTGGTCCCTCTGGAGGTCACAATTATTATCTGATTTAAAAAAAAACATTTGATTATAAAAACCAAACAAATTCTAATGATTTTCTGATAATTCCTTAATATGTGACAACTCTTGTTGACTGCCCGGACGATCTGGCTGCTGTGTGGGCGTATGTTTCGTTGCCTGGCAACCAATTTTTTTTCTTATTTTATTCCGAAGCTCACAGGACTCATTTTTCAGGGATTTATTTAACTGAAACTAACTTGCGGTGCTTTACTTTCGCGCATGCGATGTATTACATAAATCACCAGTCGGAATTCCTTTCTTGTGGCCAATTTAGTACTCAGTGATATGCACTCTTTCATTTCATATTGGGTTGTGTCATCCCTTTGGCCTAATCGTCTGTACTCAGTGGGATATACTGACAAAAATTAAAAATGGCCGCGGGTTTTGACTGGTAAATTCCACTTTCTACCCAATTATCGTATTACGATCAAGATTAGTATCAAAATATACGTTTTCGGGGTAACTGAATCCATTTCCATATATATTTTTGTGATAACACCATAAACGTCAGAATGCCACGTTTGGCATTTTTGTCCAAACGTTGTCTAGAGTGCCGAAACGTAGCTTTTTAGAATGCCATGTTTTTGAAACGAGGTATTTTGTCCAAAACGGGTCTGGGAAAAAATGACACGCTTTCAAAACGTGGTTTTCTTAAAGATAATTATTACTAGATCAATAAAAAGAGCCACAATAATTTATGTTCCGACCTTCGCGTGAACAATTGCAGGTCTACAAAATTAGATTATTTATCGGGATATCACGAGGTTAATTATGATGGTTTAATTAACTGGAATTCTATTGTCCACATAAAAATATTCGGGCGATAAATATCAAACATGGTTGATTTTTGCGGACGGTGCAATCCGCCTAAGACTAATCGCCTAGATATAATGCTTAGGACACCCTTGGTGATTTTGTACAGCTAGGCCAGCGTGTAGTTGCCGGGTGTTAATAATGCATGTGTTCATTAGCCCACTAGGTACAGAATAGTGGGACGTTACGTTCAATCATATTTCATTTTAGAACATGGAACACATTAATTGAAATAGCTGGTAATTTATTTAATAATTATGTCATAGAGTTTTAATACGAAACACGGCCCATCCCCATTCCAGTGGGCTCCTAATGAAAAGGTATCAACAATGAGGCTGATCTTAAAATAAATAGATAATACATACTAATAATTATGTGCACATTATCATTTTCAAAAGTAAAGAACAATCAATGTTCACAGTCAACACATGGAGGTTCGGATATAGCTGGTAGTGACAGCATACATTAAAGCATTTTAAGGTTTTATTTTAATACATTTCAAAAATATAACTTAAAAATATGAAATTCTCGCTTCAAGTTTTATCACTGACCATCATTAAGAATCAAAGTCATTCGGTCTCAAAGCATTGGCCAACGGCAAGGCTTAACTCTTAGCATTGGCAGGAAATGTTAATCATACATTCACCCAATGGACATCTACGTCAATATTAAACATTTTATCTCAAATAAAAGCAGAGTTCTTATGTTCCATACTTTTGACAAATCAAAATGCTTAACGTTACTTTGCCCAAGAAGAAGATTCTCATCATCTAACTAAGTCAAGTTATTGATATAATGAATCTCTTCGCGACGTTTTACCACTATGACTTAATTTTAATCAAAATTCTCGAGCTCGAAAGTCTCAACAAATGACATAAGTAATTGCTCTGCATACCCCACTTAACTCCTACACCAAATCGGGACATTCTACATCAATTAGAACCAGAGTCATTTGGTCATTATCAAACTTAGTCAAGGTGAAACTATACACCCTCACTTAATTAGAGGGTGGTTGGGTGGCCGAATGGTTAGCACGTGCTCACTGTATCATAAAGCCTGTCATTGAGTCAACTGGCGTTGTTTCGAATCCCCGGTTGTACGTGTCGAACCTCGTGCCCCCCCCCCCCCCCCCCACTGCTAAAGACCCCTACGTACAAGCGAATTATTGAAATAAAATTAAACCTTATTTTGGTCCCGCAATGACCTAGGTCTTAATTAAAATTTACCGGTTATAGTTTCCAAAAGCATAAATCAATCAAATTGCTTATCCTAAGCTGTGCAATGCTCATATTCCAACCACATCAAGGCATTCACCTACTGTGCGCATGCAGCAAGTTAGAGGAATCATTGTGTTACAAATTCCCGACCAATCAAATTGCCTATAGCTCTGTTGATCTGGAGCAGAAAATGCCAATTATCGTCTTTAGTCGAGGAACTGGTACAATTATACTAACACCAAGTTTCGTCACTCGGATAATTAGAACTACATTTATCATTCCCCAAAGCATCAACCCAATCACATTGATTATTTCTGCTTACCCTTAGCAGAAAATGAGTATCTTCGGACTCCCAACAAAGTATATCTATACCAAATATTAACATTCAAGCACGATTAGAACATAAGGTGATTTATTATGTTCCAAAATATGTGGCGGACAAACCCATTTAAATAGTCCTTTCTCCGAAAGACGAGGAACAATAAAACACGGACCTTCTTTGTTAAATGTCGAGGTCTGCTCATAAGCCTACAAATAATTGTTTCTAATACGGAAATTGTGGGTGTGCTTTTTTGTTTGTTTGGGTTTTTTTTGGGGGGGGGGGGCTGATTCATCAAATATTCAAAGGAAAGGAATTAAACTAATTTTGGGCAGATGTTACCTTTATTGTTATCAGTTAACGTTTGTATTAATATTATGTAGTTGGGGTTTGTTATGCGTAACTGTAGTTTCTGGTGTTTAATTCTTGATTGTCAAGAACACAGGGGTTCACAGAATTACCTTTTAAAACAGACAGATAGATAGAAATGGGTTTTAACGTCCACTCAACACAAACTAGGTCATTTCGGGACTAACATATGTTTTTTGGGGTTTTGTTTAATTTTATTTCAATAATTCGCATGCACGTAGGGGTCTTTAGCAGTGGGAGGAAACCGGAGTGCCCGGAGGAAACCCACGAGGTTGAGAAGGCGCCCCCATCTCCATGTCACATACGCTCACACCAGGGCTCGAAACGAGAGGTGACCGGCCAGCTAGAGGTCGAAGTGCGACACTCTAGACCACTAGGCCATCCCAACCCCCCTAAAACAGACAGCAAAAGTGAAACCCAAAATTGCACGATCGTCTCCAGTCTAATATCCATTCTACCATCTGTAATCTTTGAGTAAATCGCAGTCTCCAATCTGATTTTAGAAACAATAGCGTCACACAAAAGTGCACCAACTATTAACAGAGGGCCCTGTTTCAGGAAATTTTAACTAAAGATAAAATTCAAATTTTAGTAGATACTTCAATTTTGATTGGCTAAGAACTAAAATCAATCTAATATTGTCCAATCAAATTACTAAAATTCAGATCGGCCCTTGTCCGACAACAGTTCCCGCTCCAACCACCATTGTATTATTTGCCCATTTAAGGTAAAATGGTTTGAATCGATTCTCTTCTGGAAGTAAATCAGGATCATGTGTAATATTAAAGGGATCGCCTTTATACTGATTTCGTATATCTGTGCTCAATCCCATCGATCCAATTTTTACTTCGTAAACAGTACTCTTTAAAGTCGTATTTTCGAAAAAGCCAAAAATTCCACTTCTACATGTTTTCAGAAAACCGACTATATATGCCTGGTTTTCCACATTTATAAATCTTCCATACTTCGACACTTTTGGCAGACTTTGTATTTCAGTGGTGGTTAAATGAATTAAACAAAACAAGAGAAGTATTTGGAAACGCATAGACACGTCCATCTCTGTAAGCATCTTCTAACAATGTTTGTACTTTCGTTTGTTTCGTATTTAGATTAACCATAAACTATTACAGCATTATCGATTGCTTAATATTGTGTGTCTGGGTTTTGTTTAATTAGAGTTTCACGATCGTTGCTAAACTGAAACACTAGAATTGTCTATGTCTATAATATTACTAGTTTTCTTTTATCATTATTGACTCTTTGCCAAAAACTATCGTTGGGATCGCCTGGAAATTTTAGGCGTATGTTATTATCTAGAAATGGTTCCACTACTGATGACTTCCGTCTTACTCCAGCCGCAGTAGTGGCTTTCCCTACGGAGTTCATTTGCGCAAGTTTTTTTTAGTCAAATGAATACAAAAAGTTTACTGGCCTGTAGCTCCCTTAATTTACACATAAACTAACCCAAAACTGTACTGCGCTTAGCTTACATATCATAAATCAATTCCCATTGAAATAAAGGTGAAGCTTTACCGCATAATTATATGATTTGATGATACCCAACTGCTACGCGAAAATTAAACTGGACGGTGTCATGGCGGATTGCGTAGTACTATAAGCCTACGACATTGTAACATAAACATCTCTACGCAAAAATGTAAAACGCATTACCATAAAGAAAAACTGTTCGGAATCTATTTTAGTGGCCCAGTCTTCACTATTTATAATGATATGTGTTGATAATTGTGCGTTTGAACCTATTTGAACTTGCGTAAGGGTTCTCAATTGTAACCTTAAACACATAGTTTAAGGGTACAAGTATAGTAGCTAGTTATTATCCAGTTCTGGAAAAAGTTTCCGATACACAAAACTGTTGCAAAATTATTTCAGAATTTGTATTATTCTATTTTGCGGCAAAGCTAACGTGGTTTTAGACTGGAAAATTTTGAATTCAATATTTCGTGGGTATAGTGCTCAGCGGCTTTAATTAAATACCAAAGAAAGGGTTGTACTAATTTTTTTCAATTTAAAGTCATCGTTTCTGGCTTATACACAGATTAAAGGGCTAATCCCGAGATTTGTTTTGGAAATAACACTGCTTGAGTTTGTGTTAAAATCTTCCAGTGAAGGGTGGAGCAACTAACTCAGTATTTATGATACGTTTTCAAACAACTTAAGCCCGTCAGTCTTCATCTGGAATTTGAGACTGGTGCCCCAAGGTGTATTTTGCGGTATCTGGATAAAACCAAACATTTTTTTTATCAAAATAATGCCTAGTTGAAATTTACCTTTCTTTATCAAGTACGGCGCATGGGTCATTCACTGTATAGCCCTCTAAAGTAAACGTAATTGGTTATAAGGTCGCACAACGAAAAAATTGAACAGAAATCTTAAAAGGATTACCTGTCCGGATAAGCAGCTTTGGCGTTCAAGTCCAAACGACTCAATTTTTTGAGTTGAAATTTTGATACAAGGTAAATACACCATTCCTCTATATTTTGGCGTTTAATTTTCATACATTCTCAGACTTTTATTTTTGAACCTCTATTTAATTCGGTATTGTCCCTTTAATAACTGTGCGAGAGTCCGATCTAATGTTAATATTATGATGCACAGTGGCTCCCGTCATAATTCTAGTCGAAAGTTACGCAAGTCGAATAGTATGTAGTTGACCAATTTTCCTAACAATATCATGCGACCATATTGCTACAAATATTGAAGCTTACACAAATCTAAATACAGGATACATTAATGAATTCCTTATTTATGTTTTTGCACCGAACAATCAAACGACTTGTATATGCTTATCCCGGGCAGTCAAAGCATTCATATAGTTCAAAATTACGTTTTAATTGTCTTTACTACAGTAGGAAGTAGGAGAGTTGTTGTCATTGACGTGTCCAGTCTTGGATAGCAGGCCGGAATTATTTCAATCACGGTTGACACTCGTCTCTTTGAATACTCCAATAGTAAATAACATTCCCGTTCTTTTAAAAATCTTCAAAAGTTAAAAATATTTTCTTCCATAATTCATTTGCCAACAATAGCAAGGACGTTCTAAATCTATATTGAGAATATTTTGAAATATGAACGCAAGCACGTGGGCAAATAATGGCTTTTTAACATGGGTGTAAAAGTGTTTCCTAAAGAAAACCCCTAAATATTTCAGCGACAATATCGATTAACACGAACGTTCCTGTTACATATTTATCGGGGGTTTATTGTCCATTTAACCATGCTTGAATTATCCATGAGAACACGAGACACGAAAGCACGGTTAAATGCATGTTCCTTAAGCAACGTTAGCGAGATTTACAACATCTAACCGTTGCTTCAATACTCAGCAATTCCCGAACTTTGCGCCTGTTGTTTTTACACGTGACTAATCAGAATTGTCCAATCAGAGATCGTGGCACATAACACACTGTAAACAGTGTTTACTGCCGTTGAAAGTTGTTTTTTTTTTTAAATTAAGAAACTCGTGGAAAACCAGCAACATTGACATTGATCGACATTTAAACTTTGCAACTCGATTGTCATATGTAGGCATTTTAGCTAAAAGCGCAAGACTTTGTATTCACAATGACCGATGAATCTGATAGGCTCCCAAGCTGGGCTTGTGTAGCCAATCGAACTTAGTGGCGAAATATGCAGGGTATTACGTGAAGGGCTTGATAAGATGTATGTAGTTAAGGCCAGATCAAGCCTTCTATTGAAGATGGGTTAAATGGATAATAAACCCCCTCTAAATACGTAACGGGAAGTGATTATCTCGCACAGTTGGGCAATTATTACATCTAATATATTTTTGTGAAAATGTAATACTTTTCATTAACTGCGACATTGTCTGTTCAACTTAAAGGAGCCAAATCGCTAATATTTGACACATCGCAAACGACACAAATAGGCCACAACGCATAGTATAATAATATGAATTTATATATGCTGATTTACATTTAATCGTTTTCGTTTTTACCCTTAATTTCAAATCAGTTATGTTCGGCGAAATAAGCCTAAAGTCTCAATCCAATGTAAATTTCTAGCGTCTGTTTATTTCAATCTACATAATATTTATTGCGCATGCTCTCCAGAAGATGAATATGACGACAACGTTTAATTTGGTGGAATTTCGAGTCCCGTATTACAAATGGGACTGAAACGCATTATGGTACAAAATTCATGTACTTTATTTTGTCTTAAATACAGCACCAATGTTGATTAAATTGACAAATAATTCGTATTTTTAATGTCGACGACATTTAGCAATATTGAGTTAAAGACTTAGCTACTAAAAACATCTACAGCAAAACAGAACTGATTTTTAAAAAAGTTTTAGTTCCGAGATCCCGGTACAAGTTCCCGTCTTCATTATTACAAAACAGCATTATATTAGGCGCCATTTTATTTCAATTCAGTAGAAGTTCTAGTTCCCCCCACACCCATCTCACAAATATCGGCATCATTCCAACCTAATCTGTTCCTTAATATATGCAATGTTAATCGTTTATGTCCACAACGACATTGAAAGCTGTGCACTTAAGGATTTTGTTCATCAAGCTAATAACTGTGTGTGTTGAAGTTGTCCAAATACTAAAATCGATTTACTAAAAAAATCATGACTGTCATAAAAACTTCTATTCACATCTAACATGTTAGCAGCAAAGTATTTTTTTTTTGTCAATAATCAATAAATGCCCGTTTCCCAATCCTAATATTCAATAAAATATTGTTTTAAAAAATGTATAGCCTGTTGTTTCCCGATGGAATACAAATGCCATAGTACGCGTTAACAAAATCAGATCTGTTTAATGACGTTCTGATGCACTCCAAATAGCATTTTAAAGGGGCTAAATCGCTAACGTTGGGACCTAAAAATTGATCGCAACGCATATCATAATGTAATATGTATGTATATAAACCGATTTACATTCAATGGTTTCTGTTTTACTGTAATTTCTAATCAGTTATATTCGGCGAAATACACCAGAAGTCTCAATCGAATGGCAATCTCTGGCGTCTGGTTATTCCAGTCTACATCGATACTATTTATTGCGCATGCTTTCTGGATAAGAATATGCCTAGTCTCGTTTTTCCGAGTCCCTTATTACAAACGGCACCGAAACGCATTATTGTACACGATTCGGGTACAAATGGTAAAATGTCTATTTTGTCTTAAATGTTGGATATTAGATGCCCATCTTTTCTCGGTAAGATCACAGCATCAGGGTTGATTTAAATTGACAAAAATAATTCGTGTTTTTAGTGTCGAAGATTTTGGATGATACTGAGTAATAGACTTACTTAACTGCTTTAAGTGTACTGAAAATGAAATGGTATATGTACTAACCCATAACTTCCTGATATGAGTTGACGGCGGATATGTAGAAAATAGTTCACTCTTTATTATCAATTGCAACACTTGCATTAAATGTGAGAGAGAGAAAGAAATGGTGTTTAACGTCCACTCAACACAAACTAGGTCATTTCGGGACTAACATATCGTTTAATTTTATTTCAATAATTCGCTTGCGCGTAGGGGTCTTTAGCAGTGGGAGGAAACCCACGAGGTTGAGAAGGCGCCCCTATCTCCATGCCACATACGCTCACACCAGGGCTCGAAACCACAGCCGCAAGCCAGAGGTCGAAGCGCGGCACTCTAGACCACTAGGCCATGTAAGATTGCAAAGAAAGACTATGGGAAGATAGTGCGAGAAGCATCTATATTATATTCATTTAATTTTATATGATAGTTTATGAGGCCACAATTACCCTAAGAAGGTTTGACGTCATACAGTAATCTCCGTTCCCGGAGAGAAATGAAATGGTGTTTAACGTCCTACTCCCACGATCGGAGACGGGCGTGTTATAAGGGAGATTTTGTCCGTTCAGCGGACAGTTATTAAACATTCAAATTGAAGAAAATCTGAAAGATTTATGGTTTTGTTCAGTCGAAGAAGACTGCACGGAGCCACTTCATTCAGTCAATGTAAATCTAGCAGCTGCCAGACATTAGGCAATCTATGGATAATCGGAAGCCCCTCCATATAGGTAGCTCCACTGGAATTTGTAGCGTCTCCAGATACGATATGAAAAACATACTAGCGAAGTTACCATCTCAACATTACACTGGAGCTAAGCAGTTGTTCAACCAACTGAGTAAATGGCTGAACCAGCCAACGCATTAAACTTTGAGCCACATGTGGCTGAGGACAACAGATATCAGAAACGCCAAAGAGAGAGAGGGGGTGGGTGTTAACGCCCACTCGACACAAACTAGGTCATTTCGGAATATACATATGGTTTAATTTTATTTCAATAATTCGCTTGCGCGTAGGGGACTTTAGAAGTGGGAGGGACACGGAGATATCCCACGAGGGTGGACAGGCAACCCTACTCCTTGTCACGTACAACCGGGAAATCGAAACCACGCCAGTTGACTCGATGACAGGCTTTATGATACAGCACGCACGTGCTTAGTTCAGCTCTGAACGTAGGTCTCATTACACTCGCCAGTACTACGTTCAGGCGCCATTCATATAGATAACAGAATATTCGCCGTTTATTATTTATATAGATAACTTCAAAATCACAAAGCGTATTCCTTTTCCAGTCGAAAATCAATAAGTATTGTTTTTCTGGATAATATGATGAAATACGTGTATATTATCGATCCACGCTGGAACTTAGAATTTTAGTTATATCTTTAAAACAAGAAATGGAGCTGGGTAAATGTTTCCAAATCTTTATCTTTAGTTCATTTAGCCACAAATGAAATTTTATATCTTCCACAATGGTCCGCATATGATGGGACATTTTACAATGTCGAAAATCAAGAATCTAAAGTTGTGTTTCTGAAGACTTGCCAAGGTGGAGTGTCTGGGTTTTTTTTAATGGATGAATACGTCGAGTGTGGTTTATGAAATAAACTTAGCATCATATGGCATTAAATCAGTGATCTGGGGTCATGATAAAAATGGCCCCAAGAGCATTACAACTGATCCTGATTTACTTCCAGAACAGAAATAATACAATGGTGGTTGGAGCTGGAACTGTTGTCGGACAAGGGCCGAGCTTTCAATTATCTAGTAGCATTGCAGTAACAGTGAGGTACATGTCAGTTCGTGCAAAAGCCTGCCCTGTGGATTATATTTTAGAATTGTCCTGCAGAAAAGTTTAACTGTATGTATTTATTTCTATTTGGGATTCACGTACATAGACATTTGATCAGCTAAGTACGGCTTATTTTACCATCAGTACATTATACATGGATAGAAGTGAAGAACGATCTGAATAATGGGGGTAATCCAAGAATGTCAAGTGTTGCAGCCATTCAATTATAACAGAAAAGTTTGATAGCTGTGTAAACTGAAACAAGAAGTAGTAATGGATATTTTAGAACGGGTAGGCACATCCTCGTTATCCACAGTGTTCCCATTCAGTTCTACTCTACTATACCCTTGGTTAATCCATAGTGTTTCCACGACTTCAAATTATCTGCCCTGGCCGTTATTGTAGATAAGGTCTACGAACCAATCAAAAAACAGTTTACAAACCAGTCGTTTCGCCTTCGCTTTTATAAGGGTAGATAACCATATTCTACTGAATGATTTATGTAAATAATGTATATATTTCTAATTCATTTATATTTAATTGTATTATAACAATCTGTAGTATGTATATAACAATTGCATGTTTGACTTTTGTTATTATGTTGCATGGAGAATTATACACTTTTACTGTTTTGCAAGTAGGACATTTTTTGATATGTTTTAAAGGGGGGGGGGATAATAACTGTGGTATATAATTCGAAATTACATAAAGCGAAAAATAATGTCAAATTATTACGTTTGGTCAGAGGTTATTCGAAAACGCAAATTAAATTGTTTATTAAATATTGTGAGAATAACTGACATGGGATCTAGGGCCAAGGATATAAATTCTATGGTCTAGATAATTTATGCTAGTAAAATTACCGCTGCGACCTACAACCGCGTGGTTTCGAATCCCCGGTTGTACGTGGCAAGGAGTAGGGTCGCCTTTCCAACCTCGTGGGTTCCCTCCGGGTACTCCGGTTTCCTCCCACTGCTAAAGACCTCTACGCTCAAGCGAATTAATGAAATAAACTTAAACCATGTCAGTCCCGAAATGACCTAGTATGTGTCGAGTGGACGTTAAACCCAATTTCTCTCTCCCTCCCTTATAGGGATGGATTTCGACGTCACTAGGCTTAGTGACCAATAATCCTAACTACTAACTACTTAATATTTAGTCAATCAAATAATTGAAAGCTGTAGCCTTGGCATATTTAACCAGTGGAATTTCAGCTGGTCACTTTTCAATATCATGATTTATGACCTCCAGTTTTCAATAACATGATTTATGACCTCCAGTCTAATAACTACATTAAGAAACTTATTATGAAAACAGTTCAGTCTGGCATGCAGCGAATAAATAAGGAAGCTTTAGACAAATTGTCCAAATGGTCTAATGACTGGGGACTTTGGATATACCTCGTCTTCATTGGATATCTTAACAGTAAAATGGTAGGTATGCTCTTCTGTGGGGATCATGGAGGAGTGTCTATAAATCTGGAATTGAATCATGCCCGAATTGAATTTAAGCGTTTAGCATATTCATGGCATCCTATTATTTTACGGTTTAACATGTGGTTCCGTATTGGCATCTACTCAACGCCGGATTACCCATGGGACACAGGCCCCAGGGCCCACCGCATTAGGGCCCCCCCCCCCCACAAAAATCTCAGTTGCGCGCCTCGAGCATGGTCGGACCGAGGACTCCAACGGCCGATGACCTAGTGACGGGGCCCCTCCGATGCTTCGTGGGCCCTCCATCGGAAGTCCCTGGGGCCCCCTCAATCCATGGAGTGTTATGATCGACATCCGAGAATTCCGTGTAATCCGGTGATGGATGTAACTCATGTTTTTTTATTGTCGTGAGATCTTCTATCGGACCGACCATCGTCTAACTCGAATTATCGTGTAACTCGAACAAATTACACGTCCCCATCATTTCGAGTAGCGCGAATTTTGCCTCAGATTGACGCACTATTGTATATAAGCTGTAGTTGTTGTTGATATTTCTTGTGGGTATCAGCTGAATTTGATGAGATTCATATTTCTTGATTAAATCTCGTATTACCATTTTGTTTGTCAAACATCGATTCCGGTTTGGTCGTAACGTTACGGCCTCCATTCATCAAATCATCGTGGGGGTATAATACGATTCCGAATCAGGTAAAACCTGCCTACTTACAGTCCCCTCCTCATTTCATAGCACTCGCATGGATTGGTCCACTGAAATAACGCCCGAATGCGCTAATTTGGTGGCAGAATTTTATTTTTTTCTGGGGGAAGTACTTCTAAATGGCTTCAACACAAGTGCCTGAAATTCCAGGAAATCACGTTTCTGGCCTCCAATTTCTGAACATTTCTTTGGGGGGGGAGAGAAACCCCCCAGAACCCCCATATGCGGGGCTGTGCGCCTTCAGTGCTCGCGGTCAGTGATCAGGGGCCCCCCACATGTTCCAGGCCCCAGGGCCCCCACCATGGTTAATGCGGCGTTGCATCTACTACGGGGATATCGCCCATCAGATCATTTACATTTCTATTTTAGAGAGCGGTAGGGTCTGTTGAACCTTGTTTCGAAACTTTGCTAATTTGTCTTTCTTTGATGAAGAATAACCCTTTTGACAGCGATCCTCACCCAGTAGAACTCGAGTCAAGGACGACAGATTCAAGGGGAGGGGGGTGTAACTCCTTGTCTTCCGAGGAGGAAGTGTTAGGAATTATCGAAATGTCACTCGGCAAACCGCGGCAGATTCCGTAACCTTTGGAACCTACATCTAACCTCGGCTGTATGACGAATTCCGCCATATTGGAACTATTTTAAAGGTCCCGGATGAAACATGGCTGCGCCCAGACCGAACACAAATTGGCGACCCGTTTGGCTAGCGACCTATTCGACCGATCCATCTGTAAGATAATGACGAAATTACACTTCTATTCTGAGCTAAAGGAATGGATAAAAAATAATATATTCTACGTTCATTTGATAGACATAACGTTGGATTTTATTGTATGGGCGTAGGTACATATCACTTACTGTCATACAGCCGAGATTAGATATAGTTTACAGAATCTGTCAAGATTTGCCGAGTGATCGAAATGTCTGACATCAAACTGATCCCGCAGTGAATATTCGCTTGGCCGCTACACAATCACTGATAAGCATGACATCGACGAGACTTAATGAGTTCGGCATTTTCACTTTTTTACTCCGACAAATTAAATTGTCAAACATTTTTTTGAAGTATAAGAAAAATAAATAAAGACGTTTGATGTATTTGTAGTTAAAAAATATTTCCTATTTAGTGTAAATAGATATTGAAATTAGTAAAATGCATCATTTTGCTCTAAGCAGTTAGGTGCTATGTAAACAATGCACGAGCCGTTGAGCCAATGACTAACGACACGTGAAGTCAATGCACGTGTTGTAGACAGTCATCTGTGACAGATAATTCGTAAGTAATTCTCTGTGAAACAGATTGGTCTGATATTTGTAAAATCGAAGAGGGTTACGGATGTAAAGAATCCATGTGTATGTTAAAGGGGAAGACCAACGATTTTCAACAAGGTTTCCATAAATCTTAAATATATATTCAGAAATAATCCCCTCTGTACATATAACACAAGTAAAAAAGTTTTTGTAAAAGAGAAATTAATTTTTATTAAAACCGGAAGTGACATAGTTGGTTCAACACGCTCACATAAGTTTACTGCTGTATTGTGTTCACGCCTCATCCTTGGGCCAAAAATTTTATCGAATGGGCTGTTTGTTAGGATATATAAACACGAATTTATGGTGTTTTAACGTTTAGTACACAAAGCCGTCGCGTAAAATCACTCATACAAAACAGTACGCTGTGGTTCTATTCACACCGCATGGTTCATTATTTACATCACGTGGTTTGATTGACAGCTTACACGTG
This sequence comes from Patella depressa, assembly GCA_948474765.1. Classification (NCBI taxonomy): domain Eukaryota; kingdom Metazoa; phylum Mollusca; class Gastropoda; family Patellidae; genus Patella; species Patella depressa. Next base: position 74,183,751 of record OX419715.1, read on the forward strand.
AGATGTATGTCGTCTGCTTTTTGTGATCCAAGAAAATTCTTAAGACCGTCCTTGTGCTTAGATTTTAAGTAGACTTCAGTGTAAGCACAAGTACGTTTATTGTGTGTTCCTAGAAAAAACTAGTCTCAAGCAAGGTATAGGGCTTGCTTACCAACCCAAAGTCTGTTTCTGCTTCAAACAAGATGGCTGACAGTTATTCCACGGTATTTCCTGCACCTTGTGATACGTAAGAGACAATTTAAAGGCAGATAAAATCCTTTAGAAACATATTCTCGAGAAGTAGGCCTGTGCTATAGAAAATTTTGTTTCTGCCCTGAAACCATTTTATTTATTTACCAATTAGTAAACAACACAAACACAAGGGCTACTTTAAGATCAGGCGCTCCCGCAATTTTTCAGGGTGCTTGCGGCTTTTTTTTCCTTTTTGTTTTTTTTAAGCTTGTGCCACATTTCATATGTGTATAGGTGACAGGTCAAATGCATCTAAATCGACCATTTGCCGGGAAGCAGACGACACATTTATGACGTAATTCGCATACCAAAACTGTTTTATGGAGTTTGAGAGCACCATAGTCTCATTTTACCAGTCACAATGTGCTTAGACTCATACTTGACTTGTACTTAGTTACGAACGGCTTTTAGAATTTTCTATCTAGAGACGGTATTTTATTAAGATCTTACGTAAGAAAAAATGAAGCATTACTTTGTGCTTACTTGACGAACGATTTTTTTAGGAATCGGGGCCCAGGTGCTTCCTAAAAGTACCTATTTTCTGACTTAAAGGGGAAGTCCAACGATTTTCAACAAGGTTTCCATAAATCTGAACAAGCCAACAGTGAGGCTGATGTCCCCCGCCGAAATCCCAATATAAATAGATGACACATATTAATTAATCGCAGATTTATTTTTTTCAAACGTATCGAGCAATCAAACTGTACACGAAGTGTCATCCAAAAGTGTTTTATAAAGAAAAATGCTAAAACCGAAAAGAAAAATGAAAATGTACCCTAGTTAAGGGGACCCTAAAGGCAGACAAAGGGGCCCCCACGCTTGACAAAAGGGCCCCTCTGGCCAAGGGAAAGGGCCCTTGTGTCCGAGTCAATCGTTTCTATACCCTGTTAATGTCGAATCCATTACTGAATGAGAATACAGTCATTGTATTGGCATAAAAATCATCAATCAAGATGAACCTAAGTTATCTTGTCCCAAACTATCAACCAATCAAATTGCTTATCTCTGCCTACCCTAAGCAGAAAATTCTCATCTTCGAACTCCATCACGGCATTGACCTAAAACACATACAAACCAATTTTGAACACTTTAACTCAATTAGAAGGAGAGTTATTGTGTTCCAATGTCTCGGCAAATCAAATTGCTTATCGCTCTGCTTACCCTGAGCAGAAAATGCTCATTATCGAACGTATTCAAGGCATTACTGTAATGAAACTATACACCAAGTTTCATCACTCTCACTTAATTAGAACTAAAGTTATCATGTCCCAAAGCATCAACCAATCAATTTGCTTATCTCTGGATACCCTAAGCGGAAAATGCTCATCTTCGAACTCCATCAAGGCATTGACCTAATAAGCATATAAACCAAGTTTGAACATTCTAACTCAATTAGAAGGAGAGATATTGTGTTCCAAAGTCTCAACCAATCAAATTGCGTATCGCTCTGCTTACCCTGAGCAGAAAATGCTCATTATCGAAATTAGTCAAGGTATTACTGTAATGAAACTATACACCAAGTTTCATCACTCTCACTTAATTAGAACTAAAGTTATCGTGTCCCTAGTTTAGTAGTTACGTGTCGGAGGGGGTTGAATAAACGGTCAGAAAAACAACTTACTGTTCAATTAAATCGGCTTTTTGCCGGATAATTTCTCCTTTTGAATTAGCGTCCAATCTTCATCTTTAAACATGTTATATAGTTGTTTATAAAACGGATACTTTTATAAAACTAAGAACTTTTGGTCGCGTGTGTTGGTCCGCTATACGGTGGTGCCGTTCAATAGCAAATTCGGTGACGGTTCCTATTATTTCACTGATTATTCAAATATGGTTTTTGACGAATCTAGGAAATTACTGATATACGGTAATAAATTATATTTCCTAAGTAAATGGAATATATCAGGAATAAAACATATGTGACAATACACAACAACTTTCTAACTTCATTTCTGTTGCTCCCATTTGTACTGTAATGGCAGACTCATTTGATAAAGCTAACATTTCATCTTTAGATATGTTCAAGAATTTCAACTACAGTTTGGGGGACTTTGCAAAGTTAAAGATTACTCATCCAAGTCGACAAGTTTACTGTGATTATTTGGTTCATGGAATTCTATCAACACCACAGCTATTGGCTAGAGAGTTGTTAATAGATTCTACATCTTATCTTATTAAATTATAGAAGGTATTCTGTTTCACTCGCGCCTTGCTAAATCAAAACGTGACCAAACACTCAGGCAGTATCAAGTTGTTGTACCAACAGTTCTTGTTGAAACCCTTATCAAACATTATCATGATGGGATTGATTTTACGTTAGATCCACTAAAGGACTTCCGCATATGAGTACAAGAGACAGTGTCCTACTATATTTGGTATTATGCTCTCTGTCAACGCAGAAAAATGACTAAAGCTCATACCGTATCGGGAATTATCGCATACCCTACCCTAACTGTGCAAGCTGATTTATAAATATGGCCCTATTCCAACTTGTTCCAGTGGAAACTCGTACAGATTCACAGCTGTAGATATGTTTAGCAAGTATATTTTACTGTGCCGATTGCGAACACTGAATCTTTAACAGTTATAAGTTCCCTGTTTAAACTGTTCATAACATTTGGAATGTCTAGTGCTCTTATCACTGATTGTGGACGCAAATTTGTATCAAAATGTACCAGTACTGTATGTGAGAGGTTGGATATTTCACAACAGTTCACCCTGCCTGAGTAGCTGTGAAAGGACGCATAGAATATTATCCGAGCCCTTAACACCTTTATTGGAGAAAAATGTCACATCATGGAAATATGAACTGCCACAGAGTTATCATGGAATAGAGGAAGACACTGGAGAGCATTGCAGACCAGGTTCATGATAATGTTATTAAAGCTCAACAGGTTATGTTTGATCATGCGAATGCGAACACCTATCCATTAAAACTCTGGCTTATAAAGCATACAATCAATTAAGAAAATGATCATATTTGCTATAGTTTATTTATGAGATTATAGTATCTGTAACTGCACTGCATATTTCCTTTGGATAAATATGTTTAATGAGATCGTACATTTTATCAAAACGAGCAGAGGCCATTCGTGTGTAGTCCGTGGAGACATATTGAATACATTAGATGCCCGTGCCTGAGAAGAAGTGGTGTAGAGTTGAACACGTCAATATCATTAATGATCAAAACCAGCAGAGGTCAGAAAGTCCTACGTACCTGCATATTATGCATTTTTCAATTTGATGTAGAGATCAGTTTGTCACATTAGTAATATTATCTCGTTTTGATAAAACAACCTTGCTATTTACATTGTTTATTATTGCTGTTTTACATATCCCTGTATCTTTGTAATCTTGTAGCAACTCATAGTTTCAGAATTAATTCTGGATCTAGGTAACAAATACATAATGTTATACCATTTTGACCTCTTTGATGTTTGAGCTGTATATTAAGGTACTGTATATTGTTATTTATTGGATGTTGACGTATTCGTTATCTGTTTCATAAGTTCAAATACTTCCAACTACTTGTTTCCAGCCTAGAAAGTAATCAGCTTATTATACAGCATATGGGAGATAACTCCTTTCATTTCATTTTCAGCCTATTGTCCAGAAACATACAATTATCGATTTTCGACTTGAGTATTGGTTTTTCAGATTCTTTTATGATATGATTCGATTACCGCACTAATCATTCAGTAAACAACCTATAGTATGTATACTTTTCTTCCAATAACAGAGGGTCATGTTCGTATTGAAGCCGGGGGGAGGGGGCATATATATCGTGGCTGTTTTAACATACATAGAAAAATCCCACTTGGCAGAACGGAAGATAAGAATCTAGATCTTCCATCTTTAACATCTGTGCGTTTTGAAACACTAGTTATTGTCATAATCTGAAAAACAGCAGTCTTGCTATATCGGATTAGCTACTTCAGGATTCGAAAAACGTAACTAGTAAACTTTTTGGTGGAATTTCACCTCATCATACAAATTGTACTGACATTCGTATCATCGTTTATTAAGATTGGCACACCATTCTCAGCAGGTATTCTCACATATGAACACACATCTCTGGAAGTAAGGAATGCATTACAACAACAACAAAACAATTCGCCTCGGGGGCTTTTATCATACCCATTCGCCCTCCTAATCTTGAATGCGCTCGACTGTCACCCCAACCCAGGACCCAGAACTGTGAAATATTCGTATGGAGTTTGCCTTAAAGCAGTTCGATAATCAAAAACATAAAGACTGTTTAAGAATGTGCACAAATGTATATGAACTGACAGATACGAGTTGGTATTGTTGCGAGAGAGAGAGAAATGGGGTTTAGCGTCCACTCGACACAAACTAGGTCATTTTGGGACTAATATATGCTTTCAATTTTTTATTTGAATAATTTGCTTGCGCGTAGGCGTCTTTAGCAGTGGGAGGAAACCGGAGGAAACCCACGAGGTTGAGGAGGCGCCCACATACGCTCACACCAGGGATCGAAACCACAGCCGCAAGCCAGAGGTGACCGGCCAGCTAGTGGTATTGTTGCAGCTATGGCATAACAAACTTACATCAAACCTGTTAACAAAATTTGATGAACGCATAAGTGACACGAGTTTTATACAAACATGAAAGACTTCCTTTGACTCATCGAATTCAGTGAATTTTGATAAGGTCTAGTCCACTTAAAAATCATCTTCATCTCGCCAACGTACGATGCCTATTAGTTGGAGAAAAGTGCACATTCCCAGCAGAAACTTTCAGAATGTCACCCCAAAATGTGAGGCCTTTTGGTTTATGATAGAACACAGCAACCTTGACATTATATTGGCTAGTGAACCATGGCTTAACTTATCCAGTCATGAAAGTGGAATCCTCCCAGCAAATTATACATTCGCGGCAATGAAGAACAGATTGACCAAAACACATGGAGGAGTAGTGTAGGCCATCGAAACGAAATATGGATCTGTATTTTAATCAGATTGCGAGTATCGTCGCTGCACTCAAACCCTAAAGAGAACGCAGATCTATTCAATCGCCAGTTTTTCTCCGACAAATCATCACCAGTCCTAGTGTACGGGGGCGGATCTAGGAATTTTGAAAAGGGGGGGGGGGGGCAAATCAATTATCCGTCATTTCCCTGCATCTGTAGCAATCCCAGGAGCTATTTTGCTAATATTTTCGTCTAAGTAAACGTTCGGAACGGACAAATTTGGGTCTGAGGAAAAGGCACTTTCAGCGGTAAAAAAGGGCACTGTCGAAAATTAAGGGGGGGGGGGGCACTAGATCCGCCTTTGCTGTAATCTGGACTTCTTCAAAGTACGGTCATGGCACCAGGGGCGGATTGGGCGATCTCCCGAAGGGCCGGTCAGACGACAACCGAAGGGCAGGTCGGACAAAAAAATGAAAAAAATAATTTTGTCCAATTCGTCTAAAAAAACATTTTTCTGTTGAACAATATATGGGGAAGGGGGTATAGGACCGGTCATGGAGCGATGGTGATCATGTTATATGTGACTTTAACGGGCCGCCACGCCATCAAAAGCAGCTTTTATGAATTTCACTTTCATCACTCTGTGTGTCTCGTGGACTTTAATCACAGGAGGAATCAACAAGCGCTCTCGGTAAATTAAAGCTTAACTCCGGTTACAAAACTACCGAAATAATTAAATAAAAAAAATTACTGCCAAACATAATCGCCATACTTATTTTCAATTTGCAGAACAAGTATGGCGACTATACGGTGTACGAAAACAGAGACAGGCCACGCCCACATCCAGTGTACACTGTGTCAACCACACTGTCCACACTTTTTAATTTTAAAGGTTTTTATAAGTTTAGTGCGCACGTATCCTTGTAGTTGAAGCTTAGATTACAAATGTCTCGATCTACTTTTAAAAAAATCAGAATAAAAGGAACAAGCTATCGCGTAACGGATTAGCTGAGACACAAACACTCCATAAGCTGGTGATATTGGAATGTTACTACTAATAAATGGAAAGTTAACAATCGTCATCACGTTTATCGTACAATTTAACACCCAGTTTATGTCAATCGTCAAAATCGAGTAGGAAGCGCAATTGTTACCGTCAGTGGTGTTATTTCGAGCTCATCAGGATATATGAATTCGACATAATCACTAAATTTATGTTTATTAAGAGATAAAACGTCATCGATGTATCGATAAGTGAAATTAAAATGTCTGACCAATTGTTTATTTGTTTTTACGAGCGCTTGGATGTAATCGGCTTCGTACGAATACAGAAACAAATCAGCAAGCAAAAGTGAACAGTTGGTGTCCATGGGGAATCCTATAAAGTTTATCATAAAATTACTATAAGATTTCCCCATTACTTAATTAAAAATAAAAATAACACATATGAGCCCATAAATAATTGTTCTCAAATTCTGCTGTCTAAAATTGGTACAAATTATTAATGCACCATTTTTAAGGCGATTCATAACAGCAACAAGCTATTAACTAATAAATGTGATCTTTAACATTGATAAACATTAAAGTCGGGATGCCATATTGTTGTTGTTCCTTAGCGGGTGAAAACTGTTGATTACCATTAGAGCAGTCTCCAATAGTAACCGGTTATAGTTTGAAAATAATTGAATTTATGTGATTTTACAACAGTTTGTGTAGACACAGGTGTCAAATGGGTAGTAATACCTGTAGTTTGGTGTTAATTATAAACTGTTCAAGTCCAGGATTCACCAAGATCAGTGAAAGTAGCTGATTTACAAAAATTAACTACTGCCGTTAACTGTTACAACCATGTATTGTAACTTGAGTATTGTTAGAATCTTCACTTGGAACTATTCCAAACTATTATCCCGTTTAAAAGTCTAGCAAAGAATGCTTGACCATTAGGGTTTTATACTAATAATTAATTCGAAGAGAGCATACCCAAAATATAGAAGGCAGAAGTTGTAAAATTACTGACCGCAATAACTAAGAAACAATGTATGTTATATTTATAAAATGAAATGAAATAGGGTTTAACGTCCTACTCTTCTGCACCTAACCTGGGCTAATGGAAGACGGGCATACGCCATACAGTCTGCTATGAGGGAAATTTTGTCCGTTCAGCGGCGCTACTCTTATATCGAATTCCAACTGTCAAGGGATCTTTTACGTGCACGAAAATGTGTTCACGGTACCTCGGTTTTTCGTCCGATCAGAACGACTAGACAGCTGTCCGTGCCAGACCATGAATAGAAGGACGTCAAACACCCATTTCACTTCCAATCAGTTACAATATATCTGTTACCCAATTTGATTTATGAAAATAATCGTTTATGTTAAGAGATGGTTCACCCCTATCTAAATGAATTTATTGTCTTGGATACGCCGGGTCATTCACAATGCATGGAGTGTTGTTCGTTTCAAGAACGGGCAGGATCGGGAAAATGTGAGTTCTGTGACACGTGGTAGAAGCGATTTGACTTCTATGTGAGCCATCACGTACCATGCATTGACACTTGCTTAAGGGATTATGATTTAGTCCTAAGGATCTGAACATGGGCATAGTTAGCTGCTATCAAGAACTAAACGACCTGTGAGTAAAGAAAAACAAGCATTATAAAGGACAAGTATTCATTACAAAAAATGATTCAGCTACCCGCCAAACGCATTGTTTCACACCAAAGTTGATCCTTATGCAAAATGCGAATTTTCCCGCCAAAACTAACCGCCACCTTGACTAACCACCAATATTGACTCAGTGGTAGCACTTACCACAAATATTATGTATATGGAAATGAGTTCAGTTACCCCGAAACGAATTTTGATAACTCGATTATATTATGATAATTGGGTGGAAATCAGAAATTTACAAGCCGAAACGACAGCCATTTGGGGTATTGGCCAATTTGACCCATTTGGTCACGGATTTCGGACTGGGACTTTTTTGGGTGATAATATACGTCTAGACGGACCATAAACCGTGGTCGGCATTTCTATTGCAGCAACTTCCAGCATTTAAGCTATCTTGCCTGGTGAGAGGCACTGGGGACCAAACGTTAATCAGTGCTGCTCGTCCTAATTATCTCCTTTAGTGAACACCTAGTTAGTGCAATATAGGCTAAAGTTATAATTCTAGTGTGAAGCACAGGAATTATGAAAGGATTATAAAAGGACAAACCTTAGCAGGTTTTTTCAACCTTATATTTCCCATTTACGGCCCCTGTACCAATTGCCTTCTGGTTTGAAGCACAGGGATTATAAAAGGACAAATCTTAGCAGCGTTTTTCAACCTTATATTTCCGGCCCCTTTTCCAATTGCCTTCTGAACATGATATATGCTACAGTTTAATGGATTAGATTCAAATCTGATGTGCAGTATTGTTGTCTTTTAAGGATAAACTCTGAAATAGTTTTTTTTTTTTAGTCATATTTCAGTGTTACCCCATCGTTTTGTCTAGCTTCTGACAACGATAGAGACAATCTTTTCTATACGAATATCCTACCCAAATTTTCTTTTCGAATAAGCTGCTGGCGAGACATAGCTGGTGTGCGTGAGTATTCCCATGCTTTGTGTTGCTATCTTACTTTCGTCATTGCTAACTGATCGATGGCTCGTTTAACGTGGTTAACGATTATTTCGTAGTTTCACAGAACTTGTATAAAACCTTATCGGTTAATTTTCTATTGTTGTTTTTTGGGGGTGTTTTTTTTGTGGTTACAATGAGTGTACATTCGATTCGGTTCATGTTTGTTTGGTTTTTACCAATAAGTGTCATTAAATATTAATACTTAAGTTGATTTCATTATTTCAACCAGGCGCATTGAAAACTCGACGGTGACTCGGCGCTTTCGCCGTTGCCAATCACTTTCAGGTCATGTTCGGACCGTCTACAGACTTCAGATACGCTTCCGGGCCACCAACACCATAGATCATCGCCCCCGAACTAGTAGACAAGACCGCCATATAGTGCGACAGCAAGTGCAGAATCCCTTATCAAAGGCATCCAAGACAAAAAGTATCAGTACTGATACAGTGCGACGACGTCTCACCGGAACAAAAAGAACATCCATTGTCGTGGACCGATTCTCACCATCACTGAACGTCTAAAGTTGCTCAACAACGCCAGAAGTAGCGACACAGACGGGAGTCGGTATTGCGTATCAACCAACTGAAAATGGCAGGACCAGAATATGGCGTCGACGAGGGCGAGGTCCAAGCATAATGGTTTGGTGTGGAACCAGCGAGTGGATCCAATGGTGTTCCAAAATCTTGGTCCAGGGAGAAAAAGTGGCATCACATCGTTCGAGTTCTCAGACCCCACGTTATACCACATACAGATAACACAGTTTCAACGTAGCAAAGCCCAATACAAATCACTTCGGGAATTAGTACGCAAAATTGGCAATATTTTTTAACAAAAAACCATTGATTATTGTTATGTATAATGTTTCTGCCACGCTCAACTACAATTCAGTATATATTCTTACCTGAAACGGGTATAAATCATCGTATTTAAAATCGTGGCGTTAAGCCGTTAGACGGGAAACGTATGAGACGGTGTCATCATGAAAGCGGGGCTAAATATATGTCTTTTATATCAGTCAATCACGAAGGCAATCATCAATGGAGAAACAAAATGACATCCACATTTTCTATCCGCAAATCAAGCTTCATTAATTTGTTTAGCACGTGCGTGTTGTATCATAAAGCCTGTCATTGAGTCAACTGGTGTGGTTTCGAATCCCTGGTTGTACGTGACATGGAGTAGGGGTGCCTGGGTCCTCCGGTTTCCCCCACTGCTTTGCAGAAGGTGTGTAGTCCTCTGACCTGATGTCTGGTCGTTAGCATAATAGGATATCATTTCAACTAAGCGTGACACAACAATAGCCCTCTTCCAGAAATAACTAGTAGCAGGAACCGTGAGTTAGTCTAAGAAAAATGAAGGAATCCTACAAGCGTAGCCTGTATTGTGTCACATATGGAGGACTTTTTTTCTTAGATGGTCCTAGTTTCCCCACCTCCATTTTCGAGACCGCAATTGGTCTGGCCAGTGGATCCGATGGCAGACCTTATGATCTTAAGGGCACGCATTAATCCAGTCGCTTACATATGAACAGAACATTTATACAAAGAACAAAATTTCCGAGTTTTCGTTTATACACTTTGGAAATATAAATAACACATCTTAAAAATCCAAGCTTTCCTCTGGAGACGACGAAAAGTCGGATTTTTCCCCCCACCCCTAATTTTCGCTAAAACATCAAGTCCAAACCTCGAATTCGGAACTGTTATAACTCGGAAAATCTTTTCCCGAGATTGCGAATTTTCGGTATGGCCAGAAATAATCACACGTACATCAAATAATATATGACGTTAAGGGGTTCATTTATGATTCGTATAAGTTTCGACTGATATTATTACTCACACGGGGTCTTGTTTCTATATGTGATAATTTGAGTGAAAACTTAATATTAAAGGAGTTGAGACCCCAAGGGTACAACTGGCGGCCATTTTTAATTTATGTAAATTTGGTCGTTTCTCCGCCCGAAAATCGGAGAACTTTGAAGTTGTAGAAGATAATCCCATGAACACAACCGTACCAAGAAACCTTATGTTGCAATTTTTAGTCAACTGTTACTTGACTGGACTAACTATTCTCGTGGCGGGCTTGAACGAGAGTGTGAACATCTTATGTGGGTGGGTGAAGGGCCAGTTTGTCTAAGTGCTGGTATTCGCTCCTTTGACAAGGACTGACACGCGACTGTTAAGCAGTAAAATATTTCCCAGTAAACTTGACTGAGGACCGAAACTTTTTCTACAAGTGTATTCAATATATTGAATACTTGTCGAAAAAGTTTCGGTATTCGCGCATCTAAGGGTTGTTTCGTTTCCCCAACATATATTTCGCTCCAAGAACAAGTTATTTGAAAAATACATCTTTTGGGCTAGAGTTTATTGTGGTTTACAATTAGCATTTATTTCTCAATGGTTCTGCCCATGGTGTAGTATTTCGCTTAGCTACGATTGGATGCCTTTAGTTTGAAGTTGGTAAACTCTGCATGCACTATTTTAAAAATAAGCTAATTTTATACTATTAGTACTTATTTCACATACGCAGCCCAATCTACAGAAGTAACATTCATTTATCAGCAAATATTGACTATAAAGTAAATCAAGCGTTGTTTTAATCACGGCGTATTACTTCTGTGTAACTCTATCATATTTGTACTTTTGATTGGCAATTGCACACGTAGCCCCACCTTTATGTGTTAAGGATGTTAATTTATAAATGTCGGAAAAAACAACCTACTATCGCTTTGATTTAAAAGGAAGGGATTTGTACCCGTGTCAGGTGGGATTTTCTGCTTAATTGTAGTTGGATGTGGCAGAAATATGATAAATAACAATGATCAATCGTTGTTTTGATGAAAAATATTGTCAATTTGGTTACTTTTTGCGAATGTGACGGATTCGGCTTTGCTACGGGGAACTATATAGGACCAACTCTCGAAACACGGATACCAGAGTGGTTTCAGTGAATTGACGCAACATTGGTATGAAATAGTTTTCTCGGTTACGGTATTTTGAAAAATAATTAATAATGGTCTGTTTTATTATTGTAAGCTGGTTACTGATACACACGATCTTATTTGATTATCTAGGGTTAAATCTAATCCATCATGCCACTTTAATAGACATAACTACTTGTCTTGTTTCAACCTTTTGTCATTCATCAAATGGACAAATTCAACATCATTCCCTTTTCATACTCCTTTCCCGTCAAAAATAAATAAATGTCTCTCAAAAATGTAGATATGTTTCAAACTTTAGCCGTTCATCATAATATAGACCAATTCAACACCATCTCATTTTTATATTCCTTTTCCGGTCAAAAATCAATAAATGGTTCTCTGTATAATAGCTTCAATAAAGTACATATATAATCGATACTCGACGCATCAAAGGTGTTCTTAAATTAAATGACAGAACGGTATATCTATTAAGAAAATGGAGCTGTGTGGAGGTTTCCAAATGTTTATCTTGGCCTATGCGGTTCATTTTAGCACAAATGAAATTTTACATATGCCCAGACAGTCAACATATGGGACGTTTTACAATGTTGAAACTGAAGAATCTAAAGTTGTGTTTATCAAAACTGCTCAAGGTGGTAGTTTTGGTTTTTTCCAATCGACGAATACGTCGAGCTTGGTTTACAAGATCAACTTTGGCGCTTATGGCGTTAGAACGGTAATACAGGGTCAGCATAAAGACGGCCCCAGGAGCAATACAACTGATCCTGCGTTACTTCCAGAAGAGAACAGGTTCAAACCATTTTACTTTCACTGGGCATATAATATGATGGTGGTTGGTGCTGGAACTGTTGTTGGACAAGGACCGAGATTTCAATTTTCAAATAACGTCACAGTTACAGTGAAGTACATGTCAGTTCGTACACATGCCTATTCTATGGATTATATTTTAGAATTGTCCTGTAGAAAAGTTTAAATCTGTTCTATTATTTTTATTTGTGATTCACTATTTCTGTGTACCTGTTCATAGAAAGTTCAAATGTTAATTACTACTTAACGATTATTAAATTATTACAATACAAAAGTACAAAAAAAGTTTGTTCGCTGTGTAAAGTGAAATGCTCGTAAGAATTGGTGTCAGATACTTTAGATCGGGTAAGCATCTCAAGATTCGTGGGCAATGACATTTACTACTTTATGCTAATTGACGTGATAGTATCAGCTTAAAATAGCTACTAAGTCCAGGTGAGCCTTTCCTGAATTTGTCGGTGATATTCTGCTGTCGTCGTCTTCATTTTAAGTGACGTTTCTATACAGTAACCTGTCAATGACGTTCAGGCGGATTAATCAATTACAACCCTTCCACCGAACTGTACCCGTACTGTGCCACTGTAGAAAGTAAAATACTCTCTCTAACCCACAATTACATAATATATTTGTTTCGGTATATGTTCGGTGCATTACTGATCTGTTTAACGTGTGTGGATTATCTTTACCGAGAAATGGAAAACGGTTTAAAATACGCTTACAACGATTATCAAATGTATTTTTATTGTGTTACTAACTTTGAAATTGGAAATGCAAACATTTGTTGGAACAGATAATATTTGGTCTTGGGCAAGTAATGTGGTGCCTATATTTATTACGACTCCTCCGCCCCCCACACTTTACAAAGGGATATTTTTTTCCATTGGGGTAATGAAATTTCCATTGTATGATTGGTTTGGTTAATGTGCAGGATGCAATATGTAAGCGCTAAATCTGCCTATTTCAGGTTTATATTTTGGCGTCTTCATATGGTATAAATTAATATTATTTAGACACTTATTGACATGACAAGCCTACTACCAACTTCCTAGATCATCGGATGGTGGATATTTAAACAGATTGAAAAGTCGTAGCCATTTAATGACTTATTTCAAATATAATAAAGTAATTTGAATGCACTAACGCATGTTTGATGGTTTCGGGCAGTAGGATCGGCAACCAAAATGACGTCACTGCCTTGATTCCTGTTATCAGGAGGCCCAGCGAAATATGGAAAGGATCAAAGAGCGACGTGCGATCTATGAGGTTAACACGTCTAAGATCTCGAATTAAAAATAGAAAATGAAACGTTCAAGAGAAAATGTTAATTTCAAATAAATATCGTTGAGGTCAAAACCAAAAGTACGACACAGATGTCAGTAGCGCATGTGTCCTCCACTGGCTCTTACGCACGCTGTGCAGCGACGTAGCATGGAATTAGCCATCTGTGTCATACTTTTTGTTTTGACCCCCTCTGACTTTGTACCGTTGATTAAACGTCCATAAGTGGACAAATGTGTTGTTATTGATGTGTTCCCATTTGAATATTGTTCACAAAAAGAAGCAAGCAAAATAAATAAGATATGTTAACAGGATCATTTTGATATACGAAAAACTAAGTGATGCGTAATACATAAGTTCTTGAATTTAACCTGATAAAAGTCTAATTGTTTGGCTTTATTCCGTCAGAATGGTACTTAATTGGGTACGAAACCTAAAATCCGTGACCAATATGCGGGGAAGTTGTTTTGAAGGTGGTTTCTATATGAAAAAAAACCTGCTGAAACGATTAAGTTTTTGGTGCCTCTATCTAAAATGCTGGCGGAAGCCGCTAGAGGGCCATATTCCTAAAGCAATGGCGCGAGAAATCCCTCTCTTACCATTGCTGGATAGAAGTCAGATTCTTGAAATTGGGCGGGGCGTGTCTCTTTTTAACGTCCAATCAAATCCCCCCTCTCTTCTCGCATTCGGCATAATTTTCAAAATGGCCAACGAAGAAAACATGTTGGCACTGGATAATCGAGCATAATAAATTTCGCGGGTTATGACGTAAACAAGTCGCGATTGTCACTAGATACATTGCGGTAACATATTTTGAGGTCTGGTTAACCCCGATATTGTTTGTTACAATGTAGGTCATTGGTTGGTAATGGCACTACTGACCAATAATAATTTAGCACAACAATGTTCACTCAAGATAGCAGTGTGAAGTGTGAAGTGGATTAGTTCTAATCAAACGAAACACTGCGCAGGAGTATGCTAGAGGGCCAAATTCAAAATGATGGTCAGATGTGGCGGGGAAATATAAAATTATGTAATATAGGCTTCTGATGTGTCTATTCGTATGTTTTAAGGGTCTCTGAATCGAAATATTGTAATCAAAAATCAATCCAGTCAATATGGCCGAAAAATCCAAGATGACCACCATCTTTGGGCTCAAAGTATCCCAACTTCCACCAGATTTCCCACTAAACAATAAAGAGCGAGAGTAAAGTTTCGGGATTAAAACAATCCTCTTTTGTTGACCCCCCCCCCCCCCTTCAAATATACTGGGGTAAGGATTGTGGTTCCTTATTTCGCACATCTTGACTCGGGTACAAGGGGTTGCACCGTGACCGAGGGTCTTTTACAAACACGTCGGCCTCCCCAAGGAAAGCCTCTTTAGAGTCAAATGGTTGAGTTTAATGGATAATCAGAACTAAACCCATTAAATCTTCTAAAAATTAACTTCGCTTCATTTGTTTGTCAACTTCCCAAGAGGACTATTAAGTGTATACATAAAAATAATCACTGTGCTCAAAAAGCATGCGTCGCCAAGGCGATGTCAGTCGCGGTCCTGTGTTTCTTTTATATGTAACAGACAAATGATCTAACACCCGTTATTCCCATGGCAATTCAAATCACAATTCCTAATCAATTATTTAAATCTGAATTTCAATAACTACTAACTGAAGATGGCAAATAACGGAATTCTCCACGGAATTTATAAATTCCACACCACACCCTACCAGCGAAATTCGAAAATAGCATCGTCATTTGTTGTAAAAAAAATAGGTTGCCAGGCAACTAAACATACGCCCACGGCGGCTAAATCGTCCAGGAAGTCAACACGAATTGTCGCATATTAAGTAATCATTAGAAAACCATTAGAATTTGTTTGGTTTTAGTAAAGTTCTGCTCCATGCTAACGTTTAGTATACGAAACATTTAATATTATGGATTGAGCTGTTCAGTTATCAAAATTCATTGAAAATCAATATACTGGTTTGTCTCAAGACCTTAAACTCGGTCCACAAGATTTTTTCAAAGTCGTCAAGAGCTATAACTCTGGCAGTAATTATTGGAAAACACTGAAAATCCATAGACGTCTTCATCTCATGACCTTTGACAATGTTTATCAATCTGAGGGCGGCCATTTTTCCAGCAGTTTTGGTCTGATTTTAACGAAATTTAACTCAACTGTCATTAATGTGTAACGGGGATATATTCAAACGGTTTTTTATAGGCCTACATTTTCATGTCTGTCTGTCCACAATTTATTTGTGGACTCTCTACGGGTCACAATTCTTATCCGTTTTTGATGAAACTTGAAATTATAGGGTTAACCCCAAAAGATCTCGGCTGCTTTCGATATTGGCATGTATCGGATCGAAATTCCATGCATTATGGCCCCTGTTTGTACGAAAAATCATGTTTTTCGTTTGTGGACCCTATAGAGGTCACAATTTTGAATTGTATGTTTATAACCCAAAGAGCTTGGTTCCCTTCGATATGTGCGCCCATAGGATCTTAACTTCCTGAATAATGGCCCTGATTGTTCGAAAAATCGCCATTTTCAGCTTGTGGTCCCTCTGGAGATCAAAATTATTACCGGAATTCAAAACACCGTTTGATTATATCACCGTTACATGGTAATGAAGGTTGGGATTTCGTGAAAATCGGACTAAAATTGACGGACAAAATGGCCGCCGTTTGTGCGCGAATAGTGTGAAAATATGTTGTGGACCCTATAGAGGTCACAATTTTAATTCGATTTGGATAAACCTTGACATACATGTTTATAACCTAAAGATCTTGGTCCCATTCCATATTTGCGCATATCGGATTGTAACTTTTTGAATTATGGCCCTTGATTATACGAAAAATCGCATGTATTAGCTTGTGGTCCCACTTGGGGTCACAATTATTACTTGATGTAAAATGACGTTTGATTATATCACCGTTACATGGTATTTTAGGTTGAGTTCAAATTTAGTGAAAATCGGACCAAAAGTGACAGACAAAATGCCCGCCGTGTGTACACGAATTGTGTAAAAATATGGTATATCAAGGTTGTGGACCCTATAGAGGTCACAATTTTAATTCGATTTTGATGAAACTTGATGGGCGCAAATATCGAAAGGAACCAAGATCGTTGGATTATAAACATGCATGTCAAGTTTCATCAAAATCGGTTCACAATTTGACCTCGATAGGGTCCACAAGCTACAAACGTGATGTTTTGTACAATCAGGGGCCATAATCCATGAATAATCCGATACATGCCAACATCAAAAGCAGTCGCTATCTGTTGGAGATAAACCTATATATTTCAAGTTTCGTCAAAATCAATAAGAGTTGTGACCTGTAGAGCTCCTCTCCTGCATAGATTCCTGGATCAGCCCCTGAACATCTGAAACATAATGAATCATCTTGTTACTCTAATAGACACGACCATGTCTTTGTTTCAAGCTTTTGTCGTTTATCAATATATATATATACAGATTCAATATAATAATCATATCATATCATATTCCTTTCCCGATCGAAAATCAATAAATTAATCATGTCTTTCTGATCAATTGGATCAAAAACTTATATATTATCGATCTATAAGACAAGAAATGTTGTTGGGTAAAGGTTTCCAAATTCTTATATTGACCTATGTAGTTCATCTGACCACAAATGTAATTTTACATGTACCTAGACACTCAGGATATGATGGGGCCTTTTACAGCATCGAAAATCAAGAATCTAAAGTTGTGTATATCAAAACTTACCAAGTGTCTGGATGTTATGGACGACATTCGGAACCAGTTTTTAGTCTATTCTTTATGGATGTTAAATGATCATAGCTTATTAAGTACAACATGGTATTTAGTTACTATAAATGTGTGAAACTGATTTAAGGCTTGGTATTTTTATTTATGGTGGGTCACAATATCATTGGTCACTATCAAGATTTACGTACTGAAGGGAATTCCCGGAGGGATGATACTGAAAATAGAATTTTCTCGACTTCTGCGACCCCAATGACCGATAATTTGAAGAACACTCTGTTTTCCCAATAATCATAAAATCAAGGCCAATGAATAAATAATACACCTTTCTACTCCATAATTATTTCACAAAAAAAGTAATTTAATACTTGACAATCCGTGAAAAATTCAATTTAAATGATGGCCGACGGGTCGCTGACATTAGAAAATGACGAACACAAATTGGATGATACGATCATAATACATCTTGGACAAACCAAGAAGTGAAATGAAAAGAAATGGCGTTTAACCATAGATCGTATATAATATGGATAACTGACCCTGCAGTATCTGTCATTGGACGATGAATTACGTTGTTCATCGCATGCGCGAAGTCAACAGAACCTAAGTTACTTCCGGTCGAAGGCTTTGCTATTGTTTATAATGAAGCGGAGTCGTGTGAGCTGATATTAATGTTATTATTTTGTAATAATTGTAATTGAGATAGCGACTGGAAATTTTGAGACAACGTTCCTATATTTATGAAGCTAATAATAACACGAAGACCGTATTTTTTACTTCGGTATTTATATTTTTAAAAAGTACTTAAATATAGATCCCATACTATGGGCCATTTAGCAGTAGATTGCAAAGCCTATGCGTGAACTGATATATGATGTTTTTGTTATTATTTTGTAATAATTTTGAAATAGCGACTGGAATTTTTGAGACAACTTTCCTATATTTATGAAGTTAATAATAACATGAATACTGTATTTTTTTACTTCATTTTTTATATTTTATCGATCTACAGATTTTCTTGAATTGTTTTGTTTTGGGTTCTGTGTAAATATCATGTGTATTTTTGTAACCAAGCTGATTCTTTAAATTTATTTTCACAGAGAAAAAAAAAGATGCACTTAAAATATTTTCGTTTATAAATAATTTTTTATATTTTATCGATCTACAGAATTTCTTGTAAAAATAAAACTACTTTTTTGTTTTGGGTCCATTATTTAAGGACGTAAATATCATGTGTATTTTTGTAACCAAACTCATTCTTCAAATCTATTTTCACACAAAAGAAAAGATGCACTTAAAATATTTTCGTTGCAAAAATAAAAATCTTGATATTAGAATCATTATCTTCATACTTGATCTTTTTAATTCAAACTGATTCATTATAATTTTTTCCAAAGAAAAAAAATACCAATCTGAATATATAAGGATTATGTATGCTGGTGTTATTCAATAAAGTTCTCCAGCATTTTGCAGCATGGTTTCTCCCAGTCGGTAGTGTAGGAGGGACAACATGGTAAAGAACAGTGTCTAGTTGTTTAGATGGGACAAAAAACACAAGCTCATTGGTACACATTGGCATCATAATTTTGTAAACAAACTGATTCTTCAAAACAATTTTCAATGAAAAAAAGGAAGGAGAGTTTTGCCTGGACAGCATCTGTCTGTCCATGCTTCTTCAATTTTGAACTATATGGAATTGGGTTTTAACATTATCTTGTCAACACATGCAATCCTTCAGTATTTCGTTACGATAGCATATAGTAGTCTTTATTCTATGACTATTTGCAAAATCCAAGGAAGGAGAATTTTGCCCGGACAGCATCTTCCTGTCCATGCTTCTTCAATTTTGAACTGTTGTTCTTAAGAGTTAAACGACAACTTCCACCGAAGGTGATATAGTAGACAAGTCTTATTTTGCATTGTTATTATCAAAGCGCACGCGCAGGTGTCTTTCGTGTGGGAGTAAACCATGAATTTGAGAAGGCGCCCCTATCTCGAAGCCACATACGCTCACACCTGGGATCGAAACCACAACAGCAAGCCAGAGGTGACCGGCCAGAAGAGGTTGATGCGCAGCACTCTATACTATCCCAACCCCCCAATTTTAAAGTACATATGTACAGGGGTATTTTCTTGTTAGAAGAATATTACTAACAACAATAAGATACATAAAAAAAGAACCCCTTTATTTATTTTAACAATTACAGACATTAAAAAAAAAATAACCTGAAAACCTCTGAATAGCAATAGAGGATCAGTTTTTTCTGAACACGATAGAGGCTGCATATTTTAACAGATGGAGGTTTATCTCCTATTTTTCTGCATGGTTTGGCAAATAATGACAAACAGTGTGCTATGAAGTAAATTTTGTCCAGACAGGAGACTAATGAATTACCTACTCTTATTTCGAACATTGTCAAGGATTCTTTTACATGTACTCCAACGAATCGAATAGACAATGTCCTTGCCAGGCCCTCTTCCGAAATTACTGACAAAGTATTTTTCACATTTTATTATTTATGGAAGGTTGTAGCAGTGAAGAGCTTATCTTATATTCAGAGGCCTACAAAAGAAAGAAAGTACAGGGTAACGGGTATTAACATTTTCATAAAGAAATTGAGGAGTTTAAAGGGGTATTAATAATAATATTTTCAACATAATCCTAACAGACAGTTTTCAGATCCAATAATTATGTATCATTAAATAAATATGGTGTAAGAATGGAAAAAAACATGACACTATCTGACATTTAGATTTACATTCATGCAAATTTTATAATGTCAATACGACCAATATTTAAAAGAATTATCCTAATTTGAACATAGTCGGAAAAATAAAGGTCTGGGTACCTATGAAATTTCAACGTAAAAATATAGAGCAATGGTGTATATACCTTGTCTCAAAATTTGAGCTAAAAAAACTGAGTTGTTTTGACTAAGAATGGCTAAGTTGCTTATCCGGACACGTAACGCTTTTAAAATTTCGGGTCATTTTTTTTCGTTGGGTGACCTGAAAATCGATTCCCTAAGGTCTATAATACAGTGAATGGCCTATGTGCTGTACTTGATAGCGATCGGTATTTTTCACCTACACATATAATGTTTTCAATATTAAATGAGGGCTTAGAAACAGAACATCCATTCAAATGATTTTTTTTAAAAGTTTACCTTGAAATTTCAGCGTGCAAACATATTGTTTTAAAATACTGATAGCACATTTGAATTTGACAAAATGCCGAGACCATTCATTAAAGTCTAAATTTTATATAAAATTTCCTTAGGATATTATTTGATTTTTCCTACATCTTTAATTGATAAAGACAGATTTTTTATTTATTTATACACGTAAAGACGTATACGGTATATCTAATTATCAAAACAGTTTTTCTTACAATCTAAAACTTAAAGGGAAATTTTAGCTATTAACTTACTTTTTTTGAGGGGGGGGGCTATGAAGACACCTTGAAGTAATGAATATTGATACACCAAAAAAAAACCGTAGGCATAAAGTAAAGATAAAACATGACTATAGGCCTACATGTATACAGGCCTATATAATTAGAAAATTGTAGATTCTAGACTAGCTGCATAGTTTTTATTACGTTTGACGAAATATTATTATATCGAATAGAAACAAATTGAGGTTTTATATTACAATAGAATGCGTCCTGGACGCATTCTCACTGAAAATGATTATTCAATAACTTATCATACTTTTTATGTGTTATTCATCTTATTGTTGTAGGCCTGTGTCGGCTGGGTACCGTAGTATCCTTTTAATTTTTATACGAACGAAACATGTACTGACAACTAATCGTATTGATACAAAATAACTTACACATGGTTAAACATTAATTTCGGATATATCTTGGTAATTGGAAGTTGTGCAGACGATGTTTTTTTCTTATTTTATTCCGAAGCTCACAGGACTCAATACGCATTTCTTCAGGGTTTTGTTTAACCGGAAGTAACTTAGGTTCTGTGACTTCGCGCATGCGATAAATAACATAAACCACCAGTCGGACTTCCTTTCTAGTACAGTTCTATGGTTTAACGTCCTACTCTTCTGCACCTAACCTGGGCTACAGCCTACTCTTATATCGAATTCCAACTGTGGGGGATCTTTTACGTACATACCAATGTGTACACGGGAGCTCGGTTCGGTTATTCGTCACATACGAACGACTAGACAGAGCTGTCCTTGTCAGGTCCCCCGTTCTGCATCACTGACAAGGGAAAACTACCCCAAAAAAATCGAGACGAAGGTTCTCGGCCAATTCAGGGATTGAACAACCGACCTCCAGCCAAAGAGAGCCAGTGCCTTACCCACTTAGCCATCGTGATTCCCCAAACCAAAAAATAGAAGCGCCTTAAAATAACAGTTTGCCTGGCGGTTGGTCAGTTACGCGGAAAAGGTGACTAATTGTCTTGTACGGTCTTCCAAGTTTCAATTAAGTGAACAATTTAAAGATAGAACAATCCAATAGTGAGGCTGATGTCCGTTGTCGAAATCCCGAAATAAATAGATGACACATATTTGTACGTTTATCTTTTTCAAAAGTATTGAGCCATCAAACTGATTATCAACTATACACTAAGTTCCATCACTCTGTATCTGATAGAATCAACTTAACGAACATCAAGTTTTAATCATTCTACCTCAATTAAAAGCAGGATTATTATGTTCCAATGTATTGGCCAATCAAATTGCTTGTCACCCGGCTTACCCTCGGTAGAAATGTTCATTATCGAACTTAGTCAAAGTATTGAAGTGATGAAACTATACATTAAGCTACATCACTCTCACTTAATTTGATCTGAAGTTATGGTGTACCAAAGTATCAACCAATCAAATGGCCTATCTCTGCTTATACTAAGCAAATTGGTCATCTTCGAACTTAAGGCATCGACCTAATAAACACCTACACCAGGTTTGAAAATTCAACCAGTTTAGCTCAATTAGGAGAGTTATTGTGTTCCAAAGTGTCAACCAATCAAATTGCTTATCGCCCTGCTTACCCTGAACAGAAAATATTCATTATCGAAATTAGTCAAGGTATTGATGTAGTGAAACTATACACCAAGTTAGATCACCCTCACTCAATTAGAAGTATCCGGTCCCAAAGCGTCAACCAATGAAATTGCTTATATCTGCTTAGCCTGAGCCAAAAAATGCTCATCTCCTAACTCTATCAAGGCATCGACACCTACACCAAGTTTGGAAATTCTAGCTCAATTAGGAGAGTTATTGTGTCTCAAAGTCTCGACCAATCAAATTGCTTATCGTACTGCTTACACTGGGCCGAAAATATTTATTATCGCAATCAAGTCAGGGTATTGAGGTAATGAAACTATACACCAAGTTTGATCACCCTCACTTAATTACAATTAAAGTAATTTAAAGTTATCGTGTCACAAAGCATCAGCCAATCAAATTGCTTATCTGTGTTTATCCTAAGCAGAAAATGCTAATCTCCGAATGAAGGTATCGATCTAATAAACACCCACACTATACACCGAGTTGCATCTCTCATTAGAACTAAACCATCAACCAATTAAATTGCTTATCTCTGCTTAGCCTGAGCAGAAAATGATCATCTCCCAACTCCATCTACCTAATAAACACCTACACAAGTGTGAAAATTCTAGCTCAATAAGGAGATTAATTGTTTCCCCCAAAACGTGACGGACAGATGTCCAGACAGACGGACGAACCTATTTTAATAGTCCTATGCTTTCGTCGAAATGCGGGGACAAATGTAACTATTGAATGGTTGTTGGATAATAAGGACGACCTTTCAAGCCCATTAGAAATCTCTAATCAGATAATATTAGAACTGTCGCGTATTCGAATCATTTACAAGTAGTCTTATTAGAAATTATTTTGTATTTTCAAACGCTTATGTAGCTTGTCTAGAATATTCACCATTACCAGGTACCATTGGAAGCAAAGTGTGTAAAGTTATCAAGGAAACCTCCAAGGTACGTGGGGATAAAATTGAAAAGACATAGAGGAGGAACGTAAGGGCGTGTGCATTACAGATCGAAAAGTTAGTTAAAGAAGTTGAAATCATAAAGAAAGCATGATTAACTTAAAATGTTTGAAAGACAAATCCAGATATACAATTAAAAGCCCTTAACCATCAAAATTAGGCTTTTATGAAAAGAACTGGTGAAAAGAAAATCAAAACTGAAACAACAGTGGCCAAGACTTACACTAACGAGTGACGACGTTCGAGCAGTTTCCATACAACTTTTATCATAATGAAAATTTAAGAAAGTAAGCGAAATTATTAGGACTGTACTTGAAGGTAAAACATCTACCCTATACTATACAACAACAATTAAGTCATTTGAGACCAAGACACAGATTATAAGTCAAATTCAAACAGTGGAACTTTATTACATTCTTCACTTTGAAGGCACAAGAAAACTTAAAGAATTTTTTAATTACTACAAAAGATATACGTTCTTTTTTCCTTGGTTCCGGGTCATGCTTATTCTTATTTAGAAAATGTAAATGAACAAAAGAAACGTGTTTCAATGACGCTATTAAACATGATGACTGAACGTCATATTGTTAATAAATAGTTTTAAAACACTATTTGAACAGTTAATGGAGGAAATGTTTAGATATCACTTGCCCCGGTCTTCGGACTCGGTAAAAGCAAATTTGATTGAAATCAATGATAGTATTATATAATGCATCATCCTTTTAATGTCCCCTTTAAAGATGGAGCTGCAATATTTTCCCACAGAAATCACATACTGGATTTCTTAAATGGTTTAATTTAAATGATAACCGTTTGCCTAAATGTATTAAAAGCCCCAATACCACTCTTGTTGTAACTGAATAATATGTCCCAATCTTCATTCTGGTCAACAAATTGTATTATTTTACAATTTTCCAATTAATTGATGATATAAATTTCATTTTAACACACCTAATTTAAAAAAATTGGAAAAATTCAACTTATTGATTTGAAAAGTCTAACGTAAACCTTTTCAAATGTGACTTGGATTTTAAAATATTTTCGAACCCTCTGGAAAAATAATATAGGATGTAATGGATAATTTACACAACAGGTAAGACACTAAAACATCTAGTACTTAGAATAAGGCTTTTATTTATTTTCTGGAGCTACCAAGCCAGCAAGAGTGTTATTGTCCCTTTAAGGAAAGCATCATATCACCAATAAATCAAACACGTCTTACAGCATTAGGCACATTTGCTTATTTTATTACTACGCCACTGAACTTCTCTGCCTGAACAAAAGGAAAAACATGTGTTTGCTTTGAATTCTGTCTAGAAGCATTTGATTCCTCACCTTTACTAGATAAAAACCATCCTTTGCTGAAATAGGAATTAAGAAAGTCAGCATATATGAAGAACTATTTAATAAAGATACATTATGGGAGATTAGATAACCAGTTGGCAGTTCTCACTATAATTGTTAAAACCTAGCTAATGTAAAGGCAATTTGCTGAATGATAGTTGCGCTTATCCTCGATCACCATTACTTAACTAGTAGTCTCGGTTATCTATTTAATCGTTAACCACGAATGAAAATTTTGAAGCAAATCGGACGACATTCCAACAAATATCGCCGACTAGCCTTGACATCGAGAGTTGATTATGGTCTGGATAAATTAGTTAATGTCTAATTAAGAGTTTTATAACATTCCAGACCCACAGAAAGACCTACAATGGGCAGATTTTGCTCTTGCATAATGTATGTTTAAGCAATAAGATGACATGAATGCACTCACAAATGCAAGCTCTTGACATTTTATGTTATGATGCCGAGGTTTTATTAAAACTTGATGATCAAATATTTAATGGCATTTATTCACAGCCATCAACATCAGTATAACCAATAGAACAAGCCTAAGTCGTGTCCAACAACTAACAGAGTTTCAGAGAATGATTTCAGAGATCTTGGTCGACACATAAATCGTGCACCACAAAAATCTGTCTCACATATGTCTGCTTGTGTAACTTTTAGAAATAAAAAAATAGTCCTTACCTGTCTACATTAGAAGCCAGCAAAATATCAAGTGTCACTAGGCGTGCCATTTAAGCTTGCTGCCGTTCGCTGAAAAAGCAACCTAATTAAATCAGAAGCAATTCGCAATCAACGACAGACCTTGCTGCATAAAGCTGAAATAGACACAAAAAACCAGAGGAATCGGAACGGAAATATATTGCTGATGCTTGCGGACTTCCGAGATGAATATGTTGTCAGATCATAAAATTGTATTTAAAATGCCAGTACCAAATAAATATTTTTCTTCCAGAGCAATGGGTAAAACACGCGATTACACCACATTTAAGTCATATTTTGAAGTGTCATAATGGCACAACAGAAAATGGTACAGATCATAAAAATACAGATCAGCAGAAATCGACTGAATCACGTGGGTAAAACAGGGGTTATAAAAAAAACCTTGTTCTGTTGCCAAAAAACTAGTAGCAAAAGCTAAATGAAAATGCAATGTGTTATAAACAAATGCTGCTTCTAAATCTAATACAAAAGTACAGAAAGTGTTATTTCTAAATGAAATGATTAACACATTTAATTTTGTCATTGTAGCATACGAAAATGACTGGTACTTTGGATGTATTAAATCTTTTAGGCCCGTATTTTCGAACAGTGTTTAAAATAATCTGTGATTAGGTCTAATCTGTAACTAGCTAGTTAGAGATTAGTGGTTGACTAAGTTTGGTATTCTCAAAAGTCAGATTAGCTAATCTTTGACTATAAATTTTTCTAATCAACGATTAAAATTCAAGGTTTAAACTTTGATTATAATTAAACCTTTCATCAATGATTAAATATAATCAGTGATTAAAAAGGCTTTTATCATTGATAAAGGGACCCAATTACAGGAAGTAGATTAAAAGTACATGATTTAGAACAGTTTTTCCCATCCTAGAGTCTGTGATTAGGGTCCGAAAAATCAAAGGGGCTCATATGGGTGGGCAGGAAAGATATAAAATGTGTGAAAAAGAAAGTCAAGTAAAATAGAGTTCACATATATTTAGTATTCGAAATGAAATGAAACGAAAGTTACTGTTGAGCTCCAGTTGAGCTAAGGGAGACAGACCTATGCCATAGAGTGTGCTATGCGGGCGATTTTGCCTGGGGACCGGCACCACGGCTCAGGTATACAAAATTTTAACTGTCAAGGGTTATTTTACGTGCGGCCCAATGTGTACACAGTACTTAAGTTTGTTATCCGATCCAAACGACTCCACCTTGTCCCTTGCAAGGCTCTTCATCTTACACCACCGTGACTGTCTTTTAGTATTCGAAATATGAATTTCTGTTGCTGATATCAAAGTCACATTTGTTCTCCTGATGCAACAGAAGTACTGTAGAGGAACAGATTAATGTTATGCCCCCTCTTTTCTATTAAAATACGAAATTATCACTATTTGTCTATTTTGTAACAACCTGCTATATGTGTATTCTTTATTTATTTATCCACTTTTAATACTACACTTTTCCAAATTGTAGTGGGATTTTGATGGGTTTTGTTTTCGTATATAGGCCAATTTGGAACATTACAATGTTTTATTATTTATAACAAAGTTTTACGAGTTGTTTGACCGAAAGACACAAGAAATATGCATTTTTTTATATACAACTGTTGAACTGAGTGCCAAACCTATAAAATCTCATTTAGCAACATTAATTATCGTACAAAAATGTGAAATGTTGATTTACATTCTTCACGTTTCAAAGAACACGACTGTATTTCGTTTCTTAAATCTTTTACATCGAAAACATGAAACATTGCTTGAACGGCTAAAATTAAGACTGTAACAAATTCTTTTTTATTGACAAAAAGAAAGCCTTTGTGGACACCTTGAAAAAGAAATCATAAAGATTATGCTAAATGAAAAGAAACGTTTGTATACTATGCTTCAATATTTCTATTGATTCTTTCGTGTATTCGGTAGAAGGCTTGAAATTCATACACATTTTGTAAGGTCATGCGACACAAAAGCTTATTGATTTTCAACAATTTCCGATAATTACCTCCCGAGTTATGGCCCTTGATCACTTTGAAAAATCTTGTGGACACTCTAGAGGCCAAAGTTTATATCCGATTGACTCTAAATTTACACAGTGTTTAAGTCCATGAGACTGAGGGGTCTATTGATTGCTGATATTTACTACTAGAGTTATTGCCCTTGATCACTTTGAAAAATCGTGTGGACAACCTGGAGGTTAAAGTTAATATCCGATTGATTTTACATTTATACACAGTGTTTAGGGTCACGAGATGAGGAATCCTATTGATTTTTAACAATTGTCGATAATACTGTCAGCATTATGGCCCTTGATCACTTTTGAAAATCTTATGGACGCAGTAGAGGCTACAGTTGGTATTTGATTGACTTAAGATTTATACACAATGGTTAAGGTCCCGGGATGAAGAAGCCTGTTGATTTCCAACGATTTACGATAATTATGGCCCTTGATCACTTTGAAAATTTTTGTGGACTCTGTAGAGGCTAAAGTTAATATCTGATCGACTTTAATTTTATACACATTGTGGAAAGTTATGAGAGGAAGATTCCTATTGATTTCCAGCGATATTCGATGATAATTACTGCCAGTTTTAGTGCCCTTGATCTTGTGGTACGCGCTAGGGGCTAAAGTCTGTATCGGATTTACTTTAGATTTATATACAGTGTTTAGGGTCATGAGAAAGTATCCGATTTCCAACGATTTCCGATAATTACTACCAGCGTTATGGCCCTTGATCACTTTGAAAAATCTCATCAGCACTGTAGAGGCTAAAGTTGGTATCCGATTGACTTTAGTTTTATACACAATGTCTAAGGTCTTGAGATAAGTAAGCCTATTGATTTTCAGAGTTATGGCCCTTGACTACTTTGAGAGTGAGAAATGGGGTTTAACGTCCACTCGACACAAACAAACATATATATATGGTTTATTTTTCTATTTCAATAATTCGTAGGGTCTTTAGCTGTGGGGGGAAACCGGAGGTCCCGGAGAAAACCCACGAGGTTGGACAGGCTGATCACTTTGAAAAACCTTGAAGATGCTCTAAGGTTAATATCTGATTGACTTGAAATTTATACACAGTATTTAACAGAGAGGAGGAGGCCTATTACGTTTTG
Organism: Patella depressa; assembly: GCA_948474765.1. NCBI lineage: Eukaryota > Metazoa > Mollusca > Gastropoda > Patellidae > Patella > Patella depressa. The sequence goes on from OX419715.1 coordinate 74,212,485, forward strand.
TATAGTAAATGTTCGCCGAGGGCAGAACTAGAAACCAAACAAATTCTATTGATTTCTGATAATTACTTAATAGGTTGTTAATAATCGTACTCAGATTTTAGATTCGTAAATGTTTTCATTACTGACAAAAGAAAAAAATTGACAACCCTTGTCGACTGCCCGGACGATTTAGCTGCTGTGGGTTCCCTTTTGTGCCAAGAGGTTGATTTGTTCCGCTCTTTACAATTCCTTTTGTTAAAAGATTCTTTGACACATCTAAAAAATTATTTGTATTTTGTATTTTATTCATTTTGACTAAAGTGCACATAATTATATTTTATATTATAGAGAATGTTTAATATATATAATATATAAAAAAACTTTTTCAACAGAATTTGCGATGAATGTAAATTTGTTACTTTTTAGGCGAAATATAAGTGCAATGTGTCTGAATTCAATGAAAAATAATAATTTCTATAATATTCAATACAGTATAATTGCATATGCATGCACTTAATCTTTCCTTAAACTACCCCCCTGAGATGACTAAATATTGGGTTGATTTAATCAATGATTAAGTACAAGTCAACGTTCGAGAATACCAAATTTTATGGTATTCTCGAACAATGATTAACTCAATGATTAGGCTAATCAAAGTTTATAAAAATCTTAGCTTAAAATTTAATCAGCCTTTCAGAATATGGCTGGCTGAAAAGTCAGAGATTAAATCTATGATTAGCACTAATCCACTTTCGAGAATACGGGCCTTATATTCTATGAATTGGGCTCTTCTCGTTATATGCAGCAGAGTGGTGCTACAGTGTTTAAGGTTACCCAGAGGATATTAAGTCATTCAGTTTTGGTTGTTTGTTGGGGTTTTTTTTGAAGATATAAATGCTGGAGAGGTTTTTTCTTTGATCAGTAAGAAATACAAAGAGTTTTATAAATGCAAGATGGTGTTAAATTAGCGATGCTCCGATATGGCTACTATCGTTTTTACTGACTGACATCAGATATTGACAGTGAAATATAATTACACAAATACAATTACCTGCTTTATTTAAAAATATTACACTCTAAAATGCCGTGACGCGGATGTCAGCATACTCGATGTCATCGTTAGTCGGGAAATGCTTGGTACTATTTTACCTCGGTAATCAAGGCAATTTTGAAACTGATTATTGGACCGTCACTAGTTATAAATTGTTTCAATGACATTGTAAATGTACTGGAAATACATAGTCACAATGCCATGGAATACAATTACATGGCTTCTCATTGCTTAATGAACATTGAAGTGGTGTTTTAACGTTCTAATGAAGAAGGGTGCATGTCATACAGTATTGAATGAGGGGAAGATTTGCCCAGACAGCGGTACGAAGGCTTACTCTTATATAGGCCTATCTATACTGAGCGCCGTAGAAAACGCATCACTTAGTTTTTCGTATAACAAAATGATCCTGTAAACATATCTTATTTATTTTGCTTTTTATTGTGAACAATATTCAAATGGGAACACATCAATAACAACACATTTGTACACTTCTGGATGTTTAATCTGTAATCAACGGTACAAAGTGGGAGGGATCAAAACCTGAAGTACGACAAAGTGAAAGATGGTTAATTGTGCTGCACACCGTACGTAAGAGCCAGTGGAGGACACACGCGCTACTGACAATTAACCATCTTTGTCGTACTTTTGGTTTTGACCCCACTCACTTTGTACTGCCTATTTCATGCTCGTTTTGACAAAAGGTACGATCTCATCTGAAATTTTCAATGAAATAAAGAAGGCAGAAATGATATTGAAGTGAGGAAGAAGCCATGTCAAATGCTTATCGCGTGTTTTGTTCACTTCAAGCCAGTGCTTATCGCGTGTTTTGCTCACTTCAAGCCAGTGCTTATGAAACTAACTGTAATCTCTGACTTATTAAGCATACAGTCAATTAAGAAAAATGATACACCAGCGATGTACATATTTAGTATTGTTTATTTACGAGATTATAGTAACTGCACTGCATATTTCCTTTGAATAAATAATGTTTAATGAGATCGTGCCTTTTGTCAAAACGAGCAGAGGTCATTTGTGTGTAGCCCGTAAATAACATATTAAACACATTAGATGTTTTAATAATAGTCCGTGTCTAGCAGAAGATGTATTGAGTTGAAAACGTCAAATATAATATAATATCTAATCTAGCAGTTTTATGTATAGGTCACAGGAGGCACAGCCATTTTGCAGGCAGTTAAGACTGATTTTCACGAAATTTGAACTCAACTGTTATTAGTGAGGTGTAACGGTGATATAATTGAATAGTTGTTCAAATGCGATTATTCGCACAATCAGGAGTATAGTCCAGGAAGGTATCGTACGACATGCGTGAATATTGAAAGGAACCAAAGATCTTTGGGATATAAACACTTAAAATTGTGGCCTCTATGGTGCCCAAAACATGACTTTTCGTACAATCAGGGGCCATAATCCATGAAGTGGTGATCCGATACATGCCATTATTGAAAGGGATCGAAACCTCGGGAAGATAAATCTATTTATCATTGAAGTTTCATTGAAATCAGCACTTTCTTTCTACTAGTATATTTATGTTAAAAGGGCATTGGAACCCATACACTTTTGATTGATTAATGGTGAACGCTGTGCTCAAGAATATTTCACTAGCCACACTATCACAAATATAAATTATGAAATTATTTCGCTTTGCTTGAAACATAACGTTCCTTGGAACATGTGATATAATGCATGATCTTACCGTTTTCTTCATCATCAGACAACATTCGATTCGCAACACGTAAACCTGAAAAGTCCTGTTGAATAAAATAAAAAGTCTGAGCCATCACAGACTTCCCCAATGGATGTCTTTTCATCTGCAATAGTTAAATAGTTCACACTAAAAATATTTCAGCTGAGCAACAATCATATATTTACCATAATCTTTGAGAGGCATTTATATTTACAGTAAGGGCTCTTCCATATAATACCGTTTTGTTTTGGAAAGTCCTGTTGTATAACAAAGTCTGAGTCATCACTGTCTTCCTCAATGGATGTTTTTATATGCCCACATTTTCATGTGGACGTATTATGCCGTCGCCCCTGGACGCCCGCTATTGTTTGGGGGCTCTATATACAGGTCACAATTCTTCTTCGGTTTTAACAAAATATAGGTTTATCTCCAAGATACCTCGTCTGCTTTGGATATTGACATGTATCGGATCGACAATTCATGGATTATGGACCCAAATTGTCCATAAAGTAACGTTTTTAGCTTGTGTGCCCTGTAGAGGTATTTTGAACCGATTTTGATGAAACTTGGTATTTAAAGGTTGTGGACCCTGTAGAGGTGACATTTTTAATCAAAGATCTTGGTACCTTTCGATATTTGCGCATATCGATTTGTAACTTCATGAATTATGGCCCTTCATTGTAGGAAAGTCTTTTTTTCTTTTTAGCTTGTTGTCTATCCAACTATTGAAAATGTAGGCGTAACCTGCCTGGCAGCCACTGGTTTCATCTGCAATAGTTCACACTAAAAATATTCGCCGTGGCTATTCTTACGACGAGGCGTAAGAATTATTGAGGGACTATTCTTACGACATGGTGGAAGTTCCGGTAGCGCATGCGCAAGTTACACAAGTTGGACTATTTTGCAGTTTGCAAGTGGAATGTCGTAAGAATAGGCGATGCATTATTTTTACGACGAGATTGTGGTAGCCTTTTGCAAGAGGGGGTATCGTAAGAATAGGCAATTATGCTTTATTCTTACGACGAAATTAAATAGCCTGTCTCTTATTCTTACGACGACCTCGTAAGAATATAAAACAGGCTATTTTTACGACTACTACATTGTCCAACTTGCATGCTTAGCCTGGCCATGGACCTGCATTATACCACAGAGTAAAGATAACCAGTGTGGCAACTCACATTACTACCCATAGAAACACAGCGACGCGCAATGCATCTTGGGAACCATCTGTAATAAACACGCGCTGACAATTCGCTCAACGTTACGATATCTATATCGATGAACTAAATCTCTTTAATTTCGTAGTTTTATAGTATTTTCGGTAATAAAGCTACTGTGAAATATCACATACAATCATGTTAGTTGTGTGTGTGTTTCGGGAATTTATAAAACATGATTCATATTATTGTCGATTTTAATTTTTTTTATTATTAACTTTGAAAATAATCCACCAAAAACTATTTGTTTCAATTCGTAGATTTGAAATGTAATTTCCATAAACCTTAAAATGGCTCATTTGAAAATGTCAAAGTGCCACGCCCTTTTTGGATAAAGCCTATTTTACTCAACATGATTTATTTTTTCTCCCACAGAAAATTACCTTTGTCTTCTAGAGGCTATTACTGCGTGCTTATCTTATTTATTTTTTGTTAATAGAGTAAGCTTTCAGTAAAATATAAAATAATAATTTCAGAATATTAGAATTTAATTTCTTTCCAACAAACATGCTGGTGGTTGTTTTCCGAGATAAATACTTTTGGTTGACACATTAACTCACGGTGTACTTTTATGATCTATTAATTAATGTAGGCTTTCATTTTTAAAAAAATAATTAATTAAAGATATAAAAATTCTATTTTAAAATTAAAAAGTATTACAATTACGTAACATATGTATCGACCCTGTGACTGTTAAATATGTATTAACTTCACATAGTTTATAGCCCACTTATAGTCATATTGTTATTTGCGCATGGATCAATCATACCACGTCAAGGATATTTCGAAACACTCAATATTTCTTGCATTATTTTTAAACTTTTAAATACTGCCTTACATAGAAAATACAATAGGTAAACGAAACACCAAATCCTGCGATCGATTTACTACAACGGAATACATTTTCAGCTTTGATGGATTCAGTAATGGATTTGAATTACTTTTATAGATGAAAGTTAAAGGGACAGTCCCGATGAGTACATAGTCTCAAAAGTAAAAGTCTGAGTACATATTAAACTTAAATGCCAAAATATAGGAGAATGGTGAAGTGACCTTGCCTCAATTTCCAGAAGAAGACTGACATGTTTAAGTCGTTTGAAAACGTATCACAAATACTGATTTAGTTGCTCGGCTCTTTGGTAGGGGATTTTAACACAGAATTAAGAAGTTACATTCTTCAAAAAATTACCGGGATTTAGCCCTTTAAATAGACGCTAAACATAAAAAGACCAAAATAATAGTAGTCACCGATCTGTGCACTGGATTCTCAAAAAAAAATGTCCAAGAGGAACTAACCGGGGTTTATTTTTCGATCATGGTTCCAAATTACCAAGTGTTACGGCTATAGACTGTGTGTGTGTGTGATTTGGGAATTTATAAACATGATTTATATTTTTAAAACATGCATAAATGATTTAAACGGAGTGTATGTACCTCCCGTTCAGTGAAAGAGCTAGCCAGTTAAATTGTGACGTCTAGGCTGTAAATTAATGTCGATTTTATATTATAGTTTTTTTTATTAACTTTGAATCAAATCCACCAAATACTCATTGCTCTGATGCTTAGATTTGGAAAGTAATTTCATATTCCTAAACCTTTAAATGGACCACTTTTGAATTGATAAGAATTAAGCCTAGAATTATTTATTTTTTTCCCATAGAAAAATAGTTTCATCTTCTGGAGCTTCCCCACTGTGTGCTTCTCTTATTTAGGCTATGATCTGTGAGCTTTATTTAAAAAATAAATAAAACTGAATTTCAAATAGGCTATAGATAGGTCTATTATAATTACGTTATTGAGATGACTCCTGTTAATGTCACTGATATGACCCCGTCTGATGTCAGGCTAAGCATCGCAGTTGGACAACGTAGTCGTCGTAAAAATAGCCCATCTCCTATTCCTACGACGATCTCGTCGTAAAAATAAAGCATTGCCTATTCTTACGACACCCCCTCTTGCAAACTGCAAAATAGTTTAAGTTCAACTTGTGTAACTTGCGCATGCGCTACCGGAACTTCCACCATGTCGTAAGAATTGTCCCTCAATAATTCTTACGCCTCGTCGTAAGAATAGCCACGGCGAAAAGCATTTCATCTGAGCTACAATATATTTACAGTAAGAGTTATACTTAATATTCTCTTAGAGCTTCCATCACAGAAATGCCACCTTAAAATGTCTACATGGTAAATACAACATATATCTCGTTCAGATTTGAAATTTAATCAGTAATTCTCTAGGCTAAGAGATCCAAACCTACAAACAGAAAAAGCTAATGAAGAGAGAACAAAACATATTTAATCACTCTTTGTCCCAACACTACATCTAGTTTTGTTTTTTTTTATCTCTTGCATAAAAACTAATACCTTTTAGTTTGTACGCTTTCACTCAACTTCCCGTTAGTTACCACTCTCTTATGACGGGCGGATGCGGTCACAATGGGCCATTTATGTGACTTACTAATTCCATTTATATGACTTACTAATTCCATTTATAAAGCTTTATAATTAATTTCTTACTTAGGCACGTGCGAACGCTGAAACCCCTCGAAGCGTGTGACAGAATTGTATATTATTTTCATAGCTTGATAAATGATTTATAAAGTCTTGTAAATTATATGGTAGCTTTATAAATCTATTTTCTAAGTCTTATAAATGAATTATCTAACGAACTAAATATTCGGGAAAGTTCGTACATCTGCCCGGAAATTCCCGAGGATGCTTCGGCCAGCCAGTCACAGGTCGTCTTACTGAATGGCAAGCCCCTCCCACTCCCGTCCGCGGTTTTCAAGTTATGTGCGTCGCTGTCATACATCATTTTATTCGTACATTTTTTCCTTTAATGGAATTCGGACCTTAGCAAAGTAAATTGACGCTAGGATAACTAAAACATGCATAAAACTTATTCTCGTCATTTTATGTTTACAATAGCCGCCATGAAAGGTGAAACACCGCTTTATGTAACGAGGGATTTCATTGGCCAATTGGCCGACTCAACGAAGGAGTACGGAGATTGCCGATTATTTTCTAAGTTATATAAATGGATTTATAAGACTTGATAAATAATTACGTAGTTTCATAATTATTTATCAAACTATGAAAATAATATTCAATTCAGTCACCCATTTCGATGGGTTTCAGCGTCCACACGTGCCTGAGTAAGAAATTAATTATAAAGCTTTATAAATGGAATTAGTAAGTCATATAAATGGCCCATTGTGACCGTATCCGCCCGTCATACTCTCTGTACCTAACACTCCATCTTATCTTATCTCTTCCTTAACAACTAATGCCCTAATATTGTCCATACACTCACACTCAACTATGTTTACAATATGTGTGTCCAAATAATTCATCTTATTTTTATCTTTTCCAAAACAACTGAGAGGCAATGTATGACGGGCGGACGCTGAAACCCATCGAAATGGGTGACTGAATTGAATATTATTTTCATAGTTTGATAAATAATTATGAAACTACGTAATTATTTATCAAGTCTTATAAATCCATTTATATAACTTAGAAAATAATCGGCAATCTCCGTACTCCTTCGTTGAGTCGGCCAATTGGCCAATGAAATCCCTCGTTACATAAAGCGGTGTTTTACCTTTCATGGCGGCTATTGTAAACATAAAATGACGAGAATAAGTTTTATGCATGTTTTAGTTATCCTAGCGTCAATTTACTTTGCTAAGGTCCGAATTCCATTAAAGGAAAAAATGTACGAATAAAATGATGTATGACAGCGACGCACACAACTTGAAAACCGCGGACGGGAGTGGGAGGGGCTTGCCATTCAGTAAGACGACCTGTGATTGGCTGGCCGAAGCATCCTCGAGAAATTCCGGGCAGATGTACGAACTTTCCCGAATATTTAGTTCGTTAGATAATTCATTTATAGGACTTAGAAAATAGATTTATATAGCTACCATATTATTTACAAGACTTTATAAATCATTTATCAAGCTATGAAAATAATATTCAATTCTGTCACACGCTTCGAGGGGTTTCATCGTTCGCACGTGCCTAAGTAAGAAATTAATTATAAAGCTTTATAAATGGAATTAGTAAGTCATATAAATGGAATTAGTAAGTCATATAAATGGCCAATTGTGACCGCATCCGCCCGTCTTAGCAATGCCAATAACCTTGTAAAATATTTCATGAAATAAAACCTAATATGAATTTACATGGCAAGTGTGCTTCAAATTGGATGTAAATTATTACTGTCAAGAGCAACAGCTGGGATACTTCATCTGATTTTAACATCTTCCATACGGATGCGGTTAATTTATTATCTGTTCGCATGACCTGTGTTTGTGAAATATACATGTTATTTGAGGTAATTATTAATTATTCAGATGGAATTTAAAATTTTTGAGTTCTGTTTTGTTTCTATTTCAGCAATAACTACTAATGTCGGTTACTTGGTCATTAAAAACTCAACGCTAACCGGCCTCCGCGATTTATACACATTTAATTAAAATTTTAATTGCACAATAGCAGGGGATGGGAGGACTTGATCATAATAATAGGCAGGCTTCGACATTAGCGGACGCAAAAGTCGTGCAAGAATATGACTAGCGGCTGCCAGACAGGATACGCACACATTTGCAAGAGATGGATAGAAGTTCCGTTCAATTCGGTTAAAAGCTGTGACCTGTAGAGTGTTCACAAAGAATTGTGGGCAGACGGACGGGGGCGACGACAATATACGTCCACATATATGCAAATTAGCTTATTAATAATTATAATTTAGTCCGAATAGTTAAAAACCTGATGTGCAAGAAAGCTTTAACTTTAACTGATCAGTGTTATATGATCAGTAATTGGTTTTATTTAGGGTGTATATACTTTCATTTTTCTTAAGAGCCAATTAAAATTACAACGTTAAAATCCAATCTCGTTCCCAGATTGGTTAAAATCATCTGGTTATACTACCTATATCTTTTCAGAATATTAATTATCGATGGGTAAAACACGAGCAGAGATTCAAAGAAACTACAGGGAAACAAAGAAGGTGAAATATATTTAGCCAAAGAACGACAAAGGGGTATTATGTTCCTATTTCCGAAATGCCAATAAAAGATTAAAAAAAAGGAGAGCGAAAATGGATGAAAGGATTAGATGAAAGTATGCTTATTGAAATCAGTACATCTGAATTTGGTCCTGAATACGACTCATGCACAGCTGCAAATCATTGTATATGATCCGAAAATAGCCTAATCGTAAAATTACCAGATTCACAATTGCAAAGAAGGAAAGGAATAAGCCGCGCTACTGCCAAAAGCATAAGAGAGATTTCAAACTTTAAAAAAGACAAATAGAATCAAGCCAAAGTATAAAACGGTACTAAAAAGGTATGACAGATTAAGTAACAAAAGTTAGAAAGGATTCTATTTCCAAGTGTCATATCCAGCAAACAATAACAACTAGAAAGCGTCTTGATTCAGAATTGAGGAATGAAGGGGTGAGCCCAAGTAAATTACCCGGGGTAGTAAGAGGGAGACTTCTAATATCAAATTTTTATGCGAAGAAACAATAGTAGTAAAAGGAAATAAGGGAAAGGGTGATAAGGAACTTATTGTTGATCAATGTAGACCGAGACGAAAACAGGGTTGTGTAGAAAAGGGTTGAAATTACACGGAAAAGAAATTAAAACAATTCCTAAAATAAGTAAATTAGTAGAAACACAAAAAAAGCGGCAGGAGAGTGATGATAAGAGCAGGATGCCTGTCATGAAGCTTATTGTGCTTGATAACGAGAAGTGGATACATCAACACGTAGACACTAAACAAAACGTCGAGCAGTACATTGTCTTCCACGATGGAAAATGAAGAAAAAATATTAGAAAACTGATGGAAAGATATTGTTTGGGGGGGTTTTTTTAGTCCCTATAGATTGTGGTGTTGTCCTAATTCTAGGGATGGAATAACAAGCCAACAGTGAGGCTGATGTCCCCCGCCGAAATCCCAAAATAAATAGAAGACACATATTAATTAATCGCACATTTATTTTTTTCAATGTACCGAGCAATCAAACTGTACACGAAGTGTCATCCAAAAGTGTCTTATAAAGAAAAATGCTAAAACCGACGAGAAAAATGAAAATGTACCCTAGTTAGGGGGACCCTAAAGGCAGACAAAAGGGTCCCTCTGGCCAAGGGAAAGGGCCCTCGTGTCCAAGTCAATCGTTTCTATACACTGTTACTGTCGAATCGATTACTAAATGAGAATGCAGTCATTGTATTGGCATAAAAATCATCAATCAAGATGAACCTAAGTTATCTTGTCCCAAAGTATCAACCAATCAAATTGCTAATCTCTGCTTACCCTAAGCGGAAAATGCTCATCTTCGAACTCCATCAAGGCATTGACCTAATAAGCATATACACCAAGTTTGAACATTTTAACTCAATTAGAAGGAGAGTTATTGTGTTCCAAAGTCTCGACTACTCTCGACCAATCAAATTGCGTATCGCTCTGCTTACCTTGAGCAGAAAATGCTCATTATCGAACTTAGTCAAGGTATTACTGTACTGAAACTTTACACCAAGTCTCATCACTCTCACTTAATTAGAACTAAAGTTATCGTGTCCCAAAGCATCAACAAATCAAATTGCTTATCTCTGCTTACCCTAAATGGAAAATGCTCATCTTCGAACTCCATCAAGGCATTGACCTTATAAGCATATACACCAAGTTTGAACATTTTTACTCAATTAGAAGAAGAGTTATTGTGTTCCAAAGTCTCGACCAATCAAATTGCGTATCGCTCTGCTTACCCTAAGCGGAAAATGCTCATCTCTGAACTCCATCAAGGCATTGACCTAATAAGCATATACACCAAGTTTGAACATTTTAACTCAATTAGAAGGAGAGTTATTGTGTTCCAAAGTCTCGACCAATCAAATTGCTCTGCTTACCCTGAGCGGAAAATGCTCATTATCGAACTTAGTCAAGATATTACTGTAATGAAACTATACACTAAGTTTCATCACTCTCACTTAATTAGAACTAAAGTTATCGTGTCCCAAACCATCAACCAATCAAATTGCTTATCTCTGCTTACCCTAAGCGGAAAATGCTCATCTTTGAACTCCATCAAGGCATTGACCTAATAAACACATACACAAAGTTTGAACATTCTAGCTCAATTAGGAAGAGAGTTATTGTGTCCCAAAAAGTGTGACGGACAGACAGACGGACGGACGAACCCATTTTAATAGTCCCCCAACTTTCTTCGAAAGGCGGGGGACAATCAAAGTGGTTATATAGGCGGAATGTATCGAAAAATAGCGTATTTGACAAAGTCGGCAAAACGAGCGCGGTGAATGAAATCAAACATTTAGAAGATGGTCACGGTGATAGCTACAAAGCAGCTGTCGTTGATGACAAAAGAGGAGTTCAATCGCAAAAATGTGTTCGAAATGCTAGAAACATGTAAAACTCGCGGAGGTCCGGTAACGCCTGCAAGTATTGATTTGTTGGATAGACTTGATACTAAGTAGTTACTCTCGGAAGTTGGATATTTTAACATAAACGCAGTGTCGGGTGTGCCAATGGGATTAACTACAGATATGTCAATTTCAATAAAGTCAGTTCTAATTCTAGGAATAAGCAACGGATGATACAGTCAAACTAACTATGTGCTCGGGTACTGCTTAAATTTAAATGACACCCAGTGCTCTTATTGTTCATACGGTTTTGGAGTAAGTGAAGTCTTAAATGCATCAAAACTGTCTGCCACCTATCCTACTGATAACATACAATACGTTATGTACCATGCAATAAAATTATATATTTAACATGCAATATAATAACAACACAGAATATCAATATGTATATTATTATTCTAGGGCAACACCGAAAACCCTAGAACTGACATGTAATAAGCCATATTGTAAGGTTACCGACACCCTGTCCATGTCGGCGCCTACGATAAATAAAATGTGAGAAGGGGGGGGGGGGGAGATCGCCAAAAGCGGGTTTTATCAGGATATCCGTGCTGGTGTCTGATATTGTTGTTTTCCTCCTTTTCTGGTTCCATTTATGCGCTCCCATACCTCGTCTGTTGTTTAACACCTAGCCCAACCTTTCGAGATCCTTTGAAGCTAGTCCCGACGATTAAAGGGGAATAACTCTCCATCCCCCCTACCCAAGTAAGTAACGACTGGGGCTAATAATACGTTCAATATGCCTGTTCCTTTATTACGTGATAAAGATTAAAGCTCCAATAGCATATTTTTAGGTTATATTTTTAAAATGTATTAAAATAAAGCCCTAAAATAGATTGTACCTATAAACAGTCCTACCTTGTTAAAGAATAATCCTATTAATCCTATAATTCACTATTGCCAGTTGAGAAATTGGCACAAATATCATTTTCAACTTCAAATTCAAACGTTTGAAGATGGCCGTCCATGGAGAGGAATGGGAAAACAAGGGAGGTAATTGAGTTACTATCTCCTCAATAAGCCTGTCTCAACCATTTTAACCCCCATGAAATTTTGCCCATGATCGTATAATATTGAGTTGACAACATTTTGAGCAAAAGAAATAGAAATAATTATGTTTTGACTTTATTAGAAAATATGCTATTGGAACTTTAAATATGTTACAATGAAATACATTTAGTCAATTATTCTATACATGCTAAAATATGGGTGTCCGGCGTGGTGGGAGAAAACGTTCGCAACTCTGTATTACATATTTTTAACCCGATGATAATAATATAATAAAACCAAGTACGAACAATCCAAACCATTAGACAGAATTCGAAGTCCTAAAAAATGAACTGTGTTAACGATGTATTAGACATAATCAGGGAGATAGTAATAGTATACGTGTCAATTAAATATATCTAGTAATAGCCGAGAGAGACACGTTATATTTACCAATCAAGTCAATATGACGGCCATAAAACTTTTTAAAGGATTTTATAAGTTTATGTAGTAGACATAATCTGGGAGATAGTAATAGTATACGTGTCAATTAAATATATCTAGAATAATAGCCGAGAGAGACACGTTATATTTACCAATCAAGTCAATATGACGGCCATAAAACTTTTTAAAGGTTTTTATAAGTTAAGTGCGCACGTATCCTTGTAGTTGAAGCTTAAATGACAAATACCTCGATATACTTAAAAAATCAGAATAAAAGGAACAAGCTCTCGCGTAACGTTTTAGCTGAGACACAAACACTCCATAAGCTGGTGTTACTACTAATAAATGGAAAGTTAACAATCGGAAAGTCAAAGTCATCACGTTTATCGTACAATTTAACACTCAGTTTATGGCAATCGTCAAAATTTTATTATGCCTAATTAACCCATGCGTAGCAGAATACTGCAGTAAAACTAATTGCGCGACAAACGAGGCTATCAAGTCGAATGAAATGTACACAATACTGTTTGGAAACGAACATACTTTCACCGTTTTTAATACCTTAAATCACTGTTCAAAGTTTTAGGGAAGACCAAGATTAAACGAAGGACTGTCATGTTGCTGTACTTAAGTGATAGCTTTCATTGAACGGAAATAATAGACACACTCCCGCATAAGTTCAAGAAACAGACGCTATTCCAGCAATGGCCAGAGAGGGTTTTCTCGGGCCATTGCTTCAGGAATATGTGGTAAACAGGCCAAGGCGAGAAGTCAGCTCTGGTTGGCGACAAGTAAAGACAAGTGCAGTTGTGAACTGCTTGCTAAACGCAGGGTTTCTTGCAATGGAAGATGAGGAGAGTGAAGTTCTCGATGCTGCTTCAGTGAACGTTGAGGTAGTACATGTTCGTAGTGTCGTTATTGTCTGGCGTAAGACAGCTTTCTTTCATTATTATAGAGCAAAAGTACACCGTGATTTTTTTATTTCGTCTAATTAGTAAAATAATATTTACCTGATCAGACATAATAATATTGTCGCAATCATATTTTCAGTAAACTGATAGTAAAAAAAAACACTCAATCAGCCAGGAGGTTATTGGTAGTTGAAATATTGCTAGCCGGATCTGGACAGTGGTCGACAAAGTGAAAACACGTAAGCCGTTATATTTTTTTTTTATTTAATTATTTCTGAAGTTTTGTAATCGCAGTTCAGGTTTAATTCAGTAAAAGTAATGGAATCTCACACCAGTATACAAACATTTTAACAAAGTTTTGTTTTTTGTGAAACAGTTTTCACTGATTTTCATGCCGTTTTAAGAGTGGTGTCCCGGTGATCTTGACAAATTGGGATATAATATCATTTTATTTGTCCGTAAAACCAACTCAAGGTACTTTTACAGATAAGGACGATGCGATGCGTAGTATCCTTCTGTCAACTGTCCAAAAGATAACTGACATGGATTCCGTCAGTAAGTCATTTTTTAACAGTCTTATATTATTTTTTATATTTCGAATCCCCGGTTGTACGTGCCAAGTAGTAGGGTCACCTGTTCAACCTCGTGGGTTTTCTATGGGTACCCCGGTTTCCTCCCACTGCTAAAGACACGCCATCGAATTACTGAAATAAAATTAAACCATATGTTAGTCATAGTTTGTGTCGAGTGGACGTTAAACCCCCATCCCTCTCTCTAACTCTTTTTATTTATGTAAGAATTGATGAAGTTTTCCAAGTATTCGTTATCAAAGACCAGCATCGGAGAGTGCATACACAACAGTAAAAATCCACAGTCATGTATGTTGTTTTACGATGATAATCTGATAAACGGTATGGTGAATTATAGGATTTATTTCATGAATCATTATGGTCCAGCTAAACAATTTCATTTAGTCATTATTAAAGAGGGGGTGTTGGATAGCTATTCTGATGTCCTTTGCTATCCTCTATCCTGAGCACCGTCCCTTACTTCGTTCGCTTCAAGAAGCTATTGCATCAGCCAAAATGTATGGCAAAACAATTTCTCTTGATAGCACATAGTTTGAAAACTATCATTGAATCAATAAACTATAACACATACTTATATGGAAAAACAGATACTTATCTAGGCGACGTTTCGAAGATGATTATTTTAGATGATTATTCATCCAGTTACTGAATGCCTCTCAAAGATGATAATAGAAACATGTTGTGTTATCTGTTCGAAGGTTAGCAGCGGGACAATACTTTTCCAAATAAATAGTCCGTAAACATAGTTCACATTAAAGTAAACAGACAATGACAACAGTTCGTTAGTTCTGGGGCCATAGTCTTAGGAAGTATGTGGTCATGGAACGTTGATGACAACGATAGAGTATTAGTCCGGTGGCTGAAGGGGGGGATCGCCATACGAGCTGTGAGCAAATAACCTAGAACAGGCATCAGATCATGTATACTATATTTTATTTAAAGTATCATTAGGATTGTACAGCAGACATTTACGCTGGCATGTAAATGATTTAGTACAATCCTCACATTTATTCATGTTTCCTCCTCTCTGCAACACTAATAAATGTACATGTATGTGGATGATTTATTACAAGAAAGATTTTGAAAATTAATGACGAATAATTGAATGGGCTTTATGGGGCACAACAATAGTAATAGGTCGATGTATGTACAATGTCTTTTTGAAGATATTTTGCATGGTTCATGAAATATGCTCCCGAAACAAAATTATACTGTAATGGCTTGATTTGTATACCCTAAGTCAAATTTGTTTCAATGTAAACACAACAAATATGAATCCCAGAAATTCCTAAATAGCAAAAGGCGCGACTACTGTAATATGAGACATGCTTCGGAAACGAATCGGGGCGGACGCACGGACAGGTCCCATTTTAGTATCCCTCCCTAACTTAAACATTTTACCATAATGTGTCAGCGCCATTTGTAACAGGGGACTCATATTCTTGAAACTAGAGTAAAACGGAAACGATCAAATGTAAATAAGATAATAAACATTCATATTAGATTTTGTATGCGTTGCGACCCATTTGTATCAACTTCTAGGTCCCCAATATTAGCGATTTTGCTCCTTTAGGGTTCCCTGCTCGATTTTTTTTGTTGGTAATATAATATTATATCAAACATCTATTTATTTATATATAGTTTCTAAATTCAACTCCCAGCTTAATATACCAAAACTACTTAGATTTGGATAGAGTTTTTTAATTTCAATTACTTTCGGCCTAACTGCGTCTTCGGGGCTATGTACGACAGACAATAACGTTGCATAAATACGTTACTAAGGGGACAGAACTCCAATATGCCCCAATCAAACGGGTATTTTTATAATCAAAATAATGTCCAACGCAAGTAAACGACATGCATAGTTTTGCATTTCATGTTTTGTTTAAAACTATAATACTCGGTTATTTGGCATGGAGAATGTTGCGTCTTCCATGGTGTCATTACATAATCCATACCGAAGTCACAATTATTAACCGATTTATGTTCCAATATATCACCGTTACACCGGAGTGAAAGTTGAGTTTGAATTTCGTTAAAAAAAATAGGACCAAAAATGCCGGACAGAATGGGCACCGCTTGTACGCGAATAGTGTAAAAAAAAATATGGTATATCAAAATTATGAACCATGTAGAGGTCACAATTTCCATTCGATTTTGATGAAACTTGAAATACATGGTTATAACCCAAAGATCGCGTTTTAGCTTGTTACTCATCTAGAGATCACAATTTTTATCCGATTCAAAAAAACACGCGTGAATATATCACCGTTACACCCTGATGATGGTTGAGATCAAATTTTGTGAAAATCGCACCAAAACTGTCGGACAAAATGGCCGCCCCTTCAACGCAAATAGTTTTAAAATATGGTATATCAAGGTTGTGGACCGCCCAGAAACCACAATTTATTTTCGGCTTGATGAAACTTTTAATTTTTGATTATATCATAAAGATCTTGGTTCCTTTTAATAATCGCGCATATCCGAACGAAACTGCCTAGATTATGGCTCCTGATTGTTCGAAATGACAGATTTTTAGCCTGTGGACAATTTTGTATTCAATTTTTAAGAAAAACCTGTCTAAATATATCACTGTTACATATCAATTTCGTAGAAATCTATGAAATACGAAGGATGTGGACCTTCTAGAGGTCACTGTATTTATCCATTTTGATGAAATTTAAAATATATGTGGATTATTTTGTATTCAATTTTTAAGAAAAACCTGTCTAAATATATCACTGTTACATATCAATTTCGTAGAAATCTATGAAATACGAAGGATGTGGACCTTCTAGAGGTCACTATATTTATCCATTTTGATGAAATTTAAAATATATGTGGACTATTTTGTATTCAATTTTTAAGAAAAACCTGTCTAAATATATCACTGTTACATATCAATTTCGTAGAAATCTATGAAATACGAAGGATGTGGACCTTCTAGAGGTCACTATATTTATCCATTTTGATGAAATTTAAAATATATGTTTATGTCCCAAAGGTCTCAGTTCCTTCCCAGGCCATAACTATCTTGATTATGGCCCTTTACTGTACTATAAATCTCTTTGATTTAATTTGTTATCTAACCATATTATTTATCCTCTACTATTCCCAACGTTTTCAAACAAGCTTATGTTTCCCCTTTAATTAAAAAAGTCTACACTAATGATTTTAAGAATTACAGAACTGTCTCTAACTTAAACTTTGTTTCTAATATATTACTTCTCAGATAAAGGCCCATCTAGAAAATAACTGTGTGTATGAACGATTTCAAAGTGCCGAAACAGCTTCTTCTTGGGATTCAAATGGTATTTTACTAATAGAAAATGTACATTTTTAAATTTTATTAGATGTATCTGCTGCTTTCGACACGGTGGATTCTTCCATTCTTTTACGTAGAATTCAATTTAAGTTCGGTATTTGTGGCTCTGCATAAAATTTCTTAGAAAGCTATCCTGTTGGTACACTGTATTTCAGTTAATTGTAAATCGTCGCCAGAATCGGTTTTGTCATCTGGGGTTCCTCAAGGTTCTGTTCTTAGGTCCGATTTTATTTACACATTATATGATATTGTCAGAAAATATGGCCCAATCTTTCATTTGTATGCCGATGATACTCAATTATATATTTCATTTACACCTAATTGCCCACCTTATAATTTATCAAAATTGCAACTTGTGAATTTAAAAAATAGATGTCAAAGAACTTTCTAAAATAGAATGATGATAAACCGAATGTTTTTTATTGGGCTCAGGGCATCAATTAAGTAAATTTGCACATTAAAAAAACCAACCTGTTGTAATTATGGTATATTTTCATCTTGTTCTAATCGTAATATTGGCGCAATCTTTGATAGTTTTATGCTTATGGGAGCTCAAGGAAATATCGTTTGTAAATAGTGGTATTTTATTACCAGAAATATAGGTATAATACGTAAAATGGAACAGTAGAAGCCAATGAAAATTAAGTCACTTGTGATTTCTCTGGTTACTTCTCGATTAGATAACTTTAATTCATTTTTAGTTGGTCTACCTTTAAAGCTTATAGATAAATTACAAAAGTACATAATACTGCAGCCAGTGTTGCTACTTTAACTAGAAATGTAACCACATAATTCCTGTTTTGTATAATTTACATTGATTACCTGTTAAATATTGAATTGATTTTAAGATTTCATTAATTACTATTAAATGTTTAAATAATTAATAATTTAGCTCTTGTTTACTTCTCGGATCTTGTAGAACATTATATACGTTGCCGAACATTACGTAACTTCAATTCTACTACTTTTAAAGTCCAAAACTGTTAAACTCGTCTATGAACCAAGCATCTGTGTCGTGGAATAATCTGCCATTTACTTTTAGATGTTGTACAGTACACATTTATATTATGCCATTTAGTTGTACAGTACACATTTATATTTTTCTTTTTTTTAAAAAAACAACTTAAAACACATTATTCAATCAGACTTTTAACTGACTATGTATATACAATCGTTAACCTGTCCATAATCTTTGTGTTTATGTATGATTACAATGTCACTGTACATGAAAGGACGCACAATAGTGATTTTATCCGAGTGATTCTGAATTAAATTACACTTCATACAGCGCACATTACTGCCATGCATTCAATTGGAATTCCATAATCTGTAGTTGTATTCATGTGAGTGGATGGATGTGTGGGTAGAAATCCGAGTCTACTGCTTGGACCGGTTAATAGTCTTTCATCTTTTGTCTATTAAAATAACAGACGTCATTATTAGGGTTTCACACTGCGTAGCTTGTGTGAAACACTATTGTTTTTGTTAAAATTATTATTCTTATTATTATTATTATTAGGGTTTCACACTGCGTAGCTTGTGTGAAACACTATTGTTTTTGTTAAAATTATTATTAGGGTTTCACACTGCGTAGCTTGTGTGAAACACTATTGTTTTTGTTAAAATTATTATTCTTATTATTATTATTATTATTCAGATTCCAATTTGAGTAGATCTCAGCAACTACGTGTCGCATCGTTACGATTTCTTCGGTTTTACTGGGAAAGTGGGTGTGACTTAGAGGATAAAGCTATTTTGAACGTTC
Source organism: Patella depressa (assembly GCA_948474765.1). NCBI lineage: Eukaryota > Metazoa > Mollusca > Gastropoda > Patellidae > Patella > Patella depressa. The sequence goes on from OX419715.1 coordinate 74,231,914, forward strand.
TGCGACAATGCGAAATGTCCGAAATCACCGAAGTTATCGTTTTTGAAAATATTGCAGTAATTTTAACAATAATCATTGGATTTTAACTTTCGATACATTTTGGCATAGTCTGAGACAGGGCACATAGCTACGCTACTTTCGATTTTTGATTTTCGGCAAATCTTCGAAGATATTAGGCGCCAAATTTCGAAAATTTAAAATTTTACAAAAAACTTTTTTATTTATGAATATTTTTTAGTCGTATTGTGCACAGAATTAAAGAGTCATCTGACTAGCGCAAAAATGTTAAAATTTTTTGTCTCAGTAATTTTCCTTGGCCGCCATTGGCTAATTCAGTTTTTCAGTCCTAGATTAATTTTTTATTGTTCGATTTGTATAAAACAAAGTTCATATGCTTCGTTGTCTCAATTGTCATTTTTTTTATTACCGAAAGTGTTATCTGTCGGCACCGGAAGTGGCATAATTTTACCAAAAACTACAATTTTGACAGTTTTTTACGATCTTCAAAAACAAATATTATTTTTTTGAAAAATTATATGACTCAAAGAGTGTGTCCTTTCAAGGCGCAAAAAATGGCGGAAGCAGTTTTTTTAATTTCTATTTCATTTTCTAGCAAATTGGATTAAGGGGTGAAAAAAGGCGTAAAATTGACCTATTTACAACCCATTCAGGCTTTTCAGATTTTAAAATATTTTTACATAACTTTTATAAACTTGTAGCTATAATCCATACGAAGAGAATGTATGTAAAAATTAGTTTGTAATATAAGCAGTTGCCGAGAAAAGGGCAGTTTTGCATAAGTCACTGTTTTCGCAATTTTGCCTGTAAAATAGTCAATTATTAATGGATATTCACAAAAGTGACATCATTTGATTCAGAAAGCAAGTGTGCGTTATATCATGTTGATTACTATTTAAAATTGACACCGGAAGTGACGTCATTTAGTCAAAAACTCAATTTTTAACTTTTGAAATCGATATTTTTTTCAACCAAGAATTATGTCACATATAATAATAAAATCAACTTTTGGTTTAAATTCACATATTAACAAAACTCATACGGTCAAAAAGATATCATAAGATTGTTTCTAACTTGTTCGGTTGCCGAGATATAGGCGATTTTCTAAAAGTCACTTTTGAAGGTTTTTGGCCCATAAAAGTGTTAATTATTATTCGATTTTCATAAAATTTTCACCCTTTGAAGCCTAATGTCATAGACGATGTTATAAAACTAATTTAACGTTTTCATTATCACCGGAAGTAACGTCATTTTTGCAAAAACTGTATTTTAAGCCTTCAAAACAGATATTTTATTCAAATGAGTCTGATTTGTAATGTTTATACAATTATGATATTTGATTCCAATCAACAAATAGATTAAACCCATACGGTCATATAAATACCAAAAAATGGTTTCTAACTTGTACGGTTGCCGAGAAAAAGACGATTTTCTACACGTCACTTTTCAAGGTTTTTGGTCTATAAAAGTGGCAATCATTATTCGATTTACATAAAATTTTCACCATGAGATGCCTTATGCCATTTCTGATTTCATAAAACTAATGGAACATTTACATTATCACCGGAAGTACTGTAATTTTGTCAGGATCAATTACATGTAACAAATGTATAAAATGAAATGATATTGCTGGGTTTGTTTGTTTCTGTTTCCATTTTATTTGATGTGTGCAATGCTTATGTGGAAACCTGTATATTGGTTTCATTGGTACCGGAAGTGACATATGTTCAAGGGTAACGTGGCACCGAAAGTGACACAAGTTCAAGTTCAAAGGTAACATGGCACCATGTGTAGCTTGTGTGAAACACTATTGTTTTTGTTAAAATTATTATTCTTATTATTATTATTATTATTATTATTATTATTCAGATTCCAATTTGAATAGATCTCAGCAACTACGTGTCGCATCGTTACGATTTCTTCGGTTTTACTGGGAAAGTGGGTGTGACTTAGAGGATAAAGCTATTTTGAACGTTCTGCGACAATGCGAAATGTCCGAAATCACCGAAGTTATCGTTTTTAAAAATATTGCAGTAATTTTAACAATAATCATTGGATTTTAACTTTCGATACATTTTGGCATAGCCTGAGACAGGGCACATAGCTACGCTACTTTCGATTTTTGATTTTCGGCAAATCTTCGAAGATATTAGGCGCCAAATTTCGAAAATTTAAAATTTTACAAAAAACTTTTTTATTTATGAATATTTTTTAGTCGTATTGTGCACAGAATTAAAGGGTCATCTGACTAGTGCAAAAATGTTTAAAAATTTTGTCTCAGTAATTTACCTTGGCCGCCATTGGCTAATTCAGATTTTCAGTCCTAGATTAATTTTTTATTGTTCGATTTGTATAAAACAAAGTTCATATGCTTCGTTGTATCAATTGTCGTTTTTTTTATTACCGAACGTGTTATCTGTCGGCACCGGAAGTGGCATAATTTTACCAAAAACTACAATTTTGACAGTTATTTACGATCTTCATAAACAAATATTATTTTTTTGAAAAATTATATGACTCAAAGAGTGTGCCCTTTCAAGGCGCAAAAAATGTAGGAAGCAGTTTTTTTAATTTCGATTTCATTTTCGAGCAAATTCGATTAAGAGGCTAAAAATGGTGTAAAATTGGCCTATTTACAACCTATTCAGGCTTTTCAGATTTTAAAATATTTCTTCGTAACTTTTATAAACTTGTAGCTATAATCCATACGAAGAAAATGTATGTTAAAATTCGTTTGTAATATAAGCAGTTGCCAAGAAATGGGCAGTTCTGCATAAGTCACTGTTTTCGTTATTTTGCCTGTAATATAGTCAATTATTATTGGATTTTTATAAAAGTGACATCATTTGATTCAAAAAGCACGTAGCGTCATATCAAGTTGATTACAATTTAAAATTGACACCGGAAGTGACATCATTTGGTCAAAAAATGCATTTTACACTTTTTTAAATCAATGTTTTATTCAACCAAGAATAACTTAATATGTATTAATAATTTTAACTTTTGGTTTAAATTCACATATAAACAAAACTCATATGGTCATATAGATATCATAAAATGGTTTCTAACTTGTTCGGTTGCCGAGAAATAGACGGTTTTCTACAGGTCACTTTTGAAGGTTTCGGGGCCATAAAAGGGTCAATTATTATTCGATTTTCATAAACGTCACACCATGTTATACCTAATGCCATTTGGGATTTCATACAAGTAATTTAAGATTTTCATTATCACCGGACGTAACGTCATTTTGGCAAAAACTGTATTTTTAGCCTCCAAAACAGATATTTTATTCAAATGAGTCTGTTTTGAAATCTTTTTCAAATTATGGTATGTGATGCCAATCAACAAATAGAATGAACCCATACGATCATACAGATACCACAAAATGGTTTCTAACTTGTACGGTTGCCGAGAAATAGCCGATTTTCTACAAATCACTTTTCAAGTTTTTTGGTCTTTAAAAGTGGCAATTATTATTCGATTTAACGTTTTTATTTATAAATATTATTTAGTCGTGTTGTGCACAGAATTAAAGAGTCATCTGACTAGCGCAAAAATGTTAAAAAAATTTGTCTCAGTAATTTTCCTTGGCCGCCATTAGCTAATTCAGTTTTTCAGTCCTAGATTAATTTTTTATTGTTCGATTTGTATAAAACAAAGTTCATATGCTTCGTTGTCCCAATTGTTATTTTTTTTATTACCAAAAGTGTTATCTAGCAAATTGGATTAAGGGGTGAAAAAAGGCGTAAAATTGACCTATTTACAACCCATTCAGGCTTTTCAGATTTTAAAATTTTTTTACTTAACTTTTATAAACCTGTCACTATAATCCATACGAAGAGAATGTATGTTAAAATTAGTTTCTAATATAAGCAGTTGCCGAGAAATGGGCAGTTTTGCATAAGTCACTGTTTTCGTAATGTTGCCTGTAAAATAGTCGATTATTAATGGATATTCACAAAAGTGACATCATTTGATTCAAAAAGCAAGTGTGCGTCATATCATGTTGATTACTATTTAAAATTGACACCGGAAGTGACGTCATTTAGTCAAAAACTCAATTTTTAACTTTTAAAATCGATCTTTTTTTCAACCAAGAATTATGTCACATGTAATAATAAAATTAACTTTTGGTTTAAATTCACATATTAACAAAACTCATACGGTCAAATAGATATCATAAAATTGTTTCTAACTTGTTCGGTTGTCGAGATATAGGCGATTTTCTGAAAGTCACTTTTGAAGGTTTTTGGCCCATAAAAGTGTCAATTATTATTTGATTTTCATAAAATTTTCACCCTTTGAAGCCTAATGTCATAGACGATGTTATAAAACTAATTTAACGTTTTCATTACCACCGGAAGTAGCGTCATTTTGGCAAAAACTGTATTTTAAGCCTTCAAAACCGATATTTTATTCAAATGAGTCTGATTTGTAATGTTTATACAATTATGATATTTGATTCCAATCAACAAATAGATTAAACCCATACGGTCATATAAATACCAAAAAATGGTTTCTAACTTGTACGGTTGCCGAGAAATAGACGATTTTCTACACGTCACTTTTCAAGGTTTTTGGTCTATAAAAGTGGAAATTATTATTCGATTTACATAAAATTTTCACCATATGATGCCTTATGCCATTTCTGATTTCATAAGACTAAGGGAACATTTACATTATCACCGGAAGTACTGTTATTTTGTCAGGATCAATTACATGTAACAAATGTATAAAATAAAATTGCTGGATTTGTTTGATTCTGTTTCCATTTTATTTGATGTGTGCAATGCTTATGTGGAAACCTGTATATTGGTTTCATTGGTACCGGAAAGGACATATGTTCAAGGGTAACGTAGCACCAAAAGTGACACAAGTTCAAGTTCAAAGGTAACATGGCAAAAGTGAAACCCGTCATTCCTGCATGCAGGTCTAGTTCTTATTATTATTATTATTATTATTATTATTATTATTCAGATTCCAATTTGAATAGATCTCAGCAACTACGTGTCGCATCGTTACGATTTCTTCGGTTTTACTGGGAAAGTGGGTGTGACTTAGAGGATAAAGCTATTTTGAACGTTCTGCGACAATGCGAAATGTCCGAAATCACCGAAGTTATCGTTTTTAAAAATATTGCAGTAATTTTAACAATAATCATTGGATTTTAACTTTCGATACATTTTGGCATAGCCTGAGACAGGGCACATAGCTACGCTACTTTCGATTTTTGATTTTCGGCAAATCTTCGAAGATATTAGGCGCCAAATTTCGAAAATTTAAAATTTTACAAAAAACTTTTTTATTTATGAATATTTTTTAGTCGTATTGTGCACAGAATTAAAGGGTCATCTGACTAGTGCAAAAATGTTAAAAAATTTTGTCTCAGTAATTTACCTTGGCCGCCATTGGCTAATTCAGTTTTTCAGTCCTAGATTAATTTTTTATTGTTCGATTTGTATAAAACAAAGTTCATATGCTTCGTTGTATCAATTGTCGTTTTTTTTATTACCGAAAGTGTTATCTGTCGGCACCGGAAGTGGCATAATTTTACCAAAAACTACAATTTTGACAGTTATTTACGATCTTCATAAACAAATATTATTTTTTTGAAAAATTATATGACTCAAAGAGTGTGCCCTTTCAAGGCGCAAACAATGTAGGAAGCAGTTTTTTTAATTTAGATTTCATTTTCGAGCAAATTCGATTAAGAGGCTAAAAATAGTGTAAAATTGGCCTATTTACAACCTATTCAGGCTTTTCAGATTTTAAAATATTTCTTCGTAACTTTTATAAACTTGTAGCTATAATCCATACGAAGAAAATGTATGTTAAAATTCGTTTGTAATATAAGCAGTTGCCAAGAAATGGGCAGTTCTGCATAAGTCACTGTTTTCGTTATTTTGCCTGTAAAATAGTCAATTATTATTGGATTTTTATAAAAGTGACATCATTTGATTCAAAAAGCACGTAGCGTCATATCAAGTTGATTACAATTTAAAATTGACACCGGAAGTGACATCATTTGGTCAAAAAATGCATTTTACACTTTTTTAAATCAATGTTTTATTCAACCAAGAATAACTTAATATGTATTAATAATTTTAACTTTTGGTTTAAATTCACATATAAACAAAACTCATATGGTCATATAGATATCATAAAATGGTTTCTAACTTGTTCGGTTGCCGAGAAATAGACGGTTTTCTACAGGTCACTTTTGAAGGTTTCGGGGCCATAAAAGGGTCAATTATTATTCGATTTTCATAAACGTCACACCATGTTATACCTAATGCCATTTGGGATTTCATACAAGTAATTTAAGATTTTCATTATCACCGGAAGTAACGTCATTTTGGCAAAAACTGTATTTTTAGCCTCCAAAACAGATATTTTATTCAAATGAGTCTGTTTTGAAATCTTTTTCAAATTATGGTATTTGATGCCAATCAACAAATAGAATGAACCCATACGATCATACAGATACCACAAAATGGTTTCTAACTTGTACGGTTGCCGAGAAATAGCCGATTTTCTACAAGTCACTTTTCAAGTTTTTTGGTCTTTAAAAGTGGCAATTATTATTCGATTTAACGTTTTTATTTATAAATATTATTTAGTCGTGTTGTGCACAGAATTAAAGAGTCATCTGACTAGCGCAAAAATGTTAAAAAAATTTGTCTCAGTAATTTTCCTTGGCCGCCATTAGCTAATTCAGTTTTTCAGTCCTAGATTAATTTTTTATTGTTCGATTTGTATAAAACAAAGTTCATATGCTTCGTTGTCCCAATTGTTATTTTTTTTATTACCAAAAGTGTTATCTAGCAAATTGGATTAAGGGGTGAAAAAAGGCGCAAAATTGACCTATTTACAACCCATTCAGGCTTTTCAGATTTTAAAATTTTTTTACTTAACTTTTATAAACCTGTCACTATAATCCATACGAAGAGAATGTATGTTAAAATTAGTTTCTAATATAAGCAGTTGCCGAGAAATGGGCAGTTTTGCATAAGTCACTGTTTTCGTAATGTTGCCTGTAAAATAGTCAATTATTAATGGATATTCACAAAAGTGACATCATTTGATTCAAAAAGCAAGTGTGCGTCATATCATGTTGATTACTATTTAAAATTGACACCGGAAGTGACGTCATTTAGTCAAAAACTCAATTTTTAACTTTTAAAATCGATCTTTTTTTCAACCAAGAATTATGTCACATGTAATAATAAAATTAACTTTTGGTTTAAATTCACATATTAACAAAACTCATACGGTCAAATAGATATCATAAAATTGTTTCTAACTTGTTCGGTTGTCGAGATATAGGCGATTTTCTGAAAGTCACTTTTGAAGGTTTTTGGCCCATAAAAGTGTCAATTATTATTTGATTTTCATAAAATTTTCACCCTTTGAAGCCTAATGTCATAGACGATGTTATAAAACTAATTTAACGTTTTCATTATCACCGGAAGTAGCGTCATTTTGGCAAAAACTGTATTTTAAGCCTTCAAAACCGATATTTTATTCAAATGAGTCTGATTTGTAATGTTTATACAATTATGATATTTGATTCCAATCAACAAATAGATTAAACCCATACGGTCATATAAATACCAAAAAATGGTTTCTAACTTGTACGGTTGCCGAGAAATAGACGATTTTCTACACGTCACTTTTCAAGGTTTTTGGTCTATAAAAGTGGAAATTATTATTCGATTTACATAAAATTTTCACCATATGATGCCTTATGCCATTTCTGATTTCATAAGACTAAGGGAACATTTACATTATCACCGGAAGTACTGTTATTTTGTCAGGATCAATTACATGTAACAAATGTATAAAATAAAATTGCTGGATTTGTTTGATTCTGTTTCCATTTTATTTGATGTGTGCAATGCTTATGTGGAAACCTGTATATTGGTTTCATTGGTACCGGAAAGGACATATGTTCAAGGGTAACGTAGCACCAAAAGTGACACAAGTTCAAGTTCAAAGGTAACATGGCAAAAGTGAAACCCGTCATTCCTGCATGCAGGTCTAGTTAGGCTTTCAGACTTTCGTCTGAAAGCCTATTGAGATTACTAAAATTATTAGGGTTTCACACTGCGTAGCTTGTGTGAAACACTATTGTTTTTGTTAAAATTATTATTAGGGTTTCACACTGCGTAGCTTGTGTGAAACACTATTGTTTTTGTTAAAATTATTATTCTTATTATTATTAGGGTTTCACACTGCGAAGCTTGTGTGAAACACTATTGTTTTTGTTAAAATTATTATTCTTATTATTATTATTATTATTCTTCTTTTGTTTTGAGTAGATCTCAGCAACTACGTGTCGCATCGTTACGATTTCTTCGGTTTTACTGGGAAAGTGGGTGTGACTTAGAGGATAAAGCTATTTTGAACGTTCTGCGACAATGTGAAATGTCCGAAATCACCGAAGTTATCATTTTTACAAATATTGCGGTAATTTTAACAATAATCATGGGATTTTAACTTTCGATACATTTTGGCATAGCTGGAGACAGGGCACATAGCTGCGCTACTTTCGATTTTTGATTTTCGGCAAATCTTACGAAGATATTAGGCGCCAAATTTCGGAAATTTAAAATTTTACAAAAAACTTTTTTATTTATGAATATTTTTTAGTCGTGTTGTGCACAGAATTAAAGAGTCATCTGACTTGCGCAAAAATGTTAAAAAATTTTGTCTCAGTAATTTTCCTTGGCCTCCATTGGCTAATTCAGTTTTTCAGTCCTAGATTAATTTTTTATTGTTCGATTTGTATAAAACAAAGTTCATATGCTTCGTTGTCTCAATTGTCATTTTTTTTATTACCAAAAGTGTTATCTGTCGGCACCGGAAGTGGCATAATTTTACCAAAAACTACAATTTTGACAGTTAGGTACATTTTTTGAAAACAAATATTATTTTTTTGAAAAATTATATGACTCAAAGAGTGTGTCCTTTAAAGGCGCAAAAAATGTCGGAAGCAGTTTTTTTAATTTCTTTTTCATTTTCTAGCAAATTGGATTAAGAGGTGAAAAAAGGCGTAAAATTGACCTATTTACAACTCATTCAGGCTTTTCAGATTTTAAAATATTTTTACGTAACTTTTATAAACTTGTAGCTATAATCCATACGAAGAGAATGTATGTGAAAATTAGTTTGTAATATAAGCAGTTGCCGAGAAATAGGCAATTTTGCATGAGTCACTTTTCACGTAATTTTGGCTGTAAAAGAATCAATTATTATTCGATTTTCAATTTTCTTTCGCCATTGGATGCCTAATGCCATAGTGGACTATGCCAAACCATTTTACCCCTTGCGCTGCCACCGGAAATGACGTCATTTGCTCAAAACTTAAATTTTAGCCTTCAAAAAACAATATTTTATTCAAATGAGTCGTATTTGTTATTTTTTTCGAATTGTGATATTTGATTCTATTGATCAAATAGATTGAACCCATACGATCATACAGATACCACAAAATGGTTTCTAACTTGTACGGTTGCAGAGAAATGGGCGATTTTCCTTAAGTCACTTTTCAAGGTTTTTGGTCTATAAAAGTGTCAGTTATTATTCGATTTTCATAAAATTTTCACCATATGATATCTTGTGTCATTTATGATTTCATAGATCTAATTTAACATTTTCAGTATCACCGGAAGTAATGTCATTTTGGCAAAAACTGTATTTTTAGCCTTCAAAACAGACATTTTTTTCAAATGAGTCTGATTTGTAATATATTTCAAATTATGATATTTGATTCCAATCAACAAATGGATTGAACCCATACGATCATATAGATACCAAAAGATAGTTTTTATCGTGTACGGTTGCCGAGAAATAGACGATTTTCTACAAGTCACTTTTCAAGGTTTTTGGTCTATAAAAGTGGCAATTCTCATTCGATTTACATACAATTTTCGCCATTATGCTGCCTTATGCCATTCCTGATTTCATAAAACTAATTGAACATTTTCATTATCACCGGAAGTAATGAAATTTTGCCAGGATCACTTACAAGTAACATATATATAAAATGAATTGATATTGCTGGAATTGGTTGATTCTTCGTCCATTTTATTTGATGTTTACAATGCTTATGTGGAAACCTGTTTGATGGTTTCATTGGTATCGGAAGTGACATATGTTTAAGGGTAACGTGGCACCGAAAATGACGTGGCACCAGTGAAACCCGTCATTCCTGCATGCAGGTCTAGTTATTATTATTATTATTATTATTCAGATTCCAATTTGAGTAGATCTCAGCAACTACGTGTCGCATCGTTACGATTTCTTCGGTTTTACTGGGAAAGTGGGTGTGACTTAGAGGATAAAGCTATTTTGAACGTTCTGCGACAATGCGAAATGTCCGAAATCACCGAAGTTATCGTTTTTGAAAATATTGCAGTAATTTTAACAATAATCATTGGATTTTAACTTTCGATACATTTTGGCATAGTCTGAGACAGGGCACATAGCTACGCTACTTTCGATTTTTGATTTTCGGCAAATCTTCGAAGATATTAGGCGCCAAATTTCGAAAATTTAAAATTTTACAAAAAACTTTTTTATTTATAAATATTTTTTAGTCGTATTGTGCACAGAATTAAAGAGTCATCTGACTAGCGCAAAAATGTTAAAAATTTTTGTCTCAGTAATTTTCCTTGGCCGCCATTGGCTAATTCAGTTTTTCAGTCCTAGATTAATTTTTTATTGTTCGATTTGTATAAAACAAAGTTCATATGCTTCGTTGTCTCAATTGTCATTTTTTTTATTACCGAAAGTGTTATCTGTCGGCACCGGAAGTGGCATAATTTTACCAAAAACTACAATTTTGACAGTTTTTTACGATCTTCAAAAACAAATATTATTTTTTTGAAAAATTATATGACTCAAAGAGTGTGTCCTTTCAAGGCGCAAAAAATGGCGGAAGCAGTTTTTTTAATTTCTATTTCATTTTCTAGCAAATTGGATTAAGGGGTGAAAAAAGGCGTAAAATTGACCTATTTACAACCCATTCAGGCTTTTCAGATTTTAAAATATTTTTACATAACTTTTATAAACTTGTAGCTATAATCCATACGAAGAGAATGTATGTAAAAATTAGTTTGTAATATAAGCAGTTGCCGAGAAAAGGGCAGTTTTGCATAAGTCACTGTTTTCGCAATTTTGCCTGTAAAATAGTCAATTATTAATGGATATTCACAAAAGTGACATCATTTGATTCAGAAAGCAAGTGTGCGTTATATCATGTTGATTACTATTTAAAATTGACACCGGAAGTGACGTCATTTAGTCAAAAACTCAATTTTTAACTTTTGAAATCGATATTTTTTTCAACCAAGAATTATGTCACATATAATAATAAAATCAACTTTTGGTTTAAATTCACATATTAACAAAACTCATACGGTCAAAAAGATATCATAAGATTGTTTCTAACTTGTTCGGTTGCCGAGATATAGGCGATTTTCTAAAAGTCACTTTTGAAGGTTTTTGGCCCATAAAAGTGTTAATTATTATTCGATTTTCATAAAATTTTCACCCTTTGAAGCCTAATGTCATAGACGATGTTATAAAACTAATTTAACGTTTTCATTATCACCGGAAGTAACGTCATTTTTGCAAAAACTGTATTTTAAGCCTTCAAAACAGATATTTCATTCAAATGAGTCTGATTTGTAATGTTTATACAATTATGATATTTGATTCCAATCAACAAATAGATTAAACCCATACGGTCATATAAATACCAAAAAATGGTTTCTAACTTGTACGGTTGCCGAGAAATAGACGATTTTCTACACGTCACTTTTCAAGGTTTTTGGTCTATAAAAGTGGCAATTATTATTCGATTTACATAAAATTTTCACCATGAGATGCCTTATGCCATTTCTGATTTCATAAAACTAATGGAACATTTACATTATCACCGGAAGTACTGTAATTTTGTCAGGATCAATTACATGTAACAAATGTATAAAATGAAATGATATTGCTGGGTTTGATCGTTTCTGTTTCCATTTTATTTGATGTGTGCAATGCTTATGTGGAAACCTGTATATTGGTTTCATTGGTACCGGAAGTGACATATGTTCAAGGGTAACGTGGCACCGAAAGTGACACAAGTTCAAGTTCAAAGGTAACATGGCACCAGTGAAACCCGTCATTCCTGCATGCAGGTCTAGTTCTTATTATTATTATTATTATTATTATTATTATTCAGATTCCAATTTGAGTAGATCTCAGCAACTACGTGTCGCATCGTTACGATTTCTTCGGTTTTACTGGGAAAGTGGGTGTGACTTAGAGGATAAAGCTATTTTGAACGTTCTGCGACAATGCGAAATGTCCGAAATCACCGAAGTTATCGTTTTTGAAAATATTGCAGTAATTTTAACAATAATCATTGGATTTTAACTTTCGATACATTTTGGCATAGTCTGAGACAGGGCACATAGCTACGCTACTTTCGATTTTTGATTTTCGGCAAATCTTCGAAGATATTAGGCGCCAAATTTCGAAAATTTAAAATTTTACAAAAAACTTTTTTATTTATGAATATTTTTTAGTCGTATTGTGCACAGAATTAAAGAGTCATCTGACTAGCGCAAAAATGTTAAAATTTTTTGTCTCAGTAATTTTCCTTGGCCGCCATTGGCTAATTCAGTTTTTCAGTCCTAGATTAATTTTTTATTGTTCGATTTGTATAAAACAAAGTTCATATGCTTCGTTGTCTCAATTGTCATTTTTTTTATTACCGAAAATGTTATCTGTCGGCACCGGAAGTGGCATAATTTTACCAAAAACTACAATTTTGACAGTTTTTTACGATCTTCAAAAACAAATATTATTTTTTTGAAAAATTATATGACTCAAAGAGTGTGTCCTTTCAAGGCGCAAAAAATGGCGGAAGCAGTTTTTTTAATTTCTATTTCATTTTCTAGCAAATTGGATTAAGGGGTGAAAAAAGGCGTAAAATTGACCTATTTACAACCCATTCAGGCTTTTCAGATTTTAAAATATTTTTACATAACTTTTATAAACTTGTAGCTATAATCCATACGAAGAGAATGTATGTAAAAATTAGTTTGTAATATAAGCAGTTGCCGAGAAAAGGGCAGTTTTGCATAAGTCACTGTTTTCGCAATTTTGCCTGTAAAATAGTCAATTATTAATGGATATTCACAAAAGTGACATCATTTGATTCAGAAAGCAAGTGTGCGTTATATCATGTTGATTACTATTTAAAATTGACACCGGAAGTGACGTCATTTAGTCAAAAACTCAATTTTTAACTTTTGAAATCGATATTTTTTTCAACCAAGAATTATGTCACATATAATAATAAAATCAACTTTTGGTTTAAATTCACATATTAACAAAACTCATACGGTCAAAAAGATATCATAAGATTGTTTCTAACTTGTTCGGTTGCCGAGATATAGGCGATTTTCTAAAAGTCACTTTTGAAGGTTTTTGGCCCATAAAAGTGTTAATTATTATTCGATTTTCATAAAATTTTCACCCTTTGAAGCCTAATGTCATAGACGATGTTATAAAACTAAGTTAACGTTTTCATTATCACCGGAAGTAACGTCATTTTTGCAAAAACTGTATTTTAAGCCTTCAAAACAGATATTTCATTCAAATGAGTCTGATTTGTAATGTTTATACAATTATGATATTTGATTCCAATCAACAAATAGATTAAACCCATACGGTCATATAAATACCAAAAAATGGTTTCTAACTTGTACGGTTGCCGAGAAATAGACGATTTTCTACACGTCACTTTTCAAGGTTTTTGGTCTATAAAAGTGGCAATTATTATTCGATTTACATAAAATTTTCACCATGAGATGCCTTATGCCATTTCTGATTTCATAAAACTAATGGAACATTTACATTATCACCGGAAGTACTGTAATTTTGTCAGGATCAATTACATGTAACAAATGTATAAAATGAAATGATATTGCTGGGTTTGATCGTTTCTGTTTCCATTTTATTTGATGTGTGCAATGCTTATGTGGAAACCTGTATATTGGTTTCATTGGTACCGGAAGTGACATATGTTCAAGGGTAACGTGGCACCGAAAGTGACACAAGTTCAAGTTCAAAGGTAACATGGCACCAGTGAAACCCGTCATTCCTGCATGCAGGTCTAGTTATTATTAGGCTTTCAGACTTTCGTCTGAAAGCCTATTGAGATTACTAAAATTATTAGGCTTTCAGACTTTCGTCTGAAAGCCTATTGAGATTACTAAAATTATTAGGCTTTCAGACTTTCGTCTGAAAGCCTATTGTGATTACTAAAATTATTAGGGTTTCACACTGCGTAGCTTGTGTGAAACACTATTGTTTTTGTTAAAATTATTATTCTTATTATTATTATTATTATTATTATTATTATTATTATTATTCAGATTCCAATTTGAATAGATCTCAGCAACTACGTGTCGCATCGTTACGATTTCTTCGGTTTTACTGGGAAAGTGGGTGTGACTTAGAGGATAAAGCTATTTTGAACGTTCTGCGACAATGCGAAATGTCCGAAATCACCGAAGTTATCGTTTTTAAAAATATTGCAGTAATTTTAACAATAATCATTGGATTTTAACTTTCGATACATTTTGGCATAGCCTGAGACAGGGCACATAGCTACGCTACTTTCGATTTTTGATTTTCGGCAAATCTTCGAAGATATTAGGCGCCAAATTTCGAAAATTTAAAATTTTACAAAAAACTTTTTTATTTATGAATATTTTTTAGTCGTATTGTGCACAGAATTAAAGGGTCATCTGACTAGTGCAAAAATGTTAAAAAATTTTGTCTCAGTAATTTACCTTGGCCGCCATTGGCTAATTCAGTTTTTCAGTCCTAGATTAATTTTTTATTGTTCGATTTGTATAAAACAAAGTTCATATGCTTCGTTGTATCAATTGTCGTTTTTTTTATTACCGAAAGTGTTATCTGTCGGCACCGGAAGTGGCATAATTTTACCAAAAACTACAATTTTGACAGTTATTTACGATCTTCATAAACAAATATTATTTTTTTGAAAAATTATATGACTCAAAGATTGTGCCCTTTCAAGGCGCAAAAAATGTAGGAAGCAGTTTTTTTAATTTCGATTTCATTTTCGAGCAAATTCGATTAAGAGGCTAAAAATGGTGTAAAATTGGCCTATTTACAACCTATTCAGGCTTTTCAGATTTTAAAATATTTCTTCGTAACTTTTATAAACTTGTAGCTATAATCCATACGAAGAAAATGTATGTTAAAATTCGTTTGTAATATAAGCAGTTGCCAAGAAATGGGCAGTTCTGCATAAGTCACTGTTTTCGTTATTTTGCCTGTAAAATAGTCAATTATTATTGGATTTTTATAAAAGTGACATCATTTGATTCAAAAAGCACGTAGCGTCATATCAAGTTGATTACAATTTAAAATTGACACCGGAAGTGACATCATTTGGTCAAAAAATGCATTTTAAACTTTTTAAATCAATGTTTTATTCAAAAAAGAATAACTTAATATGTATTAATAATTTTAACTTTTGGTTTAAATTCACATATAAACAAAACTCATATGGTCATATAGATATCATAAAATGGTTTCTAACTTGTTCGGTTGCCGAGAAATAGACGGTTTTCTACAGGTCACTTTTGAAGGTTTCGGGGCCATAAAAGGGTCAATTATTATTCGATTTTCATAAACGTCACACCATGTTATACCTAATGCCACTTGGGATTTCATACAAGTAATTTAAGATTTTCATTATCACCGGAAGTAACGTCATTTTGGCAAAAACTGTATTTTTAGCCTCTAAAACAGATATTTTATTCAAATGGGTCTGTTTTGAAATCTTTTGCAAAGTATGGTATTTGATGCCAATCAAGAAGTAGAATGAATCCATACGATCATACAGATACCACAAAATGGTTTCTAACTTGTACGGTTGCAGAGAAATAGCCGATTTCCTACAAGTCACTTTTCAAGTTTTTTGGTCTTTAAAAGTGGCAATTATTATTCGATTTACATAAAATTTTCACTATATGATATCGTATGCCATTTCTGATTTCATAAGACTAATTGAACATTTGCATTAACACCGGAAGTAATTTAATTTTGTCAAGATCATTTACAAGTAACAAATGTATAAAATGACTTGATATTGCTGGATTGATTGGTTGATTCTACGTCCATTTTATTTGTGTGCAATGTTTAGTGGTTTCGTTGGTACCGGAAGTGACATATGTTCAAGTGTAACTTGGCACCGAAAGTGACATGTTTAAGAGTAGCTTGGCACCAGTGAAACCCGTCATTCCTGCATGCAGGTCTAGTTATTTATTATTATTATTTTTTTTTTCGCCGGAGCCTATTTCTCAGTGCCTGTAACAGATACCGATCTGGGACCTAATTCTCTATCGGGAAACCATGTGTTGGCTACTTGATAAACTATATTTGAAACTTCTGCGCAGACCGGAAGTGGTCGAATTTCGTGCGGTGTCAAAAAATCAAAAAACGGCCGTAGATTCGTCAATTCTGTACCTATTTTCATACAAATGACATTTTCGGAAACCCTGAGTCTTTTCTCGGACGATAGCAGTTGAAAATTTCGATATTTCGAAACTTCATCGCTGACTTCTTGCGATCGAAAAATGAAAAATGTTGTTTGAAAGACAATTTTTGTTATTTTTCAAAATTTTGAAATTTGACCTACATTTTTGGATACCTGAAGTCCATCCGATTCCAGTAATATAAGTTTCATTCAGAGTTATCGCCCTTTATTTTTCGATTTTTTTCGAATTTTCTACCCATTTTGCGAGCTCGGGTTTCGTTTTATGGCCGAATTGACGTTTCTGAAATTTCTGAGGCATGAAGCCAAATGACCATTGCAAGGAATAAAGCAATTTCAACAATAATCTGTACACCGGAAGTGGTCGAAATAATGTCCGATATTTTGAAAAAAATGCAAAAAATGGGTATTTTGGGGAAAAACGCGACTTCTCCGTCCGATATCAACGGATTAAACAAATTAGGGTACCATTGGACTGCACTAGTATTGTGCTATCGTATGATACCCAATTTGTACGGATACGACGAGTAGGAAGCAAAATATGGCACGCTGAAAATCAAGTATTTTCTGATTTGGAGCGTTTTTGGACGCCTGTATCTCGAAAACTTAACCGCAACTTTTTTTTTAACTTTCTCTATCGAGAGTCCATTCGATAGTCTTGTGAATTATGCCATCCAATAAGACTTTGAAATGTCTGGAATATGATAAAAAAGGGACTGAAAATCAAAAAAAGTCGAAAAATCGTGAAATTTTGGAAAATGCTCTACTATTTTTTAATTTTAAGAGATTTTCAAAAAAAGGTTGTATATTCAGATAGCTGACCTAATTACGATTCTAATGATGTATAATATGTATGTAGTTATTGAAATTTAATTTTCGATATTTTAATTTTTTTGCATTTTTGGCACTTTTGAACATAGGATTTCTCAGAGGCATTTTATCTGATCAGATAATGTAATATATCATTACAGAGCCCCGTGGCTATTTTAGTGCCCAAACCGGCTATTAAAACTATTCCGACAATTATAACCATACCGGAAGTATTCAAAAAATGAAAAAAAAAGGTTAAAACCATTGTCGCACTTGCGAGAAACTTGATTTCTCCCTTAGGTAATAGCGGACCAAAAGAACTAAAGTGTCGCTGGATAGCCCTATTAATGGACCATCATATGGTATCTAAATAATACGATTTCGATGGTAAGGAAATAAATTATTGTATGCCAAAAATATATTATTTTCCGATTTTTTAACATTCTGGGACGCCCTTTTCTCGAAAACGACGCCGCAGATTTTTCTCAAACTTTTCTTACTCAAAGTCCTATCGGTTGTCTATATAGTGAATCCAAAATGAAATGCATTGAAATAATATAAATGGTCCAAAAATGGCCTCAAACTTTGAAAAAAATTGAAAAATCGTTAAATTTTTGGAAACGCTCTTTAATTTATCTTTTTTTCCAAAACTACTCAATGGATGTTTCTGACACTTCTGGTACAGAAAGTTAATTATCCAAAGAACTTCGTAAAGCTATCACTACAACGATCGTAAAACCGGAAGTAGTCGAAAAAATGTCCGATATTTTGAAAAAAATTATTTTTTTTACGAAAACCTTTTTTATTTATGAATATGTTTTGATGATATTTTACACAGGGTTAAAAATATCATCCTACTTGAGCAGAAATGAGAAAAAAAATTGTCTCGGTAATTTGCGTTAGCCGTCATCGGCTAATTTAGTTTTTCGTACCCAGAAAAATTATTTATTATTCGATTTGTATAAAACAAAGTTCATACGCTCCGTGGTCCCAATTGTAATTTTTTTTGTTACGGTGAAATTTTTCTGTCGGCAACGGAAGTGACGTAATATTAACAAAAACTACAATTTTGATCGTTCAGTACCACTTTTTAAAAGCAAATATTATTTTTTTTCAAAACTGATATAACTAAAAGGATGCACCCTGCAAAGGTGCACAAAATCCTTAGCTCAGATTTTTTAAATTCAATTTCATTTTCGGGCAATTTCGAATAAAATGTAAAATAAAGTGTAAAATTCAGTTATTTACAATTCATTCAGCGTCTTCATATTTTGAAATATTTATTTGTAATTTTCATAAACTCGTAGCAATAATCCAGACGAAGAGAATGTATGCGCAAATTAGTTTGTAATATGAGCAGTTGCCGAGAAATATGCAATTTTGCATGCATCACTTTTCACGTTATTTTGCCTATAAAAGAGTGAATTATTATTCGATTTGCAATATTTTTTTTCCATTTGATGCTTAATGCCAATTTGGACTAGGTCAAGCCAATTTTACATTTACACTGTGACCGGAAATGACGTCATTTGGGCAAAAACTGTATTTTTAACTTAAAAAAAAATATTTTATTCAAATGAGTCTGCCTTATAATATTTTTAAAATTATGATATTTGATTCCCATCAACGAATAGAATTAAGCCATACGACCATACGGATACCACAAAATGGTTTCTAACTTGTACGGTTACAGAGAAATAGGCGATCTTTTATAAGTCAATTTTCAAGGTTTTTGGTCTATAAAAGTGTCAATTATTATTCGATTTTTATCATTTTTTTACCATTTGATGCCTTATGCCATTTATGACTTCTATGAACTAAATTAACATTTTCAATATCTCCGAAAGTAATGTAATTTTTGCAAAAAACGTATTTTTAGCCTTCAAAACAAACATTTTTTTGAAGGGATTTATATTTATTATTCGTTTAACTTTATAACGTCTGACTCTAATGGGCAGTAAGATTGAATCAATACCATCATATTGATATCAAGAAAAGGCTTCTAGCATGTTTCCTTGTCGAATAATAGCCAATTTTCCCAGGGTCACTTTTAAGTTTTATACCTTCTTAATTTCAGTTTATGGGTTATAGGTTGATTATTTATTGCCCGATATGTATAAAACAAAGTTTGTATTTTGTATGTTGCGAATTTTCGACTTATTTTTCACCTATAAAAATTTCTTTCGGAACCGGAAGTGACGTAATTTTGCCATAATTTACAATTTTGACCGGTCTTTTCGCCAGCAAATATTACTTTTACATATGATAGAAGGTGTCACTGAAGCAAAACAATTAAAGTATAGTTTGGTAGCTCAATGGATCGGCTATGGTATAATGAACTTCCTGTATGATTCCTGAAAGCCGGTTCAGTGCTGCTTGCAGGTCTAGTTATTATTATTATTATTTACCGCGGGACCCAAGTTCTCCATGATCGAAAGCTGATATCGATCTGAAATCAACTTTTCTTTCGGGAAACCATGTGGTGGCTACTTGATAAAGTATTTTCGAAAATTCTGCGCATACCGGAAGTGGCAGATTTTTGTACGTTGTCAAAAAATTGAAAATTGGCCATAGTTTCGTCAATTCTTTACCCATTTTCAAACAAATGACATTTTCGGAAACCCTGAATCTTTTCCGAGCCAATAGCAATCTAAGATTTTGTAATTTCGAAACTTCGTCGCTGACTTCTAGCGTTCGAAAATTGAAAAATGTTGTTAAAGAGACAATTTTTTTCATTTTTCAAAATTTTCAAATTTGACTTACATTTTTTGATACCTTAAGTCTATCTGATTCCAGTAATATAAGTTTTATTCGGAGTTATCACCCTTTATTTTTCGATTTTTTTCGAATTTTCTACCTATTTTGTGAGCTCGGGTTTCTTTATATGGCCGAATTAGCGAATCTGAAACTTCTGAGGCATGAAGCCAAATGACCATTGCAAGGAATAAAGCAATTTCAACAATGATCCGTAGACCGGAAGTAGTCGAAATAATGTGCAATATTTTGAAAAAAATGCAAAAAATGGGTATTTTGGGGAAAAACGCGATTTCTCCGTCCGATATCTATGGATTAAACAAATTAGGGTACCATTGGACTGCACTAGGATTGTACTATCGTATGATACCCAATTCATACGGACACTATGATCAGGCAGCAAAATATGACACGCTGAAAATCACGAATTTTCTGATTTTTAGCATTTTTGGACGCCTGTATCTCGAAAACTTAACCGCAACTTTTTTTTAAATTTTTTCTATCGAGAGTCCTTTCGGGGGTATTTTGCATGAAGCCATCCAATAAGACTTTGAAATATCTGGAATAGGTGAAATAACGGACTGAAAATCGAAAAAAGTCGAAAAATCGTGAAATTTTGGAAAATGCTCTGCTATTTTTTTATTTTAAGAGATTTTCAAAAAAGGTTGTATATTCAGATAGCTGACATAATTATGATTCTAACGATGTATAATATGTATGTAGTTATTGAAATTTAATTTTCGATATTTTAAATTTTTTCCTTTTTTGGCACTTTTGAACATAGGATTTCTCAGGGACATTTTATCTGATCAGATAATGTAATATATCATTACAGAGCCCTGTGGCTATTTTAGTGCCCAAACCGGCTATTAAAACTATTCCGACAATAATAACCATACCGGAAGTATTCAAAAAAATTTTAAAAAAGGTTAAAAACATTGTCGCACTTGCGAAAAACTTGATTTCTCGCTTAGGTAATAGCGGACCAAAAGAACTAAAGTGTCGTTGGGTAGCTTTATTAATGGACCATCATATGGTATCTAAATAATACGATTTCGATGGTAAGGAAATAAATTATTGTATGCCAAAAATCTAGTATTTTCCGATTTTTTAACATTCTGAGACGCCCTTTTCTCGAAAATGACGCCTACGATTTTTCTGAAACTTTTCTTACTCATAGTCCTATCGGTTGTCTATATAGTGAATCCAAAATGAAAAGCATTGAAATAATGTAGGTGGTCCAAAAATGACATCAAACTTTGAAAAAAATTGAAAAATCGTAAAATTTTTGTAAACGCTCTTTAATTTATCTTTTTTTCCAAAACTACTCAATGGATGTTTCTGACACTTCTGGTACAGAAAGTTAAGTATCCAAAGAACTTCGTAAAGCTATCACGACAACGATCGTAAAACCGGAAGTAGTCGAAAAAATATTATTTTTCCATTTGATGCTTAGTGTCAATTTGTTCTAGGTCAAGCCAATTTTACAATTTCACTGTGACCGGAAATGACGTCACTTGGGCAAAAACTGTATTTTTTACCCAGAAAACTAATATTTTATTCAAATCAGTCTCCCTTATAATATTTTTAAAATTATGATATTTGATTCCCATCAACGAATAGAATGAAGCCATACGACCATACAGATACCACAAAATGGTTTCTAACTTGTACGGTTACAGAGAAATAGGCGATCTTCGATAAGTCACTTTTCAAGGTTTTTGGTCTATAAAAGTGTCAATTATTATTCGATTTTTATAATTTTTTTACCATTTGATACCTTATGCAATTTATGACTTCTATGAATCAAGTTAACATTTTCAATATCACTGGAAGTAATGCCATTTATGACTTCTATGAACTAAATTAACATTTTCAATATCACCGGAAGTAATGTAATTTTTTCAAAAAACGTATTTTGGCCTTATGTTTATTATTCGTTTAACTTTATAACGTCTGACTCTAATGGGCAGTAAGATTGAATAAATACCATCATATTGATATCAAGAAAAGGCTTCTAGCATGTTCCCTTGTCGAAAAATAGCCAATTGTCCCAGTGTCACTTTTAAGTTTTTTACCTTCTTAATTTCAGTTTATTGGTTATAGGTTAATTATTTATTGCCCGATATGTATAAAACAAAGTTTGTATTTTGTATGTTGCGAATTTTCGACTTATTTTTCACCTATAATAATTTCTTTCGGCACCGGAAGTGACGTAATTTTGCCATAATTTACAATTTTGAAAGGTCTTTTCGCCAGCAAATATTACTTTTACATATGATAGAGGGTGTCACTGAAGCAAAACAATTAAAGTTTGGTAGCTCAATGGATCGGCTAGGGTATAATAAACTTCCTGTATGATTCCTGAAAGCCGGTTCAGTGCTGCTTGCAGGTCTAGTTATTATTATTATTATTTACCGCGGGGGCCAAGTTCTCCATGATCGAAAGCAGATATCGATCTGAAATCAATTTTTCTTTCAGGAAACCATGTGGTGGCTACTTGATAAAGTATTTTCGAGAATTCTGCGCATACCGGAAGTGGCAGATCTTTGTACGTTGTCAAAAAATTGAAAATTGGCCATAGTTTCGTCAATTATTTACCCATTTTCAAACAAATGACATTTTCGGAAACCCTGAATCTTTTCCGAGCCAATAGCAATCTAAGATTTTGTAATTTCGAAACTTCGTCGCTGACTTCTAGCGTTCGAAAATTGAAAAATTTTGTTTAAGAGACAATTTTTGTCATTTTTCAAAATTTTCAAATTTGACCTACATTTTTGGATACCTGAAGTCCATCCGATTTCAGTAATATAAGTTTCATTCCGAGTTATCGCCCTTTATTTTTCGATTTTTTTCGAATTTTCTTCCCATTTTGTAAGCTCGGGTTTCGTTTTATGGTAGAATTGACGTTTCTGAAACTTCTGGAACGTGAAGTTATAGTCCAATACCAACGTATAAAGCAATTTCGACAAGAATCCTTAAACCGGAAGTGGTCGAAATAATGTGCAATATTTTGAAAAAAATGCAAAAAATGGATATTTTGGGAAAAAACGCGATTTCTCCGCCCGATATCAATGGATTAAAGAAATTAGGGTACCATTGGACTGCACTAGAATTGTGCTATCGTATGATACCCAACTCGTACGGATACGATGAGCAGGCAGCAAAATATGGCACGCTGAAAATCAAATATTTTCTGATTTGGAGCGTTTTTGGACGCCTGTATCTCGAAAACTTAACCGCAACTTTTTTTTTAATTTTTTCTATCGAGAGTCCTTTCGGAGGTATTTTGCATGAAGCCATCCAATAAGACTTTGAAATATCTGGAATAGGTGAAATAACGGACTGAAAATCGAAAAAAGTGGAAAAATCGTGAAATTTTGGAAAATGCTCTACTATTTTTTTTTTTTTCAGAGATTTTCAAAAAAAGATTGTATATTCAGATAGCTGACCTAATATCGATTCTAACGATGTATAATATGTATGTAGTTATTGAAATTTAATTTTCGATATTTTAAATTTTTTGCATTTTTGGCACTTTTGAACCTAGGATTTCTCAGGGGAATTTTATCTGATCAGATAATGTAATATATCATTACAGAGCCCTGTGGCTATTTTAGTGCCCAAACCGGTTATTAAAACTATACCGACAATAATAACCATACCGGAAGTATTCAAAAAATGAAAAAAAAAGGTTAAAAACATTGTCGCACTTGCGAAAAACTTGATTTCTCCCTTAGGTAATAGCGGACCAAAAGAACTAAAGTGTCGTTGGATAGCCCTATTAATGGACCATCATATGATATCTAAATAATACGATATTGATGGTAAGGAAATAAATTATTGTATGCCAAAAATCTAGTATTTTCCGATTTTTTAACATTCTGAGACGCCCTTTTCTCGAAAACGACACGGCAGATTTTTCTTAAACTTTTCTTACTCAAAGTCGTATCGGTTGTCTATATAGTGAATCCAAAATGAAAAGCATTGAAATAATATAGGTGGTCTAAAAATGGCATCAAACTTTGAAAAAAATTGAAAAATCGTTAAATTTTTGTAAACGCTCTTTAATTTATCTTTTTTTCAAAAACTGCTCAATGGATGTTTCTGACACTTCTGGTACAGAAAGTTAAGTATCCAAAGAACTTCGTAAAGCTATCGCGACAATGATCGTAAAACCGGAAGTAGTCGAAAAAATGTCCGATATTTCGAAAAAAAATACACAGGGTTAAAATATCATCGTACTTGAGCAGAAATGAGAAAAAAAATTGTCTCGGTAATTTGCGTTAGCCGCCATCGGCTAATTTAGTTTTTCGTACCCAGAAAAATTATTTATTGTTCGATTTGTATAAAACAAAGTTCATATGCTCCGTGGTCCCAATTGTAATTTTTTTTGTTACGGTGAAATTTTTCTGTCGGCAACGGAAGTGACGTAATATTAACTAAAACTACAATTTTGACAGTTCGGTACCACTTTTTGAAAGCAAATATTTTTTTTTTCAAAACTGATATAACTAAAAGGATGCACCCTGCAAAGATGCAGAAAATCCTTAGCTCAGATTTTTTAATTTCAATTTCATTTTCGGGCAATTTCGAATAAAATGTAAAATAAAGTGTAAAATTCAGTTATTTACAATTCATTCAGCGTCTTCATATTTTGAAATATTTATTTGTAATTTTCATAAACTCGTAGCAACTATCCAGACGAAGAGAATGTATGCGAAAATTAGTTTGTAATATGAGCAGTTGCCGAGAAATATGCAATTTTGCATGCATCACTTTTCACGTTATTTTGCCTATAAAAGAGTGAATTATTATTCGATTTGCAATATTTTTTTCCCATTTGATGCCTAATGCCAATTTGGACTAGGTCAAGCCAATTTTACATTTTCGTTGTGACCGGAAATGACGTCATTTGGGCAAAAACTGTATTTTTAACCCAAAAAACAAATATTTTATTCAAATGAGTCTGCCTTATAATATTTTTAAAATTATGATATTTGATTCCCATCAACGAATAGAATGAAGCCATACGACCATACAGATACCACAAAATGGTTTCTAACTTGTATGGTTACAGAGAAATAGGCGATCTTCTATAAGTCACTTTTCAAGGTTTTTGGTCTCTAAAAGTGTCAATTATTATTCGATTTTTATAATTTTTTTACCATTCGATGCCTTATGCCATTTATGACTTCTATGAACTAAGTTAACATTTTCAATATCACCGGAAGTAATGTAATTTTTGCAAAAAAACGTATTTTTAGCCTTCAAAACAAACATTTTTTTGAACGGATTTATATTTATTATTCGTTTAACTTGATAACGTCTGACTCTAATGGGCAGTAAGATTGAATCAATACCATCATATTGATATCAAGAAAAGGCTTCTGGCATGTTCCCTTGTCGAATAATAGCCAATTTTCCCAGGGTCACTTTTAAGTTTTTTACCTTCTTAATTTCAGTTTATGGGTTATAGGGTAATTATTTATTGCCCGATATGTATAAAACAAAGTTTGTATTTTGTGTGTTGCGAATTTTCGACTTATTTTTCACCTATAAAAATTTCTTTCGGTACCGGAAGTGACGTAATTTTGCTATAATTTACAATTTTGACCGGTCTTTTCGCCAGCAAATATTACTTTTACATATGATAGAGGGTGTCACTGAAGCAAAACAACTAAAGTATAGTTTGGTAGCTCAATGGATCGGCTATGGTATAATAAACTTCCTGTATGATTCCTGAAAGCCGGTTCAGTGCTGCTTGCAGGTCTAGTTATTATTTATTATTATTATTTACCGCGAGGGCCTAGATCTCCATGATCGAAAACAGATATCGATCTGGAATCAGATTTTCTATTGGGAAACCATGTGGTGGCTACTTGATAAAATATTTTTGAAATTTCTGCGCATACCGGAAGTGACCGAAATTTGTACGTTATCTAAAAATTGAAAATCGGCCATAGTTTCGTCAATTCTTTATCCATTTTCAAACAAATTACATTTTTGGAATCCCTGAATCTTTTCTGAGACAATCTATTCTGAGACATTTTTCAATTTCGAACATTCGTCTATGACTTTTATCGTTTGAAAATTGAAAAGATGTTGTTTACGAGCCAATTTTTGTTATTTTTAAAAATTTTCAAATTTGACCTACATTTTTGGATACCTGAAGTCCATCCGATTCCAGTAATATAAGTTCCATTCAGAGTTATCGCCCTTTATTTTTCGATTTTTTTCGAATTTTCATCCCAATTTGTGAGCTCCGGTTTCGGTTTATGGCAGAATTGACGTTTCTGAAACTTCTGGAACATGAAGTTATAGTCCAATACCAACTTATAAAGCAATTTCGACAAGAATCCTTAAACCGGAAGTGGTCGAAATAATGGGCAATATTTTGAAAAAAATGCAAAAAATGGATATTTTGGGAAAAAACGCGATTTCTCCGCCCGATATCAATGGATTAAAGAAATTAGGGCACCATTGGACTGCACTAGGATTGTACTATCGTATGATACCCAATTCATACGGATACTATGATCAGGAAGCAAAATATGGCACGCTGAAAATCACGAATTTTCTGATTTTTAGCATTTTTGGACGCCTGTATCTCGAAAACTTAACCTACAATTTTTTTTTAATTTTTTCTATCGAGAGTCCTTTTGGAGGTATTTTGCATGAAGCCAACCAATAAGACTTTGAAATGTCTGGAATAGAATAAAAAAGGGACTGAAAATCGAAAAAAGTCGAAAAATCGTGAAATTTTGAAAAATGCTCTACTATTTTTTTATTTTAAGAGATTTTTTAAAAAAGGTTGTATATTCAGATAGGTGACCTAATTACGATTCTAACGATGTATAATATGTATGTAATTATTGAAATTTGATTTTCGATATTTTAAATTTTTTGCATTTTTGGGACTTTTGAACATAGGATTTCTCAGGGGCATTTTATCTGATCAGATAATGTAATATATCATTACAGAGCCCTGTGGCTATTTTAGCGCCCAAACCGACTATTAAAACTATTCCGACAATAATAACCATACCGGGAGTATTCAAAAAATGAAAAAAAAGGTTAAAAATATTGTCGCACTTGCGAAAAACTTGATTGCTCACTTAGGTAATAGCGGACCAAAAGAACTAAAGTGTCGTTGGATAGCCCTATTAATGGACCACCATATGGTATCTAAATAATACGATTTCGATGGTAAGGAAATAAATTATTGTATGCCAAAAATCTAGTATTTTCCGATTTTTTAACATTCTGAGACGCCCTTTTCTCGAAAACGACGACGCAGATTTTTCTTAAACTTTTCTTACTCAAAGTCCTATCGGTTGTCTATAAAGTGAATCCAAAATGAAAAGAATTGAAATAATATAGGTGGTCCAAAAATGGCATCAAACTTTAAAAAAAAATTGAAAAATCATTAAATTTTTGTAAACGCTCTTTAATTTATCTTTTTTTCCAAAACTACTCAATGGATGTTTCTGACACTTCTGGTACAGAAAGTTAAGTATCGAAAGAACTTCGTAAAGCTATCGCGACAATGATCGTAAAACCGGAAGTAGTCAAACAAATGTCCGATATTTTGAAAAAAAATAATTTTTTTACGAATACCTTTTTTATTTATGAATATATTTTGATGGTATTTTACACAGGGTTAAAATATCATCGTACTTGAGCAGAAATGAGAAAAAAAATTGTCAGGGTAATTTGCGTTAGCCGCCATCGGCTAATTTAGTTTTTCGTACCCAGAAAAATTATTTATTGTTCGATTTGTATAAAACAAAGTTCATATGCTCCGTGGTCCCAATTGTAATTTTTTTTGTTACGGTAAAATTTTTCTGTCGGCAACGAAAGTGACGTAATATTAACAAAAACTACAATTTTGACAGTTCGGTACCACTTTTTGAAAGCAAATATTTTTTTTTTCAAAACTGATATAACTAAAAGGATGCACCCTGCAAAGATGCACAAAATCCTTAGCTCAGATTTTTTAATTTCAATTTCATTTTCGGGCAATTTCGAATAAAATGTAAAATAAAGTGTAAAATTCAGTTATTTACAATTCATTCAGCGTCTTCATATTTTGAAATATTTATTTGTAATTTTCATAAACTCGTAGCAATAATCCAGACGAAGAGAATGTATGCGAAAATTAGTTTGTAATATGAGCAGTTGCCAAGAAATATGCAATTTTGCATGCATCACTTTTCACGTTATTTTGCCTATAAAAGAGTGAATTATCATTCG
This sequence comes from Patella depressa, assembly GCA_948474765.1. Taxonomy (NCBI): domain Eukaryota; kingdom Metazoa; phylum Mollusca; class Gastropoda; family Patellidae; genus Patella; species Patella depressa. The sequence continues at coordinate 74,260,349 of OX419715.1, forward strand.
ATTTGCAATATTTTTTTTCCATTTGATGCCTAATGCCAATTTGGACTAGGTCAAGTCAATTTTACATTTTCACTGTGACCGGAAATGACGTCATTTGGGCAAAAACTGTATTTTTAACCCAAAAAACAAATATTTTATTCAAATGAGTCTGCCTTATAATATTTTTAAAATTATGATATTTGATTCCCATCAACGAATAGAATGAAGCCATACGACCATACAGATACCACAAAATGGTTTCTAACTTGTATGGTTACAGAGAAATAGGCGATCTTCTATAAGTCACTTTTCAAGGTTTTTGGTCTATAAAAGTCTCAATTATTATTCGATTTTTATAATTTTTTTACCATTTGATGCCTTATGCCATTTATGGCTTCTATGAACTAAGTTAACATTTTCAATATCACCGGAAGTAATGTAATTTTTGCAAAAAACGTATTTTTAGCCTTCAAAACAAACATTTTTTTGAAGGGATTTATATTTATTATTCGTTTAACTTGATAACGTCTGACTCTAATGGGCAGTAAGATTGAATCAATACCATCATATTGATATCAAAAAAGCCTTCTAGCATGTTCCCTTGTCGAATAATAGCCAATTTTCCCAGGGTCACTTTTAAGTTTTTTACCTTCTTAATTTCAGTTTAAGGGTTATAGGGTAATTATTTATTGCCCAATATGTATAAAACAAAGTTTGTATTTTGTGTGTTGCGAATTTTCGACTTATTTTTCACCTATAAAAATATCTTTCGGTACCGGAAGTGACATAATTTTGCCATAATTTACAATTTTGACCGGTCTTTTCGCCAGCAAATATTACTTTTACATATGATAGAGGGTGTCGCTGAAGCAAAACAACTAAAGTATAGTTTGGTAGCTCAATGGATCGGCTATGGTATAAGAAACTTCCTGTATGATTCCTGAAAGCCGGTTCAGTGCTGCTTGCAGGTCTAGTTATTATTATTATTATTATTCAGATTCCAATTTGAATAGATCTCAGCAACTACGTGTCGCATCGTTACGATTTCTTCGGGTTTACTGGGAAAGTGGGTGTGACTTAGAGGATAAAGCTATTTTGAACGTTCTGCGACAATGCGAAATGTCCGAAATCACCGAAGTTATCGTTTTTGAAAATATTGCAGTAATTTTAACAATAATCATTGGATTTTAACTTTCGATACATTTTGGCATAGCCTGAAACAGGGCACATAGCTACGCTACTTTCGATTTTTGATTTTCGGCAAATCTTCGAAGATATTAGGCGCCAAATTTTGAAAATTTAAAATTTTACAAAAAACTTTTTTATTTATGAATATTTTTTAGTCGTATTGTGCACAGAATTAAAGAGTCATCTGACTAGTGCAAAAATGTTAAAAAAATTTGTCTCAGTAATTTTCCTTGGCCGCCATTGGCTAATTCAGTTTTTCAGTCCTAGATTAATTTTTTATTGTTCGATTTGTATAAAACAAAGTTCATATGCTTCGCTGTCACAATTGTCATTTTTTTTGTTACCAATAATGTTATCTGTCGGCACCGGAAGTGGCATAATTTTACCAAAAACTACAATTTTGACAGTTATTTTCCTATTTCGAAAACAAATATTATTTTTTTGAAAAATTATATGACTCAAAGAGTGTGTCTTTTCAAGGCGCAAAAAATGTAGGAAGCAGTTTTTTTAATTTCGATTTCATTTTCGAGCAAATTCGATTAAGAGGGTAAAAATGGTGTAAAATTGGCCTATTTACAACCTATTCAGGCTTTTCAGATTTTAAAATATTTCTTCGTAACATTTATAAACTTGTAGCTATAATCCATACGAAGAAAATGTATGTTAAAATTCGTTTGTAATATAAGCAGTTACCAAGAAATGGGCAGTTCTGTACAAGTCACTGTTTTCGTTATTTTGCCTGTAAAATAGTCAATTATGATTGGATTTACATAAAAGTGACATCATTTGATTCAAAAAGCACGTAGCGTCATATCAAGTTGATTACAATTTAAAATTGACACCGGAAGTGACATCATTTGGTCAAAAAATGCATTTTAAACTTTTTAAATCAATGTTTTATTCAACCAAGAATAACTTAATATGTATTAATAATTTTAACTTTTGGTTTAAATTCACATATAAACAAAACTCAAATGGTCATATAGATATCATAAAATGGTTTCTAACTTATTCGGTTGCCGAGAAATAGACGGTTTTCTACAGGTCACTTTTGAAGGTTTCGGGGCCATAAAAGGGTCAATTATTATTCGATTTTCATAAACGTCACACCATGTTATACCTAATGCCATTTGGGATTTCATACAAGTAATTTAAGATTTTCATTATCACCGGAAGTAACGTCATTTTGGCAAAAACTGTATTTTTAGCCTCCAAAACAGATATTTTATTCAAATGAGTCTGTTTTGAAATCTTTTTCAAATTATGGTATTTGATGCCAATCAACAAATAGAATGAACCCATACGATCATACAGATACCACAAAATGGTTTCTAACTTGTACGGTTGCAGAGAAATAGCCGATTTTCTACAAGTCACTTTTCAAGATTTTTGGTCTTTAAAAGTGGCAATTATTATTCGATTTACATAAAATTTTCACTATATGATATCGTATGCCATTTCTGATTTCATAAGACTAATTGAACATTTGCATTAACACCGGGAGTAATTTAATTTTGTCAAGATCATTTACAAGTAACAAATGTATAAAATGAATTGATATTGCTGGATTTTGTTGATTCTGCGTCCATTTTATTTGTGTGCAATGTTAATTTGGAAACCTGTTTAGTGGTTTCGCTGGTACCGGAAGTGACATATGTTCAAGGGTAACTTGGCACCGGAAGTGACATGTTTAAGGGTAACATGGCACCAGTGAAACCCGTCATTCCTGCATGCAGGTCTAGTTATTATTATTATTATTATTCAGATTCCAATTTGAGTAGATCTCAGCAACTACGTGTCGCATCGTTACGATTTCTTCGGTTTTACTGGGAAAGTGGGTGTGACTTAGAGGATAAAGCTATTTTGAACGTTCTGCGACAATGCGAAATGTCCGAAATCACCGAAGTTATCGCTTTTGAAAATATTGCAGTAATTTTAACAATAATCATTGGATTTTAACTTTCGATACATTTTGGCATAGTCTGAGACAGGGCACATAGCTACGCTACTTTCGATTTTTGATTTTCGGCAAATCTTCGAAGATATTAGGCGCCAAATTTCGAAAATTTAAAATTTTACAAAAAACTTTTTTATTTATGAATATTTTTTAGTCGTATTGTGCACAGAATTAAAGAGTCATCTGACTAGCGCAAAAATGTTAAAAATTTTTGTCTCAGTAATTTTCCTTGGCCGCCATTGGCTAATTCAGTTTTTCAGTCCTAGATTAATTTTTTATTGTTCGATTTGTATAAAACAAAGTTCATATGCTTCGTTGTCTCAATTGTCATTTTCTTTATTACCGAAAGTGTTATCTGTCGGCACCGGAAGTGGCATAATTTTACCAAAAACTACAATTTTGACAGTTTTTTACGATCTTCAAAAACAAATATTATTTTTTTGAAAAATTATATGACTCAAAGAGTGTGTCCTTTCAAGGCGCAAAAAATGGCGGAAGCAGTTTTTTTAATTTCTATTTCATTTTCTAGCAAATTGGATTAAGGGGTGAAAAAAGGCGTAAAATTGACCTATTTACAACCCATTCAGGCTTTTCAGATTTTAAAATATTTTTACATAACTTTTATAAACTTGTAGCTATAATCCATACGAAGAGAATGTATGTAAAAATTAGTTTGTAATATAAGCAGTTGCCGAGAAAAGGGCAGTTTTGCATAAGTCACTGTTTTCGCAATATTGCCTGTAAAATAGTCAATTATTAATGGATATTCACAAAAGTGACATCATTTGATTCAGAAAGCAAGTGTGCGTTATATCATGTTGATTACTAAAATTGACACCGGAAGTGACGTCATTTAGTCAAAAACTCAATTTTTAACTTTTGAAATCGATATTTTTTTCAACCAAGAATTATGTCACATATAATAATAAAATCAACTTTTGGTTTAAATTCACATATTAACAAAACTCATACGGTCAAAAAGATATCATAAGATTGTTTCTAACTTGTTCGGTTGCCGAGATATAGGCGATTTTCTAAAAGTCACTTTTGAAGGTTTTTGGCCCATAAAAGTGTTAATTATTATTCGATTTTCATAAAATTTTCACCCTTTGAAGCCTAATGTCATAGACGATGTTATAAAACTAATTTAACGTTTTCATTATCACCGGAAGTAACGTCATTTTTGCAAAAAACTGTATTTTAAGCCTTCAAAACAGATATTTCATTCAAATGAGTCTGATTTGTAATGTTTATACAATTATGATATTTGATTCCAATCAACAAATAGATTAAACCCATACGGTCATATAAATACCAAAAAATGGTTTCTAACTTGTACGGTTGCCGAGAAATAGACGATTTTCTACACGTCACTTTTCAAGGTTTTTGGTCTATAAAAGTGGCAATTATTATTCGATTTACATAAAATTTTCACCATGAGATGCCTTATGCCATTTCTGATTTCATAAAACTAATGGAACATTTACATTATCACCGGAAGTACTGTAATTTTGTCAGGATCAATTACATGTAACAAATGTATAAAATGAAATGATATTGCTGGGTTTGTTTGTTTCTGTTTCCATTTTATTTGATGTGTGCAATGCTTATGTGGAAACCTGTATATTGGTTTCATTGGTACCGGAAGTGACATATGTTCAAGGGTAACGTGGCACCGAAAGTGACACAAGTTCAAGTTCAAAGGTAACATGGCACCAGTGAAACCCGTCATTCCTGCATGCAGGTCTAGTTTGTTATGTTATTTATAATCGGTATTTTACCTTATAAAACATTATGTCTTAAAGTAGCTACACGAATTATTTGTCAATCAAAATCAACAGTGATACTGCGATCTTACCGGGAAAAGATGGGCTTTTGATATCCAATAATTATGAGAAAAAAATACCATTGGTACACGAATCGTGTACCATAATGCGTTCAAAACCCTAGTTCCAGCAAGGAACTCGAGGAACAAGGCTAGAAACATGGCACAAAATCAAACGACGCATGTAGACTGGAATAACCAGACGCTAGAAATTTGTATTCGAATTAATTGATTGGATATTAGAGTAAAAACGGAAACCATTGGTTTGAATGTAAATCAATGTATATACATCCATATTACAGTATTATATGCGTTGCGACCCACTTGTGTCAATTTCTAGGTCCCAAATGTTAGCGATTTAGCTCCTTTAAAAGCCATCAGCTTGATGCTTAGAAATTATGTCGTTAATTGTATTAATATTTTTGAGATTAACCAAAATCAATAGTAAAACTTTCAACAGAACTACCGCAAATAGACTCATTTTTGGGAAATTTCTTTTAGTTTCATTATGATTTATATTTATTGGTCTCGTTTTATGAAATCATGCTTTGACGATGCCCAGGGGAGTTTTTACATTATATACAATTGGCGACTCTAAAACATTTTATAATGGGTTTCAAGGAGTTCGTCAAACACTGGTATTTTCGATGATTAAAATGTTGAGGTTTTTCCTTTGGTGCATCCAAATAAACACAATAACCACATTTATTCCCTATTTCAGCAACGAACTGAATAATTTGTATTAATTGATTTTTTTTTCAGAGTGGATTCCAATGAATGAAGAAACTTGCAGCTACATTATGGGAGATGAGATAAACAGCTGGTTGTTCTCGCTATAAAAGTTAAAATATAGATAATGTAAAGGGAATTTGCTGAAAATTTCAGTCAAATTGATCCACCCTGAACAGAGTATTTAGCGATTGAATTTTGGGCCTAGCCTCGACCATTATTACTAAAGTCACTAAAATAAAAAAAAACATAGTCTCTGTTTTCCATTTTTTTAGTTAATTAGAAGCAGCAGACTGGGTTCTAATCCAGTAAATACCGCAGGCTAGCGATATCGAGTGTGGATTATGGTCTGGATAAGTTAATGTCTTATTAATAGTTTTTAAAACCTAACAATAGATCTGCTATTTGCAGATTTAGCTCTTGCATAATGTATGTTTAACACACACTGCAGATATATAAATGCTTTGTTTAAAATTATGTTTGATTTAAAGAAAACAACACATTCCGAAATACATGACCAATTAACAGACCCTGGAACACTGTTTATTTTTACTATGTTTTATATCTTTATAATATCCATAATACATCGGTTATACACACAGCTATGACATTAAATATAAGCTTGACATAAGTTCTTTCTTATCCCACAGCTTGAGTTGTGCGGCGTTACACTTTTCTTTTTACGCCTACATAATGATCTTCCCCGGCCGGTAAGCCGGATGATGTCTAAAGGGAAATTTAACCTCGCTCTTTCTTATGAAGAAAGTGTAGTTGTGTCAGCTCTTAAGGTGATTACCGTTTTGGGGTAATTGTTTCGTATGAGCACCGTTCTACGTCAAAAGTATTCTATTCGAATCTGTGCACCAGATGCCTAGGTAATATTTACCTACTTTCTGCAATTAATGATGGCAGGAAATGTCTGTGAGTTTGTCTTAAGATACTTGAAACTTGCAAAACACTTACTTAGCCCAGTTCTCGATGTCACCCATTTGTTAAACCACTTCAATATATTAAACAGAACACATTTCATAAATGCATAGAACTGAAATAACCCTTACAGTATTACAAATATAGAACACATTAAAGGAGAATTATGTAAGATTTAGATGAGAGCTGGTCGTTCTCGCTATAATATTTAAAACAAAATAGATAATGCAAAATGAAATATTTAAAATCTCATTCAAATTACTTCATTTTGGGCAAACTTATCAATGGTTTTTGTTTTGACAAGACGTGTGCATTCTCCCACCAAAAGGCAACGCCTAGCTTTTCCATTTTTATATTAAATCATTGTATAAGCGAACCGTGCTAATCTACTTAAAATAGGAACCACCCGATGACATCGAACACTGATTATGGTCTCGTCATGTTAATAAATGTCCAATCTATAAATTTCAGATTTAGCTTTTACATAATGCCTCTTCAGCAAGTCGGCATTTTAAAAATGAAAATGCTCAATGTTTGTGCCTTCCTCGGCTCGGTTGTATATTTCCAGTTTTGTAAATACTTTTCTATATTTTCTACATCCTAGTTCTGTTAATTCACTTCACATATTCCAAAATTGAACAACATATATATTGGACGATCGTTAGGTTTTGTGGGCATTTTTGTTCTCTATCGAACATAAATCGCCTCCACAAATATGTTCGAAAATCGTTAGTGTTTGGTTGAGGGACTTCTTTACAGTTATAATAATTCCATGCTCGACTTTTCATTCTTATTTCTTCCTGTTATGGATGTCCTGTAAACTGACGAAACGATATGGCTATTCTATATCAAGTGCTCATGTCTAGAAGCTAGCACTGATACTTATTGGCCTTGGATTCTGAAATCCAAGTACTCACTATTAGCCCCACGAGTATTGTTATGCTTACCCATTCGTGAATATCCGATACCACTTCTTATCTCGGCGTACAAAGTGAACAAACTTTTCTTGTACTTTTGGATATCTACATTAGTAAGAATGTTCTATAGCATACACGAGGAATTGTACAGAATCCTGAATAAAACAAATGCACTGGATCCCGACAAGAAATATATGGACACAATTAAACCTTTTTACAAGATAATTCTAAAATATAATCCATAGGACAGTTTATTGTACGAATAGACATGTACCTCACTGTAACTGTGACGTTATATGACCATTGAAACCGCGGCCCTTGTCCGACAACAGTTCCAGCACCAACCACCATCCTATTATTTGCCCAATGAAAGTAAAATGGTTTGAATCTGCTCTCTTCTGGAATTAAAGCTGGATCGGTTGTAGTGCTTCTGGGATCGTTAAAATGTTGACCCCGTATTACTGTTTTATTTCCATGTGCCCCAAAGTTTACTTCATAAACCAAACTAGACGTATTCGCTGATTGGAAAAAACCAAAAACTCCACTTCTGCAAGTTTTCAGAAACACAACTTTAGATTCTTGATTTTCGACATTGTAAAAAGTCCCATCATATGCTAACCGTTTTGGTGCATGTAAAATTTCGTTTGTGGTGAAATGAACTGCATAGGTCAAAATAAGGATTTGGAAACCCTTGCCCAGCTTCATTTTATAGGCGTCTTATTCTGTGATCTAACTCAACAATATGTGATTTCTAGCCCGGATCGATAAAATCCAGGTTACTGATAGAAAGATAATATTTATTGATTTTCGACCGGGAAAGGGTATGCTATAAATTTGAATTTATCTATATGAATGATATTCGATGAAAGTTCTGAAGCGAAACACAGATATACAGTTTTATCTATTAAGCATGGCAAGGTGAATAAGATTACTTTCAAATGGAATGGTATTCTTATATTTAATAGCAATAATGAGGCTAATAAGTATCAATAGCTTTTGGTGATGGGCGCGGGAATCAGATTGAAATGTTGGGCGATATTACTATCGTAATAAATAGCAATCAATATGAGGTAGATAAAGAAATTACACCCAAATTCACCGAAATGAACCCGTGCCCTTGCCTCCACGGTAAAGATTAAAGGAACTAAATCTGTATCCTTTGGCACATAAAAAATATACGCGTGTCTGTTTTTACTGTATTTTCTAACTAGTTAAGTTGTACTCTTTTGCCCGGGCAAACAAAATTTCCCCCATAACACACTGTATGGCGTATACCCGTCTTCCATTAGCCCAGGTACGGTGTAGAAGAGTAGGACGTTAAACCACATTTCATTCATTCATTCATGGAGGTCGCGGGTTCGATCAGGTGTTTGCCGAGAGGTTTCATCGGGATTTCCCAGCGTGGTTTCCCCTTGTCAGCGATCTAGTTCAGATGGGACGAAAAACCGAGGTCCCGTATACATATAGAAGTGCACAAAAAATATCCCTTGGCAGTTAAAATTCGATATAAGAATGGGCCGTCAAAATGTCTCTCCTAGCATACTGCGGCGTATGCCTGACTTTATTAGTCCATTTTTAAGTGAACGAACGCGTCCACCATACTATAACTTGAGAAAACCCATAATCCCAGGATTAGCAATTATCAATCATACTTGGTCTATGGGGTACTTCAATGCAACAAGACCTCTCACGATGTGGTGAACGTTTTTTGAAATGACAAATTTCGGTTTAATTGGAAACTCTTTCTGGTCATTATTTTTCATATTTCGGCCAATTGTTTACCGTAATTTTACAACGTTTCTACTCGATATTGGTCAATGATAGGTCTAGTAGTCGACTTGAATTCCTGCAGTCGTTTGGAAATGAATGAATCGTGTGGAATTTTGTGTAAGTTACCTTAAAGTGATCATTTTACATATGTCGAAAACATATATGCCATCCTAAAACGCGTCTAGCCACTTCTTGAAGGGTCTGACATAGAACTGCTGGATGTATATGTCAGAAGAAAAAAGAAAACTGGCAGCCACTGAACCCACAAGTTACAATATTCTGAAAATGTGTAAAACAGTATTTTCCATGCGATTCGACTTTAACCGATGACCGACGATCATCTTCAAGAAATGAAATGACCGTTGATTAACAATATTAGTTCTATATTTTTGTATTTGAACGTTCGTCGTGCTTATTAAATTATTTTACTTAAAAATCATACAGTTTTAGAGACAAAATAGTACCTTAACTAGGATGCCCCACCATAAATAGATATCTCCAAATAGCTCAACAATTACACCCCAATATTTTTTCGTCCATAACATCCAGACACTTTTGAGTAAAAGATAGGTTACGTGCCCTTGTTTTGAAATTAGTCTCACTTAACCAGCCTATCGAACATTTTCCGTCTGATTGACAGGCCTGGATAATCAAGACTACTTTTTTATGAAACATGACAGAAAGCTGGAAGAAGAAATTGAATTTAGAAATAACACACGGTGGGAGACTCGACAATTGTTTTACGAACCTTGAAAAAGTAAAATGAAACTACTGCTGGTATCATGTTCGTGTCCAACCCGAGTTATTCAGAGATATCATTTGTAATGAACCAAAATATGCCACTCCTAACGGTCTTGTTAAGAAAGTGTTAACTGAATGGGACTCTTTGCACTTAGAAGACGGTGTGCTGTACCTAAAACAGAATAAACTGGGTGATATTGAAGTCAGTCATGCTGTAGTGCCGCATGATCTTCCAACCGGGGATCACCTCGGTATAGGGAAGACCACAGAAAAGATCAAGCAAGCCTATTACTGGCCTGGACTTAAGAGTGATGTACAAAATTATACACATTCGTGAAAAGAATGTGCATCCATTAAATTGCGAACGAGGAACGCGCCCATGAGCTCGTATACGGCTGGGGCACCTTTTGAGCGTTAAGTTATTGATATTGTGGGACGTATTGATCCTCCAACTCGGGAAGGAAAAAGATTACATATTAGTCGTGTGCGATTACTTTACACAATTTGCAGATGTTTTTCCAATTACGAATATTAAAGCTAAAACTGTAGCAAAGGTCCTGGTAGAAACGTTTTGGCTTTAGTTTGGTATTCCGCGCAAAATACACAGTGACCAGGGGAAGCAGTTTAAGAGTTCCCTGTTTCAGGAAATGTGTAGCCTACTCGGTATTCATAAAACACGTACAACGCCGTATCGACCCCAATCGAATGGACAAGTTGAACGACTTCGTAAATTTACACAAAGATTAGATGGGTATAATAGCGATAGTGACGAGGACGACAATGACGATCTGGACATCCAAGGTTTTTTCACCTCGCATGACCAAGCGTGGTAGATATGAGGGGGGATTTGACTCAAAAGTCAGTGCTATGTTGTTAGTTCTATTACATGTCTCGTGTTGCAAATGTTTAATGTTGGGTGTAAATTAGACAAAGTCAAATGTAAAAAAATCTTACGCCGTGTAACTTGACATCTAAGTTTTGTCATTTAACATTTCACATTAGACATTTCACAACAAACCTAAGTCCATCTACCCAGAACTCTGACATCGCGCTATGTATTGTAATCTTCAACATATGTCTTTTGCATCGCAACACAGAACAGGTAATGGAATCAGATATGCAAATTAGTTCACACGGCACCAAATTTTAATCACGTGAGATCTCGCGCGAAGAACAAATAACGGTCAAGCATGGAACCAATGACGTATGCACTGATGTTTAAATACTAATACTGCTGATATCCCGCACCTTACCCCAATGGCTTATACAGTGTCTTATCGTTCCTACTAGTCTGTAATATAGGTCATCAAGGCTATATATTATTACGCTTATACATTGTATTGTATACATGATGTTTATATAATAAACAGTATGTCCGTTCCATGTATCTGAAAACAGCCATATACAGAATATTTGTCTGATTAGATAAATCCACTGTGACCCTCATCCTCTAATAATCAAATAGAAATAAAAGAAAACATTGTTATGTAACTGAATTAAGTAATTTTAATTTCTTAGACTGAATCTTCCAAGACATTCATTCATGTACCATTAATGAAATTCTATTTTGAAAAATGCTTATAAATACGGCAAAGAACGGAATTGAATAAATGCTGATACAGAGCTATATATCAAAAACTGATTAATACGTGAAAGTCGGGTTTTTTTCTTCTACTTTTCGGTAAAACACCTTGTCCAAACGTACAACTCGGAACTGTTAAAGTAATGCAATGAAAACAAAATTAAATACTGTAATGATTACATTTAAGTCTCCAAATGAGTCGAAAAAATCGAACTGCCGACAGCCAAGAATGCTTGGCCCAAGTCCCGAGTCTATCAAATACAGTTTGAAGAAGAGTAGGCGAGACCTATGTGATATACTATAAAAATGTGATTTAGTTCATCAATCTTCCACCAAAAGCCCCCAATTTTTGTCAAGAGAGATAGAGAGAAATGTGGTTTACGTCCATTCGATACTAGGTCATTTTGGGACAAACATATGGTACAATTTAATTTCAATAATTAGCTTGTCCGTAGGATTCTTTAGAAATGGGACGAAACCAGAGGACACGGAGAAGAACCATGAGGTTAAGCTGGCAACCCCACTCCTTGTCACTCAACCCAATGACAAACCTTATGATCTAAAGTACACACGTTAGACCACTCGACATCCCAACCTCCAAAAAATATTAACAGATAAAAAAAAACGAAAACCCGAGTTTTCCTGTGCCGAAAACTTTTTTTCCAGGATTTAGATAAAATGTCGAGTCGAAATCTAGAATTCAGAACTGTTAAAACTCATGAAATCATTTCCGGGTTTTCGGTATGGCCGATTTGGACTGTGTAGGAAGTTGACTGCGGGATTTAAATACATGTAGGAGAGAGAGAGAGATGGGGTTTAACGTCCACTCAACGCAACTAAATTCTTCGTAAGAAATTCTGTGATTTCTACGAAAAATATCTCGGGTTATATGTGGAAGCCGAGACATTTTCCTTTCCTTTTATACTTTCACTTTATGCTAAAAACAAATCCTAAAATCAGCATCTGGTTGAAGGTTTCATGTTGGGGAATTAACATATCATGTGATGAACTAATTTGCATATTGGCCGATTTCATTACTTGTTCTGTGTTGCGATGTAAAAGTGAAATGTTGAAGGTTACAATACATAGTGCGCGTGTCATATGAGAAGATGTAAGAGTTTAAAAGTTCTGGGTAGATGGCTTGTCGTGATATGTCTAGTGTGAAATGTTTAATGATAAAAAGTAGATGTCAATTTACACGATGTATTTGTCAGTATTACAGGATGTTTTACTAGTGACTTTGTTCATTTTACACCTAACATTAAACATTTGCAACATTGGACATGTAATAGCACTAACAACATAGTATTGACTTTTGAGTCAAATCCCCCCTCATTGGTAGAAAGGTTGTGAGACCGTCGTACCTTGACGCTTACTTGGTGTCCGTTTCTTTATCTACAGGTAACATGGCATCCTCTTCGACCCCGAGACCCTTCACTTGCCTACTTTGTAAAGATGCCCAGTTTATGCGACATACATTGCGCTAGCAAATCCCACAAACTAAGTGAGCTGGAGATTGAAAAGGAGAAGCGTGAACAGAGTACAGTTAAGTCCGTAGTGGTTAAGAAGAGCGAGCCACCAGCAAGTCAAAACCGCACGTTCGTGGTGTCCCCGTTACGTCTTAACATAAATAGGGTCACCTTACTACAGGAAAAGAACAGTGACTATGGGGATGAACCAAAGTTAAATTTTTCATTACATTCAGACGTCAGTTCGGAGGAGAGAGAAATGGGGTTTAACGTCCACTCAACACAAACTAGGTCATTTCAGGACTAACATATGGTTTACTTTTATTTCAATAATTCGCTTGCGCGTAGGGGTCTTTAGCAGTGGGAGGAAACCAAAGTTAAATTTTTCATTACATTCAGACGTCAGTTCGGAGGAGAGAGAAATGGGGTTTAACGTCCACTCAACACAAACTAGGTCATTTCAGGACTAACATATGGTTTACTTTTATTTCAATAATTCGCTTGCGCGTAGGGGTCTTTAGCAGTGGGAGGAAACCAGAGTGCCCTGAGGAAACCCACGAGGTTGAGAAGGCGCCCCTATCTCCATGCCACATACGCTCACGCCAGGGCTCGAAACCACAGCCGCAAGCCAGAGGTGACCGGCCAGCTAGAGGTCGAAGCGCGGCACTCTAGACCACTAGGCCATCCCAACCCCCCGTCAGTTCGGAGGAAGAGGGGGAGGTGATTGAACGGGGTGTACCGAAAGTTGAGGGCGAGAGTATGCCAGCAGACAGGCCCAGAGGGACAGTGAAGTTAGTGAGTAAAGTGAGGAGGATTACGACAACTGAAGCGAAACTGGAGGACGGTAAAGTAAGGAGAGTGGTAATTGAGGAGGAGTGGGAGACTGAAGTGAAAGAATACCAGGAGGCAATGGAATTGTTGCGAGTAAAGAGGCTGTAATGCAAAATAATTCTCTTTGACCAACTGTGATTTGTGGAGGCATAGCAGTTTATTTTAAACCAAGATTTAAAGACTACATTTCAGTGATATCAGAACACGAATTTGGTGCATGTGTAATAAAACTTGATAAGGCGGTCATCGAGGCCAACCATGATACATATATAATATTCCAATACATTCCGCCTGAAAAAAGTATGTTCCATAATTTTAATATTTTTATTGAAATTGAACAGTTATATTTCCAATGTTCTGATCTAGGTGGAGTAACATTAATATGTGGGGATCTTAATAGTAGAACCCGATCCGACCCCGAATATATAAATAACGATAATTTGGATGGATACATCGGTCACTTAACACTGATCATAATGACGATAATATTCAACCTAGAAACTTTCAAGATAAGGTTTTTAATAATTTCGGAAATAGATTAATCAATCTCTGTAAATCCACTAACAGTCTGGTTGCAAATGGAAGGTTAGGCGATGATAAAAATGTTGGTAAATTTACTTTTTGTTCTAATAGAGTTACAAGTGTTATTGATTATCTAATAATACCAAGATGACATCTTAATCTTATTAAAGAATTTCGAATTGTAGATTCTACGGAATTATCAGACCATGCACTGCTGTCCTTCAATCTGAATATAATATTTAAATAACTCAATTACTGCCCACGACACATTTGATATCACTACCCAGTATGTGGTTTAATGGGATGAATCTAAAGTTGACATTTTTCGGGAAAAGATCAAAGACCATTTAAACGATCTGTCTGAAGTAGTGTCGCTTAATTGCCCTACTGGTGATATTGATCAACTCGTGGAAGATGTTACTGGTATTTTTCATAATGTGACCGTCTCCTTGTTTGGAAAGCCAAAAAGAAAGGTTCTACGACTAGCCACTAATACAAACCAACAAAGGGCTACGCCTGGTTTAATACGTACAAATTTAATACATCTAGAAATAAATATTTGAAAAATCAAATTGAACTGAATAGAAAGCTTTTTACCTTGCGGAGGTCTGAATTAAACAAACAAAAACGAAAAACTAAAGCTAAATTTAATAAGACGGTGGGGTCCCGTTTGTGTGAATTGTCAAAGAATAATCTTAAGAAATTTTGGAGCGTCATAAAGGGTAATAACAATATTAAAACTAACACAAACCTTAACTGTCTAGACTTTTTGAACACTTTAGAAATACCTACGGCCATAAGCCTTCTCCTGATACAGAAACGCTTCCTAATTTAATCAATAATAATACATGTGAAACTTTAGATACACCAATAAAAGAAGAAGAAATAATCAGGGCTGTTAAGAAACTAAAACGTAATAAATGTAGCGGTATAAATCAAATATGTAGCGAGTTTTTTTTCATAGAATGCGTCGATTTAATTTTCCTCCATTTAGTAAAAATACCCGTTCACAAAGAGGGCGACTTGAACTCACCCGAAAATTTTAGAGGCATATCTATTATGTCTATATTTTCAAAACTATTTTCACTATTCTAAGTCATAGGCTATACAATTGGTGCGAAACTAATGAAATAATAGATGATACTCAATTTGGCTTCAGAAGGTAAGGGTACTGTCGATGCACTTTTTATTCTTTGTGGCCTTATACGTCATTCTTTAGACAATCAACACAAATCTGCGCCTTTATCGATTTACGTAAGGCGTTTAATAAAGTTCATAGAACGTTACTACTATTGAAACTTAATTCAATAGGTGTTAGCTCTTAAGTTCAACAAAATAATTTCTTCTATATATAACCAAGTAAATAGTTTAGTCAGACTCAAAAACACGCAATCGGAGAGATTTGAAAGTTACACGGGCGTTAATTAAGGCGAGCCCCTATCCTCCGTACTTTTCCTGTTATTCATTGATGATTTAAGAATTCATCTCCTTGATAACGACCCTAACTTTTTCCACATAGGTGACTTTATATTATATTCTCTTCTTTTTGCGGATGACACGGCATTATTTTCACGATGTTCACAATCCTTACAACTGTTGTTACATAAATTTGGTAAATGGAAACTGGAGATAAACACCGACAAATCCAAAATAGTAATTTTTCATAGAGGTAAACTTAGCTGTAATTACCACTTGACGTTAAACGGCGACCCATTCGATGTTGTTAAAGAATATGTTTATTTAGGGATCTTATTGAATGACAACGGTAAATTCACAAAAACAGTAACTGGAATAGCAACAATATAACGAGTAAATTTGTGCTTACTACATCAGTCAAATGTAAAATTTTCCAGTGATTGGTTTCCTCTTGTTTAACATATGCTTGCGGGGTTTGGTAAACCCATACAGCAGGTTTAAATATGATTTTTTAGGATTTGTATAAAGGCTGGGCAGAAATACCCCAATTATGGCCATGTTCGGAAAAGTTGGGTTTTTTTCCCTGAAAGTTGCTAGAAAAATAAGAATGCTAAAATATTGGTTGAAAATTATTCGTTCACCAAATTCATTAATTTTTCAAATTTACAATATATTGTACTGACAATGAGAATGGAAAAAATAATTGGGTGGGGGGATCAGACAATTACTAAATACTCTTCGATTTCCTGAATTTTGGCAAAACCCTTCTACCATAAACCAAATGAGTCTATATCTAATTAAAACCCGCATTCAAGATCAATTAAAACAAGAGTGGTTAACCTCCTTGGAAAATTCGAGTAAGTTGCGTTTTTTTTAAATTGTTCAAAATTGTACATGAACATGAAATTTAGCTTAATTCATATATTGAAAATAAATATCAAAAAATATAATATGTCAGTTTGGTTAAATTGAATGTTGAAACTGGGCGATATATAAAAAATAGACCGTGAAAATAGAATTTGCACATGTTGCAAATCGAACGCCGTAGAAGACGAATACCACTTTCTCCTCTTGTTTCCCAGCATATATAAATTTACGTCGCATGTTCGTTCTTTCATCGCAGATTTTGGTCCTTTCCTTCCATGCATAAATTCAAAAATATTTTAACTAACACCAAACGTAAACTTATAATCTATTTAGGAAAATATCTCTACCAAAGTATGAAATTACGAAATCATATATGAAATAGCCAAAAATGAAAATAAATACCTATTGGGAACTCTTTTTTTTAAATACACATTTTTACTCTTTTCGTGACATGTAGATATATTGAAACTACTTTATTTACATATATATATTATATTTAATATTTTTGTTTTAAACACTTTTGTACTATTTTCGCGACATGTATATATATTGAAACTACTTTGTTTACATATATTTATTATATTTAATATTTATACTGTATTGAAACTACTTTATTTACATATATTATGTAAATAAAGATGACATCGTGTAACTGGACACGTGAAACCACTAATCTTGATTGCTGTTTAGTCATCTTGCTTATCACATGACTATGAATGACTCCATGTGATTAGACCATCCACGTTCTTCGCGTCCTTAAAACCTGTTAAACGTAACAGTTTGTGATCGTGGACCTAGCGGATATGTTTCTCTCGCGGTTAGTTTGTCTGGTTCTCCTAAGATCATTTCAGCCACGGAAACATACTGGTTATTTTACATTTCGTTACTATATCATGTGTAAATTGTAGTGAACATTCGTGAACATTGTGCCCTGGTAATTCAAAAGTAATTTAGTTTATAAGATATTTCTTAGTTGGAATATATTAAATTTGCAAAGACGGGTTATTGATAACGGTGTATGGTTTTTTTTATTGATTTATTTCTCCAGTTTTTATTATGCCGGTGTCAGTCATTGTTATTTTTCTTTATTTTCTTAGTAGGAAGGTTGATGTACCAGAGTGGCATATCCGGAGTCTGAATCTACACATTTCTGATATATATAATCATCCTAAAGCCTATATTTCAATATATTACACACCTTTTTTAGGGATCTTTATTAGTTTCCCGGCAAAATTAGCCTCCATTTTGAATTAAGCATCCTAGCGGAATTAGTCGTCACTTTTAGGAATATTAAAACCACCTCCAAGCCGAGAAAATGTGCCTCAATAATTAACCAGAAATTACCTCATGACGGCCATCTTAAATATTTAAATTTCCCAAGGGTGGCAGAATGGCATCATCCGGAACCCGAACCTACACATACTGAATATATATAATACAAAAAAGGTGGGCTATATTTCTAGGTTGGTCGGATTTTATAAATCATTTACTTTAGTTGATCTTGGTGAATCCTAGACTTTAACAGTTGATAATTATCATCTAACTTCATGTATAACGTGGGTTACTTGGTTTTGCAGAATATCACCACCGTTTCGTATAAAACCATAGTCCGATATATTAATACGCCATCTGGAACTGTCTCGGAAAAGGTTTACGGAGGATGCCCGAGACTATTTAAAACGGCAATTTCATATTTTTTAGTTACATTTTCAAAATATATTAAAATAAAGCCCTAAAATAGATTGTATATATAAACAGTCCTACCTTGTTAAAGAATAATCCTATTAATCCTACAATTCACTATTGCCAGTTGAGAAATTGGCAAAAATATCATTTTCAACTTCAGATTCATACGTTTGAAGATCGCCATTGCATGGAGGGAATGGGAAAACAAGGGAGGTAATTCAAGTAATTGTGTTATTATTTTCTGTGTCAGTGATTTTTTATGCCTATTAAATATTGCCCATGATCGTATAATAGTGAGTTGACAACCTTTTGAGCAAAAGACATAGAAATAATTATGTTTTGACTTTCTTAGAAAATATGAAATTTCCGCTTTAAGGAAAACTACAACACGGGCAAATTGTTCAGAAATAAGCTTGGAAGAAAGAAAAAGGGTGCTTTCTAGTTAGTAAAGGCGTGTAAGAGCAAGAACCGCGACATAATGACCATAATTTAGGAGAATATTATACCGCCGAATTGTCTAAAAACTGCAGTCCGAGGACCAGGGACGTATCCAGGAATTTTGACAGGAGGGTGTTTGCCAGGTTTCTGTTACGGAAATCTGCCATTAACGCCTCTAAATTACATAGGCATATATACAAATTGAGCTTTTCAAACAGAGAAATCATTTTTGTACTGATGTAGGATCACCTTGTGATGTAATTTCATTGATGCAAGGCATTATTTTTTTATGTAGCTGAGCAGAGTGGGGTTTGTGGAGCAGCTAGTCATTGGTTGGTAGTCGGACTACTGAACAATCAAAATTTAAAACAACAATATCCACTCATTACAGCAGTGAGTAGTGGGATTACCTCTAAATCAAACGAAACACTGCGCGGAGTATGTGGGTCTGCAATTGAGGGGGCAGTTGTCAAATATCAATATTGTACCACATTTGAAATGTTATATACACAGAGGCAATACTGTTTTATTTGAATAGTACTCGTATTTTGCTGGGTCACACGATACTGTATACAAGTGCACAGTTAAAGCTGCAATTTCATATTTTTAAGTTATATTTTTAAAATATATTAAAATAAAGCCTTAAAATAGATGGTATCAACAAACAGTCTTTTTAAGTTATATTTTTAAAATATATTAAAGTGCCAATCCCGATAACTTTTTGGAGAATAAAACTGCTTAATTTTGTGTTAAAATCCTTTAAAATCCATAACCTAAGGTCCACCTACTAACCCGATATTTGTGATACGCTTGTAAATAACTTAAACCTGACAGTCTTCATCTGGAAATGGGGAACGTTTTATTATACAGTATCTGAACAAAACCAGACTTTTTTCTATAAAACTAATATGTAGGTGAAATTTACCTTTTGTTATCAAGTACAGGGCATGGGTCATTCACTGTATAGACCTCTCAAGAAACATTAATCGATTATCAGGTCACCCAATGAAAAAATTGATCCGAAATCTTAAAAGGGTTACGTGTCCGGATAAGCAGTGTTGACGTTCACGTCCAAACGACTCAATATTTTGAGCTGAAATTTTGAGACATGATAAATACACCATGCCACTATATTTTGGTCCATAAATTTCATAAATACTCGGACTTTAATTTTTGAGACTCTGTTCTTATCGGGATTGTCCCCTTAAAATAAAGCTTAAAATAGATGGTATCAACAAACAGTCTTACCTTGTTAAAGAATAATACTATTAATCATATAATTCACTATTGCCAGTTGAGTAATTGGCAAAAATATCATTTTCAACATTAAATTCAAACGTTTTGAAGATAGCTAGTGGGGCTATTGCAGGGGGG
This sequence comes from Patella depressa, assembly GCA_948474765.1. NCBI lineage: Eukaryota > Metazoa > Mollusca > Gastropoda > Patellidae > Patella > Patella depressa. The sequence continues at coordinate 74,280,567 of OX419715.1, forward strand.
GGGGCAAGGGAGGAGATAATTGTGTTATTATTTCCGATGTGAAAGATGTTGAAGTGTGGAAAATTATGCCTATCATTGTATAATAGTGAGCTGACAACCTATTGAGCAAAAGACATAGAAAAAAATATGTTTTGACTTTCTTAGAAAATATAAAATTCCCGCTTTAAAATGATCGTAGCAAGTCAAGTTGTAGAAATCGAAAGATATCGTGCATAATCATGGGATTCGTAGACGCAGAAGATCTGAATTTGTGGCAAAGTAAATTTGTGAATGAGGTGTGGAAATCAAACAATGAACAATGACCTCTAAAGTCAATATTAAAGTCTCTCACTCAGTATCATCCAAAATCTTCAACATTGAAAACACAATTTATTTGTCAATTTAAATCAACATTGATGCCGTAATATCTAATATCCAATATGTAAGACATTTTATCATTGGTACACGAATCGTGTACCATAATGCGTTTCAGCCCCTGTTGTAAGAAGGCGCTCGAAGAACGAGACTAGGCACATTGCACCAAATCAAACAGCGTCGCCATATTCTTATCTGGAGAGCACACTAAATACTAAAGTAGACGCTAGAAATTGGCGTTCGATTGAGACGTCTGCTTATCTCGCCGAACATAACTGATTTGAAATGAAGTATAAAAACAGAAACCATTGAATGTAGATCAGTTTATATATTCATATTACAGTATTATATGCGTTGCGACCCACTTGTGTCAATTTTTGGGTCCGAAATATTAGCGATTTACGTTTCTGCATTATGGTTATCTGTAGAGGCCAGACGAGTCGAGCGTATTATCAAGCTTATGTGGTTTCTACCAAGTCACCCACATTGAGACACAACGATAGTCCTTGTACTATTACGAATTTATCGGAGAAATTAATACACTAAAGGGAGATAACTGTAATCAATGCATGGTACTGCCTCGTCGTTACTGCACAAAATGGACCCGAGCACCTCTAAACTCCAAGCAACTAGGTGTAGTCAGTTATACACATGTTAAGTCGAAATCAACCCGTGTCCCATTTTATTTTCACCCTATTGTTGCGAAACATACTATTATCGGTTCTCGAGTGTGTTTATTTTTCCCACTATGTCAACTATTTGAATATTAATTCAGTTTCAGCCAAGACCAGACTACCGTACCAATCATTAATTAAACAGCATTTAGGTTTATTTGTCTTCTAACAAATCCCAAAGGGAATAATTAGAGGTTTTAATTCGCCTTTGTTGTGTGATGCTAATTTGTCTACGATACTATCGGGTTCTATAAATTTATATTCCAACCAAAACGTAGGGAATAATGTTAGTTTAATTCGCTATTGGTTGATGATGTTGACGGAAACGAACTAACCATTCAAGTTCTGCATTTAAAATCCTTGGTAATTTACTTGACAGCAATTTATCGTTTATTCCAAATTGACGATTTATGTAAGAAATAATATTTTCATTTAGGAAACATCCGGAACTACCTAACTCAGCTGTATCTCTAGCCTGGTCCTTAATTGAATTCCATTACTTCGGATCACTGACTGCGAAAGATCTATCTTTTTGAAGAAAAGGGCTTTCTTAAGAGGTCTGGGGTTCTGTAAGGTTTATTAGTGTTGGGAAGGTCTCTATTGGGGTGAAGAGTCGTCATTTAGAGTAGAATGTGCAACAGCCAATGCAGATCTTTCAGAATTGGTGTCATGTGTGTATTTTGTTCAGTCTTAAACGTCCGCTTCGACCGAAATAATATCGCAGATAATCGCCTTCTTGTAAATCTACCACAGTTCAAGCTTCAGCGCCTACAACCCCTTCGGAACTCGACTGCCCGGATGGTGACCATAAGCATCTTTATCTTGCCAAATAGCACCAATTCTTCAGGATCTCCATTGGCTCCCCAAATAGATTTGAAACTCCTTATTCTAACTTTTAAATGTGTAAATGACACCGCTCCTAAATACCTATTTAAACTTATTACTTATATTCCATCGAAATCGCTCAATCAACGATCATATACCAAGTTACAGGGTGGTAACGTTTCTAGTAGCTTCTGCTATAGGCGGTTACCTGTTAATCTACGTCAAGGCAATTCCTTTTAGTCATTCAAGTGGAGTTAGGTGGCCGCATCGTTAGTCGGATTTTGATGAAAGATACCCAAAGATCGTGGTTCCTGTCGATATTTGCGCATGTAGGACCGCAACTTCCTTGATTCTGGGCTCTGATTTTACAGTCACGTTTGGAGCTTGCAGTCCATATATAGAGGTCAAAATTTTTACCGATTTAAAAAGAAAATGACCCATTTAATATATCATCGTTACACCATGGTGAGAGTTGAGTTTGAATTCTTAACAAGGGAAACTGTACGACAAAATAGTCGCTCCCCGTACTCTTGTTATTTGTCCATGTCTTGAAAAATCTGGGCGTATCTTGCATGACCACCGCTTGCTGACAATGGGTGCGATCCCCGCGTCCAGTTCAGGTAGCATTTCCTTGTCAGTTAAAAGAAAGATAGGCCTTGTGGCACATACGACAATGCGGCAATAGCACGCAAATGTTCTGTTCGGAAGTGCCATCGTAGATCGGTTATAATATGGGTAACTTTATGCGTTCCCAAGTTTGCTCTCCAAGATTTCATTTCAGAAAGAGGAACGGATTCAAATGCATGTATCTCAGTACTGTGTAAGTGGAATGAATGAACGTGAAACACAAAAAGATTCAAAGTGTTACGCTGATGACAATCAAAAGATAATAAAACGGGATTATGGCTGATTAATCGTATTGAATCAGTTGTTTCGACAAATTGTAGGTAGAGAGAGTTTTTAACGAGACGGGGAGATGGCCGCGGGTATCCAACCATTTTATATACACTAATATTACATTAATAGAGCCATACGCACTTGACAGATTTAGTCAATTTCTCAGAACATAAACATTACCACTGCGCCTGCGTAAATTGGGTCACTCGTGTATAATGTTAGTCTCTATCTACGAACATTAGTCTGTATGGGTCCTCAAAATTTGTCATTGTCTGGATTATCCAGTCTTTTATGTTACCACGTATTGAATCTATCAAAACATCTCGCTTGTGAACAATGACACTCTCTAAAATTTTGTTTGTAAAGGTTTTAACAGAAATGGTTATTTTCTCTTGCCAAGAATCGGACGTATGGCTTCCCTCACAATCTTCTTAATTCTCCATCGCGATTCATGTTTATTCGTCTCTACTTTGTTTCTAATAATAGATGCGTCAAGTGAGGTGTGGTACATATTTCGAGACTTTAGCCAAAAAATGGCCAATGCCCATGCGTAACCGGGAGTTTATTTTATGTGGTAGATTATCCAGTAATTTTCGTCAAAAATTTACAACGGACCCAGACCCCCCGTACGTTGAAGACTAGGGGGTGACAGACTAGTATCATGTAGGGGTATAGAGAGAGAGAGAAATGGGGTTTAACGTCCACTCAACACAAACTAGGTCATTTCGGGACTAATGTAGGGGTATAAGGTATTCCATTCCACAAATCGGGTGCATGCGATTAATAATGCTTTGTGCAGTAATACTAATTTCCGTTTATTTTCAGAGCTGTTGCTAAACGTTTCATGCACAATAAATCCACGTATTGTAACAATTTCAACCATTTATGTGTGTTGTGATATGCTTAATTGTGTAAACGGTAGACCTGCAAAAATTGAATGAAGTGCAAGATTAATCAATATGAATAAATTAAATGTAAAAAAAAAACCTGTGGTCTGAACTCTAAAACACAATTACGTGCTCTTGATTTATCAGAAGTTGACTTTGCGTGGCTACTACCCCGTTCCGATTTCTGTCTTATTATCACTTGCTTAGGGGTATTTCACCAAGTACGAAAAGAAAAACTGAATCAAAAACAGAACTAGACTATGCTATCTAAAATTGTCATTTAGCCTACTTCCAAATGTCCATGTCGTGTCACTACAATAGCAGGTTCCACTTTGTATTATAAGTACTAGATGGTTAAGTGGCATACCTGTTAAATCTTATTTTACTGGCCCAGAGGGTTCGAAAATATTTTTAAATCCAGGTTACATTTGAAAAGATTTACGTTAGGCTTTTCAAAACAATAAGTTGGGTTTTTCCAATTTTGTTAATTAGGAGTGTTGAGATGAAATTTGTATCATCAATTATTTTGGAATATTGTAAAATAGTACAATTTGTTGACCAGAATAAAGATTAGGGCATATTATTCAGTTACAACAAGAGTGGTATTGCGGCTTTAATATCTAAGGCAGTGAAACAAACAACTGTGGTCTGAAACCAAATATATATTACTTCCCGTAAATAGCTCTTCAAAGCAAGTTATATTGTACTAGGTCGAAACAACTATCTAAACAATCAGGTAGGACGAAACAACCCAAAGCAAAATCCACACCCCTGTTTGATTTGGTTTATTCCAAATAATTAGGTCAAGCATGGCTGTCTTCAAAACCGCGACGTAAATAAACAAGGATTTTTCAAAAGAGAAAGGTTACATTGGTTGATCTGAAATTGGTTAACGTGCGGTAGAACGTAACGGGATGACAATTATAGGTAGGTCGTTAAGTTTTAACTATTTTAATTAAAAATAGAAGAAATAGCAAACAATTTTCGAGTCGTAGTGTTTGCTGGACCAGGTAGTAAATTAACACAAACGATATACATGTATTTGATAATATTCAATATCATAGAAACCCACACATTGTAACACAGAAAATTAATACATTGGAAATAATACATATAATTATATTTTGTAATCATTAGGTTTTGAAAATATTTTAAGTCATTATTTTCCATAGTCTATGACATTGCATACACGACTTATTGGTCAATTTAAATTAACGTTGATGCTGTTATCTTACCGTGAAAAGATGGGCATCTGATATCCAATATTGAAAACAAAATGAAAATTTTAAAATTGGGACGCGAACCGAGGGTGCTATTTGTATGAAACACTTCGCTTATTTCGCCGAACATACTTGATTCGAAATTAATGTAAAACAGAAACGATTGCATGTAAATCAATATATATGCATATTACATTATTATGTGTTACGATCCATTAAAATTTGTGTCCATTTCTTTGTGCCAAACCAACACACATCTAACTCATTTTTAATCTTTACCGTGTAGGTCATGGGCAATTTGGTGGATGTGGTGTAATTTCTTAATCCAAACCGCATTGATTACTATTTATTACGATAGTAATATCATCCAACAATTCAGGACTCCAATTCACACACCCATCACCTAAAACTAACTACAGATACTCCTTAGCTTGGGATTTTGAAATCCCAACCAAGTCCACTGTATCGTTTTTGTTTCAGTTTACACACTTACAAACTTTTGTATTGTAAAAATTGAATGGTTGCTATACTTGCCATCACTGGTTATCTACATTAGTATGAGCGCAAGTTAAATATATACATTATAGAAGATTAGATAAAGAGCTGGCAATTCTCACTATAGTAGTTAAAAACTAGATAATGAAAAAGGGATTTGTTGAAAATTTCAGTCAAATTGATCCAAGCTGAACCGAGAATTTAGCGATTTTATTTTCGGCCGAGCCTCGATCATGAATGCAAATAAGATCCTAATCCAGTAAATATCACAGGCTATCGATGACACCGAGAGTTGATTATGGTCTTGATATGTCTATAGTAGTTAAAAACTAGATAATGTAAAAGGGATTTGCTAAAAATTTCAGTCAAATTGATCCAAGCTGAACCGAGAATTTAGCGATTTTATTTTCGGCCGAGCCTCGATCATGAATAAGAGCAGCAAATAAGATCCTAATCCAGTAAATATCACAGGCTATCGATGACACCGAGAGTTGATTATGGTCTTGATATGTCTATAGTAGTTAAAAACTAGATAATGTAAAAGGGATTTGCTAAAAATTGATCCAAGCTGAACCGAGAATTTAGCGATTTTATTTTTCGCCTAGCCTCGATCATGAATAAGAGCAGCAAAAATCAGATACTAATCCAGTAAATATCACAGGCTATCGATGACATCGAGAGTTGATTATGGTCTGGATATGTCTATTAATGTCTAATTACTTAGATAACATTTCAGGCCCACAGAAAGACCTGCAATAGGCAGATTTAGCTGTGGCATAATGTATGTTTAAGCGGTACTTTGTATCGTAATAATCTAATAGTAAGTTAAGCAATAATCAATATTTACACTTTCTAGGAACAGGTGCACAATGATACTGAATCTCGAATAAGAACAACATATTACATTTAAACCTTTCCGCAAGACAATTCTAAAATATAATCCATAGGACGGCTTTTTGTACGAACTGACATGTACCTCACTGTAGCTGCAATGCTACTAGATAATTGCAACTTCGGCCCTTGTCCGACAACAGGTCCAGCTCCAACCACCATAGTATTATTTGCCCAGTGAAAGTAAAATGATTTGAATCGATTCTCTTCAGGAATTAATTCAGGATCCGTTGCAATGCTCACGGGGCCATTTTTATCATGACCCCTGATCACTGTTCTAATTCCATATGATCCAAAGTGTATTTCATAAACCAGAGACGACGTATTCATCCATTCAAAAAAACCAAACACTCCACCTCGGCAAGTCTTGAGAAACACAACTTTAGATTCCTGATTTTTGACATTGTAAAATGTTCCATCATATGTGGACCATTGTGGTAGATATAAAATTTCATTTGTGGTTAAATGAACTAAATAAACCAAGATAAGGATTAGAAAACCTTTTCTTAACTCCATTTCTTGTTTTAAAGATGTTCCTATAATTCTTATGGAAGCCTATTGCGGCCATTTCAGAATCTCGTCCCCTCGCCGCGAGAAGTCGAGGGCGAGAACACAAGTCGAGGGCGAGAAGTCGAGAGAGCGCGAAGTCGAGGGCGAGGGAGCGAGAACGCGAGGAAACAGGGCGAGAATACGAGGATCTCGCCCCGAGAACACGAGATTACTTTCACCTCGACTTCTCGTCTTCTCGCTCCCTCGTGTTCTCGCCTTTGAAAAACCTCGTGTTCTCGCTCCCTCGCCCTCAACTTCTCGCTCCCTCGACTTTTCGCCCTCGACTTCTCGCTCCCTCGTGTTCTCGCCTTTGAAAAACCTCGACTTCTCGCTCCCTCGCCTTTGAGTCAATCTCGTCTTCTCGTGTTCTCGCTCCCTCGCCTCGGAAGTGCAGTTATTACGCATGTCCACTGACTACCGTATCGGCATTTTTGTATTTTGACATGGATTATAATAAACGAAAATGTTTGAAGTTCTAGAAAATGTAATAGTCCTAAACAAGCTTAATTTCTTCTTGCACAGATAGTATTGTATTCTGTAATTGATTTTAAGTCTTCAGTCAAATCTTTCTTTGCTCTCTAAAAATATTCATCGGATGTTTTCACTTGATGCGTGGTTTTGTCAGTGCTGCAGGATGGAGAGCCTGACAAGGGACAATGTATAGTTGTTCGAATGGGATTTTAAAAAACGATGTCCTGTGTCTGGAATCGCAAGGAAGTTGGTTCTACGGTGGCTCACTGGGTAGGACGTTTGCTCTGTAACTTTTTCAAAGTTCCTCGTGATTTTTGGCGATGTTCACTATTGTCAGTGGTGTAGGACGGAGAACTTAGCAAGAGACAAAGTATAATAGTTCGGATGGCATAAAAATAACCGAAGTCCTGTAGATTTGGAATCAAAATGAAGTGGGAGCTACGGTGGCTCAGTGAGTAGGACGTTAATGTTTGGAGCCACGGCTGCTAAGTGGGTAAGACGCTGGCTCACTAAACTGAAGGTCACGTGTTCGATCCTTGCATTGGACAAGAAAGTTTATCGGGTTTTCCGACGTGGTTTCCCCATGTCATTGCATTGGTGCAGGACGGAGGGTTTGGCAAGGACAGTTGTCTATTTGTTCGGATGGGATGAAAATCCTAGGCTGTAAATTGACGTACACGTAAAAGATCCCTTGGCAGCCTGGATCCGATATAAGAGGAGACCTAGGTGCCGCTTTCCGAGCACAATTTCCCTTATAGTACAGTCGGAGCAGAACAGTAGGACGTTAAACCATATTTCATTTCATTTCATCAAAGTTCATCGGAAATATTCTAGCGAGTTTTTTCCATATCAGAGGAGAAGGAAGGGTTGGGTTAAATAATCGAGGTCATGTGTCCGGATTCGAAATAAGTTGGAGCTGCGGTGGCTCAATGCGTAGTCTAGCCTTTCTTGCGAGGTACCCTCTTATCAGTGTAGGTCGGAAGGCCTGGGGACAGCATGTCGTTCGGATGACATGGAACAGCGAGGTCTCGTATAGGCTACACATTGGCGTGGGTGTGTGTGTGTGTGGGGGGGGGGGGGGGGGCTCGGTTTCGATACCCGCTTCTTTCTATGATGCTAATATTATCAAATATTATCAAATAAACTACTCGTAGTTTATCCGCCTATACACGGGCCCAAATTCGCCCGGGGTCCAAGTTCGCCCATGGCCCAAATTTGCTAGGGGCCCATATTCGCCCAGTGCTCAAATTCCCACGGGACCTAAATTCTCCCGAGGTTTTATTCGTTCGTGGCCTAAATTTGCCTGTAGGACAGATTCGATGGCCTAAAATACATACGTGGTCGTTCTTTTCAATTTGATACGAGATATGTGGGGGCTAATCGCGGCGACGAAGCGTAATTCGCCTTGGGCCCGAATTCACTGACCTAAAATATTCCTGTTGTGATGCTGGTTAATTTAATAACACATAATAATGTGTAGATGGAGAAAACAAACATACATAAACACACCCATACACACTTAGATTTTATTTATAATATATATATATTAAAGTAGATAAAGTACAAGTACTTCTTTGTTTACGGTAGACAATGCATAAAAAAATAGAAAAAATACGTCCAGGCAAAAAATTCTCCACTTTAGGCCTACATATATAGCCTATATATATGCCGTGGTGTGAAATTTCTAGCTTGCCTGCTTCTGTTTTCCGTCCTAGCAAGTTTCGGGTAAAAAAAGGTACATCATCTAATTCTTCTAGTATTACTTCATTGTCACGCGACTTTTCTGTTATCCATTCTTTGACGTTTGACAGAAGCCGTAAAATAAATACAGGCTTACTTAATGTGCGATGGTATTTGAATTTCGCGGTGATTTGGTTTTAACAAATCACGTGACATAGCTCGCCAATCAGACACACATAATGGAAGGTCGAGTAGAGTCAAAGGTTACCGTTCTGTTTTGATAGTAAATATGGCGGAAGGATAGCTAAAACTGAATACTTGTGAATATTTTGTTAAAAACACTAAGCTAAAACCGTTCAATGCGACAAGCTGGGAACAATTTTAGGTCCTGGCTAACCATTGGATCGAATTAGATGGAAATGGCAGGTTTGTGCCGGAGACAAATGCTGATTTGTAAGACAAAGAACTCCAGGAATGTGCAGACAAAGTTCTCAAAGACTCAATCATTGGGGTATACTAATAATACAGAGTTCTCACATTTCAACTTAAAAAAAAAAAAAAAACAACTGTGTATGAAACATTATCACGATTCCAAACTTGTTGACGAAAGTTAGAAAGTGATGTTAGAGAAGCACGCAGCTAAAATTTTACCAACAAAAAAAGAATAATTGGTTTGTTATGGGGATCATTTAACAAGTTGATTGATAAAGATAGATATTCTTATATTCCTAAATGCATGACAACTCGCAGTCACCAAGGAGTAAGGACTACTCGAATCAAGACCACTCAGACCAATAGGGACTAATATGGTGAAGACTGTGTCACCATGCACAGTACTTTAAGAAATATACCCAAGATGTTATGGAGAAAAAGAGAACCAAAATAGGTGAGTTGGTACAAGAGCACATGTTAGGCCCTATTGATGAAAAAAATATGTGTGAATTAATTCCACACCAGATTGACTTTGCATGTGTCCCCTGGATGAAAATGTTGCTTTGTCCCTTGCACCACCAATCAAAACCGGGGCCTATTCTGGCGCATTCCCCCCGCGTTGCCTTACTGTAGCTGCAAAAATTTTTGCCCCTTTTGTTAAACACTACTGTTTAAAATGACAGGGTTAGGGTGACTAGAGATCAAGCACCAAATAAAATTTTCACTGTGGATACAAATCAGGCTGCATTACAGATAGATGTACTTGTTACAAGTGAAAACTTTCTTGTATGGATTTGTGTAAATTGTTCGACAGTGACATTGATTTTAATACTGATGATGATATCTATGAAATTATGTGATTTTTTATGAGTAGGCTTAAACCTGTATTCATGTACATGTATTTTTTAAGCAGTTTTTAAATACATATTTTAAAAAATGTTTTAATTAAATGTACTGTACATGTCAATAAATTTTCATGTTATATTTTGTCACTATGCTGATTAATATTGTATGGTTTTGTTTTATTTTTATTCTATTTCATTTCCGAGGTGGTTTATCTTGTCAGTGGTGCAGGCCGTGGGGAGGGGGTGACTGACGAGGTACAAGGACAGCTGTCTAGTCGTTCTGATGTGATGAGAGTAGGCCGTAGCGCCGCTGCCTTGGTAAAATTTCCATGATAGCACACTGTATAGCATATGCCCATCTTCATTAGTCCAGCTTAGGAACACAGCAGGAGGCATTAAACAGCATTTTATTTTTTTGTTCTGTTTCATTTCCGACGTGGTTTCTCCTTGTCAGTGGTGCAAAAGGAGGGTCTAACAAGGTACAAGGACAGCTGTCTAGTTACGTAAAACCGAGGTCCCTTGTATTCATTGGTGTGCATGTAAAAAGGTACGATGACAGCCGTCTAGTTGTTTGGATGTGACGAAAAACCGAGGTCCCTTGTATACATTGGTGTGCACGTAAAAAGACCCCTTGGCAGTTGGAATTCGATAGCACACTGTATAGCATATGCCCATCTTCATTAGCCTAGCTTAGGAACAGAGCAGTAGGACGTTAAACCCCATTTTATTTTCTTATTCTGTTTCATTTCCGACGTGGTTTCTCCTTGTCAGTGGTGCAAAAGGAGGGTCTAACAAGGTACAAGGACAGCTGTCTAGTCGTTTGGATGTGACGAAAAACTGAGGTCTCTTGTATACATTGGTGTGCATGTGAAAAGGTACAATTACAGCTGTCTAGTCGTCCGGATGTGATGAAAAACCGAGGTCCTTTGTTTACATTGGTGTGCACATAAAAAGATCCCTTGGCAGTTGGAATTCGAAAGAAGAGTAGGGAATAGTGCTGTACCCGGCCAAATTTCCCTCATAGCACACTGTATGGTGTATGCCTGTTTTCATTAGCCCAGTACATGTATAGGAACAAAACAGTAGGATGTTAAACTTCATTTCATTTCTAATTCATTTTACTGGAATCATTAAGATAACTATTTGTTTTTCTTTTATATATATATTTATATACTGGTATATATCTTGTACAGTGTAAATGGGCACAAGACCTGATCTGTGTGTATTCTGTGAATATAACAATCTGAACAGCAGATTAGAAACCGTTCTCCAGAACAATGATATTATTATAATTATTATATACATTTTTCATCAATACTAGTGGTGTGTTAGATCCCTGCATTGGCCAAGAAAGTTCATCTCAATTTACCGGTGTGGTTTCCCCTTGTCAATGATGCAGAACTGAGGGGCCTGACAAGGACAGCTGTCTAGTCGTTAAGATGGTATGGGAAACCGTGGTCCAGTGTACACATTGGCGTGCACGTAAAAGATTCCTGGGCAGTTGGAATTCAATATAAGTGTAGGCTGTAGCGGTGCTGCCCGGGCAAAATTTCCTCATAGCACACTGTATAGCATATGCTTGTCTTCCATTAACCCAGGTTAGGCGCAGAAGAGTAGGACGTTAAAACCCATTTCATTTCATTTACTAGTAGTGGGGGTGGGGGGTGGGATGGCCTAGTGGTTTAGAGTGCCACGCTTCAACCTCTAGCTGGCCGGTCACCTCTGGCTTGCGGCTGTGGTTTCGATCCCTGTGTGAGCGTATGTGGCATGGAGATAGGTTGCCTTCTCAACCTTGTGGGTTTTAACCTCCGGGCACTCCAGTTTCCTCCCACTGCTAAAGACCCCTACGCGCAAGCGAATTATTGAAATAAAATTAAACCATGTTAGTCCGGAAATGACCAAATTTGTGTCGAGTGGACGTTAAACCTCATTTCTCTTACTAGTAGTATATGGTATTGTTGTGTATGCAGGTGCGGATCCAGGATTTTTTTGCAGGGGGGGGGGGTCTAGGTTTGATAACGCCCAGCGCCGAAGGAGCTCAACCAATTAAGGGGGGTTTGGGGTCCCTCCCCTAGAAAAATTTGGTAAATTAGATTCAATTTGGTGCATTCTGACGTATTTCCGGAAGGTAAATACCAAAATTACAAGTCTAAAAATCGCCAATAAAATCGCATAAAATTTTTCAAGTCTGAGCAGGGGGGGGGGGGTCCGGACCCCATGGACCCCCCCCCCCCTCTGGATCCGCGCCTGGTATGAGGAAATTTATATTATTGCGTTTGTTTATTTTTGCCAAAATCGTTTTCATGTGTATTTAGTATGTATTTCTCTTGGATATTGTTTTACTGAAATAGTTTTTTATAAAAAATACTTGTTTCCAGTAAATAACAGATTCTTTCAATCATTGGTGCTATTTCTCTACTGTTGACCATATTTATTCCACAGACCTGGGATAAGTTGTTTTCATCGTGTCACTGCAACATTTAATATGTGGTATTATACAGTAATCCCGGCATATTTTCCACAGGTACATTGGGACAGGAACGCCCTTATTAGACTATGGCACACCTGATCTATACATCAGAAGGTATTTTTTTTTTAAATATGAATTACATGTTTGATAGTAAATATTATATTATTTAGCATCAAATATGGATAAAATAAGATCAAAAATTTGAAATATGTTCATAAAAAAACAAAAACTCAAAAACTTTGAAAAATCACATCGACTCTATTAGTATTATTATATTATAGGTCTGGTGTGCCTTAGTCTAATAAGGGCGTTCCTGTCCCCATGTACCTGTGATATTTTCAGAAAAATTCTCTCTAACAAATGGAAACAAACCAACGTGTTCCGTCTCGTAAAAGGTATTCCGTGGTCTAATTATGGCTATTTACCCGTGACCCTATGACGTTGATTTTTGGTTTCTGATATTGTCTTAGAATTTGATTTTTTTTCACCCCAGTATGGCTAAACTTGACAAATATAGTCCGAGGCGTAATTCTAGTGCTGACGTATTGTGCAATGCATCGGAAAAGAAATGTATGCGACAGTGGGAGAAACCGGAAAAACCCCACACGGCGAATCGAAACCGAACGACTACACGTTATCCCTTGCCAGGCCCTCCGTCCTCCATCCTACACAACTGACATGGGAGGACATCTCCAGAAGTTTAGCCCGATGCGCTTCGATGAAGCCAGAGAGCCATTGTAGCCACCACTTCATTACGATTTCGGACAAAGAACCTCGTATTTTATATATATACCGTTCATGTCCTCAGTCCTATAGGCTACCACTGACAAGCAGGAACCCGACCGAAAAATCCTGAAAAACTTTGATAAAGTAAAAGAGCAAACGTCGATCCTATTCACTGAGCCATCGTAGCTCCATTTGTATTCCGGCCACGGGATCTCGATTATTTGTATTCCATCCGAACAACTATTCATTGTCCCTTCTCAGGCCCCCCGTCCTACACCACTTACACCACTTGGTATTCGATCCCTGCATTTGAAGAGAAAGTTAATCCAGATTTTATTTCGGGCGTGATTTCTCCTTGTCAGTGATGCAAAACGTAGGACCTGTCAAGGACACCTATTGGCGTGCACATAAAAGATCACCTGGAAGTTTAAATTCGATGTAAGAGTAGGCCTTAGCGCCACTGCCCGGGCAAAATTTCCTTGATAGCACACTGTATTATTGTATCGTATGCCCGTCTTCATTAGCCCAATTTAGGAACAGAACAGTAGGACGTTAGACCCCATTTTATTTCATTTCATTTCATTTAGATTCCGGACACGTCACCTCGGTTATTTTTATTTCATCCGAACGATTATACGTTGTCTCTTGCTAGGCTCTCTGTTCTACACCACTGGCAATAGTGAACACCGCCAAAAATCACGAGGAACTTTGAAGAAGTTACAGAGCAAACGTCCTACCCAGTGAGCCACCGTAGAACCAACTTCCTTGCGATTCCAGTCACAGGACATCGTTTTTTAAAATCCCATTCGAACAACTATACATTGTCCCTTGTCAGGCTCTCCATCCTGCAGCACTGACAAAACCACGCATCAAGTGAAAACACCCGATGGATATTTTTAGAGAGCAAAGAAAGATTTGACCGAAGACTTAAAATCAATTACAGAATACAATACTATCTGTGCAAGAAGAAATTAAGCTTGTTTAGGACTATTACATTTTTCTAGAACTTCAAACATTTTCGTTTATTATAATCCATGTCAAAATACAAAAATGCCGATACGGTAGTCAGTGGACATGCGTAATAACTGCACTTCCGAGGCGAGGGAGCGAGAACACGAGAAGACGAGATTGTGACGAAGCGAGGGAGCGAGAACACGAGAAGACGAGATTGACTCAAAGGCGAGGGAGCGAGAAGTCGAGGTTTTTCAAAGGCGAGAACACGAGGGAGCGAGAAGTCGAGGGCGAGGGAGCGAGAAGTCGAGGGCGAGGGAGCGAGAACACGAGGTTTTTCAAAGGCGAGAACACGAGGGAGCGAGAAGTCGAGGGACGAGAAGACGAGAAGTCGAGGTGAAAGTAATCTCGTGTTCTCGGGGCGAGATCCTCGTATTCTCGCCCTGTTTCCTCGCGTTCTCGCTCTCTCGCTCCCTCGCCCTCGACTTCTCGCTCCCTCGACTTCTCGTCTTCTCGTGTTCTCGCCCTCGACTTCTCGTGTTCTCGTGTTCTCGCCCTCGACTTCTCGCGGCGAGGGGACGAGATTCTGAAATGGCCGCAATAGGCTTCCATAAATTCTACGTTCCAGTGTGTTATTTGATAATATACACGTATTTGATCATATTATTCAGAAAGACAATAGGTATTGATTTTCGACAGGAAAAGGAACATGGCTTATGACTTTAAAGTTATCTACATGAATAATAAACTACGAACATTCAAAAACGAAACAAAGGTATTCTGAAAAAAAGAAAGTGTGACAAAAGTGCTATAATTTTCATGAAATATATCAATTTGTTTAGATTCAGTCAACCTATTGACTTCCAGCTAGTTTTGATAATAAATGTATATGTTAAATTTTTAACTCTACGAAGTATGCATTCGCTGAATTGGAATAACAGGATAATATAATCCCACGAGTATCAACTGGCCATTGTTAGTCTTAAAATGAAATACGTATGTGGTAAGCTATGCATACAATGACGTAGTAAATGAACAATCCCATATATAACAATGGCGGTGCGTAGTTAAACTCAAAATTCCTTTTAAAATGTTCGCATCCATTTTGTCTAAATGTTGGGCTATATAACCAAGAGGTTACTGACAGTTTCCAGTTTGGGAGAGGAGGGAGGGAGCACACCCGACTTCAGCCGCTGGCGTGACAGAGGGCGAGGTGGTTACCGTAAACTATTTATGTACTGTGTTATTGCTGTAGTTCCAGATGAAGGTTAATTCCTGTTTAATTTATCCTCCTGTTGTATTTATGTAGTTTTTTTTATTTTTTGTTCCTGGTGAAAAAAAAAATCATATATTTACGAAAGTGATCGCTACTATCGCCAAGATGTTACAGCTATCTGTATGATAAACGACGAAAGTTCTGAAACAAAATAATATGCAGCTTGTCTATGTGCTAAACAGGTGATTCAGATCATAATGTGCTCTTACTCTTTGAGTTTTCATAATATTTCCCATACTCCCCTGTCTAAAATCCCTTACGGAAATACATGAAATTTAATTAATTGATATGAAATTCAATGTTAGTTTATTTACACAATGCGTAAAATACATACAAATAATAATATACTAAATATTTAATTTGAAGTGTTCCCCCGGTTACGGCTAAGAACCACTGTGTTAAACAGTGAAAGTTATGAAACAAAACAAAGGATATGATTCTTCTAGAAGGTTGAATGGTGAACGCCAATAATTGGCATTATTCGACTTGATGATCGAAATTCCTTTATTCCCCGCGTATTTATTCATTCTGCTGTAAAAATTAGTTCTAGAACTACCTGAAAATTCACAACGAAACGAAGAATTAAATGCAACGTGCTGCATGATAATATGAGAAGACGTATATTTTCAGGCATGCATATGTTAATAATTCTAGGCTGATAAAATAATAATTATTATTGTGTGGAGGTTTAGAAAGTATGCTGGCTGATTGGCATCATGTCTTGGTGTCGCCATTCATAAGGCGACAACCCGACACTACGACATTTTAACCCCACACTACGACATTTTAAACCCGGCAATACATTTTCACCCGACACCACGACATTAATAATGTCGTTATGTCGCGTAAAATGTGGTATTTTCGGGTTAAAATGTCGGGTTATCGGCCATATTCCTCACAGTACCATATGATTATATAACGGAATTTTGCAGCGTGGTTTCTCCCTGTCGATAGTGCAGGAAAAAGGATCTGGCAAATTGCAGCGTAAATGCCATTGGTCCATTGAAAACTTCCGTCAAAGCACTCTACATAGCATATGCCCATCTTCAATAGCCCGATTGGTGCAGAAAATTAGGAAAATTTAATAAAATGAAATCATAATTAACGTCCTGCTGTTCTGCTCTGACCGGACAGCGGCGTTACGGCCTACTCTTAGTTCGAATTCCAATAGCCAATGTACATCCGAACGACAAGACAGCTGTCCTTGTCAGACCCTCCTGCACCCAACGCCGGATTAACCATGGTGGAGGCCTGATCACCAACCGCGTAGGTGTGGCCGGCGAGCGCCGAAGGCGCGAAGCCCCGCAAGCAGGGGGGGGGGGTCTTCCTCCAGGAAATTTTCAGAAATTGGAGGCCGGAAACGTGATTTCCTGACATTTTAGGCACTTGTGTCGGAGCCATTTAGAAGTACTTCCCCTTCAGTGGACCGATCTATGCGAGTGCTATGAAATGATGGCATTTCTAGAGGAGGGGGCTGGAGCCATTGAGCCCGTAAAATCCGCCACTGTAAGTGAGCAGAGCTACATCGAACCTAATTTTGAAGTCTCTCAGTGATAAATAACGAGGTCAATTGATTCTGAATCGTTTTATATCCCCCACGATGATTTGATGAATGGAGGCCGTAATGTTACGACCAAGCCGACGAACGTCTAAAACTGCAAGTACAAAATGGTAATACGATATTTAATCAAGAAATCTGAATATTTCGTGTGATCATGATGTGCATCTCATCAAATTCAACTTATACCCACAACAAATATCAACAACAACAACTACAGCATATATACAATCGTACGTCAATCTGAAACAAACTTCGCGCTACCCGAAATTATGGGGACGGGTAATTTGTTCGGTCCGATAGAAGATCTCACGGCAATAAAAGACCATGTATTACACCCTCAGATAAAACCACAAAAAGCGTTTATTTTTCAAATCTTCAAGTTTCCGGGAAAGTTGACTAGGCACACTCGCCTGCAAGATCCATTAATTACAGTTAGGCGATGTAAATAAATAAGACTTCGAGTAAAGATTGTACCGGAAATTTGGTTCGAGCTATGCAATAATTCGTTTTTCCGAGCTATGCGATGTTTTATAAAAGGAAAATGAAAGAAAGTATTCGTTCAACGAATTTTGTTCGAGTTAGGCGATAATTCGCGTTATACGACGTCAAGTTACGCTCAGTTAGATTTGAATGATAATGATCAATGGATGAACACCTTCTTTTTTTGACCCTGGCGAATTTTGCAATTGTTTCTTCGACATGGATGGTGCGCAGTCTATCGCTTTCAGGGGCCAGCTGAACCCTTCGTAGACCGGAGATAATATTTTATGAGTTTCAATTTGGAAAAAAATCTCCCCCCAGAACAATTAGTTATCATCATACACAGATATATTCTAAATATTGCTTGAACGTTGGGGAATGTATCTTGAACAATAGTTCGATTGACGTTTCCCAGTAAATAAACAAAAAAGATACACGGATATCGGTCGGAAATATGACGCGGCATCACCGGATTACACCGAATTCTCGGATGTCGATCGCAACACACCATGAATTGAGGGGGCTCCTGGGATTTCCGATGGAAGTCCCTCGGATCATCGGAGGGGCCCCGTCACTAGGTCACTGGCCGTTGGCGTTGTCGGTCCGACCATGCCCGAGGCGCGCAACTAAGATTTTTTTTTGGGGGGGGGGGGGGGCATGGGCATGTGCCCAATGGTTAATCCGGAGTTGCCTGCACCACTGCCCTGACAAGGGGACACCAAGCCAGATAATATTGATGTACTTTCTCGACCAACCCGCGACCTCCAGTGTCTTACTCACTTTGTGACTATGGCCTCCGGAGCAGAACAGTTGGGCGTTAAACCCAATTTCATTTGATTTCATTTTCCGAACCAATCGGATTTTCGAATATAGGCATATGTTTGGTAGACTGATATGACGGAAATTTTCAATGGACTGTGGCACTTCGTCATCGAATTTCAACTACGAAGAATTCTTTTATGTGCACGCCAATGTGTACCCAAGAGAGGTTTTTGTTGTCCCATCTACAATGCCAGACAATGTTCTTTACCAGACCCTTTCTCGTATTGTCGGGTAAAAAATGTCGGGTCATTGTGGTGTCGGGTTGTCGCCTTATAAAGCGCGACATCGCGACATGATACAACTCAACCACCATAATAAAGCCATACTTGTGAAAGCAGAATGTATCAAATGAATACAAAGAATCAGGCAGATGTTGAGAATTTATATGGACAATGAGACTAATAGATTACACTTGTCATATATAACCAAAGAAATCCAGCTATAATAAATATGGAAATGAATTAAATAACTATTGGTTATACATTAAAATAATGTGAATCTTATATACATGTGTGATATGGATTTTACTCATTCAATATCCATGTGAGAGGATCTTCGCCAATGTAGTCGCTATGATTTCAGGGAACGCTCACAGGAAGTGATATTGGTAGACAATATGCACTTGATATCCAATTGATTAGAAAATACAAAACAAATCTGAAATAGGGTGCAAACCACTTTACACTAATATTAATAGATGTGCTGCTTTAAGTTTCCAAAGACTAGAACCATACGCCCTTTAAAGATATTCGATAAATTTAATCAATATTGTAATATGTGCAGAGCACTAAAATTACTAGATGGATCAAATGTATACATCCACTTAAGATTTCTTGGTTTAGATAACTCGCATGTACGGAGTAAGTAGAACGATAATGGATCTAAGGCAACCCGACAACCGTAATATTTGGTGGTATTTAATTTCGAAAGCCGTATGCAACTACCAAATCAAATGGAAACTCACACAGTGCTGCACAAAACAGTACTTATTTATTCTCCCAAATCAGGAAAGGCCCCGATAGGCTTGATATGATCATGTCATTTATAATTTGTGATAGTAAACAATAACGACTGCCTACAAGAAATGAGGTCACTTTTGATTTTATATCATTGTGTTTGTTACATGGTGTATCATTCATACCACATATGAAAAGTTTTGTTTTGCCCAATCAGATTTGTGATGACAAAGACTAGGTCGAAGTTCTATAGTTCATTATCACTGTCCAGTGACCTTTTCAAGATAGCAAACATGATTTGGGTTACCCCAGATATACGTTGGAATGCACCAAACGGCATCGATCTTCAAAATTTTGTTATGGTGGACTGCCTTATCCCCAGCCGGTACGCTATACACGCCGAAATGCACTCTCACTATTTGTTCATTGGGCATGGCCTACCTTTTTAATGTAGGAAAGCACCGCGGATGACAGTCATACATTGAAAATAACACAAATGAAATAAAACCAAGTGCGAACAATCCACATCATTCGACAAAACTCGAAAGTCTCAAAAAAAGGTATCGGCAAAATAGTTTAGATGGAAGCAAATTAAAGGGGGCTTACCTGTGTTGAAGCAAATCTTAAAAGCGGCTGCTTGCCTTTGTGGAAGCAAATTAAGAGGATTGTCCGTGTTGGAAGCAATGTAAGTGGGCTTGCCTGTGTGGAAGCAAATCAATGTGCTCACCCATGTGGAAGACAATAGGGGATTACCGATGTGAAATCAACGGGGGCAAAGGGTTTTGGGTAGTCATCTATAATAGCCACGTATCAGTGTGTTATGAGGGTGAAATGTGTTATGGGGCGAAGTGGGTTGAGTTGGTATTGAATGTTAATAAAGTTAGAATTGTTGTCATTGCCTTAGTTTTGATATTCGTAAACGGATTCCGGAGCGGAAGCACTGTGCCTGCAATACTTACATCTATAGGCAAAACGGTAACTCAATGAAAAGTATACTAAATGCCAATCAAAGAATATATACGTCATCTGTATGGAGGTGTGGCTACCTAAACTCAGTAATTGTGTATCCATAAAATTGTACCTTGTGTTAAAGCCGAAAAGGCTCCCCCAAAATAATAAATAAAGACAAACAGGCATTTATTACCGTGTTAGAGTTGGCAGAATATCCTATTCAGTCAACCACTGTCAAGCCTTGACACACGTGCGTGACCCATATCATATTAGCGTCTTCTGGTGTTACATATAATATGCTATTACTATACCTTCGAGATTCAGATATTTACTGTCAAACACTTTAATAGCCGCGAGAACTAATGTTAGATAATCTTCCATTCTAGCTTCTATATCAAAGATTTTCTCTGATCTGTTCATCACCAAAATTTACGTCAGTCGTCAACCATTCTCTATCTACATGTATTGCATTCAAAGTTTCGATATTTACACCAGGGACGATATTGGTCAACTTTTTCGGGGATGAACGCCTTCAGAAATTTATTTGCAAAAGGGTTTACTTTCCCGTTCAAAGCTGTTTGCGAAATTTTAAGGCAGATCGTGAACTTGAATTGACGACTCCAGTGTTTCAGACAAAGTGACAGTTCGGGCACTTTCCTCTTACGGCAAGGGTTGGTAACTCAGTGAATAGCGTAATCAAAATCACATGATGAACATTGGTAACGGGTGCCCTGAAGAATAAGCTTACGGAATCGTAAATTTATGAACGTATTTTAATCGTTACCGTTGGTTTCTAGGGTTCTTATGGTGGATGTGGTATAATTCCGTAATCCAAATCAATTCATGACTCGTTTCACCAATGACCGAAAACTAGCTGAACTATTGATTACTTAAAGGGACAATAACACTCTTGCTGGCTTGGTAGCTCCAGAAAATAAATAATAGCCTTATTCTAAGTTCTAGATGTTGAAGTGTAATAACAGTTTGTAAATTATCCATTACATCCTATTTTCCTATTCCAGAGGGTTCGAAAATATTTTAAAATCCAAGTAACATTTGAAAAGGTTTACGTTAGACTTTTCAAATCAATAATTTGAATTTTTCAAATTTTTTAGATTAGGTGTGTTAAAATTAAATTTATATCATCAATTAATTGGAATATTGTAAAATAATACAATTTGTTGACCAGAATGAAGATTGTGACATATTATTCAGTTACAACAAGAGTGGTATTGGGGCTTTAATTTGAAATACAAGTCCACCGTCACACTGATCATCAGTGAATATTCGCTAGGGCGCTACAATCACTAATAAGGATGACATCTATGCGACATTCTAAAACATTTCTTTTGTGTATTAGACAAATACATAAAGACGTTTGAAGTATTTGTAGGTAAAAATTATTTCCGATTTTGTGTAAATGGGTATTAAAATGAGTAACAGGTAGCATTCTACCAGATTCAGTAACGTCTTCTGTAAACAATGCAGGCGCCTTGGAGTCAATGATTGAAGTCGCGTGATGTGACGTCCTGTGTTGTAAGCAGTCATCTTTTACAGGGATATTAGAAGACATTCGTAATCCTTTGAAACAGATTGCTCCGCCGTATGGCTCCAATAAGTAATTAATGTCGTCTACGAGTCTCGCTATACATACCCACTCTAAAATATCCGATGTCACTTCTAGTTTCAGTTTACACAGCTACAAACGTTTCTTGTACAATGGTACTCTAATAATTGAATGGCTACAACACTTGACGTCATTGGATTATCCCAATTATTATGGATATTCTTCCACCCACGTATGATTCACCGATGGCAAGTTAAGCAGTACTTAGCAGTTATATGAACAGGTGCACAATAAAAGTGAATCCCGAATATAAATAAATAATTACTTTTAAAGCTTTCTGCAAGACAGTTCTAAAATATAATCCATAGGACAGTTTAGTGTACGAACTGACATGTACCTCACTGTAGCGGCAATGCTTCTAGAGAGTTGCAACCTCGGCCCTTGTCCGACAACAATTCCAGCTCCAAACACCATAGTATTATTTGCCCATTGAAAATAAAACGGTTTGAATCTGTTGGCTTCTGGAAGTAACTCGGGATCAGTTGAACTGTTCATGGGGGCACTATAAACATGACCCCTGATAATTGTCTGACTTCCAAATGCTCTAACGTATACTTCATGTACCAAACTCGACGTATTCATCCATTGAAAAAACCCAAATACTCCACCTCTGCAAGTCTTGATAAACGTAACTTTAGATTCTTGATTTTCGACATTGTAAAACGTTCCATCATAGTCTGAATTTTCTGGTAGATGTAAAATGTCATTTGTGGTTAAATGAGCCGAGTAGAGATAGATAAGGATTTGAAAACCTATACCCAGATCCATTTCTCGCATTAAACAAGCCTTTAAAATAATATTATAACTCAAGAAATACTCAAGTGTAGAAAGCGGACAATGCAAGTTTTAAACCCTATGTTTCAGTTCCATTTCTTGCCTTATATACGCCACTGAAAATCTGTGAATTAACTCGTTAAGAAAATCAATGGCACTAAGTGGACCAATCATCTTCTAGTCCCCGACACTTCTGTTTAGAAAAAAAATATTTATTGATTATTGACATGTTCGATAATAAGCAGCAGTTTTATTTTAAAGGAGCTAAATCGCTCATAAGTGTATGGAAGGGTATCGCTGCTAATATTAAATGCTCTGCTACAATGTCTTTTCCATTGATTATATGAAAAAAGTACAATGTTCAAAGTCCTAATACCGATAATGATAAAGTCAAAATACCTCTAAGACAAGTTAAATGCAAAAAAAAGCAAATGTTAAGTGTCAAATGGAAAATGTTTGTGGGAAAATGCTTTGGAGGGGGGGGGGGCGTGTTTACATTTTACATTTCTCATTACATTTTACATTTGCGTTTTGCCACATCCCATTTGTCTTTCGCACTTTCGTCGTAGCACTTTTCGCACATCATCAACTGTCATATACAAATTTAGGATATCACGTGACTTATTAACATAATATACGGAAACATGGACAAGCTAGAACAAGAATATTCAGCACACTATGACAGACAAACGATCAAATTAGGATGGTACTTTACTATGATTACGGAGGTTACATATTAGTGAAAAGCACGTTCATTTCAAATAGTGTTCTGATACAATCGAATTTTCATAAGCGAAATTCAATAAATTACAGACGAACGATTCATAGAGAGTTGATAATGGTCTAGTGGATTAGTTAATTTGTCTAATTTCAAATTTAGATAAAATGTAAGACCTACATAAAGCAGATTTAGCTAATGCATACTGAATTTTCATAAATGACTGTATGTGTGTGTGTGGGGGGGGGGGTTATTCAGTGTTAAAATACGAGTCTTGTCCTTGATAGAAAAAAATCCATAATGTTACCTATTCTTGGAAAGCAGGTTCAGTGCTCTTTTAAAATATACAAATAATTTTCCGGCGCATCCATACTCTCTGAAAAACGAAAAAAGATGGGTGGAACTAAACTCTAATGCCTTTATTGCGGAGAGGTTGGGTTGGGGGGTATTCAGTGTTAAAATACGGGTCTAAATCCAAAGTTCTAGATACCTTGCTAGCTATTCCTAAATTCACGTCGATTGATCCGTAAATTTATGTGAATAATTTACTGGCACATTGACACCGGCGTACCGTGAAAAAATCGAGTGGTACGAAAAGGGGTATTCAAGTACAAATACTGGTCTAAATACGAAATTCCAGATACCATGTTATGTATCAGTGATTGCCTTTTTTCAAATATGCAAATAATTTTGAATGTACTTGTATAACTTTACAAAATAAGATTAAAGTAAAGGAAGGCTTGGAGTGGGGTGGGGGGCTAAACTAAAAATACGGGGCTTAATCAAAAATTCTCTCTGTCCATAAAACAAATATATACAAATGTAGTCATTCCTCTCTTTAAATATATAATTTATTTCTAGGGCACAATGCTTATATATTTTTGTTAATGGAACAAAGTGTATTAATATGAAATTCCAGTTATTGTGTTATAAATTACTGGAAAGTAGGTTTCCTGGCATATTCATGACCATGCACGGTCGTACAGATGGTTTCTTAAAGTGTGTCAGCTTAATTTCCTGTTATCGTGCCGGGTTTCCGTATATGTTAATAAGTCACGTGATATCCTAAATTGCATGTGAAACTTGATGCTGTTCGAAAGATGCTATGTAGAAAGCGTGGAAGACAAATGAGATGTGACAGAGCGCAAATGTAAAATGTAACTAGAGAAATGTAGAAACGTCAATAAAAGTATTTTCTTACAAAACATCTGTCACTTAACATTTGACGTTTTGCATTTTGACTTTATCATTATCGGTATTAGGACTTTGTTTATTTTACTTTTTAGGGGCGCCTTCTCAACCTCGTGGGTTTCCTCCGGGCACTCCGGTTTCCTCCCACTGCTAAAGACCCCTACGCGCAAGCAAATTATTGAAATAAAATTAAACCATATGTTAGTCCCGAAATGACCTAGTTTGTGTTGAGTGGACGTTAAACCCCATTTCTCTCTCTCTCTATTGTACTTTTTACATATAATCAATGGAAACGACATTGTAGCAGGGCATTTATTATTGGCCGCGATACCCTTCCATACAAGTGGGTTGCAACACATATAATACTGTAATACGAATGTATATATACTGATTTACATTCAATGGTTTCCGTTTTTACTCAAATTTCTAATCAGTTATGTTCGGCCAAATGAGCCAGCAGTCTCAATAGAATGCAAATTTCTAGCCTCTGGTTATTCCAGTCTACATATGCCATGCAATGATAAAATGTTTATTTTGTCTCTTAAATATTAGATATCAGAAGCCCACCCTTTTCCGGTAAGACCACAGAATCAATGTTGATTTAAATTGACAAATAATCCGTGTTTTCAATGTTGAAGATTTTGGATGATATTGAGTTATACACTTAGCTACTTTAAAGTAAACAAAAAGAGCGCATCCAGTTTGCACATTTTTTTAAGGGCCTTATTCATGGTGTACATATATAATAGTCGTAAAATGGCAATCACCAATTTTAATTTATACCGAATGTACTGAAATTAGTCTGTATTGCAAGTGGCTTTTGAGTACTGTATGACACGACTTATATATAGATCAATTCAAGACCAAATTTACAGTCGATTCACGAAAGCATCTGATAATTTGTGTCTTAACTAAATCTGTGACAGGAATTAGTAGTGAAATCCACTTCCTTACTTTAAGTTCCAGATTATAACTAACTGATGGTCAATAACGTATCATAATTTAGTACCTTATTTAAATAGCTTTCCAATTAATTTATCCCTCCCTTCAAAGAAAGTATAATGCCCGGCGTCAATAGGAAAAACGCATAAACACGACGTCACCAAGGTATTGTGTTTTAGGACGCTCGATCAAAAAAAAATCTTTTGAACAGCTTAACATCTTCTTATAATTTTGTTCGATGTTCAGTGAAAATTATAACATACCAAGTACAAATCTCGCTTCACATAAAAATGTGCGCGTAAAAAAATTGTGACACCTAGAAGGGTGTCCGCAAGCAGATACCGTGAATTGTCGTACCATAATCCTTGAGGCTGCGTTCCATTACACGCCAACTTCAAATAAACATGCTCTTTGGGATATAAACCCATGTTGCAAGTTTCGTCAAAATTAGGTACAAATTATGATCTGTAGAGTGCAAGGGACGTCCAGATGATTATGTGGGAATATAACAAAAACGAAATGCGTTATCGAAAGAGTAAAAGATTTGCAATGTTTTGTTATGACAACCGGCTAATTTCTACAATGAAGATAACATGTAAGCCTTTCTAAAGCACAGCAACATAATACATGTACATCCTTGCTTTAGGGGATCTATAAGTTCATGATAATCGATAGCATCAAAACAACTCATCCTGCAATGACAATATAAGCCGGAAATTCAAAAAATCGTTAATGGTCTGGCTCTATTAAATCCGATATTTTATTGAAATGTTGAATAATTAATGCAAATCATAAAAAGTGGCTTTATACATTGAACGGCTGTGTTTTTTGCCAAATTTCAAGAACGGCCAATTTGAATTACCGGAACGAAATCAATGTAATTTAAAGGAGCTAAATCGCTAATATTTGTGACCTAGAAATTGACTCAAATGGGTCACAACGCATATAATAATGCAATATGAATGTATATAAACTGATTTACAAAATATTTGGAAAGATTATCATCCATTTCCTCTTATCTGAGCCATAACAAACAATGATTTCTGTTCGTCGACGATTTTCAAAATTTGAAGAATATATTTCGAAATTTATGTCCCGGTGGAAGCTTGTAGGACCCGGGATTCCTATACACCGGTGGCGAGGGGGGTGACAAGCCCCCCCCCCCTGGATCCGCCCCTGTAATTCTAGTTAACATGTTGGGTTAAGCACAATATCGCTGATATAACTTTTATTGTAAGATCTTATTTATATCTAAAAACTCTTTTTGGCGTTGCTCGACACACGTGAATAAGGTTTCTGATTTCCTCAACCACATGTGGCTGAGAGTTTAATACGGTGGCTGGCTCAGTCATTTACACAGTTGATTGAAAAATCTAGATAGAAACGATGATAACTTGCCACACATAATAACATCATTTCCTTCGGTGTACTAATTATTATAGTGTGTCGTACTTCTCTAGTAGACTTCGAATTTTGACTGATGGTTTGGATTGTTTGTACTGAGTTTTATTTTATTTCATACCGTATCTGGAGACGCTTCGAATTCCAGTGGAGCTACCTCTATAGAGGAGCTTCTGGTGATGCATAGATTTCTGTAGATAAAAATATTCATCTGTCAACCCTCCGTGTTTCCAGATGAAATTTCTTCCTATATAATTCAACGTTGCGATTGGGATTCGCAATTTCTATTACTATGCAAAATTGACAATATATTATTTTTCATCAAAACAACGACTGATTATTGTTATTGTCCCCCGCCTTTCGAAGAAAGTTGGGGGACTATTAAAATGGGTTCGTCCGTCTGTCTGTCTGTCTGTCCGTCTGTCTGTCCGTCACACTTTTTGGGACACAATAACTCTCTTCCTAATTAGCTAGAATGTTCAAACTTGGTGTATGTGTTTATTAGGTCAATGCCTTGATGGAGTTCGAAGATGAGCATTTTCCGCTTAGGGTAAGCAGAGATAAGCAATTTGATTGGTTGATGCTTTGGGACACGATAACTTTAGTTCTAATTAAGTGAGATTGATGAAACTTGGTGTATAGTTTCATTATAGTAATACCTTGACTAAGTTCGATAATGAGCATTTTCTGCTCAGGGTAAGCAGAGCGATACGCAATTTGATTGGTCGAGACTTTGAAAACACAATAACTCTCCTTCTAATTGAGTTAAAATGTTCAAACTTGGTGTATATGCTTATTAGGTCAATGCCTTGATGGAGTTCGAAGATGAGCATTTTCCGCTTAGGGTAAGCAGAGATAAGCAATTTGATTGGTTGATACTTTGGGACACGATAACTTTAGTTCTAATTAAGTGAGAGTGATGAAACTTGGTGTATAGTTTCATTACAGTAATACCTTGACTAAGTTCGATAATGAGCATTTTCTGCTCAGGGTAAGCAGAGCGATACGCAATTTGATTGGTCGAGACTTTGGAACACAATAACTCTCCTTCTAATTGAGTTAAAATGTTCAAACTTGGTGTATATGCTTATTAGGTCAATGCCTTGATGGAGTTCGAAGATGAGCATTTTCCGCTTAGGGTAGGCAGAGATAAGCAATTTGATTGGTTGATGCTTTGAGACACAATAACTTTAGTTCTAATTAAGTGAGAGTGATGAAACTTGGTGTATAGTTTCATTACAGTAATACCTTGACTAAGATCGATAATGAGCATTTTCTGCTCAGGGTAAGCAGAGCGATAAGCAATTTGATTTGCCGAGACTTTGGAACACAATAACTCTCCTTCAAATTGAGTTAAAATGTTCAAAATTGGTGTATATGCTTATTAGGTCAATGCCTTGATGGAGTTCGAAGATGAGCATTTTCTTCTTACGGTAGGCAGAGATAAGCAATTTTTGGACGACACTTCGTGTTCAGTTTGATTGGGCGATACGTTTGAAAAAAATAAATGTGCGATTAATTAATATGTGTCATCTATTTATTTTGGGATTTCGGCGGGGGACATCAGCCTCACTGTTGGCTTGTTTATAATATTTCTGCGACACTCAATTGAAACTGTCATCGTGAAGGTGGCGCTAAATATAAGGCTTCATAACAGTCAATCATAAATGCAATCGTAAGTGTTTGCGCATGCCTAAAGCACTGTAACTATGAATGGATTTGGATGCCGGTGGTTTTCGGTCAAAAACAACGCCTGATAAATTTAAATGCTGATACTTGGAGTAGTCCGATAGTTGTGCCACAACATTGGCCTCTGTAAGTTTAATTAGCCATAATAGTATAATCTTATTTTAAAGATGTTACATGCATTAATAAAGGCATTGAGTTTGCAGCCCATCGTGGCTAAAATAAAAACAGTATATCTCAACGTTTTTAGCTACATTCCCGTAGCTAACATTTCTGTAGCGTCATTTGTTAAGACTTCGGTGGTTACCAATAAAGTCATCTGATGTATGAACACTGTGGTCTAAACAGTTTGATGTATATGCGTCATTTTCATCCTAGTAACGTTGGTATAGTTGCAAAAATGAACACAAGTTCCTCTGGGTTTCAGCTGCTGGCGCCCTGGTTATGATGATGTCAGCAACTCAAAATCAGATGAATCTGTGCTATTTCAAATGCTATCTGTATCTGTAGTACTAGGTTTAGGTAACAACAATTGTTGCCCTTTGAGTTCTAGTTCGATTTTCCTAAAGCATTGCCGACTTATAATGTTGGACTTTTATGTGAAAACAACAAAGGAAATCATCAAAATCGAGATAACCCAGACCCAGTTTTGCCGACCGCGAACAATAATACTAATACTACATATTCGACTACTATTACTACTACTACCATTCCAACTAGTACAACAAAAAGAAAATTTGACTTTTATAATAATAATTTGAATATTAATGATGATGATGATTTCGACTGTAATTTAAGTGATAAACATTTATCTGATTGTAATAGTTCACGTTGATGCCCTAAAGAAACTGCTCAATAATTTGTGCTGCTCAAACACTAAAAAACATTTAGGGTCTATGAAAGTTAAAATTGGTAGGCGGCTTGGCCTCGCAGCTGATTTAGAACTACATTGTACAATGTGTCCTGCGGATGATATTGTTCAGTCAGAAATAAGCAGCCCACGATGATACGCCAACACGTTTGCCGTTAGAAATAAACCACAAGACAGTTTTAGATGTGAAGGAGATAGGTTTAGGAAACACAGGACTAAATCGTCTTTTGGGCATCATGAATGTTAAAAGAAATCTAGACAATAAAACATTTACTAACATTTCCAATCAAATCACGATCGTATTAGTGAAGTTACAATTCCGTGCTGTTTAACAGATGCTCATAATTTTTAAAACTGCATACACTGATAACTTAGATAACACAAATGATATAGTGCCGATGATATTATTGATATCCCAGCAACATTTGATGGAGCGAGGCATCGAAGGGGTTATGGTGCGACTTGTGTCATTGACAATCTGACTGATTTGATATTTGCAACAAATTTTGTTTTAAATGTGAGTCAATTGGAAAACTTCTGGCTGTAGAAGAGTAAAAAGCATGGCAATTACGACACCAATCAGCATGTCAGGTCATTTTTCCTGGGCCATCTGGAAACATGGAGCCAGCTATGGCAAAGATCTCTGGACATTTGTTGTTGACGGGGACAGAAAGACATTTACGAAACTCTTAGGTATTGAGCGGTGTGGCCCGAACATGAAAATATCAAAAGAAGAATGTATAAATTACACCCAGAAACGCATGTACACTGGACCTTCGAAATTTGCGAAATACTCAAAAGCCAGCTCAGAAGTATCGATGGGTGGGCGTCGCAAGTTTACGAAAACAGGATTCTTAGATGGCCGAGTTATTTTAGGAATGCCATCGTAAATCATTCATGTATATTAGATATGCAAAATGCTATCTAGGCAATACTGTTTCACTCCATCAGGTCCCCTTCCCCGTTAAATGTGCAATATAAACATTTTGGTGATTGGTGCTGGTACCAAGCCTCCGTCAAAAATGGAACGGACTCCGATACAGAGAAATCTAACGGACAGCTTGAAAATGACTTTGATAATGACATTGGCAAAAGTATTATATCACTTTCCACAGCGTTCTATGGCAAAACATTTCAGAAATTCAATTTGTGACCTTACATTATCAAACAACATGATGACCCAGAAACACTGTTACAACATCTCAAACAGACAACACCCACATATATAATTCACAATGGAAACCGAAAATGATATCAACTACCTGTCCTCGATGTGTGTGTATCCCACGCCAACAACTCAATCTGTACCAGTTTGTAAAGGAAACCAACCCACACCGACCGACCAATATTCATTTCAATTCAATCACCCGAATATCGTTAAATCGGACACAATTTCAACTCTAGTGAACCATGTAACTACGACATGTGTTTCTACCCGACTGCTTAAGTCAGAATCTTCCTTCCTTTTAACGGCCAAGTCTCCTACCAAACTCAACCTCGTCGGTTTCCTCCCACTGCTAAAGACCCCTACGCGCAAGCGAATTATTGAAATAAAATTAAACCATATGTTCGTCCCGAAATGACCTAGTTGTGTTGAGTGGACTTTAAATCCCATTTCTCTCTCACTCTCTCCTACCAAACGAACGGCTACTAATGCAACAACCAGAAATGGTTGAAACATTCACAAAAGGTAACCGCATTAAACATATATGTTAGAAATAAACTTTCATCATCTTTTGCTCTATAGTGACTGGTTAATTACGTCTATTGGCGTATGAATACATGCATGCTATTTTATATAAATGTAGTACAATTAAAGCATGTGAGATGCACTAGAGAGTTCGTACCATCAACATCGTGTTTGTTTCTTTTTTTCACCCATCGTAACTCGAAGCCATGAGTATGCTATTTATGGGCCCAGCCTGAGAATCCATTTCGGGATTTCTCATACATCGTTCGCAACATAAATCTGGTAGCAGAGCGTGGTTTTGCTGTGTGAAAAATATGAAATCTGAATGGTAAGATGGTACAACTGAACTCCATGATCGCTGTTTACATCGAGCTCCACGTGCATGAAGATCAAGTCGCCAGAATGTCAACCAAGGACAGTCATCGTCGTAAACCAGGTCATTAATTATTTATTTTTTATGAAGTAGCCAACAACCATTAGAATGTCTGAACGTGATGGAACAGGTATCGTCGATGAAGAAATACACGATCGTGACCAACAGGAAACTACAGCTGATCGTAAGTCAGAATTATTAAAACAAAAACGTTTGTTGAAAACTTGTTTTACGAAAGCTAAGTCTTATTTAACTAGCTTACTATGTTCAGAAACTGCGAACTTAGAACAATTGAAAAGTGGTGTTGATCAGGTCTTGAAAACACAAGAAGATGTTATCAATGTTTTGTTGTCGCTATGTGAGCTTGATCCAGATAGGTACGATGACGAACTAGATGCGATACAAGATGATCCACGATTTACAGAAACTGTATTTAGTACATTAGCCTTGATCAAGTCAAAATCGAGTGAGATGGACACAGCGCGTCAATCATCGTCGAATAACCCGTCACTTAGAGAAGAATCTCCTCAGAATAGTTCTGTGACTGAAAACGACCATCCCACCCCAGATAATATTCAACAGAGTCCAAATAATTCTATAACTGCTCAATCCCGGGTGCCGTATTCGATAGATAGTGATATGCATAATAAGTTGAAACGCGTTTCTATTCCACGCTTTGATGGTAATAAAAGAGACTACCCACTTTTTAAGGACGCGTTTGAACATTGCATTGATAGGGTTGCATGTAGTGATGGTTACAAAATGCTTCAGCTCAGACAGTACCTTCACGGTGATGCTTTGAGGGCTATCGAAGGGTTTTCAGCGTCGTCTTTGGGTTACGCGTCCGCTAAGAAAAGACTCGAAGAAAAATACGGTGGTCATCGTCGTACTGTTCTGCTACATTTAGACTATATTCGTCAAATGAGACCTATCAACTCTTCCGATTTACAAATGCTTGAAGAATTTACTGATAAGCTCGAACTTTCGATCGTCGCACTGAAAGATGCTGGTCGTGTCGAAGAATTTGAAGAAAATTCAATGTTTTATTCTGTCGCGAAGTCAAAATTATCGCCAATGAACATCGCAAACTTTAAGCGTTGGGTCTGTATAGAAAAGAAAACTGAAAATCTTGTCAATCTCCACGCATGGTTGGCTTTAGAAGTCAAGTTTAGAATTGAAGCCTTGGAAGAGGTTGGTGGTTTCTACGCTCCTAAGACGAGTCCTAATCAAGGTGGTACCGGTAACGCTTACAAAAAGAATCGCGCATATGCAACTAACCATAACAGCAGGCCGAAATGCGACTTGTGTACTAACAATCACCGACTTGTCGATTGTCCAGACTTTCGATCACTTTCTGTTGACCGGAGATGGCAAGTTGCAAAGGATAAGTCATTATGTTTTCGATGTCTAAGTCCAAGTCATGAAGGGCGCTATTGCAAAAACTCTCGTCGCTGTGGAATAGATAATTGTCCCCGGTCTCATCATACTCTTTTGCACGGAGGGGGATATCCAGTTGGGCCACCGTTAGTTGAATCGGAAGGTAATCGCCGATGGCCGCGAACAAATATGACCACATCTGGAGATCACGTGGGAATGCGCATAATCCCGGTTATTGTTAACACCGGACATCGTACGCTCCAACTGAACGCCTTGTTGGACGAGTGTTCAACCGACTCTTATATTAGTGAATCTGTTGCATCGGAATTGGGACTTAAAGGGCCAGTTTCCGATTTGAACATTTCTGTGCTCGGTGGTAAACGCGATTGTTCAAAAAGTTGTAAAGTTAACTTCATTATCACTAGCCTTGATGGACAGACTAGTCTCAACCTTGACGCCTTTACAATTGCAAACGTTACCGATGGCTTGCAAATGATAGACTGGAATAAATATGCACATAATTGGCCCCACTTGCGTGATATTGACTTTCCTCGTGTTGGCGGTAGAGTTCACGTCGATTTATTACTAGGACTTAATGTATCTGATGTACATCGCTCACTCGTCGAAATTAGTGGTAGGCCTGGAGAGCCCATCGCCAGACTTACGCCGTTGGGATGGACATGTATAGGCCCATTTTTTGAACTTAACTCGTATAGACAATCATCGAATCACTTTGCTCGAACATTCTTTGTACACGATGATACAAACACTTTATTGCGCAAAATGTGGGAACTTGATACATCGGGAGTTAGCAACGATTCCGCTGTTACTTCGTCAATCGATAAGCAAGTTTTAGAACAGTCTATGTCAACTTTAAAATTTACAGGTGCTCGTTATGAAGTTGCAATACCTTGGAAACGGAATGAACCAGTGATCTTGAACAATTACGATCTAGCGCTTTCTCGTTTGCGAAATTTAGAACGAACTTTGGCAAATCGACCCCTTGTTTCATCGCAATATAGTTGGATCATTCGCGACTATGAGCAGAAGGGTTACATTAAAGAGGTATTCCCCTCGGATTGTTACGAAAACAATGTTTGGTATATCCCTCATTTCCCTGTCGTCCGCCTTGATAAGACAACTACGCAAGTAAGAATCGTTCTAGACGCCGCAGCAAAGATTAACGGTAAATCTTTAAACGATTGCATTCATGCCGGCCCAAAACTTCAAAGGGAATTAATAGACATCCTTGTAAGATTTAGAAGTAATTCGATCGCGATTGCTGCTGACATCGGTGAAATGTTCTTGCAGATAGAGATGAAACCTACCGATAAACCTTATCATAGATTTCTTTGGAGAGACACGAATCCCCATCAGCCTGTTCGAATTTATGAATATCAAAGACTCGTTT
Source organism: Patella depressa (assembly GCA_948474765.1). Taxonomy (NCBI): domain Eukaryota; kingdom Metazoa; phylum Mollusca; class Gastropoda; family Patellidae; genus Patella; species Patella depressa. The sequence goes on from OX419715.1 coordinate 74,315,041, forward strand.
TCGGGAATGCATCATCGCCTTACTTGTCACAACTTGTAATAAGAGAACATGCAACGTCGCATACTTCGAAATACCCTAACGGAGCTTTATCTATTCTGGAGTCTATGTATGTAGATGACTTACTGGATAGTGTGGATTCAGTTGAAGAAGCAACCCGTCTCAGGCGTGAAGTAACGGAATTACTCGCTATGGGAGGATTTCACATTCGCAAATGGATATCGAATTCGGTTGATGTATTGTCGGAAATTCCAAGCAATGATCGAATCGGTAGTTTGGAAATCGCAGATCCGTCTGGTCTTCCTACTCTTAAGACCCTGGGTGTTTTATGGGACGCAGTGACAGACTGTTTTATCTTCAAAGTAGACCCGATTCTCGTTGACGTTTTGACAAAACGGATTGTCGTTAGTAAAACTGCAAAATTGTTCGACCCCCTTAATTTGCTAGCACCCTTTACGGTTCGTGCTAAAATAGGAATTCAAGAAACGTGGGTTAAAGGACTTAGCAGGGATGAGCCCCTGCCGTTAGAACTATCAAGCCAATGGAATAATTGGTTTAGTGAACTAGCGCTTCTCGAAGGAATCAATATCGCTAGATGCCTAGTCAGTAAAAAAGTGATTACACGCAAGACCATCCACGCGTTCGTTGACGCGTCCTCCTCTGCTTATGCCGCAGCTATTTATCTTCATTGTGAATATGCTGATCAGTCCTGTTCTTCGAACTTAGTGGCTTCTAAAACCCGCGTCGCCCCTCTAAAATCAATCACGATTCCCAAACTAGAACTATCGGGAGCGGTATTAGGTCTACGACTCGCGCAAACTATTTGTCGGGTGCTTAATGTTTCCAGTTCGGCAGTAATTTACTGGACTGATAGCCAAAATGTTCTGTTTTGGATAAAAGGAGAATCGAGGAAATACAAGCCATTTGTGTCAAACCGTGTTGGTGAAATTCATTCGCTGTTTGAACCCTCTCAATGGCATTATGTTGACACTAAATCAAATGCTAGCGACCCGGCCACACGGGGATTATCGGCTTCCGCTTTATCGAATTGTGACTTGTGGTGGCATGGACCTTTATTTCTTAGTCAATCGTCGCAGAATTGGCCTCTCGCTAATGAAACAAGCTCAAATCCGTCTGAAGATGCTTTATTGGAGCTTCGTTTGGCTCAGAAGTCGTTCCTTGTCGCGACTCCACCGCGCGATCTTGGTAGATTAGAGCCTTCTAGATATTCAAGCTGGATTAAGTTGTTGCGAATAACTAGTTGGATTTTTCGCTTCATTAAGAACATTCGTGTTTCGCCACAAGATAGATGTTTTCAAGAATATTTGACAACAAACGAGTTATCGGCCTCAAAGACCTTTTGGCATAAAGTCGCGCAAAAAGATTGTTTCGCAAGTGAACTACACTCTATTCGTTCAAATAAACAAGTTGACAGTCGTTCTCCTTTAGCGTCGTTAAATCCTTGTCTCGATGAAGATGGTGTTTTTCGTTTGGACGGTCGTTTGAGACAAGCCGATCACATTTCGTATGAATCAAGATTTCCGGTAATACTACCACGAAGCCACGATGTGACGCGATTAATTGCGACTCACATTCATGCTGAAGGAAACCACGATTTAGGAACTTCTCATTGTATTAGTAAAATTCGAGAAGAGTATTGGATTTTGCGATTAAGGCAAGTGATCAAGTCCGTAGAACATCATTGTAATGAGTGTCGAAGGAGAAAATGTAAGCCAGCTAAGCAATTAATGGCACCGCTTCCTTTGTGTCGAATAGGTACCCCCTCACATGCATTTTCGGAAGTTGGTGTTGATTTCGCAGGCCCCTTTGTAACAAAGCAAGGACGGGGTAAAGTTAGGACAAAACGGTACCTATGTTTGTTTACATGCTTATCGTCGAGGGCTGTTCATTTGGAAATGGCCTGGGGACTTGATAGTCATTCATTTTTACTGGCATTCGATCGTTTCGTTAACAGGAGAGGAAAACCGAATTTCGTTTTAAGCGACAATGGGACTAACTTTGTCGGAGCAAATAGAGAACTTAGGAATTTGTATAAGTTGGACAATTCAACGATTGGAAGTGACCTCGCTACTAAGGGTATTGAGTGGAGATTTAATCCCCCGGCGGCTCCCCATTTTGGAGGTGTTTTCGAGGCTCTTATAAAGTCGGCTAAAAGAGCTATTAAGGCCGTATTAGGCGATGCGGATGCAAATGATGAAGAATTGATGACCGTTTTTATTCATGCAGAGGGATTACTAAATTCTCGACCCCTCTGTTATCAAGGTGATGACCCGAAGGACGAATCGGTTCTCACTCCAAATCATTTTCTCTTTGGTCGAACAGGTGACCAATTAGTGTCGTCCAAATTAATCGATGGCGCTCGATTTAATCCACGTAATCGTTGGCGCATGGTTCAAAATTTGGTTAGCTCTTTTTGGAAACGCTGGCTACGAGAATTCTTACCCACATTAAATAATCGTTCGAAATGGCAAACTCCTTACAAGGACTTATTGGAGGGTGACTTAGTACTAGTTGTTGACTCGCTTTCCCCAAGGGGTAAATGGCCCTTAGGTCGTATAGTAAAGTCGTATCCTGGAATTGACAATCGTGTTCGAGTAGTTGACGTCAAAGTGGGCGATATTGTACTTAAACGGCCGATACATCGTCTGTGTCCTTTGGAAGCTTAGATACCAAAGTATTGTGTGAAAAGTGACTATCGATAATGTGTTTAGTTATATATCGTCATCGTTCGGAATTCGTTGTTCGTGTCTATCGTTAAATGGTGTGCCTATTATCCATATGGAAATGCGGATGTAAAGTGTTACATCGTTGGAGTCATCGTAAAGTTCATCGACCAGTGAGTGTTTCATCGTTGGATTTATCGCAAAGTGTTCATCGAAATAGTGATGTGTATATTATAGTTTGCTATTTAAAGTAGTATTAGTTATATCGTCTATCGTCGTCCAGAATTCTACTATTTAAAGTAGTATTAGTTATATCGTCTATCGTTGTTCGAGGATGTTCAACTCTATCGTATTTCGCGAATCTGTAATGTATCTTAGAATCAGTGTTTTAGGATGTGCCATCGCATGTTACATCCTGGAGGGGGATGTGTTAGAAATAAACTTTCATCATCTTTTGCTCTATAGTGACTGGTTAATTACGTCTATTGGCGTATGAATACATGCATGCTATTTTATATAAATGTAGTACAATTAAAGCATGTGAGATGCACTAGAGAGTTCGTACCATCAACATCGTGTTTGTTTCTTTTTTTCACCCATCGTAACTCGAAGCCATGAGTATGCTATTTATGGGCCCAGCCTGAGAATCCATTTCGGGATTTCTCATACATCGTTCGCAACAATATATACTAAGAGGCAATGGTAAACTAAAACCAACACAACCACCACAACTAAAGGAATTTGTTTATCAAATGGAGTGTAATCGTAGAAGCACATAGATGGAGGAGACAAAGCGAATTTTAATAGAAGAATAAATGACCACATGTCGAAAGCAACAACTCAGCTGTAGCTGAACACTTGATCTCCAACATCCGCCACAGAGTCCAATGGTCCAATGTTGCCCAACTATGAGCAACAAGAAGACACGTGCATTGCATGGAGCCATTCAAATACGAAAAGACAAGCAGGTGATGAACAGAGATCAAGGATTGTTTCTCCCCTTGGCGTATGTTACTCTTATTACATAATCATAGGCTAAGCATAATAATTTTAATTAATCGTATTTAATACTTAACAATAATAGTCTAGTAATAATCTTAGTTTGTAATAATTGCTATAATTAATAATTGGCTGGTATTATTACTTTTCTGGGCTGCACTTAATAGTTCAAATCGTGCCTTTCTTAATCACAATAGCATCTAGTTAAATTACTACTCACTAATTCAAATAGTCGGCCTTCAGGGAACCATTGATCTTTGTGCAGTCATTGTTCTTTGTGTTTGTTGTATATTAGTGGAATCACATCAAGCATATATCAATATCTTTCGTTATAAAAGTAATTAATTCTCATCCTCTTATGGTGTTGTGATTATTAAAACCTGACAAAATCAATGTAAATACTCCACAACAAGCTATCCATTAATCATTTGTGTTTATTTCAGATAAAGTGGTCGATGATAACTTCTTATCAAATTCCATCTTCTTTGATCGTTTATCATTATTAAAACCTAATAAATCATTGTTCACACTCCGAAACAAGTTACCCATTAATCAATTTGTGTTAATTTGCATGTAAATTTGTCTTATTTAAAATAGCATTATGCAAGAGCAAAATCTGCTTATTACAGGTCTTTCTTTAGGCCTGAGATGTTATCTAAATAATCAATTAGACATTAATTAACATATCCAGACCATAATAAACTCTTAAAGTCAAGGCTAGCCTTCGATGTTTGCGGATTGAATTCCTATATGCCGCTTAATGGCCGTTGATAATTAAATCAATCAAGTGGATAATCGAGACTATGCTGTTTTATATTAATGATTTGAGTAATGATGACCGAGGCTATGTGATTATTTCAAATGCTTTTTTCTCGGCTAATACTGGACCAATTTGACTGAAATTTTCAACAAATTACCTTTACACTATCTAGTTTTTAACTATTATAGTGAGAACTACCATCTCTTTATCTTATCTCCCATAATGTAACTTTAATATTGTTAGTAGCATTAACTTCATAATCCTGAAATAAATTACATCCTCTTTTGGGATAGCTCGGATTGGTCAGCATTTACTAAGTATTGTTGCGTACATGTATAAAATGTATGTATTGTCTTGTTATATATGGGGTTTATAGCGTCCTACTATTTTACACGGACTGGGCTATTGAAGACGGACTTATTACAAGTTTCTACTCGAAAGAGTTCTTTTCCTTGAACGTGATCTGCTATTTTCTTTTTGCACACGAACGACCAGACACTGTCTTTGTCAGGCCACCCGCCTTACACCACTGACGAGCGGAAACCGCACTGGAAAATTCCGAGGATAGTTCTCAGCGAAGACCGTGAGCGAACCCCATGAGCCTCCTGATTATTTAACATTTTAATCACAGTCATTCTCAACACCAGAATGTAGTTTGAAACTGAGTCGTGGTCGTGAAATGGCCAATTTTGCTTGAGGAACCTTTAAAAAAAATAATATTTATTATACGTTTCACCATCTGCTGCACCCGTCTTACGGCAATGATGACAGTAAACCACATGGTAAGCAATACCCGAAACCTCCCCGTTGTTTAACATTTTAACCACAGAATGGGAAGCAACCACTGGCGACAATATCAACACCCGAAACCGAGTCTTTGTCGACAAATATCCAATTGTGCTTGAGATCCAATGTGGAGCTATGTTAAAAGCGTAATTAAATTTTTAGGTGGTTAGCTATTGGTTGATAATTGGACTATTGACCAGTCATAATTTGGAACAGAAAACTACTTCTTTAACAGCAGTGTTTAGTGGGATTAACACTAATCAAACGAATATCAAAATTATCCTTTTGAATTTCAAACTCCACTTAGAATAAAGTACCAATGTCATAATTAACTACATGGAGTAAAATGGTTATGCTGTAACATGATAGAAAATATTCTTTATACAAAATTCCTCTACAATGAATTTGTATATTATTACACGATGTGGTATTTGGGCGATGATACATTTGACACTAAATCACCCGTATAAATAGTCATATTATAAGGATATAAATATACGATAGCAAGTTAAGAATTCGGTTTTATTATACGAGGCAATGTAATACGCATTGAACTTGCACAGCTGTGAACTGTCCTCAGCCACCTGCCCGTCACAACCAACGATAATCCATATCGGCATTACACCGTTACGTGAAAGAATGTCACAATCATCAAACCATAGAACTGTACTAGAAAGGAAGTCTGACTGGTGGTTTATGTTATTCATCGCATGCGCGAAGTCTCGGAACCTAAGTTACTTCCGGTTAAACAAAACCCTGAAGAAATGCGTATGGAGTCCTGTGAGCTTCGGAATAAAATAAGAAAAAAACATCGTCTGCACAACTTCCAATTACCAAGATATATCCGAAATTAATGTTTAACCATGTGTAAGTTATTTTGTATCAATACGGTTAGTTGTCAGTACATGTTTCGTTCGTATAAAAATTAAAAGGATACTACGGTACCCAGCCGACACAGGCCTACAACAATAACACTAACACATAAAAAGTATGATAAGTTATTGAATAATCATTTTCAGTGAGAATGCGCCAAGGACGCATTCTATTGTATTATAAAACCTCAATTTGTTTCTATTCGATATAATAATATTTCGTCAAACGTAATAAAAACTATGCAGCTAGTCTAGAATCTACAATTTTCTAATTATATAGGCCTGTATACATGAAGGCCTATAGTCATGTTTTATCTTTACTTTAGGCCTACGTTTTTTTTTTGGTGTATCAATATTCATTACTTCAAGGTGTCTTCATAGCCCCCCCCCCCTCAAAAAAAGTAAGTTAATAGCTAAAATTTCCCTTTTAGTTTTAGATTGTAAGAAAAACTGTTTTGATAATTAGATATCGTATACGTCTTTACGTGTATAAATAAATAAAAAATCTGTCTTTATCAATTAAAGATGTAGGAAAAATCAAATAATATCCTAAGGAAATTTTCTATAAAATTTAGACTTTAATGAATGGTCTCAGCATTTTGTCAAATTCAAATGTGCTATCAGTATTTTAAAACAATATGTTTGCACACTGAAATTTCAAGGTAAACTTTTAAAAAAAAATCATTTCAATGGATGTTCTGTTTCTAAGCCCTCATTTAATATTGAAAACATTATATGTGTAGGTGAAAAATACCGATCGCTATCATGTACAGCACATAGGCCATTCACTGTATTATAGACCTTAGGGAATCGATTTTCAGGTCACCCAACGAAAAAAAATGACCCGAAATTTTAAAAGCGTTAAGTGTCCGGATAAGCAACTTAGCCATTCTTAGTCAAAACAACTCAAATTTTTTTAGCCCAAATTTTGAGACAAGGTATATACACCATTGCTCTATATTTTTACGTTGAAATTTCATAGGTACCCAGACCTTTATTTTTCCGACTATGTTCAAATTAGGATAATTCTTTTAAATATTGGTCGTATTGACATTATAAAATTTGCATGAATGTAAATCTAAATGTCAGATAGTGTCATGTTTTTTTCCATTCTTACACCATATTTATTTAATGATACATAATTATTGGATCTGAAAACTGTCTGTTAGGATTATGTTGAAAATATTATTATTAATACCCCTTTAAACTCCTCAATTTCTTTATGAAAATGTTAATACCAGTTACCCTGTACTTTCTTTCTTTTGTAGGCCTCTGAATATAAGATAAGCTCTTCACTGCTACAACCTTCCATAAATAATAAAGTGTGAAAAATACTTTGTCAGTAATTTCGGAAGAGGGCCTGGCAAGGACATTGTCTATTCGATTCGATTCGTTGGAGTACATGTAAAAGAATCCTTGACAATTTCCGAAATAAGAGTAGGTAATTAATTAGTCTGCTGTCTGGACAAAATTTACTTCATAGCACACTGTATGACAAACACTTGTCATTATTTGCCAAACCATGCAGAAAAATAGGAGATAAACCTCCATCTGTTAAAATATGCAGCCTCTATCGTGTTCAGAAAAAACTGATCCTCTATTGCTATTCAGAGGTTTTCAGGTTATTTTTTTTAATGTCTGTAATTGTTAAAATAAATAAAGGGGTTCTTTTTTTTTATGTATCTTATTGTTGTTGAAATATCTGTTAGTAATATTCTTCTAACAAGAAAAGACCCCTGTACATATATATGTACTTCAAAATTGGGGGGTTGGGATAGTATCGAGTGCTGTGCATCAACCTCTTCTGGCCGGTCACCTCTGGCTTGCTGTTGTGATTTCGATCCCTGGTGTGAGCGTATGTGGCTTCGAGATAGGGGCGCCTTCTCAAATTCATGGGTTACTCCCACACGAAAGACACCTGCGTGTGCGCTTTGATAATAACAATGCAAAAAAAGACTTGTCTACTATATCACCTTCGGTGGAAGTTGTCGTTTAACTCTTAAGAACAACAGTTCAAAATTGAAGAAGCATGGACAGGAAGATGCTGTCCGGGCAAAATTCTCCTTCCTTGGATTTTGCAAATAGTCATAGAATAAAGACTACCATATGTTATCGTAACGAAATACTGAAGGATTGCATGTGTTGACAAGATAATGTTAAAACCCAATTCCATATAGTTCAAAATTGAAGAAGCATGGACAGACAGATGCTGTCCAGGCAAAACTCTCCTTCCGTTTTTTCATTGAAAATTGTTTTGAAGAATCAGTTTGTTTACAAAATTATGATGCCAATGTGTACCAATGAGCTTGTGTTTTTTGTCCCATCTAAACAACTAGACACTGTTCTTTGCCATGTTGTCCCTCCTACACTACCGACTGGGAGAAACCATGCTGCAAAATGCTGGAGAACTTTATTGAATAACACCAGCATACATAATCCTTATATATTCAGATTGGTATTTTTTTTCTTTGGAAAAAATTGTAATGAATCAATTTGAATTAAAAAGATTAAGTATGAAGACAATGATTCTAATATCAAGATTTTTATTTTTGCTACGAAAATATTTTAAGTGCATCTTTTCTTTTGTGTGAAAATAGATTTGAAGAATGAGTTTGGTTACAAAAATATACATGATATTTACATCCTTAAATAATGGACCCAAAACAAAAAAGTAGTTTTATTTTTACAAGAAATTCTGTAGATCGATAAAATATAAAAAATTATTTATAAACGAAAATATTTTAAGTGCATCTTTTTTTTTCTCTGTGAAAATAAATTTAAAGAATCAGCTTGGTTACAAAAATACACATGATATTTACATAACATCCTTAAATAATGGACCCAAAACAAAACAATTCAAGAAAATCTGTAGATCGATAAAATATAAAAAAATGAAGTAAAAAAATACGGTATTCATGTTATTATTAACCTCATAAATATAGGAAAGTTGTCTCAAAATTTCCAGTCGCTATTTCAAAATTATTACAAAATAATAACAAAAACATCAAATATCAGTTCACGCATGCATAGGCTTTGCAATCGTCTGCTATATGGCCCATAGTATGGGATCTATATTTAAGTACTTTTTAAAAATATAAATACCGAAGTAAAAAATACGGTCTTCGTGTTATTATTAGCTTCATAAATATAGGAACGTTGTCTCAAAATTTCCAGTCGCTATCTCAATTACAATTATTACAAATTAATAACATTAATATCAGCTCACACGACTCCGCTTCATTATAAACAATAGCAAAGCCTTCGACCGGAAGTAACTTAGGTTCTGTGGACTTCGCGCATGCGATGAACAACATAATTCATCGTCCAATGACAGATACTGCAGGGTCAGTTATCCATTATTATACGATCTATGATCAAACTTGCACTGATTTGAAATGACCTCAGCGACCTGCCGCCATAACCTTCATAATTGACGGCCCAAACTTTAACTCAAATTATCGCACGCAAATTTCAAGCTAAGCTAATGCTTCTTATTACCGGCTTAATTTAGACGGCAATGATCGTCAGCATAAATTTGATGTGGGCTATTAAAAATGCGTCAATGTCTCCAATAAAAATATTCATACTTGAAGAAGAAGTCAAAATTGCGTTGACTGAAATTTCTCCGATGTAAATATAATTAATTCAGGCGACATGGCACGAGGCATCGGTCGCGCGAATATTTCACATATATATAAACGTGTCTAGCCCCAAATCGGTATATTAAATATGATGCATGACTAATAATTGCATTTGCAACATACCGAGTAGTTATGGGCCTATTGCATAGCCCCCCCCCCGTCATTTGATTGAAGAATAACTACATGGGGTTTGGAACTATATAAGAACTCCGTAATCAAGATTATTGATTAAATTATGCCCAACAATGGGCTTAGGAGTTCGCATAAACATATAGCTTTTCTTCACCTGTGCCTGTGTAACAATCATTTACTAGCCAATTCCATAAGTCATACGCCCCTCAATATTTTTACATTTCAAAACAGTAATCCGTAGCGTCGTTTCCCGGGCAAGATTTCCCTTATAGTTCACTGCATTTCGAGTGCTCTCCTACTTGAGTCCGGTTTTAGGAAACAGCAGGACGTTACCCTATTAGAGTTTGTAACAAGAAAGGAAACACTCAGACCCCTAAAATTCGGCAGAATACTGTAGAATTTCATCCTATAGAAAATGGAATAGCCCCACATCGCCCAACCCTCTAGAATGTTCAGTAGAAAATTACACTAGTAGTCTACATGTATGACCTATGCTACAGCCCAATAACGCCACCGTTAAACAGATAACGGCAAGTTAACAACACGTTAAAGTTAACGGGGCTTCCAGCAAGTTAAAAGTTTTGAGTAACTGGCCCCTGATCTTTTCCTCGACAATAACCAAAAGATATTTTTCCAAAATATTAACCATTTTTTTGTCATCAGGTGAGATATTGAGTCCAATTCAACACATAGTGATATTAAAATTTATGTCGAGCAGGTATGCCATACAGACTTAATGTCAAACATTATGTCTTCCATGTCTATGGGCGTTTCCTTCCTTTCTTCAACCATCTCGAAATAATCTTTGCTGATATTACAATATTGACCTTCACCCTTCCTTTTGACTTAATTGGTCCTTTATTTCTGTCGTTGAAATCTCTTACTAATTTATCTGAATCCTGGCAAGCTCGCAATATTATGTAATCCTTTCGGTACAGTGGTAATCAATAGGAAACTGTTTAGTGTGTTAGCTGTATTGCAAAAAAAAGAGACAATCAATTAGCATATTTATTTGGAATAACAGTGGTGTATTTCAATTATCCAATCAAAAAACTCACACTTGCCATTGACGTCATCTATATGCTACGTCAGCCTCACTGTTTGGTTAGATTTACTATGAATTCTGACACTGAACTAATTATGAATATTTATGACTGACCTGATTCTATATACATATTATAAGAAAAAAGTATACTCTTATTTCTGAACTCTTTACAAAATTCGCATGTTTATTATTTGTATGTTTCTTTGTGTGTATCGTATATTAAGCATTCCAAGGTTGCCACATGCTACCCCATCTGTTGGGAGAAAGCGTACGAAAATTTGTGAAAAATTTAGAGCCAGTCTAAGAGACGAGTTTTCACTATAAATTCAATGGTAATCTGTTTCCATATGGACACAGATCACTAAATATTTCTACGCCGGTATTGTAGGGCCAAGTTATTTTTAGTCTTTATCTCCCTTTCCCTTTTTCCCCCTTTTGCATGGTGATTTTTGTTTACTTTTTGGTGTAGAATCGAAGAAAAGGGTTTGAAAATACATTTTCTGCCAGGTTTTGGTGAATATTCATGATTTTGAGGCGGAAGGATACAAGAGTTGTGAGGTTGGTTACGTTGAAAGCGGGGGGCCGACAATTGCCTGGTTTGCTGTCTCTACTTCCAGCTTGTGTATCTCAAGTTTTTCATGAAGAACCTCATACATGCTTTTGGGCGAGAAATTTTGCAAAATAGAAATGGTGCATTCTGACATATCATCCGAGCCGTATACCTTGCTTGAGATTTGTGCTTAGATTGACAACCTTTAAGAACAAAGTTGTGCCTTAGAATTTTTTGGAACACATAAGGACGTGTTTGTGCTTACCCTGAAGTCTACTTACAATCTTAGCACACGAATGATGCTAAGAATTTCATGGGAACACAAAATAAGGTAAGTTTACTTACCGTAACTTTACTTCGATGCAGAGTCCATAAAAATCTAAGAACGTGCTTAAGAATTTTCTAGGAATCGGGGCCCATGTCTATTATAACCCTTTAAAAGCTGTTGTATTTGGTCGGGGTAATAATATTTTTAAAAAGATACCCAACCAAACAATTAAAAAATACTTAATAAATACACAGTTGTAGATAAAATATTACCAAAAATGAAATTAAACTAGCATTAGAGAAATATCCTAAAAATAAATCTCCAGGCATAGATGTTATGTCACCAAATTTCTATGATGCTTTCTGGTGTCTTAGTTCGGATGACCTATCCGAAGTCATTAATAACATCTCGCTCCATAATAGTCTTACCAACAGCTTAAAAACAGCTATAATCCCAATACAAAAATAAGGGTAGTGAGAGAACCCTTAAAAACTATAGGCCAATTAGGCTGTTCTGTACAGTCTACAAAATTGTCACCACGGTCCTCGTTCGGTTTTCAGGAGTGATGGAAAACATTATTTAACCAACACGAACTGGAGCTGGAGAAAACAAATCTTATCATTGATTACCCCCTGTCCATCAATTACATACTTGAATACATGAAAAAGAGGGGATTATCGTCACTTCTTTTATCAAACACTGAACACAAATACTTCCATATTCTCTTTGGTATCGTAAATCACGTTGATGGATATACACATGAATTAGATCAGATATATATATGTATATTAGACTGTCCCTTGAGACATCTATATACGCGGCAAATAATTTTGTAGTGAATACTCGAATGAATAGGCAGCAAGTGGAGATCTTTTCATAGCAGTTAGTTATTTTCTCGTTTCGATTATCCTTGCACAAGTATTTTGATTAATTTGTAGTTTTGAAATTAAGTTGCAAGTTAAGATGTTGTTGCAGTAATCAAGTCTAGAAAGGACTAGCGATCTCACAAGCGTGTGAGCAGAGTTTGTTTGGAGATGTCTGATATTGTCATTAGCTCTCAAATGAAAGTAACATATTTTGCTTGCAAACGTCATTATTAAATTGGAATCTGTACATTCAATTTTTTGTAGTTTTTTTTTCTCATACTAACAATCATGGCTTCGAACTTGTCTTTTAATTTTAATATGCGGTGCCATTCAAGACTTGATTTCCTGGTATCAAATGGAATGAGTTAGTACTATGCTGATTTGACATAAAACATCTATGATCTGGGTATCATCGGAATATCAATGCTGCGAGAGTTGGTGATGTCTCCTAACGTATAAGACGAATAAGACAGGACCGAACACAGAGCCTTGCGGTACACCGCAGACTGTGTGTGGCCATGTAGGTATGATTTGGACGGACCTCTGATGGGGTTAATTACTAGACCCATTCACGACATTCCGTTCCAAACGTCAGCATTGGCATTTGACTTGGCGGGGACCCGCATTGTAAAACGGGAGTACTTGTGGTGACAACAGGGGCGTGTCTATCAAGCAGCCCAGTGAGTGTTGTTGTACAAATCAACTTGAAGATTAACATTAGAGACTGAATCAAGTACAAGGTCTGAATTTGACAAATCTGTTCAAAAACTGATGATAATATAAAAAATATCGGAACTAAAATCGATCCTTGTTGCAAACTGAAAGATATTAAACAGAACATTGTAATAGTTTGCCATCTCAAAGAGTCTTACAGATTGAAAACACGAATGATTTGTTAATTCAAATCAACATTGATGTTGTTATCTTACCCTGAAAAGGTAGGCTTTTGATATGGTTAGCACGTGCGCGTTGTATCACAATGTCCGTCATTGAGTCAGCTGGTGTGGTTTCAATTGTCCGGTCGTACGCGACAAGAAGTGGGGTTGCCTTCCAGACTCGTGGGTTTTCTCCGGGCCATCCAGTTTCCTTCATGCTTTTATTGAAATAAAATTAAAACATATATTAGCCCCGAAATGACCTCTCTCTCTCAAAGGTTGCAGATAAATCTAATAAAAGCAGTACACTTCTTGTCATCTAAGTATATACCATTGGATACCCTTGTTAGAGCAGTTTTACTACGGTGGAATAGTTTATATGCACTGCAATTATTTCTTCCAAGTATTTCGTTTCGCTTTTTTTTATACTTTCGATGGCCTCAACTACATGAAAATTTGGTAGTGGACGCTCATGCGAGCTACTTTTGACTCTATGACGTCAAACATTTGAATAATCAATCTGCGTTGATGTGTCTATAGCGCGTTACCTCACGTGCACCTCACAATGACTAATCCCTCAAAAAGAGAAATATAATATTACTTTATTTCTATAAATATAATTTATTTAAAGTAGCTAAGTCTCTAACTCAATATCAATCCAAAGTCTTACATCGATGTTGTTATCTTACCTTGAAAGGGTAAGCTTCTGATATCCAATATTTAAGACAAAATAACCATTTTACCATTGGTACACAATCATGTACCATAGTGCGTTTCAGCATTATTTGTAACAAGTGACCAGAAGGAACGAGGCTAGACATATTCCACAATTCATGTTAAACGGCGACGCCAGAACTTATCAGGAGAGCTACTGGAATAACCAGACACTAGAAATTTCTGTTCGGTTGAAACTCATGTCGTGTTTCACTGGACATTACTAATTTGCAATTAAGAGTCAAAACGGAAACAATTGAATGTAAATCAGTTCATATACAATCAGATGACATTATTATATGCATTGCGACCCATTTGGGTCAATTTCTAGATCCCAAATATTAGCGATTTAGCTCCTTTAATTTTCAATATTTTTTAAAATTTTGTAATGAGTGTTTTTTGTCAGTAATAGTAATACCTTTCAATGTTTATTACTAATTATTTATCTTGAATTACTGAATGGCAAATCCATGAGGTTTTTTTCCTCTTTTCTCGCTTCTAAATCATTAACCTATATTTATACATTCAAAAAAAAAGAGAACTATAGACTTGGTTTCTTAAAAAAAAGTGAAAACAGTATATTGGTGAAAAAAAACTGTTTTTGTTCAGAAATAAACATATTGTCCAACGTAACGTAGACTTGTACATGAATCGTGTACATAAAAGTTGCCCGGATATAATTCACTCTGTTTTTTAAATGCTTATTTACTTCTTTGTGTTCTTCTAAAGTAGTTCTTCGCCAGACATGTTCTGCTTTATTCCTCTCTCTTCGGCTTCCGGTATAGTGTCCGAATGTTAAGGCGAGTCGTTAGGGTTTTTTTTTTATACGCCCACATTTTTATATGGATGTATATTGTCGTCGCCCCCGTCTGTCGGTCCACAAATGTTTGTGAACACTCTAGAAGTCACAATTTTTTTTATCCGATTTCAATGAAAATGATATATAGGTTTTTCATACCAACTTGACAGGTTTTTTTTTGTTTTGCTTGCTGCTTAATATAGTTAAAAACTACATCATGATTGAAAGGGAATTTGCTGAAAATTTCAGTCAAATTGATCCACTCTGAACAGAGAATTTAGCGATTTCGGCCTGCCTCGCTAATTATTACTAAAGTCGGTAAGATAAAAAGCACAGTCTCGATTATCCACTTCATTACTACATCATGCATGAAAGTTGAGCAGCAAATCGAATCCTTATCCAGTAAATATCACGGGCTAGCGTTGGCATCGAGAGTGATTAATATCTTATTAATATTTTAGATAACAAATGATTTTAGAATGACCCTCGGTCAGTTAGTCAGTAAATATTAATGTAATTTAAAACATTTTAAAGTAATCCTAATGAAACAAAACAAAGTTAAAATTAAACTGATTTGGCATAATACATGGACATGTGTCGAGGTAATCAGACTATTTTGTTTCAAAGTTAATCATGCCTTTCCTTATATAGGTTGATGGGGGGGATTTCTAACATCTTATCAAAATCTATGCAGAATCTCTTTTCTCGGCCAAACAAAGTTGCAACGAGCTCTCTCAGAAAATCCACTTAGAAATATTCATCCGCATAAGCATCTAAGACTGGTCTGAAGTACTTAACGGACCGTTAAAATTGAGTCGTAAATTTGACTCACACCAAGTCTCCCCTAATCAGAACACTCTTTGTTACCGGTTCTTCTTCTATATCCTCATACTCTTTCAATTTCATTTTCACTACTTACAGCATCGACTGATTTTGTTTTTTCTGCGTTTCGGTTATTTTCCAGTCTCTTCTACATCACTAACTGAAATGCATTTTTCCAGGAGAAACTTCCACTTCGTCTTTTTCTGTTTCTGATTCCGGTTGTTGTAGTAAACTCATTTGAGTAAGCATTTCAATGACGCAATTGGACACCGACGTAGAAGCTGTTGCAACATCTGTTTGCCTATTGTTATCAGTTCGAGGTAAAAGGTTGACACTGGAACTAGCAAATGAAAAAAAAATGAGATTTTCTGGGGCATCAACTGCTAGATTCTTTACCATATATTAAACAGACAAGGGAAGCGTCTTTTGATATAGTGACGGGTCGTCTTCCTTAGTTTGTTGGCATATATTCGTCAAAATTTACCGCTAATTTTTTTTCATCGGACATGAAGCTGGCATCAATGGATGTTGTTAGGATGAAGGCAGACAAGGGAAACATCTTTTGATATAGTGACAGGTCGTCAAAACTTATCGTTAATGTTTTTTCATCGGACATGGGGCTGTCATCAATGGGTGCTGTCAGGATGAAGGCGCACAGATCTAATATTGTTATCATTGCATCCATTACCTCTTTCCAATTAATACCATCTTGACGTTTAACCTTTCACAGAAGGGACGTGTGATAGTATTAACCGAACTTGGAAACAATGAGCATCAAATCATCCACTTTTTTACGGTTGTATCTTGTATGAGGTCGACCACCTTGACACCGTGTATCCCATATATGTTCTGCTTTGTTAACTACATATGGTGGCGATATTTCACCTTCTGCATTTCCAGCAAACATGATGCTGGTCGATGATTATGTGCTGTTCATTATGCGTTTTAAATATGCATTTGATTCTCCCTGGCTCATCTGATAGATGTTTTTTATCATAGTTGATGCAATTAGTTTCAGGTACATCCTTCACTACTTATAGATTATCAAAGTATCCATCGATAACTTTAGCATCTAATTGTTGCTCTTTTCCTTGATATACTTTGACACATTTTTGATATAATAATAATTATCTTTGAAATGTGGTACATGCCCGACCTTTACATCTAAGTAAGAGTTAGTTTAGAATCATAAATAATTATTATCAAATGGGGACCCTAATTCCGATAATACTGTAAATGCCCAATGTAAGCTTGTTCCTCTGCATCATAAAATATTGTTTGCCCACCAAAATATCCTGATTGTGCAATGTTCATTTCTTAACATTAAACTGCTCACATGTTTTTCTTATACTGAGTCCAGACTGACATGCTTTTACAGCTTTAGATTATCTTCAGAATAGTTGTTATAGTTCCTTATGTCGGATTTTAATAGTTGGGGTGAAGCAGTGTGATGGGTGCCAATGTAATGCCGAAGTTACTGATATTGCTCAAAATCAAGTGTATTATTTTATAATGGAAGGGTTGGCATTTTTTTTATTATTGGATGAGAGGAAGGTATTTCGCGGCGCACCACACCCTGCACCCCGGTGGATACGGCTCTGATGAAGACAAGACTTCATTCTGAAGTTCAATAAGTTATGCAATGTGCACTGCCTAAAAAATGTGAAATTATAACTCATACTAGAAAAAGGTTTACCTACATAGTTTTTTCCGGTCACTGTCCTCGGGATCATGCCGAAATTCTACAAAGTAGAGCAAGTCGGAGAGGAGAGGCGGGTATCGTATGTGTTATACAGAAAAATAATGAACATTAGTAAATGTGTTTTTTATACGCCCACATTTTTATGTGGACGTATATTGTCGTCGCCCCTGTCCGTCCGTCCGTCCACATTTTTTTTGTGAACAGTCTACAGGTCACAATTTTTATCCGATTTCAATGAAACTTAAAATATAGGTTTATCACCATAAGATCTCGGTTCCTTTCGATATTGGCATGTATCGGACTGTAACTTCATGGGTTATGGCCCCTGATTGTACGAAAAATCACGTTTTTTAGCTTGTGAACAGTTTAGAGGTCACAATTTTGAACCGATTTGGATGAAACTTGACATGTATGTTTATAACCCAAAGATCTTGGTTCCTTTTGATATTTGCGCCCATCGGATCGTAACTTCCTGAATTATGGCCCCTAATTGTCTGAAAAATTGCCCTTTTTAGCTTGTGGTCCCTCTGGAGTTCAAAATTGTTATCGGATTTAAAAAACCGTTTGATTATATCACCGTTCCATGGTTATGAAGGTTGAGTTCGAATTTCGTGAAAATCGGACCAAAATTGACGGACAAAATGGCCGCCGTTTGTACGCGAATAGTGTGAAAATATGTTATATCAAGGTTGTGGACCTTATAGAGGTCACAGTTTTGAACCAATTTTGATGAAACTTGTTGACATGTATGTTTATAACCCAAAGATCTTGGTTCCTTTCGATATTTGCGCCCATCGGATCATAACTTCCTGAATTATGGCCCCTGATTGTCCGAAAAATTGCCCTTTTTAGCTTGTGGTCCCTCTGGAGGTCAAAATTGTTACCGGATATAAAAAAACGTTTGATTATATCACCGTTCCATGGTTATGAAGGTTGAGTTCGAATTTCATGAAAATCGAACCAAAATTGACGGACAAAATGGCCGCCGTTTGTACGCGAATAGTGTGAAAATATGTTATATCAAGGTTGTGGACCTTATAGAGGTCAAAATTTTGAACCGATTTTGATGAAACTTGACATGTATGTTTATAACCCAAAGATCTTGGTTCCTTTCGATAATTGCACCCATTGGATCATAACTTCCTGAATTATGTCCCCGGATTGTCCAAAAAAATGCTTTTGTTAGCTTTTGGTCCCTCTGGAGGTCAAAATTATTATCCGATTTAAAAAAACGTTTGACTATATCACCGTTACATGGTAATGAAGAGAGAGTTTGAATTACGTGAAAATCGGACTAGAATTGACGGACAAAATGGCCGTCGTTTGTACACGAATAGTGTGAAAATATGTTATATCAAGGTTGTGGACCCTATAGAGGTCACAATTTTGAACCGATTTTGATGAAACTTGACATGTATGTTTATAACCCAAAGATCTTGGTTCCTTTCAATATTTGTGCCCATCGGGTCATTACTTCCTGAATTATGTCCCCTGATTGTACGAAAAATCACCCTTTTTAGCTTGTGGTCCCTCTGGAGGTCACAATTATTATCTGATTTTAAAAAAAACGTTTGATTATAAAAACCAAACAAATTCTAATGATTTTCTGATAATTCCTTAATATGCGACAACTCTTGTTGACTGCCCGGACGATTTGGCTGCTGTGTGGGCGTATGTTTCGTTGCCTGGCAACCTATTTTTCTTTTTTATTTTCAATATACAGTGGACTCTGTCAAATCCGACATCGTACCCAGTTTTGTCAAAACCGGAAATATAACTTCGAAAACCGGAAGTATTATTATAATGTAGCTTCGAATCACCAGAACGTCATTCCCTTTAAAAATGATTAACTTTTCTGTACAATCAAAATTTTTTTACTCTAATTTTTATTTCACTTAACAGTCGTGGGCATTTTGAATAGGTCAAGTATGTCTTTAATTTATCTTCTTCGTCGTTATCAGTTGATCGCACACTTGTGTTTGCCACCACGCGTTAATTGATAATCTGTCGTTCTATGACAAGATCGTCGTCACACGGTTCGGAGACACTCAGCAAACTGAGTGGGTTCAGAGAGATCCGTACTGTGAACAAACTTGCGTTATTCGGGTTCAATCTGCATGCGCAACGAATGTTTCTATCAAATGCTAGGAATGTTTTTACGACTGTGAATTCTTGTGAAAATTCGTGGATATTCTTAAGTATTTGTCACAATTACTGTCTTACAAGAGATTATAAAATTATCAAAGTAACCAACAAATACCTACAGTAGCGAGTTTTTAATCTCACCGATAATTGATTGGTGGTTGCTTTTTAATCTTTTGTGGCTTCACATCTATCGAGGGTTGATTTCATCGATAATTGATTGGTTGCTTCACACCCACCGATTGAATGGAAATCATGTGACGGAACGACTGATTGATGTCATAAACCGAAATTTATAGAGTCCAGTGTAACCAGAGTTTTTTGGCTGAAGTAATAAGGCATTAAATCGGGCAATCTAATTAAAATATAGATCTATATTTCGTAACAAGTTATAGTGTGAACTCACGTTCTATGACGTCAGGTATCAAGCATGGGACATTTGACCCGATAACGTCAGTCATTCGATTAACCAATTAGCGACCGCCATGCTTTTTAAAATCTACTTTTGTTTTGGTAATATCTACCCACTGTTTCAGGCACGAAACGGTCGATTCGACAGACCATTTGATTGCCTGACCCCTCATTTCAGGCAGAACACGATTTAAATAACAAGTCCTCCAGATCCAAGAGTAGAAAAGACAAGTAAAAACGAAATTTTGAACTATAAAAAACGAAACGAAATTGGATCTGTGTTTTAATCAGATTGTAAATCTGGAAAGTGCCGGAGTGGTTAGAGTTCGGATGTGACAGTCGGGCAGAGCCCACTGTGCTATACACTATGCATGTTTCTTCCCGTATACGAAAGATAATTGTTAGACTGCTATCACAGTACCACGGCCAATGTGCGCTAACGATGCATTATGTAATATTTAGATCAAGATACTTCATTCTGAGCTAGGTTATCAACTTTTGAAGTTTAGGTAATATAAGCGTAGTGTAGATTTTAATTGCTACCATAGTTACGATCCTAAACAAAGTCTCGATTATCCATTTTTGAATTAAGTTATGAAATAGCAACCTTGTTTCAGAGAGGGAGAAATGGGGTTTAATGTCCACTAGACACAGACTATGTCATTTTGGGACTAATATACGGTTCAATTTTATTTCAATAATTCGTTGAAATTATTGGACAGGCAACTCTACTCCTTGTCACGTGCAACCGGGGTTTCGAAACTTTATAAAGTTATCTCGATTTTTATACATGTCAAATGTTTGATCTACACAATAAACAGTGGTTTTCGGGAACTTTTGTCGTGGCTGTTAGTGCCTAAATTTGGTAGCGGAATGCTCACAAGTTAGCGGCTTCATTAACCCACCGGTATCTATTATTAGGCGTGGGTAAGGGTTAGATTTGGGATTTATTGATACCCATACTTATAGTATCTCTATTAGCGGCGGACTAGTACACCGGCGGGTTAGTGAACCCCTCTCAAAATGTTGGGGGGCAATGAAATATGCTTAAGATTCCACAGGAAATGAAATGGGGTTTAACGACCTACTGTTCTGCTCCCAACTTGACTAATGAAGACGGACATACGCCATACAGTGTGCTATGAGGGAAATTTGACCCGGGCATCGGCACCACGACCTACTCTTATATCGAATTCAAACTGTAAAGGATCGTTTACGTGCACACGGGGCCTCGGTTTATCGTTCCATCCAAACCACTAGACAGCTATCTTTGACAGTTGACAAGATGGGAACGTCGGTCAATGCAGGGATCGATCGAACACCCGACCTCCAGGCTAGCGAGGCAGCGTTTTACCCACGTTACAAAACATCCCACGGGCATACTTAATCAATGAAGTTGCTCATAAGGTGTTCAAAGAACAATAGGTCGATTAGTGTTTCATAGATAATTCATTGCGGTAAAACAGTATTTTTTTTTAAACCCAGTTGACCTAACATTATTTTCTGAATATATACAGAAAGTAAACAGTATATTATCGTTCACACAACGTGAGATGTGGCATCCGCCATGGATTGAAATAATTGGCTCAAATCCTGTAAAGCAGTGGTTCCCAACTTGTGGTACGGGTTCCACTAATGGTACGCGAGGGCTTTCCAGGTGGTACGGGGGCGCTTTCGGGGTCATGAACGGTTTTTAGTTATTTTTTACTTCACAAAAATGTTTACTGCCTAACACAACATGATACCCATTATTTTCTCAGTGTGTATGTTACTATTTTATAACTATTTTGTATACTTATTTATATTTTATTTCTTTATTTATTTCTTGATTGATTAATCTTTCTTTTTTTTTGGAGAAAAAGCCTTCGCATTGAGTTGTTGGTTTTTTTTAGTTCATCTGCATGTTCTTTGATTAAGTGATATTTGATCGAATTGAGTTTCTCTGGAATCATGTGGTACATGGCGACTGTTCGGGACCTCCAAATTTTACTCACAAAAAGGTTAGGAACCACTGCTGTCTTCATCTGAAACAATCTTATTGCGATATTATCGTCCAACGGCGGAGAGATTCAAAATTGATTAAAAAGGTCATAATCCACCATACATTTCTTATCATCAGATGCCTTAAAACATCAGATTCTCCCTTTAGACTGTCCTCCGCTAGCCACATTTTCCAAGGTATGAACAACTGAAGTATCCAAAGGAAGTCCAATCTGTGTATACTATCAGCTTCAGACCTTCTCTCTAAAGTCAGTTTGCGCCAATGACATTTCCCGCTACGGACTTAGAGAATCTGAAACTTCATCCGATTTGTCGGATTGGAATCTATCAAATCGTTTGCTTTTTACACAATGTTCCCTGTTTGTTTGTGCGCTTAAAAATTCTCTCGAATTTCATCAGGTCTTCCCGTAGATTTCGAAGATAAAATTTCCATATGTTTTTTGTTGATCCTCCCATAGCATTACCTGCCCAAACAACCCCAGGAAATGGAGTGTTTCCATCTGAAAAAAAAACTGGGAAGACCTAGAGCTTGAAAATAAATTTTCATTTTGCCAAGAGGACTAGACATTTTCTGCACTACTTTTGCCTGATATGAGTCAAAGTGCCCTGAGGAAAGGACAACCCTTTAATTGGCATATTTGAGCCACGTATGCTGCTCTAAAAAGATCGGCATCGTGGATATTGGAATATACTAACGACAGGACGTTATGTAATTTCCATAAAAATATTTTCATCCCTTCCAGTATTCTAGTCCTTATGAAGATAATACATACGCTTTGAAATTCATCGCGTGATCTAATTCTGAAGGGCGAATTAATTTGTTGAAGTGATTTTTTGTAGACCACGAATTGTGTAATAATATATTCGCTTCACATTGTTACCAAACGTAGAACTATGCAGGGTGTGGCCCACGCCAAATTATATAACAATGCTGATGACATCTGCCGGTTTGTATAAACTTTGACATACTTGTTAAAACAAACATATAGCTCATAATCCATTATGACCCAAGAACTGGATGAACCTACATCAAGTAACATACCACTAAAACATTTTTATGTTTAACATACATGAACAATTATTACATAAAGTCTATAAAATAGAATAACACATCATGAACTTTATAAAATAATTATAATATTCTAGGAGTAAATATACTTTAAATTTAATAAATACAGGGTAATTAAATGATAATAAGTAAAATTAAAATGTACCTCAAACATTCAATAAATAAATGAAATATGTATATAATTATATAAAACAAAAAAGAATCAATTTAAGAAGTAATAAATTGATGTAGAACACAAATATTCGTTTACGGTAACATTCCATTTCTTAATTTGTAATATTGGCTAAGCGCAGCCATGAACCCGTGCCCTTCGGTCTGCGCAGTCATGAGTTCAACAATGGCGTATCAATTTAAACGACACTGGGCAGAATCCGGAACCTACTCCGCCATATTGGAACTACTTTAAAGGTCCCGGATGAAACATGGCTGCGCCCATACCTAATACAAATTGGCGACCTATTTGGCTAGCGACCTATTCGACCGATCCAGCTGTAAGATAATGACGAAATTACATTTCTATTTTGAGCTAAAGGAATGTATAAAAAATAATATATTCTACTTTCATTTGATAGACATAACGTTGGATTTTTTTGGTTGATAAATAGATGAATTAAGGCAACTGTTGTCTTTATTATAAATAGTTTTCCAACGAACAGGTTGCAGCTCGATCGGTCGAATAGGTCGATAGCCGAATAGGTTCCCAATTTGTGTAATAGTGTCAAGTTTTCCTGTTAAAGTAAACCGGTAGCCGCATCGCAAATGTATGGGCGTAGGTACATTTCACTTACTGTCATACAGCCGAGACTAGATGTAGTTTACGGAATCTGTCGAGATTTGCCGAGTGTTTAAACGAATCTTGTTTGTGGACTCGCTCCGTGTAGGCAGCAGCCATTCTAATTCCCATTGCCAGTGCCAAACACTATCACCACTACTGATCCACAGTAGCCTCGGGCTCTGAAATCCACAATGTAATTGGTTCATGCAAGCTTACTCTTTCTAAAACAGCATATTATACCACTTCTTTTCCATACTCCTCGCTAAGTTGCGTCTGATTACACATACCACTCAAACGGTGCTGGACTAACTGATGATTATATTCCAAATAATGACTGTTTACAAGAACGCCACTATACTAAAACTGTTGAGATAATCTACTGGTTTTGTCGAAAAAGGGTAACTTTTCTACATTCAGGTTATTTAGGACGTGCCCGTAACTGAAATTAGCTCATTCGACTATTTGTCATTAGAGATGTATCACGACGATAGGTGAGTTCAGGTTTATTATCACCCATAACACTACAGGGATGTGACCCTTTATTGATGTTGGCGTACCATTATTTCAAATAATCGTACGAGCAACTTGCCAATCGTACTTAATTTATACCAGTGAATTATTGGACTAGTGTGATGTGTCTTTATTTTAAGTAGTTGCGTAATATACTGTAAGAACATTCGGGCCTACGGCCCTCATGTCGTTAAAATATTTCACTTAATGTCTCGCTCTCGACTATTAAACCACACTTAATGAGCTCTAAATATGTTAACGTACAAGTGCATAATGGCCATTCCAGCTCAATTAGATGTAACGCGCGAAATTCGTTAGGAGCGATTAACGCGAGAATAGAAGAATATTGCATTAAATAAAGTTAATAACGAGGATATCCAAAATGCTACAAACGTAAACATTCTCGTGTAGAATTTACTGGAAAAGGCAGCAGACAAATAATATTTTCACAATTAATCTATCAAAGAAACGGACTGTCGTGTTACGAATGTGCTATTTGCTTCAACAAACTGAATAGAATTCAACTACGATTTTAAACGATGAAATTCGAGAGAGGTTTAATTGGGCGATTAAATAAGAAGCACTCCTTCAAAACCAAAGTTTGGGCTCAAGGTGCAGCAATAGCTACACGTCAATTTCTTGGACCATCACTTCAGGAATATCCTTCTTTGTTAAGTTTAACTTATGGTATTATCCTATGAACTCTTCTTCCTAATGACAAGTCACTCTCGATTAAGTAGGAGGTTGCCACTTTACCATTAAAACGGCAATTTCATATGTTTTAGTTATATTTTTAAAATATATTAAAATAAAGCCCTAAAATAGATTGCACCTATAAACAGTCCTACCTTGTTAAAGAATAATCCTATTAATCCTATAATTCACTATTGCCAGTTGAGAAATTGGCCAAAAATATCATTTTCAACTTCAAATTCAAACGTTTGAAGGTCGCCATTGCATGGAGGGGAATGGGAAAACAAGAGGGGTAATTCAAGTAATTGTGTTATTATTTTCTGTGTCAGGGATTTTTATGCCTGTAAAATATTGCCCATGATCGTATAATAGTGAGTTGACAACCTTTTGAGGAAAAGACATAAGAATTAATTCTGTTTTGAGTTTCTTAGAAAATATGAAATTTCCGCTTTAACAAAAACATATTTCCATTGTTTTTATAAAGACACAATAATCTCGAATAAAAATAAAAGAATGTAATTAAACTTTTCTACAAGACAATTCTAAAATAAAATCCAAAGGACAAACTCCCGTGCGAACTGAAATATACCTCACAGTAACTGTCGCACTATTCGAAATTTGCAATTTCGGTCCTTGTCCGACAACAGTTCCAGCACCAACCACCATCCTATTATTCGCCCATTGAAAGTAAAATGGTTTGAATCTGCTCTCTTCTGGAAGTAAATCAGGATGAGTTGTCTTGGCCGTGTTTTTGTGGTGATCCCAAATTACCGTTTCAATTCCAAATGTTCTAAATTTTACTTCATAAACCAAACTCGAAGTATTTGTCGATTGGAAAAAACCAAATATTCCACCTTGGCAAGTTTTCAGAAATACCACTTTAGATTCCTGATTTTCGACATTGTAAAACGTCCCATCATGATATGCTGTCTGTTCTGGTAGACGTAAAATTTCATTTGTGGTTAAATGAACTACACAGAACAAGATAAGGAATTGGAAACCTTTACCCAGTACCATTTCTTGTCTTTTAGATGTCACTAAAGTTATATGACCAAACTCAAGACATTCTATGGTCCAGCATGGATCGATAATGTTCTATTTATTGATTTTTAATAGCTAGACCTATTATTCCATGACAAGAGTTCTGTTTTAAGTTCAAATAAAAGAACAATCAATCATATTGGAGATCGTTACATCGAAAAAAGCAATAGATTCAAGAATGTTGACTTCGGCAGACCAAATTAAATTTGACAAATATGCACGAATGTAATAGTTTCAGAATTAAGTTGGTCGTAATGTGCAAGTACCTACTTGATTTGTGAATCTCGAAAATAAAAGCCTGTAAGGCTTTTAAATCGTCATAAAGTTCAGGAGTATGTGGATAGCGATTGACATATATGATTTATATTGCGGCCGATATTACTTTGCGACCTTTCACCCACGGTACGTCTTGAGAACGCATCATCGCGTTTTTATGCATGGAGTTTGTTTTAGAAATATTTTTGATGAATACGTAATTATTTGATGTGCGGATTTCTAAAATAACAAAATTTGGAATTGTTTTATTGCGACCAATTGCATGTAAACAACCTTACATCCAGTATATGTCACGTGGCCGTTTTATCGGAGCCCCAGCACGCCACTACACGGATGGACATTGGTTGGTCATCCACACCACTGGTAACAGCGCAATCAGACTAGAGATTTCCGCGGAACACTTTAAGAGAACACGTACATGGATCAAAAGCGAGACCCTCTGCTTAAGTGATTCCAATTAATTCTTTAATATTATTCAGTCTGGGCGGGGCAATCAGTTTAACACTAACATTAAATTGTACAAAATACGAGACACTGTTTCCATTTCGGTTCCATTAATCAACAGTTGTCAGGACTCCTATAAAAACAACCAATGTCATTTTTGCTTTTCATTTAACCTCAGTCCGTGCTTCTCCAGTAAAGGAAAGTCATGCCTTTGTTAATACAATATGGAGATTTGAATATAAATACACCCACCACTAAATCAGCTATCAAGACTGCCAGATACAGGTAAAAGAAACCCGTCTATCTTTTATTTATCAAGATTCTGATCTGTGTAAGTCATATCTATAAATATACTGCTCACCCCCATTCCCAAGTAAGAAGAAGTTTTGAATAGATCAGGTCGTAATTCCAGGAAAGCTTGGAGAGATTTTCAAAATAAATAATACCAGGGCAGAGAACGATAGAGAGAGAGATTTATGGGCTTTAGCGTCCGCTCGACACAAACGATGTCTTTTCGAGAGTAACACATGGTTCAATTTTATTTCAAAGATTAAGGGGTCTTTAGCAGTGAGAGAAAAACGACGAGGTTGGACAGGCTACACTACTCCTGGTCAAGTACCACCGAGGAATCGAAACCATGCCAATTGACACAATGACGGGCCTTATATCAGAGCGCGCACGTGCTAACCATTCGCCACCCCACCCTCCATACCAGAGCAGAGGATAACGAATATAGAAAAGACATGGTGCTGACTAACATGGAGTAAGATCAACTGTTGATTTTTTACCTTTTACCGGTATGCTTATCCAGAACATAGTCGATAGCTTAGAGGAATGGGTTATACTGGTTCGAAAGCGGATGAATATTTGACGGGAAAGAATATAGCAAGTTTTTTCAAATATTTCGGCACTAAATCACCAAAATAAATTGACGGGGACAATATAATTATTTTAAAGTGTTAATTCTGAGAGTCTTTTCGATATACCGATGTATTCGTTGTAGTTATCAACCTATAATGGTAAATCTCTTTGATTTTTGAGGTATTCTCAATGCGCGGAATAACTTGCGGTCTTAAAGTCGGGGGGGGGGTGATATATACACCGGGTCATTCTTCCAAGTGAGAGATATTTTTCAATAAGAAAACATGACATACGATTTTGCCTAACGGAATTCTGAGATATTGTCATTTTGTATACCCGCTTTATAAGCAAGATAAAGCCATCGACTTCGGTTATGCTGGACTTCTGAAAAAACGACAGAAAAACCATGTTTTTTCTTTTTCTCGGGTTATTTTCTTCAGCCTTTGTTTCCCCAGCATAACTTCAGTCTCATGCCAACCGGGTTTATGATGACGACCATACGCCCTGCAGTGTGCCATGTTGGAATACACAAGTGATTCAATATTACAATACTAGGTTTGTGATAAACTTGGTGAGATCGAGTAAAAGATGATTAATGGTTTGATTGGTGGAGGCATAATTATGCTTGAAAGATACGAGCGATATGACCATATAGATACTACGAACTTTTATATTACATTACAAAAATATTCGGAAGAGACAACTCAAACAATATTAATCCAGAATGGTTGTTTCCTTCTTAAAAACGTCTCTCGACCAGAAGAATCTGGAACAGCAGTCGTGGGATTATCTTTACTTATGCATAAAGTAACTTCTGACAAGAAAAACATCTACAATATTTTGTAATCAACAATTATTTATTTCATTATTTATTGTACTAGATTTTGTTCCAGATGAGAAAAACATCACAATGACTTTAATCAATAAGTATATATTAACATATGGATATAGGTATATTTACCGGAACATTGTGCTCCGATTCACAACAAATTGATTTCAAGAGATATAGCAGTTATGTTTAATCCACAAATAAATATATTCGTTATTAACAGCTCGAGTCCGGTTCCTAAACAAATGGCCGTTCATTGCATCAAGATTTTTTAAATGGAGGTAAAGTATGATGTAACAAGACAGTTAACAGTAGTTTGGGAAGAGTGCAGATGCAAAATACTCTTATGACAGGTAATCAAGAAATATTTAGGTGTTTGATAGTGTTGTCGAGCCGGGCGAACTGTAT
This sequence comes from Patella depressa, assembly GCA_948474765.1. Classification (NCBI taxonomy): domain Eukaryota; kingdom Metazoa; phylum Mollusca; class Gastropoda; family Patellidae; genus Patella; species Patella depressa. Next base: position 74,344,013 of record OX419715.1, read on the forward strand.
TTAGAAGACGCCTGTGTATATGGTGCTACTTTATCTGTGACCGAAAAACGCGCATCCCCACAGCAGATTGAAAATAAGATGCCAAATAAATTAACAGTGGCTACATCCACACTTAATTCAGCCCGTTGGTGATGATAGTCTTTGCATGTGACGCGTCCTTTATTACTCGATTCGCATAATTCTTGCGTAGTTCAATGAGGTTGACACAGACTACAAACATATGACCTTAACGAAGAAAGGATGACTGCAAATCAAGTGAAGTGGTGTGCTCAATTAGTGTCCTTTTAACTCCACACGACACGCAGGCACATAATTTTAAATAACAATTCTTAGTTTTTAATTCATCAGACAGGAAAGGCTCTACTTGTACAGGAATCGGACCCGTGATTTATTATACTAAAGCAACTCACGGTCATGAGTATCCAGCTCAATAAATAACAAAAGGACTGCAAGTGGAGATAAGACTGCTACTTTTCTTTATAACATGTTGCTGTGAAATTTTTACCTATACACTATAAAGGCTTGACAATAATGACTTCAAAAGATTATATAGCTTCAATTACTTATTAATACATGAATACTATTACCAATATTGTTGACTGGGAATTGTTTGGTATCCCATGAATAAAATATTGTTCAACTCAATATTATTATCATATGTTTAAACATTTATGTTCAAACAACATTTATGTAGCTACCATGTTTTATTGAAAGCTGGAAGGTTGTTTTATATTTTTAGAAAACTAGTGTTATAATGAACATTTACCATAAAAGTATTCAGCCAGTAATAAATGCTGCACCACATTCTTTTTATTCTAATAAAAAGTTTTACTATCTTTTAGATATATACCTTTCCATTGGCCAACATTAAGACTTTAACCACCTGGCCAATATTCTTAAATTGTTTCATTATAGTCTATAATTAGTAACATATTTCCAATGTAAGTTCCTGTTTATATTTGGTTTTAGAAGATGATGTACAATGAAATGGAGTCAAAATAAAAATGAATACATAAGAAATAAAAATAGGATAACATTAACGATAAAAAATATTATTTCATTTCAAGCTCTTCTGTTTTGTTATATACTTGCTTTCAATTATGTATTGGAAATAAGTCTGGTAATTATAGTCACATTACTATCTGGATCTTTTAATTCCAATCCATTATAGACTGGTAATATGTCTCGCTAAGCAATATTTCGCAAAAGCTAAAGCTAGATTTATGTAGTACATTATTTGAGCTTAGGCTTTACATAGAAAAATATTGTTATGTTTATTTATCTACCAAGGCAACCTGAAAATCTAGATCTAGATCTTGTACAGCTAAAATTTTCCTAGTAGATGCCTTAGGTAATGAGTTAGCCCCATGCCCCTAAATTTTACAAATTTGTGGCTATAATAAATGTTTAGCAAATATCCCTATTTCATTAATACATTTTTACTTTGGCAAAGTACATGCAAGTTGGGAACAGATGTTTAACACATTTTCATAAAAATCATCTGTTCAACAATAGAGTTACCTCCCCCTACACAACCAATATATTAGTTATAATTCATATGGAAACTCAGAGGGAAAAATCCGTGTTTAGCTGTACAATACCCCATTAATCAATAGTAAGAAATCGATAATGGAAAACTTGATTACAAGAAACCAAAATCTATATAGTTTAAACAAATGGTTATCTTAAGGGGAGATAACTTTTCCTTTGAACAAGTTTGCCACCCTTGCCTGTGTTGTGTTGAATATGTGACTAAATATACCAGTATATATAATATATAAAAACTAAACTATTCTTTACAATCAACTTAATACTGCCACCATTCACAGGCAATAAAACAATTTATAATAATATTATATATTTGTACACAATATTAAAACAAAACAACCAAATTGTATTTGTGAATCCATGGAAATGCTATAGATAACACAAAATAATGATCTCCAATGACATTATGTTAAGTATGATACCAAAAGTTGAATTTAAAGCAGAAATATGAACATTTTTTATGGACTTAATTTATTTGCACATTATAGGAAGATGGTGGTAAAATATTTTTTATGTAAATTATTAACAGGTACGTTTTCCCTGGAAATGTAGTTCTAAACTGAAACTGATAAACCAGGTGTGATAAACACTGAAATGTTTGACCGGGATTATTAGAATTATTACCAAATACCAATCAGATAATATGTATCCCATTTTAATTTGTAATCTTTGTGTTAATTGCTAAGTTTATCGCAGATTTTCTCATGGTATTGGTATAATTGGGCAGTGAGTTCAACAACACTTCTCCAAAGTTTTGAGGTTATTGTTGACAGATTTTACTGGTCTATTAACAGAGTTATTTATCTAAATGGTATAATTGGGTTAATATTTACCCAGTTAGTTTCTCAAGTCTTCCTGGGGTTATTGTTTACCAAGATGGTTTACCCATTGTACTTGGGTTGTTGCTTATCAAACTGGTTTACACAGTTTATTTGTGTTTTTGATTATCCAGTTGGTTTAACGTGTGCATGGCTTATTGCTTACAGATTGGTATACTTGGTGTAATTTGATTATTGATTACCCAATGACTTTACCCAGTGTACATGGGTTATGACTCACTGAACTGGTTTACCAAGTTTAATTTGGTAGGTTATTATTTCCTCCTGTCTGTTTACACAATTTACTTGCGTTATTGTTACCCAACTGGTTTACCAAGTTTAATTATGTTTTTGTTTATCTAATCTATGTATACCAGTTTTTGACCAAATGCTTACTCGACTGATATACATACTTTTAATTGGATTATCTTTCACAAAGTCACTGTACGCAAGTGTCGATAAAACCTATAAGACCATGCTTGCACTGTATATTTATATATTTATGTTGTTTGTATTAAGCCTCCAAGCTCAGAAATAAAAGATTAAAAAGAATAATATGTAAATACAAGGTTTTAACAATATAATAAAATATGATAATAATACAATACAAGTCTCATGCCTCCATACAACAAATTGCTTTAGTTTATAACTTTTATATTGTCAAAAATATTTGCAAAATCTTTCACAGAAAAGAGGGGAATATTAAGACTAAAGATAGGCTGGCACTGCCAGGCAGGATACGCCCACATTTTCGAGAGATGGACAGAGAACAAGCAATACCGAAAGTGATTTTTCCTGCATCTTTAAGTCCTGTATTTCATACTGTATTGGGAGCAGCCATTTAGTTGGTCAGTTCCAGTCTGATATTAATGAAATTCGAAACCGACAATGATTATGGTGTGACGGTACACAACCTAGAAATGTGACTTTTCATCAAAATCGGATAAGAATTGTGACCTGTATTGAGTCCACAACCATGATATACCATATTTTTACATTATTCGCGTACAAACGGCGACCATTTCGTCCGGCAATTTTTGTATGATTTTCACGAAATTAGAACTCAACCTTCCTAATCAAAATCGAATTTAAATTGTGACCAATACAGGGTCCACAACCATGATATACCATTTTTTTAACAGTATTCGTGTACAAACAGCGGCCATTTTGTCTGTCAATTTTGGTCCGATTTTCCCGAAATTCAAACTCAACCTTCCTTACAGTGTAACGGTGATATAATCAAACGTTTTTTTAAATTGGATAATAATTGTGACCTCCAGAGGGACCACGAGCTAAAGAAAGGGGGATTTTGCGTATAACCAGGGGCCATAATTCAGGAAGTTACGATCCGATATGCGCAAATATCGAAAAGAACCAAGATCTTTGGGTTATAACCATGAATTTCAAGTTTCATCAAAATCAAATTAAAATTGTGACCTTTACAGGGTCCACAACCTTGATATACCATTTTTTAACAGTATTCGCGTACAAACGGCGGCCATTTTGTTTAGCAATTTTGGTCTGATTTTCCCGAAATTCGAACTCAACCTTCCTTACGGTGTAACGGTAATATAATCAAACGTTTTTTTAAATCAGATAATAATTGTGACCTCCAAGCTAAAAAAAAGGCGATTTTGCGTATAATCAGGGGCCATAATTCAGGAAGTTACGATCGGATATGCGCAAATATCGAAAAGAAGCAAGATCTTTGGGTTATAACCATGATTTTCAAGTTTCATCAAAATTGTGACCTCCACAGGGTCAACAACCTTGATATACCATTTTTTAACAGTATTCGCGTACAAACGGCGGCCATTTTGTATGGCAATTTTCGTCCGATTTTCCCGAAATTCGAACTCAACCTTCCTTAGGGTGTAACGGTGATATAATCAAACGGTTTTTTAAATCGAATAATAATTGTGACCTCCAAGCTAAAAAAAAGGCGATTTTTCGTATAATCAGGGGCCATAATTCAGGAAGTTACGATCCGATATGCGCAAATATCGAAAGGAAGCAAGATCTTTGGGTTATAACCATGAATTTCAAGTTTCATCAAAATCAAATCAAAATTGTGACCTCCACAGGGTCCACAACCTTGATATACCATTTTTTAACAGTATTCGCGTACAAACGGCGGCCATTTTGTATGGCAACTTTCGTCCGATTTTCCCGAAATTCGAACTCAACCTTCCTTAGGGTGTAACGGTGATATAATCAAACGGTTTTTTAAATCGAATAATAATTGTGACCTCCAGAGGGACCACAAGCTAAAAAGGGTGATTTTTCGGACAATCAGGGGCCATAATCCAGGAAATTACATTCCGATAGCCGCAAATATCGAAAGGAACCAAGATCTTTGGGTTACAAACATGCATGTCAAGTTTCATCAAAATCGGTTCAAAATTGTGACCTCTATAGGGTCCACAAGCTAAAAACGTGATTTTTCGTACAATCAGGGGCCATAATCCATGAAGTTTTGATCCGATACATGCATATATCGAAAGCAGCCGAGATCTTTTGGGGATAAACCTATATTTCAAGTTTCGTCAAAATCGGATAAGAATTGTGACCTGTAGAGAGTCCACAAACAAATTGTGGACGGACGGACGTCCGGACGTCCGGACGGACGGACGGACGGACGGACAGGGGCGACGACATAATACGTCCACATGAAAATGTGGGCGTATAAAAAGGGTTACAGGAAAAACAAAATATTGGCTTTAATTTTTTCATTTTTGTTCTTGGTACCCCATTATGATTTTAGTCGATTCATCTCAAAAGCATCAAACATTTGACAAATATAACTTTGTTTATATTCCTGTCTAAACCAATTTGTTGAAATGTTAAGAGCTGTCGAGATCTAGGAATATTAATTTATATAAACTTCATCAATATTGGCAGAATAAAGGATATACACGATGTTCAGTCATTTTCAAATCACTATGGATACAGAAATAATAAATCAGCAATGTTTCCATATAAGGCATCGTTGATGAGATGTATGATTTCCATGGTTACAGTTTATTAATAGACCCAACTAACGGGTACCCACTGTGGAGTCGTACAGACTTCATCAATGGCTTTTTCTAAAGTTCTTATGGTTTCGTCAATATCGTTATTCACTATTTTATAATCAAAGTAATGTCCGTAAGCCTTCTCCAAAAGTTCACTTTCTCTGGCTAATCGTTCCAAACTGCCATCCTGAAAAATAATAATAATCAGATGTGAGACTAGGATATAGCTGGTCCAAAAAGCATTTATCTTCATGTGAAAAGGAAGTACATGTATTTAAATAGTCTTATATAATAAACAGAAAACTTTATGGATAACATTCACTAGGTTTATTAACCGCAACGTTTCAATGAGGATACTCTCACCGTTATCAAGCAATCAATTAGTCTTATAGTTGAAAGAATGTCAGTGAACCATGCTTGCCTTCCCCAACAGGCATAAGCTATGAATATTAGTGCCAAATCCCCTGAAATTTTGCATATCCATGTAGAGTTCTAGGAAATCGATTTGAGACATAAGAATTCTTCCCCTTGCCATATAATAGAGTATTTCATAGTTTTTCTCCTCGAGTAACTCATATTTTCAGTATCTCGCATTAAGATTCAAATTATACGAACTTTCTAGTGTCAATTCAAGTGAAGTAATTGTAGGATTTTAGTAAATGATAAAATTGTTAACCCATCAGCACTGCCATGCATGTGCTATTTTTAATGGTTTTTTATCTTAGTAACCCTTATTACATGTTACAGTGCTAAAATGAATGATTAATACTTGTAAGTACTATACGATATTTTGTTAATCATGCATAATTTAAACTGTCTACATAAACTACAGGCTTATTAGATGTGGGACTGATGTTCTCCTCGGTTTATACAAAGCAATTTTGAGGACGCTTAATCATTCATTTACACAGGAGCGATTACTCTTCAGCAAAAGTATCCCTTTTTCAAAGAAATATTTGATCATCAAATCAATTCTGTACTTCTACATATACTTTTATACCACATCATTTTTTAAATATCAAATTTTAAAAGATGAAATTCTACATTATACAACATTAATATTTCAATACCTAATGAAAACAACACTACCACCAAAACCAAATACTAAATTTCAAACCAAAAATAATCAAGTTTATGACGAATGTTACAAATTAAACTCAAATTAAGTGCCATCCACCAAAAATCACTAAACTTACAGTGTTCCCTTTAAAAAGTGTGCATGTGTACGTGCATACATACTTTGCAAGAAAAGCACAATGGAAATTAATGTGTGAGAAAATTTTAGACACCTCGTCAGTTCAAGATGACTTCTTTAGATTTGCCGATTTAATTTTATCAAGCTAGAGTGATGTGGCTTTTCCAAAATAATCTTGAAATAATTTCAATTTTACATTTGTACTAAAAATTAGAGGGAACATTGCTTGTGGGAGAATAGTGATCTGAGAATAACCAAACAAATTCTGAAGGTGTAAATAAACCAAGCGATGATCTACAGCAGAATATTTTCTATTTAATATCTCAAAGCGAATCAAATATATATCCATTATGTTCATTTATTATCTAATATCCCAAATCAGATCAAATATATCAATTATGTACATTTACTATCTAATATCCCAAATTCGATCATATATATTCATTTACTATCTAATATCCTAAATTGGGTCATTTTTTTTCATTACACTTACATTGACATGTTTCATATCTTTCAAATCACTGACTCGAGGTGCCGCAATGAAAACAACAAACGGTGCGTAATCAGCCGCCCGAAGTATTTTTAGTGCCTGAAAATATTTAGCACATGCATACTTCATTCCAAATCAAAATATCAAAATCCAAATTTATGTATTTAATTCATGCCACACAGTTAAAAAGAAAATATTGCCATTTACAACTAAGGTACACGGTTTATAATTCATCAAAGAAGGATATAGACAACATAATTTGAGAAATTTTGGATCCGTTGCATACTAGGAGGTTGAATATATTATAGTCCAAATATGGTTCAACTGTATTGAATATTTACAAACATATGAATGGAAAATATGTAAAAAGCAATATTTTCTTTTATAAAGTTATTGTAATTCAAAACAAAATAAGGATTCACTCAGGCCTGGAAAGAACAAAAAAAATAAATTATTAAATAAAAATTTTAACCAAAATTTAAATACATGCAAAAATGAAAATTCTAGCATGCAGATCAGCCAATTAGAATTTTGGTGGATATATCATCTGCTAGCCATGCTGTTATTTACACCCTAATATGGTAATAACGACCATATTTGGTTGATGGGTACCTGATGAATGGCTGGTAATGTTGGGGCTGCAATAAAAACTATAAAAGGTGTGTATTCACTGGAGCGTAAAACTTTTATGGCCTGAAAAGTGAAATGCAAAGCAATGTGAAAACATTTACAACAATTTCGATAACATTTAATAATAAATAATACATTTATTTTCACTACACAGTTTTATCTACACAACCATTGAATAATACTTTGGGTTTACAAGATTTAGTATATTTCAATCAGGGTTCTCATTTCAATCATATTTACCAGTCTAGACTGACTGACATTGAAAGAGAAAATGGGGTTTAACATCCACTCAAGACAAACAAGGTCATTTCAACACTAACACATGGTCCAAAGGGGTCTTTAGCAGTGGGAAGAAATCGGAGGACCCAAAGAAAACCCACAAGGTTAGGCATGCGACTTTACTCCTTGTATCGTACAAACTGGGAACCGAAACCAAGCCCGTTGACTCAATGACAGACCTTATGATACAGCGTGCACGTGCTAACCATTCAGCCATCCAATCCCCCGACTGGCATTGAAATTGATTGACTGAAGAATTTACCTGCCAGTCATTTTACATGCCTTAAAATTACAATCTTAAAGAATTTAAGCATAAACAATAAGTACAGTTAAATTGATCATTCTACTGTGTAAGTCAAGACACTTAAAAAATATATGTAAATTTTTAGTAATGTCATAGGTCAACAGTAGACAGCAACAATTCTACTATCTCGTCATCAATTTCAACTTCAACTTTCCATCTCATTCAATTGACTAGATCCTTGCCAGGTCCTCTTTCCTGCATCATTGGCAAAGGGTAATCATGCTAGAAATTCCAGAGAAACCTTTACAACCAAAACGGGAGACAGCACCTTATTCCTTGCCAGGTCCTCTTTCCTGCATCACTGACAAAGGGTAATCATGCTAGAAATTCCAGAGGAACCTTTACAACCAAAACGGGAGACAGCACCTTATTCCTTGCCAGGTCCTCTTTCCTGCTAGTGGCGGCGCCAAGGGGGGGCAAGGGGGGGCATTTGCCCCCCCAAAAATCTTACCTGCCCTCTGTTTGCCCCCCCAATAATTTTCGGGAAAAAAAATGTCTAAAATGCTACCTGGCTGCGTTCTATTTTACAAAATATAGTGGCGAAAATATTCATTCACTTTGAGTCACTCTTACTCCGCCCGCTCGACACTTTCTTCGCTGATCGGATAAACTAGTGATTTGGCGACAGGCGGTATCTGTTAAGCTCTATTTATCTCGACGATCAATGCCTGAAATACTGCCAGACTGCATTTCGGGCCGTCTACTTTTCAAATTTTCGTTGAGGTTCGCAAGTCCGTTTATTTCACAAAATATAGTGGCGAAAATATTCATTCACTTTGAGTCACTCACTCCGCCCGTTTGTCACTTTCTTCTCTGGTCGGATAAACTAGTAATTTGGCGACAGGCGGTATCTTTATCTCGACGATCAATGCCTGAAATACTGCCAGACTGCATTTCGGGCAGCCTACTTTTCAAATTATTGGGGACTTCATTGAGTTTCATGTGACACTTTCCTCTCTAGGGTCGGAAAGACTAGTGATCAGGCCAGAGGTGACATCCGATCAGCTCTATTTATCTCTACGATCGGTGCCTGAATACTGTCAGGCAGCATTTCCAACAGTCTAGTTTTCAAAATTTTCTTGGGGAGGTCCCCAAAACCCCCACAAGGACTCGCTGCTTTAGCGCACACAAAGGTACTTCGTTGAGGTTCGCAAGTCCGTTCGTTTGCCATTTTGGTTTCTGATCGTATAAACTAGTGATCAGGCTACGGACAGTATGTGGTCAGATTTATTTATCTCGACGATCGGTGCCTGACTGAATACGCTGTCAGAGAGCATTTCCGAGAGTCTATTTTTCAAAATTTTCTGCCGACATTGGCGCTCGAGAGTGGGATTCGTCGAGTCCGTTCGTTTGACACTTCAACGGTCATTGCCTGAAATACTGCCAGGCTGCATTTCTGGCAGCCTGTTTTTCAAAATTTTCTGGGGGAGACCCCCCCCCCCTTTGTTGATACTCGTGCCATTGCCCCCTTAACCTTGGACTTTGCCCCAGCTTTGCCCCTCCAAACACCGACGGCTGGCGCCGCCACTGTTTCCTGCATCACTGACAAAGGATAATCATGCTAGAAATTCCAGAGGAACCATCTCGACCAACACCAGGGTTGAACACTGGTACTCCTAGTTAGTGAGCCAGCGCCTTATTCCCTTAGTCATTTTGGCTCCAACATATTGCAGATTTGGTTAAGAAAATCAGCCTTACCTGTGGCTCGACATCTAATATGGCCATTAGATTTCGTACATGTATTTGTTTTATTGTTTTTAACTTGGTTCCATACATTGCATCTTCATGAGTACCATATTCTAGGTATTCATTATTAGCGATATCTTTCATCATCTGTTCATGAGATACGAAGAAATAATTTTTGCCGTCTTCTTCGTTTTCTCTTGGAGGTCTCGTTGTATCTGTAATAACAGAAAAAGAACTATGGAATACTAGTGCACAATTTTAAGCAATAGGAATTCCTTGCAAACTACAATATTATGAAAGAGAGAGAGAAATGGGGTTTAACGTCCACTCAACACAAACTAGGTCATTTCGGGACTAACATATGGTTTTAATTTTATTTGAATAATTCGCTTGCGCATAGGGGTCTTTAGCAGTGGGAGGAAACCGGAGTGCCCGGAGGAAACCCACGAGGTTGAGAAGGCGCCCCTATCTCCCTGCCACATACGCTCACACCAGGGCTCGAAACCACAGCCGCAAGCCAGAGGTGATCGGCCAGCTAGAGGTCGAAGCGCGGCACTCTAGTTGACTAGGCCATCCCAACCCTCTTATTATGAAAGATGAATCTCTAATAGGAATATCAGTCAAAATATGATTCAATATCAACAAAGGTAATATGTGGAATTGAAATTTCATCAATCCATGCTTAACCTTATTTAGTTGTCCAGAACAATTTTAACAACAGGCTTGTTTTTAATCAGATAGAATCCGAGCCAGGATTATCTAGCATTGATATTTTGATTTGGTTTATATTAAAGGAGCCAAGTCTATAACTCAATATCATCCAAATCTTCAACATTGAAAACATGAATTATTTGTCAATTTAAATCAACATTGATGCTGTGATCTTACCGAGAAAAGATGGGCTTCTGATATCCAATATTTAAGACAAAATAAACATTTTACCACAATGCGTTTCAGCACCAGTTCTAGCAAGAGACTCAAGGAATAAGGCTAGAAACATTGCACCAAATCAAACGGCATATATGTAGACTGGAATAACCAAACACTCGAAATAGCCAATCGATTGACACTGCTGGCTTATTTTGCCGAACATAACTGATTTGAAATTAGAGTAAAAACGGAAACCATTGAATGTAAATCAGTTAAGATACATTCATATCACAGTATTTTATGCATTGCAACCCATTTGTGTCAATTTCTGTGTCCTAAATGTTAGCGACTTAGCTCCTTTAAATAATAAATCTGAGTACAAATCTATCAAATAATTTGGGTTGAATTTAGAAGTGTCTAGTAGAGATTCCTCATAAATGTTTATGGCAATCATAAATAGCACTAGTGAAAAATCATAAATTTACGCATTTTTATTAGGAAATGGAGACCATCAGACATCTGCCTCATTTTTAACCATTTTGTCAGTCCATTCTTTCGTGGATGACAATTTTCTTTTGAACTAGCTCTTCTAGGTAATGAGAAATTAATGACTTACGTGGAATGGGGTAGGCAAATCTGTCTGGTTGACTGGTTATAAGAGTGTTTTTTATATGACGTCTTCCTACACCATGAGCACCTGCATTAAAAACAACACATATAAAATTGAAAATTAGACAAACGATTTCTTTGATAATAGTCTGTTCTACAACATTACCATGGTAAATCAGGCTGGAAAAGTGGGAAGAGCTTTGTCGTCTAATACCATGATAGAATGCCGACAAGGGAAGCCTCTGATAAACTTTCCCAGTCATCACAGGGATCGTCCAAGGTACGTATTGGTTAGTGTGCCAACACAATACTCACAAGAGTCAAAACTGTGGCTACTTGTATATTGGAGTTCAGTTTTAGTCCAGTCCTAATGACACGAAAAGTATGTTTTGAAAGTCCTTTACTTACCCAGTAAAACCAGAGTTTTTCTCATAAAAACAGGCAATCGAGCAACTTCTTCATACGTAACTAAATCAAGTTGATCAAAGACTGCATTATGTTTGGCCAAGTATTTGTCTTTCTTCTTTCTACCAAACCACGAACAATGGACTGAAAAAAAAAAATAATCAAAAACCTGAATCTTGCATACAAAAACTAAATTTGTTTTACAGGAACTTTCAAATGATATAACTATTATAATAGAGCAATATGTATACAAAATTACATAAAGATATCTTGAACAGACTATGATATTTTCTCTGGAAACAAAACCAGGAAGGAATGATGCATAGCCAGAGCCTGTTTCAGTATCCCTATTAAAATTGAGTTTAATGTTCTTTACAATATAATGTAAGTCACAGTATAGCTTATTTCCACTGGTAAAGGTATGCACAGGAACTTAATTTTTGGCGTACAGAGCTTCCATCCTGCACCATTAACAAGGGAAAAACAGACTAGAAAATATACACAATCAGGATCAAACCGGAGACTTTATTTTGAGAGCCAAAAGTTGATGAACATTTGGATCAACTTCCATAAGTTCATAATCTTATGCATTTGAGGATCATGCGCACAATCTATATGCAACACTGCCGATTCATACCTGCATGTTCTCTTCGTGCTCGTTCTATGGCAGCACACGCTGTCCTCCATTCCTGTAATTCTGGTGATGGAATAAGACCAGCAGGTTCTGTAGATAAACTGTCCCACTTTCTCGCCTGCCACCAATTAGAATCATCTTTGCTAATAACCTGTGAAATGGACAAATTTGATCTTCATCGATCGTCTTCTCTTATTGTGTGTGATATCAATCAGTATTAGCGAATTGCTTATATACAAACCTGGATTTACTATTATTACAATTGTGCGGTTTCCATCAGTGATTTATAGTTAAAAGAGGAATTATTAATTAATTACTAACTATTTCATTTGCAAAATGCTTAATAGTAAGGCTTTAAATTCCCCATAATGAAATGGAAGGATCTCACAACATGCTGCCAATAATGTGCATAAATGTTGAGGGGGATGGAGAAGGGGGGGAAGGTCTTCCATGCCAAGCCTTTGACTGTGGTTCAGCAAAACTGACATGATGTCACAAGGCTGGAAAACCTTGAGAAACTTTCTCGGGCAAAAGCATGAAGCATACTGGTTGTTTAACCAGGATCAAACTTACAGAGACACTGTAGTTCCCCTACCCATAAGTTTTCTAAAAATATCACTCAATTGGCCCAGCAGTATTTAAGCACAGAAAAAAATCAAGGAATAGGCAATACCTACATCAACTATCTCCAATCTATATTTTTGAAAAGCAAAACTAAAGAACCTACACGTAATATTTCCCCAACTTTAAACGGAATTCCTGCCTGCGAACATGGAATAAGGTCATCATCTCGTGGATCATATTCAAATAATGCTCGTACAAATATCTGAAATTATAGAAAGAATTTAAATTAACAAGATATTACAAATATTTCACTTTAAAGTTCCAATAGCATATTTTCTAATAAAGTCAAAACATAATTATTTCTATTTCTTTTGCTCAAAATGTTGTCAACTCACTATTATGCGATCATGGGCAAAATTTCATGGGGGTTAAAATGGTTGAGACAGGCTGATTGAGGAGATAGTAACTCAATTACCTCCCTTGTTTTCCCATTCCTCTCCATGGACGGCCATCTTCAAACGTTTGAATTTGAAGTTGAAAATGATATTTGTGCCAATTTCTCAACTGGCAATAGTGAATTATAGGATTAATAGGATTATTCTTTAACAAGGTAGGACTGTTTATAGGTACAATCTATTTTAGGGCTTTATTTTAATACATTTTAAAAATATAACCTAAAAATATGCTATTGGAACTTTAAAGACAAGGCAAGATTTAGGGGTGTTTTCTATTTATTTTCCTTAAACATCAACACTACAGCCTATTAATTTTGAAGTCAGTTTGTTGTAGCCCTGTTCAATTCTTTGCTTTAAAAGAATTTATCTCCCTTTGAAATATTGATCTCAACTTCAAATGTGCATAATGTGACTGATATTATGAAGAAATCCCATAAACCTTGCCATAAATGCACTTAGTATAACACTCATACAAACATATTCAATAAATCACTGTTAACACATCTTTACAGCCCTGTTCAATCCTTGGCATTAAATAAGTTGTCTCCCTTTGTGTGTTGTAGGTAATGGAACCAGACAGCCATAATATTGGTGTATTTATGTCAATAGCTTAATATAAATGGTATGATGGTACCTCAACAACTTGAGTACCTCAAGATGTAAAAATAAAATTGTAAATATCAAAAGTTACCAATTCTACTAATTTGGGTATTAAAAACAAAATCTGTTTACTAAATAATCACTGTTTGTCAGTATATGTCAAGATTCATACAGGTGGAGCTTGGTGTTACGTCTCATCTGAATGATTACGCACACTTTCCCTAATCAGCCCCTTATATCCTTGACAAATTGAGAGAGGGAGAGAAATAGGGTTGAATATCTACTTGTCTCAAAATAGGTCATTTCGGGACTAACATATGACTAACCTTATGATTAAAAGTGCACACCTAAGATGACCCCTCTCCCCCAAATGTTACATAATGCTCCTATTACAATCACTATCTTATTTTATTAAACAAATAACACGAACAAAGATTTATTTTATTAAAACCTATACATTATGTTTTTAGATATTGAGCAAATGATTTTTTCATGCGTATAGGTTTTCATTACATTATATATCATGGGCATTCTGTGGGTATCTGATATATAGTAGGTTAGTGTGTGTATTTTTTTTTCATATACTCAATTTATTGACAAAGAGTTTATACAGAAATATTATAATGGGAAAATAGAAAAACAAGAATGTAGGAGGAGAATAGAGTAAATATCATTATTTGGTAAAAGGAAATAATTTTTGTGTCGGGTACAATCTATTTCTTTGATATAGTTTACATTTTCTCCAAATATAAATGAAATGAAATTGGTTTAACTTAACGTCCTACTGTTCTGCTTCAACTGGGTTAATGAAAACGGCCTCCAAATATAAGATCTGACATCATTTCTAACCATACTATGCACAAGCCAATGAGGGAGTTTAGATTGATCAGTGCAATAATTGAAATCCACTTTGTTTGGAAATTAAGGCAGGCATACACCATACAGTGTGCTAAGATAGGAATTTTGCCAGGACAGCTGCACTATGGCCTATTCTTATATAAACTGTCAAGGAATCTTTTATGTGCACTCCAATGTGTACATGGTACCTCAGGTTTTCATCCCAGCCAAACAGCTAGACAGCTGTCTTTGTCAGTCCCTCCGTCCTGCATCACTGACAATGAGGAACCCCGCCAGAAAATCTGGATGAACTTTACCGGGCTATGCAGGGGTCAAACACCCAATCTCCAGACTAGGGAGGCAGCATCTTATCCACTAAGCCACCATGATCCCCAATTTTGTTTGGACTGTTACTTTAAATCATTCCATTATTCAATTAACTGATAATTTTACAGTTTTCAGAGGCGATTGTTTTAAGTTTTGCTGATGCTAAGATCAGACGGGTTTATTTTTAGGAAACATAAGGAAGTTACAAGATAAACAAAAATAATATTAAAGCATTCTCAGGTAAAAAGGGCAGCTGAAGGAGTATGCATTATTGTTTGCTAATCGTTACCTCACACAGCGCAGCATTGTGTCGATAACTCGGCACGATCTTCAAAGTTATGCTTCCACTTGAATCCCTCTGGAATTATTAAAACAAACGTGCGATAAAAAAAATTAAAATACCAAATTCTTTGGAGAGTTTCTTACCTCTTTATGAGCTGGATTGCTGTCCAATTTAAATGCTCCTGCTACTGATGGAGAAACTTTAAACGTGACCTGACCACGTAGATTTTTCTACAATGAAAGCAGGAAGCAAAAATATATACAACATTGAAACAACAATACACAATAGTTAATGGATCTCAATGTCATGTTTGGTCCAACATGCTTTGAGTAAACACAAAAATACAAAGATAGGTTGCCAGGCAACGAAACATACGCCCACAGCAGCTAAATCGTCCGGGCAGTCAACAAGGGTTGTCGCATATTTTTACTTTTTTCGGTAATGAAACATTTGTAATAAACTAAAAACTGATTAAGAGTAACAACTCATTATGTAATTATCAGAAAATCATTAGAATTTGATTGCTTTTTATAAAGTTTTACCCCAAGCTAACAATTAGTATATACATGAAACATTTAATATCATGGATTTAGCTGTTCAGTTATCTAAATTCATTGAAAATCAAAATACTTGTTCGTTTCAACACCTTAAACTCTATGTATCAATCTGAAGTCAATCGGATGGTAACTTTGGCCTCTATAGCGTCACAAGAATTTTTGAAGTTATCAAGGGAGATAACTCTGGCAGTAATTATTTGAAATCGCTGAAAATCAATAGGCTTCTTCGTCTCATGACCTTAAACACTGTGTATAAATCTAAAGTCAATCGGATATTAACTTTGGCCTCCAGAGCGTCCACAAGATTTTTTGAGGTGATCAAGGGCCATAACTCTGGCACTAACTATCGGAAATCGCTGAAAATCAATAGGCGTCTTCGTCTTATAACCTTAAACACTGTGTATAAATTTAAAGTCAATCGGATATTAACTTTGGCCTCTAGAGCGTCCACAAGATTTTTTGAAGTGATCAAGGGCCATAACTCTGGCACTAATTATCGGAAATCGCTGAAAATCAATAGGCTTCTTCGTCTTTTGACCTTAAAAACTGTGTATAAATTTGAAGTCAATCGGATATTAACTTTGACCTTTAGAGCGTCCACAAGATTTTTTAAAGAGATCAAGGGCCATAACTCTGGCACTAATTATCGGAAATCGCCGAAAATCAATAGGCTTCATTGTCTTATGACCTTAAACGCTGTGTATAAATTTAAAGTCAATTGGATATTAACTTTGGCCTCTAGAGCGTCCACAAGATTTTTTGAAGTGATCAAGGGCCATAACTCTGGTAGTTATTATCGGAAATCGCTGAAAAACAATAGGCTTCTTCGTCTCATGACCTTAAACACTGTGTATAAATTTAAAGTCAATCGGATATTAACTTTAGCCTGTAGAGCGTCCACAAGCAATTGTGGACGCCGGACCGACGGACGGACGGACCGACGGGGGCGACGACAATATACGACCACATTTCAATGTGGGCGTATAAAAAGGAAATGACTCATGGCCACCATTTAATTTTGTCATTTTGAGTTTTCATTATGGATAATTCTATTTCTGGTGTTATGTGTTCAATGTACAAACATGTTGGATGGACAGTGGCAATTCTGCCTAATCTTTGCCAAATTCCAACTGCCAAGGGATCTTTTATGTCCTATTACTAAATTATATAAATGACTTCGGTGTTTCATGTGACGCTTTCTGTGGGAAATGGAACAATATGAAATCTGGTTTAACATATCACTTTTGTGCACCAACCAGGCTAATGAAATTTGGACATACACCATGAGTGTGCAATGTGGAAAATTTTGCCAGGATAGCAACATGACAGACTGCTCTATTTTATATTTAATTTTCATGAGTACTCTACTTCTAGGTCGATGCCAATATATACACAAGGTTATTCATTGTAGACGAGAACTAGACGACACTGAGGAATTCTTTCTGCCAATGTTGAGATTGAACCCTGTACATTATGGTTACTGTGTCAGTGCCACGCCAACATGACTTTCCATGGAAAACAGGTCCATACAAATATCACAGGTTATTGTAGATCCACATTGGGATTCAAAACCAGCATATATCCTAATTGAGTTCCTTGAACACTACAACTACTGGAAATTGCATATTATGTAGTCTCGTATGGCACAGGACAATTTACATTAAAATAAACTAAAATCAAGTCAACAACAAAAATTAATAAAATTGAAAAATACAAAACAAAAATCTAAAACCTGAAATACTAATAATCTACATGAAAACTAGCAACAACAAAAAACAAAACAAAGAAAGATGAGCTGATGAACAGATAGGAGAATTTCTACAGTAATTACTAAAGCAATAATTTGCAGTGCTTTATTAAGCTCCAGACACAATGTAAACACACAATCATTTAATTCAACAAAGTTATATAATATGAGAATGTAGCAAAATTCCAACACTTGCCTCCAAACAATTAGGAGAGAGAAACAGGGTTAAAAGTCCACTCGACAAACTAGGTCATTTCTGGACTAACACATGGTTCAATTTTATTTCAATAATTCGCTTGCGCATAGGGGTCGTTAGTAGTGGGAGGACCAGGAGAAAACCCACGAATCTGTACAGGCAAGCCTACTACTTGACATGTACAACCGGGAATAGAAACCATATCAGTTGACTTATAGACAGACCTTATGATACAGTGAACACATGTTAACCACTCAGCCATCTCCACCACCCCAACCCCCCTCAACCCCCCAAACCAATTACCTTCCGATCTGGATGGGTGGGTGTAACAACAGCAGGGATATAAAATGATTAATTAAATGTCAGTAATTTAGTCTTAAACTTGAATCAAAATTAATCTGTTTCCATAGCTGGGAAGGTTGGTGGGTGGGTCTAGATCTATCTCTCCCGTAATCTGGAAAAACCTAGTAACCTATAGTTTCAAGTAAACAAAGGAAAACTGTTTTGTTAAGCTACTGAATATATAACCAATTTGATTTTGTCTTTTTAGATGGAGATAATTAGAAGCCCTTTCGGTGAAGGAGAAAAAACCTTATTATTATATACATGTGTACTGAATCCAAATATGGGTCTAACTCAATTTTCACCAAAATTTGACTTGCTAGGCTTTTCCAGATTATGGGAGATCTGCAGGTTATGGATGCAAGTGCTGAAATTTGGGGGCATTCCCTAAATAAAATTTAGCTCTCAACCAATAAACAGGTTGAATAAGGCCTCTGTATAAAAATCAAAATGCGCATGACCAATTTAGTTCACTACGATGAGTGTCATGTACTTGGAAAGGTAAGCTTTACTGCTTATACAAAGTTGCAATTCATGTGTTTCTTTCTTAAGTCTTTATCAAAATGGAAAGCTGTGTCTTGTTTAACCAGATTACTGTTAGGATTAGTCTTGTCTTACCAGCATTTTTTGCAGTGTTTCTACTGGTTGGTTATATACACTGACTCCATTAATGTCCTTGATCTCATCACCCACATGTAACGTGCCTGTAATAATCACAAATTCAGTCGTATATTCTACATTGTTCGTCAAGAAAATTAGAAAATGTGATTTTTGGTGAGATGTGCGAAACGTTTGGGAAATAATAAATAAATGAATGGATCTAATGGCACATTGCACATCAAGATACATAAAAGACTAGTGTGACTTTTTTCTGTAGTTCTCCCCTTTATCTTACTGAACAAAATGATATCGCTTCAGCCAGAGGTTAATCCTTAATTTATGCTTATGAAGTTAATCTGAAGTTGCATGCGTAATATTTGGCACATAGACATCAAAACTTGATCAGGCCTGACATAGTTCACTTTAAGTCAGGTTTCCTTAAAAAGCAGATGTCAGCATCCTCAGCTTTTGAATTAAACATTTGTGTCATTTCTGATAAGATTGGAATCATATGGCGAGATGTGATTTAAACATGAATAAACTAATATTTAATATTTGATGCGTTTTATTATACATTTCACATACCTTGCCTATGGATCATTCCACCGTGCATAATTCTAGCCACAAAACATCGACCCTCATCATTAACCTTTAACGTAATTCCCTAAAAAATAATAAAAACATTTTCTCACGAAATCATAATGAACTTAATGAAATGGGCATATGCAGTGCAGTGTGGTGTCAAGGAAATTTTGTCTATGCCTCATTGAATTTTAAATGTCAAATCAAAGATTACATGTATGACACCTTATTTTTTAACCCATCTGAAAGACCACACACAGTTACTGCCAGATACAAACTCTTCCACCACCGATTAGGGGAAAACATGCTGAAAATCTTGAGGAACTTTCTGAGCCAACCCCTAGATAGAAATTTTGTATAGGTGTTCCGCTATCCCTGCTTGGTATTGACTTAAAGCATGTATGTTTTTACTCAATAAATGGTGATTTAATGAAGTGAAACAGATTTCTGAGGATTTTCTCACAATAGTGTATTGTAAGAGATAGAAAGAAAAAGAAATGGGGTTTAACATCCACTGAACATAATGTATTGTAAATAACTCACAGATTTGTGTTTAGTATGGTTAGTATGTGACTCTCTTGCGCGTAGGGGTCTTTAGCAGTGGGAGGAAACCGGAGTGCCCGGAGGAAACCCACGAGATTGAGAAGGTGCCCCTATCTCCATGCCACATATGCTCACACCAGGGCTCGAAACCACAGCCGCAAGCCAGAGGTGACCGGCCAGCTAGAGGTAGAAGCGCGGCACTGTAAACCACTAGGCCATCCCAACCCCCCAACATAAGGTGTGATTTTATTTCAATATTTAGCTTGCATATATATATATCTGGTTCATTAGAAACAGGAAGAAACTGGAAGAACTGGAGAAAACTCATGGACAGGTGACCATATTCCTTGTCACATACAAACTGGAATCGAAACCAAACACCACTTGAATCAATAACAGATCTTATTACCTAAAGCGCACACATTAGACTTTATATAGCTTGTGACCGCATTAGAAAGGCGATGATTTATAATAATTTTATATAAAATGTCTTACCATTGGTTCATCTGTATTTTTCATGAATTGTACCAGTCTAACTCTGGTAATATTATCACCCGTCTCCATTTCGTAACTATGGCCGTTGGTCTCTGTTTCTCCGTTTAAAAATGTCTGACTTGGAGGGGGCGTAATTCGAACAGCATCTTCCCCATAAATCTCATGACCAACCACATCGTGGGTCTGTAGTAGAGCCTGGAATATATTCAAATTTAAATATTAATTATGATGTAGAAATAAAACTAGATTTCATGATAGAATTGAATACATTTGTATAAGCAAAACTGACTATTATTTTCAACATGAAGCAATCATGTATTACACACCTTCAACACTTGGAGAAACATAAGGTTTCTCAAGTCTGAAAGATGTGCCAAGACAATCAGACCTATCTGATTTAATTTCTTGTTTTCTGGGTCTAGATAAATATTATTCCATAAATGGTTCAATTCCATTCAGTATTAACAAAAATATGATGAAATAGCTGTTAATCCAGTCTTGTAAGGGAACAGCCCCTTAATGGCCAATTTTTGTTTTTGAATAGTACATGTACTTCCGCTTACAGTTTTGCTCACACCACCATTAGTGCTATTTTTTCTTTTGATTTACAACTCATGCGTTTTGAACAAAGGAATCTCAAACTTCCAAAACTAAATGAACCATTTCCAATAATTTCCATACAAAACAAATGAACACATCAATGTATGGTCCCCTTGTGACGCACAGAAATTATTCCATAGAAAAAAACGCACACAATGCAATTTGTCTAAAACCTTTCTATATAATGTCAGAGCACTATCTAATGTTTATGACCTCCTTTGATCTTGCAGGCTTTATTCCCTATGCACGCATTTAATGCGTTCTACGTGCAGTCATTTTTTTATTGGGTTACACGATTGAAACCCATAAACAGACAGGATAAAATTCCTCCCAGGATTTGATGACTGGCGCTAACATTGTAAAATATCATCACCTTAATAACTTTCAGTCATGTTAACACAACAAGTAAAGCTAAGCGGCTTATTTTAAGAGAAACCTTCCGCTTGAAAAACCCTTGCTGAGCTTCAGCTGTTCTATTTTCATTTATTACCTTGACAACTGAAGCCAGATTTAACAGCCGAGGCTAGAAGAAATTAAATTAGTTTATTTCAAAATAACCTTCAATTGAAATGAAGCCATAAAAAAATCCTCATGGATCATATTTGCGGTCTAATGAAATCTATTAGATTTTATCCGAACGTGTCATATTATAAACAACAAATGTGACAACCTAGTCTAACTCAATGCTAGCATCAATTATCCAGTAAAAAAAAATGGCAGTTGTGTCAATGAACAGAGGTCTTCAAGGAAGTCCTTCGATATTCAGACTGCTCGAAGTTCTTTTTGAAGTAAAGGAGATCATTGTCAGGAACGTTTACGATGGTAATGATTGTTGAGAGACTTCTCTGAAACTTTCAAACCAACATCCCTAAAAGCTCTTCAGCTTTTTTCAAAGCAATTTCTTTTTGTTCAACCATATCAAACTATGATAATTCAATACTGTGATCAGTACACTTGAGATTTTGTCCATCTTCCAAGACTTAATTAGAACTGCTCCTGTTTTGTCTGATTTTCTAAAGACATTGATTAAAATGCCGAAGATCTAGACACATAGTCTCAGACCAGGATATTATCTCACAATTTCGCCCAAATAAAGACTGGCCAAACGACAATATACAATATTCCCTCAGGGATGAATTATTGTCAAATCGACCTTCAAAATAGCAGTAATTATCATTAGAGATCTTTCTGAAAGGAATAGCTTCAAGCAATGATGAGTGCTTTGTAGAATATTCAATCCCTGAGTTGGCGTCTTCACCATGAAGAAAGAACACAAAAGACAATGACATCATTCCTGAATGTTTTTCAAAATTCAAATTCAAAGATGAAGAACTGAGTGTAAGAAACATATCTCTAACTCTGTAGATGATTTATTGAATCTGTGTATATCTGTATTCAAGTTCCATAAGAACCGATACAACAATGAATACTCTACTTCTATACGTAGGCACCAATAAAGATTTAGAAAGTTGTCTTATTTCTGTCAAAAATGTCTTATACTATTGTGTTATATTTTGCTTTGATTTGACAAATAACAAATGTTGAAAGATAAAATCTTAACAAGGTACTACCAACAAATTAATACTAACGAAATCCATTTCCAGATTAAAAATCCTGGAGACAAAGCATCCGAGTCACACATTTCAATTAAATTATCTTAAGAAAAACAGCAAAAGCAATTTGTGCTTCATCATTGCAAGATGTTGTAAAATTAATTGAAAGACATTAGTGAATTATAACTCCAAATAAGAGAGAATCTGGACAGACAAATTCAGTACATAAAATAAATATCTTATCAAAAGTAGATTTAGATGGGTTTTTTTTTTAGATCTATACACTTTCAGAAATGAAATGAAGATGATATAAAGTTCTACTTGGAGATTATCCAACTAGTGGATATATTGGTAATAATCACAACTGGCAGCCAGAAGTTTCATAGATAATTTCCAGCTGCAAGAACGAATCAAATATGTAAACAGCGTAATGTCAACACCCAGACATCCAGCATGGAACCAAGGAAGATAGATCTGAAAGTAACTTTTCTCCTTTCAGTCAACAAGTTGCCGCAAGTTTGTTTTCATAGTATTGTAGCCAAGTAATGGTTCTTGTATTTTCTTTGTTTATAAAGACAACAATAATTACTAGGTGATAAATATTAGGGGAAATTACTTATGGATAGAATTCAAAGATTTGAAGTATTCGGGTAACAGCAGCCATTGATTTTGTAAATACAATGAACAGTGTAATATTTGTCTGGACTGTGATGTTTCTGCATAGTCTTCTTTGAATTCCAACTGTCAAGGGATCTCTCACGTACACCCGAGTGTGTACATGGTTGAACTTTGGTTTACATCCTATCCAAAGAACTAGGTTATAGTCTTCATCAAATTCACACAGTCAAACGTTCTTTCACGTACACCCGAGTGTGTACATGGATGAACCTCGGTTGTACATTCTATCCAAAGAACTAGGCTATGCTAACCTTGATAAGTGGGAAACAGTCTCAATGAATTCCAAGGATCTTTTCCACCCATGCCAGGACGTTCTACACAAGAAGAGTCTTTCTATCATATCTAACATTTGGTTAAAGTGCCAATCCCGATAACTTTTTGGGGAATAAAACTGCTTAATTTTGTGTTAAAATCCTTTAAAATCCATAACCCAAGGCCCACCTACTAACCCGATATTTGTGATACGCTTGTAAATAACTTAAACCTGACGGTCTTCATCTGGAAATGGAGAACGTTTTATTATACAGTATCTGGATAAAACCAGACTTTTTTCTATAAAAATAATATGTAGGTGAAATTTACCTTTTGTTAACAGTACAGGGCATGGGTCATTCACTGTATAGACCTCTCAAGAAACATTAATCGATTATCAGGTCACCCAATGAAAACATTGACCCGAAATCTTAAAAGGGTTACGTGTCCGGATAAGCAGTGTTGACGTTCACGTCCAAACGACTCAATATTTTGAGCTGAAATTTTGAGACAAGGCAAATACACCATGCCACTATATTTTGGTTCATAAATTTCATAAATTCTCCGACTTTAATTTTTGAGACTCTGTTCTTATCGGGATTGTCCCTTTAATAATATGGTCTGTGTCCATTACCCGAATAAAAAATTGCTTTGTTTGTCTGCTATCTGTTTAACAACTAAAAGCAATTTTCATATAACCTCACAAACTATCAAAAATCAACCCTTTCATGTATTCTTTCATCAAAAGATTGCCAATAACAGGTTTTATTCATAATAATGGCTTGATAAATGATTTGTATGATAACACAATAATGACTCTACAAACAACTTCTTTATATAATCTCTTTCATAACACAAATTTCATCAAAGAGTAATGAACATTAACATATACAGAATTCTGCAATCAAATAATGCACTCACACTTAATACTAGGTGTAGGTGGACTGCACTACATGCAAAACAAAGCCAATTAAACACTTAATACTAGGTGCAGGAGGACTGCACTACATGCAAAACAAAGCCAATTAAACAAACCTGTGTGGACAAGACAAATTACATGGTCATTGCAAGAAATAAACCTGAAATATCAAATCAAGTAAATGGACCTGGTGGCCAGCTATAGCGTCGACTGTGCTGTACAGTCCGGGGCTTTTAGCACTGAGAGGAAACCAGTTGGGTAGACCACCATTAAAGAGGGGCATATTCCATACAGTGTGCTATGAGGGAAATTCGCACAGACGGGCATATTCCATGCAGCGTGCTATGAAGGAAATTTGCACAGACAGCAGCACTATGAAGTATCTTTATTCCAAATTCCAACTGCCATGGGTTCTTTAAAGTGTGTGCTCTACACAGCACCTTGAGGAATATCAATTACAAAATGCTACTATACAAAACTGTCATACTGTGTAAATATTCAAATGAATGTTTTCAAATCCTAACTATCAAACCATTTTTAACATGCACGCAACTCTGTACACATGACCTCGGGACAAAAACATATTAATTAATAAATGATATGGGTTTATCCATTAAAGTATGACACTGTGTAATATTCAAATGACAATACATAGTGATTCCACGAGCATTGATTGATGGAGTAAAATATTGTATTGTGTTCTGCGGTTCCTTAATATTTAATTGATTAACAGTCTCTTTAATAATGAAAAGCAAACAAATATTGATTGATGATATAACAATGTACTATAGAATTCAGTCTGTTATTAAGACAACAAAACTTACACCAAACATGAGACACAGCATACAGCTGTCGCCACTGTCACCTCAATTCATAAGATCCATGTGTCACATTGACAAAACTCAATATTCAGATCAATTCATATCGCTACCCGTTCAAGTCTATTAAAATAATTTGATAACAGAAGAAGTATGTCTCCCGAGGCACCTAGAAATTTGTCTATCGATTGGGCTTCTCTTAATGATTAAAATCTGTTTCTAGTAAAACATGTATTTGCCATCGGCAGTTAAACCAGAAGTAACTAGAACTGAAGAACTGCACCAT
Organism: Patella depressa; assembly: GCA_948474765.1. Taxonomy (NCBI): domain Eukaryota; kingdom Metazoa; phylum Mollusca; class Gastropoda; family Patellidae; genus Patella; species Patella depressa. The sequence continues at coordinate 74,369,729 of OX419715.1, forward strand.
CCAGACTAATGAACATGAGAATATGTCATGTGCTTTGCGCAAAAGTTAAATTTCTTTTTATCAATTTCTACTGCCAATAACGATTAAACAAGACATCGTTTTGGCCCATCCAAATTACAAGCTGTTTTTCCCTGCTTTGCCTCTGTCTGGCACAATTGACAATGGGAAACCATGTTAAAACCTCTAGTGAGTTACCCAGATCTTTACTCACTGAGCCACTATGGCTCCTGATAACACAAGCATGTCTCTTGATGCATCTAGAGCTCACAGTGCAATTTGACTATCCACAACATTTTCCTTATAATTATGGTTAATGTTTCTGGTAAAGCATGTATCTGTCAGATATAACCAGAACATCATACATTAGGAATACTTCCTGATGTTGGGAAAACTTCCTGTTACTATAAACCAGACCTGAATACTTGACTGAAGACTTGCTCCTGACGCCTTTATCAAAGTGTCGGCAAAACATTAAACATTAATCCTTTCTGTTCATTTCTATAGAATTATACAAGTAGACGTTCCCTATTTATATATTTATTGGCTAGTATTGAATCAAGATGTTTCAATCCTCAGAACATTTAACACAAGTTCAGCTAATTCAGAACAGAATCGTATTTTGATGCTGATTTTTTTTCTCAGACTCTGCCAAGAGCTTAAGTGATACAAATTAAGGAGGTAAGAGTCTATCCGATAGATATTAAATTATTATCCTTCGAGACATAGACAAAATCTTTACATGTATTCAAGAATACGGAGATTTCTGATTCTAACAGTCTGTCTTCTTTCATTATTGGGGTGAGAGCGAGATCTGTGTAAATCAATTGAAATCATTCAAGTCAACAAAATATTATCGTAGACTAGACTTTAACATCGATTTCTTTAATCAGTTCAACATCTTACATACTTGCCATTCAATTTACTTATCCCCCCCCCTACAGCTTCTCTTTCAGAATAAATTTCAACCCTTAGGCTATTAGATTTCACAACTCGGTCTTTGAATTCATATCTACCCATTTCTAAATGGTGAGACAATTTCACAAAGACTGCACCAATTTGGATTTTTGTTCTTCGGAAACAACCATGAAAACTTGAATTCCTGTTTCTCTCTTTACTTATACCGACAGCACACTCTTTTAGATATCACAAATTGGTCTTTTAATTTATAGGGAGCCACTGGCTAAGTGGGTAAGATGCTGGCTAGCTAACCTGGAGGACGTTAAAACCCATATCATTTTATTTAATTTATACCCTCACACTTCAGTACAACCATCTGTAAAAGGTCAGACAATTTCCCAAAGACCACACTAATTTGAAATAACTTTCAGTCCACATTCTCTATTACATATATATAAGAGTGTTTTTCACTGTATATAATACCCGCACTTCAGTTTCATCTTTGAAAAAAAAGTTGAGACTTTACCATTATTTAAGCCCCCCCCCAATAATTGTATTTGGGGTCATCAGGATCATTTATTAAAAAAATGTCTTCCTTTTTCATTGAGGGAACAAACTTAACTTACAAAAATGTACTTTTCTCCTCTTTTTAGCTCCAAAGTTTTATGTTTTGAAATTTCAAACAGAGAATAAATGGGGATTAATGTCCTACTGTTCTGCTACAACTGGGCTAATGAAGACGGGCGATTTTAAACAGAACCTCATTCAGGAGACATGAGTAGACTGTGGAGAATTAAAAATCAAAGCGTCTTGTCCATTAATATACCATCTAGCAATACAATCTTGACATTATATCAAATGTGAATTTAAACCGATATATAAATTCTATCAAGTTATTATCCAAAAACAATCTGTTGGTTGCATTTCTTACTTGCCTACAGATTAATTGCGTCTGCTTAATTTCAATATTTAATCCAGTGGAAATCTCAGATAGAAATCATTACTTTTCAGCCACTGACATTGTAGAGTGGGCTATTTAGATACATACAGCCATTAGTGGAAATATAAAGTTGAAAGGGGCCACGTAAAGTGCACAAAATTAAAGATACATTGCCATGCAACAAAACAATGCACATAGGCAGCTACTCTTAGTTGGGCAGCCAACAAAACTTCTTGCATGTATTAAAAACATTAACAATTTCAGATCCAAACCCTTGTTCACCTTTTAGTTAAAGAAGTAATTTGTGTTTTGTACTACTATTTTCAGAACACTCAAAACAGTCCTTTATTTTGTGGAACACTCAATTATTTGTGTTTTTTAGTCAGAGTAAAGTTTACATTACCCTGATAACCATGTTTTATTTTGTACACATGCATCTAACTGAATAACCAAACACCAAACCTATATCATTTCTATATCACGGGAAAAAATATCAGAACAGAAAAAAAACTTTGATGACAGCTAGCAAATTATGTTTTCTTTGACTTTTCTTTCTGGAAAATTATATTTCATGATGACATTGAAATTTGTTAATATCAAATTAAAGGAGACATCCCTCTTTTCATTGGACTTGGAGGAAAACATTTTTGTTTTAATATGCCAATCAAATGCCAAAATGTGAAGAAATTGTCTATTTACGTTATCTGAAAGTTTCAGTTGAAATAATTTCATAAGCCATTCGGAAATGATTGCCAAAACCATTTATAGGGGTTGCAATGCTTTTTAAGAGCACTTGCCTCAAATTGTTCATTAAGTAACCGGATCAGCAACAGTAAAAAAAAAAGAAACAGAAATGAAATCAAATGAGATAGAGAGAGAAATGGGGTTTACCATATTTCGGGACTAACATATGGTTTGATTTTATTTCAATAATTCGCCTGTACATCGGGGTCTTTAGCAGTGGGAGGAAACCGGAGGACCTGGAGAAAACCCAACTGCCTGAAGCAATGGCCCGAGAAATCCCTCTCTGACCATTGCTGGAATAGCGTCTGTTTCTTGAACTTATGCGGGGAGTGTGTCTATTCTTTCCGTTCAATGAAAGCTATCACTTAAGTACAGCAACATGACAGTCCTTTGTTTCATCTGGGACTTCCCTAAAACTTTGGACAGTGATTTAAGGTATTAAAACGCTGAAAGTATGTTCGTTTCCAAACAGTATTGTTTACATTTCATTCGACTAGATAGCCTCGTTTGTCACGCAATTAGTTTTACTGCAGTATTCTGCTATGCACGGGTTAATTAGGCATAATAAAATCGCGAGTCATGACGTATACGTTATGTAAACATATTTGGTCCAGTATTGGCAGCTCGTGATTGGTTGGTAGACGGACTACTGATCAATCAAAATTTAACACAACAATATCCCCTCATAATAGCAGTGTGTAGTTGGATTACCTCTAATCAGACGCAACACTGCGCGGAGTATGCAACTGCCCCTGAATACCCAACATCGGAATCTCTTGAAAACTTATTACACGCACATCCAATAAATCAGTTGGAATAGAATAAAATTTATTCAGAATATAGTTAACCAATTTTATTCTCAGAAATATATATTGGATTTCTCCTTTAAATGTGGAATGCATTAAGCCTCATTGTTCAAAAATACTACAAAAATCCTGATGACAAATCATCTTTTCTATTAAGAAAACAAATTGATATTAATGGCAAATAGGACTAAGTGTTTCATTTTCAACACAATAATTTCTATATATCTTCATGATTTACTAATATCAAGACGTAATTTCGAGAAAAAGAATTATCAACAGTTTTCGAGATAATCAATAATGTCACAGATTTTCTATTTCTTTTTGATAAATTGTCTTTATGATTCAACAACAGGTTGTTCGTCAGTGACTGTTTCAGAGTTTTATTCTGGTGAAGCTCTCTCGCTACACATTACAACTAGTAAATTCTTGCAAAATTGTACGGTAAAATTTAGTTATTTACTTTGAGTTACATCACAGTAATTTTCTGAAGAGTATTTTTTAGGTTTCCATTTAGCTAGCTGCCAGCAGTAAGATAATTGACCTGTCATTTAACTAATCATAGATTTTTCCCAAGAATATTTAAGCACAGGTTACCAGGCAATACAACATACACCCACAGCTAGACACCTAATAATAGTAAATGTTTTAACTGATTTTGTTTTTAATATTTGTAACCATTTTCTTACCACTAAAATCACTGTATAGATGAACATAAATAAAAATGAAATGAATTCACGTTCAACTGTTCTGTATCAACTGTGCTAATGATGATGGGGGTGCCATACAGTCTGCTATAAGGGAACTTTTGCCAGAACAACATTTGAATTTCAATGACCAATGACTCTTTTATGTACACAAAAGACTACACATGATCTATCGGCATTTTCTATCAGTATTCCAAAATTATCAATAATAATCTATCAAATATCTCTTCCTTTATTCATAACATTTCAAAACTTTTTTATGGGGTTCGTAAAACTATCAAAAGTATTTATAAATACTCCTCTCTTTGGTTTCATATTGTGTTCTTTTATGAATTAAATTATTGTCCTAGAAGCTATCTTTACAAACAACGAAATTGAATCAATCTAGAACCGCCAGCACGTAATTCACATCCGCTGATCAAATTTGTAGCAAAACCAATATTGCTAACTAAATTACCTCCCCTGAGGGTCATGACCTTATTGACTCCATATCAACTATTTGGATGTTTTTATACACCAGAATTTGTGCAAAAATCAGCATCTTAAAATATGAGATATTGATCAGAGTAGATTTATGAGATAACTGTGAAATATTCTTATAATCAAATAGATTTTTATTTTGATTAAAGTTCTAGAATAAAGAAATATCCTATACATGTAGATCAAATCAATAACAGCCAACGATAAAAAGAAACAAAAAGAAAATCTCAGAAAAATACAGTGCTAACCTTTGATTGTATGAACGATATTAGGATTTACACAAATTGTATAGATTCTCAACTCCAGACACTTTTAATGATCTATAGTTATGAAAACTACACAAATAAGCCTTATATTCTGTACTAACAAAAAGTATAAATATTACCAATGGCGAATTGCTCTCAGATGGCAGTAATACTTGATTTTGTATAATACTGTAAAACCATACATGATAATAAATCGTATCCAAGACATGATTACCACTGATATCAAACACACAATTCAGTCCAGTAATCAAGCGAGTTTTAACTGTTATATGGTATGCAATGCTTTCATTTCAGACACCAAGAACTGGTTGTCTACACTTGCTAATCTTCTTGTTCTTGCTCTTTTTGGGGTGTCGCTCTTCAAAAAAATCAAGATCAACTGACTTGGGGTACTTTTTCTTTGGTCAATTACTCATTGATTGATGAATTTCAACTTTTTCCCAAGCGGCTGCAATAACGTCCTGTGCTGTTCCTGGTTCAATTAGTACTCTGGTACTTGTTAATGTAGTACACGCTCCTATATATAAAAAATATATATATATATATATATATATATATATATATTTTAATAGAAATAAAAGACCCAAGACCCAATATTCAAGAATTAATGCTTGGTAAATATACAACTTCAGATCATAACACATACAAAAAAAAAATAAACTTCGAAGAAACATATTGGTCCAAAAAATTTAAAAGCAATCAGTCGTTACATAAGTTCATAAACACCATCTTTACTGTTACTGAATGCCTGAAGGTTAATTCATTTCTATATTGCGCACTAGATAATATCTAACTCTGTTTTTTGATTAATCATCTAAATCACTATCTTAAAAAAGCTATTAAAGAGAATGATTATCTGCCTTCTGGCACACTGAGGACTGAAGAACTCGCACATGTAAATAAATCTCCAACTAATTTTACAATGTGATTGGTGTGAATCTCTTGAGACAAAATCCTTCGTTACTTCTTATTGACAGTTTACTCAGAAAGATATCCACCTTAATTACCAACGGATTTCATTAGTGAGAAACTGGGCTTTAATTAAGGCACCAAGTTGATTTAATTTCCTGAAAATCATCAAGAGTCAGAAATGAAATGCAACAAATTAATGTTTACGAAAAATTCAGATAAATCAACAACTCGGTTGATACAAAAGTTAGGATTGTTCTATAACATAATTTAATGTAATGTAAACAGAATTTGTTTTCCATCCTTAACTTAATTCCTATTCTAATTGAAGGCGAACGTGTTTTACAAGTCCGGAATTGAATTAATTCAATTTCGTTATCGTCTGCTGAATTTGGTTACATATAAGGCAAACGGAAAAAATAGACTTAAGATCATACTTTAAGAAGTATACCAAAAACATATTGGTTCAAACGTTATTTAAATCAAATGTTCAACCCTAATTTAAAGTAGCTAAAGTATCTAACTCAATATCTTCCAAAATCTTCAACATTGAAAACACATATTATTTGTCAATTTAAGTCAACATTGATACTGTGATCTTACCGGAAAAATATCAGCTCCTGATATCCAATATTTAAAGAAAAAGAAACATTTTACCATTAGTAGCAAGAGACTCTAGGAACAAGGCTAGAAACATTGCACCAAATCTAATAGCGTATGTAGACTGGAATAACCAGATGCTAGAAATTTTTATTCGGTTGAAACTGCTGGCTTATTTCGCCAAACAGAACTGATTTGAAATTAGAGTAAAAACGGAAACCATTGAATGTAAATCAGTTTATATACATTCATATTACAGTATTATATGTGATGCAACCCACTGGTGTGAATTTCGAGGTCACAAATGTTAGTGATTTAACTCCTTTAAGTCATGTTTATTCGTGGAGATAACTGTGTAATGATCGGACTATTAGCCATTATAGTGATACCAATAAAAGAAAATAAAAAATAAAAGAAAATAAAAAAGTGGATCTGCATATGTTATATCGTCAACACATTTACTGGCAAAGTCTGGTGTAAATTCAGGCTTTGTCAGTCACAATATCTCTTGCCTCGGGTACAAATAAAACTGTTATTTGCAGAATTAATCAATTATATGTAATGATTCGATCAGTCAATTAATAATTACATGTCAGAAAATTATAATGTCAAGAATGGTAAATCACAATAAATATATGTGAAGTATTTATATGAAAAAAACAAATTAATAATTTAGATAATGGTGAACTTTCAAAGCCCTGGTCATTTGTTGGTGTTGTAGTTGTTATCTTTTAGAATTTTAACCTCCAATTAATTAGGAAATTATGGATAGATTGATGCCCTGGTCAGCAGACTGGTCTTAATAGTAGATGCATAGATGCAGGAGGATTTAGGATATTAAAATATTCAAAACATTTTTCAAAGGAACCATTTTAACTGTGATTTCAGAATCACGAGCCACATTCTCAGAAACGATAATTACATTTTACCAGTTTGAGTCGGATAACAATTAACACGTTCAATGACAATTCCTTCCGTACGTGTAACCACTCAATTACGTCGTTTAAGCAATATCTCAAGTGGATTCAGTATAGCCAAAGAATTGATTTTTTGGGCGGTTTAGCCGTCGCGGAAAGTACTCTGTATTCTATCCAGCAATCATGGCAATCGGATTAAATACGAAACTAAACTATGTTTAAAGTTCCTAACATTGACTATTGACGATTCTCTGACACTTTCTGTTAAGGTAATGTCAATTAACTATGATGAAGGATGCTTCCGTATCGAACCACGAAGCTACTTGTTTAAATTTTATTTACTGTCTGCTGTTAATGTGATTGAATATTGGTTGCAATGAAAGAAGAGCTTGTCATCACCTCAATCCTTGTAACAAAAGCTAATGCTAAGAGGATTGTCTTGTGACATCCATCAATTCATCCAACTGCATAAATAAAAGAAAACACAAAAATATATATTTGAAATCATGTCATCAACAAAATTTTCTTTCATCAAGTGAACGAGTGTGTGTCTTCCGTCATTTTCGGCAACATATGTCAGCTGTTTCAAGAGTAAAATTAACCTGTCGATATATACTTCTAACATGAATATATATGTGTATATATAGAAAATACACGCAGATGTTGTGTCTCAGTCTGTCTGGCAACAAAACGCATATGTAAACAGTGCTGACAAGCTATTAAGCCCCGCATTATATTGAGACTCTAATTAATCAAAACCAGGATAAATTTCAGTGTAATATATTCAAGTTCTATAAACATGTGACTGATTTTAACAGTCTAATGATGAGAAAACAAGTCATACAACTAATATATAAAAAGTCCCCAGTTCACAAAGCATTCTCAGACTTAACAATTTACTCAACTTTCAATCACTGTTTATGAGAAATATCTTTGATCCAGAAAGACGAAACTTTGCACATAGTTTTCTATTGATGTCCTTGATACATTAATACAATAAAAGTTTTGTAAGGGGCTATAGTTTAGTCATAGTAAGGCAAATAATTTTGAGTAGATTCTTAACTGAAGTTCGAGAATGCTTTGTGAATATGGGTCCAGAAGTCTCACAAAGGATTCGAATTACTCAATTAAAATATTTTTGTCATGCCAAATACAAGTCATAACAAAGCTTCACATATTCAAAAGATAAACATGGTATGCATATGAAATAATCGGAAATAACATTTCAACAATAACAATAATTCCAAAATATGACTAACCTGTTAACCAAATGATATCCAAAGCTCAACTACAAGCCGTACACACACTCAACTAAAAACGTCAATATTTCTCCCATGCATATTGGAAATAAAATCTCTATATACCCATATTAGCACTATGTTTTGGATACACCACCAGTCATAAATGAAAAGCTGCTAGCACCTGTTTCACTGACTAAACATGAGCTACTTCTATCTAAAGGCCATCGAATCATGGATAATCAACTCTCTATAATACGTTACTCCATGCTTGATTAAAACCATTGATTGACAAACAGAATGACACAGAACACTGACTTGTAGACACTGTAGTTTTTCACCTGGTGTGATTAGCGAAAAAAAATATGTTCGAGAGAACAACAATTGACAGCAGCAGAAGGATAAAATGAGAGAGAGAGTGTGAGAGAGATGGGGTTTAACCTAGACACAAACTAGGTCATTTCGGGACTAACATATGGTTTTTATTTTTATTTCAATAATCCCCTTCAATAATCCGCTTGCGCGTAGGGGTCTATAGCAGTGGGAGGAAACCGGAGTGCCCGGAGGAAACCTACGAGGTTGAGAAGGCACCCCTATCTCCATGCCACATACGCTCACACCAGGGATCGAAACCACAGCCGCAAGCCAGAGGTGACCGGCCAGCTAGAGGTCGAAGCGCGGCACTCTAGACCACTAGGCTATCCCAACCCCCCAGAAGGATAAAATGAGGTTTACTAATAATTATGTTATACTCCAACTGATTTACTTATAAGAAACCAAAATAACAAAGTATTCGATATCTGTGTTGATCGAGAAACTTCATCACGATTCCCCAGCTTGGTTTCTCCTTGTCAGTGTTGCTGGACAGAGGGCCTGGCAAAGAACAATGTATATAGCTATTCAGATTGGACAAAAAATTGAGGTCCTGTGCTCATAAAAGAAACCTTGACAGTTGGAATATTTGATATAAGAATAGACTGTAATGCCGATGTTTGGACAAAATTTCAATCCTAGCACACTGTATGGGGTATGTCTGTATTCATTAGCCCGGTCCATGCAGAACAGTACGATGTTAAATCCCATTTCATTTCATTTTTTCAATTTGGCAACCTCTTCGACCCAGCAAAATATAATAAGGATAAGTAATATGTTTATAAAAACAATATGAAATATTCATGTTGTTTATCAAGTGTAGTATATAAAATCAATAAAACCTCACTCATGTCCCTAGGCCTTTAATTATCTATCTAGAGGACTAATCTTTCACCTCAGCTATATTACCAAGCAAATGACATGATTATAACTATTAGCTGACTTACTCAATAAATCTATACAGTAACTACTAGCGTTTTCCAACCATCTCAAGGTGTACAGCAAAATCTCTTTAATTTTGTGATTATTAATAATTAAAACCGCCGATCAACACTTGATGGATTTTGAATATCAGTCCAAAAGAATATCAAAAGAATACCAGTCCATAAGAATATCAATACCAGTCCAAAAGAATATCAAAAGAATATCAGTTCAAAAATATCAACTGAATTCCATTTAATATTTACGAAGATAGGATGAATTGAAATATTTTTAAAAATTCAGCATCGTATATAAACGTCCAAAAAGCTGAGCTCTGTTCTTCTCAGGAATCTCTCTATTTTCTTTAAGGGAACGAGGCTACATTTTCCAAGCCACTCTCCATGGATAACTGTTAAACCATAAAAAAGAATATATATCTGTCAAAGTTTTAACTTCATTGTATGAATGAAATTTCATCCAAGGAAAAAATAAATGATGTTCCAAAATAATATTCTGGATGAAAAATAGCATGTGTACGTCAAGTGTTCTGTGTAGCCATAAAATAGCTAATAACCCAGGATTTAATCGACTGTCAAACCATAAATATCCTGTACGGACATGTCACATTAATGAAATATGGTAATAAATGAATTGGTTCTATCAGGGATTCAGAGAATAGTGGAGCTAACTAATCACCCATAAAACACTCCAAGCTACTGTTGTCTAATCTTGCTTCCGATTCAATTTCATGTCATGAATCATTTCATCCCATTGTACACTTGATAGCTTGCCTATATTTTTAGTAAAAAAAATGCAATGTTTCGTTAAAGTCGATCATCAATCATTTCTTATTTACTATCATAAATTATCTTTTATGGAATTCAAAAATGTATAAAATAATGCCAATATCATTTAGACCTGCAAGTTTTTTTTTACATTCAATTGTATTTGGTGCATGATTATATAGAAATACATGTATTGCAGTTATAGAACAGATTGGTGTAAATGGTTATTTTCATGATGATACTATTTGAAGTTGAATAAGAATAAAATTGGAATATCTTTGTAGTGTCTATAATTTCATGATCAATCTTAATTCTATCAGCAGCTTAATTTGTTCAAAGTCAATTTTCTCCCTTCTGTTGAATTTATTAACTAGTTTCTGTAGCATGTTGCAAAAGATTTTACTTCATAAAAAAAGAAATTTGCCATTCATTAAGATAAAAATATAGAATGTGTTTTAAGTTTACTGAGATGGATACAAGCTTTGTGGTTTGAAGACTGGATCTGCAACAATGCAGTTGGAATCTTTGTTATGACTTAAATTGTTTTTCTAATAAATAAAATGTAAAAAAGGCCTATTTCATTGGTTATCTGTGAATGCAATCGATTCTGTTAGCTTTTCTGCCAAAACAGGGATTATAAAGATGGGCACATAACAAACACTATCTTCATTACCCCTGTTGGAGCAGAACACAGAACAGTATGGCATGAAATTCCATTTCATTTCATATGTCAAACAGTGTGCTATGCAGGGAAATTTCCATGTTACAAAATCTCTGTGTATCATTTCATTTCATGTAAACAAATATTTATTTTTCCTTTCCAGGCCCATTTTACATCACAAGTTTTAAAATTCTGAGGAACTTTAATTTCTCACCTCCAGGTTAATGATGAGCCAGTGCCATAATCTCGATGCGTCTATTGTCTTCTTTAGAATGCATGCTAATGTCTCATCAAAAAAAGATGTTCAAATAAAATACCCATATATATTTACATATACTACATAGAATCGTCTGAAAGCCTGAAACTTGATAATTAATACACTGTACATCACAATAGATATACCACGATCAATGTACTCACAGTAATAGGTAATAAACCAATTTACGCAACAACTTTGACATTTGAAACCCTGCCTTGATAACATCAAGTGATGTCCCACATTATTTTATTGTTTTATTGAATTTCTCTGTGTAATTAGAGATATTGTTGGTTGAATAATTCATTGCCCATCATTAAGACATAGATTGTGAATTGGGAACATCTGAAATGAATAGATGAAATTGCGCTGGCGCCATTAATATGTGGTCGATATACATTCTCTGTCTGTTTCTAAAATCTGATTTATATATCTAAATCTGGAGATTTTTTTACATCCGATACAATATGAAATAAAAAGAGGATTAATGTCCTTTTTTTCTGCACCAATCGAACTAATAATGACTAATTAATGTATGTCATGCTGTGTGCTATAAGGGAAATTTTCATCGAGAATCAGCGCTATAAAGCCTACTTTTATCTTTTATTTCAAACTATATGTCATGGGTTCTTTGATATGTGCATGGCAACCTGTAAACAGGACCTCAGGTTAGATATTGTTCCTTGCCAGACCCTACTTCTTGCACCACTGACAAATGGAAGTCCTGCTGGAAGAACCAGATGAACCTGAGACCACCTGATTAACGTGACAGCTCAATATTCACTGACCTCATGCAAATTCGGTAATCTGATTCTGAGCAACATGTAATTAGCCCATCTCATCATTTTCAGTTCTAATTTAATTCAATTTTATCTGCCTTTCTCCAAAATATTTAAACTGAAATGCCAATGACCTTTAGGACATATCAACATAAGTTATCGGTTATATCTCAGCTCGGTTATTTATAGATCTGCTGAAATCAATTTCACCCATTTTAAAAAAAAAAAAAAAAAAAACGCATTCAAATTTAATCAACAGACACTTTCAATTTTCACAGAAATTTCCTTTTACGAAAACAGACAAATTGAGTATGGTTGCTAAAATTGAAGCTCAGACATCTTAATGAAAAAAGTATTTAAAAATAGGTTTGTTATCACCTTTTAAAAATACGAACATCAAGTTACCTTGTAATCATCAATTTTAAAACCTAATAAAATCCTGCTCATTAATCAAAGGTTTAGGGGCTTTTCCTGGCTAACAGATCTAATCCCAACTATCATGTAATTGTAAATGTCCGTCACAGCAGGAATAAAATTCTTAATAAGCGGAAGATTAATGGTTTGGCGCTGAGCAACGTGTTAAAAATAGTTCCAATCTGATCAAGTTTTAACACTGACCTGAGATCAATATTTCTATGCTTTGAGAATTATAACCTGTAGAATCAAGTTCAATGTCCGAGAAACTTGAATAAGATCTCAAAACAATTTTTGTCACTTAGTATTCTTCTCAGTCTTAATTTGGTTTGATTAATCTGTACTCTCAACTGGCCAATGTTTTTGAAATGAAATGGGATTTAATGTCATACTTTTCTGCACAAATTGGGCTAATACCAATAGGTGTATGCCATGGCTATGAGAAGAATATGCTTGGACAGTGGCACTATACATTTTATTCATATTTGGAATTCCAATTTGGGTTCTTTACTGTGCATGTCAACATGAACATGGGACCTTGTTCTTGTCATCATATCCAAATGACTATAGGCCAGAGGCAGATTACCCTATAGGCAGTGTAGGCAGCTGCCTAGGGCCCAGGGAAAAAAAGGGTCCATAAAATTTTGGATGACCTTTTTAAATTTGATGTTTTACATCTTAAGTGAATTCAGAAGTGTGAAAGTCAATTCAGATATGTGAAAGGGAATTACAGAATTGTATTTCTCTTCTTTTAAGCAATAATAAATTAGGTTTGTTTTCATTTTATCCAACAATTGGGTATTGCTTTGCTCCTCTGGACATCAAATGATTGTTACTGGCCGACTGACATGATAATGTTTGACTAAGTTGTAATGCTTGATATTATTCCATCAATATGTCCTCGGAAATTTCCTTTCTCTTACAGCGGTCTCACTTTTACTATTGCAAACCAGTTCCGCGAAGGGCCCAGCTGGTCGAGCTGCCTAGGGCTCATCAGAGCCTTGATCCGCCTCTGCTACAGGCTATCCTTTCCAGGCCTTCGATCCTGCATCCAAGTAGTCTTTAAGTTTCTCATTGAGTAAAGTTTTTGTGGTTTGTACATGCTCAGATGTATGGTCACCTGCATAACCTTGTAGGTTTTCTCCAGGTCCGATAGTTTCAAACCACTATTGAAATAATGTTATTTCATAAGTTAGTCCCGAAATGACCTGATTTATGTCAAGTGGACATTAAACCCTATTTTTCTTTCTTTCATATCTATCTTGAACTTTACCATGGAGAATACAAATGACATACAACCTGGTAATAATCATTGTTAAATGGCCGGGAATAAACGGTAACAGGGGTTTTATGACGGCTTAGACCAACATCGATTGGTAATTTATTTCCTCATCCTGTCATGTGATCAATCTGTTTGTCAATATCTCATTTAACCTTTGACCTTGCAGCTCATTCCTCATTAACTCGATGTCAGAGGTGGACTCCATTATTATACTATTTCTCCCTTGTGGGATTTGGATTAATAAGGCTTAGGACATTGCTCGCATGGAACATCCGCCTTCTGTCTATTCTAGGAACAATCAAATCAGATATATATATTTATCCCAGGGTATTTAGATAAGCAGGATGGTGGGAACAAAATGATATCTATTTTCCTATTTCTTTCCAAGGGACTACATGCCCTTGCTTCAAATCTCAAAGGACAGAAATAATCGTTTTGTATACTTAATTATCTGTACTGAAGTGACTCATTGCCCCTGAATGCCCTCCAAAATAATGAAACACAAAAATTACAGAAATGGAGATTTCACAGCACAAAGTCTGCATTTCATACAAAGATTCCTGAAGCCATCGTTTTCTAAATCAATGGTGGTGCAGTCATTCAATTCAATGCACAAAACCCAATTCATTTTCAAATTATTTAAACTGTCTTGACAGTTTCTTCTGGTTTGGTGGTATAAGACGTGTTTATATCTTCTGTGCCAAGGTCTTAATTTGTGCCTGTTTTCAAACCAAGATACATTATTCGGCTCTTAAACAAATTATATCGTCTTTTTTTCTTCACCTGACAACTTACACTTAAAAAACTGTTTACGTCAACTTAAAAAATGTTGAAGAGGACTTGAGCACTGAAAAAGTGTTGAAAACAAAGACGAAATCAGAAGAAAAATATTTTTTTGCAAAAAGGGACAGTTCCTTTGAAAACCTCTGACAACTTTGGAAACCAATTGCCAATCACTTCATTCAATTAAATGTTGTGCTTTGAAGTGGCACTTTAAATTATCTTTAGGGATGTCTGTAGAACAGACATCTTTAGTCTCCCAGGACCCACTCTTTCATTCAAATGTCATTAACAAGAATCACTTGTACTAACCAAAGAGGAACTGTTTCACAGATTTCACTTGTACTATTTCCAGAAGGAATTGTTTCACAGATTTATAATGCTTGTCTGGTCTAGGGAAATATAGACTAAAACTGTGATAAACAAGCCAGCAGTGAGGCAGATGTCCCCTGTCGAAATCCCAAATTAAATAGATGACATTAATTCCTCATGTATCTATTTGTAAAGCAGTAAAACTGATTATCTATACTTGTCTAAGCAGAAAATGTTCAAAATTGAACAAATTCAAGGTTTGGAAGTACTTGGTAGTGACGTTTCATTACTCTCTATAAGTTATCTTGTCCCAAAGCATCGTCAAATGCAATTGCTTTAGCAGGAACTGATAAACATTGAACTCAGTCAAGACATTCACAACATCAACACCAAGTTTTAACATTCTACCTCAATAAAAAGCAGAGTTGTTATGTTCCAAAGTCTTCTAGGGCCCTTTAACATGCATCCTAACAAGTACACAGGTTGACCTCAGCTTTTTGTCCTATTCAAATTATTAAACATTTTTCATTGCCAAGAGCTCCATGTTCAGAGGAACTTTATTGGGGAGCACTGGGATCAAATCTAGTTATTTACGGAGTCACAGCTTCAAAACTTAAATAACAAGGAAACATTGTGCATTATTTACTGAACCATGCTTTCGAGATAGACAAGAAAACTTTGAACACATAGTTAAATCCAAAACTTCAATCAAGTAAATGTCAATCAGTCAAATCACTTGGTGTAGAACTCAACACTACATCAAAATAGCTGTTCCATCAATTATTCATACTCATTACATTCCAGCTGTTCCAATCGGTGGACTTATGAGTTCTTACAATCACGCTGGCACATAAATTATTTAAATATTTTCACACACATTGATAAATCCACCTCACAAATTACAACAAAGTAAATAATGTTCCAACCATTAAGGCGCACAATTAATGATATTAGTGTTGTTGCTGTGCGGCCCAATACCCATCCTGTCCATATTTCAATTATTTTATAAACTAATGGTACTCATGCAACCCTTTAAGTGAAACCCAAAGGACATTTTACAAATCTCTGAGAACCCCCTACATCTGCATTTACTATATATGTTCATGCAGATTTATTATATTTGGTAATTGGTCCACGATCACACGACAATGTCACCACCTTTCAATTACATCTTTGATATATCTATAGCCATTCTTATACAAAAAAAGAACATGGTACATAATATTCATAGCAAGATGATCACTCTTCCTGTTGTGACTATATATCATCTACTGGAATTCATTGTCCAAATGCCAACAATTTCATACTGAATTTCACTTTGCTACATTTTTCACATTGGTCTTATTCTTTTTTTACACTGAACCCCCCTTTTTACTACTGTGGAACCTAAAATTTTGGAAACCTTGTTATAGATATAAATAAGAGATAACAAAGAAATATTGATTTTGTAAACATGAAATTTAGATAATCCCCTGATGTCACCTCAAAAATAATATTAGATACTCTGCTAAATCTCACCTCATACAAGTAAGGATTTAGATAAACCTCTAAAATCTCCTCATAAAAAAAGAATATTAGATACTCCTCTAAATGTCACTTCATACAAGTAAAATTTTTAGATTAACCTCTAATGTCACCTCATAAAAGAAAGAATTTTAAATACTCCTCTAATTTCACCTCATATAAGTAAGGATTTTAGATAAACCTCTAATGACACCTCATACGGGTAAGGATTTTAGATAAACCTTTAATGTCAACTCATACAAGTAAGAATTTTAGATAAACCTCTAATGTCAACTCATACAAATTTCACCTCATATTAGAATTTTAGATTAACTTATACCATCAACTCATACTAGTAAGGATTTTAGGTTAACTTCTTATGTCAACTCATACAAATGTCACCTCAACTCATACAAATGTCACTTCATATAAGTAAGAATTTTAGATTAACTTCTAATGTCAACTCATACAAGTAAGGATTTTAGGTAAACCTCTTATGTTACCCTGTATAAAGAAGACAAAATAACTTAACACCACAAATACTTGGTAATCAAGAATCAAATTTTTCAATCCAATGGAACTCAGCTTGAAGTTGACAGATTTGAAAATATAAAAAACGACTTAGAATAATGTCTCCAGGATGTTTCATAATATTCTTCAAATGTAGCCAGTATTCCATCAACATTATGAACATATTCACATAACATTTCCAAAATTCTAGAAACCATACAAATATAAATAAATAGAGAAATATCTCACCTATGAAATTCAGGAACAATGGACACTGAAGATAAATGTATCCGAAAAAGAAAATCGATCCTTTCAATTCGTACACACAGGAAATTCAGCAATTATTTATATCAATCCATCCAATAATTGTTGTCATTTAAATTCCTAGCTTCATATTTGACAGTGATTTTAAGATTAAACAATTTACAATAACCACATCCAAATATATATATATTTCCAGAAAATTAGTCTATCAAAAGAACACTCAAGCAATTAAGGTACGGTGCATATATATATATATATATATATATATATATATACAAATTTTTCTGGAAACCATAAATCTTTGAGTCAATTTTCAGAAATCTGCTTCCAAGAGAAAATATGTACAGAATTGTTTAAACTTGTTTCACAAATCAAGAACATCCTTCACTCTATAGCCTTAAGGCGTATTCATTCCACTTTTATTGAAGGCATTCAACACAAAGCATCTAACATTATGTATGTTATGGTACCAACCTCAGTTACACACTCTACTACTGTTAACACTATGATTGTACTATACTTAGCTGTCCTCGTATCTCAATAGAGTTCCAACCCTTTCACAAAACCTATTTCCGATACAAGATCTGGTAGGAGCTTTACAACTGATGAGCTGTCAGCTAAACATCAATATACTGTACGTTATACTTCGTTAACTATACATTATACTACTGTGTACATATATGTAAAAGACAAAAAATACAAACCATGTTCGATCTATACCACTATAAACTGTGAAACCTTCTTTATTGTACCATTTGTAAATCCCACCAAAATAATAATTATTTTCAGTTTGCATTAAGGAGTAATTAAGAATAGGGAGTGTTCATGAATATCAACATATATGTGACGGTATTAACTCTTAATCAACATGCTCACGTGTCTTAATCAACTTATGTCTTAATCAACACACACTTTATTTGTTGATTGCAGTGTTGATTTTGTTCGAAGTGTCAGGACAAACTCTTTAAAAACAATTCTGAAAATATATCTCAGAGTGAAAGCTGTCTCTAATATTAGTAAGCAGGGTATCATATGCTTGCTGCCTTTAAGCAAACAAATATTACCTTCATGCAGAAAAAGTATTTGTGTATATATACTTTACTATTTGAAATCTTTAATATTAATTTATCCTTTACAGAGTATTTTATACCTATTTGAAATCTTTAATATAATATATATTTTATACCTGTGTATTTTATACTTTGTTTGCTATTTGAATGGGGCTTTAACATTTATAGCATATAGGACTAAGAATAATTTTTGTAATGAAGAACTGACTGATTTTGGTCTTACAATCACGGTGACAGTCGAATCATGTCCGTAGAGATTACTAAAACAGTTATCATGGAAAATCAATGATTTTATCTGGTTTGTATGAACTCGCATGATTTTCAAAATCACCATCTTGTAATTATAATCTTTGGTTAAAAATAAATTTTGACGACAACTGGTGTCCATTTATCTAGGTGTACAAACAAACAAATTTTGATGACAACCTGTATACTTTCATCCGTGTGTGGAAATAAATTTTATTTGACTTAAAAAATTCATCTTTGACTTTAAGTAAATTTTGAAGAGAATCTGGGTACATTCATCTCGGAGAGGATATAAATGTTGGAATTGATCAGTGCAGTGTGCACAAAACTTATATGAAATAAATGTTTAAATTTGTCAGTCTTCACCCAACTTGACTAAAATGTATCTATAAGACAAGAGAGAGAGAGAGAAATGGGGTTTAACATCCACTCGACACAAACTCAGTCATTACGATACTAATATGGTTTTAATTTTATTTCAATAATTCGCTTGTGCATAGGGGTCTTTAGCAGTGGGAGGAAACCGGAGGACCCAGAGAAAACCCACGAGGTTGGACAGGTGACCCTATTCCTTGTCACGTACAACCAGGGATTCAAAACCACGCCAGTTGACTCAATGAAAGACTTTATGATATAGCGCGCACATGCTAACCATTTGGTCATCCAACCCCCCACTATATGACAAAAGAAAAAAGTTGGGTTAAATTGGTCTGTGTACACACACCTTATATGACAAAAAGAAATAGTTGGGTTAAATTGGTCAGAGGACACACAGTTTATATGAAAAAAATGTTTTACCTCTATATAAATTCAAAAGCACACCATGTAAATTAGTCCTGTATGGATAAAAGTGGTCTTGCATCAATATAACGAAGTTATATGCGGTAACTATTTGAACACATGTTGTATTAACATGACTTGGTATTTCAACAGCTGCTGTAGCTCGAGTAGCTTGCTCTGACTAATATTATTGAACTAATACACACCATCATCAAATCAAGCTGATTTAGGATATTAAAGGGGAAATAAGATGTTTGTCAAATAAAAGTGAAATACCACTGTAAAATTGATCAAATTAACTGTTTAAGAAAGGTGATCTTTGAAGCCTATTTTTGAAAGCACCCAAAATAGTGGCTCTCCAGAAGACAAGAGTCTTCCCACCAGTACACAGGTTCTTAAATAGTTTTTGTGACTTTGGCAGTTGAGACACAACTAGGTACATGTAAATATTGACTACCCTTGTTCCAATAAAGATTCTAAGAAGGTGTTCTTATGATTCTTCAAAAGTTTGTAGTTATTGAGACTGGCAGTGAGAGCTATAGTTTCACGGTGTCTTCGGCGGTTCAGGTCCTAAAGGGTTAACAATCCTTTGACGATTTTTGTATATCAAATGAGACCTTGCAAATCAATTAGAGGATCAAATCACTTAGAGCACGGTTCTACGAAATACTTTTATTACAACCAAAAAAAAAATCATCATTTACAATGAAACTGTTAAGAATGGAACTTGAGGTTCATTACTGCAAGATGCCAATCTCCATTTTTTGCCCATGAATAGGCCAAGAATTCAAGACTCCTTCTCTAACAAGCGTGTGATTAATTCATTAATTCAATGAGTCACTGTGTCATATCTGTGCCGAATCAAAAGTTTTTTTTAGCAAGGAGATCTGACAGCTGGATAATCCTGAATAATAATCAATGTGGCAGATGGCTTGGATAATTATCTCATTGTAAGTGTCAACACAAACTTAATGATAATATCGTGCTAACTTGTTGTTTTTTACGCATAATATCAATATCCAACACATTAAAAGCTTGAACAAAAAACATAATATTTCTCATTCTTATAACCTTGAGATATTTTGGTTTGTTTAAAAAAATATCGTAAATATTAGCAAAGATCCCTTATTTTCAATTAGTAATTTCCCAATTTTTTTTTTCATTTAAAGATACATTCCCGCATACAAACTGAGTGATTTGATGATATATATATGGACTGAAAACATATGCAAACTAATTAATTTATCATAATTTTGCTTCAAATCCTCCTCAAATCATTGCAATGGTCAGGAAATACCCTTGCTATAAAAAATCGATCAAAATAGGTCATGTTTGTGTCACGTGACTTACCTCTCTCGGTATCTAGCAACAGGTGCTAAGTCTGAGGAGAATTCATTGCATGCACAAGACGTTGTCTTTAATCGCTGACTATTTACTACAAATATCGAAGCTTAATTAATTTCTTGGATTATCAACTGCGCGCATCTTTTTCTGTGATTTTTATCTCAGAAAGTGTTGTACATTTAACTCTTCATAAATTTTATCAACATGTATATCAAGCGCTCAATCTCTTGAGTTAAACCTTGGACGCCACACATGCATACACTCCTAATCGTCGGTCTGTTGATTTCAGAAAACCCTTACATTTTTGTCCTGTATGTGCTTCATGAGTGTTTTTCAGGGAATCCAGTATTTTTCTCGTAAGATTGGATATTTCTACTTTCAATACATAACAAAATTTCTATACTTTTTTTTAGAAACAACCACCTGATAAATACTGATCTGGGAACATATCTTTAAGAATTTCACAATTTTGTTTTTGATAGATTAAGACAAGTGATTTTATAAAGTGGGCATTTATGAAACAGAATAGAAAATTGTAATTATTGTAATATGTGTACATGTATATTGTATGTTTTTATCATTCACTAAATTTTTTTTTTTAAATTCTAAAAATTTATGGTTAGAGAATTAAAATGAAAAGTTGGCAGAACAGAACTGAATCCAGAGTGAGAACTGTCTACTACACACAACTGCAGCTCCCACTTCATGTCAACCCCGATGTCCGAGCAAAATTTCCTACATGGCATTTGTTTCCATCTATAGTCCTACCATAAAGTAGGAAGTTGGTTTTTCAGTATTTATTTTAGTAATTTTTCTATATTTAGTTTGGGGGTTTTTTTTATAGATTTTTAGGGTAATTTGTATCAGATATTTTTTTTTATTCCCTTTTTATGTTTTTTTCTGCATTTTCCTAATTTTGAGGGGTATTTTATGAATTTTTTAGAATATAATTTTGGCCTCATTTCTAGATAATTGACTTATCTATGCAATCAATACTTGGTTATTCCTTTCTCTATTAATGTGTAATAAACTCATGGCAGAACAAATGTCTACTGCTCAATATTAAAATTTTACATTAAAAAATGTCTTTTTTTTCATACATCCAAATCATTATTATAATTGACAATTTAAAAAGCACATAGCTTCCACTGTTAAGTGCACAGGTTAAATATCATTTATAATTTTACACAAAGCATCCTATATGAATATTTCTTTTTCCGGTTGTGTCGTATCAAATGAGATCAAAAGCTGGGATCAAAGTGACAGTTATTCAGATGAGATCAAAAGGTGGGGTCCATGTGACAGTTAAAAGGGCATAAATTTTGATATTCGGGCAAAATTCTCTTTCCTACAATTGCTCATATGTTGGTGGTCAAAGTGACTGAAATTTTGTATAGATAAGATGTTTTTGGAAAATTTAAATACTTTATTTTCAACTAAGAACAGAAAAACAGTCACTGAAAGCTTTTTAATCTATTAATAGTGTTCATTCCATACTTTCCTTATCTTTAGGCAGAGTTTATCACTTGGCAATCATGTCTACAGATTAGAAGAAATTTTCAATCACGTGGATTATTCTTCTTCTGTGAAATTTACCAGCATTGCACTTATATTTATTAGCTCTAAGCATGAATTGATTTCAATGAATAGCAAACATGCAATCTTTCATATTTTTTTCCCTTTCTCAATTTTTCTTTTTGCTATCAAAGAAACTTATACTCCTGCATCTTAAGAACAAATGAAAGACTAAACCGTGCAAATGTATGCCAAAATTCGGCATGAAAAAGGTACATCTACATAATAATGTCAATCAAATTGACTGACAAACCAAAAGATAGGTTGCCAGGCAACGAAATATACGCCCACAGCAGCTAAATCGTCCGGGCAGTCAACAAGGGTTGTCGCATATTTTTACTTTTTTCGGTAATGAAACATTTGTAATACTCTAAAAACTGATTAAGAGTAACAACTCATTATGTAATTATCAGAAAATCATTAGAATTTGATTGCTTTTTATAAAGTTTTACCCCACGCTAACAATTGAATTAGTATATATACATGAAACATTTAAAATCATGGATTTAGCTGTTCAGTTATCAAAATTCATTGAAAATCAATATACTTGTTCGTTTCAACACCTTAAACTCTGTGTATCAATCTGAAGTCAATCAGATGATAAGTTCGGCCTTTAAAGCGTCCACAAGATTTTTTGAAGTGATCAAGGGCCATAACTCTGGCACTAATTATCGGAAATCGCTGAAAATCAATAGGCTTCTTCGTCTCATGACCTTAAACACTGTGTATAAATTTAAAGCCAATCGGATATTAACTTTGGCCTCTATAGCGTCCACAAGATTTTTTGAAGTGATCAAGGACCATAACTCTGGCACTAATTATCGGAAATCGCTGAAAATCAATAGGCTTCTTCGTCTCATGAAATTAAACACTGTGTATAAATTTAAAGCCAATCTGAAATTAACTTTGGCCTCTATAGCGTCCACAAGATTTTTTGAAGTGATCAAGGGCCATAACTCTGGCACTAAATATCGGAAATCGCTGAAAATCAATAGGCTTCTTCGTCTCATGACCTTAAACACTGTGTATAAATTTAAAGCCAATCGGATATTAACTTTGGCCTCTATAGCGTCCACAAGATTTTTTGAAGTGATCAAGGACCATAACTCTGGCACTAATTATCGGAAATCGCTGAAAATCAATAGGCTTCTTCGTCTCATGAAATTAAACACTGTGTATAAATTTAAAGCCAATCTGAAATTAACTTTGGCCTCTATAGCGTCCACAAGATTTTTTGAAGTGATCAAGGGCCATAACTCTGGCACTAAATATCGGAAATCGCTGAAAATCAATAGGCTTCTTCGTCTCATGACCTTAAACACTGTGTATAAATTTAAAGCCAATCGGATATTAACTTTGGCCTCTAGAGCGTCCACAAGATTTTTTGAAGTGATCAAGGGCCATAACTCTGGTAGTTATTATCGGAAATCGCTGAAAAACAATAGGCTTCTTCATCTCATGACCGTAAACACTGTGTATAAATTTAAAGTCAATCGGATATTAACTTTAGCCTCTAGAGCGTCCACAATTGCTTGTGGACGCCGGACCGACGGACGGACCGACAGACCGACGGACGGACGGACGGGGGCGACGACAATATACGACCACATTTCAATGTGGGCGTATAAAAAGGTATCAGTAATACCTGATTTAATATTAAACACATTTCTCTTTTCTCATTTTTTATTAAGTTTTATGGAATATAAATAGGAGAAAAAACAAGCATTTTGGTATTCTGTCTACCGACTTTTTTGTGGGGTTAGACTCCTGTCCTACTGAAGCCATAAAATCAAAAGATCATTATTAATATAAATCCGTTATTACAATCCCTATAATATATAATATGGAATCAGCCTGTTAATAAAATATCATCACCATGGTTACTATGTGTTGATGGCACCATAATAAGATTCCATTAGATCACCATATCATTGTTAATAATAGTAATAACCACTCATCACCTCATATTTCTAAATTCTTATCATCATTCTATTTCACTACATCTTCTTCTATTTTATACTCATAATTTAACCTCTGCAACTTAAAGATACTGTCTCACAATATTAGCATCATTCTATTCAAACTCATAACTTTGTTAAGTTAAAGATACTGTCATCATTCTATTTTATACCCATAATCTCTTGATTTAAAGATTCTGCTTTACATCTATATCATCATTCTATTTATACTCATAAATTATTTAAGTTAAAGATACTGTATACATTCTTATCCTCATTCTATTTATACTCATAGCTTTAGCTTAATGATACCGTATCTCCATCTTATTTTATCTTGCATTCTTTTCACCATTCTATTTTATACTCATATATATAACTTCTCCAACTTAAAGATACTGTCTCACATCCTTGTCATCATTCTATTTTATACTCATAACGTCTTGATTGAAGGATACTGTGATCATCCTTTAATTCTATTTTATACTCATAAGTTCGATTTATTGTCTCACGTGAACATCACTGTAAAGCCTTACCCCTCTTTTAACTCACAGATCCAGTCTTTTAGTAAACCTCTTTAACATTAAGATTTGATTCACCCTTCCCTTTCTTCTTTTAGTCTCACAACATGTATACCTGGTAACCTACTTCAACTTAAAATATATACCCTCATTGTAAATCAGCTTCAAAAAACATTTTAAACAATTAATTTGTTCTACCCTGAAAACTAAAGCTCTCTTGTTTAACCAATAGGTTCCACTTTATCAAACCACCTACAATGTTTGGCTAAAACATGTGTGCGAAGTAAATAGTATTTATAATCAACAGGTGTGTCCATTTTAGCTAATACTACAAGTTATAAATACATACATTAAATACACTAATATATTTACATCAATTTCTTAGGTTGTGGTTAAAGAGTTCCAGTTACAGGCACTTTTGTGCAGTACAGTTGTTAAAGGGTTGACTACATAATGTTTCCCTAGCACAGCAAAATTTTGTACTTAATAGGTCATATAGACCTCAAAGAAATGCTTTAATCGATTTTTTAATATAACTTGACTAAAGACATACAACTAATTCATGTACATAGATTTTAATAAGATAATTGGAACCATTGACTGAGATAACCTGACTTTTTATTATCATTTCATGGACCAGAGAACATCTGAGTAATAGGGTTAATGTCCATTAGCTCTATCAGAGAGCATCATTTTGAATAATTAATCTGCAGCAGAAAATAATTTTGTCTGATTCTGGAATCCTTCAAAGAAATCAACCAATTAAGCAAGACCTACATAAAAGATCAGCAAGACCTCCGTAGACCAAAGTTTAAATCTTTATTAGAGGAAACCTGTCCTTGTGCAAATATTACGAAATTGATTTGAAAATTCTCTTCGTTTTTTTTATGAATACTGTCAGTAAGAAGATGGAAGGGCATTTCTTGTCTGTTGAATGTA
Organism: Patella depressa; assembly: GCA_948474765.1. NCBI lineage: Eukaryota > Metazoa > Mollusca > Gastropoda > Patellidae > Patella > Patella depressa. The sequence continues at coordinate 74,395,499 of OX419715.1, forward strand.
AACACTGAAGACAGAGCTGTAATCATGGCTGCCGACTCCGCAACACTTATTTGCATTAAATCGATGTATGGTAGGTTAAATTTGTTATGATAACCCCACTTCAAAAAGCGGGCTTTGCTTTCAGGAGAGTTTGAAAAAACCATGGCATCCAATCAAACTGGGATAAAGATCAATAGAAAATTTTGAGATGGGGGAAGATGAGTGATATAGAAAGACAAGTTAAAAGCAAAAAAATGTCAGAGCATTCCTGGAATTGTGGAAATTTGTTATTGTTGGGGGGTTTGTGAAATATGGGCTAAAATAATATGATGTATTTAATTTCAAGCTTTCTAAATCTTCTGAATAAAAATCAATGAATTTGATGAAAGCAAAAACAGATCCTACTGCAAGCACTGAACGTGCAATGCGATGTATTTCGTAAATTAATTACCTTAGCTTGAATATCTGAGAAGTGTATCTACAACAAAAGCTATGCCCAAAGACAAATGGTGTTCTCACTTCTCTGAGATGCTGTGTCAGGTATTCCATATATAGAGAGGAATAATTTCCCCTGAACACAAATTGGTAATTCTATATTTTTTTTTTTGCGATTTTCTGTTTAAAGAGCAATTGCAGGAAAATGAAATGCATTGAAATTAAATGGGGTTTAACATCCTACTGTTCTGCAACAACAGAGATAATGAACACAGGCATATGGCATACATCGTGCTATGGGTGGCCTGGCTAATATGTTGTTGGTTCACTAACCAGGGACCAAAGTGCCTTGAGATTTTAAAACAGGCTTCCCCCTTGTCAGTCGTGTAGAATGGAGTGTATAGCAAGGAACTTCATCTAGTCATTTTGATGTAATGCAAAAACCAAGGCCTAATTCACATGATTTTGATTAAAATTTGATAAAGTGTAGGCAGAAACACAATGTGAGGTCAAAATGACCCTCATAGCACACTGCTTTGTGCACGCCCATCTTCATCAGCCAGTTTTGTGGAGAACAACATTATGTTGAACCCTATTCCATTTCCAGTGGCTTTAATCATAGGCGTAGGAGCTGGGCGGCTGCAGCCCTCCTATTTCGTGAATCTGGGCCCAGCTCTTTATCTAGCTAACCTAAACAATTCATTCATTCTGAAAATTTGGGTGACAAAGAAAATTTTCGGGCAAATAGACTCAGTCCCCACAACTGCGATTGGCCCCTTACATCATTGGTTTTAATATACTGAATAATATATATGGGTATAACAAATTTATAAGTAGGCTATTTCTTTGGTTCACTGACAGTACATCCATTTGACGGACATGTCATTAAGAAAGACGTACAATCCATTTTATTCCCAACTTAATGAAAATGTAAACCAACTACTCAAGAGTCTGTTTCAGAAAAGCTTTTAAGAATATTGAAGTCTCCACCATCACTTGTTGGATTAATGTCTAAGACCAACACGTGACGTATATCAGCATGTGAATTACGAATCTCAGACATCGACAAAACTATCTAAATTATTTACATTGCAATACAAAGTACATCATCGAATTCCACACGGAGCAGATTATTTTTATTTCCTTTACAAGGCGACTACACTGCACTTGATTATAATTCTAAACCAGACACACAATCTAAAATAACCTGTCGGGGATATTTGTTCTCACGGTTAAAGAGCAATGTTAAGCATCATTCTCTAATACTGCAGTTATGAGCCGATAACATATGCGAGAGTTTATAAAAAAATAAGAATGATGTACTCTCAATCAGGATTAACCTTTCGATTCATAACATATTCATCTTCAACCACTGATATGAGCCTTGACCTATGTGAGCATTTATAAAAACAACCAGGAATCGAGGATTCAGGATGTAATTATCTTGTAACAGAGTTATATGAGCCTATGACTTATATGAAAAATAAAAAGATAGGCTGGCACTGCCAGGCAGGATACGCCCACATTTTCGAGAGATGGACAGAGAACAAGCAATACCGAAAGTGATTTTTCCTACATCTTTAAGTCCTGTATTTCATACTGTACTGGGAGCAGCCATTTAGTTGGTCAGTTCCAGTCTGATATTAATGAAATTCGAAACCGACAATGATTATGGTGTGACGGTACACAACCTAGAAATGTGACTTTTCATCAAAATCGGATAAGAATTGTGACCTGTAGAGAGTTCACAACCATGATGTACCATATTTTTACACTATTCGCGTACAAATGGCGACCATTTCGTCCGGCAATTTTGGTATGATTTTCACGAAATTAGAACTCAACCTTCCTCATCAAAATCGAATTAAAATTGTGACCTATTCAGGGTCCACAACCATGATATATCATTTTTCGCGTACAAACGGCGGCCATTTTGTCTGTCAATTTTGGTCCGATTTTCCCAAAATTCAAACTCAACCTTCCTTACAGTTTAACGGTGATATAATCAAACGTTTTTTTAAATTGGATAATAATTGTGAAATCCAGAGGGACCACAAGCTAAAGAAAGGGGGATTTTGCGTATAACCAGGGGCCATAATTCAGGAAGTTACAATCCGATATGCGCAAATATCGAAAAGAACCAAGATCTTTGGGTTATAACCATGAATTTCAAGTTTCATCAAAATCGAATTAAAATTGTGACCGTTACAGGGTCCACAACCTTGATATACCATTTTTAACAGTATACGCGTACAAACGGCGGCCATTTTGTATGGCAATTTTGGTCTGATTTTCCCGAAATTCGAACTCAACCTTCCTTACGGTGTAACGGTAATATAATCAAACGTTTTTTTTAATCGGATAATAATTGTGACCTCCAAGCTAAAAAAAGGCGATTTTGCGTATAATCAGGGGCCATAATTCAGGAAGTTACGATCTGATATGCGCAAATATCGAAAGGAAGCAAGATCTTTGGGTTATAACCATGAATTTCAAGTTTCATCAAAATCGAATCAAAATTGTGACCTCCACAGGGTCCACAACCTTGATATACCATTTTTTAACAGTATTCGCGTACAAACGGCGGCCATTTTGTATGGCAATTTTCGTCCGATTTTCCCGAAATTCGAACTCAACCTTCTTTAGGGTGTAACGGTGATATAATCAAACGTTTTTTTAAATCGAATAATAATTGTGACCTCCAAGCTAAAAAAAAAGGCGATTTTGCGTATAATCAGGGGCCATAATTCAGGAAGTTACGATCCGATATGCGCAAATATCGAAAGGAAGCAAGATCTTTGGGTTATAACCATGAATTTCAAGTTTCATCAAAATCGAATCAAAATTGTGACCTCCACAGGGTCCAAAACCTTGATATACCATTTTTTAACAGTATTCGCGTACAAACGGCGGCCATTTTGTATGGCAATTTTCGTCCGATTTTCCCGAAATTCGAACTCAACCTTCCTTAGGGTGTAACGGTGATATAATCAAACGGTTTTTTAAATCGAATAATAATTGCGACCTCCAGAGGAACCACAAGCTAAAAAGGGTGATTTTTCGGACAATCAGGGGCCATAATTCAGGAAATTACATTCCGATAGCCGCAAATATCGAAAGGAACCAAGATCTTTGGGTTACAAACATGCATGTCAAGTTTCATCAAAATCGGTTCAAAATTGTGACCTCTATAGGGTCCACAAGCTAAAAACGTGATTTTTCGTACAATCAGGGGCCATAATCCATGAAGTTTTGATCCGATACATGCCAATATCGAAAGCAGCCGAGATCTTTTGGGGATAAACCTATATTTCAAGTTTCGTCAAAATCGGATAAGAATTGTGACCTGTAGAGTGTCCACAAACAAATTGTGGACGGACGGACGGACGTCCGGACGACGGACGGACGTCCGGACGGACAGGGGCGACGACATAATACGTCCACATGAAAATGTGGGCGTATAAAAATCACAAGCACAACTGTACTATGAACCAAGAACACTCTGTTCAGTGTTCATAACGTTCTTGATTGCCAGTTTGGTATTGTGGCATCATATCAAAATTGTCCAAACAAGAAGCATGGTAAGTTTCACGATGTTGGTAATCAAATTAGCAGAGGCAGAACACAAACAAGAACAAGAAGATTATATGGAATCATAGTTACGGGTTAAAAAATGTTAAAGGAGTTAGTGTCACTGCTGCCAGTTGGGTAAATACTCATAATTTTTCTACCATAGTATTTCAAGAGATAATGTATGCAATACTTCATGGTTTATTCATTCACCAAAGACAGAGTTTTAATAATCTTATTTATACTACAAGAATGCATATTTACAAACAGATTTTATCATAGGCCTACAATGGCCTTTGGATCCTTCAGACACCTTGTGTACAGTGCTATTTCTTCTGCTTGAAGTAGTCTTCAAAGGTTTAACTTCAGAGAATTTTTTGGAAAATAATCATATCATTATTGTCACCAGAGCAGAAACGCTGTTAATGTGTTCCGTGTCTATCTTGGCAATATCTTGTATGGAACCTTGCTGTATCTTATTAAATAAAACACTATTGGTGGTAACCATGGATACCACATGAATGAATGTAACCAATCAGACAGAAGCATAAGACAAGAATTCTTGGAGAGAACTGTGGCGGCAATGTGATTTGGTGAATCTTAGAGAATATGATGAATTCCTGTACTCAGTAATGAAAGAAAATTTTACTCTATCAAAACGGTGACAAATAAGGTAATGAAATAAAAGATTCGTTCATGTCAAAGTAACAAGATTATTCCTCCAGTTACCGTTTCCGTGATCACATGACCTGGCACAAGATATAATGTAATTGGTTCACGATAAAGTGTCTACGTTCCTCATCGCAACTGACCATCACCGTCAATCCATCACATGTCAATAAGACAGATTTGAATCAATGGCCACCGTGCTCACTTTCATTAATCTTATTTTCTTCGCAGGATTCTTTTCTCATTTACTTTCTACTTCTGTTTAAGGCTAAAAGAAAGATGAACAATATAACATACTATTCTCACGACCAATGTTTAAGACAGAGACAGAATTAGGGTTCAACTTCCACTCAACACAAGCTAGGTCCTTCCGGGATTAACTGAATTTGTACCTGACAATGTGGGTGTCTGGTGAATTACTTCCAGATTTGTTGAACATATTGAATGATCTGATCCAGTAGTTAAAATAAAAAGGCCACATGATTTGGTAGCGATGTGCAAGGAATGTCAATTGTAGTGATTAAGCTTTTTACTGGTCAAAAACTTCTAAAAACTGTGTTGTGCAGCATGCGTAAAAATTTGGCTATGAATTTCTTTGTAAACGAAAGAATCTAAAAAATACTAAACCCCTTTTGAGTTCATCACTTCCAAAGAACCATTATTATTATTAATTTATTATTCACTGAGTCTGGACGAATTGTTTCACTTTAATGTAGAGATAATAATTGTTGAAATATTACAAATTTTGATAATAAATTCCTGGCTGTTACTATTGATTATCAATCTAAATGTCAGTCAACAAATAAGTCTGAAATAAAGACCTAAAAAGCAGACAGTTGGACGAAACCATGGAACTTGGATATAAAATTAAATGATATGAAATGGGGTTGAATGTCCTAATGTTCTTCTCCGAACTAGGCTAATGAAGACGGGGATGCGCCAAACAGTGTGCTAAGAAGGAAATTTGGCCGGGAGCAGCACTATAGCGTCATCTTATATCCAATTCCAACTGTCAAGGGACTTATACGTACATGCCAACGTGTACATGGGACCTGAGGTTTTCTGTCCCATCTGAATGACTAGACAGCTGTCCCAGCATCACAACTCGGATATAAACCATGAAGCCACAGTAGTCAAACCTCTCTGTCAATTCCAAGACACCGATCAAAACATTCCGTGAAAGATCAACCCGAAAGTGTATGCATTCATCCACGGTAAGGATGTCTGTTGTTGGCCACCTAGAAACCAAATCAGATGTTAATACCTCAGACAAATTAATCAATATTTGCATAAAAACAATTACAGGCTACATCACTCCTGAGCAAGCATTAAAGTTAAACAGGACACATGTGCACGGTTCTTTGGTGATAATTAATTATGAAAAGTCTGTCAATTTCCAACCCTAAATGGGACATCTTAATCACCAAACAAGAAAATCTCCACACAGAAAAATTATAGCCGGATGCGGCTTACTACACAAAAATTGATTCTACTTTATACTTAACAAAAATATTTGACATAACAGCTCATAATTTTAATAAATTGAAAGTTTAACATTTCTGATTGGAGTTTCAGGAATTATGAATCACTTGCAAACTACAAAGTTTTTAACTCTGTCATTTTAATACCAATGAATATATAGTTGGAGTTATCGATACATAATTCTCTCCCCTGAATAAATACCTCCCAAACAACATACCTACCAAATTTCATTTAAATTCATTAATAAGAAGTTCAGGATTTGATGGAAGAGGAGATAAGCAGGCTTGATATGTGGAAATTACAGCTTTCTGAAGTTACCCAACTTTGTATTATGGAAGGAGTTGTTTCCCTTTATGCAGAATTCACAAACATTTTCTGATCATCTTCAACATTTATTATATTTGTGTCCATTTCTTCAACAATTACTGATAAAGTAGTACACAACATCTACAGACCTTTGGGTAAAAGCCAGTCCATCCATGATGGCCCCCGGATCCATTCAATTGATTAGATATTTGTTGTTTATTTCTTACAAAATGGGGGGTTGGGATGGCCTACTGGTCTAGAGTGCCGCGCTTCGACCTCTAGCTGGCCGGTCACCTCTGGCTTGCGGCTGTGGTTTCGAGCCCTGGTGTGAGCGTATGTGGCATGGAGATAGGGGCGCCTTCTCAACCTCATGGGTTTCCTCCGGGTACTCCGGTTTCCTCCCACTGATAAAGACCCCTACGCGCAAGCGAATTATTGAAATAAAATTAAACCATATGTTAGTCCCGAAATGACCTAGTTGTGTTGAGTGGACGTTAAACCCCATTTCTCTCTCTTTCTCTCTTACAAAATGTGTAATTTGTGTCTTGAACTGAAGGTTTGCATCATCAGTTTCGTTTGCATGTAGTGTTGTTCTCTTGCACAAACTTTAACATAACAAATATTGACAGTACTATATGAATCAGGAACATTCCATCAATCAAATTACAAAGATGCTAAGTTTCAAGTTCATTGTACTCAAATTGGGGAAGCCTTATTTAGGCTTTCTTTTTCAAAAGCTGTCTCCCCAATAACAAGAATAAGATTCATTTGTTTGCAAAAACAACAGTTAATGCATTGAGAGTGAAAGATATGGGGTTTAATGACCATAATATATAGTACAATTTTTCAGGAGTCTTCTGCAGTGGAAGGAGACCAGAGTATTCAGAGACAACCCACTAGGTTTTGCATTTGACTCGCACCACTTGATTCACTGACAGACCATTAATTTAAAGAGCACTTAATAGACACCTCAACCTCTCAACCAATCAATGCATTGAAATAACACTGAAGTCATGTGATTCAATGACGTATGACGTCACTAAGGGAAAGATCAAATCGTCTAACCATGTGTTGATCAGAGGGTGATGATTTATGTCATATTACGGCAATCTTATTAAAATAAAGATCTATATTTCCTTCTGTTTCGTTCCGTTATACTTTCAATGGCCTCTCCTGCGTGATGATCTGACCAGTTGTAGTGGGAGATAGTGTCAGGGGTCTTACGAGCAACTTTTGTCCCTATGATGTCAGACATTTGGTTAATCTGTCACATCAACCAAAATGCGGGTTATATTAAACTCTTTCAGATCCTAGTGTAGTAAAGGCAAATAAAACGAAATTTTGAACCAAAAAAAAAACAAAACAAAACAAAACGAAATAGGATCTGTGTTTTAATCAGATTGATATCACTGAAGTGTCCATTGAATCAACTCTTCCATCTTTGTGGACAAAATATTATTATTGTTAATGATATTTATTGTGTTATTATTTTATCATAGAGTTTATTTTCTTTGCTGTGTAATGAAATATGTTATGATTTCCCACCTTATTACTTGTAATTCCTCCATTGATTCAACCGTATACTCCCTGTATCATTGATGCATAGTTTTTGATGTTCAGCCTTCTTCACCCCCACAAGTATTAAATATATATTTTGTTGTTTTGCGAATTTTTCCATTGACCCAACAAATGATAATGTTATATATTTTACTGTTTTTGAAAATGAATGTACATGTTTTAAAGTTTTTATATTTGTAATTTATCTATGATTTTAACGTCATCATTTATCTTAATTTAATAAATGACATTTTTGCACCAAGCAGGTGGGTGTTACATTATTTCATTGTTATTGGGACAAACAAATATAATTTCATTTCACAAGTATATCTTAATTGCTTTACTTACTTGTATTTTGGGGGAGAGAGCTAGAGAGACATGGGATTAAAAGTCCACTTGACAGAATCAGTTTATATTTGGAATTACATGGTTTACTTTTATGTCAATAATTCGCTTACACTTGGTTCTTCAGCAGCAAGCTTTAGATACAAGCTTGGAGTCAAACTCATGCCATTTGACTCAATCATGACCTTATAGTCTAAAGAAAGCAAATTATACCATTTGATCGCCAAACTTGTACTTAGGGAGAGAGAAGTGGGATTTAACATCCACTTTACACAAAATCGGTAATTTCGGGACTAATATATGCTTCAATTTTATTTCAATAACTTGCTTGCGTGTCTTTAGCAGTAGGGAGATACCCGGAGGACCCTGCGAAAACCCACAAGTTTTGACAGGATATAAAACCACACGACTTGATTCAAAACAGACCTTATGATCTAACGTACACACATTAAATCATTCGGCCACCCAACCGCCTTGAATTTAGGATGAAAAACTTACCATCATATGTGGTTGGTGTAGTAGTTGTTTCAACTCATCACACTGTGTTGCATAGTTATCAGGACTTTCTTTCACCAGACGTAAAACCTGTACAAAATAACATATTCTTTAGAACAAGAGCAATAAGCACCAATCAAACTTTTTAAAACCATTACACACATTGAAGTTTATTTATCCTTTTAACAATTAAAATCTCTGTGGTAACATTTAATGAAGAAGAAAATATCAATAACAACAGTAAATTATAGCAAAGATTATAGTTGGCGCTGGGTTTTGATCATATCTTGTTATGTTGTGTCTTATCTTTGAAAAAAACCCAGGAATATTTCGAACCATTTTGGCCGAACATTCTCTTGTGAGATTCAACTTTCACCATATAGTAATTTGCCAGAGAATCAAAATCCCTTAAGAGATGTTCAAAGACCTTAAATACTATTATCTAAACAGTAATTAGATCTTGAAATTCATTACAGCATAGGACAAAAGCCATAGCAAAAGCTGAAGACAATTGAGTCTGCTACAGTAAAATCAAAGAAAGCTTCTGGATCATCGAAGAAATCTATCTTGGACCATATGATATAGGCAACTAAAATGAGATAAATCATCTCTTTGTTACTGTACACTCTTTTAATTTAGTACAGGATAAAATGTCATCAGCCAGTGCAAAAAGGCTGGGTTAACAATGCGTGAAAATTGTAATTGAAAATGGCGGCGATAGACAATTGCTATGAGCTAATTTCTGAATGACATTAAGTTAAAGCCGTTGAAGGTAATTTTTTTTTTATTTTTCGGACAAATTTGTTTTTTCTTATCTTAATCTATGCTTATAATTAAATGTACCAGGATGGGCTGGAAAGATTCTGCATTTCTGATCAACTCACTCCAGGATCCAATGTGGGACAATCTAGTCGATATAGTCCACTGACATAGGCTTTATGTCGTGACAGGGGTCATGCATGAGGCAGGTATGATTGACTACGCAGATGAGGAGTTTAAAAGGCTAACAAATTTTGTTCTATTCTCTACAAACATTTAAACATTATTTCACCCTGAACAATAGTTTGTACTCACACGGACTGTGGAGATTAAAGGGAAATAACTCCAACACAACAAGACAACAATATTTCTGATGGCATGAATAACTGAGATCACCCTATTTGACATGTGTTGCTCTCAAGAATTCAAACTGGACTACATTAGCTAATCATTGAATTTAACCAAGATATTTCTATAATGTATATCTGGTTGAACATTCAACCTCATTTAGAAACAGGGTTATTGTGTACCAAAATTTTGACCAATGAAATGGTTTTTCACCTGCTTAGCCTAAGCAGAAACGCTGACCATCAAACTTAATCTAGGCAATCACCTTATGAACATTCATTCATCTCAATTAAAAGCGGAGTTATTATATCATATAAAGTGTAAACGATAGGCAAATTAGGGGACAAAGCCCCATTAATATTTTCCTGCTGTTAATACAAGATGCTGCTTCTTGCCAGATGCTCATGCTCCAGACAAGGGGAAACCAGATATGACTGAAATTAGAGCCCTAGTTTACAGTTGCTGACCTGACACAAAATGGGGTTTAATGTCCTACTTCTCTGCTACGATTGGGCAAATAAAGATGGAAATATGCCATACAGTGTGTCATGAGGAAAAGTTTACTCTAACTGCAAAGGATTCTTTTCCATGCACACAGATGTGTACACAGTAGCTTAGTTTTTCATCCCATCCAAATAACTATACATTGTGGCTTGCCCGGCCCTCTGTCCTGTATCACTGACAAGGGGTAACCCTGATCAACTTTCTCAGCCAATGCTGAAATCAAATACAGGAGCCTCCAGGTTAACAAGCCAACGTCTTCTCACTGAGCAACTGCGACTCCATTACCATTTAAAATTATTATATAAATCATACATATAGCTTACCTCTTTCGCTCTATGGACAGCTTCTGATGGAGGTTTTCGTGATGGACTGAGCGATTTGGTGTTGATTTTGTCATATAACTGAAAAACATGAAAATGAATAAATTAAGCAATTTTTAAACAAAGAGATATTGTATAATTATAAAAATCATAAAAAGTTAATTTGCTAAATAAGTTTACTCATGTTTTTCCATTTTTGTTCTGCTTTAGTGCGGTAAAGACATCCTGCACTTCCGAATACATATATATTGTCTATTTATCTTAAACAAAATTCATAATGTATCTGATGTGTCAAATAAAATGACAGCGAGGGATATTTTTACCCAATATGACATCCCTTGCAATTATTCTGCATAAAAATTTTGTCCTGGGTGTTTGGTAGTATTTTTAGTCTGTTTGGTGTGCTGTTTCTTATAGTTTGTACTGTTCTTAAAATTATTTGTGTAAAGTATGGCTTTATCTGACTGTTCATTATGAAGATGTATTCTGACAAAAAAATTCTTGTGGTAAATAATGTTTGTTCTGATGTATTGTCTTTTTGTATACCTTTGTGGTTAATTTTTACTACATTCAAATTTCTTTAAAACAAAATTTGTGATTTCTCGCAGAACCAAATATTTGTATTTTAAGAAAGCTCTAAAAGGGTGAAGGAAGGGATTGAACATGGTTGAAATTAGTAAAAGGTTAGAATTTCATTTAGTGAAAAATCGTAGCATACGATTTAGTAGCTGTGATCATGTATGATTATTGGATCATGATAAAGTTCAATAACCATTAGTGGATCAATGTAATGAGTGGATCAGAATAAGATAACACAAACCAGTTTTATTTCCATAATTCACTTGTGCGTAGTAGTCGATTTATAGCAATGGCACGAAACCACAATACCTGGAGAAACCCCAAGAGGTATAATAGGCATCCCTATTCCTCGTCATGTCCAAGTGTAGGATCAAAACCGCACCACTTGACTCATTGACAAACCTTACGATCTAAAGCATATATTATAGTAGACCATTTGGCGACCAAAACCTTTGGATCATGATCAGCTCTTTTAATAATTGGTTCATGTTATACCATGAGCACATACTGGATCGTTGGGCCAAAGAATCCCTCGGATCATGATAGACTCCCCTAATAATTCGTTCATGTTATGCCATGAGGACTGTTAATTATCGTCTATATCATTAAACATTTAATGTCAACTTGAAGAAACACCGACTAATTCTGTACTCATCATTTTTATTCAGATCGGTCAATTTACACTTAAAGGCTCTTGACATAGAAATGAGTGGCGATCTCCTGCCGAGCCAGTGTACACAAATACTTGACACTCAGTCAAAAGGCTGAATTAGTAATCTGGTCGGAGAACGGGACATGGTTAGACATTGATTACTGATTGGTCAATTGATCTCTGCTCCCAGCAATCTCTATTCGAAGCCTGTCGTAGTCAACAGTGTGAAAATTGTTAAATACACACGCAGACCACTAGAATTGATTGATAACAGCCAACTGATACGTTTGTTCTCTAAACATGGGCAACATATATCCATTAAGATGGTTGTATCACAACATTTCATGTCTTCGATTAAAATCAATCGAAGACAGTTTCTTCATGTTTTAACATCGGGGGTAGATGATCAAAATGTACATGTACTAGAAAAAGACAGAGAGAAATGGAGTTTAATGTCCACTTGACACAAACTAGGTCATTTGGAAACTAACCTGATACATTCTTTTTTTTAATAATTTGCTTGCGTGTAGGGGTCTTTAATTAGCAGCGAGAGGAAACCAAAGGATCAGAGAAAACCTGAGCAACAGATGATGAAGAAAATAGTGGTGCACCATGGAAGAAGTTTTCTTGTTATTTTAAAACCTTGGGTACATGTCCTAATTGAGAAAAGTAGGATGATAAACCAACTTCATTTCATTTCACATTTACACTTTGTATGCAACAGATGATGAAGGTTATGATGAAGGTTATGATGAGGCAATGATGAGGCAATGATGAGGCAATGATGATGGTGATGATTATGATGTAAATGGAAACATCTGAGTCTGGAAATAAGGCACCTGCCACACACATTGTCAAGAAGGAAATCAGACTTTATCAGGCACAATATCTTTGTCTGGCACAGATTTGTCTTTTTTCTGTCTTTTATTGATATTATTAAGTCTGGCACAAAGTTCAAAATATCAAGACTGGCAAATATTACTGAAACAAGAGCCCAGTGCTACAGATTTGGTAAAAAATAAAGGAAAGATGAGGATGAAATCCTCTCATTAAGTAACTTGCTTGAAATATTAAGCAACCGCGGTTTAGAAGTTTAATTTGTAGTCTAGACACATCAATGGCTGACTGAACAAAGGATGATGCTACGGATATACAACGCTTAAATCACCTCTTTATACATCATTAACAAAATGGATGAATGATTTACATTAGCGGTGGCTTTCATTCTCCTGGTCAGACTCATCAGGCAGGGTCAGAAAGGTGATGTCTGTATTTGCAATGAAGAGAAGTCATTAATTTTCAATGGCATAAAAGAAATTAATCGCAAGCTGGAAAATATAGCAAACAGAACTTTCTGTCATCAAAGGGAAAGAGGTTAAATGTCCCGATTAATTTTGTATGTGATTTCTAAGACTTAAAAGAAGTTTTTCTCAGTATGTAATGATAAAAGAGTACAACAAAAGTTGTTGGCTGATTATAATATAAACTATAATTATAAAGATATATTATGGGAGATTAGATAAAGAGCTGACAGTTCTCACTATATAATAGTTAAAAGCTAGATAATGTAAAAAGAATTTGCTGAAAAGTTTAGTCAAATTGATCCACTCTGAACTAAGAATTTGGTGATTGAATTGTGGCCTAGCTGCGATCATCATTAACAAAGTCGGTACAATAAAAGACATAGTCTAATAAATAATTTAGATAACATTCCAGGCCTAAAGCGAGCCCTGCAATAGGCAGAATTAGCTCTTGGATAATGTATGTTTAACTTTCAGAAAATCTGTGAGATTATCTTTTATAAGAGCAGAAGCTCTGAGACAATATTTCTGCTCATAATTGGGTACATACATTTATAGGATTAAAATGGAGTGAGGTCAAAACGGCAGTAACGCTTAGCACATTTGTTTGTTCAACATGATTGGATTTCTACAGTCCTTTTATGGATATGCACCTGAAGTGTCTATTTTCAACACTGTGTTCAAATGCAGTCAATCATCAGTAATAGGAAGAAAAACTTTAGTATAAAAGAAAAAATCTCTTTGCTTTCTTTTCATCAATCAAAAACAGATGATCTAAATACACCACTTTGGACACATTAATGATTTTGTTTATGGCAATCCAAGACCTAACATGTCACTGATCAGAAGCCTGACAAACTTGTTTGCATGTCCGGTCATTAATGAGATAAACTCTTTAAGTTGGTGTTGCCCTATCTCTACCTTCAAAAGGCAGTCAGAACCATACTTCCTGAAAGATACGTTACCATGGAAACGTACAATTTTATAAATGAAAAAACTTTAGTTCAGGAAATATTTACATCACCTCTGATTTGATCTCTAAAAACACTCCAGTTCAAAGTGGAGATTATTTTTATTTATTCATCATCGATTTTCCCATCCTATTTATTCCTATAAATCAATGGAAGTAATTATTTCATGTTCAAAGTCAAAAATATTTGTTTTCTATCTCTGATCTCGTGCATGTAACTCCTCGGTAATATGTGACTGTAAAAGCATCTGCTCATCTGGGGCCTTATTTCCTAAAATCTAAAAGAATTTGGCTATTTCAATAGCCAATTGAGTTAAACTTTGCACTTGGATTTAAACTCAAAAACCAATGAAAAGGCCCTATCCATACAATATTTCAGTAAGCTTTTTTTGAATAAAACATATATGAATGGCGAGACTGCCCTTAGCCATATATTATTAACAATTCGTTCCTTTTTTTCATTTCATTATGAGTTTACACAAAACCATATAATGCCACACCAAGTTCTGAACCATTTGAGCAGTGATGTCCTTTTGCTGTCCTTATATCTGGTTGAAATCTTTCTGTTGATTTGGAGGACTAAGAATCAGAGGCCATGTAACTGGGACCCAATGACACAGTTAAAATCATGGGTTTAGAGTTTTTGCGTGCCCTCTCTCAAATGAAAAAAAAATATAGTTTTAATATTCAGTTTTCAATGGTACTGGCATGCAAACATATTAGATGTGCTACAAATCAACTCATGCATAGCCCAAAACTTTTCAGCGCAAGGGGAAGAGAACCCCCCTGGACCCTAACTAAGTAATTTAAAAATATTGGGTTTTTGTGCCCCAAAGGCATCTTGTTCCTCAGTCTAAAACATATACGGCACAGGGGTGGGGGGGAACATTCATGGACCATAACCCATTAATTAAAAATATATGGTTCTTGCTTCTCAAAGTGATCTTATTCTTCAAGCAAAATCAGCAGTCCTCACATCCCTGCTGACTGTAGGACATATGCTGCTTTTTTTAAAACTGTAAGGAAATATACAAAGACTATTGTTTATAGTAAGTCGTGTGATTAGGATATCGTGGGAGGTCACTTAACTGATAAAATGATTGTCTACTGCTACGATTTAGTCTATGGACACCCCCAAAAAGTCAGAAACCCCAAAATATCAACTTGTGATTGCCATATACACGGGAAGACAATACATGTAATATGGGACATACATTTAGATTCAGACCTTGTAATTCCTTGAGCGAGTCTTTAATGATGATATGTTGTCACACTGCTTCAGGCGCTGTTCTTGTAATTTCAGGATCCATAAAAGAGCACACAGGCGAACCATAGCACGTTCATGACGACCGTTTAGATAACTTTCCACAGGATTTGAACTCATCCTAATGTGATTCCCCTTCAAAAAAGTCTTCTTTGGAATCTTTTTGGCTTGAGCACAAGAACTATATGAATAGCATAAACTACAACATTCTCTGAGAACAGATGGGCAGAATAGATGAAGCAGGACCATGTCATTAGGAAATAGTTCAAAGCTAATTATAAACCTCTCATAAAGAAATAGTTTCGTGTTCTGAGAAGGTTTTTAGAAGCGTTGCTTGGAATAGAGATGATCTTGATACTGCGCACCTTATAAGAGTGTTACAATTCATTCTATGGATTTTCTTGAAATCATTGATAAAAGTTTGTCCGACATCACTTCCTAAAGTAAAAGATTTCCTGTCAGTACTGTAGAATCGGTTTCCATCACACAAAATATATCTGAAAAGGTTCCGTATTTCTAGTGTCTGACCTTTATTTCAGACTGTAAATAAACGTTAATTACTGACATTCACTTTCACTGATCAATTTAACTAACACCTTCCATGAAATACGGACTGAATACCTTCGAATATTCAAGTAGGTATCATCAATATACCAGCTCAAAAGCTTCACTAGTTTTAAATATCAATAGTTTCTCTTGTTTCAAATATCAATAGTTCACTAAAGTGCTTACAAAAAATTAAAGGCTGATGACGTCATGGTGGACTTAGTTTTCTAGTGGTTCTGAAATTGACAAGATATGTAGTTTTTGAGTGCTGCCTAAATTCACACTATAAATTTATTTGAACTCAAAATATGTTCAATTTTTCAATCGATTAGTTCACAAAACTTCTGAAAACTCATAGAAAACGGAGCCAATGAAAATAATCTGACCAACTTATTCCAGCAACATACTCCAACATTAAGACAGAATTATTAAGAAAATTTCCATCGAAAAATTATCTTCACAGAAATATTCACAAATAGTGCATCAATCCTATCTCCAGCCTCATGAGTAGAAAATCTATACGAATCTATTAAGGAAGCCTATTCCTCCATCTAATTATCTACATTTTTTCTTACAGTGTGAATATCACTTGTTTGTTGTGTTTAACTAATGAACTGAAAACAACCTCAACCAAAAGATTGACAGCAACAAGCAATAGCTGAACCCAACAAAAATGTTCTCCTGCAGAAACACATCTCTACATACCTAAATACAAAATTATAACAACCACCACACCTTTAACGAAATATCCATGATTTTAAAGTCACTAAAGATTTAAATGTGAGAAGCACCAGTAGTCATGATATGTCGATCCACATTCAACGTACATTTATTAAAGCTACTGATCATCATTCCTTCAATAATGTCAAACTTTTCATTGGTAAATCCATGTTAAACTACTTAAATTTGTAGTTTATCATATAATAGAGAAAACAAAATCAAAATATCAATGATATACATAATCCGTTCACTTGACTTTAATCAGATCCAAAAGTGGATGCTGAACACCAAATTTTCAGTAAACTTAGCATTGCAAATAATACTGAGAGGAAATGAACTATTTTCAAACTGATATTCCTTTTATAGATTCAGCTTTATCAGATGATGATGAGCATCTTTAGGTTTTAAAATATAACTACCCCCATTAAAACAATAGAATAAATTATCCTATAATTAATCGTAGACATAGCCAGAGGCACGCCATAAAACAACAAACCATCTACAAAACTGCCAAAAAAGATGCACACAACATGAAAATATGTATAAACAGAAACACAATTATTGATCTGAAAGCTGCAATTAAAATTCTCCAGTCTACTACAGCTGGTTTAACATGGCAACAAGATCTTACTAAACATCTTTTATTGATGTAATAAAACATTGGAAAATGTACAACAGATGAAGAGGATAAATTTTACATTTTTCTTGTCTGGTCTAATTTAAAGTAATTGCCTTTCTTGAAATAAAATAAAACATATTTAGTCTTTCAAGCTCATCAGTCTCCTATCCAAACAGAGAGAGGGAGCGACAGAGAAATGAGGTTTAACGTCCACTCGACACAAAACCAGGTCATTTTGAGACCAACACATGGTTCAATTTCATTTCAATAATTTGCAATTGTACATAGAGGACCCAAAGAAAACCTGTGAGATTGGATAGGAGGCCCTACTTCATGCCATAAGCTCATAGTAGAGTTTCCCACACAGAACAAGGTGAAAATAATTATCGATATATTCTGGGGGGTTTTCTATCATGGCTATATATAGAATTAGGTTACCATATATATAATTACATATAAAAGAGAGAGAGAAATGGGGTTTTTAAAGTCAACTAAAAACAAACTAGGTCATTTTAGGACTAACGTATGGAAACATTTTATTACAATAATTTGCTTGTGTGGGTGTTGTCAGCAGGAGGAAACCAGACAATCTGGAGAAAACCCACAAGATTGGGCTGGCAACCCTACTCCTTGTGAGGGTTTGAAACCATGACACTCTCTCTACTCAACGACAGACCTTATATTCTAAAGTGCACATGTTACACCTTTCGGCCACCCCACTCCCCTACTTTAAAAATCAAGAATCAATGTTAATACAAATCAATAATAAATGTATTTGATTAAAGATTTATTTACTTGAAACCATCAATAATCAATGTTATCACTTGTAAAAGCATCAATAATAGATTCTGCATTACAAGCTTCAGTAGCATGTGCATATCGTGTTACCACATCCTGTATCATCTTAAAAATACACTGACTATTAATAATTCTGATATTCATCTATTGTAAGGTAAACAAGAGCAAGTTTACTCTTTCCAGAACATTTTATTTATTGGCCAAATGGCTTTTATACTGGCTCAGACCAAACGATTTTGTGTTCTTGTGAATTTACATAATCTACCGTGACGATTTACCAAATTTGGTCTGATAGCCATTAGGCTACGTAAACTGTTCACAAAAATTCCTTGCTGGGTAATGTTTGAAATAAGTTTCATAAACGGTTTTGCCTCTCATGCCACAAGACTTTCTTTTGACTTAAGATATCTTGTCCTTGTCCTAATTAACATTATTAAATTTGATTCTCTATCAATGGATATGTATGTGCAGATAACTCACTCAAATTGAGACCACTGATCAAACAGAAATTACATAGGTCTCTTTGCATATCATGAACGAACGATTGCGAAATATTTTATTGAAAATTTGTGTTGTTGACAACTTTTTGTTCATCTAATACAAAACATGGAATTAATTTACAACATTATTCCAGCATCTTTGAGTAATTAGCTTATACTTAGAACGTGATAGGCAGTGCCCAACTTCTTGAAACAATTTCAACTTTACATGTGTACAAACCCTGAATACTAAAGATTAGAGGGAATATAGCTGTAAACACAGCTGAAAAAAATATCCCCTAAATCTGAGCTCAGTTGTCTGTATTGTGAGTCTTCGTTTTCATCATGCAAATAAACCTGTTATCCATTTAACTGTTTAAAAAATAAATTTACTTAGAAAACAATCCTGAGAATTTTGATTTAAAAACTGACGATGTCAAACAGTATATTCCAAAAAATCCATAAACTTTGTGTAAAGAGAGCATAAAGTACACAATGTAACAGCCATTATAACACTACATCAAAAAACATCGAACTTTCCATATTCATACTACACATGGACACAACATATAACACAGCTTAAAACTTTAAAATCATTGGTGAATTTTTATAAAACCGTTGAACTCCTGTTATTCAACATGAAACAATTACATAAACACTAAAAATCTCAATCAATACAGCACAAACTTGAACTATTATTATTATTACAAGAAAATCAGCTTGTTACTCCAAATACTACAGAAACATGGAATCTTCAGGTCAAGTAATCACACACTTTCTTCAATAAAGATGATAATTCCAAAGACAATCACAGAAATTGACGTAATATGATCACAATTTGTAATCAAATTGGAATAATGTTCCGAACATCAAAGATGGCGAATGTTAGTTGTAATGATTTGTGCCGCATATGACTGTACATACATATCACTCTACTCTGACGATCGTTGTATATACTAGCTACTGTTAACTGATAGATTCTTCACTGCTTAACGCCAACTTGCTCACTGGGAATCAGTTCTATTAGAATGAAGCCAAAACTAAATTGGCCAATTTTACTATCAGAAACATCAATAATATTGCACATATTTTTTTTTTTTCTCAAAAAGATCAACTTTTCCAATTAAAGAATTTCTAGATTACTGTATATTCTACTTTGATATTTCTGATGGCTGGATATTGGAGATTATTTTTGTAGTATTGCAGCTATTAATGGCTGTTTGCATGACTCGCATGAACAGCAGAGAAAGTACAGGATGTAATTATATTTGATTTTTAATAATTCAGATGAAAATATCCATTTGCCAAATTCAATTTATAATCTCAAAAACAACGACACTAGCCTAAGAAATATAAAATACAATAATATCTATTCAACCAAACAAAAGATTTAGAATATTAAAATATCTGATTAGTTATCATTACAGTTCATACATTGTTAAAAATATTAGTCCAGATCATCCTGTTTTAATAGACTAACAAACATTACTTTATAATCTGCTTCCATTAATCTCGCCTACATTTGTTGTTAATATAATCTTCTTATCGTCAAAATATGAATAATTATTTGTCTCAAATTTCATAAAATTTAAATAATGAACATTTTTGCAGAGCTTGTATCGATCAATTAATTCTGAAAAAAACAAATTTAGCACTATGTTATCATATTTTTTTTCCTTCTAATAGAAAACTCCATTAAATTACGTTGTAGACAATTTGTCTGTGTTAGGTAAAGAATGAGATCCACACGGGATCTCTTATTAGTCAGTCATGTAAGCATCGTATTCATTATCGAATGTATAGACCGCAATACTTTACGTAATAAATCAATTTCAAACTTCATGTCTTGCACAATTGGCTCGTCATAAACTACAAATTTTATTACCCTTGATTACGATCTTGAATCAGAAAAGATAACAAATGGCCGTCTACGTATCTGACATTTGCAAGCAAAAAGGGGTCAATCTGAAAATATCAATACTGTATAAAAAAATTGAACCTGCTATAGACCAAGTGTTGATTGCACTTTCCCATTTTGATAAATGTATTGAAGAGAAAAGATGAAGTATCGGCCATACATCCTACTCCGTCTTATCTCTAGCTTTCAGGGAAAATATAAATCTCATTCTCACAATATCTTGCTAAAAAATAAGATCAACAGTAAAATGAGTGGTGGCTAATACCCAATCTTGGTCACGTTTGTCGACTCATTTCGTCTATAACTTTCTGTAAATCTCAGTCACCGAAAATGCCAATTTCATTCTCTCTATATTTGGTAAATAAAAAAAAACAAATTGGGGAATTACTGGGTGCCTAATTTCTAATCTGGCTATGTTTGCAAAGTGAAAAAATAACAAAATCAGAAGCTATATAAACACCACCATAGTCATGCCAATAAATGTCTTGTGGCTATTCTCTAGCTGAATGGATTTGGAGAAGATATTTCTTTTTTAAATATTTAGCATCCTATAAACACAATGAATTTTAGAGGTTTTACAGTCACTTTTTAACAACAAATTTGAGTGCCGAATTTTAGATTTTGTAGTTGATTCGATGGTGTGTGATAAGGGTTTTAAACATCTATAATCAGTAACACTACAAACGAAACTCTGTTTTAGCATAAATATGTAGAGTACAAACTCCTTGACTGTGAATGTTTATGCCATGATTAGTAACATATTATGCATTTAATTCTGCTCTGGCATAAACATATAGAGTACAAACTGCAGCTGTCCAGTTTGTGCTCTTGAAAACTGACTGACTAGTCGGACACAGACCCATGAAAACGGACAATATGATGATATACACCTCACATAAGATCAAGTAATCAGTTTAATACTATTTCATGTTTTCATAAAGAAATCCTTTATAAATTCTTGTACAAATGTAAAAAGATCAACTTCATCACATTTCAAAATGATAAAATTCCTTTTCCTGCAATTTGTTTTCATGAAAGAAGTCTTTGCTAAATTCTAACTATCAAAAAGATTCATCTAAGACTTAAAATATGTAACTTCAAAAACAAAACTGAGGGAATATCAATAAAATGAAAAAAAATCAAACAGGAAGTTCAGACCAACTGCCCACATTCACAAAAAGTTTATCTGTTCTCTGGTTTTACACAAAGCTGATCTTTAAATTTCAAACGAAAAAGATAAAACATGTTCAAAGAAATCATATTTATCAACAGCTTGGCTCCAAATGTCAGCCAAATTCTATGTGGATAAAAAAAAGGTTCTTCTAACTTTGACAAAATAAATTAAGCCAATTATCGTGCTTGCCAACAAACATGCTGCAGTCATTGAAAATTCCCGCAAATCGTGATATATATGAGGTATTTTACTTCATCTTTTAACAGCAGGCCATAAATTCTAACAATATAAATGCTCTCTCCGGTCTGAATTACCTTTTCTTGCATTTCCCTTCAATGGATTTAAATAAAAGCCAACCAATTATTTCTTACAATGGAATATTTCATTACAGCAGTGTCGAAAGATGGTCATATGGTATTACATATAATTTATCTTGTCGATCTTTAATTTCATTTTCTTACTCTCACAATATTCTTAGAAGATTTAAATTGTAGTTTGATTGAGACATCCCATTTTATAAAAATAATGTACATTTGTCGAATGAGGTGGCGACAGTATTTCTAAATTAGTTACAGGAGTGGCAAATATATAGAATTACAAAAAGAGATGGGGTGGTAAGGGGAGGTGGAAGGGACTAGCAATAAACTGAAGCCAAAATGGCATAACAATACTTTGGTCAATTTGAGATAAGCATACCTAAATTCAAATTCCTATTACAATGTCTACAATGTCAGGTAGGATAATTTGCCTGGACTAAAGCATTTTTGCCTATGCTTAGTTGATTTCCACAAATTTGAATGGATCTTGCTTGTCTTTCATTTCCTTGTCATCCCTGAAGGTACAACCATCCTCAAAAGTGAAGGCCAAGTTTAAAAAAAAACTAAATGAATCTTCGTGACCCACCTCAGGATTCAAATCAACATTCTAGTGTCACAGATTAATGGCAGTTACCCCAGGCTTCCCTTAAGCAAAAAAAATCATCATGTAAAGATGAAGCCGAAATAATTATGTAAGATTATTTCTGAAACACTTCTTTAATACGTACAAATGATAGCCACTTCTTAGAGAACCAAGCACATCTAGAATTAAATCTTAAAAAACAAACAAGAAATATCTCATTAAATTCCTTCTTGCAGATGATCCTGCATGCCCTGGAATAAAAGATAAGCACAATCTACCCTAATTGGACTAAATAATACAAACTCCAATGAACAAATTTGATAAAAGTGAGCAAAAACAGCTAGTGGAATCGACAGCTGAGACAAATTTCATCAGGTGTTGGAACAATGCACATATACATGAAAAAAAAATAAAACAGTTTAAAAGACACAAGGTTTCCTTTCAAAAGAATCTTATGAAACAAAAATCTTTTTGCACTAGGTGGAACTAGATCCAAAATAAAAGTCGATCAGAAGTGGAGAAAGGCATCATCTGAGAATATCATAACATCGCGATCTAATTAAAATTCCAAAGAAGCAATCTCCCAAATAATGCTATCTCACATTAAAGAAATTACTACAGTCATTATCAAACAGAACTGTTGACTGAAGAAATCCCAATGTGTTTCCACAACAGATACATCTTGAGAAAAAATGAACAAGTGACAGTAATGGCTGTCGTTATAATGATAAAACACTAGAACTACATTATAAGACGAAAACAATTCAGGTCGCAGGCCGTAAAACAGTGAAGTAATGAGAATTTACTGTACAAGTGGAATAACAAGAGAGTCATTTTCTAAAATTAATCCATAAATACAACTAATAGAAAAAGGTTTCTGATTGCCTTTACAAAGCAGGACAGTAGTGGTACAGTAAGTTAAAATGTCAATAATATTCTGAAAGCAAGGTTTAAAGGTAATACAATCAAACTTTACACGCAACAACAAATCACATCAGTGACTGTATTAACAGAAAAACTCAAGTGTCAATTTTATTTTCATAAAGATCGATTTGCTTTAGCCAAGAAGGCTTCAAAGTAAAAGGTTTTAAATAAAGCATTTATTTATTTTGTGTATGTGTTTCATATAGATCGGCTGTTATTGGGGAAAAAAACCAGTCTATGTAATGAAATGAGGTTGATTATAAGGTTTTACCTTTCTGTACCAACTAAAGATGGGGCTATGGCACAAAATCCCTGTTCATATTACAAATTTTAAGCATGTCATGCAGGCATGGCAGGGTTATTTTTTTTGTCGTGTCAACGGGTCAAACACTGTGTACCATGCCAAACTGGCTCACTGAAGTGAGGTGGTCTCGACACAGTGACAGGCACAGCATGGTTAAATTTTCGTAGTGTAAACGCTAACGTCTGAGCACGGTTTTGTTATGGATTACTGCACATGTGCCAAATTAAATCAACCGCCATAATTGTTTTCATTCAGGTAATTTACATAGGGACTGAAATTAACTTTTCTGTGAAGAGTACCACATTTGGGGTGCCAGGCACGGTTTTCGAGGTTATTTTAGGGTAATGTAAACGGGTCAATTTCTTGACATTTATCGCAACTTGGTACTGTATAAGAATGGCACGCTTATCGCTGCCAAGTGTAAATGGGGCTACAGTGTGCTGGGAGCAACATTTTGTCCAGTGTTCCGGCCTACTTTTATTTCAATTACCATCTGTCACATGATCTTAAACCCTGGTTGTTCATTATTATGCTTTTCCTTGCAAGGCCCAAAGTCCTAAACCCCTTGACAATTGGAATTCAATGAAGAGAAAGCAGAAACGCTAATGTCCAGGTAAAATCTCTAATAGCACACTATATATATGGCATGTACCCATCTCCATTATCCCTGTTGGATCTAGGAGTACTTAAAATAAGAAACAAATATATCAGTATTCCACTTTCAGGAACCAGTGGAAAACTAGACATTCATCGCCGATAGATGTCTTCTTACTGAGATCTATATCTTTAGAATAGCTTGTGTAAAATTTGATGTGACATGTTAAAAGACATTTCACGCTGGCAGAACTCATGAAGTGTTTTATATTAATGTGATTTGGTCTAAAATAAAAGTAATCAATACAAGATTTTACAGGATAATATCTTGTCGTCCAAGAATCAGCATCTCCTTCCAAAAGTCATGAAAGAAAATCTTTCATTCTTCCTTACAGTACAGGATCTCTTTTATTTGCATATCTTAATGATAATAAAAATATGTAAATATATATTGCACTGAATCCCACTAAGCATGGTTTTAGTCAAGGGCAATGTTATTTAGTTTGAGAAATAAAATTATATTTCTGATCACTATATAAAGACAATGTCAAGTATGCAACTCGGACTAAGTCTATTTGCATGACCAGATTGCCAGTCCAAAGAATCCCAGACCATTGGTTTTGCTTAGAGACTAACTTTATAGACTTGCCAATAAAATTTGCCAAGATCTCAGAATATATAACATAATTCAGTTTTTCCCATTTTAATACAAAAGTACCAGAATGTACAGGAGACAAAAATACACTGTATCATTATGACCCAAGCGATATCTGAGGATATAAATTAGCATAAACTTCTATTAATTGAAGGCTTGCGTAATATTCCAGCATACATGAATATCGATTCTTGAGAATATTTTTTGTTACCAACGGAATACGTATGTGATAATGGGGTCGTATCGTGTCGGACTATCTTGTAACCATCCCATTTGATCAATACTTTCTCATGAATTTTAAAGCCTGGTTCTTTGTTAAGGTTGATAATTTAAGTTGGTTGCCCTGAAAGTTTTGACTTGAGACTATAAAAGCAAAAATTACTTCAGACGGTCATCAAAATATTGCTACCACTTATCAGAAGTGACTGTTTGCCCTGCCTCTCACAGTTTAAAATGGTATCAGGAAAATAAATGTATAAAATTCATATCTATGGTTGGCGATGAGAATGCTGCAAGCTCAGTAACCAGGAGGTCCCGAGTTCTTCAGGATTTTTCAGCTTGGTTTCCTCTCGTCAGCCAGCATTGTTTCCCCTTGATTTTTTTCGGTGTTGTTTTCACTAGTCAGAGATACAGGGGGCAAAAACAGCATCTAGTCATTTGGATGGGAAGAAAAACTGAGGACTTATATACATGTTGTGAAGCACAGATTCTATTTCAACGATTTGCAGATCCATGGGTATCAAACCAGGACACTCACAAAATACCCAAAAGGAAAGGCCACAAAGCTTAAATCCAAAACCACTCCACACAATTTGAAGGTAATGAAACCTGATAGCATAGAGCTAGAAAGGAAGAACATGACATCATATTTTTATCACCACTGTGCATACTTGACCTGCCCTTGAAAAATAATCCACAGGGTCTTTTGTTGTGTAAGAAATGTTTCAATGTGCATTATTGAGTTAATTGAAACTTTGTTTATACAAATTCTCCACGAGATTACAATGTACGAAGAATATTTGCTATTAACTTTTTGCGTCCAACTAATTTCTATCAATTGTAACAACTCGAATATTTGTACAAAAAAGATGTGATTTTAACGAATTATAGATTTTCTGTCGTGCCAAGTCTATGAGCTTTTTGTTCCGAATAATACTGTGACTTCAGATAAAAAATAATTTACCTAGTTTGATAGGATGTTTGTTGACCTACCACCTTTCTTTCCCTTTAACAAACTTACTTGAAATTGATTTTTGAAAAATCAATGCTCACATGCATTCATATCGAAAACTTAATTACAACTTTCTTGACATCAAGAGATTTAAATTTAAATGTTCAATTCAAGACTTTAGAATGTCTTGACTAGAAAATTTATTGACTTTGTGGCTATATTTTTTGAAAGAAACAGAGATGGATGATATTTAAAAGTATAGGAGTCCAAACAGGACTTCCACTTCAAATTTTGATTGTAGGGCAATTTAGGCGTAGTTTGACATAGCTGCATCTATTGTGTCTTCCGGTTATTTTCTAATTTTATAAAATCTGTATAACTGCATCTATTGTGTCTTCAGGTTATACTCTGATTTTATGGCGTATATTTACATAGCTGCATATCTATTGTGACTTTCGGTTATATTCTAATTTTATGACATGTTGATTAATATAGCTACATCTATTGTGTCTTTTGGTTATATTCCAATCTTATAGCTTGTTTATTGATTGACAGCTAAGTTTTCTTATAATCAAAGATAGGTTGCCAGGCAACGAAACATACGCCCACAACAGCTAAGTCGTCCAGGCAGTCAACAAGGGTTGTCGCATATTGTTTCTTTTATCAGTAAGGAGAACATTTACAACACATGATAATCTTATTACGAGTAATAACCCATTAAATAATTATCAGAAATGATTAGAATAGTTTTGATGGTTTGTCTCAAGGCCTTTGTCCACAAGATATTTCAAAGTGATCAAGTGCCAGAAATTATCAGATATCACTGAAAATCAAATAGGATTCTTCGTCTCATGACCCTGAACACTGTGTACAAATTTAAAGTCAATCGGATTCGGATATTAACTTTAGAGCATTCACAGGGTTTTTCAAAGTGATCAATGGTTATAACTCTGGCAGTAATTATCGGATATCGCCGAAAATAAATAGGCTATTTTGTATCATGACCGTAAATAGTGTGTATAAATTTAAAGTCAATCGAATATTAACTTTAGATTTTTCAAAGTGATCAAGGGTCATAACTCTGGTAGTAATTATCGGATATTGCTGAAAATCAATAGGCTTCTATGTATCATGACTTAAAACATCGTGTATAAATTTAAATTCAATCGGATATTAACTTTAACCTCTAGAGCGTTCACAAGATTTTTCAAAGTGATCAAGGGTCATAACTCGGGCAGGAATTATCGGATATTGCTGAAAATCAACAGGCTTCTTCGTCTCATGACCTTACCCACTTTGTATAAATTTAAAGTCAATCGGATATTAACTTTAGCCTCTAGAGCGTTCACAAGATTTTTCAAAGTGATCAAGGGTCATAACTCTGGTAGTAATTATCGGATATCACCGAAAATCAATAGGCTTCTTCGTCTCATGCCCTTAAACACTGTGTATAAATTTAAAGTCAACCAGATATTAACTTTAGCCTCTAAAGCGTTCACAAGATTTTTCAAAGTGATCAAGGGTCATAACTCTGGCAGTAATTATCAGATATCACCGAAAATCAAAAGGCTTCTTCGCCTCATGACCTTAAACACTGGGTATAAATTTAAAGTCAATCGGATATTAACTATAGCCTCTAGAGCGTTCACAAGGGTCATAACTCTGGTAGTAATTATCGGATATCGCTGAAAATCAATAGGCTCCTTCGTCTCACGACCTTAAACACCGTGTATAAATTTCAAGTCAATCGGATATTAACTTTAGCCTCTAGAGCGTTCACAAGAAATTGTGGACGATGGACGGACGGACGGACCGACAGACGGACGGACGGGGGCGACGGCAATATACGACCACATTTCCATGTGGGCGTATAAAAAATCATTATTTTGTAGAAGTTTACCAAAGGCTTCTTTACATGGATTGAATGAATGTCATCTATTATTTGTAGTTTTGAAAATTTATTAATTGTATGCAATATAAAAAAAAAATGGTGAAAGGTGATGATGATGATGATGGTAAATTTTGAAGGTTCCAGTGGTGAAAGTAGCGATGTAAATATTGTTAAAGTTGAGAATAATAATTGGTGAAGCTGTTTGGATGAGAATGATAACTGGTGAAGATGACATTATTGTTAGGAAAGCATGTTATCTTTAACAACTCGAACAATTTATGTCAAAGTCCAAATATACTGAAAAACTTGATTAAGAGCTAGTACTGGATCTAATGGTATCAACCAACAGTTACCATTTTTAGACGCTTAATATTTTTCCAGACAGCATCAAAATATTGATTGGTTATAGAGTTTCGTCTGTTCGTGTTGCCATTTGACCTAACTATTGTACACGCTTGATCACATACTTAAATTACTTGAACACAGGCCAATATCTATTGCCTAATTTGATTGGTTAAAATGTTATTTTAGTTCGCTCCCAGTTGACCTGTTGTTTTCAAAGCTTAATTGTACAATGCCCCCTCATTTCCCACCCATCAAAAATTCATCAATGTTATTTTGCTTTTAACCAACAACAGATGACCAAGGCGCGGATCCAGGATTTATGCAGGGGGGGGGTCTAGGTTTGATAATTGCTTAACCAATTGCGCTCAACCGATTAATTTGGTAAATTAGGTTCAATTTGGTTCATTCTGACGTATTTCCGGAAGGTAAATTCCAAAATTACAGGTCTAAATCGCCAATAAAATCACATAAAAAATTTTCAAGCCTGAGCAGGGGGGGGGGGGGGGGGTCCGGACCCCCTGCACCCCCCCTCTTGATTTGCGCCTGTGACAGTGGAGAAAATACTTTCAGTTGGCCTTGAAAGCATTATAGTGGGCTGGATTAAAACTAAACAAGCCAACAGTGAGGCTGATGTCCCTGGCCGAAATCCCAAAATAAATAGATGACACATATTAATTAATCGCACATTTATTTTTTTCAAACGTATCGACTAATCAAACTCAAACTGAACACGAAGTGTCATCCAAAAATCTCTGCCTACCGTAAGAAGAAAATGCTCATCTTCGAACTCCATCAAGGCATTGACCTAATAAACACATACACCAAGTTTGAACATTTTAACTCAATTAGAAGGAGAGTTATTGTGTTCCAAAGTCTCGGCAAATCAAATTGCTTATCGCTCTGCTTACCCTGAGCAGAAAATGCTCATTATCGATCTTAGTCAAGGTATTACTGTAATGAAACTATACACCAAGTTTCATCACTCTCACTTAATTAGAAATAAAGTTATCGCGTCCCAAAGCATCAACCAATCAAATTGCTTATCTCTGCTTACCCTAAGCGGAAAATGCTCATCTTCGAACTCCATCAAGGCATTGACCTAATAAACACATACACCAAGTTTGAACATTTTAACTCAATTAGAAGGAGAGTTATTGTGTTCCAAATTCTCGACCAATCAAATTGCGTATAGCTCTGCTTACCCTGAGCAGAAAATGCTCATTATCGAACTAAGTCAAGGTATTACTATAATGAAACTATACACCAAGTTTCATCAATCTCACTTAATTAGAACTAAAGTTATCGTGTCCCAAAGCATCAACCAATCAAATTGCTTATCTCTGCTTACCCTAAGCGGAAAATGCTCATCTTCGAACTCCATCAAGGCATTGACCTAATAAACACATACACCAAGTTTGAACATTCTAGCTCAATTAGGAAGAGAGTTATTGTGTCCCAAAAAGTGTGACGGACAGACAGACGGACAGACAGACGGATGAACCCATTTTAATAGTCCCCCAACTTTCTTCGAAAGGCGGGGGACAAAAAGATACTAATGCGATTTTTTTTTTATCTTTTTCTATATGAAATACCTCATTCTAATAGACACATAACTACAATAATGCTAATATTCGTACATGTTTATTTATAGCATAATGGGGTTGGGTGGCGGAATGGTTGAACACATGTATGTTTCATAAGGCCTGTCATTGAGTCAAGTGGTGTGGTTTCAATTCCCAACATATATGTGACAAGGAGTAGAGACGCCTGTCTAACCATGGCTTTTCCCTATGTCTTCTGGTTTCCACCAATTGCTAATGACCCCTTAAGACAATTATTGAAATAAAATTAAACCATGTAGTTAAAACTCCTATTTCTCATTCTCTCTTTAGATTAATGCCTAATAGAATGACAATTTCTGAGAGAGAGAGAGAGAGAGAGAGAGAGAGAGAGAGCACCTGGATATCAATTTGTTTTACCTTGGTATTTCACCACAAAAACTTGTCTTTTGCTGAAAAACATATCAACCTATACCACAAAAAAAAAAATGCGAATCAAAAAGATCATAATAAACTAATTTGATACAATCAGGTGAAAAATAAAATTGAGTGATGGAATATATAGCGTAATCCATATTTATTTTCATCAATTGAAGCAGCCAATATTATCATTATTATATCATCTACCCTAACTAGAAAATCTCCCAACAAAAAATAATCAATATGAAACTACCATCATTTATTTTCCTTTTATCTTCACAAACTTCAAAGTGACATTTTTAATTTGATATTGACATTTTGAATAAAGATAATTGAGGGCTGAAGATCAAAAAGCACTTTCGTGTCAGTTTGAATAAAGTGATTGAAATGAGTGTTTTATGACCTTATAAGGATACAATCTCT
Source organism: Patella depressa (assembly GCA_948474765.1). Taxonomy (NCBI): domain Eukaryota; kingdom Metazoa; phylum Mollusca; class Gastropoda; family Patellidae; genus Patella; species Patella depressa. Next base: position 74,426,474 of record OX419715.1, read on the forward strand.
TCTCATTAGACTGCATGTTGATCAGTTTTATATAGAAATAGATCTCATATAGCAGTACATCAATCAATCACATGATATATGCTATGATTTCAGGTACATTTATTTCAACAGGTATTAGCATCATCACATCGGCTATTTAAACAGTGTTAAAGTCGCCCATCATAAATTTACCAACTAAATCTAATTAAGACAAAAAACAATTCAGATTCAGAATCCCATCTAAATATTTGACCCAATATCTATGCCGTATGGTTTTTTTTTCAGGGAATCCAGTATTATTCTAGTAAGATTAGGTATTTCTAGCTATTTTCCATATATACCAGAATTGTTGTACTCTTATTGGAAATAAATAGCCAATAATTACTTTTGTGGGAATATATCGTTAAAACATGTATCTTGTATTTCCACACCTTTTCATCTATACTCCAGTAAATATATAAAATTGCTTATCACATTTCAGTGAAAACCTCTCATAAAATCAAAAGTGATAACTGCACCTTCTGGAGTAAAAATTCCTGACATCATCATTTACCATTCAAATTTCAATATCTTACTAGTTTATATATGGTTCTTTTTACCAATCTGCTTTGAAATATAGAAAGATAGAAGATGGGAGATAACTCTCTATAGTCAAATCTAGTGATAAGTCAGTGTGATTTCTAGTGTATACCTGTAAATATACCTAGTATAGTCACATTATTAACTGAAACTTAGATCAATGTAATCAATTACAATGAAATGGGGTTTAAAGTCCTATTGGGGAAAATTTTGCCCAGCTGTCAAGAGTTTTTTTTACATGTATGACAATGTGCATATTTTTTTAGTTCAAACACTAGTCTCACAACCAGAAAGTACTGGGTTTGAAATCCAACATGGCACATAAAGAAACTTTTCATTAGAATGGGATAAAAAAAAAGGTTCTGTATACAAATTAGTGGCCAGTGTAAAAAATCCCATTGTTTTTTCTATTAAAGCCATGTGTCAAAAAGAATTTTAAAGATTTTTCAAGCCTGTTTTCCATATGAAAATGAAAGTGTTATTAGTCGTTTGTATGGGACAAAATTGAGATCCTGCTTACAAATTGATAGTGGACGTTAAAGAAGCCTTTGTTATTTTTCTGCCAACACGGTTGTTTCCTTTATTGTTTTTAGCTGATGGGTCAAGGTTTTAGCTTGGATGAGCAATATTCATAAGCATGCCATGTTGCTTGTTTTCGTATCCTTTAGACTGTACAATTGTATGATTATATGTAATTATATTGTTTAAACTAATATCCACATAACCTTGAAACATGCTCTTATTGAGGTTCTTTAATGTCTTCCTCGCTCTTTCTTTTGTTGACGTTTACACTTAACACAAAGAAAAAATGATATTGGAAGATCGAAAAGATATAATAATCTTATTATGATTTTTTATAGTCAATAGGTGTCAATTACTTTTACACAAACAGTCCTCAGATTAGAGACATGGCCAGTTTACCTCCCATACGGCGAATCAAATACTTAGTGAATATTTACTGGGTATTTTTATCATGTTTCGATCGCCAAATAGCAGTTAATATTCAGAACGATTGTAGACTAAGAATGTATGTCCAGACGAGTTCCAAATTATGCTAGCTATGGAAATCCCATGACATTTTCTAATACTAGAAAAACTTAATTAGTATTCAGAGCATATACATTTCAATAACCCAGTCTATGCAAATAAGTATTTATATAACAGCAATTCTTTAGCCATCTCCATGTTCACCAATAACAGAAGCAGTTGCTCTGGCAATACAGAAGTGCACCAGTCCACCCAAGACTCATATAAAGGGAACAGTCACACAATCTCACTTAAGTCTTATGAATTCGAACTGAACGAAACTAGTTGCTCCATGAGAGAAATCGGGGCTGGCTAGTCGCCACCCATAAGTTCTGAGTTTTATATATGGCAGACAAGAGTTCTGAGTAGTATAGTATTGTGTTTAAGATCATCTATGCAAATTATGGCCTTTCATCTATTCAAATTATGATTTGATTTCCATGTGTGTATGTGACAAAAAGTTAAGTCACTTGCCTTACCTCATGGCATTTCTCTTCTACCACTACTAATTGGCCTTCTTTCTAATAAAAAAAAAAGATCATCACCAGGGGAACCTTGAGAAAACCCCGTTCCTAAACAACAATGCTCATGAAATAAAACTTAAAGTTGTCCTAGAAGACAGTGCAGTCTACAGCTAAATCTCTAAGGCAATCGCCCAGTCATCTAACGCAACCATGTTAGACTACATCTATGTACATGAAATTATTCTATAAGGATAATATTTCTGCAACACTGGTGATTTTGTTGTTGTATATAACGCTTTCACAATGAACCTTATCTCGGCATCTTTACACTTGATTATCTATCTGTCTCTGTTCAAACTATACCAATCCATATTTCATCAATTTCTTTGTCTCATAGAAAATACTTTATCATGCTTCAATTACCAAGAGGAGTTATATTTATAACTCTCTTATCATTATCTGATTTCTTTCCTTCATTGATTCATTCAACCATGTAAAATGTTCATCTATATAATTCATATATACACTATAAAAATCTTGAATCCTCTCCCACCCCCCTCATTCATCTACAGTTGTATCAATATGTTTATATATGTATTTATCTTGTCATTGACTTATCATTTTATTGCTTCATCCATTATTTCTGTGGTATATCCCACAGAGAGAGATACAGAGAGATGAGGTTTGATGTCCACTCAACACAAACTAGGTCATTTTGGGACTAACACATGGTTCAATTTTATTTCAATAAATTTGCTTGCACATTGGGGTCTTTAGCAGTAGGAGGAAACCAGAGGACCCGAAGAAAACCCATGAGGTTGGACAAGCAACTCTACTCCTTGCCACGTATAACTGGGGAATCCACTGCATGGGTTAAATCCCCCCAGTGAAATGCAACGATGTTTAATGGTCTATTTTTCTGAACATTCCACAGCAAGGTCAGAGAAGAAGTTTTGGGAATTTCATCAAAATGAAATTAGTCACACCCAGATCCCACAACTTAGCTAATTGTAGAACTGGCCAGGGGGTTTCTTTGAAAAGAAACATACTCTATTAGCTTATTGGGAGAATGATATTTCAAAAGTCAGAAACATCCTACTGAAAAGAAATACCACAATGTTAAAGAACAGAATTGAAATGAAATGGGGTTTAACGTCCTACTGTTCTGCTTCACACTGGGCTAATGAAGACGGACACACGGCATACAGTGTACTATGAGGAAAATTTTGCTCGGACAGCAGCACTACAGTCTACTCTTATCGAATTCTAACTGTCAAGGGAACTTTTACGTGCACTCCAATGTGTACACAGGACTTTTGGTTTCCATCCCTTTCGAACGACTAGACAGCTGTTCTTGTCAGGCCCTCCATTCTCTATGTTAAAAACAGACAAATTTAACCTGGTGTCTGGATTTATCAGTTACAAATAAGGTAAAAGCCCTCCCTGAAACTTATTATGTATCTAAATTCTTTATGTAGTCCTCAGTATAATTTTTGACAGTGGCAAACGCATAGTGAATGGACAGTTAGTAGCTGTAACTTTGTTATTAAGTCTGGTTAATGCTCAAGTTACCTATATGATAGATTTTGTAACTTTTTGTAGACACTGTCATTTAAACTAACTTTGTTGTGGTTTTCTACCACCATTTGCACAATGTAAACAAAGTTGCTGGTTCCAAGTATATGTAGTTATACAATAATAACTCCCATGAGCCCGACAACTGAAAGATGTATTTAATCATTTGGACTGAATCTAAATGATCCCTAGGCAGTTCAAACAAAAGTATAGGTGGACATGCACTGTCATGACAGAATTCTCTATACTTATATTATCGTACATTCAGCTAAAGAAATCAACTTCGATCTCAAAATGACCTTGAATCATGAGTTGATTAAACACTAGACCCCCTTACCATGCGATCCCTCGATCAATAAATATTCTACGGCAGATTATTAGCAACTATATTTTGTAAACATTGAAGATATTTATTTAAAGCAACCTAATCAGAAATAACATAGACTATATAACATAGGCTAAGCCAAGACAGAATTGGCCAATAACGATATATAATCAGCCTTGTCCGTTTATCCACGATCTGATTGAGAATTTACAAAAACATCGGAACTTGCCTATTCAACCATAAATGCTTATAGCTGTCAGTTCTGATTGGGCCCAATAATCATCATAAAACTGTTGCAATTATTCCCTTTCACTGACATAGAGAAATAGAATTCAAAGGAAGCTCAAATCTTTTGAAAGTTATTCTTTGAATCATATTTTCTCAGTTTGTTTATCACTATTCAAAGCCAGCTTCTTGAAGATCACAAGAACAAACAAATGTATAGAATGATCTAATGTAATTGTATTATTTTTGATTTCTGTAGCAATTGAAAGAACTATTAATGACCGTATTATTCATAGATAGTTTGAACATGAATGGATCCTGTATGTTTATGTGAAAATGGTGTGACCTTTTGTTCTCAGTTGAGTTCTTCATCAAGCAACCGATTTTTCTTCTTTTTATTTTCTTTTATTTGTAACTGCAATAAATCCAAAGTATTTCATTTTTAGTTGCTTCAGGTTCTTTAGAGATGAAAATCCCTGTGAAAGACATTGGTTTAAAATTTCAAAACTGAAAAATTTAAAGTAAAAACTTCAAAAAAGATCAACTAAGTTCTTTTTGTTTTTAAATTACTTTTTTTCCTGAAGGAATACACGTATCAACAATTCTGTAATTTCGAAAACTGTTCGATGTCCTACTGCACATGTTAAAGACCCCTTGTCAGTTAAAATCCATCTTAATTTCTTTCACAATATAAATGGTTAGCTTTTTGAATTCTATTAAAAGCGACTTGGTAGAAGGTATAATTTTGAATATTTAAGGTAGATATATAAAGTCATTTATTATTCCATTCTTGTTGGTTCTACTTTTCGGTAATTTATCATGTACACTTCAGAACATAAGGTCTGACAGTGATTCGATCATTTGGCATGGTACAATACCAAGCTTGAACTTGATAAGGATTAGGGTCATCTGCCTAACCGTGTATTTTTCTCTTGATCCTCCAGTTTACTCCCACTGAAAATAATTGAAATCAAAATGAAACTTATGTGAATTGCAAAATAACCTAGCTTCTGTTAAATGTACATTTAACCCCATTTCTCTACCCTCTCGCTGATTTTCACATTTCATGAACAAATATTATTTGCATTCAATATTTAACTTTAGATGGTTAAAGTACTGTGCTCTGAAACTAGAGGAAATATTTCTAATACTACCACAGAAAAAACAAGCTTTAACCAGTAACAACAAAATTTCAAAATTATTGCCTAAAGAAATGGAACAGGCTGTAATGAGAAAACTGTCCAACTCTTCCGATCTTCGCAATTCTCTTTTCTGACAACTGTCTTAAAAGTTGTATACATCACACTAAAACCTGTCTGAGATTTTCAAATTCCGCTCTTGCATAGCGCCATAAAACACTGATAACTGAAACTTTGGTCTCTAATTCAATTGTGTGTAGAATTGAACTCTGTCTGTGAGATGTGATGAGAGCGACAAGGTCTCCTTAACCCAGCAAGCTAAACCTAATGATAGCTCATTGGAATTACAAATGTAGAATCGAATTCTGTCCAGTTAAAATTTATTGACAATGAATAAAGTTTGCTGGCTATCAGAGGCTTGCTGGTTTATTCCCACTGCCTCTATCTATATCTTTTGATCTCTGTTTCTGCGGTTTCTTCCCATTACTGTACACATTAATAAAATAACCACTGCCAGTTCGTTCTATCCATGTCGTGTAAAATATGATAACCGGTACACGAAAATAGCTCATTCCGTCCACATCAGATAAATAGGTTTTAAAGAACCCAGGTTCCGTGTAGCAAAATGCTGGCTATAAAGCAAGATTTCATTGTGGAATAAAATAAATTGCTAATGGCCTAAAACTGGTTTGAAATATTGTAGGAAATCAATGAGATCTGGATACAGGACACTGTTTTAAATTTGTTTCAGATTTAATGTGCTCGAATATAAGCATTTTTAACAAAAATTTAACAAAAATGCTAATTCTTTACATTACAAACAAGTTGCATGGTATGGGATCCTGTTATTTTTTTATCTATACTGTACATCACTAAATATATACTTTTCTAGCAACTTAAATTGTAGGGTTTGGGGTGGATTGATGGGACAGAGAGGCATAGATTTTAGAATCTGCCATCGTGAATGGTTTTATTTCTGGAGATGCTTGAAATTGGAACCACTGCAAATTGTTTACAGGCCTGTCACTGCCTCTCTACATTTCTGATTGACCTGTGATGGTCCGGAACACCTGATATTATAATTAACATTTTCTGATTCTATATGATTATTGGGGGTTGGGATGGCCTAGTGGTCTAGAGTGATGCGCTTCGACCTCTAGCTGGCCAGTCACCTCTGGCTTGCGGTTGTGGTTTCGATCCCCGGTTTGAGCGTAAGTGGCATGGAGATAGGGGCGCCTTCTCAACATCATGGGTTTCCTCCGGGCACTCTGGTTTCCTCACACTGCTAAAGACCCCTAAGCGCAAGCGAATTATTGAAATACAATTAAACCATATGTTAGTGCCGAAATGACCTAGTTTGTGTCGAGTGGATGTTAAACCCATTTCTCTCTCTATATATTTAATGATTATTGTAATACTAAAAGTCATTGGTTTACTAATGTCATAATATTCTATGATGTTATTGTAATTCTATATAGTCATTGGTTTACTAATGTCATATTCTATAATGTTATTGTAATTCTATATGGTCATTGGTTTACTAATGTCATATTCTATGATGTTATTGTAAATCTGTATGGTCATTGTAATTCTATATGGTCATTGGTTTAATAATGCCATGATTCTTTATGATCCTTGTAATTCTATATGGTCATTGTAATTGTACAAGGTCTTTGGTTAAACTAATGCCATGATTCTATATGTCATTATAATTCTATATGGTTTATTGGTATACTGCCATGATTCTATATGGTTGTAATTCTATAAAGTCATTGGTTTACTGCCATGGTTCTATATAGTTATTGTAATTCTATGGTCATACTCTCTATTATAAGATCTTGGGTTTTGTTAGTATCTGCCATTTTTAAAAGAAACCCGGGTCATGATTATACGATGACTACGGTAGGTCAATTAAATTAGGTCAAAGACAATTAGGCTAATTCTTAATGGTCACAACAATAGATGGATGAACCAATCAATAACAGACTTGTATAGAGACAGTGTAATGAGCTAGATTGGTGGGTTATATCCTCATTCATTAATTTAACAAAAGGAAATGAAAAGAAAACCATTGCTAGTGATATATACAAATTAATCACCATGACAAGAAAACCATTGTTAGTGATATATACAATTTGATCGCCATGTTTGCGATATCACCTAGGTTGGAGCAGATGTAAAATCCTCTTGTTCTCCCATTCCTATGTTCTGCTCTCAACACAGCTGGCTGTTCTGAAGAGTTTCTTACGAAATATTTGTCTGTAATATCACCCATGGTGGAGGTAGACCTTAACCTCCACAAGCTAATGAATGAACAAATGGCCTATTAATTCTTCATATCGAAAATTATTGTTAAACCAGATATCTGTGTCAACCTTGGTATAATTGTATTTTATAAAATTTATATTCCTAAAACTAAACAGTGAAAAGAGAGAAATTGCCAGTAATCTAATTTGTGATATCCAAAGAGACAAATTATACAAAAACTTGCTGTGTCATATAAAATCGATATTTTTGTTTATATTTTGTTGAAAATGAAATAAATCAAACCTCAGAAGTCAAGAAGAAGCAGAAAGACTGACAATCCAATTTATTTTATACAAAATTCCAGCCATAAACAGTTTCTCTTGAAGTCAACCTAATTTGCTCCAAAAATTATATATTTCCACTGGAACCTGTTATGTCGTTCAAACAAAACATGTTCAGCATTTGAAATGGAAACCTTATCTGTACCTTTATAACTATGGGCAACTGTGTTCATCAAATTTAACTAATAAAAAAATTTCTTTATTATTGGATATCATAAATTTAGATCAATAATTTATATCTAGTTTTTAGGGACATTTTACATAATAATGTGTTTACTGGACACTAAGATACGGTACACTGTTATTGTGGATGAAGTCTTTAGAATGTCCAGAAGATGACCTTATTTCTGGTCACATAGAAAGCCTTAGCTGTCATCTTAGATAACAATGATAAAGGGCAAACACCTGAAATGCATCTTGGATTAAAACTATTCTACTTCTTATACAGTCTTGTCAAATTTCTTGCTTGGGGGATATTACCTATACTTTTCAATTTGTAATATGGTCCCCAGCCATATATCACAGAGATCCAATTTTGCCTGCACTAAAGATGTACAAGGATTTTTTCAGTCAACGGCAATACTTTCTTCACAGTCCTGGAGTTTAGATACCATTCCTTATGATTTAAAGCAAACAATTACAATACATCACATGACGAGCCATACATTCACCACTTTATTATGGTATTTATCATGACCTTAGAATATCGACAATATGCATGATGACGTCTCCAGTAATTAGATAATATATACATGTTATATAGCAATAATTACCAATGTTATGTTGACTATTTTATGTTATTCAAATTCACTTTTCTCATTTTGCTTTATATAAATAAAAGATGAAATGGGTTTTAACATCCAACCAGGCTAATAAAGTTGGACATACACCATGCAACGTGCTATGAGCAAAATTTTGCCTGGATGGCAGCATTTCCATGTAAATTTCATCAAATTTTAAGTGTCATGGGTTCTTTTTACATGTACATCAACCTTTACACAGAGTCTTGGTTTTTTAGAATGACTAGAAACTGACAGACCCTTTGTACTAAGCACTGAGGAGTGGAAACTAAGTGAGAACATTCTGAAGAACTTTCTTGGTCTAAATCTTAATCAAACCAGTCAATGGGTCAGTGCCCTTATTACTCACTGTGTTCCTAACTCTTGAACAATCAGACTGAATTCTTTACATATAGCTGATGAATATTGATATAATGAAACTAAACACCAAGTTTGACTACACTCACTCAATTAGAATCAAAATTATTGTGTTCCAAAGTGTTGACTTATCAATCTGCTAAAGCTGAAAATGCTAATTATCAGTCTCCCACAATTAGAATCAAAGTTATCATGCTCAACTTTCGGTAACCAAATTGCTTATCTCTGCATAACCTCTATCTACATCAAGTTCGAACATTCAATGTCAATTAGAAGCAAGAGTTATTGTGACCTAAAAATTGTGATGAGCAGATAGATGAACTTTTAATAGCTGATTGCTTTCTTTAAAAGATGGAGGACCAAAAGGACTTACATTACCAGTACTCCCTATCTTTTTGGTCCTACCCTACTCATTTCTAAAATTAGTTTTGTAATTATTGAAAATTTTATCTTGCTTTTGTTATCTACATTCCATGCATGCTAACATCACTTATAGTGATTATTTCATATTTTCATTTTGATTATCTACAACAAAATATCCCAGATGTGACATTTAGAGGCTGTGACATTTTCATGCCTTGTTTCAATTCTAATTTGCCAGATTACTGTATTCTCAAGTAGCTTTAGACTATGTAAATGCAGAACAGAATCCTTGATGGTTGGAATTCGAAATAAGAGTATGCTGTTGAGTTGTTTGGCAAAATTTCCCTCATTTCACACTGCATGACGTATTAACCCCATCAGTAGGATGTACATCTTGTATATACTTTACGTTTACCAGGAGGAAGAGTGTCAAATACTCAAGAGGTTATGCTTTATATATATACTGGAAATCAAGCCTAGCCTTCACTACTGATAAGGAATGTATGTCTAGGCCTCTGTCTGGAACAAAAAACAAGGCCCACCCATTGGAATGCATGTCAAAGAACCCTTGATAGTTGGAAATAGCACCACTGTCCAGGCAAAATTCTCCTCACTCACATTACACCAGTAACCAAAGAAATGGTCTCTATATATCACAACAGTATTGTGTAGACATGACGTTCAACTCCACTCCATACTAGAAAAAAAATCCAAGCTAGTCTGATAATAATCTGACAGTCTTATATATCCATCTTGATATCAGTTCTCTTCTGCCATTATGAAAAGCTTTGTCACTCACTATGACATTTTGTTCTGTTGTGTGTATCTTAGCAGCTTTGCACCATTCAATTCAGTAGTAACAAAATTTTTAACAACTTAGAATTAAGCTTTTCTGCACCAACTGGGTCAATGAAGAAGTGAATATGTCATGCAGTGCGCCAAGGGGTAGTTGGGGGAGGAGAGAGATTTTGCCTTGAAACAGTGTTAATATCTCTGAAGAGATCTTTAATGTGCACTGGAAGAAGAAGAGATAGACACAGTAAAATGAGAGATAATCACGCTAACACTTCCCTTTACTTTGGATCATACGAAGGATAATAAACAAATAATTGTTTCTTCAAGCCAGTTAGGGATGTTGTAAGTTACGGGACAGTGAGTTAGACACGAAAAGGATTTTGTAACTCCAACACAAACATATCATTCAAGATAGAAAAAATTTCCATATGGTAATTACCATCCCAACCTGCCAGAAAATAGGGAAACGCATATGATGATGACACAAGAAGGTTTTGGGTTAGGATTAGGTAATTCCAACACTTAACCAGAATTTCAGACAGAACAGTTTTCACCCCAACCGATCTGAAAATAAGCAATTTGAATTGTATATTGATGATTAATGAAACAAAATACTGATGTGAAGGAAAGCACATATACAATTATATAGTTCTTGAGAGTGCATACATACAGACAGAAAACATGAAATGTCTAAATGTTGAAACACAAAATGCAGCAGTGGACTACAGTATACTGTAATTAAGATAGGTTTCACTATAAGTTCATTTATCAACAGAATATTTGAATTGATCAAGGTGATCACATAAATTGAGGCAAATATTGCACTTGTCTATTCCACTCAACAGTCTTTGATAATTAGCACTGAAATTCGAAAATGATTCTCGCAATATTATCAATATTCACACCAATCCAAATTTTTTTAGACCATATATATTGATGATATTTGGTGATCAGAATATGTGCCCCTACCCCCTGCCCCAATCAAATAATTTTGTACTCCTACCCCTTCAACAATGTTATAGTAAAACCCTCACTATCATGTGGGGGAACTTAATGGACCCAATTATTGGCAATATGGTGAAGCTCTAGTGGATAGTGACCTACAGTGGATCTGACTATTTGCATTATGGGGATGCCAAGAGGATATTATATATATGGTGACCAATGATAGCATCTAACAAGATGATGTCTAGTTTGATGAAGAAAATAAAAAACAAATAAATTCTCCACACTGGCTTTTCTGCTAGTCTTGTATAATAGAAACTACTAACTACACATGTTAACGATGTAGTGTTAATTAAAAATGACTAGATAATCAAATCTACATACCCAACATTGATTATCGTACAAATCATAGTTTAGCTGCCTTCGTGGATTATTGCCGATTATCCAGCCCCTTTTTGGTGCTAGCTTATCCCTCTTGTGAAGTGATACGCACTGATCAGTTTTCTGCTCGGATAAGTAGACTTTATAGGGACTGTGGTCTTTCCGATTGTGTAATTTAGACACCATTGCTGCTGTTGCACATGTAACACACAACTCCTTATTAGGATATTCCACGATCGGTCTTGCATAGATGAAAAATAGTTAACGAATGTGCTCAACACGTTAGGTAATCCAAGTTTGTATGATTTAGTCCTGGACGACGTTTTTATTGTCTGACACATGTAGTTCGAAGTAATAGACTGACAATTTCAATCACCATCTCGCTTTAACTCTGTACACAAATTTATCAATATTTCTCCTAAACATGTGGGCCAGCTAAGTTCAAGTCTCGATACTTACTCCGTGTATGAATTGAAACCATCTACACAATTCTAAAACTCAACTTAATAGACTTCTTAGTGCTGTTTTTTTATTTTGTCTACGGCCTGTTATAGCATACTTTCTCACTCACTCCTGCTTGCTTCTCTCTAAAACTATTAATTTGACATTTTTTCCAGAATATTCTGACTCGTTCAACAGCAATTTATCTCCACTCTCTCTTCAAGGCATTCGTTTTACAATTTGCGACAATATCTGCCCTGATCAATCTTCGCTTCTTTAAACTACTTTACAAAATTACAAACTAATCTTGGTAATATTTAATAAATCTCAAGACATAATACTAAAGTTATTTGACATTGCACATAGTTAATCACTGAAATTTGACATTTTTCCAAGAATAAATCTCCAAATTCAGTCCAACGTATTTACGCCAAAAATCTAACATCACATTATAATCATTCTACAACTAGCTAGTACCACTGTAATAAATAATGTTTGAAAACATAATATTCAACTTCAGCATTTTTAACTACCATTCAGTATTGTATCATGTAAGAATAAAGTGACGTAATTACTAACACAGAAACAGCTAATGAATTTCCAAGCAATCACAATAAAATTCAAATAAACTTAAAAACGAACAGAATAGTAGCACACAATGAGAGAACCACAAAATTAGTGAAACAACCTCTATTAGAACTAATGAGACAAATACCAGCAAATTACTTGTCAGCCTCAACCTTTCCGAGTAAGAAATGGGTTAGAGGAGAAATGAGAGTAATGCAATTGAATGGAGAAAAACTTTCCAGGCCATATTGAAAGTAATATAAACATTTTGATTTTTGATTACTAGTGGGTGTTCAGATGATGCAGCTTTTAGTAACTAAACATGTAGTCTTTGTGTCGAAAAATGCCATGTATAAGCTTTGTTTTGAAGAAACATAAGCTCTTCCAAAATATTACTGTGGTGGGGAACTAGGGATATGACTACTTTTCATTCGTCTCCATTATGCTACTACAAAGAATTTAGTCAGTAGTGAACTAGGTCTTAAAACTGGTACATGGGGCATCCTTTACCTACTAGCTTGGCCAATAACCAATATCCTACCTGGCATTCCCAGCCCTAAATCCAACCTGCCTTATTTAGTGAACAGAACTTTTCTTAATGTTAAACATTTAAATCTACAAATGCTAATGGATCTGTAGGAAGAAACATGCTAAATGCAGGTTTCGAACCATAAAATTGTCACATTTATCTATCGGTCATCTCCACCATATATCATCAATACTTAATTCCAAATTTATCACAAATGACATGCCCAATAAATTTTCCTAGTCTGGATATAATGCTAGATAATTCTAGTCAAATCTGGTGACTTAAAGCAATCAGGAATCGTTTACTGATGAGGCTAAATTTATTGTTGACAGCACACACCCACATGTAACCTCATTCCTTGTTGGATTATAGCCATGCTCTAGAAAATAAACAGGCATTAGAGTGAGAGAGAGAGGCTTCAATGTCCAGCTTTCAAGGTGTAACATGTCCAGGTAAAACAACCATCCCACAGAAACAGCATCATAATAAAGATAGAGAGAAAGAAATGGGGTTAAATGTCCACTCGACACAAACTAGGTCATTTCGGGACTAACATATGGTTTTATTTTATTTCAATAATTTGTTTGTGCGTAGGGGTCTTTAGCAGTGGGAGGAAACTGGAGTACCCAGAGAAAACGCACGAGGCTGGACATCATACAAACAACCAACCAGTGATCTGACTAGTTGCAAATCCAACCTTTGACTCTATTCAGTAAAATAGATCTTTAAAAATTGAAAAGAATATTATCACTATGACCCATGTTATCGAGTGAGCTCAAAATCTTTAGCTTAAGGTCAGAAAGGACAATTTAAAAACTTGGTTGGCAAACAATGAAACATAGACTAACAATGAAACATAGGCTAACAGCAATTTCCATTGACTTTTTTTATGAACAATTTAACCATTTCCGCTATATTAAAAAGTGATCAATGACAAAAACTCATAAAGTAATGATTAATATTTGATAGGTTTCTTTGTTGTGTTAATCGTAATACAACATACTTCAAGTGATACCTTTAGTCTGTAAAGCAGGAGGCACTTGTTTCCCAGGAGAGAATTTTCTGTTTGTTTAATCCAATTGAATCCATGTGGGACATTAAACACCACTGATTATTTCTTTTCTCTAATTAATGGTTAAATAATCAATGACTATATATTAGTGAGGATGACCATGAAATATTAGATACTGCAATTTAGTTCCTTAGTTGAACTGTCAAGAGTGTTAAACCAATGCTAATGTCAATTGGTGCCACATAACTAACAAATATTGGACTTTCTCAGAACTTTCTTGTAAGAAATCACAATTTATGGATGAAGGAATAATTAATCATTTATGACCCACAATGGAATAATAAACAATATTTCATTATATTATTTATACAATTATTTTTAGAAACTTATTAGTCTCGGGTTCAATCTAAGGACAGATCAACACTTGGGAAATTTTGTGCTATAAATGATTAAAACAATCGTAACTTTTGTTGATATATACATACTGGTTTGTTTACATTTTAACTTGTTATCTATCCCTGAAAGCCATGGTAGTAACACAGACCTAGCACTTGATCCACAACAAGAACATCCTATCCTCCAAACCAGGCATTGGCATAAAAGAATCTTTAAGAACCTATGACTATGACGTCCAGTTCCACTGGTTCTTTTACATTTTAACTTGTTATCTATCCCTGAAAGCCATGGTAATAATGAAGACCAAGCACTTGATCCACAACAAGAACATATTATGCTCCAATCAAGGCGTTGGCTTAGAAGAACCTTTAAGGACCTTTGGGGTCCAGTTCCCATTCATACTGATAACAAGCAAGGAGTGTTTGTCTAGTTGTATGGATAATAAGAAATATTACAACTAGACTCTGTCCTGGTGCGATGCATTTGTGGGTGGGTAGTGAAGGTTCTTTGTATTTTCTGACATAGTTGCCTCTCAAAATTGGATGGATTGGAAAACAACATGTCTAATGTACATGTTGGCACCCACAGACTTATTAACCCAGCTGGTGCACAAAAGTAGAAAGTTGAACCCCATTTCATTTCATAACATTCTCAGTAGCTAATCGGATCAACATATAAGACTGTTCTGGTTTGGTAATTTTCGAAGCTTTACTTTAAGCTCACATCATTTAATGATTAACTATTATAATACCCTTCTCATGTATATCATAAATTATTTATGACAACCAAAGACTACGAAAGTCGATAATAAATGGGGACTTTTACTATTATTAATAGCTTACCGCTGAAAGAACATATAGTCAATATAAAAGGACTTGCAGTATTTTTTACTATTCTTATATAGTGCTACAGAAAGACATACATGTAGTTAATACAGGAAAATCTTGAGATGTTCTCTCAATTATTATTGGGTCATTGGCTCCAACCTCCAAACTGGTCAGGAACTGGGCATTCAACATAAATGTACTTGGTTCGATTCCCGGTACAGACAAGCAAATTGTGGTGGTTAGAAATCAATGCAAAGTCGGCAAAATTTCCAGGCCAAATTCTTCCCCTCAATGCACACATAGCCACAGAAATAATATTGTGTTGACAAACCATTAAACACAATACCATTCTATTTTTTTAAGTCTGATAGTTCTAATGAATAGGACAAATTAAATCTTAGACTCAAGACTACCCACAATCAATTAAACAAGTTAATAATCAGCATCTGAAACAGATATGCATTACTCACACAGAGCACACCCTTTCATCAATGTTACACTATGGCGGCTACAAAAATAACAAGCCAACAGTGAGGCTGATGTCCCCCGCCGAAATCCCAAAATAAATAGATGACACATATTAATTAATCGCACATTTATTTTTTTCAAACGTATCAACCAATCAAACTGAACACGAAGTGTCATCCAAAAATTGCTTATCTCTGCCTACCGTAAGAAGAAAATGCTCATCTTCGAACTCCATCAAGGCATTGACCTAATAAGCATATACACCAAGTTTGAACATTTTAACTCAATTAGAAGGAGAGTTATTGTGTTCCAAAGTCTCGACCAATCAAATTGCGTATCGCTCTGCTTACCCTGAGCAGAAAATGCTCATTATCGAACTTAGTCAAGGTATTACTGTAATGAAACTATACACCAAGTTTCATCACTCTCACTTAATTAGAACTAAAGTTATCGTGTCCCAAAGCATCAACCAATCAAATTGCTTATCTCTGCTTACCCTAAGCGGAAAATGCTCATCTTCGAACTCCATCAAGGCATTGACCTAAAAAGCATATACACCAAGTTTGAACATTTTAACTCAATTAGAAGGAGAGTTATTGTGTTCCAAATTCTCGACCAATCAAATTGCGTATAGCTCTGCTTACCCTGAGCAGAAAATGCTCATTATCGAACTTAGTCAAGGTATTACTATAATGAAACTATACACCAAGTTTCATCAATCTCACTTAATTAGAACTAAAGTTATCATGTCCCAAAGCATCAACCAATCAAATTGCTTATCTCTGCTTACCCTAAGCGGAAAATGCTCATCTTCGAACTCCATCAAGGCATTGGCCTAATAAACACATACACCAAGTTTGAACATTCTAGCTCAATTAGGAAGAGAGTTATTGTGTCCCAAAAAGTGTGACAGACAGACAGACGGACAGACAGACGGACGGACAGACGGACGGACAGACAGACGGACGAACCCATTTTAATAGTCCCCCAACTTTCTTCGAAAGGCGGGGGACAATAAACACATCCCTCTGAAGTGTCTTAAAAGATGGAATGCTTATAGTCAATAAATATGTCTTTTCTGTATTTTCCATCCCAACATTTTTACAAATACATCTGAAGGGCAACTCTTCTTATAGTGTTCTTTTTATAACTGTTTAATTGAGTTGAAAAAGAAAGTTTACTAGGCCAGAATTCATGAAGAAACTCTTATAACAATTTTCCATCAGTCCTGAAGAAACTTAGTTATAGCAGTTGCAATTATTTATCATGGAGTTTAATTCAATGGTCGTCTGGGAATTTTCTAAACTACCCAATGCAATATCTGAGATTTTACAAAGTCATTGTACTTCACAGAATTCATTTATCAATGTTTTGCATTGGTTTAAAAGCCATGATGAACTGAAAATTTGTCAAAATTTGTCAAACTTCAAGATATTTGTTATCAGTGAGATTATCTACATTTGCTATATTTAAATTAGCTGTTATATTATTAATGAAATATTAAGTAATCAGTCTGAGTATATTTTGAAATGGATTAAGCAGTGAATTATTAAGTTCAACTAAGTCTTGAACAACCTTTATCAAGTTGCTGATCCCTGTTATAAACAATCAATTCAGGTGACAAACAAACAGTCAACAAGAAGAGAACATGGGTTGGGATTAGACTCGATATGGTGCTTGGATGAAATAAAATGAAATGGGGTTTAACGTCCTACTTTTCTGCTCCGACTGGGCTAATGAAGACGGGCATACCCCATACAGTGTGCTATGAGGTTAATCTTACCCAGACAGCAGAGCTATCGCCTACTCTTATATTGAATTCCAACTGCCAAGGGATCTTTCACGTGTACGCCAATGTGTACATGTGACCTCGATTTTTTATCACATCTGAACAATTATACATTGTTCCTTGCCAGACTCCCAATTCTGCACTGATAAGATGGAACCACGCCACAAAATCCTGATGAGCTATTTCAGCCAATGCAGGGATAGAACACAGGACCTCCAGGTTAGTGAGCCTATGTCTTACCATATTCCTGAAGCAATGGCCCGAGAAATCCCTCTCTGACCATTGCTGGAATAGCGTCTGTTTCTTGAACTTATGCGGGAGTGTGTCTATTCTTTCCGTTCAATAAAGCTATCACTTAAGTACAGCAACATGACAGTCCCTCGTTTAATCTGGGTCTTCCCTAAAACTTTGGACAGTGATTTAAGTTATTCAAAACGGTGAAAGTATGTTCGTTTCCAAACAGTATTGTTTACATTTCATTCGACTTGATAGCCTCGTTTGTCACGCAATTAGTTTTACTGCAGTATTCTGCTATGCACGGGTTAATTAGGCATAATAAAATCGTGAGTGATGACGTAACGTTATGTAAACATATGTGGTCCAATACTGGCAGCTAGTGATTGGTTGGTAGACGAACTACTGACAAATCAAAATTTAAAACAACAATATCCACTCATAATAGCAGTGTGTAGTTGGATTACCTCTAATCAAACGCAACACTGCGCGGAGTATGATCTCTTACTCACTTAGCCAACATGGTCCCTACGGTGCTAGGACCGCAAGCTAGAGAGAGAGAGGGAGAGAGAAATGGGGTTTAACGTCCACTCGACACAAAGTAGGTCATTTTTTAATTTCATTTCAATAATTTCACTTGCGCATAGGGGTCTTTAGCAGTGGGAGGAAACCGGAGGTCCCGGAGGAAACCCACGATACAATGTTGAATCGGCTCCATCTCCATGCCACATACGCTCACCCAGGATCGAAACCACAGCTGCAAGCCAGAGGCGATCGGCTAGCTAGAGGTCGGAGTGTGGCACTCTAGACCACTAGGCCATCCCATTAGCCAGATTTAGCTCTTAAATAATGCATCTTTAAATACTATCGGTTCAACTGTTTATTTGCTACCCATCAGTTGCTTTTAACCAATACCATTGGTCAACATTGGGGGATCTGAAACCAAAAAGTTTGTAGGTTTATCCCATTTCCAACTTCACCAAAACCTTGTAACATTTCATTCACCAATATGCGGCAATTTTGCCAGACTTAATGCTAGCTCAGTGTAAGCACCATTAATGATACATGATTCTACCTCCCAGAAGACATCATGATTTCTGTGGTGCATGAAACCTAGAACAATAATCATTAGAGGTTTCACATGATTAATATATTGTTCTTTCCAACTATTATCTTGTCGAGCAAACTTTTTCACGCCTCGATAGACATAGAAAGAAAAGAAACCTTGTCTTCAGAAGTCTGGTTGTATTCTGTGTACAGTACTCTTTGAATAGACAGCTTCATTTGAAAGAAATATTGGTTGACAAAATATCTCTTGTGTCTATACACTTAAGAACTTAATTATTAATTGAGAAAGACAGAGGATCTGTTATATATAATTCATTAGCGTTTCAATGCACTAATGAAGAACAACACAACAAGAATCAGTCAGCGACATCCCACGCTTTTTTGTAACAAAAAATAAGTCGAATTTGTTTCCATAGAAATACAAAAATTATTAAATCTGAGACATTTCTAATTAGCTAAATGTACAACTATGAATGTTTTGATATGTGTACAAAATGTTAGAGAGATTATCTTGAACAGCTTAATATATATGAAATGGATTTGCTTTTCACATTCTACTATTAGGCACCCATCAGGCTAGTGAAGATGGGCATACGTCAAGCATTACACAGGACCTTGGTTTACCATTCAATCCTCATGACTAGACACTGTTTGTTTCAAAGACAACATGGGGATCAAATGCCTTACTCACTGAATCATTGTACAGGCTAAAACAAAGAATGATCATGATGTGCTAAGACTACACATGGTATAGACCACGCACTATATCATTCATAACCACACTCATCACCATAACAATTTTAGGGAGGAATCCAAGAATGGCATCCGACAGACATTGATGGCCATGTCTACATGTTGATTGTCATCTAACCCAATGAAGCTGGTGCTTTTCATAGGATGTGTAGTCAGGAGTCAAATGTGAACATGTCTAGTCATAAACCAAATTTAATCTATCTTGTAAATCAAAGGAAGGGGCATAACTGATAAATAAATTACATATATATTCTTAGCATCACTAAACTCAATTAAATTTGCAATCTTATTTTTTTTTACTTTGTTAAACCAGCCATTATAAAATAAAAAAGACTCTAATATTCATGAGTCTATAATATAATTTAGATGGGAGGACTAGCAAAAATCTGAAATATTTATACAAATATAAACCAATGAGAGTATTCTGGAAAGGCGATCACAGAATTTCAGGCAATTATTGCACTTACAAATCAAAGTTTGGTTCCCCAAATACACATGTAACAACTCTTACTAGTCTTACTATAACTTGTATAAGAGAGAAAGAAATGGGGTTTATACCACTTTGCATAAACTAAGATTGTTTTACGACTAACTTATGGTTCAATTTGATTTTAATAATTTGCTGTGCTTAGTGATGTTTAAAAGTGGGAGGTAACAAGAGGACCTGGAGAAAACCCACAAGGTTGGACAGGTGGCCCTACTCCTTATCATGTACTAGCAGAAAACCACATCACTTGAATAAGTGACAGACCTTTGGGTCCTCCGGTTTCCTATCACTGCTAAAGACCCCTACGCACTATCGAATTACTGAAAACAAAGTTGAACCTTATTTTTGTCCTGAAATGACATAGATAGTGTCGAGCAGGCATCAAACCCCATCTCTCTCTCTCTCTCCCTATCATCAATAATGTAGCTGCATCCATAAAAAGACCAAACAATTACATATAAAAATTTCCAATTCCACCTCAAAACTACATCCACATTGATCATATGCACTTTAAAATACGCCTATAATATTCTGATCAAATGACCAAAAAAGTCACGACATCATCCATTCAAAGTCCATTACAAAACTGAAACCCATCAACAAACTTCAGAATCTTTGGCACCAAACCAAAGATTTTTAATACCATAAAATTCTAATCTTCTTACAACATGTGCACACATCATAAAATTTAACATCCAGAAACTTTTAACAAAACTGCTTGTCAAAACCATTTTGTACACACGCTTATAACTTGTACTCTGCTAATGAAGATTCAAGATTCTTAATCTAAAAGAGAGAAATTTTTGGTAAATAAACGAAGACCACATCTGAAAATATAAACACAAACTGGGCACACGAATTTAAATTAATCATGACTTCCAGAAATAAAGATCACGGATACTCCATAAAATAAAAGTAGTCCATACATCACGATAATCTGTTAAGAGTTCAACATCAATAACTGCATTAAACAACGTCTAAGCACAACAAGGTATGCGATATGTTTATACGAATTTCTCTCTCACTATACATGCTATCATTTCCATTACTTCAATTGTATATAAAAACAGGCACTCGGCCAATACAGCCAACCATCTAGCTTTCATTGACTATGTTATAGTATACAGTATTTTTCCAATATCTACGACTCAAAGCTATAGAGAGTGGCACTGACTAGAACGAATACAGAACTGTGGGAGATACACAGGGAATTACGATAGTTTTATCCAGCCTGTGTTGATCTGATTAAATGGTTAGGTCACACAACAACCGTCCATTTTAAAAACAATTACCGATAAATGTTTGAAATAAAATGCAATCATCTTTAGTCCTGCCGTTAAAGACAATGAACATCATTTACATTTATTTGGACAATTTTTTGTACACAGCTTATTATATCAATGCTAAAATGTACTAAAATTGATTTTTACACATTTAATGAAGCAAACAAAATTAAAATATCAACGGTAGACTGACTAGACACCTTTCCAGTCCAAACCCTTCTCATCCTGAACCACTGACAATGGGATATGAGGATGGAAAATCCTGAGATGTTACCTTGGATGCCAGCATCATACTAAGTCACCATGGCGCCCCCAAATCCTGGGAGAAGGAAAGAGAGAGCGATAGTATCAGGTGGGTGTTCGATCAATCACAGAATGAAATTAAAACTAACTTTTTGGAATTTGAAATTATTGCTGTTAACTGCCCTATACAAGCAGAGGAATTGGGTGATCTAGTAGATTAACACGTGAACGTGACATCACAAAGTCTGTCAAGTGGCATGTTTTTGATTCCCTACTTGAACGTGACAAAACCTTGTGGGTTTTCTCCAGGTCCTCCAGTTTCCTCCCACTGCTTTGTGTCAACTGGAGGTTAAACCCCATTTCTCTATTTCTCCTATAAAAGCTATTGTGTAAATGTAAACTTTGTTTTATTAAGAAAGGCCCGATTTCTATTTAATTTTAATAAAGCGTTTATTTTTTCAGTATTTACATATTTATTAACGCCGGTCTTTCTGACATTTCTTGGTTGCATACAATGAAGGTGTTCACCCACGGACATCACCAAACTATCTATAGTATTAGTAAGGCATCAAGCTTTAAATTTGATTAATTAAACCTGTTTTCCTATATCAATAATAGTTTATAAAAACATCTCTATAGATTCTCTACTATTCTGACATTCATACCTCTCACATCTGAGAAAAGGAAGTCAATTTGGAGACACATACATAACAACTAAAG
The DNA here is from genome assembly GCA_948474765.1 of Patella depressa. Taxonomy (NCBI): domain Eukaryota; kingdom Metazoa; phylum Mollusca; class Gastropoda; family Patellidae; genus Patella; species Patella depressa. The sequence goes on from OX419715.1 coordinate 74,448,832, forward strand.
CCATTTTCCAATAATATTTCATGAATACACTGCGTTTCGACTTTTATTACCACAACACCAAAAAACACTTAGTTTCAACCAGCAAACAAAAAACAAATTATAGAAATAAATTATACTAACTGCCTGGCATTTCACCAATCTTGTCTTCAAATATTTTTCCTTTCAATAATAATTTCCTGCCTTGACGATCGGTTTTAATTAAAGATATATCTCTCAAGAAATTATTGATATATCTAATATCTACTATTGTAAGTTAAATTGACTTCTTTATCGTGATATATCATTAACAGAAATTGTTATTGAAAAGATATATTATCACCGACCATTATTTCTATTTAAAGGGAGGGTCACAGTGACTAATAAGTGGATAAGACACTGGCTTGCTAGCCTGGGGGTCGGGTGTTTGATCCCTGCATTGGCTGAGAAAGTTCATCCCTATTTTCCAGCGTGGTCCCTCGTTGTCAGTGATGCAGGATGGAGGGCCTGACAAAGACAGCTGTGTAGTCATCCAGATGGTATGAAAAAACAAGGTCCAAAGTACACATTGGTGTGCACGTAAAAGATCCCTTGGCATTAAACCTGATTTCATTTCCATTTAAAGGGGAGCCACAGTGACTCAATGGATATGATCCTTTACATTGGCAACACACTCAAGGTTCCACAAAATCATGTACGATTAACATGAATCTTTGCAGTCTTTTTCCTTCGGAATCAATTGACATATATGACGCAACAATTCCAAGGTGACTGCAAAGTCATGATTTGTTCCTGGTTCATATACAATACTTATACTTTACATATTTCATCATTTTTTCAGATCATATCTTCACAAACGCAACCTCATTTAAAAATACAGCCAATCGAAATAAATCTTGACTAAGTTCTGCTGGGTTTTGTTATGTTTTATTTTCATTGTTGAATTACACTATTTCCAACTGATGACAACTTGTTTAAGTTACAAAATAAAGGCACATTTGTGATGGAGCTGCAATTTCGTTGCATGAATTTCCATGAATATAAGTATGGTTATCTTAAAACTTTGAAAATGAAAATCATCATGTGCGCAAATGATCTCTTTAAATTAGATATATTTTCAAAGCTATTACTCTGATTTAAGTTTTAGTTTAAACAACAAACCATTTACGTGTGTTTAGGTTAAAAACTTAAAGCTGTTGAGGCCAAATAAATAAGGAGAATAATTCCTAATACATTATACGTCTATCTCATCATTGAATGTAAACAAAAATACACCTGCTTCGTACAAACACACTGATGATAGAAACAGACAGTAATGAAAAAATTACCAATACGGCTGTGTTGTTAAATTTAGATGGGAATTCTGACACCTGGAGAGAAAGAAATACCTGAATGGTATGTGTAGCTACAAGAATACCTAGATTTCCGTACTACATCAAACCTGAGTTGGGATTTCTCAGAAATTGTTTGATAGACACTGAATATTTGACATTATAAAAGTGTTTGCAAGGTTATGGAATAAAGTCTCAGAAATGGCTTTATCGATACTGAATATTTGACATTATGAAATATATACAAGGTTAAAGAAGAAAGTCTCAGAAATAGCTTGATGGATTCTAAAGATACAGTGTAAATGATTGCACGGTTCAATTAGAATCTCTCAAAATCTGATTAAAGGTTATTATGCACACATGGCATGACATATTTTATGCTTTCTAGGATTATTTTTAAAATTGTAATATTTCATGGCTAAATCATTACTAATATATAATTATTGATTATTTAACATTTAAACAAGAAAACAAATAAAGACTGGAGACTTTAAAACTGCTTCTTTTTGCAACATATATGAGGCGAAATCTATGACAGCTCTTTTAATGTGGCACACATATTAGGACCAGTATTCCCGCAAATTACAGTTAGAGATATTAAATCCTTTTTTCCAAGATTGAAATTTAAAACTACACCCTTAAAATATTGTTGCACTTTGTTAACAGGTGAAATATATAAGAAACAAAACCATGAATTGTCTGTATATTCATTTAATCAAAATGAGAAATCTGGTGTCAGAATCGTCTGAGTAATTGTATTTAAAAAACAAAGCAAATTTGTCTCCACCCATGGTATCCCAAAATATCTAGAGGCAATTTATAAAAATCTCGGCAAAAATACAACTTCACAAACACTGATCAATAAATTTGATGAGCGATGAGGGAAAAAAGCCTCTCCAAAAGCTGTCTGCAGGAATGTTTTTTTGTATTTTGATATATAAAGACCGTATGTAGCGCCCAGACAAGATTGTTATAATAACGAAAATGAGACCCATATAAGGAAAACCTATCTCAATTGTGATTAAACATGGCTGGTTTCTTAGATCATGTTTTACGAAAGTCATGAGGAATAGACCGTTTTTCAAATTTAGAAATAGACCTTTGGAAATGACGGTCTTAACATTGAATATCATGCGGAGACCAAGTATGGTAAATTGGTTGTATGAATCAGACAATCAGGTCAATGTTTTATCGTTCATCATTTTCATTTTATGTAGGTCTGGCTAGTTACTAAATGGGAAGGAAGTTTAACATTAGCCATAAAATATCTAACTTTTTTTTATCAAACAGCTTCTGAAATCCAGATGTATTTGGTCCTAATAGTGAAAGCCATCATGTATAGAGCAGTGACAGGTATAATGAGTTTGACAGTGTATACATATTGAATAGCAACAGACATCATGTATAGGACAGTGTATGCTAAAAGACTGGTAGCATGACACTCTTTAATTTTGATGAGTCTTGGAGCTCACTTCAGTATTTCATCAGGCTTATGTTTTAAATTATAAAAATATGTTAACCATCACTTGCAATCTAGCTTAATAATTGACAACCTCAAGGCAATATTTGGAGGAATATTGCTTTAATTCTTCCTGTCAATTATGGGAAAGTAAAATCATCTGAGTCTAGCCGAGTTCAATCAAGTTAACAAGTAGAGTAGCTAGAGGAGACAGCAAAATCAACAAAGAATTAAAGGAACAGTATATCCCTTTGCTTTTAATTGGGTTATAGGGGCTTAACCTCAAGGAATTAGTTATCCCACAAAAAAAAGTCAAATGATAAGTGTTGTGAAGTGTTCACAAGAAATTGTGGACGATGATGAACAGGATCAGCAATGACAATGACCATGTGTGTTACCGGTTTCCCCTTACTGGAAGCTTCTCCCATTTCAATGTGGGCGTATAAGAAGCTCTGAAACTGGGTTACTTTCATTACTCATAGACAAGTTCTACGCAATGAAATATTTATTTTAAAAAGTGCATGAGCTAAGAATGAACAGAACTTCAACCCCATTTCATTTCATATAATCTCAACAATGACTTTTGCTGATGCAAAATAAACAAAGAGAGATGGTCATCCCACTGAGTCAGGCCTGTAGATTACGATTTCAGCTGTACCTGATATTTTTTAACTGTATTAAAACTATCTACAATAACACTGAAGGAAGACAAATTAAGACAAACATGACAGGGGCCAAAGGAATTGTACATGACAAAAGCCTAAATCTGGTCCTGACATGTCTGTAAGACATGCCTTATTGCCTGGATTGAATAGAACAAATGGACATATAAAATCCAATCTATTTTTGATCTATTGGGTTCAACTGATGTCTTAATTGAAGAAAGATCTTTCTCTGCCAACAATGGGATGGAATTTGGAACCGCCTGGTTAGTACACAAGCACCACACTCATAAAGCCACCATCAATGTTCAAAATAAAAGTAAGCATATGAACAGACGATACTAAAAGCAACAAATCTTAATGATATCTTGTTTCCTGTTAATCCTTATAAAAATTCATTTACTGAATCATTTATATTTTAATAACAGACAGCTTTATGGATAACATTCACTAGGTTTATTAACTGCAACGTTTCAATGAGGACACTCTCACCGTTATCAAGCAATGATACAATCAACATGTTACAGAAGGTTATATACAAACAGATAACAATAAACTAATTAACAATATAAGGCCCAAGCCATTCAAAGTAACCCTATACCCAAGTAAACTGTTATTAATACTGTTATTACTTGGGTATAGGGTTACTTTGAATGGCTTCGGCCTTATATTGTTAATCAGTTTATTGTTATCTGTTTGTATATAACCTTCTGTAACATGTTGATTGTATCATTGCTTGATAATGGTGAGAGTGTCCTCATTGAAACGTTGCAGTTAATAAACCTAGTGAATGTTATCCATAAAGCTGTCTGTTATTATAATATATCGCTTTCACTAAATGCCATTTAAAGATATCATTTATATTGTAGAACTAAGTCCAGACTATCAATCGGAAATAAATTTCATATTTTTCAGACTGGACCTCAGTTTTTCTCTTCCCATGCCTTCTTGTCCCCCAACACTCACAAGAGGTAACCAGGCTGGAAAATAGCGAGGAGCAGCAGAATCGAGCCTTGGACCTTCTGGTCAGTGATCAAGCACCAAACTCACTGACCCAACTATATGTTAAGGTATTTCTACTAAATGAACCTTGCTGAGGGATGAACCTTTCACTAATAATTACTTTCTCCAATAAACAGAGTAGTTAACGAAAGAACAAAGAGATGCTGAATATTGATACTATATGAAAATTGCCGAGGCTTGACATTTCAATAAAAAGACAAGTATCTAATAATTATGTTATATTAACGATACGATTTTATACCAGAAAAAGTCAATTAAGTATTGGACAATTGAACAATTTTCTCTCTATTAACACCATTTATGAGATAATTACATTTTCAGTATATCAATAAGTGACCTTACTGGGAGGTCATAACTACACAACTAGAGTTGGTCTGAAAGACAGCAATATTAATAGAGTGATTAGTTGCACGCACATATATACTCAACGATATCTTAATCAAATGTAAAATTTATTTAAACAAATTGCTGAATGTAAAATTAAATTACAGTAGAATGCGTATGAGCAGCCACTCCTATTCAGCGACATCTCCTTGTAAGCGGTCACAATAAATTCCCCCCGTAAAAATTCTATTGTTTCATCTCTTTATTCAACGGCCACTCCTCTATCGCGGCCAGCGGTCACTATTTTGCTAATAAATTTAACAAAACATCGCCCATTCAACGGCCATTGTTGAATGATACCATCTTGTCGTCCTTTTCCACACAACCCCGCTAATCTCGTGAGTAGTAATCAATTAACTGGACTCCCACTGATCACGTAAAAAGAAATGTGAAAATAACAATTAACCCGGGATTATCTGTTAAGTAATCTTTTGTTTTATTAAACGACTAACCTGATCATTGTTTTCACACTTAACGGAACATTATTTGATACTGATTGAATAAACTGAAAGTATCTACTAAAAGCCGATTTATTGTTAAATAGACGTTTTTAGCGCCACCTATGATATTACATACAGAGTTACACCCCCTGTGAATCAGTAGCAAAATCAGCGATGTTTTTTGGTTCATGTGCTTATTTTTGATAACATAAAATTAATTCATCGATTTTCTTCACAAAAATGGTTAAATATTACCGAATGCATCACAATAATAGACAGTAGTATTGAAGGTTGGTACAAAGTGACAAGTTTACAGAAGTTATGTCCGAGATCCAGCGACGGCCAAATTTACCAATGCAAGTGAAGTATTGGTGTTTGCTTCCAATGCATTCAAGCGTATATTAATTGATGTCAGCACAAAAAAGCATGAGATTTTACAAAAATGGATAAATATTATCGAATGCATCACAATGATAGACAGTAGTGTTGAAGGTTGGGACAAAATGACAAGTTTACGGAAGTTATGTCCGAAATTCAGCGACGGCCAAATTTACCGATGCAAGTGTACCCAAGCGTAATACTGATCGATGTCAGCACAAAAAAAGGCAACTCCTGTTAAGCGGCCAATCGTAAAATTTCCCATGGGTGGCTGCTTAATGCAGATTCTACTGTAATAAAAACATTTGATAAAGGGTATCTCAATCCAAAACGTTATACTGATTAAATAATCTTCACTTCTACTAAGTCTGTTGTGCTACTGTTGAGCAGAGATTCTTTAATTTATTTTATAAAAACATTTTACATTTTAATATAAAACTTAATTTAATAAAGATGATGTTTCATTCCTGTGTGCATATTTGGTGTTCACACAAATGAACCATAGCAGTCAGAATTTGGTAAAGAGTAGGAAGATAATTATGTCACTGTCTGGGCAAACTTCTCCTCTCTGTAAATAAATCATTGACAATTCGATGAAGTGAATGCACAAACGCAATAACTGGGCAAAAACTTCTCTTCCATCTATATGTATGGCCAAAGTATTGTGTTTATGAGACATATCATACCCTTGATGTGAGACTGAATAGTTTAGTTGCATTAAATATCTTGTAGATATTAGCTAAGTAGCATTTTACGCAGTATGTTTCCTGCTGATACCGGCAAAGTTTATATAGAATGTGTTTATCAAAGCTATCAAAAGTTTCAAGACAATACTTTCTCATTTCTCATCTATGATATCAAGGATGATGAAATTGAATCCAAAGCTAACAAAATTCCATCTTTCTCACAGAGCACACCTCCTACATTGATAAATGTCTACTAAATTACGATAGGTGGAAGCTCCGGTGAACTTGTATCAAAGATACATCATGTGAGAGCTAAATTTATCTAATGAAGGATGTTTTCTGACTTCAAATGCTATATGAATTATTATTTAGACATTATTCACATCACAAGCCCATAATCAACTCATTCGCCATCTGAAACTCAATTAAAGTAGCCATTCACAATTTTGCTTATAAAGTAATTTCAAATAAATTTTCAATATATTCATTATCTATTTTTAAACTATTATTTATAGCATGTGCAGCGACCTCTTTCCCCAAATCTCGAATAATGTCTCTTTAATAATAATAGAACACTACCTGTACTATTTGTGTACTTTCTGTGGTAATTATAATATATACTATGGAATCCCTTGGGTTTCATACTTAGGCTTTTTATTGATGAAGTTAATGTATTATTCATAAACACTATTCTATCCAATTACTGACATCATTGTCCACTATAACAATACAGTTATTCTTGGAAGGTGGTAAGAAAACCATTTTTTTTTAGGGTGAGGGGGGGGGGGAAGAGAGGAGGGGTGCTCATCTTATTCTATAATAAGTATTTCTATTATTATTGTTTCTGTATTATATCCAATTTCTACATTCAAGACCATTAAGAAATACTTTTTTTATATTATTGAAGATATCAGCTTCTTGTCACGTTTTTGATGGATTATGTGAATATTAGAGCTGCACACACTATGTCATTACCAGAACACCTGAAAACAATCCCCAAAGGAAATTTTGCAACTTCCAATTTGATTTCATGTTTTTTTTTTAATTTGTTAACTATGTAGTACAATGGATTTTTATCCCCATAGGGAATTCAAGCACCCGTTGGCATTTTGAGCTTCCTTGGATGCCACTTTGGAAATCATATAATCCTGAAATCCAGATGTAAACACTCAATCCTAATTAATACAGTCATGTATAGTAAGTGTCTTGCATGAGGCAGGGTATGCTTTATAATACTTTTAACAAAAAATTATTGATAGCTAACAATTCTAGTTGTACTTTACAGTACAGGTTATCAAAGCAATCTGGAAGCTATATTGTCAATGTCATCAACCAACAACGAGACCACACCCTGCAATTAATACACAATATAGACATAATCATTATTTTCCAATGACTTTTATCAGACACTAAATAGTTTATTGCCGTATTAATATCATACATAAATACCAGAGATATAAACATAAATTACTTATAAATCAAATACATGATTAACGTCAGAAATGATCCTGTCAATCATAAACATTACATGTAAAAGATAATGAAGTCAATTGAAAGCTCACCAGTAATCTTCCTATTGCGTGTGTATTAATAGATTTATTTAATGTCCGCTTCTACCGGAATCATTTTGCAGATGTTTGATGCAAATATTTACAAAAGTGATAACAAAAGTATTGCTATATAAGATATGAATGTTAAAGTGTCTGATCCATCATTTCATGGGATTTGGAAATGGTTGGATTTCGGGGGATGGGGTGGAGTGGTGATATTATTTATATGCCCCCTTTTCATAATTGATGATAGAAAAGGGGGCATGATTTTATTGTATATGTTTGTGCCCAAAAAATTTATATATCTACCATATTGACATACAAATTGCATGTGTGTGAGGGTGATGGACAATGGCCACATTATTATTATCCCTTTTCACAGTTGATGAAAGAAAAGTGATCTTTGTCACAATGCTCATATTCAAAAATTCACGAAACTTCTACTCCCTAGATCACCTCAAGCCACCTGAGGTATAACAGAACTCTATACAGTCCTTAAATAGTTCACAACTATTCCCATGATGTAGATGCTAAAGTGTTAATGATGGTATTCCCGTAAATAGTTGAAATTCTGTTGGGGTTTGACCAAATTTTCCATAAATCATTATTTGGTAGCCAACCAACAAATTATTTTTCCTTTTGTGTTAATTTGTTTCCTTCTGTTTGCGACCTTAGAGGGAACAGTAGTTTCGAACAATTCAGGTGCTATAGGGTTAAAGAACAAACAAAATATCTGTTATTTGATTTGTGTTAATTTGATTTCTTCTGTTTGATGTTCTAGACAAAGCAGCAGTTTCATGGAATTTGGGGCACTAAAGGGTTAAAGAATAATAAAATATCTGTATAAGTAATCTGTTATTTATAAGTCTGAATGAGATTAATAGAGGCAGGATTAATACCTATACATGTCTATTATTAAATTCATTTTACAATGTCGCTGACACTAACTTGTTACTGCAGCATTAAAGACATATACACATCTATATATAAAAAAAACCCCTAAAGATCTGAAAAGCTTCAGGAACGGAAAAAATATCTCATTTGTCAACAACCTGTCACATTAAAGTTGACTTGATGTTACGTTCTTATTGCAATAAATCGTCAAACAATTAATAGAGATCCGACTCAAATGACGTTAAGTCTTTTATTCCATTTGACAAATTCCTGTAATATATTTTCTGTCTTGAAACCTTTTCCAAGGTGCCGTAAATCTTTAGAGATATAACATCAGTGGTTCCTTTTCTATGTGGATGTCAATCATACTTTGTCTTCAATATATAAAAGTATCATAAAATAATGGCTTGGTCTAGCAACCAAGAAAGTAAAAACATTCCGTAGTATCTTATTCAATATAAATATTTTCAACAATTTGGTCCTCATTTATACATACTATTCAGGGCAGTGAATATATGTCCAAAATTCGGGTAATGGGGCAAACATTGCATTTTTATCTAGTTCACTGAGAGTCATGTTTGGTAAATTTTGTTAAATCTGCATAAGGACAAAAATAGAGAAATTCAATCAGCACTTGCCCAGGCCCCCCTCCCCTTCCCCAGAAATCAAATAGATCCATATATTGGCTGTAAGCAATGAATATTCAAGAATTCTTATTGCCATGGAATTTTAGAAGGTATATATACTATGTACACTGTCATGTTTTAGGTCTCTTTAACTATGTTTTCCGATATCATGAAAATGGAAAGCAAAGTTATAATCACACCTCAACAAGCGTATGAATTTATAGGCCGATTATTGAGTTAACCTTTCATTGCGATTTCACTTCAGCGCTATATAAAATCCAAATTTCATTATCTTTCCGCTTCACTTCAGTCATTTTTATTGTGATTAGAAACAGAAGTCTTCAATTTGACGCCCTTCAAGAATTTTTTTCCAGTAGATTAAAAACGACACGAATCCCAAGGAAAATGACTGTTCGATTAAATGGGTCTTTCTTTATAACCTACCTTCATTGATTTTGCAAGAAAACAAAAAAGTATATTTCGGCCCTCGAGGAAAGGTTTTCCAATACAATCGAGATTGAAATATAACCTCTTTATCTCGTTGTTATTACCTAATACAGACGGAATGGTCGGTTTTGTTGCTAAAGTGTAAAAGCAATTCTAATTATTCCATTGATCTGAAAATCGGCAAACCTCATGCATAAAGGATAAATTCCAATTCCAATATGTATACAAATTAAAGTCAGTGACTTTCACATCTCTAGTGAAGTTATTCATCACAGAAGAATACTATACAAGCCATCAGTTTGGCCACAAAGAGTAATCAACCCTCTAATTTAATTATCCAAAAAGTGAGATCTCTCCCATGTTTAAAATTATTTTGTGAAGGTCTTTTGGATTTGCTTGACTACCTGCAGTAAGGAATTGGTTAATTTAGACCACTGTATAATGAGAACGGTAATATATATATTATATGGAAGAGTTAAAATTTATTTTTCCTCTTGTCAAAATAGAGTTTCATCACAAGTACACGAGAGAGAGACAAATAGGGTTTAATGTCAACTCGACACAAACTAGGCTATTTCGGGACTAAGATATGGTCTAATTTTCATTTAAATAATTCATATTTGCATAGGGGTCTTCAGCAGTGGAGGAAACGGAAGGACACAGAGAAAACCCACAAGGCTGGATAGGCGACCCTACTCCTTATCAAGTACAACCCAGGAATTGAAACCATGCCAATCAACTTAATAACACACCTTACGATACAATGCACACATGTTAACCATTCGGCCATCTATTCCCCCAAAAACAAGATAAATCAGATGTCCAAATGTCCGGTAATTTTGAGCAGAAAATGACCAGAAATTATAGTATTAAAGTAATAGACATGACCAAAATTGTGCAGCATATTGACTTTCATCTGAGATGGCAGTGTGGAGAAGAATCTCCACACATGTCAGGATTCTTGCCTACAGATGTGAATGTAATATTTTTCTCCGTAATTGGAATGTGAAGTAAAGTCAAGCAAAAGTATTTGTCCATACAAAGTTATCTCTGTTGAGGTCAGAACCCCATTCCACTCCTTAATGTTTACAGGCCCCTAGTATATATGATTTTTTTACATTTCACTTCTGTCTTCCTGTTACAAATAAACATTGAACAGCAAATCATAATTAAATCATGATTATGCCCCTTTAAGACATTTTACAAGAAAAACTTTTCTTTCTAAAGGGGAAGATTTATAGGAAAATTATCGGTTATTTTCTTTTCAAGGATGAAGATGGAAATCTGCCATCTATATTCGAACAGCTGTAAACCTCGAGGGAACCTGACCAATTGTATCATATCGAGTAGAAGCTTGTAATATCCTTTTTGAAGAATGATGTCTGAAGATTTAGGAGAGTTGAGAATTGAATTATCGGGTTCAAAGCCAATTTTTTTTAGTCCAGACAACCAGACTAAATGAGATATATGAAGATGAAAATACTGAATAATTTACATATAATTATGAATGTGTTTCGTCCAGTACTCTAAAATCAGTCATGTTTACAAAGTAAGTTCAAAGAAAATTAATAAAATTCAATTTTGATATAAATAAAATGGATAGATAATTTCCGGGGTTGGATTTAGCCTGATTAACGATTTTGGCGCTAGCTGCATATTGACATTATTTCAATTCATCATAATCTTTGTAAATATTGTAAACAATATATTGAAGCATTTTTCGACTGATATTAGAGATTCTACCTATACAATATTGCAGTTTATATGGGATTAAAAATTAACTACTACCAATGCCTGCATGCCTTCATTAACCCTAATAGGTGCAGCAAAGTAGAACATTAACCCTCATTTTGGCTCTGACAGGAATCAAACTCTAAGACTAACTCATAATTTCAATGTGAGACCATGTTAACGTAATCTTAAAACTGTATTTTTCTGTCAACTGAATTCAAAATTCAATTTCTCATGATCCCAAATCCATCATGCTAACATTTCAATTGACACTCAAAGGAAAACAATTCAAGAGGATGAAATTAATATTCATAGGCTGTATTTCATTAAGATTTTTTTAAATTCCTTTTTTTTCTTCGGCATTTGCAATATGGAATTAAATTTCTCATGTCAAAAATTTGAGAGATCGTCAAGTGGAAAGTGGAATGATATGAAATTCTCAAGTAGATCGTTCTTTTGTCTTAAATACAATGTGCTGCTCATTTGATCTTTTGTTGTCGATGAATTCTGACAGAATGATTCCCTGCTGACCTGCTAAAATCGATCTTGCGTGTGGCCTTTATTAACCTGATAGCACTCTAAAAGAAATTTCATTTTACACTTGTGGTTGGTGAATTGGTAAAGTTGTCATTCCTCTGGGCCCTGATAAATGATTACAATCAGAAACATTGTAGTGGAATAAGAGATGTGGAGGGAGGGGGCGAGGGGGGTCAATTCTCTTGAGACTAACATCTGGTTATTCTTACTTTTCTGGGTGAACTGGGTTTATGAAGACAGACATTACACCATGCAGTGTGCTTATTCTTATTTCAATGCCTAATTGTGAGATGATTTTAATGCTGCCACTTCCCTATACAGCACCTAATGTTTTCGTCCTTATCTTTACCAGGTTCTTTGTCTTGCACTACTGACAAGAGAAAACCTGGCTGGAGTATGCCACAGACCTTTGTCAGCAAACTCCAGGATCGAACGCAGGCACTTTGGCACATGATACAGAGCCATATTCATCGAGTCACAGTTATCCACCTTGGGGCTCCTGCCAAGAAGGGATTTGGTAGGGGGCCTCTCTTTCTATTAATCTACATCTGGCATATATGGTTAGCGATTTACATATGAAGAATTTACAACATTGTTAATGATACTATTAACGAGGAATTACAATCTATTAGACTACCACACAGTAGAAGTGTTTATCAGGAACTATTGAATCACCACGGTACCAGATACAACCAGGGTTTATCAGTACCAGACCTCATTATGTGTTTAAATGACACAAGTCTTGATAGCATCAAACAATCTTAGAAATTGATCAGCTTCTCCGATACGCCTTCCTCCGCACATAGCAATCCATCCTGGATAATTATTAAAGTACCAATGTCTGTATTTAGTCAGGCTAACTGATAATAACAGTAATGGTTATCGACTGACTTGAACCCAATAAAAACACGACCCAAGTAGCCCATATTACTTTTTTTCCTCCGTTATTGTGTGTTCAACATATCAGTCTCTGTAGAATGAAATAAGACTCCATCTTTAGAAACTATATCAAAGGATATCTTTTCAAGAGAGAGAGAGAAATGGGGTTTGATGTCCATTCGACAAAAACTTGGTTATTTTGCGTCTAAAACTTCAATTTTATTTCAATAATTTGCTTGCATGTAGGGGTCTTATGCAGTGGGAGGAAATCGGAGGACCCAGAGAAAACCCACGAGGTTGGACAAGCAGCCGAAGAATCGAAACCACGCCAGTTGACTCAACGACAAACCTTATGATACAGCATGGAGCAGCTAACCATTTGGCTATCAAACCCCACCGGGAGCCCATTTCAACACTTAAATAACAATTCAGAGAGGTGCAAATTGTCTATTTCATGCAAATATTCGTTCCAAATATTTCCTCTCATTCTGCTCAATGTCCCCTAGACACATACCACACACGCCCCTAAATAAAAAAAAGGATCCTAAACTGTCTCCCGCATACTACGACTATACTAATCAATTTCCTCCATTATCACAGGGTTTTTTTTTTGCGTTCAATATGAAGAGCATCAGCCCAGACGTTTTAACTACTCAAAGAAGAGAGTAAACATTGACACAGATGATGTAACCAAATTATTAGATGTATGGTTAAGCGTAATTCTGTGGACATTACGTCTTCAATTTACTGCCCTGAGAAACATGTCTACAGGACAGGAGATTAAGTAGACTTGATCAAGTTGTCATGCAAGGGAGGGAGACTTGTTGATAAGTCAAGATGAATACAGAACATAACTTTGAAGGACAATAAATAACAGAAGGTCATTTTTTCTAACGGAATCCCTGTTTTCTCTAAACTTAAATTATTCGACAAAAAAGGTAGGCTGAATTTTCCTAGATGCATTCCAAACTCTAGTTTCAATCAATATAAACACTGATCAAAATGCAAATTTTCACATGTAGTGTTTAGAACGATTATTGATTTTATTAAATTGCCATTTTAACCAAAATTATTCCATACTTGTCTTTTCATTTGAAAGAGAATAGATGCTTTAATTTTCAGATATTTTTGCAAAATCAAATGCAATAGTGTTAAATTTCCTTCTTTTCAGTATGGACTGGGTTAATGCTGACAGGCATATGCCATGTACGTTACTCTATATATGGGTGACATTTTTCCCCCCAGACAGCAGCTCATAGCCATCTCTTATTTCAAATTCCAACTGTCAAAGAGTTTTTTTAAATGCATGCCACCATATACTCAGGTTTTGCAGCCCTTGCCAGGTTTGTAAGGTTCAAAAAGTTTGAATATGACAATAAAATAGTCAATAAACATCAAGCCCAAACTGGATATAGTTGGTTCGGGATGATTTAACAACAAAATTGCTGCTTTAATCAGAACTTCTTCATCATGTTTGAAAGCCACATGTTTGAAAATAACATTTAAATAACATTTAATATTCCACCTGTTATTATTCATAGAAGCAGGAAATTGCCTCATGTGCAAAATGGTATTAGCGCTGAATCCTGGTTGGCAACGATTCCATAAAAAACATGACATCCAACCAAGAATGTCAACACATCTGATGGACATGTAAACCTACTTCACAGCGAGTACAATTAGAGTTCATCGTGTCAGACGTAACGGTTTTATATTACCAGTTAACGCAACATGTAACATTACTTCAAGCCAACCTCTGGGGTCATGTCATTTCTGTTGTCATAGCATGCCTGGACATCTTCCTTAAAAGGAAATTAGAGACCTCCAGCAGGAACCTGAGAAACATGAGCGTGTTAAAAAAACAAAGGGTTCAAATAACGTGGGTTTGACGTGTCTTGGCACTTGGTCAAAAAAGTTGGTTTGTTAAGAAACACTCCATAAGTTAATGAAATTGTACAGCGATCTAACTTAATGAATTTTGCCACGAGAACCGTGCGAACACGAAGCGTGTCTGTGGATGGATACATGATCTAGTAATGATTAAATGGGGACTATTTACTCGTCATCTTCAGATTGGAATAAAGTGATGTAATGCCGCTATTAAATAAAAGCCTTGGTAAACATTCAGTAGGGCATTTCACAACTTTTATTAAAATATCCATTCTAAAGGAGGTTGACCTTTAACAGCTGTAGATGCTTCTTGTCGTTTATCAGTAGGAGGTGCTACTTCACAATCGCTTAAAATGTCGCCATTAAACTGTAATTAATACAGTTGACATTCTATTGGATGAAGAGCAAAATGGCTTTATAATATCCACTCTATGCACTGTACAAGATCTGAACTATGATTTCAAATAAGTCTCACTTCATTAATTGTAGTAAGATATGAAATGTGACTTAATGGAGTATGGACTACTTCACTGCACCAACTTGGTTAATGCTTACGAACGAATGTTATTCTGTGTTGTGCTATGATGGAAATTTTACCCCAACAGCAGTATTTTAGCCTACTCCTTATGGATTTAAGGGGTTTTTTTTAACAACATTTACATATAATCATGTTTGTTTTTTATCCCATCCAAACAGCTACCATGCTGTGTTGCACCACTGACAAGGGGAAATCATGCACAGTCTGGCAATAAAAGCACATAGAATAAAAAAATTAGATACTGCCAGCAATAAGATAATAATCGAGAAAATAGTAAACGGTAGCACCACTATCTGGGAATATTTTCCCCACAACACACTACACAATGTATCCTTTCTGGTTGATGCTGAAAAATAAGGCATAAACCCTGATTTATTTTATGTGCCCCAGTTCCCAAGTACCACCTTCTTCCAACCATGACCTGTATTTGTTTTTTGTTTTTTCAAATTCCTGTCTAATTGTGAACCTGTGAGAGGACAGAGATAAAAATGAGGTTTAATGTCCACTCAACACAAACTTGATAATTTTGGGAGTAACATATATTTCAATTTTTTTTCAATAAATGGCTTGCCAGTAAGGGTCTTCAGCAGTGGAAGGACAGCAGAAAATCGGGACAAAAACCCATGAGGTTGGACATGCGACCCTACTCCTTGTCATGTAAAACTGACTATTGTGACGTCACGTCTTATGTCTTCGGTCACACATTGGTTTTATCTTTATTTCGGGGATCACAGTGGCGAAGTGGGTAAGACAGAAGACGCTAGCTCGCTAGTCTGGAGGTCGGGTGTTCGATCCCTGCATTGGTCGCGAAAATTCATCCAGATTTTCCAGTGTGGTTTCCCCTTGTCAGTGATGCAGAACGGAGGACCTGACAAGGACAACTGTTAAGTCGTTCGGATGGGACAAAAAAAAATAGGTCCAGTGTCAATATTGCATGCCCGTAAAAGATTCCTTGGCAGTTGGAATTCAATATAAGAGTAGGCCGTAGCACAGCTGTCCGAGCAAAATTTCCCTAATAGCACACTGTATGGTGTATGTCTGTCTGCATCAGCCCAGTTTAGGAGCAAAACAGTAGAACATTAAACCCCATTTCATTTCACCTTTATCTTTATCTCATCTCTTTATTTGTCTTGATCAACAGATTTATCTCCCTTGATTCAGAAAATAAGCTTGAATTGAAACTGATGTCTTGATTACTTAATAAACTCTTGAATTACTTTTGTTGATTGATTTCTATGATATCCTTAGACGTGTGGATTTTGTTAGCACAAGAGTCGATCACCTTAATCCTGTACACATTACTTCTGTTAGTGTGAAACACAAGGTAGTAAAACGATTCCAATAACAAGATAAAATCTGTAACGACTTTCTGTGTGTAATTATTGAATCTCAGAAACAGCAGTCTTTCTTACAACTGTATAGAGTTGTGTGAATATTTGTTCAGTAGAATAGTCTCCCTTTGTACACAGGATATCAAAGATACGTGTGATAAATAATTCGTTTAGATGAAATGTATATGGTTGGCACCACACTTTATTATCGATTCAGTGTATTTGGTCTGGGATGTGTCATTTGACAAGACGTCTATTGGTTTAAGTCTTAGTGTATATTTATTAACTTATCTTTTATTCTTCAATTAGAATATGTGCAAGATGGCATGATGCCAACATTTCACTATAGCCTATCCATGGAGCAAAGATAGTGAAACGCCCTTAACTTCATCATGACTATAGTAAACTGTTTCAATGGCATTTAGTAATTGAACTAGAGTATACAGGTCACAATTCTATGGAATACAATTACTGCTTATTACTGAGCGACGTTTCGACTAGGCTTCTCTATTCGTTATCAAGCAATGATAAAATCTAAAAAATAAGACAAGTCAATATATACATGTACATAACAATACATTCTTAATGCTGACAAAACAGGGATCTCCCTTTGCACGTACCTAAAAGAAATAATTAAGAATGTATTGTTATGTACATGTATATATTGACTTGTCTTATTTTTTAGATTTTATCATTGCTTGATAACGACTAGAGAAGCCTAGTCGAAACGTCGCTCAGTAATAAGCAGTAATTGTATTCCATAGAATTGTGACCTGTATGACTATAGTATATGCAGCTTTCTCGTTAAATTGCAGTTTTTATAAAAAGTTCACAAAATAAGCAAACAGAATGTTTCAACAAATTCATTCCAAAAAAAAAAGTCAGTATCTGATTACAAACGATGTACTTTCAACTTGATATAATTTAATGAAATTTTAGACTGAAAATGGCGTCACATTTATGCAATGAAATGAAATGGGGTTTAACGTTCCAAAACTGGGCTAATGAAGACGGGCATATGTCATACAGTTGGCTATGAAGGGAAAATTTGCCCGGGCAGCCGCGCTATGGCCTACTCTTATGTCGAATTCCAACTACCAAGGGTTCTTTTATGTCACATCCGGACGATTATACATCTGACCTTGTCAGGCCCTCCTCCCTGCATCACTGACAAGGGGGAACCATGCCGGAAATTCTGGATGAATTTTCTTGCCCAATGCAGGAATCGAACACCCAACTGCCAGGCTAGCATCTTACCCACTCAGCCACGTGATCCCTCGTCACATTTATGACATGACAAAAATATTCACTGATGTCAGGGTTATGTTTAAATTGTGTTTCAGACAATTAATTTTACCCGAGTATATTAAATTTGAGCAACTTATTTCTGTTCAGAAATCGCTTGTACTGTGTTATGATCAGATTCCTTCAAATTCTATTTTGATTGGTTTGGCACTGTGTGTTCTGACAGCGTCTGTGTTAGGAATGATTAAGGAACAAGAGCAGGAAACTTATTTGACTCCCACATGACCAGACATGTCTGGGTAGATTTTTTTAAATGTTAGAGGGTAAGTTTGACCAAACTGATATCATCAACCTAATTCTGATTTTGATCATCCTTCCGAGAATTGTCAATCGGAAATATTCAGGTATATAAATCAGTCAGAGATTTTCTAAACGCTGTGCTAAATTCAAATCAAAGCAATTAACATACCTACATAATCCAGCCTATTCTGAATATTATTCACTACATCTTGATGACCGATTCAGCATATTCCTGTTCGAACGTTTGGAAAATAATGTACGACATGTCCGAAATATATGCGCGAAATCCCAACACTGCATAAAACCCTATTTTATTTTATTTCAACTGCTCCATTTACAAAAACTTAATAAAGGATCCTTTTACAGTAAACAGTATAACCATTAACTGAAGTATTTTGAATAGCTAGACTACGAGTAGTGGGAAGGGGTGGGTACAATTCAATTTATCATACACACAATGTTTGTAACTGAACTTACCTGGAATCCGGGCCCCATGAACCAAAGTAATGTGTAAACTTGATGATAAAATGACTGCGAATGTTCAGCGTCCATTGTCACGTCGCAAATCACAAGGGACTACTCCAATTGTCACTTAATAATCCATAGTTCCTTTACTTTACAATTATTCAAATATTAACTACAGGTCACGATTATTGCACACCTTTTATATTCTCTGCGGACACAAGATAAGACGTCTTTCTAAGTCAATCTATATGGAAAGAACTAAAACATATTAATTTCTTTTTTTAAGAAAGAGAGACTAATGGGGTTTAACATCCAAAACTTGACACAAATTTGGTCATTTTGGGACCAATATATGATTCAATTTTATTTTAAAAAATCACTAAACCCACAAAGTTTGACAGGCGACCAACCGGAGAATCGATACCACGGCAGTTGACTCAGTGACAGACCTTATGATACAACGCACATGTGCTAACCATCCCGCCATCTAACCCCTTCTAACATTTCCTCAACCATTTACACTCTTTTAAAGAATTCAGGTTGCTCAATTTGTAAAATGTTCTGAAATGTAGGACGTTAAGCCCGAATTCCTTGAAATAATCAAGTGTTTCTTAATACATGCAACATTTATAGTTTTCTCTTAAAATCTTTTTATGGGTCTCTTTTTAAACAGATTTACTGCAAGCAAGTGGGAAAATATACTGGAGTACTTTGATATTTTATCTCCTCGATTCAATTATTTTTTCTCTGACTTTTAAGTTTTGGGAAATTATTTGATTGATAGTATTATTTCAAATCTCAACAACTCCATTTCTCAATGACCTAACAGAAAATGATGTGTAACCTAACTAAGTAGGTGATGTAATTATATTTAAGTCTGACTTTAAGTCGCTAATAGAAATTTGTGGGTAGCTAAATTAAAAGTAAGATTAAAAAATTTATAATATATATCAAATGAGTTCTGAACTAAAGTAATTTAGTTTTATATTAACCATTTGGATATTAGAGTTATAAAAAGAAATATTAAGTTCAACTTTTTGCTATTAAAATATCCTTTCACATGTTTATATTGAAAATCCATCTGGTAATTCCCACGCCAAGTTATGGCTGCATTGAAAGACTGAGATAGTCATTTCATCTTTAGATTTATAACACGAAGCAATAATACAGTATGCTAGAAAGTTGAGCCTATTCACAAAATCTTGCTTGTAATATCTATAGGTATTTCTAAGTATTAGATATATCAAACATCATAATTCTTTTTTTTCAAAACTTCCATCCTATAAATACAATTTCCATTTATTATGTCTGTTAGGGAATAACAATTTTGAATATAATAAATTAAGACATTTTTTGACACTTGTGGTAGCCGAATAGAAGTTTTTAATAGAGAAATTTAAAGCTGTCATCTCATAGATGTATTATAAATAAATTAAAAATCTAATATTATTAGGCAAGAAACAGGTGAAAGAAGTACTGAATTTCTTTATAGGAAAAAAACCCTTAAGTACTACTGATCAGCACTATAAACAATGATATGGTCACGATGTCGTCACAATGATGTCATATTTTAATCCAGAATAAAGATGTGTTTCTGATCACATACTAATATTGAATCCACATATATACATATTATAAACACAAGGCAAAAATATCTCTTATATAAAAAATCCTATCTGACACATAATTCCATTAATGACTGAATTATCTCTCTAAAAACAAATATAACCATCAAAACGGTTGCTTTACTCGTCTGATGTTAATATACCAGAGAAATATTCTACAGATGGAAGTTTCACAACAGATTCTGAAGTCTGTAGAAAGATATATCATGTGTATATAGAGTATA
Organism: Patella depressa; assembly: GCA_948474765.1. NCBI lineage: Eukaryota > Metazoa > Mollusca > Gastropoda > Patellidae > Patella > Patella depressa. Next base: position 74,469,453 of record OX419715.1, read on the forward strand.
TACCGGTAAATATCTCATATACTTGCACTTGTTTTTTGAAGTTACAAATCACCATGTAGCTATATTGCACTGTCTTAACGATTTGTTTTCAGTACAGGTACGGTTTTACCTTTTATCTTCCCATGTTTAAAGAGGAAGTCGTGGGAATGAAAAATAAAAGAAAATGGAGTTTCAATGATGAATAATATACAGGTATAAATTTAGTGATTGGGTTGATGAATATCTAATATTGGACCAAAAATTATGCAAATGTTTATATTTTGGAGAATTAATTAAAATTATTTTCATGAAATTTGTAATTCTTTTGTGGTAGACTCAAAATAAACTGTGTCCCACACTTCCATTGCTTTTGGAATTTCTATGTTTTATCTTAAGAACAATTATAAGTCTCAAAGATTCTTAAGAACAATTACAATTTTCAAGGTACAAACGGTACTAAAATGGTATCACTGTACTTATGTTTATCTTCCTTTAAGGTGGTTTTGTTAATATTTTTTAAAAAAATGAACGCCAACTAATATTGATTTTTCTGCGTTTAGAATTACAAGTATTTGTTATTATTATATAAATACTACAAGAAACATATCAAAATTCAATAATCTTTTGTACCTTTCTTGCCCTGCATATTTATCTAACCGGGATGGTGCCGTGGATGGTAGAAAATATTGATTCTAATATCAATTTTAAAAAAAAATGTGCAACAAGGAGTCAAACCTGTTTTTAGCAATGTAACATTTCTGTATTTCAAAAAAGTCTTGGAGATCAACATATTTCATTTTCTCTTTCACAATTCTTTGAGTTTATTTTTATATGAAACGCCAACACAAGGATGATTCTGATATTCAACAATGAATGAAATATTATGTAACAAATTAAAGTAGGATTGAACATGGGCAAAAATAGAATTTATATACAAAAATACAGATGATAAATCCAAAAATTAGGAAAAATATACAGAGGAAGCAAGCAAGCTATATCGGATACCAACAGTCTTAATAAGGAAGGGCATTGTCCCGAGTATTCTCGTAGCATGTTCAGAACAGTAGGATGTTAAACCCCATTTCATTTATTTGCATGTTATAATCTAGTTGAGATCAAACTGATATACATATACTTAGATCAAGTTACCTATAAACAAAGGTCTCCTCAAATAACCTTTACACTGAATATTCAATATGTAGAAAAAGGATTCTTTTGCAACAAAAATGTATTGTATGTCAGTAGACTAAACAACTGTAGCTTTAATCATAATATCCTATAATTTAGGACGTCCTATACTTCAGTATCTCAGAGAAATTTATATTTCAACCTTTGCTTGATTGAATAACAGGTGCATACAGGTAATTTTACTTATTTATTCTAGATTGTAAAGATTTTGGCACAATACCATGAATCTAAGATTCCAAATGTATACTTATAATATTCAAGAGACTGTCATTTGTCTGTTCAGCATTGGAGGCTATACTATAGGGCTGTCCCAAGACTGAAATTTGGTGTATTTTGGTGGCTCTAACCGGGTAGTAACATAAGTTAGATGGCATTGGCCTACCGCTTCCAGTTGATTTCGAAACAATTCTTTATTGTGAATTGAATTTTTTTTTTCATACCAAAATCACAAAGCATTTGTTGAATTAGAACTAAATCTGCTGTAACAAACTGTTTTTCATCTGGTTGACAATGAGGCTGTGGTGGCTCAGAGATTAGGATGTTGGCTAGCTAATCTGGAGGACCTGGTGTTGGCTGACAAAGTTTTTCTGAATTTTTAGGCACGATTCTCCCATGCTCTTTCCTGCAGGATAGAGAGGGGAGTTGGATGGCCGAATGGTTAGCCTGCGCGTGCTGTATCTGGCGTGGTTTCGAATCCCCGGTTGTATGTGGCAAGGAGTCGGGTCGTCTGTCCAATCTCGTGGGTTTTCTCCGGGCACTCTGGTTTCCTCCCACTACTAAAGACCCCTACATGCAAGCGAATTATTGAAATAAAATTAGACCATATGTTAGTCCCGAAATGACCTAGTTTGTGTCGAGTGGACGTTAAACCCCATTTCTCTCTCCCCCCCCCCTCCTGCAGGATAGAAGACATGGCAAGGGACATCGTATTGTTGGATGGGAAGGAAAACCAAAGTCACTTGTACACATTGGCATGCACGTAAAAGAGCCCTTGATAGTTGGAATTGAATATGATAGTGTGTCCCATTTTCGCTGTTCGGATGAAATTCCACTCATAGAACAGTGAATGGCTTTGGCTCGTCTTCATTAGCCCAGTCTTTGCAGAACAGTAGGTTGTTAAACCACATTTCATTTCTGGTTCAGATCCAACTGATTCACTTTTATTATATATTTGTACAGTTTCAGTACTGGTGGATATGGTACAAATTCTTACTTTAAATTTCTGACAAAATTCTTGTCCGTAATTAAGTACATCTATGTGTTGATACTGTTTCATTATGTGTCAGTCATTAGTATAGCCACCTTATTAAACAGCGGGATGAACCAAAAAACACTCCTCTTATAATCAAACACAGATTCGTATTCCACCAATTCTTTAATCATTCCATTCTATTGGCTAGCTGCCAGTCACATGACTTTTAAGATTAGGATCTGGAAAGTGCTTCATTTTTTTGGGTGGTTTTATTATTAAACAGTTATGAAGGCACATGGCAAGATCTTTGTCTATAACGAGAAGCCGTTGAATATAATCACTTGAATTGATAAATATTACACATTGTTGTGGGTGCACAATTCTGTGGAATACTGTATTTTCATTTCCATTACCAAATCTCATAGATAGTTAAGAAGGAAGGCAGAAAATGAGCATCCAAGAAAACTGGGTTATTTTTGGACTAGAATTTGATTTATTTTGAGTTGAAATTTTGAAATTTTTTAAACCAACCGAGCCAACGATGACAGGCATATGCAATGCAGTCTGCAATGAGAGAAATTTTTGCCTGGACAGCTGTGCAACAAAACTACATTTATTATGATTACCAACTGTCAGGGGTTCTTTCATCAGCTGCTAATGGTATATATATGCAACCTCAAATTGTTGTCCCATCCAAAGGACTAAATGCTTGCACTATAAACCGTAGATTGCCTCGTTCGGCATTTCTGTCCAAACGAGGTAAAACAAATGCCTCGTTGTCTGGAGTTCCAAAACGAGGTTTTTTAAATTGCCCTGTTTTTGGAACGAGGTATTTTGTTCAGAACGAGGCTTGGTAAAAATGCCTCGTTTACTAAACGTGTTTTTTTCAAGATAGTTATTAGCAGTATTTCCTATCAGCGAATTTGTAAAAATTAAAATTTATGTTATTTAATACGAAAATAAAATGATATTATATTCAGAGAAATCGACAAGACAAGAATACACGCCATAGATGTAGGTGTAAAGCAACATCAGCTACCTTGATTGATTTATTGGCCCAGTCAGTTATAGGTGTTAAGAAACAACTGTGGTGTTGTGACAATTTATTGGGGCCAATAAATTAATCAAGGTAGCTATGTGTCTGCAATAGTTTTACACCTACACCTAACTGATATCGCAGACAACAAATTATAGTGTTTATCTGGTCTAAATACAACAAATAATCATATAAAAGCATATAATTTCATTCCTTATTTCCAATACGCCAGTTTATTATTTATATTTTTTTTTTTATTATTGTAAAAAAATAACTTGACTATAGCATTGACTGTTTCTGTTGAAACCCAATAACATTGCACAGAATATTATTGGAGCAAAATTACATAAACGCGCAGCGACGAATTCGTTGGCTTATACCAATTGTCAATTAAATGGGAAATAAAGCACAGTTGTTTCTTAAGTACAGTTGTTTCTTAACACCTATAGTCAAGTTATTTCATTTCTTATTTCCAATACGCCAGTTTATTATTTATATTTATTGTATAAAAATAACTTGACTATAGCATTGACTGTTTCTGTTGAAACCCCATAACATTGCACAAAATATTATTGGAGCAAAATTACATAAACGCGCAGCGATGAATTTGTTGGCTTATACCAATTGTCAATTAAATGGGAAATAAAGCACAGTTGTTTTTTAACACCTATAGTCAAGTTATTTTTTTACAATAAATATAAATAATAAACTGGCGTATTGGAAATAAGAAATGAAATTATATGATTTTTTGATTAATAAGAATGGATTATTTGTAGTATTTAGACCAGATAAACACTAATTTGTTGTCTGCGATATCAGTTAGGTGTAAAACTATTGCAGACACATAGCTACCCTGATTAATTTATTGGCCCCAATAAATTGTCACAACACCACAGTTGTTTCTTAACACCTATAACTGATTGGGCCAATAAATCAATCAAGGTAGCTGATGTTGCTTTACACCTACATCTATAGCGTGTATTCTTGTCTTGTCTATTTCTCTGATTATAATATCATAGTTTGGACTGGTTTTATTATTTTCGTATCAAATAACATAAATTTTAATTTTTACAAATTCGCTGATAGGAAATACTGCTAATAACTATCTTGAAAAAACCATGTTTAGTAAACAAGGCATTTTTACCAAGCCTCGTTCTGAACAAAATACCTTGTTCCAAAAACAGGACAATTTAAAAAACCTCGTTTTGGAACTCCAGACAACGAGACATTTGTTTTACCTCGTTTGGACAGAAATGCCGAACGAGGCAATCTGCGGTTTATAGTGTTGTGTTTTATCTAGAGCTTTTTTATGAGATATTTTATTTTTTAGAAGGGGTACGCTTAATACTTAACATTAAGCAAATTCAGGCTTTTCCCGGTATGAGAGAGAGAAATGAGGTTTAACATCCACTCGACCCAACCTAGGTCATTTTGGGACTAACATATGGTTTAATTTTATTTCAACAATTCCCTTGCGCGTTGGGATCTTTAGCAGTGGTAGGAAACCGGAGTGCCCAGAAGGAAACCCACAAGGTTGAGAAGGCGCCCATATCTCCATGCCACATGCGCTCACACCAGGGATCGATTTTCCCGGTATGACCCATATTTATAAGTTCTTTGTTGGTAGAGGAAGAGCACCTTTAATTGGATGACTCTGATCTGAAAGATAAGTCTAAGGTAAATGATGATCTAATAATTTGACCATCTGGACCCGATGACACACCAGGGGGTTAGTCTGACTTTCTCTTCTACTTGATAAAATCTAAACAAACATGGTATATAGAATTACCATACCTCTACTTAAAATTAACATATGGCTACTTAATATTATCAAAACATCCACATTCCTTTATTTTATACACTTCTGGTCTACAAAAACATATAAACTTACCATTACCTATTTTACATACATCTCTGGGATTTCTTGCTAAAGAGCCGATATGTGAGGTAAAATGAAATGAATTTTAACATTCTACTTTTCTTCACCAACGAAGCTAGTGAAGATGGGCATATGCAATGTGCTAAGAGGGAAACATTTCTTGGACAGCAGCATTTCTACCTACATGTTCACAGTACCTCAGTTCGGGCCCGTAGCCAGCTCCTAAAATTTGGGGGGGCTACAGAATTTTTGGGAGGGGCTGAGGATGTGGCTGACTAAGAACACTCCTAAGTAATCATTATTGTTGGCGAAATATTGGGGGGCTATTTCGATTTGGGGGGTGGGGCTTAGGTGTGGTGTGGTGGGCATGAAGGTTATTTTGGTTGATTATTGACATTTTTCAGAAATCTAAAATTTTTTCAACCTTTACTGCTTTCCAACACCCCCCACCACCCAAAAAAAATAGATGGGTGTTACCTACCAACATTATCTTGGCAAATTTCTCCACCTCACATATAATAAACAAACAGAAAAAATAAACAATTCATGCTGTTGTTGGTCACAAAAATCACCATAACATACAAATATTTATATAAGATTTTTATCAGTTTTTTTTTTCTCAGTTTAAAGGTAGGTAACTCTGTTATTCCCAATTCATAACTGCATCATTATATAACTAGATTACTATCCAAAGTTTAAATTGTTAATTGCTGTTTGCATACATGATTCTTTGTTTTGTTTTTGTTTGTTTTTTTTTAACTTTTTATCTTTTAATTTTAATTGATGTTTTATTGTAGATGTTTGATAGTCCTGGTGCTATTGACTTTCGGCATGTTTTTGTTTTCCTGGTTTATTTTGTGTGCCATTTTTGATTTTTTGAGGGGTGTTTTTTGTAATCTTATTGTTCTCTTACTCATTTGAGTGTAATCAACATGAAACTTGACATTCTTGTTATTTTTTATATGAGGGCTGTGTCGATACAGTTCATTTTCGATACAATACGTATTGGCGATACGGCAAACCGATATGCGATACGTATCGCAATATGGTGACGTCATAAATTATGCCAAAAATAATGCCAAAAATAATGCCAAACTACATTCTGTTTCAAGACTTTGTTTGTGATGGGTAAGCATCGGGCCATCAGGCTTCCAAATCCATTTTAAAACAAAACGGCAATTGAGGTACCGTAGGAAATGGGTTAATTATTTATATGCTCCATTCCCTTTAAAACTAGACTTCAACAAAAATAATTCTTGGTAATTTTTTTATGGAGAATGTCATATTTTAATGTACGTGATTACCACAAAAATAACAACAGGTACACCTTTTGAATATTGTCCATATTTAATTCACATAACATTTTGAAATTATGTCAGTAATATTCCAGAATAATCCATAAAAATTACCGTCTTCGTTTATTCAATGATCTAAAATATTAGCATTTTTCTACTACTGTCAATATCAAAAAATACCGTAGCCAAAATAAGCTGATACGGCACCATAGCATTTCTACACAATTTGTAGCTTAAATCTATAACGTAACTAGTCACGTAACTTGCAAAAGTTTTTTATTCATTCGCCAATGATGATAGACACACGACACAATTGTCACGTGACAACCATACTTGAAATTACTTTCAAAAATAAAAATTCCGTACGATTATGATATAGCCTTCGATAAAAACGACAATATTTATTAAATTAAACTTATGTCAGAATGTGTATAAAATAAAAAAAGTCACGGTAAGCGCTATTTAGAACTGGTTTATTGACCTAATTTGCAACCCATGTCACGTGTCATTGGAATTCAGCATTGGAGATGCCATCGGGAAAATATATTATAAAATGATTGTTTCTCGGTGTTCTATCAGGCGATTATATATATTCATTGAAGATTTAAATTTACCTAACAACTGCTCAGTGAATCCATCAATGTATGATCCAGTTATTATAATATTTAGAGGTACATGGAATTCATAGGGGAGTTGAAGACATTCGATTGACAAACCATCATGCCGAGATCGTTTTCTTTCGCCACGTGGGTTTCAATTCATGGTCTTTCTGAACTGAAGAATTTTTTAAACGATACGACGATACGGCCATATTACATATCGATATAAATATCGCTGGAACGTATCGATACATATCGGTGTATCGATATATCGACACAGCCCTAATCGACACGCTTGTATTTGGACAATTGTGCATCAATTAATGAATTTCCATTATATTTGATATGACATTAATTCAAAGACGTCTGTTATGATGTAATGGTCGTTTCCTGGATCTTATTATTGTTTTTTTCTTGAGGTCGGGTTGAATGGCACCTTTTTCTTGAGTGGATGTCTTCAGTATTTTCGTGTGGCCCTCTTTAATACTGAAACCTGTATTAAAGGAGATAATCCTGTCTGATCCAGGTAAAAATAAAGTATTGATGTCCTAAATGATTGAATTTTTGTTTCAATATATTATGCTAAAGTTTGGACTTTTTGTTAATCTGAGTTTAAATTTTCGCTTACTATATCACTAGAGATAAAATAAATATTCAACTAAGATCGAACTTGGCAATATGAATTCTAGTTTAAAATATGTCCATATTATTTCAAGGTAGCATGATAATTATTTTCTTCATACACAATCAATTTTATTTCGCCAACTTCTGGTCTAATGAGTTTGAAAAAAAAAATGTCCTAAGTTCTCTCCCGTTGCAATTACATCGAGTTTTATACAATCATTTTTTTTGTCATTTTTATGTGGAGATTTGTTACTGAGGGCATTAACAACCATAAATTACTTCAATCACGAAGTTACTGAGTGATTACTTCAATTTTCAAGTCTGGCATTAAATTTCCCATCCAAAGGAATCATCGTGTAAAGAGAGCGAGAAACGATACTAATGATCTCCCGTGATGTTATTCAGAGTTTTTGCAAGCTATAAATTATCGTGGAGATGTCAGCATGGGTTTTTGTCATTCATAGAGATTTGTAGGAAATACAAATTTTCAATAAATAAAATGACCCCAACGACTTCAGTCATTTTTAGTAAAGACATTGATTTTTTTTGTATATTTGACGTGATTTTATACTAAATGGAAGTGTTCATAGAAGTTATATGAAAGTGTTCTGAAGTGTCAATGAAGGTATTCAAGTATCAATGAAGTGTCAGTAAAAGGGTGCATTATATTACAAACTGGGGAGAGAAGAAAAAAGAAGCTAACTCGACAAAAAAACCATTGGTCTTGATGGACAGTACAATAAGGGTTTTATGCATGGCCATATTCAGTGTTTTTTTCAGAATACTTCTTTGTATGCTTTTGTAGAACATACTATTGCGAGGAGAAATACCCACGAAGGATGTTACATGTATATTGCCCATAATCCTTGTAAGATCTTTGTGTAAACTCAAATAATTTCAAATTGGAGATCTACTAAACGCTTGTTCCTCTTTGGATTTATTAAATATATGCTTTAACTTTTTAAGGCTTCTAAATAAATAAAACATTTACCTTCATATACGCCAGACGATTTCTTGGATTCAGATTTCGTTGAATCTTTTTAAAAGGCTTCTTCACAAACTTGTAGATTTTCTTACAAACTCTTCGAGCTCTGAACATGTTGTCGGTTTTAAACATAAGTTGAAGTAACACAAAAAAGTTCAGTAAAATTGTTTAACTTTTTCTGATCAAATCTTGTTTGATACAATAGTCGAGTTCATTGATGTAGAGAACACTAAACATTTAGATTGATTTTCACTCGATACTTTCACCCTGTGCAGGTTTTTTTTTTTACAATAGATGCAACTGAAGTTTGTTCATTGTAAACACAATTACATTATTTTTCTATTGTAGTGTACAAGTTATTATATTCCAGTACTAAAGACTCCAATGCAGTTTTTCACTGAAGATGCAATGGCAATTTGTTCAATTATAAACACAATTGCAGTTTTTCACTATTGCAGTTGATTAGTATGCCAGTGCAAAAATTTTCCACTGTAGACAAAACTAAAGTTATTCCCAGTGTTGATTTAGTTTATTAGTATGCCAGTTCAAATGCAATTATTCCCACTGTAGATACAATTGCAGCCAATTGCAGTTTATTAGTATGCCCGTGTGCAGTTTTTCACTATCGACACAACTGCAATCAAGGTCACTGGAAAGATTTAAACTAAGATGTTATTACTGCTGTTTACAGTTTCGCACTATTTTAGTAAGTTTTCACTATATTAGTTAGTTTTCACTATTTCAGTTTGCAAGTTTTCACTATTTTAGTTTACACTTATACAACAAAATACTCAGTCAATCTGAAACATGATAAGAAACACGACTGATTAATTCTTGAATAATATCAGTTTAAAGAAAATCCATGACAAATCAAAAAAAAAATCTGAAACAGCACATTAATTGAATACACCAACCACTAGAGATTAGTCATTTGATGAGCCAGCCAGCCAGACATTAATAATAAATGTATCAGAATTGTCATATTATCAAATTAATTAACATTATTGTCTGGCAGTGCAACACAGTATTAACCTATATAACCTATACAATCACCAGGTGATTGTGTCAACATCCAAGAGAGCAGAATTTAAATAAACCAATGTCCACACAAGTCAACTTCGCATGTCAATAATACTGGTATATATATATATCTAACCAGACTTGAATAAGCTTGGATCATCAGATCTTTTACTTATTGATAAAAAAAACCCTTAGCATTCACAATTTCTACAAATGTCTAAAATATTATAATCCACAAAACTAAACTGTTTTTTCAGTGATAAAAAAACCTCCTACGACAGGGTGCCATTTTGACTAATTAACCATAAACAAAATCTTTGGAGAAAATTAATCAAAGTAAGTAAGTGCATCAAGATATTTCACTAAATCAATACAGCAACAATATTTTAGATAATTACACAGAAGTTTCAAATTTTCATCCACTTTGATTAAGATGAGATGATTAATAAAGCCACAAATACTTAAACAAGATCCCATTTAACTAATTACCAGTATAAAAATCTTAGAAAATAATTAATTAAAAGTCAGTAAGCTGATCAAGACATTTCTGTACTAAACCAAGACATTTCACTAATAAATCAAGGCATATCACTGATAAAATTCCATCTCGATCAAGATAAAATGCTCATCAGCAAGCCAATAAAGACATTCACTATTAAAATCCCATTGTTACATAATCATCATCAATGTGCCTGTCAAAACTTTCCACTATTATATTCCAATTGTTATCATGATGACTGAACAACACATTTCCATTGAAATCAATCAGATTTCCATTGTTATTACATTAATTTATCAATGTATTTCACTACCATATTTCCATTGTTATTACAATAAATGATAAATAAATATCAGTAACAACTGCTTGTAGATAATACACTGCCGTTTCAAATTTCCGACCACTGCCATTGACATTAGGAGATTAACGAGGACTTTCTTTTTAACACAAGGTACAATTTTATGGATATACAATTACTGAGTTTGATACTAAGGGACGTTTCGATGAGTATACTCTCGTCTATCAAGCAAATGATGAATGCCAATCAAAGAAGACTTCCTTTCTTGTTCTGATCATCCTAATCAACAAGACTATGTCACATATTCTGTCATTAGTATTTGTGACTAAATCTTAAAGTTTTATGGTGCTTCTTCCATACAATAACTTCAATAATCTACAGGGAAATATCAAATTGTGTGGTGTCTGATAAATATTTAAATGTCAACACATTAGAAGACATTTATACTATATAAAGATTTCCTATTAACAATTTATCTACCTAGCAATTGATAAATGCACCCATTTACGTCACTATGAGACTATAATGGTTCGCAGTACGAAGAATATTAATCTGTGCGCGTAGCAAACAATTCCAATTGCATATCTGTGATGTCACATTTTTTCTCAGATATAATTATGAAACAGATACATGTATAAGCAGAAACTGAAATCAGTGTTCCAAAGTGAGAGGTTTTGGTTTTTGAAATCCATTTAAACTGAGTTATTTTAAGACTAACATCATGTAAGGTTCTTCAGTTGTGGGAGGAATTTGAAGAAATCAGAGAAAATGCATGAGGTGAGACAAGACGACCCTTCTCCCTAGCAGAAAAAAACCATAAAATCGATAATAGAGCATACACATAAGACCACCCGGCCCCACCCCCACCCAATGTGGGTAACCATTGTGTATGACATGCCTCAAAACTCTTAGCTACTAACTATTGTTCCACCAGACATCAGATGGACCAATAAATGTAGGTCACAACCAAAAACCTAAGAAACAATATAAATCAACACAATCTAATAAGATTGGATATCTCTTCTTTCCATATAAGGATATTTTTACCATATATAGATACACTCCTAAATGAGAAATGAACATGTAACAGGAAAAGAAAACATGACATGAATCTAAATTAAATCTTTCTTTCTGGATGTCCTAACTCGATTACACTTCACATAAAATCGGTGACAAATTAGTTTAAGCCCACCTCAAATCAATAAGAAGTTAGAACATTAAATGTAAACTCTTTTTATTATACAGATTTGAATCTCTTTATTTATATTGGCTGCCTTGAATTTTCTGAATGTCAAGTTCTTTTGACATCGGAAACCTTGACTGCATTGGAGTCGTTTATCCAACTTCATCCAAATCATATGAAAACTGTAGATTGTAAAGTTTTCACAAGCTATGTTTAACATATGCTTGTAATAACTCACAATCTCTTTCACAAATTATTTTTGAAATAAGTTATGGGCAATAACTCAATGAATCGAATTTGATCGTGATCTAAATAATATGAAGTTTCGTCAACTGTAGCCTGACAGACAAGCATTGACGACAATATATGTCTATGTTAAATATGGGCATACACGATACTAAATTACTGCCTAAACATTTCTCAATTTAATCAATTTAAAACTAATTAGAAAATGAGTATATTTGTAACAAAGACATTATCTCATTTTGCTTCAGGCACGATCGATATTTCACTTTAAAGAGCACATAAAATGAGAAAACTAGATTCATTGAGCCTATAGACATTGGTTACTATATGCATTTTATGTCAAGTTCACTCCAATCTGATTAAAATTAATTGAGATATTAACGTTTAAACATCAGACAGCCAAAAACGGTTTTCAAATTTTCAATTACAACCTTTATCCGGTTGATTGGCTGGTGACGTCACAGGCACTACACATAATCTATACACATTATCTATACAATATAGCACTATCTGTACGATATATCACTGTATACACACCGCCAGTTAACACGTGTGTATTTCGCGGTCCAATTAACATTTGACTGGCGTAATCATTAACTCGTAATTTTACACGTAAGCTACATATCACTATACTATAATAGTCAAAGCATTTTCAAAAGCGGACCTTTCTCGTCTTGAGTTGTAATAGATTATATATTTGTGACTAGAATATTTCGGAGTGTATTTCAAGATGCCGTATTATCGTTGTGTTATTGAGAGTTGTGGAAATTCCAGCAAGGAAAAGGGGAATAATGTGCCGGCGTTTCATAAATTTCCCAAGGATGAAATCTTACGGAAAAGGTGGATTGCGTTTGTAAACAATTCAAATCCTGATTGGCAACCTACAGTCACAACAGTAATATGCAGTGAACATTTTGCGAACGATTGCTATGGGCTGCGACCTAACTTAATTGAAGTTTTCGAAATACGCAAACAGAGAATAAAACTTTTCCCGGGTTCCATTCCTACGATGAATGCCAGTCAAGTCGGGATATGGATATTCTTTCTATAATCCGGTAAAATATTCAAAACAAGCTTGTTGATTATTCATAAAAGGTACATTAAAATAAGCCACGTGGTCATTGAAGACAGTCTCGGCATGGTTTCAGAATTGCACGTCTTCCACGCTCTGTCCGTGTGAATTTCAGGTACCGGTAGATATTTAAATATTAACTGATGGATTCACTGACCAGTTGTTAGGTAAATTTAAATCGTCATTGGATATAATTCCCTGATTGAACATCGAATACACGGGGAGAGAAACAGTGGATGTTTTCCCCGACAGAATCTCCATTGGAGAATTAGAATGATACGTGACATATCGGTTGGCATTATGCCAATAAAGCAGTTCTAAATCGATTTTTTTTTATTACACTATTGACAGGCAATCTGAACGACAGACTCACCCTACCTATTACCATTTAATTTTCGTACGTTAGTTACGTACGTATTGTCATAGTCGTACAGAACTTTATTTTATAGCCATTTCAGTTATGGTTGTCACGTGATCATTGTCTATCATCGACGGATGAATAAAAACGTTTGCAAGTTACATGACTGTTAAGTGAAGGACTACAAATTGTGTTATTAAGAAATACCACGGCATTTTCTGATTTTAACTTCAGCATTTTCTGACACTGACAATAAACACTAATCAAACAATCAAATTGCTAAAATCATAACGCTAATTAACAAACAATACAAGAATACTTCATTAAAAACAAAACAATGATCATACGATCATACAAACAATACGATTAACATTAACTTTATTATAAAAACATCGGTGATTCGATCTGAAATCAAATAACAAAATAGTCAACGAGTACTATAGCTATTTCTTCCATATGATTAAATTGTGTACAATAGTAACTGTAAATTTTCCCGCGGTTAGATACTTCTAACCAATCAAAAAATTGTTGTTTGATCACTCACACCCTTCAATCGAGAAATCGAGCTTCTCGTGCGATTTTCTATAATTTAATAGATATTATAAATTAGTAAAATTTTAAAACTGTCATTCAGTCAATAAATTAGAACACAAAAATAAGTGTGTAAAATATTATATATTCCGGTACGTACCATTCCAGAGAATCTAGTCTCGCAACAATCGGATGATTGTCATTGTTAGATCCCGTATTCTCTACATCGCCATCCTCTACGGAACTACTAAAGTCAGATAAATACGGCTCAAAACATATATGGCGCTATATTAATCATTTCTCGCGACGTATCTGTATCCGATACACTGCCCAAGCTAAAAGAACTACTGCTACATGATAACTCCAAATATTCTGCCTACATTTCGCTCGGTGTATGATAAAATGATCAATAAATAATAATACAAATGTTGGTGATCTAAGTTTATATGATTATTATTTGAAACCATTTCGTTTCTTAAAAGCCGACAATTGATTATTTCTATCGGCTTAAAAGATGTCCGTAGCGCCGGCTATAACAATTTCACACCAATCTTGTTTCAATCAGAAGCCAATTATTGTTTGCTTACTGTCGGCTTATTCTGATAAAAAAAAAACACATGGGGAATACGGCTACAACAACTGTCTTTATAAAACAAATTATAAAGTACAAAACAAATTATTCCGTAGTCAATTGTAATTTAATTAGGGGGATTAAGGAATCAGTCAGGCGTTAACGAATACACACGCCGAGTGTATACAGGTAATTAAGGAATAAACATCCGGAATATGCATTCGGTCACTGTGACGTCACTGGCGTCTGAGGGGATTAAGAGTGTTTTCAATAATTGGCCAAGTCGTTTTTACGGGAGGCCTATATTTGCGACTTTGGGTGACGATATCTGAATTAATTTTCATCAGATCGATGTTAAACTGCCGTAAAATGCATATAGTAACCAATGTCTATAAGCTCAATGAATTTAGTTTACTCATTTTATGTGCTCTTTAAATTTACTAATCAACTTTTAAATTTTAAAATGTCATCCATTAAGTCACTCAAATTGATTACATAAATATACATATTATCAGATTCCCAATATCCAGTATAATATTCAAATATAGACTTTAAAATTATACCCAATCAAAAAAAAATGTCAAAAAATCAAACAAAAGTTTATCAAATTTAACTTCAATAATGACCATTTGAAGTTTACATTGGTTTCTAAGATAATTCCTAGACAAATATAGTAATAATAATTCTGCTACAGTACTTTTTCCAAACTAACCAGCCCATTTTTCGTGCATTTAATTACACAATAATTATAATTGCCATATTACAATTGTACATATTGTTGAATATCTGCCATGTGCCTTTAAAAAAGTGGAAATTGAACTAACGTTGTACAACACGTCATACACATAACTGACCTGTCAATAGCTACTTAAAAAGTGGTATCAAATGTTGAAGAAAGAGTAAAATCCATCAATATTTGTAGCCAAATAAATTGAAACTTAAGTTTCAGAAATCTGGTAAAGGGTACTTCTGTGTGTCACAAATTCTTTATTCCTTGATAAATTTATCAATCTGAGAAATGAATTGCCAGAAGGACAAATGTAAATATACCTGATTGCCATGGCACAGTCTAATCTTTTATATTCAATTACTTATTTCATATTTAGTTTACATGTTACATCTTCAAGCACATCAGAATCAAATCCATATACGATATAAACAATTACACAAGACTAACTCACACTGTACAGTATTAAAAAACATGACACAGATCTGTAGCATGGTTGGTTCAGTTTATTCATTTAATAAATAAATAATCAAATCCCTCGACTATCTCAGAAATGAATACAATGTAGTTTCTTGTTCCATTCTTCTCTAGCTCATATTCACAATCTTCGAAATAATCCAATTTTTTAAAACAAACTTACGCAATTTAATTAATTTCTAATCTAATCGTGTTGCTTACATAACCGTTGTTTTGTTTCCTGGTGAGTTGATTCAACTATTGTTTAGCAGGCTATAACCATGTTGTGGATAAAAATAAACACAAACAGACCTAATGAACATATATGATAGACATGACGGTGTAAATGGTTTAGAACTTGGTTCACCTTGGCACGTAATTGACGTTACCTGTGACCACATGGTGTGATACGTATCATTAAAAATCATCAGTGGGAGATTATCCTGTTACTAAGGTAATCAAAACCAGATATATAGTCGGCCATCACCTTGATTACTATTACATCACATTAATCCTTTGATGGGTTTCCTGGGCACTGCAGATAAAATCGTGCAATGAAGCCATTTCCCGTCAGTAATGCACTGTGGGAAGTGGGACATTGTGTTGGTTTCAAAAATAAACACTCTGCTCAATTACATATCAGTAAGTAGGGGTAATTTTGAAAAGACAGGCATATGCCACACAGTATGTTATGAGCCCAAATTTACTTGGAAAACAGAATCTCCATCTATTTTTCAACAGTTATTTTACATGCACGTTCACGAGTAAACAGGTTTTTCAGTACATATGCAAAAATAGACACTTTTCCGTGCCAGACCCTCTGTCCTTTACGTCGTGGTTCCCGTGGTCAGTGGTGCCATGCAGGGGATGAAAAACCAAGTCCTGTATACACATTGGCATGTACATAAAAGATCCCTTGGCAGTTGGAATTCGGTATGAGAGTAGCACATGCCAACATGGCATATGCCTGCCTTCAATAACCCAGATGGAGCATTTTCTTTTTCTGTACGGGCAAACTAGGCTGGAAAGTCCTGAGGATCGAACATGGAACCTCCAGGTCGATGAGTCAGTATATTTGAATTAGAGGGTGTAGGTGGCTTCCTTACATTAACCTACATACATTAACCGGAAAACTGGTGAGTAATTTTCGAATTCATAAGTATATCACAGGCGGTGCCGCCACTTTGGTTGCTATATAGTGTGTATTAAGCATCAAATACCAATGTCCCAGAAAGATCCTGGTATTCGCCCACACACATACTTTTTCCAAATGATAAAAATAATTTTCACCCATGAGTTGTAGACATAATTAGACAGGTTTTGAATCGTTAATATCTTTCCTAGCATTTAACATAACTACCATACTACCATAATATTCATTACAGTTTCTGTAAAAGACATTATTGTTGTCAGAAAAAAGATTTACAAGTCTTGAAATAGTTTTGTTTTGTGGGTAATTAACATAGTATTCTATTTACCCGTCTACCGCTGTGGCAGAATATTCATGCAGTCTTTCAACTAACTAATCAACCATACCTGATATCTGTTACAAAAGTGGGAAATGAAATAAGGTTTAACGTCATACTGTTCTGCTCCAAACTGGCTAACGAAGACGGGCATACGCCACACAGTGTGGTATGAGGGAAATTTTGCCCAGACAGTGACGTTAAGGCCTACTCTTATATCGAATTCCAACTGCCAAGGGATCTTTTACGTGCATGCCAATGTGTACACTGTAACACAACTGACCTTGGTTTTTCATCCCATCTGAATGACTAGACATCTGTCCTTGTCAGGCCTACAAAAGAGGGAGGAGCAGTCAACTGAAATGTATTAAATGAAGTGGGGTTTAGTAACCTTCATTTTCTGCAGCAACTGGGTTAATAAAGACAAGCATATGCCATTCAGTGATTTTTTTTTTAAAAATTTTCCTGGACATCGGCACTATGATCTATTCTGATTCAGATTTCCAACTCTGATTTAGATTTCCTTGCCACTCCTTTGCATTCTGCACCAGTGAGAAGGGCAAACCAGGCTGGATAATCTGAAGGAAGTTTTTAAACTTGGTACCTCCTGAACAACACAGGAAAACAAGTCTGAAACATCACAAGAATCTTTCACGGCAAACACACTAGCAACAGACTAGTAAACCAGCATCTTACTCACAGAATCACTGTGAATATAAGAAGTTGGCCATAAAGAAATCCAAGGAGAAGATCACATGGATAGAGGGAAGGAGATGGTGAGTCTAAACCAAACAACAAGATAACACCTTATATGTCAGATTCATGAACATTGACCCAGACAAAAGGGAACCTGGCTTGAATATTTCTGAGATTCTTTTCCACGATAGAAATTCAAACCAGGAACACTCTAATCCAACTCCTTGCTAAATGATAAAGATCATAATCAAAAAAAATCATTGCTATTCTATCTTAAGGGCCTCCACGTTGACCCAAACTGGATTCATTCATAAACTTCATGTATAACAAACCTGATAAACATTTAATTATTTGTGTTTCTAAATAGAAGCTGGCTCCAGTGTCAACATCACCATGCCAACAATAATTTCAAAAGTACACAAACTTTCCAATCACATGTGTCAATTTAGCATTTCCACTCGAGGAAACTTGACAAACAAATGTCTTAATAATGAGTACCAGCATCTTCAAATTCAACAAGATGTTATTCAAATTGATAGCCTAATCATACAAATTATGTATTTCCACTCCATAACATGTCATGCCGTCGTCATGTCAGTGACACATGACAGCTCAAAGTCATTTCACGTCTCAATGAGTGGGATGTATCTATTGAATTATTGACATAATGTAACGATGATACGATAACTTGTCATATTATCCTTCCAGATGAGTCGATATTGATGTCAGATTATCTAATGTTACAAGTGTCTTATTAATTCTATACTCTTAGATCCAATCTCCACAAACATATCTCAAGGCTGCAAACACCTTCACGTAACACTCTAAAACTGATATTGTTCACTTACAATACAACCTTTTTTACAAATGAATATTTTAACCATTAATGCATAAAATGTATAGAAAGTAGTCAGAAATCATAGTCATTAATTATAATTAGCAGGTGTGTTATAGATGTGATGTCATCTTTTGATGTTGGTGTATCATTAATTCAAATAATTTATGGGAACTCAGCAAAAGCACATTTTTTTATACTAGTTGAAATATTGGACTCATTTGACGTATTTCATTGAAAAGCATGAGCAAGATAGTGTCTGCATTTTAAGCTGTTTAATGGTTGTGAGCTTAAGACATTGTGTAATGTATTGAAAACAACACTTGTGCAGTATTAATATTACTTATTGTTTCACTCTCCACCATTAAACCACACATAAATGATGACACTTCTATTTCTAATGGATACACAAATCCCAACATTGGTGTATATAATCAGGGTCTCAACACCTACTTATTGATTTCTGCCCAATTACTAACAATTTTAACCAGTAAACATTACACATTATGACTTAAGATCGGTTTTGCCACAAGTGAACAGCATCAACTTTAACAGTGAGATGATAATTTAACACACAAATGTTTGCTTTTTCCCCCCAATACGAAGCTTTTCTACTTAAAATATTAAAGTCACTATCATCAACGACCAGACATCTTGTCCTCTGCAGATGATATAATCAGATTCAAAAAGTGACCCATCTAAAAAGTTAACAACAAAGTTACAGGTGGCTGTTCGCTTGTAAAAAGAGAACAGAATTGAACTATTTTTGGATTAATTCTCCTTTAAGATATTCAACTTCTTTGAGAAATTAATTTCTCAAATGATGATCAGTGACTTCATGAAACATTTCTGACATCACCAATAAAACGATACAGTAGAAAAATTGGTTCTACAGCCACTTGTAGAACATTACATGTGTGTTTTACCTTAAAACTAATGAATTAAGACTAACACCAAGTAACCTGATTGATGGTTTCCGCAAATCTTGAAATCCAGTTAAGTCTGTAATCCATTATATGTACTGGTAACTGAGTATAGAGTCAACAGAAAGTGTTTGTTTTAACAAACAGATTGGTTGCTATGGAATAGTTTTTTAAAAAAAATCAAAATCAATGTAAACACTTTGAACAAATTAATAAAATGTCTCAATAAATCAACGTGTCAACTGTTAGCCAGAAATCCCGAGCAGTTAATCTGACTACACCACCTACACAAGTAAAATCAACATAAATCCTGCAATATTGTAATTGTTATTAAAATTTAGCCATGAAAAGTCTGTATTATAATGAAAAAGTAAAATATTAGCTAAGTGAATTCATTAAATGACAATTAATATAAGAAGTAAATCTCTAAAGAATAAGCATACCAAGAAGGCTATATGCAGTGTGTGCTAATTGTCTACCTTTTAAATTGGTTTTACAACTGTCAGGGGATCTTTAACATACCCTACGTTTTGTACAAATGTTAATATTTTGGAATCCAATTACAACCATTGTAACATATTTATGGAAAGTATAATTTAAAGATATATATTTTTAAAAAACCAATTGTATACGCCTTTGTTGCTGAGAGTGTGATATTTGTAATGAATTGAAGGAATAATCAAATTATAGACAGAAATTGACCAATAAACCCACAATAAATCAACTATATTAATCAAATTACAGAATGTAAAACCACTATTTGGGCGAGCACACATCGCCTAACACATAATGGAGAGAGAGAGAGAGAGAGAAATGGGGTTTAAAGTCCACTCAACACAACTAGGTCATTTCGGGACTAACATATGGTTTAATTTTATTTCAATAATTCGCTTGCGCATAGGGATCTTTTAGCAGTGGGAGGAAACCGGAGTGCCCGGAGGAAACCCACGAGGTTGAGAAGGCGCCCCTATCTCCATGCCACATACGCTCACACCAGGGCTTGAAACCACAGCCGCAAGCCAGAGGTGACTGGCCAGCTAGAGGTCGAAGCGCAGCGCTCTAGACCACTAGGCCATCCCAACCCCCCAACACATAATGGCGGCTATCTCAAAAAGAAAAGCTTCCCTAAGAATATCTCCAAAGATTCACCATTTTAGGTAACAAACACAATTTCCTTTTCCAATTATTGGTTATGCATAAAGTATTTTGATTGTCAAGGAAATATACCTTTAACCTCGCCAGACAAATAATCAGCAATATTCAAAATTATGCAGCAGACACAACAGGCCGAGACAAAATGACGACCAGTCACAACATCGTAAAGTTGTGATCACATGATAATAGCTGTCTTCCATGCGAGAGATAATACCTGACTGAATAGTTTTCCGAATAACAACATGACCGCTAATTAAATCATTTCATCAAAGAAAGTGGAGGTAAAGACACTCTTGGGTTTTCAAAGATACTCTCGACACCCTGCTGTTAATGAGCTTTATAATTCCATCTCCTGTCTATATTTGATCATAATCGGTTTCCTAGGTTACTAAAATACTTTGGATCATAATACAGATGTACATGGTCATCAAAGAAATAGAATCGAAATGAATAAATCTGTTAGATATCTTTTCAATATTTTATGTTTCAATTTTAATTAAATGATATCTTTTTACTTTCAGAATGGAGAGACATAGAGAGAAGAGAGAAAAAGAAAGAGAGAGATAGAGGGATAGTTATTTTGGGACTAACATATGGTTTAA
The DNA here is from genome assembly GCA_948474765.1 of Patella depressa. NCBI lineage: Eukaryota > Metazoa > Mollusca > Gastropoda > Patellidae > Patella > Patella depressa. The sequence continues at coordinate 74,490,868 of OX419715.1, forward strand.
TTTTGCACATTGGGGTCTTGTAATAGAACCTAATCCAGTAAATATCGCAGGCTAGCGATGACATAAAGAGTTGATTATGGTCTCGATAAGTTAATTAATGTCTAATTGTTAATTTAGATAACATTTCAGACCTAAAGAAAGACCTGCAATAGGCAGATTTAGCTATATGTTTAATAAACAATATAGTAATCTTATAAACTTGCTTCAACTGACTAGTCCGGTATTAAGACATAGAATAGACAACTTTCAAAACCTGGGGAACAATGATACTACAACCGAGATGGATTTTAAATGTATTCCTTTTTCACACGTTTTGACCCTTGATTAGAATCAATGGCCGAAAGGAAATGAAATTGTCATCTTTACGCTTAACTTAACAACCAATAAGAAATACAATGATATCTGATAAAGGCTGTCTCACAGTATTCCACGATAATTTGGCGTAATTTTTCCAATTCATTGTTAATATGTAATTTACGAATACCAGACTTATTTATTCCTTTCGTTTCTGTCTTTCGGCTCTGGTCTTCTAATTATAAATGAGATGTCCACGTTTTAAAAAGACATTTTGGTCCCTGATAATTTGACTTGGATTTATCTGTCTGCCCTTAAAGCAATTCATCCCACAGCCAAAATTCAAATGCTTTAACTTTATGTATTTTTTCATTAACATTACCTTGAATTTTATTGATGGAATAATTGATAAGAACCTCTTTTTAAAATTTACTCTGTCATTCAGAAACTAAAATTAGGTACACTGCTGATTAATTTGTCTACCCTTAAATGATTCACCCCCACAAATGAGATTCACCCCACAAAAAAAATTCAAATACTTTAACTTCATGTATTTTTATGAACAGTATCTTTAATTTTACTGATAATTAATTTAATGATATTAACCTCTGTTTAGAATTTACTTAGTCATTGACAGACTAAAACTATGCGGAACTAGATTAGTGAAACCTTAGATTCAGGCCATAGAAGTGGGTCGACAGATCAGTAATTTATATGAATTCTACTTGACAATTGTTAAAATGGGATGAAATATTCAACCTTAATGACAATAAAAGCCATAAAAATTATAAAGACCCTAATAGCTTTTCCATAAAATCTCTACAGAATGTATTACTAAAATCTAGCAATTGCTTGTATCACATGCTTTGCAAATTGAAGAACTCAAAAATACTTCAAAACACAAGCTATATAACATTCTGAAAACCATATAAAACTTGGTGTTAAGCTACCCAGTGTTGATCCTTCTACCTTTTGCTTGTGACAAGGACATAATTAGGTACAATTAATAAAGAGAGAGAGGGGGTTTAATGTGCACTCGACACAGACTAGGTCATTTTGGGACTAACATATGGTTCACTTTTATTTCAATAATTTGCTTGCGTGTAACATTCCTTTTAGCAGTGGGAGGAAAAACCCGAACACTTTGAGAAAACCCCACCAGGTTGGACAGGTGACCCATCTCCTTGTCGCGTACAACCGAGGAATCAAAAGCATGCCAGTTGACTAAATGACAGACCTTATGATAGCATCCGATAACCATTTTGGTATCCATCCCCCTTACAATTAATAAAGGTGTCTTAGATGGTTGGATGAGAAATAAAAAGGTTAATATTAGGAAATTCAAGAAAACTACACAAACAAAATAAACACAACAAGGCATAATTAAAACTTGTAATGCATGAAGTGCAGAAACACACTTAAAATGGAATACCTGAAGTTCAAATTTATAATAGAGTGACCACTGACCATTCATTTCTTTGTGGAGCTTAATGTCCACTTATACCAGCGACGATATCACAGACAAATATTTCCTGGGACACCTGACAAAAATGTCAGTTGTGTCTGAGTTGATGGCCCGGCATAAGGTGCAATTGGGAAATAGTAAATTCTTGCCACAAACCAAGATGGCTTTTGATCGAGGTAAAGTGGCTAATGAGTGGCAAGTGAATTCCAAGATACTTATTAGACAATCAATTTTAAACTCACTTAATAATTTGAGTTGAAATTACCAAAGGTATAATATTGTAATTTTATTTCATGTTGGCATTTGTTTTTGTGTATCTTTTTGAACCTATGCTTGATCAACATATACCTTGTGAAATTTGGTATATTTAATCAAATCTTGTGTGTGAATTAAATGACGTGAAAATGAAACAAGTACACATGATTTTCATCCTATCTGAACAACTAAAAAGTCCTGAGGTACTTTTTCAGGAAACACCAGGATTGAACCAGGGACCTATTATGATTAGTGAGCCAGCACCTCCCTCCACCCACTGATCCACCAAAATCTTTGTAACATCGTTACAATGGAATATTCCTGTACGTGACACAAACCTGCTAAAAGATTAATATCCAGTGGGAAGATAATATAACTGTCAATTGACACATGGAAGTGTCTCGAATTTTACACTTCCCTTTAGAATCGACACAGCTACTTAAAACACAATTAAGGAATATCCAATACTTCCAAGCACAGAAATCACTAACGGTGATAACGCAATGAATGACTGTTGAGTTGCTCAGATAGACATGAACATTATCGATGGAAATATTTCACAACTGTCTGAGTTAGAAGTTACAATAATCATATCAGATGTTTTGCAGAATTATGCTATTTTCTTAAGAAACAGGTTAGCAATAATTCTCATGAGCAAAACTGTTTAAACGATTCTACAAAGACACAATGATAACAGCAGAATATTAGAAGATATAGATAGTGGAACCAATAAATGTATGTTTATGTTATTGTGATGATATAACATTGACAATATTAAACTGTGTTATTAGTTTATCATGTGTTTCACAGAACACAAATAAATTAGTTATACACAAACAACTTTTTGTTGATCTAATAATAAAATTGTATCTATAAAACTTGTAACTGATCTGGTTCACAATTAAATTAAATATATCAAATTTTCCAAATACAGAACACTCAAAACAAAGATCAACTGCAACTTGTCTATAATTCAGAGTTAAATAATTCCATATATGAAATATCTTGAGATAAGTCTATACAAAACATACTTTCAAAGCTCGTTAGTTATAAACAACTGTTCAATTAAATATTACATGTTTACCATTACAAGCATCAGTGTTGACAACATTTTTAGCAACCTTTTGATCACCTAATATCTATATAAAACATACATATTATGCTAATTGTTTCATAACACAAAATTTACTTCACAGATCATCGACAAACAGATCATCATAAACAACTGTTTAGTAGAACATCAGTTTCACAACACGAGCATCAGTGTTGAATATTTCAAAATTACAACATTTTGAAAGAGTCAATATTTATATGAAATATTCATATACATGTCCACACAAAACTTACTACAAAGATTGATTACAAACATATTAATTATAAACATCCATTGAATTGAACAACACAAGCATCAGAGTTCAATATTTCCAAATGACAACATTTTTAACGAGTTAACATCTATATGAAATATTCACAGAAAACTTACTACAAAGATCATTCACAAACATATTAATTATAAACAACCATTGAGTAGAACATTATATGAGTTTATAGCATCATGAAGTCGACAACCTGTGTGTTACGAACTAAGCCGATCATCAGGTATTGTGTAGAAGTAAGCTGCTGTGATCTGTGTATATAGAATCGTGTGGTATGTTCAATTGTACAAATCCTATAAACAAATCAATATATATCATATCCGTTCCTACTCAACAGTTAATACTATAAATAGTCTTTATGAACACCTCATACCACTTCTAATCTATTTGAGAAGTTCAAAAAGCTAACCAACACTTGTTCGTGTGCTTTTCTAAACTGCTATAAATTGTTTGATACAATGAAATGAAATGAAATGGGGTTTAATGTACTACTCTTCTGCACCTAACCTGGGCTAATGGAAGACGGGCATATACGCCATACAGTGTGCTATGAGGGAAATTTTGCCTGGGCAGCGCTATGGCCTACAATTATATCGCATTCCAACTGCCAAGCTATAAATGAATATAAAGATAAACATATTAAAGGAGTTAAAGCTCTTTCAATAGGTTAAGTAAAAAGTATTTAATTAAGCTGCTCAAATGTCTTATTTCGTTTACTGATGGGGTAAGCTCTCACAGGAAAACATATAAAATTCAAAAAGAAGAATCTGTCATCAATATCTGAATTCCTTCTATACCAAATTTGTTTCCATGGAAACACAATTATTATTAAATCCAGGAAATTTCTCATTTGCAAAATACTTAACTACTATATAAAGATATCTTCAATGGTTTAAGAGATATGCTCTGGAGGGAAAAACCAACAGAGCACATTTCAATTTTATTTTGGACAATAATTAAAGATACCTTCCCATGTACAAACTGGGTGATTTGATGATTGATGATATATTTGGAGTAAAAACATATTCATTCTAATTAATCTATCAAGAATTTGCTTCAAATCCCACGAAGAAATACCCCAAGCTATAAAAAATATGTTAAAAGATTTGTCCCTTGCCCACTTCTTTTTCCGAGGTTTATATCTCAGAAACTGTTGTATGTTTATTAAGTCTCTCATTTTGTCCATGTCCGCTTACCATCAAATTCCTCAACATATACATCAAGCACTCCCTACTGCAAGGAGGTCAGACGATCTAGGCATGCAAACTTTGACGTCACAAAAGTAGAGTCCTTAATCATCGGGCTGTCAATTAGGGACACCATACTTTTATTGGAAATAACTACCCAATGAATACTATAGTGGGAAGGTATCTTTAAAGACATCTAGTAATATTAAATTCTGGCTATTTTCACCTCATTGAGACAATTGTAACAAGTGTTATACCCCAGAGAAGGTTTGCTTTCAGCATATTATACAATATATCCATCTCAACAACTGCATTCTAATTATTGTGTTTTTAAGTAGCTCAACATTATTATAACATGAATAAAATTATTAAAATCAATATTGCATGAATAATTCAAAATTTATTGTCAATAAAAATTATAATAATGTGGTTATGTGCTATCTATTCTCTATAACTAATGTAATTTATATATTCTGTATAGACTAATATCTGAATTTAAATAGGGCATAAAATAATGGTTAATACATTTGCTGATGTGCCTTTTAAGTCCAATCTTAATTACATTGTCCTATAACAGGAAAATTAAATTTCATTAAATGAAATGGGGTTCAACATCTTACTTTCAAATGACCATGCCAATTTTAGTTTTCCAACGAAAGTTCATTTTGTTTTATATTCCTTTTTTTCCACGGAAAAATACCTGAATTTAAACGATGCAAATAACGGTTCACTAAGTAACTGGCGTGTGTTTTTAGTTTAATTACAGTGTTACAAGTTTTTTAAAGATAGAATTTTAACTGAGATTGCAATTTTGACCCTTTACTAACTGAAGAAAATTTAATTTTCTAATGCGCTGAACATTATATGCACATCAAACAGACGACAAAAAACTCTTAAATCTTCATGTAAGTTATAGATAAGTCACCTTTTACTTTTATGAATATATGGTGAAAAAAAAATAAACAAAACAAAATAAATGCAATCTCTTAAAATGCTGTCGATTTTTCATCTCATATTGTCAAATCCATCTTTTTAAGTTTCTATTTTGATTCAGGAAGGTCTGAGTTTAATGTGCTACTTATAAACATCCACCAGCACTAAAGACAATTAATTTTCTATTTTATACACCTCCAGATTGAATATAAATATTTTAGTTACTTTAATTAGACAATTGTGAAAGATAAGGCAGTGCACTGCTGAGAGAGAGAGAGAGAGAGAGAGAGAGAGAGTTTAACCTTTACTCAACACAAACTAGGTCATTTCGGGACTAAGATATTGTTCAATTTTATTTCAATAATTCTCTTGTGTGTAGGGGACTTTAGCTGTGGTAGGCATCCAGAGAAAACCCAGAAGGAAGGACAGGTGACCCTACTCCTTGTCACCTACAACTGGGGAATGAAACCACACCAGACTCAATGACAGACCTTATGATAGAGCGTTGACATGCTACCCCCCCACCCTCAATTCATAAAACAAGCACTAAATGCAAAGCAAAGAGATCGTGTGTACTTCATTATTTCAAATTGATTCTTGTAGGTAGAAGGAAGGGCGTGAAACCTCCGAAGAGATTCAGCAATAAATGCATATTTGAAAAGCTGTGGCGTTAAATAATTCAAACGAAGATACATTAGTCAAGGTCAAAAGGTTAAATTCATTGATTTTCATATAATGATTATCTAATATATGTCATTACTACCTCTCGAACCACTTAACGTGACAAAAACAATCAATGGATAACCATTTTACCGCGTTAAACAATTAACATTCTCTCGATACAATGTGTTAACTTTAACGACAACCAATTTTCACTTTATTCCACGGCCAATACTATTAATTGGCGATCCATCTTCAAAACAGTTTCATCATACATCATAATCAATCTTAATTAAAGAGACATTCCTTACTGAATATTATATTTTGTTGAAATAAAATGAATCTGGATTTAACGCTATATTTAGCGGGCCACCAGAACTTTTGTTATATATAGTCCTTCGCTCGAATTAACAATTATTTTCTATTTGTTTTAAAAATCTGCCCATGAGACAAAGTTTTTGGTTTATAAAAAGCTGTATCACTAATTGTCAAGTACTGTTCATGTAGGATTACCATATTCTTTGGCAGATTAGCCGCATGTTCACATAAGGCGCACACTAAGTTTGTCAGAGCTGTTTCAGAAAAAATAAAAATCACTTGGTTTAGCAGCAATGTCCAATGGGTCCCAGTTAGTCTAGATTATTTTGTCTAAATAGCTTTTGTTGTCAGTGTGAATTTATTTAAACTTCAGGAAATATTCCACGCTACACTTAATGTTAATATCTTACACATATAATAATCTATACTCTTATATTTAAAGAATTAAAACCAGGATCATACCTGGGACCTTCTAGTTACTCCCAGTACCATACTGAGCCACCTTTTCTTTAAGTAAAGTATTCAAATTTCAATATGAGATGTGAACCATGTAAATACATTCTGACATTAAACCTACGGGATGAAAACCGATCAAGCTTATAATATCACTTTGATCTCAGATGAAAATCAAAACTCACAACACTTGTGACACTAGGAGAATCCAAAGCTTTATAGATCATTAATGATTGACTTGAGAGTCTACCATTAGACAATGGATCCTAGACTACTGTATTGTTTTTAACAGAAAAAGTCTTTTGATAAAAAACAAATTGAGCTTGAGGCACATATTGGGAATGATGTATAACGGAAGTAAAGAAAGCAAGAGCGTATGAGTGTATTAGTACAAAGCTATTTGTGTGCTATAGCACCAGTTTTGAATTTCTCTAGTTTTACATGCTAAAAGTAAGTGCAAAAGCCACCAGTGCATTTCCAGTGTTATATAAGTTCTGTAATGGAAGTAATTAACCTTGTCTCAATAAGGATATAGTCAAGAAGTCATCATAAAGTGTACAAGCTCTGGAATGGCGGATGAACTAATGCATATGCATATTAGAAACGCGATAAAACGATGTAATTGTTCTTTTTTATTCATTTGTCTTTCCATTCAGTCGATCATGCACCTGAACATTATATCTCCATTTGTTTCTTTGAATACATAAAAAATTCTATTACTTTCCAATAATATTTAATACTATTTTCATAATTAATACAGACAAGATGACATTTTGGCTTTGCATCAATTCATAATTCATTCATTCATTCATTCATTCATTCATAAGGGATGTGTCCAGACCAAGAGCTACATTGTCATTACTAGTAGTTTCTTTAATCTCCAACAAAATTTTATACTTGAACATTTTCAAACAACTATGAAGAAACCAGAAATCTCTTCAGCAACTCATTTACAATTTTTTCATGAATTTGCTACAAGAATATTCACATGGCTATCAAGCAGATGATTTTGTCATCGCCACAATCCCACTGAGGCAATCTATATTAATTACTAATCTGTTAAAAATACGCAAGTGTTCAAGATGAAATTAAATCATGCGTAATTGTTACCAAAACACAAAGAAAATGACAAGAGATAAATTTAAACCAGAACAAGCTACAAAATTATCAAGGCATTCAAGCAAACAAAATTCATCTTTTTACAAGTTTATTATTTTTCAAAGCTATATTTTTTCACTGAAAGAGACAAGAAACAAACACAAGATCACTTTGATTTAAGGAGTAATAAAGTATGTATTTTATGCTAAGTGCTTTTGGTTTGTTTCTGATATCAATTTTTCAGTTCAACGATGGAATTACATTTTTTGAGGACAGTGACATGAAACACAGCACTTGATATCGAAGAATAATAAAATATGAGGACGAGTTTGTAAATTACCAAAATGTAGAAATTAATTGGGGTATAAATTCAGCAATGGCCAGGATTATGAAAATGGGCATATGCCATACAGTGAGGGAAATATTGCCACACATCAAACTCAACTGTCAAGGATTTAGCCAGTGCCAATGAGTACACTGTTAACCTTTTTTTTTTGTCCTATCTGATCAACTAGACATTTTTCCTAGTTAGGTCCTCCTTACTACACCTATTTTAGAGGGGAGACCAAGCTGAAAAATGCAAAGGAACAATGAAAATGGTAAACTTCCACAAGTAGAATTAGTTGAAATTAATATCTTGTCTTATATTTCCTACAGGAACCCATTGGAGAATAACAGGCAGAAAAAATATCAATATCATTCCGTGACATGAAAGCATATGTCCTATTGACCATAAATTACGATCTCTGTGCACCTTACAACATGGTTAATCAAACACTGGCTGCGAGAGAATCACGTCATTAGCAGACGCATCGACTTCACAACAACCTTAATAAGCCTTATTACAAATATTCACTTAATCTTTCTGAAACTTCACATAGCACACGTCAAAACCATTTATTCTAATAAAAGAACGATTTTATCAAAATATATCTTACTTTATTTGAAATGCAATACTCACAACTGTGAGATAATAAATTGAAGATCTTGATGAATGATATTCTTTCTATACAAGATAATAAACAACACTTTAAAGCAGAAATTTCATATTTTTAAGTTATATTTAAATAAAGCCTTAAAATAGATGGTATCTATAAACATTCCTACCTTGTTAAAGAATAATCCTATTAATCCAATATTTATATTGCCAGTAGAGAAATTGGCAAATATATCATTTTCAACATACAAAAACAAGGGAGGTAATTGTGTTATTATTTCATGTGTCAATGATTTATTAGTGTGGGGAATAATGCCTATGATCGTATAATAGTGAGTTGACAACCTATTGAGCAAAAGACATAGAAATAAATATGTTCTGACTTTCTAAGAAAATATCAAATTCTCACTTTAAATTGGCATGTCAGAAATGAAATGGAATTGAGTTTAACATCTTACTTTTCATTATACAGTTTACGAGGGAATATGTCAAAAAGTAACCTGCATTTCTACGGCCAAGTAGTATCAGGTATTTTGAACAATGTTAAATGTTAAAAACACTTTCTACGCAATAAAATTATTACCCTTTTTTAGCCCTGGGATATCTCTAGATTTTAAATCAAGTGGCAGAAGTATATATATCTAATTATTTGCAATAGAAATGCTCTGGTATATTTGTAACAGTCTTATGCAATATAGTCACTGAAATTGAAAATAACGAAGAATAATTCCAATTTAATGACCTGAAAAATGACATCAGGACAAATTTGTAGAGAAAATTAAATCAGAGGGGAAAACCATTGAGCGGCACACTAGAAAAACATGGCATAAAAAAAATAACTCCAAAATCAATTTTCCTGCACTTGAATGTTTCTTGTTATTAAAGTCATCCCAACTTGAATCATTCAGGTAGTAAATTTAAATTTATAATACCAGAAGACTTTTGATGTTTTAATTATCGCTAAGTGGAATAAATTGATTGGACAGAAATTTTACAAGGCCTTTAATCACATGAGTGCATCTGAATCAGCGCTTAATCCTCATGTCATATATACTTTGTCAACCAGTCCTCTATGAATACCAGTGATTATTTTATTTTGCACAACTTCAATGTTCACATATGGTCTTTAATCACACATGGAGGCATGACATCTGACCTTTACTCAGATATCATCAATTGCTATGTCAACCAGGTAAAAAATTCTATGTTACATAATTTCAAAGTTCAAATGATTGAGAACAGAGAACTGACAGTCAAGACAGACCAACAAGAAGAAACAGATTTAAATACAGACATATCAAAACTGAATATTGAAGAAGACTAGGGAAAGGAAAATGTCTTGAATCCTGATGACATCAAATAGACGACAGCAACATAAATAGCAGGCAGACTTGAAAATACAGTACCTGTCACAGACATGTCAGGCATGAATGATGTCATCAGTTATTTTTCCTATTTTGTTTTGTTTGTCGTCCAGAGTGGGGGGTTGGATGGCTGTATCATAAGATCTGTCATTGAGTCAACGGGCGTGGTTTCACTTCCCTGGCTGTAAGTGACAAAGAGTTGGGTTGCCTGTCCGACCTTGATATTCTCCTGGTCCTTCGTTTTCCTCCCACTGCTACAGCGAATTATTGAAATAAAATTGAACCATATGTTATTCCCAAAATGACATAGTTTGTGTCAAGTAACAGCTCCTGACAATGTTATTTCCAGATTGGACAATAGGAGACTTTTCATGATACACAGCTCAGTGTCAATATGCCCATCTTAATATGCCCAGTTGGAGCGAAAATTTATTTATCATTGATTTCTGACAATATCATTTTATAAACATGCTTTTACCTATTCATCTTTCTCTGTGACAAGAGGTAAATTGACCTTGCTCTGGGGAGCACAAATTTGCGGATGCAATTAGAGACACTTTCCAATAAATCCATCAAAAAGTCACAAGAGACCTGCACAGATCAAAGTGCTTCCGGAACACTCAATAGACATTACTGATAGATACATTTATTTATATATCAAATGACACAAGATTCAATACTCTTACAAGGAAATAACAGTTAATTATTGTTTCAGTTCAGCTCAATTTGCTTCATTTGTGTAAAAGATACAAATGTGGATTTGGCACAATTCGATCTAATGTATTTCACTTGTTTTGAAATGAAATGAAATGGGTTTTAACATCCTGCTGTTCTACTCCTAATCTGGGCTAATGAAGACAGGCATCCACCATATAGTGTGCCATGAGGATCGAACACCTGACCTCCAGGCTAGCGAGCCAGCATCTTACCTAGTTAGCCCCATGGTCCCCCATTTGTTTAGAAGATTCAGATCTAATGCATTGCATGTGTGTAGAAAGTGTTTCATTTTGTTGATAATATAATCAGATTCAACATATTTCATTTGTATAGGAAAGTCAGATCTTATACATTTCATTTTTACGGGTAAGTAGATCTAACACGTTTCATTTGTTTAGGTGAGTCAGATCTAACACAATTCATCTGTTTCGGTAAGTCAGATCTAACACAATTCATTTGTTTAGTTAAGTCATATATAACACAATTCATTTGTATAGAAAAATCGAATCTAATGCATCTGTTTCGGTAAGTCAGATCTAACACAATTCATTTGTTTAATTATAAGTCATATATAACACAATTCATTTGTTTCGAAAAATCGAATCTAATGCATTTCATTTGTCGCGAAATGACATGGTTTGTTTAGAAATGTCAGATCTAATGCAATTTATTTGTTTAGGTAAGTCAGATCTAACACAATTCTATTATTCAGAAAAATCAGATCTAATGCATTTCATTTGTTTAGAAAAGTCAGATCTAATGAATTTCGTTTGTTTAGAAAAGTCAGATCTAATGAGAAAATTCAGATCTAATGCATTTCATTTGTTTAAAAAAGTCTTCATAACAGACTCCAGCAAAGATATACCTGTTAGTGGTTTCAGCTAGCATTGGAATCAATAACTCACCAAACAATGTCAGGAATATTTTCATATATTATTGATATTAGAAATAGAGCTGTAATTAAAAGCGGACATGTCCTGGTGGTCAGTAGTTTTATATTGATCACATCCAGCCAATATATCATTGTGTTTGCATAACTCGTTCATGACTTTTTCTTCAAAAAGTAAGAACCAATGTTCCTCAAATATCAGGGATCTATAGAAGAGAGAGATAAATAGTGTTTAATGTCCATTCAACAAGAACTAGGTCATTTTGCGACTAACATACGATTCCATTATATTTCAACAATTCGATAGACATACGGGTCTTAAGTAGTGGGAGGAATTGATAAACCCGGGAATCGAAACCATACGAACTGAATCAATGACTGACCTTACTATCTAAAGCGCATACGTTAGATCATTCAGCCTGCAAATGGGTCAATCCCCTAAAAAAAAATAAGCCCTCTTCGAAAATGCAATCGACACCATACAGATAGACACCTACCATTTTTTATTCCTTGATTTAGGTAAATATAAGTACTGAATGAAATATTCGGATGTCGTCAGGGTTTATTTTGACTTTGTTCGTGTATCAACAGTGAAATCAGTTATATAGATCTATACATTGGATTTATCTATAGACATTGAGAATTGGGGTTTAACATCCACTCAACACAATAAGGTCATTTCGGGACTAACATATGGTTCAATTTTATTTCAATAATTCACTTATGCATAGGGGTCTTTACCAGAGGGACAAAACCAGAGGACAAGGAGAAAAGCCACTAGGTTGTTGGACATGCGACCCTACTTGAAACCATTTGCTACTTGACTCAATGACAGACCTAATGATTTCAAGTGCACTAGGTCCCCACCCCCTTTATTAATAAACAGACGAATTAATAGAAGCCTTTGGCTGGTGTTTAAATCTAGAGTTATTATTGACAATGAAGGTACATGACATGAATCTTGTCTGATAAAATATTGTTTAAATTATATATTGATCTCTCTAAGGGCGTAGCAATATCTTGAGAATGTTCTTGTAAAAGGAAGCAAGGAGAGAACTCAGAAAAAGTGACAGTTCGATAGGACTTGCACAGAAGTAATTACATTCACTATAGATTTACATGTAGTTGAATCATTTTCTTCTTGCATGATAATTTAAAATATAGAAGGGAAAAAGATCCGCAAACCCATATGTTTCAATGCCGAAGCAGCAATAAGTGGAATTGATCAAAAATATTGGACAGTAAAAGTGATTGCAGATATATAGATTTTCAAATGTAAAAAACATTTTTTATTCAGACCATAATTTCCGAAAAACAATTCCTGATATTATATTTGTGAGATATATGATGACAGCACGCAAATTCAAATATTGAAAAATTGGTAAAGTGACATTTTCATCCCTTTAGCTGACTGAGAGAGAGAGAGAGAGAGGTGCTGCATCAGAGAGAGAGAGAGAGAGAGAGAGAGAGAGAGAGAGAGGATCAACCTTACAAATAAGGCACTGGTCACATGCACTGTCAGGAAAAAATTCAGACTTTTCCAGGTACAATCTTTGAAGATTCTATTAGTTCTTCACGATATTTATAATACATGTCAAGCACAAAGTTCAAAATCTTAGGTAGTAGATCATTTGTGTGTGACAATTTATCATCTAGTAAAAATATTTAAGGCAGTTGACCATTTAGAATTTTTATATGTCCTGTTAAACAAAACCTGACAGAAAATGTAAATTGAAACATTCATTTTCAGGCCTTAACTTCAAAAATTTTTTCCATAAAATGGGGGGAAATAAGAAAAAGCAGGAATGGCTATAAATATATGGACTACTTTTGATCATATATCTCGAAATTAGGGAAAACAATTACTTGTCTTAATCCATATATTATGAGTTTCAGTTTGCCCAATCCATACTGTTTCAATTTGACCAATGGCCAAGCCTTAAGTGTTAAAAGTCTAGTGCCAAACTCACTGTAATTTCTGACCTAGACGTTTGGTGATAGATTTCATTACTTTAACACACATATACAGATTAAATATAATTTGGAGAAGAGACGGTCATTACTGCTTGACCACTGGTCAGAAATCAGACAGCTAAAATGATCCGATCTATCATACTGCCACTGACTTGTTAATCTAGTCTAATCTAAAGGGCAGAGTCATCAAGACAAATTGAACGTCATCTAAAGTAATCTTAACGACCAACAGGAAGATATGACGTCTGGCAGAAAATAAAACCTGAAACAAACACAGATTGTACGTGTTTGATTGTCAAATTTGAAATCTAATCTTTTATTCTTTACTGTCTAGATACAAGTGGCCTATGGGTCTCAGCCATTATGACAATAGCTTACTAACAAGGAGGTCCCAGGTTATTTCTAGAGTTTTCTTGTCAGTGTCTAATCCTTTGGAAGGAATGAAACACTGAAGTCTGGAGCATACCAAAGCCAGCATGTTCAACATCCCCTGAGTGGATTGTAATGTCACAGACTGAGCAAAATTTCCCTCATAGCAAACTGCATGGCATATGCATTTTTTGTTAATCCAGTTGGTGCCGAAATGTAAGACGTTAAACCCATTTCATTTGATTTTCCTATGTTGCAGAATCTTGAGGAACTTTCTCTGCTACGCAAAGACAGGTATCTAACCAAGGACTTTCTGGTCAGTGAGCTACAATCTTAGTTACTGAGCCACTGTGACCACAGAATAAAAGTTGAAAGCGTGTGCATAATCCTTTAAATGTTTAAATGATGATATAATTAGCCACACAGACAAAATGAATGGTTTGTGTTGTACAAATATAACATATCCTGTCCAAGACCCAGGTGTTCAATCATCATCATTTCAAATATACTGGTTTACAAAACAAAAACACAGAGGAACTGTCTCTTACATTCAGAATAAAACGTACAAATTTCTCTCGTTCTTGAGCAGCAAAAACCCTGTTGAATCCAGTAATCAGACTACAGAATGAACTGAAAATAATTTAAATGTTATTGTGTTCATTCCTAGGAGATTTGTAGTAATAATGTAACCAAGAGAAAAAAAGGCCATCTTGATACAAATTGAATGTTTCTGAAAGTCTTTAGGGAGAACAACTAAATAACGAAATTAAAGTAAATCTCTTTCAAGAGACACAAAATCTTTTGACAACAAGAGAAGTAAAGTAACTTGATCCAGTGAAAACCGTGGTACTTTCCGATACACTTGTTGAATCCCATGTGTTGAGACGTTTTTAATGTAGACAATAATTGTGTACATCAACCTCGGAAGTAACCATTTGACAGTTTTAACTTTGCGTCTGACATGCTATAAAAATATCAATAAGACACAAAACAGACAAAAATCTGTGTCCAACAGAATGACAGACACCAGCAAAAATCCTCCAAGACTTAAAGCCCTAATTTGTCAACAAAACATAGACTTAACTGTATGATATTAGTTTAATCTTTTAGAAACATACTAATGTCTTAATTTTCATCACCAGAGTACCAGTTCTGCCATGTGGTTGATCTTATTTTGATTCCCAACTGTCAGGGATTATGAGGATGTTGTTAATGGTATACAAGGGACATCTATCCTGCATCACTGACAGAGGGAAGACCCAGCATTAAAATCCAAATGATCTTTCTGAGTCAGCACTGTAATTGAACCTGGGACCCACATCTTATTGAACCGCATCACATGTACTGTCTTCTGTGTATATACATGTGTTAAAGTGATAATAATATAGTTTGTTTTTTTTAGAAAGTCAAAACATACTTGTTTCTATATCTATACTAATTAGGTTGTAAAATCACGACTATTTCAATCATTGGAATCATTCTAGCACTTAAAAAAACATTCACATAAAAATTTCTACTCATCGACAGTAATTGGAAATTGTGTCATTTCTTTTCACTGGAAAACTCAGTCTACACAATGGAGGAGGGAGTTGTCTTGCTTGTCCAGGTCCATGGTTAAACACGTCTGGTTCACACGTGCGTCTGTGTTCTACTGAGCATGGAAGGGGTGACAGTGACCCACTAAATATTTGTGTGACTAAAAATTAAAATAATCAGGTAGACCTATTACCTTTAGCAAAACAATACAATAGAAGCCAATCACTAAATCAGTCTGAAAATCCAAATTTGGGAATAATAACTAGGTATTTTATTTATTAACAAAGAAATGTAGAAATTATTATTAATTACTTTCAGTCTGTCTTTTAGGATTTATTGTTGTTATATATATGTCATTACCAAAGAGCTGAACACTGTATGATTTTTACCTGCGGGAGACCTGGCCCCAAGTTCACAAAACATTCTCAGACTTAAGTTGAGAATTTACTCAACTTTCAATCACTGGATATAAGAATTTTTTTTGATCCAGAAACACGAAACTTTGTGCATAGTTTCTTATTGATGTATTTGATAAAGTAAAAGAACAAAAGTTTTACAAAAGACTTTATTTTAGTTAAAATAAGGTAAACTATTTTGAGCAAATTCTTAACTTTAGTCTGAGAATGCTTTGTGAACTCGGGACCTGATCTTATCTCTGTCTGTGGTAATATGATGATAAAACCTGCATTATAAATATGTCATTACCAAAGATCTTAACATTGCATGATTTGTACCTGCAAGAGACCTGATCTTATCTATGTGTCATTTTAATATGTTGATAAAACCTGCATTATAAATTATTCACTGATAATTAACAAAACTAATCTTTCTTTATCAATTACTGTAACACATGTACAACATATGTATATTCAAGATTACAGTCCAATGTGCCATTTGCATTTTCACTAAAAAAAAATAAAAAGGACAGCATATATTGATTAAACTTCAATTCGAGATATCTTTTTAAATACTAAGTGGAATTGAACCATTTTTGACTAATGTTCCTATTACAGATTCATTCTTCATGATAACGTAGTTTGTAAGAGATTCCAATTCCTGAAAATGGTGCATCTGGACTTTAAAGGACCTTGTTTATATTAGTGAAAACTTTGCCATTCCAGAACAAAATGTGCCACTTATCTGAGAAAAAGTGAAATGCATCATTATTTATACACCTGTATGTTATATGTTAAACATGTATGTTACATTGTGACTAGTCCTTTCAGACACACTTTGTGTCCCATGATTTGCGTTATTATCATATCTCTCTGGTTTTCCTGCATAATTTTCTCTATATCAGTGTGTTATTATTGACTGTTGACGTTTCAAAATATATAATTAAAATCTTTTTTGTTCACTGGATTTTGTACTTAATTATGCCAATTTTACTTTAACATACTGAAATTCTTCTTGAAATAGATAATAGATGAATTTTATATGTGTTGACTTCCTGAAATGAATTACATTCTGCTGATCTGCCAGTATTCTGGACCTTGTCGGTTTCCAATAAACTCTAATTATTTCCAATTCATTGTATCTTTAATTATTGGTTAATACTTTCGAGTCAAATCCCACATAAAGTGAATGACGTGTATAGATAAAAAAAAACCAGTGATATTTTGGTAAAATCCTTAATCAAATCCTACCTGTTAATGACATGTGGTTGATAGACCAAATAAGGTAATGTTCTCCAACTTGACTTGGGAGAATGGGGATGTATGTTCCATATTTGGGAAGGAAATGAATACCAAGGTAGGTCTATAATATACAAAAACAAGGGGTTATATAAGAGGGTGTTGAGTGGAATTATCAGCTAGAGCTCACCCAGATATTCAGCTAAGCTTTGTTGATAAGGGGCCTTCAAGGGCAACTAATTTAACAATAAAGTTGTAGAAACAACTATAATCTGTAGGTTTATTTATGGTCACAAAGGAAAAAAGGAAGTCTGATATTTCTACATTTAACCATACCCTTTAAGATGCAATATGTAACACTTTGATAAAGAGCTGACAGTTCTCGCTTTTAAAAACAATATATTTGGAATTGTTTACACAATTTCTACTCAACTAAATCCTAAAATCTTTGAAATGATATATTCAAAAAAATAATATTTGATTAATATTATCATAATTGTTTGGCATCTAGGATATTAATTTTGATAAAAAAAGGAGAAAACTATGAATATTCTAAGTTTAATTTCCTGTTGTTGCTTCGTATCTCCTACACACAACTCTTTTTTGGGGTATTTGATAATATTGTTTTGAAGCCATTGTATCATAAAATTACATAAAGCGGAATTATTTTTTTCTAAATGCAATACAATATCTATCAGATATGAAGTTTAACTTCTTATTTTCTGCATCAGCTCAGCTAATGAAAATGGTCCTACGCTGGAAGTATGTTATAATGGAAATTTTTCAATGACTGCTTAAAAAAACAAAAAAGATTAAACAGAGTCCAAAGACACTGCCATCCTGGCAATATTCTCCTAAATTGACCATACACCTTTTTCAAAATTCTGACCCTAGCATTGTACATATAATCAAAGAAATAATGAAAATAACCATGTTTGTTTCAAACCAACCAAAGCATTCTGTTGAAGAGATGTTAAACGTCATTTATCAATAAATGTTGTTTATGTTCTAGAAAAATAATGCCATCCTGGTTTTTCTGCTTTATAAATCATTATTTGAAGAAAATACAATGACAAATATCTTAAAGAAAAACCTATTTTCATTTGAGCATTCTGACCTGTAACAATTAGAAGGAGAAAACCAAGATGGACACCATCTTAATTGAATCAATTTATGACATAAATCAATGATAGGGGAATAAAACTAATAATTTAGTTCAACATTTACATGACTTGCTGTTTGTCTGATCGGAATATATGATGACTTCTGTTTTCTATGAGACTATCTCCAGTGATTTCAAGATGATTTGTTTGGGATTGTTGTCATGAAAAAGACCCAAGACAGAAATAAAACCTGGTAAATCTGACGTCTGCTACAATAATCTATATAAATGTCTTTTCCCCATCATCTTGTTTACGATTCCAATTTCAACTTGTGATGAATATCATCTCACAACCTATCATGAAGAGTTTCGTCTTTCGGGGTAAAACAATGTAGTTCAGCATAAAAGCATTTCTCAAATTTTGTGTGAAATGAAATGGGAGTTTAATGGCTCACTTTTCTGCAACAACCTGGTAATGAAAAGAAGGGCATATGTCATAGGACAATTTGTCTAAATAGTAGTGCTACAGTCTACGCTTGTCAAGGACAGCATATGCATGTCAAGGACAGCATATGCATGTCATGGGTTCTTGTACATGTATGTCAATATATACACGGGAACTCTGTTTTCCATCCCATCTGAACTACTTGATGCTGTCTCTTGCCAGAATTTCTGCCCTGTGTACCACTTCTAAGAGGAAATAACCCCAGAAATTCCTGAGGAACTTTGTCAACCAATACCAGGAATGAACCCACAAGGATCTGTTGGTTAGCGAGCCAACGTTTAACGTGACTTTATAATAAGACGGGGTGCATTGTAAAAGTATGATATCGGTGTATTTTCTGTTTCTCGAACATCTGATAACATAATTTAACATTTATACACCACAGTATGATTCTATGTGTATAGATGGGTGTACAGTCCCTTCAGTACAAACCAGGACATTTGGGGAATACCAGTTGTGAAATAATACTCTGTCCATTGGACTATAGTTTTGAAATAATACTTTGGGTCTTTGGTTCTATTGAACCTCCAAAAATATCATTATAAAACCCTGAAACACCACACTTCACATTAATACCAGATATCTGCATTAAATTAATAAACTCCTATCTTCTCCTCTTTAAAATATAGCTGATGGAATCTTTAACGAAACCACAGATCACTGTCTTCTTCAGACGTAATCCAGACGCTTTCATTATCTATGAAAAATGCCCCCTAGAAAAATTTGCCTGAGTCTTTTATGCGACTCACATACAATTCCTTCCAAGATTGCAAAATTTAATCAAAATTTTACAGAGCTTCTAGTGATCGTTCTCAAGTTACCTTTGTTGTGTAATGGCCGATATATATTCAAAGCTTACATCATAGAGACATTAAATTCGACAGGAATCGTTTGTCAACTTTCAAAGATCATTTGAATTTTCTGAACTATAAATAACTCACAGGGTGGAATACATGTCCCAATGAATAAAACGTGATTCAAGCAGTTTTCGTTATTAGGATAAAAGGAGCATTAGATTTCTTTATAACCCTTTTCCTCATCATCAAAATTGTTTTTTCAAATATCTTGCCTGAATGAGGTTCTAAAGTTTGCTGTGGTTTTCAGGAGATCATGATAAAGAAATTTATATTTAATTTCTCTTTAACCCTTTAGCAAATAGTTCTATAAATTTTGACACCCAATCCCTGTTTCTCTGAAATTTTTGTCTCCATAAAAGTGACCTTTCTGGCATGGAGTTGTTACTCATTTTTAAAGCCGCTGGCAATACTGCTCAGATAAGGCAGCTGTAAACTGCTTAGGTCAAAGTACTAGAATATGACTGAGTTGAGGTTAAATAAAAGTGACCTTTTTGGCATGGAGTTTTGTTACTCATTTTTGAAGCCACTCACAATTACTGCTCAGATAGGACAGCTGCAAATTGCTTGAGTCACAGAACTAGAATATGACTGAGTTGAGGGTAAATGTGAGCAGCTACCACAAAACCTGGTTTATGCTTTCGTGCCCGTAGTAAAAAAAGAAGTTTTGTGACAAGCACCTGGTTTCATCACCAAAAGCGAAAGAGAGAGAGAAATGGGGTTTAACGTCCACTCGACACAAACTAAGTCATTAAAGCGAGAGAGAGAGAAATGTGCTTTAACGTCCACTCAACACAAACTAAGTCATTTCGGGACTAACATATGTTTTAATTTTATTTCAATAATTTACTTGCGCGTAAGGGTCTTTAGCAGTGGGAGAAAACCGGAGTGCCCGGAGGAAACCCACGAGATTGAGAACGCGCCCCTATCTCCATGCTACATTTGCTCACACCAGGGATCGAAACCACAGCCACAAGCCAAAGGTGACCGGGCCCCAAAAGCACTCTCTACGTAAATTTAAGTTACAATTTCATGGGTTGTTATACAATCGGATCACACAGAACTTATTGTCAGCCAGTCCAAATTTATTTACATTTGTCTTTTATTTCACATGTCAGATTTAAAATCTAGAATCTGTCTTTAAATTTACTTGTGCAACTAAATTGAAAATCTTTGGATTTCAATGAATCAAACATAAATAGCATATTTCAACAAGGAAGTTAAACGCTTCTCTTTTCATTTCAACATTTATTTATTACGCAAATAATTTACGTAACTCAAGAAACTACATTGTGCTGAAAGAAGGCTATGGACGTTAAGACAGGTTTTAAAATTTCATCAAGAAGTACATCATTTTATTACAGTGATAAGACCAACCACAAATGATTTTGTCAATGATGGTGTACTATTTTAGACATGCTTATATCTTCCAGTAGATTCAGCCATTTACTAAGCTAATAAAAAAGGAAACCATGTTGAATTTCATCCGTCTTTACGAGAATTCAAGTAATAAAACACATCCTATACTCCTCCAAAAATGACAGAATTCAAAATCATAAGACTGTCTACGGAACTTGTTTCAACAAAAACAAACCTATAACATGGACATCCAGTCATTACTAGGTCTTGAATTTAATTTACGAAATTACAAAATAACGAAATGACTGACGGTGTAGGACACATCTATCGAATTCAGTTATGTTCATCAACAGCTTCCACTCAGACCAATAAAGAATTTAAAATTAAACTAACTGCTATCTGGAAGTATAGAAATAAAATTCATTGTCAGGCTCTATCTAGGAGTATAAAATAAAAAATAATCTCTACCAAGCAGTATAAAATATAACTAACTTCTATCAAGCAGTATAAAATAAAACTAATCTCTATTTGGGAGTATAAAATAAAACTGACTTCTATCTGGGAGTATAAGGAAACCTCTATTTGGGAGTATAAAAATAAAACTAACTGCTATGTTGGAGCATAAAAATAAATAACTTCTTTCAAGGAGATGTCGGAGCAGAACAGTAGGATGTTAAACCCTATCAATAACACTAAAATCTATGTGAGAGTATAACAAATCTAACTTCTATTTGGGAGTTTAAAGATAAAGCTAACTTATAAGGTGTATTAAAACTATAACTAACTTCTATCTGGAAGCGATATTTATCTGTATTTCTCAAGGGCATTTGGAGATTTTGTAGTGATTTGATAGTTCACACATTTCTCACTCTTAGACCTCAAAATACCACAAGAAAAATAGGATTATGATGGCGCTCCAGCTTCCTACATTTATAATCCCAGCTTAAAGAGACACTGATTGTCATTTGAGGGAATTGGAACCACTTGTAAATCACCATATTATGGAAGCTAAATCTCTTACGAGGAATATCAGTCCCCAAATGGTTAAATTTTGTCCAGTTTATTTACAAAAATATGATTAACTTAAAATAAAAACAAGCCATTATCTGAAAAAAATGCATTTGATGACCAGCAGCTTTAATAACAGCACTTCTAAATATCTACATATAAAGGGAATTAACTTTCAAGATATGCGTCCAATAAATGTGTCCTAGTAATTGGTATATAGTGGAAGAGCATTCAAGAATAAACCACCTTCAATGAGACCCTGTTGCCTATATTGGTAAGATTATCATATGAGTCAATCGCCAGACAGACTAACTCTATCATATTTATTATCTATATTAAGTAAATATAATCTCCAATAAGGCAGAATACCATATTTTATTGCCATCAATAAGTTTCACTGATTCTTTAAGGACTATAAGACTTCTCACTAGAAATATTTTTGCCAAGTGTTTTGCTACAAATATTTTGGTAAGGAAACCTTTCACCACAATCATTTTTGCTTAAGAGTTCTTTTGCTAGAAATACCTTGGCTTTAAGAGGCCATTAATTTAAATTATTTGAGCTTAAGAGACCTTTTGCTAGAATTAATTTTGCTAAGAAACCTAATTAATTTTGCTTAAGAAACATTCACTAGAAATGTTTAGCTTAAGGGGCCTTTTACTGAAACGTTTTACTTAAGAGACCTTTTACTAGAAACATATTGCTTAAGAAACCTTTCACAAGAAATATTCCAAGAGACAGTTTTGCTTAAGAGGCCTTTCTTTAGAAACAGTTTTGCTAAAGAGATTCTACACAATTTGAGCCTCAACCCTGCATCTGCTCAGTTAGAAATCATGCCCTCTAACCAATGTGTCAAAGCCTTTCCTCTTTATAACTTCATATTCAGGGAGATAAACTAATTGAAATACATGTTTATTGGTAGCTATCAGCTACCCAGCACAATTTTGACTAAATTTGTTAAACAACCCAAGGGTATCATATCACCTCCTAGTCATGTCATCCTGATATCTACTTGATCAAATAGTAAATTAAGCCTTATCTTTCATCCACTCACAAAATTCTCTTATCTTCCTAATTCTCAATGGAAATGATGACCATTCTGCCAGGTTCATTTTAGTCTGACATCCTTAATTACGTTTTCTCAAGACCACAAAATGGGTCATGATCAAATTTTGCTCCACAATTTCTACTATAAGTTCCAGTACGCTGGTTTCTTACTCTGGTGTCATTAAGTGAAACTGACTGAATTAAGCCCTCATAATGACCTAGTCTATCATAAGATCATTTGTCTAGATTAACCCAGTAAAATCTGATTGACTTACTTATTAATTGGATGAAAGTGTGAACTTATTTCTTTTCAAGATATCACAATTATTCAACATCGCATGACCACAATTAAGCCTCATCGAAATGATATGCAACAATGTATTTCTACGCATTTAATGGAAGATGGCAGCATGTGACCAGTACAGATTTAATTGGGTTCACCTTTTCAGTGAGGTCAAAATGTTATTCTACTATCACTGAGAACTGCTAAGGAGTTAAAAGGTGCACAGCCCGTATTGAAATCTTAATCCTGGTTGTTATTTCTACGTATGTCGGAAGATAATTAATTTTCTGACTATTACTCGGTATTACCGGTTTAAAACTGTAAAAGGTGTGTTAATTAACGAGGGTGAAAAACGGTCCGAGAGGTGGGTTAATTAACGCTTGGTGCGTTTTCTGTAGAGGTGTGTTTATTAACCGACCGGTAAAAAATGAATGTCAATGATGTGTATTGTTTAATTGGCGTGTTTTCTCGCTAGTTGCGATAACTACACCAAAAGGAGTATAATCAAGGACCAACATGCTTTATCTGACACGTACGTGTTAAATCAAAATTTGAGAAGTAAAACTGTTTAACCGTGCGATTAATCATTCCTTCGTGTGTTTTACGCAGGTCTTTGTAAAATAATGAGGTCTTTAGATAGGCGTGTGTGCTCGCTATGATCTACGTTTCTCTTATGTCTATTGTAGGCCTATTACGTACCATATATATAAAGTTGCATTTTATGAAATAAAAATATGGATTAATCTATCGTATACGGAAAGGCGAATGTAATGTCATTTATAAATACCAAGCAGTCAACGTGAAATAGAGAGTAAGTCCAGCAAAAACGGGCCACAATGCGTAAATTGTGCATCTTACTTTCCTTCAATAGCAATATCCATCAAACAGAAATCTCCTTGTTGATAAATATTACGACACAACAACCAACCGAACAGTGGTAATTCCCACGCAAATGGTATTTAAACTGAAATTATTTTAGCTTTTCACTAAATTTACATTGCATCAATCCAACGATCCTCATTCCAGAACTAAACTTGTAACTTTACCGTATGTAAATATACTTATTCTCGTAAATATACTTCCGACAAGTTATTATTTGTGTTCATGATCAAAAAAAATAATATAATTCAATTCAATGTTAACCCATCCATTGGCATTTCAGACTTCACGTCTCCCCGGTTCATGCATTGTCCGTGCAGATTCGACAATCTCAATTACGTCTCCTTGATCAAAGCAACACTTCTGTTTATAGAGGCGTGTACGAGCTTATTCGCACGTATTAGAAAAGAGTTCGGTTGCTTTATTTGAGAAGATATTAATAATAAACTATAACATTTGGCAATTTTTCTTTGAAAATTCTGATAAATTGGTAGCTCTTCTTGAAGCGCTGATCATATAGCTTACCCTGTTTGTGTGTGTTGTAAGTTTTTATAATAGCTAGCAAATAATTTAGGATATCTGAATACTTTCTGAATGAACATATATCTCGTTATCAGTTTTTAAAAGACTTTTTTTTCTGATAGTCGGATATCATTCTCAGATATCAAATATAAATCAAAATAGATAGACCATGATTAGTCCAATGCAGATTTGAAACAAACAGCATTGTAATTTTATGCAAAAATACATTTACCTGTTTCCTAATTCGATTTAATATTTGATTTAAACTTCACAGTCCAATTAGACCTTAGACAATTATGTTTCCAACTGGCACGGAAAAATAATTCAAATCAAATTTATTATCAACATCGGGGAGATGTTTTGCAAATAACGGGAACAAATTAATAATAATACTATAAATCGAAATTTTGTTACTGTTAATACATAACAGTGTATTAAAGTTTAAGAACGGATATTGATACACTGCACTATATAATCAATCGAATCAAATCCTAGTCAAACTTACCCAAATAGATGGTGTTGAAACAACTCCAGTAGTGGGTGTCGAATCCGCTCGATGTCGAAACAACTTGTTCCCGTAAGTTCACATATTGACTTACGATTGATAGTATGCATGGAAGGCCGAGTCGTTTGGGCCAAAATGAAAAATAGAAATCAGCATGGTATTGTATCTGTCGCGTTAATTCAGCAAAAATTATAAATCTGCTTCCGATAGAACTAGACGATATTAATACTTGGGATGTGTTGCGAACATTTAAATAGTTCATCAATAACACCGCCTATATTTCTTACCGTTTTCTAAAATACAATATTAAAGCACTTGTATCTTGTATATACATGTACAGTCAAACTGGGGGAAAGTATTGTCATCTTTTTGTTTTGGTTGATTGATCAGAATGTTTGAAAACGTTGACCTATACAGGTGTTGCGTAACACTTGATTGGTGTCATAAAGTAATAAACTAATCAACAAGCTACATGGATTATTTACTTCAAATAAAATGTGTATTAGAATTAGCAGTCTGAATTACAGATGTTAATTTTGTTTATAGATTTATTAATTAAATGTTTTCGATAACTTAAAAAATCGTGCAAAATGAAAAATAAGGTAATTTATGGTTAAAACTTTTATGGCATGTAAATAGAATACATATATAGAAGCGTGTATTGTAAAAATTACTGCAACCAGTAACTAACTCTCTCTTGATACAGGTGTATCTGTTTTATGGAATGATCTACCATTTACTTAGTTTAAGATGTTGCAAATATCTTTATTCTCTAAATAAAAGGATATTTAAAACAAATTAATTATATTGGCTTTTAATATATTTTTTATATGATTAAATTGTCACTTTGTAAAGCGTCCCTAAACAAGTTATGAAGAGCTCTTTATCTTATCTCCCATAATGTAACTTTAAGTGTAGGTCTTAATATGGATTTATACATGGTGTAGGCCTGCATGTAGTTACATATATGCGTTCTTATACGCATTTCATTTCTTGATGAATACAACGTGTTTTATACCTCGTTCCAATTTAATTATCTGATACTCTAATCTCCATTGTCAAATCTCAGAGCCTGCTAAGAAACCATAGGTTTCTGTGATTGTGAATCCAGCCTTTGTTTTACAATACTGTCGATTCATGCACGCTTTTCACACGGAATTGCCCTTTGATGTTGTCAGACAACACACAGTCAGCTCTGCTTTTTGATGTTGACACGAGGCACAGTTAAATCGTGCACTTACGGACTAGCTGATATAGTTGGTTACAGTTTATTCCAATAAGTCAGGCGTTGAAATGTTTGTAAACTTTTAGAATTATTTTTTTACTTGTCACTTGGTCATTTCAAGTTGTCACCTTTGATTTTCGTTTTTAACTTTAATAATTAATTTTTTTTTAATAAACTCAGCGTTCACCTGAGCACATTTTGGCGGAAGTAATGAAACAAATGACCACCGTTTTCTCACTCGAGAATCTTCGCTATTCCGACTCGTTCGTTGTACACACGTTTCCCACCCATTCCATGGTCATGCCGATAATATATAATTTCAATTAATATCGTTATTGGTTGTATATTTTACATTCCAAATGAACCACAGTAGACGGGAATTCAACAATTAAAATATTAAATTCTCTTGCATTTCGTGCGATAGATTAGGGTCAATATTTTTATTTTATTAAATGCAACTTTATCTATAAGTAGCGTGACTTACTATATTGGGTCTTTGAAAAATTGTTGGTTCAAATCCGACGTACTAAAAAAGCGGACATGTTTATATGTAAAACAATGGTGATATTTTGGTAAAATATCCATACAATTCAATCTGTTTATGATATATGCTTTGGTAGACCAAAAAAGGCAATATTCTCCCCCTGGTCTTGGGGAAATGGGGTGGTTTATTCCATTTGGCCTGGAAATGAAAGTCAAGGTCAGCCTATAGGACGTGCAGAAAAAAGGGGGTTATAAAAGAGGGTGTTGAGCAAGACTGATAAGAGCTCAACAGGTATACCGAGCAGCTATCATTTATGGAGAACGAGGGTTCTTCGAATCCAATCCAGCTTAATAACTTAGTTGTAGAAACGAACTGGCCTGTAGTTTTATATGTTACGATCACGAAGAAAACATAACCAGGAAATCCAATATTACTACGGAGTCTCGAAAAATGATTACGTGTCAACTCGGGCGTATGTGTTTCTTCTGTAATTGCATAAAAATGGCTATTGAAAGTTACGAGTTCTGGAATAAGGATCGTTGGATTGATGCAATGTAAATTTAGTGAAAAGCTAAAATAATTTCAGTTTAAATACCATTTGCGTGGGAATTACCACTGTTCGGTTGGTTGTTGTGTCGTAATATTTATCAACAAGGAGATTTCAGTTTGATGGATATTGCTATTGAAGGTAAGATGCACGTTACGCATTGTGGTCCGTTTTTGCTGGATTTACTCTCTATTTCACGTTGACTGCTTGGTATTTATATATGACATTACATTCGCCTTTCCGTATACGATAGATTAATCCATATTTTTATTTCATAAAATGCAACTTTATATATATGGTACGTAATAGGCCTACAATAGACATAAGAGAAACGTAGATCATAGCGAGCACACACGCCTATCTAAAGACCTCATTATTTTACAAAGACTTGCGTAAAACACACGGCCGAATGATTAATCGCACGGTTAAACAGTTTTACTTCTCAAATTTTGATTTAACACGTACGTGTCAGATAAAGCATGTTGGTCCTTGATTATACTCCTTTTGGTGCAGTTATCGCAACTAGCGAGAAAACACGCCAATTAAACAATACACATCATTGACATTCATTTTATACCGGTCGGTTAATAAACACACCTCTACAGAAAACGCACCAAGCGTTAATTAACTTACCTCTTGGACCGTTTTTCACCCTCGTTAATTAACACACCTTTTTACAGTTTTAAACCGGTAATACCGAGTAATAGTCCGAAAATTAATTATCTTCCGACATACGTAGAAATAACAACCAGGATTAAGATTTCTATACTGGCTGTGCACCTTTTAACTCCTTAGCAGTTCTCAGTGTATATATTACAATCTCGTGGCGTGCAAGAAAGTACTGAAGTAGATTAATTTGAAGTGTGGTTAATGTCTTAAACTGGTCTAATGAAGACAAGTTCTTTAATGCCTTACATGTTAAGAATACACAGGTCAATGACAATTCTCCTTGCCATACCTCTCTATCCTGCATCACTAACAAGGGAATCAAGGCTGGAAAGCCCTGGCAAACTTCTCAGCTCACTTTAGAGCTATACCTAGACCTTCTAGTTAGTGAGCCAGCATGCTACTCACTGCTGGAGGACAGATGGATACTTATAACTGTGGAGCATCCCTTTATACCCTACTAGTATTAATAACCACGGAGCTGGAAAATTGTCTTGAGGACATTCATAAATTGATCTTTGACAACAAACTAAAACTAAATACTGATAAAACTTGTCTTGGTCATTTCACACTTAAGACTATGTCAATTCACTTTTATGTGAAGCACCAGAAGCAGCCCTTGATGAACTTCAAATCCCTCAAAACAAAGCAGCAAGACTTGTCACAGAAGCTTATCAAACAATGATCATATCTCCTTGCATATGAAGGAGCTACAATGGCTACCGGTAAAAGCCAAGATACCTTTCCTTTAAATCAGCATTAACCAAAACAGCTTCTATTACATGTTTACATCACAGGTTGATCTTATCTTCGTTCCGGATGTGACAAAATCCTACTAGCTGTTCCTCGTTTTCAGCAGTAGGTAGACAAGTTTTCATTCTCCATTGGGGGTGCCAAAACTTGGAAATGAACTACCCAAATACATCAGAGAGTGTACCCAACTACCTCAGTTTAATTCTAAACTACAGACTCATCTGTTTAGAGAATCGTATTCATGTATTATATTAATGTATCATATTCATGTACCATTGTGTAAATATGACTGTAGGTGTAGAAAGAACTATTGTTATAATGTAGCACTTTAAAATTAAATTATAACAGTAAAGCTCTTAATATGATAATGGCAAAATCCTTCTTTTATTGACAAATTTAACGCCCAATATAACATTATGAATAACACAAAAATTAATATAACACAAGATTAAATAATCTCAAAGCTTTGGTTTCCAGTACTATATATTAATTTTTCATAATTTTTTCAATAATTGCTGTGATGTTTTATCTCAACTGACATCAAGGTATTCCAACATTATTCAAATGTAACAAATCGTTTAATGCAAAAAAAACAAAACGGTTGAGTTTTCAGTGACAAAGAGAAGGTAATGAACATAAATCACCCATAAACAACCAGGCTTTTCAAAGTTGATTCTATTAAACAATCAATGATAATTTCACACCTATGCACAGTAAATTAAACAATCATATAGTTAAAGATGCCCTCCCAAAGACAAACTGTGCGTTTTTAATATTTGAACTATAAATATATTCAAACCAAGCAAAAGTTTGCTTCAAATCACACCCAAAATATTGTGATTTTAAGAAAACTAACCCATGTCATAAGAATCTATTTAAAGCATCCTTGTTTGTCAATTGAGGGAGAATTCATTTCAACTTCAACTTGTTGTTAGTCGCTGTCCATTTAGCATAATTATTGTAACCTACCAGTAATTAAATTCTTGGACAATCCACTGCCAACTTCCTTTCCCTCTGTTTAATTGCAGAGTCTGCTGTCAGTTAAAATCTCTCAGTAAAAAGAGAACC
This sequence comes from Patella depressa, assembly GCA_948474765.1. Taxonomy (NCBI): domain Eukaryota; kingdom Metazoa; phylum Mollusca; class Gastropoda; family Patellidae; genus Patella; species Patella depressa. Next base: position 74,521,134 of record OX419715.1, read on the forward strand.
TTGCCCTAGTGCTAAATTCTAGATACAGGTTTCTTTTCCAGAGAGAGAGAGAAACTAGGTCATTTAGGGACTAACATATGGTTCGATTTTAATCCAATACTTCGCTTGCCTGAGGGGTCTTTATCTGTAACATGCAGTCTCATTTTGTAGCAAAAGCCCTGTACTAGATGTTACTGTCACTTTAAAACAACAGTATGCTTTACTGAATTTAATAGGAACCTAACAAACACAATGTCAGTTTGCACATTCATGCAATAACATATAATTATTTTTAAGTAAAATTTGCTGTCGTAGACATAAAGTTGAACAAAAGTTTTATGACCTTTCATTGTAGGGGCAGAAATTGTAAATCAATGTTAAAGAGATACGTATATTTATTCAATCTTAAGTTGCAATTAAATAGATATATGATGTTATTTCCATGGAAACGAGTTAAATAGATAATTTGAATACAATATGCGCAAGAGCAAAACACATGTTTCTAATCATGTGATGTTATTTCCATGGAAAAGTGTTGTCAGTTGACTGCAACTAGTTGCCACGAGTCACAGAAAATTAAACATAGGCAACAGACTAGAACTAGTTGCTTGCTTTACTTTAAGTTGTAAGAGGTGCTCAGATCAAACGTTAATTGCTGTCAGGTGTAAGGGCGAGTTGACTTGGATTCAATCCTGTTGTGGGCAGAGGAAGTTCTTCAGGATTTTCCAGCATGTTTTCCTATGTCAGTGATACGAGACAGGGAACAGTGTCTAGTCATTTGGATGGATCAAAAACCTGGCTACCATGTACATGTTGACATACATGTCAAAGAACTATTGTCAGTTGAGTATGAGTAGGGGGGTAAATGTTTTACTTCAGAAAAGTAAGACATATTTAAACCTCATTAGAAATCATAATTAGTTGAAAAAATCTCTATCGTACTGAAAACATAGAAAGATGGCGATCATTTTTTTTTCATACACAGAATGTCACTTTAATCTTTGGAAGTCAAAATAGAACTCATAGAAATCCTTTTTTTATATTTTCTCATTGAATCAAGAAACCAATGAAAAAGATTAATATGGTGAATAAAAAAATCAATGTAATCCATGTCAATAATCTTGTGTTCTTCATTAGCGTAATTAGTTTTCTATGTTCGTCAACATTAATAATACCACAGGCTTAACTGAATTAAATTTATTATATACATTACATGTACTTATACTTACAAATTTAAACTCAATAGATGTGGTAAATATAATAATTCCATTATTTATTAAAAATAGTAGTGGGTGGAAGAATCCTTGAAACAGTGCAGGTCAGCATGGATCTCGGTGATACTGTGGGAGCAAAAATGATGCAGTCCTTCAAAAATAATCCCCAAATAATATCCTGTAGCAACTTATTGTGTCACCTTCATAACATAAGATACAAGCTTCTGAGTAAATGATTGAGTCAAACTATTGGGTAAGTTGAACTGTTAAGTCATAAGTTGAACTGTTAAGTCATAAGCTGAACTGTTAAGTCATAAGAATTTGTTGAGAAAATGACTCAAACTATTGAGTAACCAATCAAACTTTTTTAGTAAATTATAAATTGTTGAGTAATGCATCAAACTATTGAGTAAGTCAAACTGTTAAGCCATAAGAATTTGTTGAGTAAATGACACAAACTATTGAGTTACTGATAAAATGTTTTCATAAATGACAATTTATAGAGTACAGATGTTGAGTAAGTTAAATAGACTTTTGATCGAGATGGTGACACAAACTATGATACTGATAAAATATTTTAGTAAATAACCAATCATTAAATAAATGATACAGTATGTTGAGTAAGTTTCTAGTCATGTTGGTGATACAAAACAAACAAATGTGTAACTACTCAATAAATGACACAAACTATTTCACTAAATGACTCAGTCAATGAGTGATACAAACTATTCAGTAATACAAATTATTTAGTAGGTGATACAAATTATTCAGTAGTGAATAATTGATACAAACTAATAAAGTGATATAAACTATTCAGTAAGCAGTGAAACAAACTATTCAGTGATCTAAACTATTCAGTGAGCAGTGATACAAACTATTCTTTCATCTCCTGGTAGATAGAACAAGACAAAATCAATACAACAGTCCCACATGAAATTAACACCATTTGGTATGTGACATGATCTTCACCTTTAATAAGCATCATTAGTTAAAACAGAACAACTTAATAAAATGATAAAGTAGAACAAAATGACGGTAGGTAATGTCACCAACAACACACAATCAATAAATATATACATACAAATATAACCTTGGTCTGTATTCAGGAAATCAAAAACTAAATCATTTTGAGAATTCAGTGGTTTCATTGGCAGAGAATTACATTCCTAGAACACATTTTAACCAAAGAAAGTAAGCATTTCTAAAATATTTTTGTTTTCAGATTCTGTGAATAAAGGCCCATATTTTTTATATACACACCTCATACTCTGCCTAACAACAAAATATCACAGGTAGCAAAATTGGCCTGTCATGTTCCAGTTGTCAAACTTTTTTAAGATGACTGTCAATCTCTTATATATATTTTTTGACATCATCAGCACATTTGTCTATTTACCAGCAACAATGTGCAAAAAAATGAAATAATTGTTTGAGAAATTTTTTGAATACATTTCAGTTCTGGAGAATTTGTCATTTTCCTAAAAATACAATTACTTCACAGACACTTTAACAAGGGAATTACCTTTCAAATGAAACTTTGAATTCCAGATGACACTTCAGCTTGTTTCGCTGCCACAATAATTGAATGTTCTTTTCTGTTGTTACCTTTTACAGATGGCTTGACTGGAATACAGTGATAGCCTGACTTATTTAACGTCCCATGTACAGCGTAAACTTACAGATTTAACGTTACACTAGGATCATTTACTCTTTCTGCTTACTGCAGGACAAAAAATAGCACTTGAAGATGCACTCTTGTTTCTTGTGTAAAAAATATAAACTGAAATCACATTAGTTTCTTACCAAAAATGTCTTTTTTGTTTAATATGGGAGAAATTTCAAACAACTTTTCCAAAAATATCCAGAGGAAATTAAAAACAGATTAACAAGGCTTATATTTATTTAATCTAATTGAAAGAAGAAAAAAAGACCTGAATGTTTCCTTAATGAAGGTCTTATCTCCATATTTCCCAAGAAAGCACTAAAAAAAGACAAAAATAGACCTGGCTGAATTGAACTTTTGTCTACTTACTTCCGTATGTTTGCATGCTCGGACAAAAACACAAATTAAAACGTCTGACAAGTGTAGAAAAGTTGAAAAACATTTACTATTAATCCTGGAGGAACGACATCCATGTATATTTGATATTTCCTAGTAGTTGTTGGAGGTCAGGAGACACAAATAGAAACGTTTTAACGAGTTTAGGTTGATTACAGACACGCAAAATGAACCAGAAAGAGATCACTGAAAAATTAGACTACTGATTGTGTTGACATCGTCACCCAATACTTCTGAAGATATCATGTACTTTAACCAATTGCAGGAAATTGAATTTCTTTCACTCAGTCGACCATCACAATCTTTTAAAAGACCTAACTCGATGTCGTCTTCAGGTTAATTACCAAAAGTGCCTGAAGTATGACACAAAACGAAACCAAATCCTTCCTTACAAACTTTTCTCAAATGGTGTGATTAGCTAAATGTAAGTGGCTTAATTGAAGCAATTTTGACTGAAATTTGAACAATAAATCTCAATGACTTGTCTGTCATTTCCAATATAAAATATAATCCCAGAGCAGGGATTTTAAATAAGCGACTCCAAATCTCACGATCTAGATATATGATGTCACAGCCTGGAGGAAAACGAACCGGAACATTGGCAATTTCCTTCTTCTTGCTTTTCACCCACCATTTAGCAGCAGACTATTTCTTTGAAAGAATCTGTAATCGCTTGATTCATTTGAAAAGACGTCTGCACAAAGGCTCGGTGAACAAATATTTTTATAGGTGAAATTGGCGAGAGCTTAATATCTTTCCAACATTGACATTATAATCAAAGATTCCAATATGTGAAAGGAACAGTGTTGTTACTCTGTAAATGGCCACCATTATTGGAGCCATGATTGCTCAGTTATTCCATGTTTTGCGGAAATAATAATCCATGAGAGAGATGCTCTGTTATTAAAGTTTTTCAGGACTTTTCATTACTTGATGGCAAGTAGATCAGTCTATCATTGATTTCTTGCAGAAAAACTTCAGAATTATACGGAAATATTACTTTAAAAATGAGGGATAATACCTTAAAAAATAATGTGATTTTAAAATAACGTTATTTTAAAATAATATAACTAAACAGGCTTTGATGAATGAGGCTCCAGGTCAAAGGCTATATATCATAAAGACATTTCATGGCTTTAAGAAATGTTACTTTCAAAAAGGAATATAATAAGTGAAAATAAATTACGGTAATGAATGAATGAAAAAAGGTTTCATGTCCTACTTATGTGAAAATGAGGTGGTTTTAAAATAAACTAATATCTAGAAAGTAAAAAGATTTTTTTCTGAATGATGCTCCAGATCAAGAAATATTATTACATGTACTTTGAAAATGAAGGATCTGAAAAATGAGGCTGAAAATTGAAGGATGATACAAGAAAAATGATGTCACATTAAAAAATAAATAAAATCATTTTGTTCAAGAAAAAAAGTCAATCCAAATATTAACAGCATTCCACAAAAATATATTTTATTTATATAGAAAAAAAAGGTCAAAAGGCCTATAAAATCAACTAACCGAACTCCCCTAGTGAAGAAATAAAGGAATTTAGTAAGAGAAGAATCAGTATGGAAAATATGCAGTTATATTTATTTCATTTCTTACAGAAAATGTTTTACAAAAGATACAAAAATAAAATAGAAAAAAAAAAAAATAACAATAATAAAGTAAGTGAAAACTTTATATTTAGTCATATATTTTATCCTTCATAGAAATGTTTTAATTTAGAAAATTGCAGTCAAGCAAATATGAATAACACTGCAAAAAGAAAGAATGATGTAACGAAAAAAAATTAAGATGGACGAGATTTTTAAACCCACTGGATTGACCAATATAAATATTTTCAGGTTATGATCCTTTGATTTCTTTAAATAAATCATGTATTTGTTCACGGTTAGTTGCAATGGGTCAAATGCTTGTATTATTGATTAACTAGTAATGTTGTGTTTCTTATGAAATTTGGTCACGTTCATACAACTAATTTTCCTTTTATTAAATTAAGAAAAATTCTTCTGGAGGAATCCTTGTTGCTTTAAAAATGGGTATCAATTTAAAATGTCATTTAGAAACCTCCAAAAATTAAATTAAGATATTAATTATAGGAAAAGGACAGAAATCATGATTTGAATTTAGAGACTTAATCCCTTTCTAAAATCCTTGTTGAGTAAAAACATTGCATAAAAACTTGAGCTGTTGACAAAACCTGGGTTGATTATCGATTCATCTACAAGTTATGTTACTTAATAAAATTACCATCTTCAAAAAAGAATTCGAAGCCATGAATGTAATTAAATTATTTACACCTATTAAACTCTAGCCAACAAAAATGTGATAAATAACGAAAAGCTTTCTATGTAAGTAATGAAATGGGCGTTAGAGTGCTCACCCCCTGATAAATCAATTCGCTCATGTTTCACTCAATGTCCTTCAAATTATTTCGGCTCTCGAGACATCAGACAAATACATTACCTATCCAAATAATGGGAGGAAAATTCAATGAAATGAAACAGAGTTTAAGGTTCTACACTTGAAATAATTCAAAGGAAACTAGATGAAATAAAATAAGACCTTGGGCACTCCAACCCATAACCCTAAAGACATGAACTGATAATTATTTTGAGCTTTGCATTCCAGAAAACTCAAATCCCTTGCATAAAATTGGTATCAGTATATTTGCCCAAATTATAATTTAAGGAGGGTTGACATGGAAAAGGGTTTTATTGTTTGAATGGTAAGAAAAAATTCAGGCCTGTAATGTCAGTCAAATATCAAAATAATAAGCGTAGTTCTGATGTTTGAACAAAAATTTCACACATTTGCCTAGTACAAGTTAAACGCCATTTCATTTAAAGAGGCATAATGCAAGAGCTAAATCTGCCTATTGCAGGTCTTTCATTAGGCCTTAAACATTATATAGATTATTAATTAAATATTTATTCACATGACAAGACCATAACCAACTCTCAATGCCATCAGGCTGCTCTAATTTTTAAGTAGATTAGAATGAAATCGGCCATTCAGTGATTTAATGCAAAAATGGACAATTGATATTAAACAATAAAGGCACACATCTTGTCAACTCTACAAACATTAATAACTTCGATCTTATTAAAGTAATTTGAAGAAATTTTCAATATATTCATTTTTGAAGTATTATAGCAAGAATGGACAGATCTTTATCTGAATCTTACATAATGTATCTTTAATTTTAGATTAACATTATGCAATTTAAATAAGTGCTGATGTCAGAATTAAATCCCAAAATGCTGGATGCAACAAACTCATCAGATTATAAACTATGACTGTCATCCCTAGGGGGTTAAACTTGATCATTTCAAAACCCCCAAAAACTCTCATGATGCATTCCAGATTTCGGACAGTTGATATTTCTTATGACTTTGAACATTGTATGAAATTATGATATCTTTGAATGTAAATCTTGGATATGCTTATACAATAACTGTATTACTAAAACCAAACTTCATGATAATATTTCAACAATTCTTGGGAAGCTTCATTGGCTACCTGTGAAGAAGAAACGTGTAGAATTTTCGATTTTACTGCTGACATACAAGAGTCTTCATGCCACAGCTCCTAGCTACCGCCAGGGCCTGCTACAAATAAAATCTCATCAAAGAACAACAAGGTTGTCAAATATACTAAAACTTCATATTCCGTGTGGTGATGTTGCTTTCTCTGTAGCAGCACCAGTCCTGTGAAACAAGCTACTTCAATATGTAAAAGAAGGAGGAACTATTGAAGAATTTCAAAAGAGACTCAAGACTCATCTCTTCACTTCAACATAATATCATTTTCTCTGACAGACAGCTCAGAGCCATTGAGCAGTTTACTGGACAATAGGCGCTATATAATAAATTATTATTAAATTGCACAGGAATTTGATTATGAAATAGCATGAATAAATATATGACATAAACCTAATATATATAAATATACAAACAGATGTTACATTAACTATTATCTAGTTATATATATATATCATTACTATGAAATTATACAGTAGAACTTGTCTCAGATGGATCTTAAAATTGGTACTTTCGTTTCAACATTCTGGTTAAAATTTGCATTACATTTTTTTTTTCATAACAGAGATAGAATGCCCTTTCTTTATCAGCCATGGTAACAAAGGATAAAAGTTTGATTAACATATTTTCCAATGTGTAGGACACATATAAACTTTTGATTAACATATTTTCCAGTGTAAGGACATAATAAATGTTTGATTAACACATGGTTAAATTTTATTTCAATAATTTGCTGTGCATAGCCGCCTTTAGCAGTGGGAAAAAACACACAGGGTGGGACAGGCGACCCTACTCCTTGTCATGTACAGCCGGGAAATCGAAACCACACCAGAGGACTAAATGACAGACCCTAACATACGATGTGTACGTGAATATAGCACATTATGTCAGTAACAGTTACCAGAGTCTACAGCATCAGTAAATCTGATGTCATATCATTGAACTTTAATAATTATATATTTGTATAAATAAAGTTCGATTTACATATTGCTACTATAGCATTAAAATACAGATCAAAAACAAGAAGACTCACATCATCAATATCCCACATCCATATGTATAAATAAAAAAACATCAGTAGGTTTCCATGGAAACAGAAACAACATAAATGATAAAATTAGATAAATGTAAAATTAGTAACAGGCATAAATACTATAATAGGCCAATATGTGTACAAAGTTTTATAAAGATCTCTGGAACGGTTTATTAGATATACTCGAGGAACAAATCAGACAGATTGGAGGATGGGGACTCATTTTGATATCCCTTCCTAACTTTGTTTGGTGCAAGATGATAATAAATTTATTATTGTCTGAAAAAATAATTACATTTACAGATACAGACAGTACTGTACCTAAGGGTATCACTGTTTATATCACAACTATGCATGGTAAATAACGGACGATTTACTTAGACGTTAATACTGTGGAACTGTAAGGAATATTCTGTTGGTTTTATTACGCCAGTTGTCGCATTACTGAGATGTCCGCTTGAAAGGTTTCAACTGTATAAAACTGGCTAAACATTTAATAACTGTGAAAGTACTTTAGTCGGTTTTAATTATTTTCGACGGGATGTGAATATATCTGATCAAGTGTAAATTAATCAATATATATAAACTCTACATGATTATTTAATCAAGTTCACCATAACTCTTTTGTACTTGATCAGCACAATAATCTATTCAATAAATCTTGTTTTGAGACAAATATAGTATTCATTTTAGTATTCTGGATGGAGTATTTTAGTTTCTGGGATGCACCTACTCATTTTTAAATGACAACAGGATGCTCTTACCATGGGAGGACAGGTGAGGAGAAGGGAAGAGCCATCGGTAAACTGTACAGAGTCTGATATCAAGTTTTATCCATCAATTATAATCATGAATCATTATGTAAAATATGCATGAATATGTATCTTGTTTATTGCATTATATGGCAGGGGAGGAGTGGGGAAGCGCCATCAAGGTAAATGTATACAGACATCAATTATACATCAATCTGTATTTTGTTTATTTCAGAAATTAATTAAAACATGATGACAAATCCTGCAGAAAAAAGAATTCAAATAAATATAGATTATTCTGTAATGCATGCTTATGTTTTATTATTGTGTTTCATTCAAAGAGATAAAAAAAAAAAGAATCATCAAACCAGAATAAATTATGATTCAGATAATGCATTTTATTTAAATATAAAAATTTAATGATATAATATTGGAGGTGTTTTTTGCTAGAAAAAAGTGTCCAATATGGTGGTGCATGTTCAAATAAATGCATCATGACAATAATGATTAGTCACAATTATATAAACAAAAAACCAACAACATTTAATTCTATTTAATTCTAGCTAGATGTTAAAGTGAAAATAGAAAATAATCAGTGTCTGGTGTCTATAAGAATAAAGAAACTATCATGCAGTAATCGGTACTAAGCTTTGCTGCAATAGTTTTGGGAGGAAGAAACTAATAAGGGCCCATTTTTTTTTTTCTTTTTAAATTGCAACTTTACATTCACATTTTGTTAGAAATAAGCAGGAACATATCAATACCTTCCTTATTTCACACAATTCACCACATTAAGATGTCTCTTGAGACCTCAAATTCAATTTAATGTATTGAAAATTAAAAGTTTACATGCCTTATTCAAATCTAAACTATCAACTTTCTAGTCCTTTGTATTAATTTTCTAAAAGTCTATACCTATCTAAGTAAATTCAGTCTTTAATAAAAAAATCTACCTAAGTAAATTCACTGTTTAATAATAAAAATTGTCTAAATCATGCCAGTTAACACACGAGGCAAAGAATTATGGGATATGCGTAAGAGATACTCACATTTAGTAAAGCATGGAGTTTTAAATTCGAGAATAATCGCTCAAGAAGTTCAGCCTAGAATTGAGTGAGGCATGCAATGTTAAAAATTGATCACAAAGTTTATAATTTGGGAAAAGCTTTGAAGAATTTTAGGAAAAATTTTGTTGTAGAAAACACAAAATTAAGATCAAAGTAATCAAATATATTATTTCAATAAATATTAATAATGGAGATATATATATCCCCATATGAAATGCAGACGTGTAAGCAAGTGTAATTATGAACTGTTGTCCGTCTTGCCAAGTACCGGTTGAGCGGGGTATTTTTTTCTTTTTTTCCAAACTATTTCAATTTTTAGCTCTTCAGCTACTCATGTATTGTTAACGATGTTTAGTTTAAATTTTCAAAACTTTATAAATATACAAGCTTTGAGAAGAGCAGCCAATGACTGAAGAAACAGGTCTGTTCTTGTTAATGCACTTATCATTGGTGAAGACTGAACATGATTTACCTCCCTTGACAGACTAAATATATTACTCCCATCTCCTTTTTGGATATTTTTCATTATTCTTTATGTCTTTTTTAGCATGTTATTTATTCAGAGAGACTCAAATATTAAAAAATCATTAAAGCCACAGTGATTATCAAATGATAAATAACAATAGGTGTACGTTTATTAACTTAAACTGAAGAGTATTATCTCCCTTGAGTGACTATTTTGATCTAGTCTTCAGGACAAACATGGATGTCTTGTGATTACAATTTCTTTTATAGTTATCAGGACAAAAGCAGTTCGATTTCTTTTTAAAATGAAACATTTTTGAGACAGTGAGTAATATATATATGTGTGTGTGTAAAATAAAAATAAATTCAATGCAAGAAATAGTTAATGTAGTGCATATGTCTTAAATTTGTAATTATGTATATCACTGTTGTCTTGGTGAAAACAAAATCACATAAATCATGTTAATGATGAAATTTCTCTTCTGTAAATATTGAATGTGACGAATGTATGTATAGCTGTGAATAAATTTGTATACAATACTGAAGATGTAATTATCTATCGTAAATTTGTGACTGTATTTTGGGATAATAAAATTAAAATTAACTCACATTTAGTAACGAATGAAGCTTTGTGTCTTGTAAAACACTTTCTACAAATTCTTTTTCGTCTTCTGTACTATCAGCTAGACATTGTATCTCTTCTAAAGAATCAAGTACCTGGGACACAGCTCCTTGGATAAAATTATACAAAATTTATCTCCCTTAGTATTTTATTCTAAATGAAAATCTGTCTTCTGTACCAGGATGGAAATAAAATGGGGTTTATGGTCCTACTTTGCGACACCGACTGGGTTTATGAGGACTGCACTAAGTGAAATTCAGCCAATACAGCAGCTATTCCAACTAATATCTATCAGTTTCCAATTGTTATGGTTTCGATTACTTAAAATGTCTTAGGTGTTGGCCCCATACTTGAGTCTTGGGAACATACAATCAAAGAAATAAAGAAATGAAACAGGGTTTAACATCCAACTGTTCTTCTCAGACTGGGTTAATGGAGACCAGCATATGCCATACAGTGCGCTGTGAGGGAAATTTTGCCCATGACAGCGGCACTATTGCCTACTCATATATCGAATTCCAATTGCCAAGGAATCTTTTATGTGGACATCAATGTACACATGGGACCTCAGTTTCTTGTCCCAATACAATCAGAGAATTGGCTGCTAGCATCATCAATTATCAGCACGTTGATAATGGAACAAAGATTCAGTTCTGCAGCACCATGTTTTTTGTCGTGTCTGCATCTTTATCTTCTAGGTTTATAGCTAACTGTTATCTACGGATAAGTAAAACATAACAATAATCTCACCAGCAGATGTAACATCATCCCCTTCTATATCTGGGGGTGGGGGATCATTATAAAATGACGTCCATTTGGAACTGGAGACTGCTGCCATTATAGCACCCTGTAAAATACAGAGAGGGAGACAACTAATATTATTACTGTTTGAAACAGAACTAAGATACATGTATATGTAAACTACTATAGCATTATTTCTCGAACTGAAACTGTGTTATAAATTCTGTAAACGTGTCATTTAGTAACAATACTAGTGGCTATTTTAGTTATATATTAGCTAATGTCTGTACTATTTTGCAAAGAAAATGCATGAATTATTTCTATTTTATCAAAATAGTACGTAATTAAAAAACTAGTTAGATACTAGATGATGATTGTGAGAAAAGAAGAAATGTTGAAAAATCTTCGTAAAAACTGTTAACAACTTTTTACAGTTAAAAAAAGGAAAGAAAATCGTCTATGTGAGAAAGAAAAGAAGCAAAATCTCTCATTAGCAAATTGATTAGCACTGAGCAAAATCTGATTAGCAAAATACAATGCAAATCCGAAAGGTACCAATATACTAATAATTGTAATCTGATACTTACTTTAAGTTTTCTTCTGGCATTAAATTTTTTCAGTTCTTCAACAGTTTCATGTAAATGTACTTTCGGTATGTTTCTTTTATCCTGAAATAAGGAGCATATTATTATTAAAACTTGAATTAGCTTGATTGAGACATAGTGAAACATGACAGATGATCAGAATGTCACAGAACCACTTTTCTATGCAGAGTTGTCTTCCCTTGCAGTTTACACAAGCCTCTGCTAATACCTGGTAGGTCTGTTTACTACACACCAAGATTCTTGATATGATATAACAAATTTTATAATATTCATACTACATAAAAATGCTACAGAACTCTGTTGCAAAGTCTGACAATAGAAACAGGGTTTTAAAAAGGTCATTTACCTAAATTTAACAAGACACAGTTCCTTGCAAAAATAAAATAACTATTGAGTAAAACTCAACATAATATAACATGATGAATTATATACTGCATAACTGAGGCTTCCACATTACACATTAGTTATAACGACTAACCTTTATCCAGGGATGTTCCAGAGCCTCTTCAACTGTTATCCGTTTCTCAGGGTCTAATTCTAACATTTTATTTATTAAATCTTTGGCTAATGTTGATAAACTATTCCACTGTTTCGGTCGCATCTAAAATGTTAAATAAGAAATTTAATTTGTAATTCAGATGGAACTAAGATCAGTTGATAAAGGGAGACAACAGACTTATTGACACTTGAAGCTGCTCGATTGACCATCAGGAACTTTCTCAGCCAACACTGGGATCAGAGAGACAATGCTGTTAACTCAGCCCCACAGTTTCTTAAACAAAATGTAGAAAAGATGCATGACCTGTCAGATTCTAGAAGACCCAACAATCTTTAATTACTTTATATCAAAAACATGCATCATCATGAACAACTGTTACCATTATTGCAACAGATTACCATAATTTCTTGCCGAAACTATAATACATATCAGATTCATGTACAATGTTTAATCTAATTTAACTTATTATTTTTATTTAACTTATTATTTTTTTAGTCTATTTCGGTTAAGCGTCCATACATTACTTTCTACATTCCCAACATGAGTTATGTTCATACTCACAAAATAGCTGCCTTTTACAATTAAATCATATAATCTTTCTTTGGTTCCACAGAATGGTGGATAACCAGACAGCAGTATAAAGGATAAAACCCCACAGCCCCACATATCTACAGCTTTACCATATGGTTCACGTTTTATCACCTCCGGAGCCATATACTGGGGCGTACCAACACGACCTAAAAAAAAAAACAACAAACATTTTATATTTAAAATGAAATGAAATGTGATTTAACATCATACTTTTTTCCACTGTGCTAAGTGGAAGTTGTGTTATGTCACGAAATTTTAATTCAAGTCGCAAAATGTTAATTCAAACCATATATTGTTAATTCAAACCATGTATTGTTATTTCAAACCATGTATTTGTTAATTCAAACCATACATTTTCAATTCAAACCATACATTTTCAATTCAAACCATACATTGTTAATTCAATCATAAAAATGTTACTTTGAATCATGAAATGTTGATTCAAACCATATTTTGTTGATTCAAACCAAATATTGTTAAAGTGCACATAAAATGGTTTTGTAAATTTTTCTGTGTGAGCAGTCCATGGTTATTTTATCCACTTTACAGCAAATTCACATCAATCCGACTAAAATTAATTCAGCTTTCTTCACTCAAAGTCGTAAAAATAGATCTCCCGTAAAAACGACTTTGCCAATTATCGAAAACACTCTTAATCCCCTCAGACGCCAGTGACGTCACAGTGACCGAATGCATATTCGGAATGTTTATTCCTTAATTACCTATACACACCCGTCGTGTGTATTCATTAATGCCTGACTGATTCCTTAATCCCCCTAATTAAATAAAACAATTGACTACGGAATAATTTGTTTTATAATTCATTTCAATTCAAGATTCAATTTAGAATTTGTTTCATAATGTACGGTCGTGCTGTTTTTTCACGGCAGCGATTTTAATACACTCTACCATCGTGTGCAGTCGAAACGATTCGAGATACATTTTCGTCAGAAGAGTTTTGGGGTTCTAATTTAGAATTTGTTTCATTATTTACGGTCGTTCTATTTTCTCACGGCAGTGATTTTAAAATAATCTACCATCGTGTGCAGTCAAAACGACTCGAGATACATTTTTGTTAGAAGAGTATTGTGGTTCTAATTTAGAATTTGTTTCATAATGTACGGTCGTTCTATTTTCTCACGACAGCGATTTTAATACAATCTACCATCGCGTTCAGTCCAAACGTTAGAAGAGTATTGTGGTTCTAATTTAGAATTTGTTTCATAATGTACGGTCGTTCTATTTTCTCGCGACAGCGATTTAATACCCTCTACCATGTACGGTCGTTCTATTTTCTCGCGGCAGCGATTTAATACCCTCTACCATGTGTGCAGTCCAAACGATTCGAGATACATTTTCGTCCAAAGAGTATTGTGGTTCGAATTTCCCCGAGTAAAAGAGTACAGGAGTAAAAAGATGTGGTCATGCAAAATATATCATAAACGTCAAACATGATTGAAACGACATTTGTAAATGACGAGAAGGGTCACCTAACTATCTATGTGTATCGCAAGTGTAGTGTCGTTTATAGCTGTCAATAATCAATCAGACTAAAGTTGCACAGAGACTGGGTCATAAATTAATGTTGATTAGGTAATCATCTTTTTTTACCCCGGCCAGATCAATTAGCTTTGATCACCGATGTTTTTGTAATAAAGGAGCCTCGTATTATTTGTTGATTGGTGTTTAAACATCTAGATATAAATCATTCGATGGATATAAGTTTGTGATAAGATAAGGTTATATTGTCTAACATCATTTAACTTTTTAAAGAATAAAGGTATTTTACAATTAAATTAGTGTATTTGATATTCATTATTACAAAAACATCGGCCGTTGATCTGGCCGGCGTAAAAAAAATGATGACTACGCTTCTAAATTAGAACCACAATACTCTTCTGACGAAAATTTATCTCGAATCGTTTTGACTGCACACGATGGTAGAGTGTATTAAAATCGCTGCCGTGAGAAAACAGAACGACCGTACATAATGAAACAAATTGTAAATTAGAACAACAATACTCTTCTGGTGAGAATGTATCTCGAATCGTTTTGACTGCACACGATGGTAGAGTGTATTAAAATCGCTGCTGTGGAAAAACAGAACGACAGTGCATTATGAAACAAATTTTAAATTGGAGCTTGAATTAAAATGAATTACAAAACATATTATCCCGTAGTCAATTGTTTTATTTAATTAGGGGAATTAAGGAATCAGTCAGGCGTTAATGAATACACACGCCGGGTGTATATAGGTAATTAAGGAATAAACATTCCGAATATGCATTCGGTCACTGTGACGTCACTGGCGTCTGAGGGGATTAAGAGTGTTTTCGATAACTGGCAAAGTCGTTTTTACGGGATACGACTTTGAGTGAAGATAGCTAAATTAATTTTAGTCGGATTGATGTGAATTTGCCGTAAAGTGGATAAAATAACCATGGACTATCAATCTAGAAAAAAAATTGAGGCCATTTGATGTGCTCTTTAATAAAAACCAAATATTGTTAATTCAAACCTTATTTGCACATTCAAATCATGAAAATGTTACTTCAAATCATGAAATGTTAATTCAATCCATATATTGTTAATACAAATCATGAAAGTCATACCAATAAATACACCCAATTTTTAGACACAGAAAAGATTAGTTAAGATTAAATTATTAAAGTATAAGTACTATGAATCATCTATTTAAAAGGGGGTTTCAATTATATATATGTACCGGTAAAAAAATTACTGTACTGTAAACCAGGGATAACTGGTGCTAAAAGTTACAAGATACCACTAACTCTCAACAAAATCTGAATCTGGCTCAAAAGCAAAAAGCAAACTGAAGGGATTATATTAAGTAATATGAGGTTTACACAATAGACAAAAGTCTGATTTAAATGCATATAATAATAATTTTCTTCAAAGGGCATTTTTAAGTTTTGACATCAGCTTCAACCAAAGGTGATATTGCTGAGAAGGCGACCTATCGCCAAGCCACAGAAGATGATGCGTAAAGGGAGATAATTAATGTGGTGTTGTGGGAATACACAAGTAAATCTTAAACATCAAAGAGTGAAATTCTAGATCACTGGGCCATCCTAATCCCCAGTTTCTTTTGCATTTGTATGTTGTTTTTGTTGTTACAGCACTACAGCAAGGCCTTACAACATCTTTATGAAACTTGCATTTAATTGACCTGGCCTAATTAGTCAGGATTCAATGTATGTTAATACAAAGATTAGCTCCAATATAATGTGGTAAGCAGGTTAATAATAATACTTGTTTTATGTAACTGGGAAAATCAAGACATGTCAATATAGAGAACTATTCTATCCATTAATATGTGTCGAGTTCTTGTTTGCTAAACCCCAAAATATCATCTAAATACATGTACCCAGGAATATGTTTCCAAAATGAATAATTTTAACACTGATAGTTCATCAGTTAAATGCAGTGTTAACCAGTTGATAGATCATCCACTTTTAATCAAAAAAAGTCTTAATTCTTTATTTTTCTAACGATAATAAGATCACTGGAACATCCAATCACATAAAACAAGTTAAAACAGAAGATGATGCGTAAAGGGAGATAATTCATGTGGTGTTGTGGGGACACACACACACAGCAGATCTTACCAATCATTTCTTCTTTAACATAATACATAGGTTCGAAATCTTGAGATGGCAGAGTGTCTGTAAACATACACCAATAACCCAAAAATATAGATAAACATGCACATGCAATATCAAGCAATTTACATAATAAATAAATAAATAAATAAATAAATTCATAAATAAATAAGGTTATAAAATAAGCTGTGTAATACTAATAAAATACCCTAAACTTCACTAACTATTGCTGCACATTCAATAAATAAATTAAATAAATAAATAAATGGCCGATTATGTATAAAAAAAACCTGAGGTTTTCTAATATATAACCACTTCTATACCAATATTTCACCATGCACTTTGGCTACTTACAATAATAAAGATAATGTTCATCTAATTTGGAAAAAATAACATAAAAAAAAATATCAAGTAAACATCTAAAATGCAGACTGAGAACAAAATGCACACATCCATCAAAAAAATACACCAACTGAAAGAAATGTTGACCGAGAGGATAAGTAACTTTTCAGGCCAGTTGAGGAGATCAGGAATTTCCACTCATCAAAATAATAATAAAGAGATTGAGCACCATATATATAGAGGTGGAAAGTCTACTGTCAGGACAGTTGGAGGGGATCCAAAATTTCACAACTCCAAGAGTTAGTGTTTGTGTTAGAGGTAGGTGATAACTCAGTGATACAGCAAATGGGTGCTGTTGTGAGTTTAATCCCCACTGGATGCAATGAAATGTTTGACCGACAACTGGTGCTTTCTGTGGAGGATTCTATATAAACCCTTCCCCTGATGTCCAAATTTCTTCTTATCCAACCTGATCTCCACAAATTTTCTGACAATGGTCAATATCCAAATTGAGAAAGATCACTGAAAAATTTAGTAAATCAATGCATAGGATTGAGCCGAGAAATGCACAAAAATAAGCAAATACATATATGCACACAAAAATCAGAAAAAAACATTTGTGTAGTTGGATTTCTTTTCGCTAAACATAAAACTTTCAAAAAATACAACTACCTCCGGAGATTTTACCATCTTCTGGAAGTTGCATGGCAACACCAAACCCGCCCAATTTAACTGGGGCCGAGTTTTCTTTGGAAGCAAGAAGAACACAATGAGGTTTAAGGTCACGATGAACGATATTGTTTGCATGACAGTAGTGTAAGGCCTCAAGGATTTGGCGGATATAATGACTGAAAAGAAACAAGAAAAAAATAATAATAAATGTCCATTTCTATAGCCCCAAAATAGTGCTTGTAGCTCTTGACAAAACTTTTCTACATAGCTCTTAGTTATAACTTGTTCGAAGAATTTTCACAGCTAACACTGGAATCGAACAAAAGACCTCGAAGTTAGTAAGTCAACCGCTACTCCACACAGCTTAGAGAGAATAATGCTTATAACTTCTGTTCACACTGCTATGCTTGAACATATATTTTGGAATATTGGAAATGCTGCACTTGTCTTTAAAAGGGTCACCTTTTTTATTGTTATTATCAACTTCTTGCTCTCCAAGAAAAATCCAACAAGAGATTAAGGCTTACATTTATTTAATAGAATTAAAAGACTGTTCATCATTAGTATGTGAAGCAGTGTAGTGTATAGTTATACGCCACCAACACTCTTCGCCAGAGGGCTACATCCGTAATGATAGTATAATTAGATTTGAAATTTAATCGTGTTTCTCATTCAGATATCATGTTTTTAGTCAAAAATATATTTTTTAATTATTGTTTTGGTATATTTCCCAATCAGTGGAGGGACCCCATCTTAACTCAATCGAAATGGAGTTATATCTGCACCAACTGTGTTACGGTAATAGAGAGAGCTAGAAATGGGGTTTAACATCCACTGGACACAAACCAGGTTATTTCGGGATTAACGATGGTTTAATTTTATTTTAATAATTCGCTTGCTCATAGGGGTCTTTAGCAGTGGGCGTAAACCAGAGGACCCAGAGATAACCCACGAGGTAGGACAGGCAACCCTATTCATTGTCACGAACAACTAGGGAATCGAAACCATTACGGTAATAAGATGGACATTCACATTCTACTGTGTTATACTCCAACCTACTGCCTTTGTACTTATGCAATAATAAAATGTTTATTTTATATACCTGGCTACAGCTTCACTATAAACAAAACCATCTACAGCTCTTTTTACTATCTCAAAACAAAGATCGGCACCGTCCATGCTGAAAATAAAACAAAACATTTCAATAATTTTTAACATTTCAAATATCCATTTATTCATTTATACAAATATTCCGAGAATTTTGCAGAAATGAAATCTGTAATTATAGTACTTCAGCAAATTTCAATAGCATAGCACCCCCAAAAATAGCTGAAAACAAATATACCAGACAAAATCTATAGGCCCATCTTGTTTCACTGGTAACAAAAAAAAAATTGAGCAAACCAACACCAAGAGACAACACAAGTAACCATATCTTCGCTTGGACCACTGTCTATTATCAGTTGTGGAGATTGAGTTATATTAATTTGGATCACTTCCATTACAATATGTAACAATGTGAAGATTCAATAAAACTAATTTTAACACACAACCGGTCACGTATTACATCGATTCCTGCGAATGTTTTGCCGAATGCATCCCCTATCATGCATTAACTTCGAAAACACTCATAGACAAGAACTGTCATCCGCTTTGCAAGAAAGCATAATATTTTCCAGTGGTGCATTAAATAAGAATTATTATGACTAAATAAGAAATATGCCACAACACAAGAAATCTGTCAAATTGTCAACATGTAACATTTGTCTGAAAACCCATCTAATCAAAAGAGAGAGAGAGAGAGTGAGAGAGAGAGAGAGAGGCAACCAGGATTATTTCAAGACTAATTAATATATGATATATTTATTTCCATAATTTGATTGTGCACAGGCGGTAATGAATGAATTCTGAATGTCCACAGGAAACCTATGTGGTTAAACAGGCAATCGAATCCCTTATTAGGTACAAGCCTGGTATCAAACATATGACTTGCATAGTTAACAGGCTGATGTTCTACAGTGAGAACACTGGACAATTACATTTTAAAAATAAATGGTGACTGGCCAGCCTCTATCTATATCGAAACTTTATCGGAAGGTACTAACAGTTTACAGAGGTGACATAAATAAGGGGATGCTCGATTCACAGTCCAGAACGTCCCGAATTGACAGAATTGCAATCGAGTAACACAGAATTGAGTCCTGTCACAGTTCTGCCAGTCCCGACAGCTGAGGTGGTGTGAGTGGAATCGTGACGTATTTTAAGTAACAAATATGTTTCAACTGCCATGATTGGTTGAAATATTTTTTATGCAGTCGGCACATGCGTTGTACTCCGAAATTCTACTTTTCACTCGATTGACACTATTTTCGGAATTGAGAGAATTTAATTCCGGAACGTTCAATCGAGTACGCCCTAAGACAAATTTGGAATGAAAGAAACTTCATTTTACAACTTGAGATTCCTTATTGTGGTTAACTTTACCTCATAGTTGATAGATGTGAAAAATAAACAGAACAATTAAAATTTTACAAATAGGAAGAATCCGGAAACCAGGAGCAAACCCACAAGGTTGAACAGGGGAAATAAACAAGAACCGAATTGTCTTATCAATCAGTATCGTTATGTTGGATGCATGGTATATATTTAAAATTCATTCATTCTGAAAAAGACAATTTATTTCTGCAGGTGAAATTAATCTATAAATCCATAGATACCTGTATCTGCAGGAAATGTCAAAATTTGCTTTTCAATATCTCATGAAATAATCAATAATTCTTCCATGTAAATAAAAAGAGAGAGAGAGAGAGAGAGAGAGAGAGGGGAAGAAATTACATTTAATATCCCTTATTAATGAGATCTTTTAATGTAGTAAATCTTTAATTAATAACCCTTATATTAACTGATCTTGAGAATGTAGCTGGATAAAATTGACCTTTAGATGAGACAAGCCATCTTCAAGTTCCTACAACTACTGCTGTTCCCTTTAATCCTTAATTCCGTTATCATTATACAGACATCACTATCAATAACATTCGAACACAGTGTCTAATTTATCACTATTTAATGTCGAGACCTTTAATCATCAATGAATCTATCTTTTGCTTCATCATCAATGACAAAATTGATTTCTCTCATTCTCTATAAAGATTTTTGTGTTTAAATTGTTATGACAACAAATGTCTAAATTCAAATAACATAAACCCAAATGGTCTTAATCACTTAAAGTATCAATTATTTTTTGTAAGTACATGCAGGGGATTCAGTGCCTGAATGGTTTAATTCATAAGGTCTGCATTAAGTCACGTAGAGTTAGGTCGCAAGTTCAACCTTGTGGGTTTTTCTCCAAGTCCTTCCACTGCTAAAGATCCGAGAGAGAGAGAGAGTGAGACAAAGGGTATAACGTCCACTCGACACAAACTATGTCAGTTCGGGACTAACATATGGTTTAATTCTATTTCAATAATTCGCTTGCGCGTAGTGGTCCTTAGCAGTGGGAGGTAACCGGAGTACCCGGGGAAAACCCATGCGGTTGGACAGGTGACTGCTAAAGATCCCTACATGCATATGAATTGTTGAAATATACTTGTGTTCGTCAAGTTAAGTCACCAAATATATTATAGTAATTATTTTTATATGTACCAGTGACATTGTTTTATTAGGAGAACATCACTACATTGGACCTGAAGTGCCTCTACTTTAAATCATACAAACTGAAATACAGTGTTGGAAAAGAAGTTCAAAATGTTCAAAGCCTTCTTTGATGTATTCCTAAACGAATATCCAAATAACGGACACCTAATGCAAAGCAATTTCACTTTTCAGTTATGAGTTTGGATAGGCATCACTACTCCTTGTCACCAACAAGCTTGGGATCAGAACCATGCCACTTAATTCAAAGACAGACCTTATGATCTTAAAGCACACATTATAATTCACTCGACCACCCAACCCCATCTTATAATCGCAACAAAGGCTTAGCACTATAACTTTGTCAAGAAAATAAACATGGTTATCTTGATATTTGGTGATATATTATGAAAAATCATACTTTCACAGAGCTTCAGGATTAAAGTTTGCAAGATTCTTAATTTCTCCTTTCAATATAAGAGTAGGCCATAGCGCCTCTGCCTGGGCAAAATTTCCCTCATTGCACACTGTATGCCGTATGCCCGTCTTCCATTAGTCCAGGTTAGGTGCAAAAGAGTAGGACGTTAAACCCCCATTTCATTTCATTTCGATTCCTTTTGAAGCAATGATTCAATCTCCCAAACAGAGTCGTCATCCCTTACAGTTCACACTAACCTCTGGGTCAACCTGTATAGTGCACGAGCCCACAGCAGAATCACATGCTGGATAGTGAGACTTGTGTGCAGAATGGCAATGAGTTATATTCACTAATATAAATCTGGAAATTCTACTTTAACCAGTCATTCAATGTTGCTTATCTATCGCCACACTTTCAAAGCCACGAGAATTAGTTTAATCTAGGTCTGTCAGAGAATTAGACACAACTCAATGTATATAATGACTCTCGTCGATTTCTAGAGAATTTCAATAAATCTCAGATTTTTATCACGGGAATTACAAATTTTATAACCAGGGGTGGTTTTCAGGTGAAACATTCAATAACGGTCAGTTTAAGTGAATCGTATTCTGTGAAAAAAGTCAAGATAGAAATATAAAGACAATTTGTTCCTTTTGATTGTATCTTAATTCCAACAAGTCGATACCCATTTATATATATAGTATGCCAACATTCAGGAAATAAAATGAAATGGGGTTTTAGACTACTACTTTTTCGCACCAACAGATCAGAGCTAATAAACAACTTTGTTTCTGGATACTCTTCAATCTTCATCGAAATCCAACTATCAATGATTGTTTTGTTTCCATGTCAACAAGTTGGACATTTGTTTCTTGATCCTTCCAAACAACAAGATGCTTATATTTTTCTTGCAAGGTTCTACATCCTGCACCAATGGCAATGGTGAATCAGGCTTCAACCAGAGTCAGCATCCAGGACTATTCCTTAAAGAATTCCATCAATAAATCAGTTTGCAAGGTTATCAACTTTATAGTAATGGATTGTATACTGGACTCATTGCTGTATGTAAATCAGGACTTCTATTTCCAAATATTCAGTCAATATTTTCAAAGAATTGAATCCTAAAGCACAATAAATACAGATAAAGATGAATTATGTAAGATTTAGAAAAAGAGCTGGTCATTCTTGCTATAATAGTTCCAAAGTTGAGGATTCAAAATATATCTACTGAATATTACATTCAAATTCTGAGCGACGTTATCACTGTTTGAATTGTTGACATAAATCGTTCTTTGTTAATCGAAACTCAGACTCACTTCTCCATTTTTAAATTAAATCAATATATGGTGATCGTATGTTAATCCGGATATATCTGCGCCATCCGATGATCTAAAGAGTTGATAGTTAATACGATTAATATTTAAAGGTACTGATCACCATCTCCATTTTGTAAAAATGTCGAATTTGTGAAGATTTAATCCGCACAAAAATGCACTGATAATCAAGAAACCAAAACCAATGGTAGATAATGTTCATGCTAGGATTCCACAGGGGTCAAAATTCACGACGGCACCCGCGGCAATTGCCGTAGTATTTAGCGAAATTGCCGTAGAAAACGAATAATAACTACGGCATCGTTTGCTGTGGTATTTTATTTAAGAATATGACTATTATGACGACGGCAATTTGCCTTAGTCGTCACTGAAATTGCCGTTGTACAACTGCGTAATCCATGGCATAACAGAAAATAAGAATTTATTGTTTTGTTTCTTTCCTGGGTTCTCGTGACTGAATATTTCTATGGAATTAGATCTCGAACCACAGCTACTAAAAATAGATCGAACGGTGTGGAATTTTTATTGGCTATTTACCTGACGTCACATTAGCGGACGCACGTACGCAGATACCGATAACACAAGTCGTTCATTCAGTTGGCCATGAAACGGGATAGCCTATACGGTTGTGATCGTATGATTACTCAGCTAATTTTATAACAACGAACTTCACACCATCTACGCATGTTTTCGTCTGTTTGTCACTAGTTTATAGCATTATGAAGTACATGTATTTATATCAAAATAAATAAAACACATACACCCCCACCCCTCCAAGTCATCTGACCTACTTCTAGTGGAATGGAAATGCACACAGCTCGTTGTCTGGCGTATTTAATCATTTAAAAAGTTCAAAACAATTTCCAGAAATAAAGGCTATGAAGAATTTAAAGGAAAAATATGACCAAATCAAATATAATTTTTAGCGTAAAGCCGTAAATATAGACGGAATGTGAGAAAGGCATTCCAGGGGGCGTTACATGTCCACCGCATGATGTTCGTGTAGACTAATGATGTCATGCACGGGTGTGAAGTTGTCTCTCGATAATCAAATTACGGTACTACGATACAGATATTTTATAATTGGGATTCCACGCCTCAACGGCGAAGTATTCATTTAAAACGCAAGTTATGTGCCATGATACTTTACTTAAATTTGGTGAAATTCACGTAGATACGGATTATATAGAATTGCACGAATCTTCGTGTCGCCGAGTCAAAGCAGATTCAATATACTTTAGTTTATTTATTATTTATAATCTTTATTAATCAAATTTATCAGTTTAAAAAAATGCCGTAGTGATGAAAGTCAAATGAAAGTTTTGCCTCAGCTTACACAAAAACTGCCGTAGTGAAGAAGGGATAACTGTGACATTTTTTGAAAAAACTGCCTCAGTTCCAATTTTATGAATTTTGACCCTTGTTCCATCAGATCAAAATTTTACTCCATACCAAAAGAATATTGTGAAATTTTCATATCATAATTACTGAATGGAATTCAACCATTTTTGGATTGATATCATGCCTTTCATAATAATGTAATAATGATCAGAGACTCTAGGATTTACCTGTTCTTGAATAAAAAAAAACCTGACATATTTAGTTACCACATGTTCTTTATACCTCTTATTATTTGTTGCTTCTTAATTAAATCGCACTCCAACTCCATTCACCTACTTCCAAAAGTCTTTATAGCATTAAAAAAGGCATCAACTGAACCCCACACAATGAGTTTAACATGAGTCTAGAAATATCGGCAGCATCGAGCAACCATTTGTATACAAAACAAACATTAGTAATAAGATATACACACCTTTCTTGTTAGACATACATACTTATCTTCGCATTAGAAGATATAAACGCCTAAATAACATTATAATCGTTATTCTCTCGAGCACCTGTACACATTCTATTTTATTCCTATCATTATTTTTATACGAAATCACAAAATTCCATGTCTTATTTCAATGAATATCAAAGGTGAAGAAATTTTTTATTCCCAATACACTGCCAAAAGAAATAATTCAAAGTATATCACGTTGACATGACCAGTAATTGTTTTCATAAGAGTGGTGTTGGGTGGCTGAATGGTTAACTTGCACGCTGTATCATTAGGTCTGCCATTGAGTCAACTGGTGTTGTTTCGAATCCCTGGTTGTACGCGGCAAGGAGTAGGGTCGCTTGTCCAACCTCGTGGGTTTTCTGCGGGTACTCTGATTTCTTCCCATTGCCAAAGCAAATTATTGAAATAAAATTAAACCATATGTTAGTCCCGAAATGACCTAGTTTTCTGTCAAGTGGATGTTAAACCCCATTTCTCTCTCTCTTTTTCAAAAGAAATGAAATGGGGTTTAATGCTTTACTTTTCTGCATCAACTGGACTAATGAAGACATGATACAACAGTGGTAGTGTATTCTGAAGGAAACCAGTGTTGTGTATGACTACTCCTACTTTATCATGTAGAGACAGTGGTATAGACAGATCATCGTTTTTTTACTCATTCCAACGACTAGATACTCCTTAGTTAGAGATCCTCCATCATGCACCATCGTAACCAGGGGAAAGCAGACTGGAAAATCTTGAGAAACATTCTCAGCAAAAGGATCACTATGATTAAATGAAATGAAATGGAGTTTAACATCCTACTGTTCTGTTGGACTGGATTAATGAAGACATGCATACACCATATAAAGTGTGCTATTAGGGAAATTTTGCCCGGACAGCGGCACTGTGGTCTAATCTTATATCGAATACCAAGTGTCAAGGTGCACACCAATGTGTACACGTACAAAACCTCAGTTTTTCATATCAATGATCCAAACGACTAGATAGCTGTCCTTGTCAGACCCTCCATCCTCCACCACTGACAAGGGGGGAAACTTCTCACGCAACCTCCAGGCTAGTGAGCCAGTATCTCACTGCGGCTCCCTGGGATCAAACCCTTGGACATCCTTGTTAGTGTGCCAGCACCATAATCACTGAGCTGGGTTATTTTTATAAGGAATAACACAGAGTATATTATGTACAATACTTTATGTCACATTTCAAAGCTTGATTTTTGTTCATTATTTTATCAGATAAATGATTTGTAACAAAAATCATTACTTATATATGATTATTGAGACAATTTCACAGAGAAAAGTTTTG
The DNA here is from genome assembly GCA_948474765.1 of Patella depressa. Classification (NCBI taxonomy): domain Eukaryota; kingdom Metazoa; phylum Mollusca; class Gastropoda; family Patellidae; genus Patella; species Patella depressa. Next base: position 74,547,471 of record OX419715.1, read on the forward strand.
ATTTTAATAATATTTATAGGGTTCGACTGTGTAATTTGCTATAATGGCTTATTTTCTCAAATGTATATAACTGACTGACATGTTATAATTTTACAATCTGTCAATTTCGATTCTTGTCAGAAATGAGTGGCTAATTCATCTAAAAGAAAAGAACCCATGCTTTGGAACCAATTTGGGTAATTTGTGCTTTCAAAATCAGGAAAATACAGATATTTACAAAATCCTATTTATATGTCCATGTCTTCTTTGAATGTTATTATCCTGCCAAGGTTTTATTTTCTATAAACTTTGAATATTCAACAGGCTATTACAAAATAACTATTGTAAATATGTCTGGCATGCATCTAGGTCTTGGAAAGATTTGACTTTCTTGAGCTATGATTTGGGTTGGGTTTTTTTTCGAATATATACATGTAATTGTAAAAGGAGTTATATCTATTTGATAAACATACAAATAAAGTGTAGAATTTTGGATTTTGGTGACAATGTAGTGTTCAATCTTATTTATGTAAAAATACAGAGTTAAATGATAGCTTGAAGAATTTTGCCAAGACAGAAGTATTTTTGCCTACTCTTCATTGAATTTCAACTGGCAAGGGTTCTATTACGTACACAGTTGGGTTTTTATCTCATCCAAATGACTAAGCAATATATTCGACATGTCAGCCCCTCAGGTGTGACCCTTGACAAGGAGAACTGGGACTCAAACCTATGACATTCTAGTCCAGTCTCCTTATAAATTACAGCTCAACTATTCCCTTGGGAGAATAAACCACGACATTCTAGACCAGAATCCAGTGTCCTTACAGCTCAACTATCCCCACCACTTATAATATATCACATCTGCAATTTTAAATTCTAACAGCAATTCAACACAAACTTGTTCACTTAATGACTAACATACTGTCATCTTTATTTCCATAATTCCCATGTGCACAGGTATCTTTAGGAACAGGAAAGCAGGAGGGTTTTGGAAACAACATACCTGAAAATTTAGGAGTTCCAATATCAGTGGTGGAGGGTAGAGGGTTAAGCAAGGAAAGCAAGGTTCTGTATATGCCATTGCCAGCTCTGCCTAAACATCCACAGAAAATGGAAAATGAAAACTAGAGTAAGCTGTAGCATTGCTGTCTGGGCAACATATCCATTCTAGCCCAATGCATGGCATTTGGTGATTTCCTTTAGACTGGTTGATGATTGAAAGCAGAACATTAAATCCTGTTTCATTTTAAAGGAATATAACTTTAACTTCAGTTAATCATCAATTATATCATCAGTCAATGATCAATTCATTTTATGATTTTCAGATACAATTAAACTCCAAAATTGTCTTTAAATTGCCATTAAGGACACAAAAGCATGAAATAAATCAATTTATTAACTACTAAATAATTAGAAATTATTTTAACTATCTCGACAACGAGTATGATGTTTAGACACCATTGAACCCCTGCTGTGCTTTCATATTGCCCAGTTTAATAATTTAGGATCATAAGCTCGAGTTGAACTCTCCAAGATTAGAAACCATAATTGGACTTGTTGTTGACTTGAACCACTCTAAACGTGCCGAGTTTATGTAATGAGCTCTTCCGAGACAAAAACGTTAAACTCTCCAGTCAACCCGTTTGTCAATAACTCACGACCTTTTCTGATCAATGATGGTGAAAAATCGGAACTCTATCGCTCGAATAAACAGTCTATTTGTGTCATGAATAAAGAGTGTTTAGAAATCACTCATGATGAATAAAGATTCTATAAAAAAAAAAGGATTCAATCAGATATTTTTAAAATAGTTTTTTTTGAATAAGAAATGTGAATAACTGTGTACTAATTATACAACAGAGCAATTTTTCCCTAAGAAACTGCAATTATATTTTTTATAAACTATATTTTGATTTATTACAAGAAAACAAATCTGAAAAAACATATATACACTAGTACAGAAAGATCAAATCATTAAAGCTTGGTCTCACATTTATTGCAGGAAAAGATCAAGGTTGGAATTGCATACAATAAAATCATGCACATGGCACAACAATCTGAAGAACTGTAAAACAAAACCAAAATATGTGAGACAAATGTTTTCAAATTACTTGTAAGAAAACAATTTCAGAAAATTAATTTTCTTCAGCTTCGGAAAGCATAGATGGGGAGGCGGTTCAGGGCAGTCAATTTGGAAAGACAATTTGACTTATGGAATTAACACAGTAGACTCCAGCTCTAACCTGCAAAGTGTAGATAGTAAGCTTTATTCCACAAAATTTGTATTTCAAAATTGTTTATGTTTTTCGTCATACCCCAATGGATAACTGAACAGAGTTTTAAAAATTCTCTCAGAAACTCTGATCTGCATCATGACCACAAGATTTCATAAACTTGAACAGAGAAAACTCAATGATTGGAAAAAATTGAAATATTGATAAAGTTTCTACTCTGGCTCCCATGCACAATGCTACGGCGTTCCATTAAATCTTGTTAAGACTTTTACAAGCTTTTATATATACAGTCAAAATATGACTAGAAATCAAGCTTCATAAACAGAGAAAGAAAGAGCATAACAGCTCAATCGGGTCTGATTAGGACTGTGTTTGGCCAGTTTAATGGGTTTCGATTCAGCACAACAATTATTTGATCCTCAGAAGCATGAGGTTCTTTGGTAATTGCTTCAGTCGACACTTTATAAATGATATTTTACACCAACTATCTTGTGTTTTATATTTGTTTTAAGATTGTATTCCAGGGCAGAGACCAAATGATACAGACTTCTAAGTTGTACCGGACCAAGAGATAGGCACAGGCAAGTTACACTTCTAAGTCGCACCTGTCTAAATGACGGGCACTTCGAACATGTTGAACTATATACTGAATATATATTCAAAATATCAACAAAATTACAGAAAATAGACAGAATATGTGACTGACAAAATGTCAGGCTTCAGAAGCTGATTGTATCTGAAAAAGCCTCAATTTTTGGGGACAGATGCCTTATTTCCAGGCTTGTTCATATCCCAGAAACCATCTGAAAGATGGCTGAAAATTTCATACAATGAAACAAGCCCTGTTGAAGAACCAACACATTTTACAACTGGTGACAATATTATATTAAAGGAGATTGAGTTATCTTGTAGCCAAAAGCATTTTCAGCCTTATGACATTATACAATGAATAGTAGCCTATAACAAAAAATCTTTAGTTATGGGTAACCATCAAATAAGAGAGTGGGAGATGGGGTTTAACGTCCACTCGAAACTAACACATGGTTCAATTTTATTTCAATAATTTGCTTGCACGTATGGGTCTTTAGCAGTGGGAAGAAACCGGAGGACCTGGAGAAAACCCACGACTTTGGACAGCGACCCTACTCCTTGCACGTACGACGGGGAATCGAAACCATGTAAGTCGACTCAATGGCAGACCTTATGCTAACCATCCAACCCCCCCTCCATCAAATAAGAAGTGATATCAAGTGTTATACATGTAGCTGTAAAATGATCCCTCATTAAATCATTTTTGTTTGGAGAGGAAATGTAAAAGAAGATATTTTATTACAAAAAAGATCCCCATTAAATCATGGTGTTATTTTAGTCAATGTTTCAAAAAATCCAGACATTATAAATCAAGTCTGCAAGCTACAGGGATAAGGTCAAGAAGAATGAATATGCTTCGCAAAACATACGATTTCATGGATGTTGTCAAAGCCTGTATTTAACATCTTAAGGGAATTGATAATTCTTTCTTTTGGACAGGAAAATTTATGACACAGCCTCAAAATGGAAACAATTATCTCTTTTCTACCTGGTGGTGTTGGTTTGATAGATATTCCTATTTTAAGCTGCTAATTAAAAAGGAAATTGAAAAAAAAGATCAAATTTAGATAATATGAAAAGTTTAATTCTGTCAGGCAATGACGACAATCATCATTACTTATATAATGAAAACTTAACAAATATTCCTCAAAGCAGCTGGACACATAAATGCATGCAGGATTTCCGAGACAGTACCACAAAGTGATATTAAAAAAAAGGTATGGTGGTCCAAAAAGTTGATTTGAATATAGAAATAGCTTCTAAATGTGGTACAGGATAAAGCTCTCAGAATATTTTAATTTTAAGTTATCTCTCTATATATATATTTTGACTTAAATCTTGTACATGTGATTCTGAGCAGAGTTGTAGAAGTATCTTAAAAACTCAGTGAGCCTTTATTCATTAGTGCATTTTAAAATAAATATCCTTATTGAAATTCAGAAATTTGGGATAGCAAATTCCTGCATTACAAAGACTATAGGCAGCTAGAAAAGGTTCTGAAGTTGACTTAACAGAGCTAAATCTTTAATTTTTGGCATCTAGAAATGGACACAAATGGGTCGCAATGTATATAATAATGTTATATGAATGTATATAAAATGATTTACATTCAATCGTTTCTCTTTTACTGTAATTTCTAATCAGTTATGTTTGGCGAAATATGCGAAGAGACTATAGAAATGGAATTGGTGTCTGGTTATTCCAGTCTACAATGGTAGTATTCTCCTTTGGGGTAGGTTTAGCCACATTCATTGAGTCACTTCATTATAAATGGAGCTCGAAAGTATTCTGGCACTCGATTCATGTTCCAATTCTCGATTCATGTTCCAATTCTATTTCAAAATTGCTATTTTGTCTAAAATATTGAAGTCAATAACAGCATCAGTGTTGATTTAAACTGTGTTTGTAATATCAAAGACTATGGATGATTTGAAGTCAGAGAATTGCTCCCTTTAAGTTAGTCCACTCCACCACCTATCGTCTACAGAGGTATGAACAAAATCTAAACTGTTTCATTAATTATATTTAAGCAATCTTTTTAAATTGTAATCAAACAATTAATTAATATGATAACATTTAAATAACTCAGTATAAACTAATTAAGGATTCTATTAATTTTAAGATAAGGTGACATTTCCATTCATTTTATATAAGCGACTGCCATGGCAGATAAATTAGCATACAAGGCAAAGTTTAAGGCATCATATACAGTGGACTCTGTCACATCCGATCTCTGATCACTCAGGCACTCTGTGGCATTCGACATGATTTTCATGTCCCGATTTATTTCCTTATTACTTCAGCCAAAAAATCTCTGGTTAATCCAGACATGTTACTTTTCTACAGCAAGAGGGTTAATTAACACAGACTAATTCCATTTTGACCAAATAGTGGCATTTCAGCCTAATACTTTCTTTTGAATTTCAACTGTCAATGGTCCTTTTATATGCATATCCAAGAGTACATTAGACCTAAGTTTTTCATATTATCCTAACAACTACACACTGTTCATTGCCAGGCCTTCTGTCAGGTGCCACTGACCATGGAAAGAAGTCTGGAAATTCATGAAGAACCTTTTCAACCAACACCAAGATGGATACTAGGAACCAGGCACATCATAATTTGAAAAAGGTTTGAGGCAGAATTACATGCGAAACTAAAATGAAATAATATATTCACCATATTTCTGATCTATTTTAACATCTTCATAGGGCAAGGGCAGTAACATAGTGAATAATAAAGAATCCTACCACAAGTCTCAATTCAAACCAGACCTGTAGCTAGCAGGGGGACAAGAGAGTTACATTGGTCGTTGGTTTCATATTGCAACCGATGGAAAGGGCACCAAAGGTGCTCATTAGGGTAACCAATTCTACCCCTATTTGGTCAAGGCACCCAATGGGGGATCGATTTGTTCCAGGGCAGGCAACTGAATCTCTTGCCCCCCGCTAGCTACAATACTAATACACATAAAAGTAGCCAGTTTCTTCAAAATCAAATTAAGCATGGACGCAATAACCGATGCAAGAAAACACTGCATTTGCTTATTTACATGTTAGATTTAATATCATTCCTAATGCTACAGAATACAAACAGTCAAACATGTCTGGAAATAATGATTTTAGTTACAACTGAAAGTATCAGGCACGTAGGAACTATTCCTGATATTCTGAATTTAATGTAGCCCTAATTTAATGTGTTAACCAAGTCTATATAAACAATCAAAAAAGACAAATCTGTGCCAGATAAAAAGACATGCACCAGATGTGCCTGACAAATTCTGAATTTGCTTTTGACAATGTCTGTGACAGGTGCCTATTTTCAGGATTGTTGCCAATCAAAGACTGTACAGAAGATAAATACTCAATGGCTGGTTCTAAATCTCTGGAATATTTTTAATAAATCATATATCACCCAACAACTGCTGTTTCAAATCTATATTTTCCCTTTAATTACTAAATGAGGTCTTTTATCAAATATGGTCTTCTTAGTTAAATATGGTCTTTTTAAATGCAAATAAAACCATTCATTAAAATAACTTGTTAATCACTTTAAAACAATTTATAACCATTCTCACCAAATAATATAAGTTACTTTACCGCAACACAGTCATTAACTAATATGGTCTTCGTAGCTACATAAAGCAACTTCGACAAAATGTATGGCCGCTTTATAAAGTACCAATAAAATAATTTCTTATTAAACAATTCATAACCATTTCCATCAAATAATAAAGTTAATTTACCACAACACAGCCATTACAATCAAATAATATCCCTTTAAATCATTTAGTCTTCTTAACTATATATTGTGACTTCAACCAAACATGGTGTTTTCGAAAGCCAATTATAAAAAATAAAAAATATTCCCTAAAATAATTTCTTAATCACTTAAACAATTTATAAGCATTCCCATAAAATAATAAAAGAAGTTACTTTACCACAACACAGCCATTACGACCAAATATGGTCCCTTTAACTCATTTAGTATCAGATCAATGAGATATGACGGAACACGGTTGATGAGCGAAAGGGTAGAAGTTGAAAGATGATAAATGTACTCCAACAGTTGTCTTAGCGAAAATAGCGCCACACCACGTCCAGGTTATAAGACAGACAGACAGACTTAAAGCTGGCACTGAATGAGAGAAGGAGCTAGAAAGAACAGAGATCTATTAAGAGAGGTTGATGTGGTTATTTGCGGTATTTATGGGACGAACGGCAGTATTAAGTAATTAGTTAGGAAGAAGACAAACATTCCCAGTCATTTTGATTTAGTTTCATATCAGTTCTACCACCTGATGACAGCGACTTGTTGACCTAGACCACAAGTAGACAGGTTTTATGAGACTTTTATGTCTATACATCCCAAATGACTACTGGATCAATAATGTAGAGATTCTGTTTAAAATAAAAGATTTCGGTATATAAAGGCAAAACAATGGATCTCAATGGCATTCATTAGAATTAGAATACATGATCTGGTCAAAAACTAAACATATGTCAGAGAGCCCCTTAAATGAAAGAACCACCTTCTAAAGATTTTCTATGTTCTTAAAATAAGTAAATACATTATTTACCTTATAGAAAATTAAACAGATTATGTTGTAAATTTGTAAGATGAAACCTGTGTAATTGCCGATTGTAATGTTTACGTACATATATACAAGTCTGAGTGTAATCTTTTACAATAACAATAGGTATACTGAGCTGATTGTGGTGTTTTATGATAACTATACACAATAACTATATACAAGGCTGATAGCAATATTCAAAATAAATATATACAATAACTATAGTATATATATATATACACAAGTCTGATCGTAATGTTTTACAATAAGTATACATATATACAAGTCTGATCGTAATGTAGTAATATCTACAATAACTATAATACAAGGGACTGATTGTAATATCTACAATAACTATTATAAGGGGCTGATTGTAATATTTACAATCACTATATACAAAGGGCTGATTGTAACATTGACTATGTACAATAAATTTACACAGAAATAATTGTAAAGTTTTACAATAACTATGTACAGGCCTGATAGTAAGTCTACAGAACGATGTACAGTGGACTCTGTCAAATCCGAAATCGTACGGGATTGTTACAATAGGTCGAATCACGCAGAGTGTCGGAATACCCTGTTTTGTCAAACCGGAAATATTGTAACTTCGAAAACCGAAAGTATTATTATAATGTAGTTTTGAATCACCAGAGCATTATTCCCTTTAAAACTGATAAATTTTTCTGTACATTCAAAATTTTCTTACATTAATTTTTATTGCATTTAACATGCGTAGGCATTTTGAATAGGTCAAGTTAATTTATCTTTTTGTCGTCTTCAATTGATCGCACACTTATGTTTGCTATCATGTGTGAAACATTTATTATCTGTTGTTCTATGTCAAGGTCATTGTCACTTCGATTATACTGGAATCTGCCGAGATTTGTTGAGTGCTAACTTAGGTTATTCGGGTTCAATCGGCATGCGCAACGAATGTTTCTAACAGGTGCTAGGAATATTTTTACGACTGTGAATTTGTGGAAAAATTTGTGGATATGCTTGAGTATTTGTCAAAATTACTTTCTTATAAGAGATTATCAAAATTATCAAAGTAATCAACAAAGACCTACAATAATTGATTGGTGTTTCCTTGAAAATCCTTTATGGATTCACACCCATCAAGTTTTAATCTCACCGATACGGTGTCGATTCAATGGAAATCATGTGATGGGAGGGCTGATTGATGTCGTAATCCGGAACATACAGAGTCTGGATTAACCAGAGATTTTTTGGCTGAAGTGATAAGGAAATAAATCGGGACATGAAAATCCTGTCAGATGTCACCGAGTGCCAGAGTGATCAAAGTTCGCATGTGACAGAGTCCACTGTATATGGTTTTACTGTAACTGTACCAAACTCAATTTACTGTATAACAATAATCACACAATACTTTCACATGACTTTCTGTTTTGTTTTGCACTTATTAGGCAATTATAAAACCTGTTTCATCTTTTACTGGTCGATTCTATGATAGTGCTGTCTTATCTATATTGTATGGGACTATTGCTTTAATTGACCAAATTGTACAGGAAGGATTGTATTTTTATACTGACAAATTGTCTACGTAAGTCCTGATTTAACCTAGTAAACTCAGACCATTCGAAACAAGTGAAGAAAATTGACAAATTATCTCGAGCAGACGACCAATTGAAAAGAAGCAGACGGTTTAAAGAGAAAATGATGGGGTTCGAAATTGTGACAATTTCTTTGAACTTTTTTGATAGTCGTTACAAGTATTGTAATATACTTACAACATATGTCTACAGAACTCGTAAAAAGAAAAGAAACGGTCTTGATCCATTTCTAATTTAACTTCATCTGTCACAGGGATACATGCCCAAGTAAATAGGTTTTTTTTATATTATATGTAAATGTAAACTCTTTAATTGAAAAGGAGTATCAACTAGTCAAGACAAAATATATGCATACCATGCCACGTACATGACACCACCTAAAAGATAAAGATAATCCTAAGTTCAATGGAGATAGATATATTTAAATAATTCCATACAGAACATTGTATGAAAATTCATATAACTCATTTATGCCCTAATGTAAAGGAGACCACTTCATTTGCAGGAAAAATATAAAACAATTATATTCTATTTAAGTCGGCTAAAACATTTCAAAATGGCCTCACAGAGCACCGACATTTTAATTTTGGGGGGAATCTGGAATTTCAGTTTTGATCTAATTCGAAATCAGTGGGTTTAAATATGTCTATATATACTGGTAGGGGACGTTTTCAAGTTTGTATTGATCTTGATGTAAGTAATCAACCAGGCGTGCAATTTGCAGGCAGACCACGCCTCTTTATTAACTAAAATAGTCTTTATAATCAAACCATACATGATTAATTAATAAATAGCCAGTTACTAATCATTTAACTCTAAAGTATAACTTGGAAGGGAAAGCATGCAACTTGATTTTACGATTGACCTTATGATCTAAATCCCATGCAATGGAATACTTGACCACCCAACTCCCACATTTGGTTAAGTTGTTGAAAGTAAGATTATGGTAAAGTTTTGGGTTCCATTATTAAAGCTAAAATTTCATATTTTCTAAAAAAAAGTCAAAAGATAATTATTTCTATGTCTTTTGCTGTCAACTCATGCACTATTATACCATCATAGGTATTATTCCCCACACTTAAAAATCACTGACACCGGAAATAATAACACAATTAGCCCCTTGTCTTTTATAGACCCCATGGAATAGCTATCTTCAAATGTTTGAATTTAAAGTTGAAAATGATATTTTTGCCCATTTCGCAACAGGTAATAATGAATTATAGGATTAATAGGATTATTCTTTAACAAGGTAGGACTGTTTATAGCTACCATTTATTTCAAGGCTTTATTTTAATACAATTTAAAAATATAAATTAAAAATATGAAATTCTTGCATTAAGTTGAGGTACCTGCACAGTTCACACCCTGCCAAGGCCAACCAGCAATGTGTATATGTTTCTGTGTCCTGACAGTTACTTGACCTTGTGGATCAAGGAAATAGTGAGGCAGGCAGGTCTCGTAAAATCAATAAACTACATGTATATTAACGGAAACAGACAAGATAGTATGGCCATATGCTTTTAAATCCGATGATGTCAGTCCATAATTAATAACAAATACCATATAATGAAACCTAATAATAGTCTTCTTTTTTATATAACTACAAAAGCAGCATTCTATATTTATATAACTAAGAAAACAAGTCGATAGGAACCATCAAAATCATTTTTATCAAATTAGGCTGTAAGGAAACGAAACATACAGCCATAGCAGCTAAATCGTCCGAGCTGTCGACAAGGTTTGTCCCATATTTACTCTTTTCTAGGTAATAGAGGGTATTTACAAGACAATTTCATACAGATCAGATTATAATTTTCGTCATTTGCGGGTTCACAAGTTTCTACAAACTGAAACAAGGACTTTAATTTACTCAGGAAGTGATTAACACAAATTGCTGAAATTCAATAAGCTTCTTAATTTCACTAATTTAAATGATGCCTTTGAATTTCACATATATATACTATTCAAAAAAAGTGAAAGAGAGAGAGAAATGGGGTTTAACGTCCACTCGACACAACTAGGTCATTTCGGGACTAACATATGGTTTAATTTTATTTCAATAATTCGCTTGCGCGTAGGGGTCTTTAGCAGTGGGAGGAAACCGGAGTGCCCGGAGGAAACCCACGAGGTTGAGAAGGCGCCCCTATCTCCATGCCACAGACGCTCACACCAGGGCTCGAAACCACAGCCGCAAGCCAGAGGTGACCGGCCAGCTAGAGGTCGAAGTGCGGCACTCTAGACCACTAGGCCATCCCAACCCCCACAAAAAAAAAAAGAAAAAAAGAAGGGGATATTTGATTTTTAAGTGTTATTAAAGTCACCTAATATGAAACATTCATCGATTTATTCCAAATGATCGTTAGACTAAGTAAGGCACAGACTGACCATTATAAGGGTAAAATGATACCCGGGGTCAAACAGCAAAGTTACCACAGCATCACAACAAAGTCAGTAACGGGTAAATCCTCCTCTGTTTGCCAAACAAGCATTGATTCGACGTGGCATACTCCTAATGAGACGTCTAAGGTCATTTTGGTCCAGATTGTCCCATTCCTGTTGCAACGCAGCAGCAAGTTCTTGGACATTGGCAGGAGGTTGTTGACGTTGAAGTAACCTCTGTCCAAGCATGATCCAGACATGCTCGATGGAGGAGAGGTCGGGACTCAGTGCTGGCCAAGGTAATGTGGTGATGTTCTGTTGTTGGAGGTAACCTGTAACCATCCTGGCCCTGTGACATCTTGCGTTGTCATCCTGAAAGATGAAACGGCGGCCATGACGTCGTGCGAACACGTACTGGCCTGTAACACGCCCTGCAACAACATGTAAAGCCGTTCTTCCAGCAATAGTGATGCCTCCCCACACCATAACAGAACCACCCCCAAATCGATCATGTCTGATGACGTTAAAGTCTTGGAAGCGCTCGTTTCGACGACGCCACACCCTCCTACGTCTGTCCAAAAAATCAACAGTGAACCTTGACTCATATGAAAATATCACATTGCTCCAGCTTCGATTATCCCAGTGTTGACGATCCCTACACCAACGACGTCTTGCCTGAATATGATGATCTCTCAAACAAGGGATCACGCGAGGACGTCGGGCGCGAAGGTTACCCCTATGCAGTCGATTCCGAATCGTCTGGCCACTCACTCTCACACCAGTGTCTGTTTGAAGACGAGCGCTGATCTGATTTGCTGTGATGAGACGATTTCTCAAGGCCAAGGTACGGATAAATCGATCCTGGGCTTGTGTTGTCGCCCTTGGTCGACCTGAGCACGGTCTGTCCTGTACAGATTGTGTATCACGGTATCTGGACCATAGCCTGCTTATGACAGACTGAGAAACATTCATCCTCCGCGCCACAACCGCCTGTGTTGTGCCGATCTGTAGCATGCCAAGGGCACATTTTGGGTAAGCCGACGCATATCAAAATTTGTTTTCTGGTCACTAAAACAATTAAACTGATGTTTCCACCCTGGAATTCAATGCCACAATGACTGTAACATTCAAAGTCAGAGTCGTGCAAATCTTGGGTTGGACCCCCATGATGATCCCAAGCATCACCTGCATTCCATGCGGTAGCTATTGGTGCGTTTGGGCGTCACATGTAACTGGAAATGTTTCTTCTGTTAGGTTCTATAGTGACTTTTTTCGTAGTCATTTGCATATTTTAGTATTATGCCTCCAAAATCAAATATCCCCTACTTTTTTTGAATAGTATATATAGAATGATAACTTTTGTCACAAGAGCATTCACAAGATTCAAAAAAGTGAAACAAGGGCAATAACTTTGTAAGTAATAAATGGAAATTGCTGAAATTCAATAGGCTTCTTCTTTTCACTAATCTAAATGATTTAGATTTCATATCAAGTTACAAGCTAATTTTGATGAATTTCCTCATTGTGATGGGCAATAAATAACTCTGCAAATAATTCAATTTGAACTCCTGAATATAAAGTAAGATACCAAGTTTCATGAAAATCACAAGAAAGAATTTAACATCCACCCAAGAAAATCTATGTCATTTTGGAATTAACAAATGATGCAATTTTATTTCAGTAAATCGTTTGCATGTATTGGTCTATAGCAGTATGAGTAAACATGAGGCGGAGGACCTGGAAAAAAGCAACAAAGACAAGCGCAAGCGACCCTTTTCTTTGTTATCCATAAGTCTGTGTTTGAAATCATGCCACCTAGCTCATTGATAGACCTTATGATCTGAAGCACACACGTTTCGACCATACTTGTAATGTAATGTGGATTAAAGTTTGTTCCTTTGAAATCTCTAAAGTGAATTTCCTACCAAAAACTCCCTCATGTGTTTGAATTAAGTTGAACCTTGCTTAACATGGTTCCTCTTAAACCTCTTATGTCTATTTCACGCATAATGAAGCATAATGAATAAAGCCGGACACTAAACAGGTTTATCCCCCTGCAGAACGTGTAAAAATCATGACTTTGTTATCATAACAGTATTAACAATGACACTATTAAAGCAAGATCTGATTATTTTTTTCACTTACTACAGAACCTTAACTAAAACATGACTACCAGTAATAAAATGAGTATCCATGGCAACAAGGAAAAAAGCTTTTAAAGATAGAAAATGGAAACAAAAGAGAAACCAGTGGATGAAAGGGAATCATCTTGAAGAAACGACGTCATCCAACTTATCTATTAATAACTTTATATACCGTTGTCCGCTGATCTTTAATACGTCCAAACGGAACAGAAATAATTGATGGCAGACGACAGTATATCCTTTGAATCTGAAAATAGCCTCTAAACCAAAAAGTACCTTATCTAGTTACAAAGTCCAGTCTTACCCCTGCTAAAAATGGACGCAGAAAAGAGGAAATAGAACATTTTATCTTTATTTTCTAAAAGTTCAAGAACCACTTTATAAATCTAGAAATGAATAAATTTCTTTGTTTTGAGAGGAAAATAGATTTGCTGATTTTAGAAATAGACATATCTGTCGACATTTATTTCTGTAGTTTAAAGTCTCAATGATCCATCTATATAAGAAAAGAAAACTAATAAAAATAATGTAATCTAATGAAATGGAGTCTAATGAAGACATAAGTGTAAATTTTGCCTGCCGGAGCTCGAGGCTACTCTAATTGTATTGATTTCCAACAGTCAGGGGATCTTTAATGTACTGTCGATGGTATATATGAAATAAAAACAGAATCAAGTGAAGTACTGCCCTTCCCTGAATGAATTAACAAACATACAATGTCTCTCGCTCTCTCATATAACTCATCATTTCTTAAGGTTTGTGGTATTAATCTCTAAACATCTAGTGCTGTATTCCTAATTTATAAACAATTATTCTATTTGGTTTTTGGATATACAAAATAGAAAATTAAATATTTAATTCTGTGGAGCACGTTTTACAGTTTATTAAAGGAAATTTCATCAACACATTCAATCAAATGTTTCGTTTACATATATCAGACTAAAAGATATCCAAATCCATCTTTTCGAAGAAATAAAAAAACCTTGTCCATTGAATACATTTTATATCCCAAGAAAAACATAAAAAAGCCATTATCAATTTGCTTGTATGGATGTCTAAAAAAGACGGGGGCTTTTCAGACCAACACGTTCACTAAAAACATCCAGATTTTTCTAACTTCCTGTATCTTCAGTAAGCATTTAAGAAATAACACTAGCCTAGATAATCCAGACAGACCACAGGCTATGGAAGCAACACCGAATTTCCTGATATGTGAAATTACCCGCATGATTTCTGATTACCGTTGTAAATATCATCGTTATTAACAGCCTAAGGGTTCCGTCACAATTTAAAGTCTGTCAGCTAAAGTAATTGGCAATCATGCCCAATAGAATCGCTGACACCTAAACTCCAGTTATGAAGTAATAAATGTTAGGACAAATATTGCTTGTACGGCATATTAAAATATCAAGCAGTCTTTGCTTCAAGGCTTTTGACATGCTTTGTTATATAATTGGCTTAGCTGTGACAAGCCAAACAGATAAAAGGCATCATGCAGTATCAACATTAGAAGGTAACAAATAATCCACAGTAAAGATGCCTTGATAGTTGGAAATCAGTTGCTAATTTGACAAAATGAAATAAAAGGGGTTTTAGTTGTTATTGCTTAAAGTGGCAAATAGTCTATGTAAGCCATTGTTTTCTTTCATGGAACAGCCCCAATGAAGAAAATGAATGAATGAGTTTAGGATTAACTTCCTTACTTTTCTGCACAAACCAGGCTAATAAAGCTGGGAATACACAATTCTATGTGTTATGAGCAAAATTTTGCCTTAACAGCCACACTTCTGTCAATTATTCATTGAATTACAACA
This sequence comes from Patella depressa, assembly GCA_948474765.1. Taxonomy (NCBI): domain Eukaryota; kingdom Metazoa; phylum Mollusca; class Gastropoda; family Patellidae; genus Patella; species Patella depressa. The sequence continues at coordinate 74,562,765 of OX419715.1, forward strand.
AGGGTTTTCAGCTCATCCGGACAAACCGACAACATTCATTTCCAAACTTTCCATCCTGCACCACTGACACCGGAAACCCCCCCAACTATGTTTAACTTATTCTTCCCAAACTGGGATAATATCTAGGATCTCCAGTTTACTGAGCATGCACCGTTATAACTCAGCAACAATGTCTTCCATACTGACAAAGATGTTTATTAGATTCCAGAAAATTTCTCAGGGACATATATATAACAACGACATGTGATTTAATTAATGATTCTTAAAACTGATTAAGAAATTTCACTTCTTAATGAATGAACATAACAGATATCTCATCAGCTTTTTAAATATGGTTGCTAACCTGGTAAATGGTTGTTAATTAAGAATATCAGATAATGAATGTTAAACCTCAAAGCTCGTACTTTTCAATATAACAAGATTGCCATAAGCTGTAATAGATACTTCAGAAGATATGAAATCGGAGCTTATTGGGTTTGTATTGAACATCTATAGCATGATTACAACTTACAGATGTTCTTCAATGTCTGTAAAGTATTCTTCACAACTTATAATTGTATTTTCAAGCTGCTGATCGTCATTTCCATTTTTCGGCCAATATCTCTTTTTTCACAACTTAATTCACATTAAAATGTATGAAAATTGACCGATTTACTTAAAGAGGCATTATGTAAGATTAAATAAAGAGCCGATAGTTCTCCCTATAATAGTTTAATATAGATAATGAAAAGGGAATATGTTGAAAATTTCACTCAAATTACTTCACTCTGAGCCAAGTTATCGCCGATACAATTACGGTGTAGCTTGGATTTTCATTGCTACCAGTGTTAGGATAATAATCAAAGTCTTGATTATCCATTTCTACATTAAATCATCAACTGAAAATCGCTATCAATTAAGCCGGAAAAAAGGTGCGCTGAATTCAGTTGCTTTCAATCATACCTTAACACAAACCTTACTAGATTGAACAAAATTCCTGTGTCAAAATAATATTGGTGAACAATCGTTTGAACAATTTGTCCACTACAGCCTTACAAATTACAATGAGTTTGACCTGAGCCATAAATATTATAGCAAATGTGTTATTGATTATTGCTATTAAATGTTTCTAAATGATCATATTCTATCCCAATTTCTTTAAAAAATTTGCTTGCACATAGAGATCTTTAGAAGTGGGAGAAAAGCAGAAGACTTGAGGAAAACCCATAGTATTGGACAGGCAACTCTACGCAATGACAGACCTTATGATCTAACTCGTTAACCATTCTCAGCTGTCCCCCACCCTTAAAGACCAGAAAATCAATATGGATATGGGTGTATATATAGCAGAAACAAGACCTCTGCATTCTGTTGAATTAAATACAAAATTATACTTACTATTCAAATACCATATATAACATCCCATCAGAACTATACGTTTCTAGTAGTTCCACGATATGACAATGTTTTAATAAATGACATATAGAAGCTTCTCTCTTTAAATCTGAAAACACAAGACGAGAAATAATAAGATCAAAGAAATGATGTGATAGACTTCAGATGGTATAATAAATGATGAAAAGGGTCTCTTGAGATAATATCATCCATACATAATGTCTTTCCACAATGGTAAGCTAACTCACTTATTGTTCATCTTGCGTAAGAAGTATTGAGAAACTTGTGTTGGTATTTAACATCCGATATATCCACGTTAGAAAAGAATGAATGAATTAAATGCAGTTTAATATCCTACGTTTCTGTTAATAAAGATAGGCATATGTCATACATTGTGCTAAGGGGAAAATTCTGCTCGGACAGTAATATAATTCCAACTGTCATGTCTACAGGATTTCAGTTTTTTTCCTCAAATCTGAACCACTAGATTCTTTTATTTGCCAGACAATCATTCCTTCGTCAAGGACAAATGTCTCTTTCTCGACCAAAAATCGAGATCGAACCCAGGACCACCTTGTCATGTTCATATCCAAAAAGGCATGTTGCTATTTCTCCTGCAGATTGTTATTCATATTAGGAATACAACTTTAAACATGTGGTAGATCTCTATTCTGTATCCAAGACATAAAACTACTTCTTTGTCGCTCAAAAATTCTCCCCGAGTTATTATGATTGCCTAAATTCGCAATGAAATACATCTTTTCTCTGGCTGAATGTGGGGTCCAGCAGTCATTTAAATAAAAACGTATTTCCAAACTTTTTTGGGAGAGGGGGTGGGGGTAAGGCAAGGGAAGCACGGGGTGTATCAATTTCAAATTATATACATATTTTGAGTCTACTTCCCTGTCCCACTCAAAAAAAGCATCATGTTTGCTGCTGAGAGTTGTGAGTCATTGCCAATGTCTTCCATTGTAACCATACACCTGCATTTTGATTTGTAAGTAATGTCCCGAGTGGGTCAATTTTACTGCCAGTCAGTTAAGACATGTGAATATGACGGAAAGAGATTCCAGTCTAGTCCTATCTAAATTCTCTAGTTGGTCATTCACTGCCAGTCAGTCAAATGAGAGTCCAGTTCCAAACCTAATTAAATAAAGATCTTTATCAACATCATATTTCAAGACAGAATCTTTCAAACACTGAACCTGATTTCTTTTCACAATTCTATATTCAACTCCTCACACATATTGTTAAAAAATCATTCAATTTTTAACTCCCTTTCTGCAAATCTCTACCAATACATTTTTCAATTCTTTTGTTATAGTCAGAAAACAAAAAGAACATAAGTTTGCACTTTGCTCGTTCTCTGTCTTAATCGCTATTTGAGGCATTCAACCAATAAACCATTGTCTTGTAAATAAAACAAACACAAACAGTTTTTCCAATATCACACGTATAACCCTTGAGATAGAAACACAAACACGCCACTCAATGCATTCACACTTAATATAATTATAAGCTTCTACCATGAATAAATAAATTACGTATGGTTAAACGAGAATCACGATCACGAACGCATTTTCCAACAAATTAGAATATTATTGAGATTTGCACAGATTCAAGCAAACAAACTGATACAATGGACTATTAAATAGAGGTCACAAATACAGATATAAAGATGTTTCTCTAAGCAAATTAAATCTTTTTTCTGCGTAAAGATATTGATTAACTTTACAATAGTAGACTCTAAGAAAATTAAATGTAGTTGTAGAAAGCTAATTTAAATTTTCTTTTGATCTGACTATAAACACAAACTCACACGAATACCATTCCTAATGTGTATCCATAGACAGATTTAGAAGAATAACACTCATGTGTATCCATGGACATTCACAACACTACCACTCAGTATTGTGTATCCATGGACAGACTCACAAGAACACCACTCATGTGTATCCATGGACATTCACAACAATACCACTCAGTAATGTGTATTCATGGACACAATCACAAGAATACACTCATAATGTGTATAAATGGACAGACTCACAACAATGTCTCTCTGTAATGTGAATCCATGGACAGATCTACAAGAATACCACTCATGATCTTTATCCATGGACTGGCTCACAAGAATACCTTTAAGTAATTTGTATCCATAAGTGGACTCGATGTGTAGCCAAGAATACTATTTAGCATGGGCAAAACCTCTCTTTTTCCCCATCAAGTTTTTAACCATATGACCAGTAAAAACCTTTATTGTGCACCCCATGTTTTGTAAGAAACTAACACAAAAGAGTGATGAGCCTGCTCCTCTCTCTTTTACCCCCAGTTATTACCTATATTATGCCTATTGTGTTGATAAAACATAAAACCTGTTCTATTCATTATATAATTTCAGTCTTATAGCCAATACAGACCAGCTCAACAAAACCTAAACAAGAATACAGCAATGTTAAAACGATTAAAGTTATGGCACTTGTAACCTCTTCAGTGTACCTGAACCAGATGAAGAAATACTATCTATACCAGACTGGTATATAGCAAAACCAATTACTGAACATTAAAATACTAAAATTTTACTATCCACTATAATTTCTAGTATCAAGTATGAAACTGAAATGAAATAGGGTTTAATGTCCTACTTTCCTGCTTTGCCTGGGCTAATTTGTTATGAGGGAAATCTTGCCTGGAAAGAGGCACTATGGCCTACTCTTAATTCCAACTGTCAAGAGTTCTTTTAAATATATGGGAGAGAGATAGAGAAATGGGGTTTAATTTAACGTCAACTCGACACAAACTAGGTCATTTCGGGACTAATGGTTTAAATCTATCTTAATAATTCGCTTGCGCGTAGGGGTCTTTAGCAGTGGGAGGAAATCGTAGTGCCCGGAGAAAACCCACGAGGTTGGACAGGCAACCCTACTCCTTGCCTTTACGTACATGGGACTTTGGTTCTTGTCCCATCCGAACGACAAGACAGCTGTCCAGCACAATTTACAAGAGGGAACCAAAATTCTTAAAAAGAATTTCTGTGGCCAATGCCCGAGTAATTCCCAAGATCCCGAGGCAAGCATCTTACTGACTGACCCACTGTAGCATCCAGTATCAAGTATTATACATCACTGATAAAAATTATACTTCTCACCTTCTAAATTAAGTCATTTGCAACTAAAGCAGATTGGTCCATTACACTTCGTTTAGCTACATAATATACAGGTCACAATAATTCTATGACATACAATTACTGCTCATTACTGAGCGATGTTTATACTAGACTTCTCTATTGTATTTATAAAGCAATAGTAAAACAGTAAACATAAGTAAACAATATAAGCAGCACTTGGTTAATGCTGACCAACCAAAGACACCCTTCTAAGACTAAACCAACATCTCGGCATCACATTAAGAAAATAAGATTGTTACATACATATATTATATTTATCCTCCGTTTTTCGTTGATGAGTTTGACTGCCACATCTCCATATATATATGTACTAAAACAACTGAATATATAATGGTAGAAATTACCACATTATATCTACTGTCCATAAGATGTATCAAAAATACTGAATATCAAAACGGTAAAAAACTCCCACAGGAAATTCCAGTATCATGTATTCCACAGTCGATGACTAAAATTACACTACTAACCTTTCTGTTTCTGTAATTTGTAAATTATATAGCAGACTGGTAATTACTGTTTAATATAATTATGTAAGATATATTAATATTAATGAATATGAAAATGGTAAAAAACTCTTAAAGTATATCCACAGTAATCTCCAGTATTCCACAGTTGATTATAAAAATTACATCACTAACCTTTTCTGTATTTCTGCCTTAAATTATGTAATTAATAAATTACTATCTACTATTTATGTAAGATGTACTAAAATTGCTGAATAAAATGGTAAAAACTCCCAAATTATATCCAAAATAATCTCTCCAGTATCAAGTATTCCACAGTCACTGATAAAAAAAAATATTATAATTCCACCAACACTAGATGTACGAGCAGTAATACAGTAACTAGTACAAGAGATTGGTATAGTAACAAGAGGTCTAACAGTACTAATAGTTTTCCAATAACAATCGTACTCAATCAATCTACGAGTCTACGGTTCAAATACTACACACCGTGTTTATTTGATTTTCATTTACGCGATGGTCGTCTAAAGTGAGATTTAAATCAGGTTTTAGTTGTCGCTTGTTAGCAAGAGCTGTTTTTATCTTTGATAACGGACTCAGCATAAAAACGTTTTTGAGACAGGAGAAAAATCAGTCTTTGTCAATAAAAGCCATCTTTTATCTGAGACGAGGAACTAAGAATAGATTGAAAGGAATTAGAGTAATTTTCCTACAATTAACGGAACAATGTCGTCTGTTGAGTGAAATTTAACAAATAACGTGTTGGAGCTGGATGCCATGGATCAAAAAGTTCCAAAACTGTAAATTCCAAAAGAGGAATTTTGTTGTAAAACATTAATACTCTTTTAAATCTCACAGTTTGTTTTAAGTTGTTCTTTAAGGAAAATTTTGCCCAGGCAGCAGCATTTTAGCCAACCAGTACTATTTGTCGATTTCAAACTCTTATATATATCTTTCACCTCAAAATCATGAATTTTCAACATAACCTAGCCGAAAATATATATATGAACTCTTTTCTTTGATTCTACACGAAAAAGTAAAAAAAAATAGCATGGGGGAAAAAAGGGAAAGGAAGGGGCAGATAGATTCGTGGATAACCTGAGAAGGAATTTAAGGTGTACTGTTGCTGTTTAACATGTGTAATCCTGGATTGAGGCTAAATTTGATCAAGATTTTAATATATCTTTTCAAACTTCAGGCTGCTGAATGTCAACTGAGGGATTGTGAATCTCTTGCCAACTAAAATATTATGAAAACTGAATCTATAATAGGAATAGCAGCCAGCAATTGGTTCAATTGTGTTCAGTATCTACAGTGATATGATAAATTTAAAATATTGCCATATTAAGAATTGTCTGCAAACAATAAAAAAGTTGGACCTTTATATATAAGTGTTGGATCAAGGTTTTTTGATTAATCCCAGACAGATTATCTACTGTTGAAATTTTGTTTTTGTTTTCTTCGCTGACTTTGCCATTTTTTTACCATTTGAACAAATGTCGGTCTTATTTGAACAAATGTTGGTCGATTTCATGTAACATTTTCCTATTTGGGAAATTTAAAAAAAGGTATAAAAGATTTGTTTTGTAAGACGTCAACAAATGTTAGTCGTTCCTTGCCAGGCACAAGATGTACAAGATGTTTGTAAGACGGCAACAAATGTTAGTCGTTCCTTGCCAGGCACAAGATGTTAAAACCCGTTTTATTTCGTCATTTCTCAAGTATAAATGACCAGACATTAAAACTCCTTACAATCCCATTTCTTCAAAACAAAGTGGATTCTTGGTGTCTTTCAACCAATAACTCCGAACATCACAAGATACACATTGCCTGACTTCAAAGTAGAAAAAAAGTAAGGGAAATTAATTTATCTTAAAAGTAAGCTATCTATAAAAAAATGTCCGGTCCAAGTTGAAATCAGGGGAAGTAAAAAAAGTACAGATTCTTGTTCTCGATAAAAGCTTCTTTTAATAATGAGAAGAAAACACGAAATGGAATTCCTGCGGGGAACCCTAATAAAATTAACTTGACTGTGCCGAGTTAAATACCTAACTATTGATTTATAATCTAAATGGTTTGTGTGACGCGAGACTTAACACATCACCATGACACTGTTTGGTTACAACTACTAGTATTTTATTCTATTTGTCTCTCTGCACTTTCTTGTGTAATTAAAAAGTTGTTGTTAATGATTATCATGAATGAATACATTTAACAATGTCAGAGGTGTAGTGATTGCTGATTTTGCATGAGGACATAAGAGAGAGAGAGAGAGATGGGGTTTTAACATTTATGTGACACAAATCCGGTCATTTCAGGACTAAAATATGGTCTAATTTCAATTTGTTACTCTTGGGAGTACTTTTCTTTTGGAGTGGGTAGAAAATGGAGGACCCCGAGAAAACCCACAAGCTTAGACGGGTGAGCATGGGTCAGAAATTTTGTGTCGTGTGGAAAATTTGCAGCATATCTATGCCACGAGATATGAAATAATGAAGATCAGAATCTTCCAACAGCATTGAAACAAGCTTTGAAACCAAGTGTTTTTTAGACAGGCTGACTAACATTGACAAACAATTTGTCATGGGTGGGGGGAGGTGCATACAGTACAGAGCTTGAAAAATACTCGGGTCGCAGGAGCTGTTGATTTTAACTAATTACTGGCAACTCTTTCATAACCCCTTCCATCCTCAATGTGTACATCAGATCAATAGATTTTCACAAATTAGTCCTAGCCAATCACTCTTGTCCATCTTGAATAGAAAGCTGATGGTCATTTTATTGTAGAATAAATATGACATGGTCTAATTTCCCTCGAGATTTGTGCCAAGTTACAATCATGCCATGAATAAACCAATCTTGTCAAAATAGATCAGATTTATTGCACATCTTACAATGAGCTATGAATGGTACGTACATTGTGTAAAATAATAGAAAATGAGTGTCAACGGTATGAGAAAACAATTAAAGTCGCTTAATGTCATTTAGGGAAATTTGAATCTCTTGAAAACTACAACAGTGTGAAAGTTCAAAACCGATCTATTTTTAAACTGATTGAAAACCAACCAGGGGCTAATTACCATTGATATTTGAATTCTGTTTCAGTTGTTATGGGCGAAGTATTTAAAAACTAATTAATAAAAATAAATAAATAAACCCTGATTTGTTAGAATTAGCCATTTATACTTTAGAACTCTTGTAAAATTAAAATCCTTACTGTTTGGCCCTTGCAAACTTTGTCGAATCAAACCAAAACTATCTGTGTCTTAAGATTAGCACCAACTTAATTCCCATTACATTTTATCTGTAGAGTCATCAATCATCAAAATCATTTTCTATTTCAATAAACCTACATAATATAGTGATAGGTTTCGTGCCATGGACGTATTGGTGGACAGACTGGAGTTGGGGCAATATACGACCACATCTAAATAATTTGAAAATAGTTCAATTTACCTTTTACTAAATTGATAGCAAACTTCAAATCGTCTTTGAAGTCTTTACATCACGTTCATTTCGAACTAAATTGTAACGAACTTAACACAAGAGACTTAAATCCACATTGGAACAATCAGAAGAAGAGGTTAATGACACCCAGTCGCTGTCGTTTATCTCTCTTTGTTCAACAAAAAGAACAGTTCCAGGTCGTTCAAAGCCATCACACAGAAAATTGGCCACCAATAAACACCTCATATACAGCGAAAAGTCAATTTAGTCAGATTACTTTCCAATTCCCAAAAGCTTGATCTACAGGGGGAATTTCATTTAACTGTTATCACCCTGTTTCCTCGTAAAGATTGTCGACTTTTCTGTATTTCTCATAAAAAATGTCCTGATCTGATTGGAGTTGTTGGTTAGGAGTGTTTCATATCTGACGGGGATCAGGCCAATGTCATTTTTTTATTTCAACCAAAAATAGATTCTTACAAGTTGAGAAAGGTATTAAAGGCTAGGATATGATATGATACCGGGTGTCATGACTAAAGTAGGATATGCCTAGTCTTTCCTTGAGAATGTTGGTTTTTCTTTAACTTCAGAGTCGAAAAATATGATTATAACAATTAGTAATTTATTGATTTATAGCTTTTGCTCAGATAGCAACATTTCTGCCTGTTGTTTAAAATGATGCAGGATTTAAAGGATTATCTTTCTGCACTGACTAGGATAATGAAGACAGAAATATCTAAGAAATGTGCTTTAAGAGAAATTTGGCCCAGACAGTGGCAGTTCCCCTACTTTTTTATCTAATTCCAACTATCAATGTATTTTGTCAATGGTGAAGGACGGGGGGGATGGGGGACTTACAAGGACAGCTGTCTTCTGGTAGTCGTTCAAATGGGATGAAAAACCAAGGTCTAATGTACACATAAGCATGCATGTAAAAGATCCTTTGGCAGTTGGAATTTGATGTAAGAGTGGGCCGTAGCACCACTGTAGGCTGTAACAAAATAACACACTGCATGGCGTATGCTTGTCTTCATTAGCCCAGTGGAGCAGAACAGTAAGATGTTAAACCCCATTTTATCTCATTTCTTTTATGGGCACATATCGGACCTTGCTATTTTGGCCCATTAGACGTCAGTTTCTCAAAACATTCTCAGACTTACTCAAAATTCTACGCCTTATTTTAACTAAAATAAATATCCCTTTATAAAACTGTTGTTGTTTTAATGTATCAAATATGAGAAAAGATATTTCTCATAAAAGAATGATTGAAAGTTGAGTTAATCTTAACTTAGATCTGAGAATGTTTTGTGAAACTGGGACCTGAGTGGCTAGATACTGTTAATTGCCAAAGTACTTCATCGACCAACAACGTGATCAAACCGGACGAACACCAGCCTCTGTGGATACATCTTACTATGTTAATGATGGTAAGTGACTTTAAATCATATAAACTAATTCTATCGTAAAAACACACACCAACAAATCAATCAACTCAGTACCTTTAAGGATGACGTTACCCTAACCCTAAAGGGTAATGACACCACACAATAAATAGACATTTTGATAATGAGGCTATTTCATGTTGCTAACAAGACAATAAATCTTATCAAATTCTCATCACCTTCAATATGTTTTTTCTTAAATTAATTGTCGCAATTAGAAAGATAGGTTTCTATTGGTTACCTATTATCAGTCAATCATTTGTTCTAAATCAAGTTATCAAATCTTCTCAAATTCTCATCACCTTCCATACGCTATTTTTTTTTTGTTAAAAAATTCATTGTCGCAATGAGAAAGATACATATCTATTGGTTACTTATCGTCAGTCAATCATTTGTTTTGAATCAAGTTATTAAAATAAAAGTTATCTACCCGACAACATAATGAATCTTAAATGACTTAATCAACTCTAAAATGTACTCAAACTGGTTATTCAAAATTTAATTTAGAAAACCAAATATAGAATCTGCAGGCTTAGTTTACAGGGATTCAAAATCACTCATACGATGATCAGTGAGAGAGAGAGAAATGGGGTTTAACGTCCACAAGACACAAACTAGGTCATTTCGGGACTAACATATGTTTTTTAAAATTTTATTTCAATAATTCGCTTGCGCGTAGGGGTCTTTAGCAGTGGGAGGAAACTGGAGTGCCCGGAGGACACCCACGAGAATGAGAAGGCGCCCCTTTTTCCATACCACATACGCTCACACCGGGGATCGAAACCACAGCCGCAAGCCAGAGGTGATCACCAGCTAGAGGTAGAAGAGCGGCACTCTAGACTACTAGGCCATCCCAACCCCCCGACGATCAGTGACTTTAAAGGCATGAATATAAAATCCACAATATTATAACAGAACATCTGATACCACTTTAACAGCTGGAAAATGTTTGTTGTTTATTTTGAATCTCAAATCTCAATTTCCAAATCAAACAACACTTAAATTTTTGACCGAGGCAGGATAATGTCTTATCAATAGAATAAGATAATTTAAATGTTCTAAGAAATGATTCCACTTGGAATCACCAACAATCAAAATGTCTGCTTATTAATTATAAATCAATCATTTAAATAAAACATAATGCAAGAAGTAAAAAGAAGAATTCAAAGGAGAAATAAACCAAGGTTTACAGATGTTTTCCGAGATTCTAAGTTTTGAACAGACTGAAGAACAATCATTACTTTAAACAAATGGTTGAACTTGGCTTCACTTACAATCAAAATGTCTGCACGGTTAAATCAATCGTTCAAATAACTCGACAAATACCATATAAAAGAGTTTAAGATAGTTAATCGAGAGACTAGAAGCGAAGACATCAATATCCAGTTGGGCCGATGATTAGATAACTAACCTTATTATTGATTTCAACAGGAATTTCTTAAAGACTTCCCTGTCTTTAGTAAAATCATTATTACAAGCCAAAACCCCAGGCTGTTTGACTTCAGGCGACAGTTCATACAATCTTTATGGAGTTATTTCCCCTTAGTCTTTTAAAATAATCTGTAAACATGGTTTTGAATAACCTAGGTTATGGTAACTGCTCAGGTACAGTAGGAAGTAGCTTTGTGAAAGACAAATTGAATATCAGAATAAACTAGCCAGTTACCAACAGTGATTTTCATTGTTAACAAAGTTTTGATAACAAGGGGAATAACTCTTTAAAAATTGAACACAGCTCTGATTTTTGACCGGCTCCCCAATCTGACTTCATAAAAAATCCCAAAACAGAAAAATGGATGGACAAGAATGAAAACAATACATTAAAAAGATTCGTCTAGAGCTTTTCAGGAACTTTTTATGGTTTTTCAAAAAATGGCTATTTACCTTCTGTACTGAGACCAGGACTGGAAGTAAATTTGGCCACGTCCACCATTTTGACAGCGAACTGTTGACCGGTATATTTGTGAAGACATCTTCGAACAACGCTGTATGGACCCCTGAAATAAACGATATATTTTTTAAATCAGTAGCCATATTAAATGAATAACCTGTTGTCATCTAACCAATATTTTATCAGCAAACTGTGTTTTTCTAGAAAGGATAGATTTCAGCCAATGCAACATACACTTAGGGAATGCTCGATTGACGAGATTGCAATTGAGTGATACAGAATTCAGTCCTGTCGCAGTTCTGTCAGTCCTGGCCACAGAGGTGGTGTCAGTAGAATCGTGACACAAACACAACGAATATGTTTTGAGTGCATGGTTGGTTGAGATATTTTCTTAATTCAGTTGACGCATGCATTGTAGACCAAAATACCCCTTTTCACTCCATTGTCATTATTTTTGGGATTGAGATAATTCAATTCCGAAACGTTCAATCGAGTACCCCCCCACCGACACAGTTTGATTAAATATGCACAAATGGCATTGATATATTGATATCTATCAAACAAATGACAGTAGGCTAATCAAATGTACACAGACAAGTTGAAATTAGAGTATATATTGGAGACTAACATAATGTTGGTTTATTTTATGTTTTAGTAAAACCTGCTTAACTGCAGTTATTGCATTTTAAACAAGCCAACAGTGAGGCTGATGTCCCCCGCCGAAATCCCAAAATGAATAGACGACACATATTAATTAATCGCACATTTATTTTTTTCAAACGTATCGAGTTATCGTGTCCCAAAGCATCAACCAATCAAATTGCTTATCTCTGCTTACCCTAAGCGGAAAATGCTCATCTTCGAACTCCATCAAGGCATTGACCTAATAAGCATATACACCAAGTTTGAACATTTTAACTCAATTAGAAGGAGAGTTACTGTGTTCCAAAGTCTCGACCAATCAAATTGCGTATCGCTCTGCTTACCCTGAGCAGAAAATGCTCATTATCGAACTTAGTCAAGGTATTACTGTAATGAATAAGCATATACACCAAATTTGAACATTTTAACTCAATTAGAAGGAGAGTTATTGTGTTCCAAAGTCTCGACCAATCAAATTGCATATCGCTCTGCTTACCCTGAGCAGAAAATGCTCATTATCGAACTTAGTCGAGGTATTACTGTAATGAAACTATACACCAAGTTTCATCACTCTCACTTAATTAGAACTAAAGTTATCGTGTCCCAAAGCATCAACCAATCAAATTAAATTGATTATCTCTGCTTACCCTAAGCGGAAAATGCTCATCTTCGAACTCCATCAAGGCATTGACCTAATGAACACATACACCAAGTTTGAACATTCTAGCTCAATTAGGAAGAGAGTTATTGTGTCCCAAAAAGTGTGACGGACAGACGGACAGACAGACAGACAGACAGACAGACGGACGAACCCATTTTAAAGGCCTTCGAAAGGCGGGGGACAATAATCAATCAATCAGATTGATATATGTTAGTAAAGTATGAGTAGATGGTATCGATGTTGAAGTAGATGTATGTCCATGTTGATATTTTTGCATTAGAAGTCAAGTTATTGCATTTCAAAGAATTCATTCCCAAGCAGGTTAATGAAATATACATGTATAGCATTGATGTTTGAACTATGGCGATCAGATTAAAATACAGATCTATATTTCATTTCGTTTTTTTATACTTTAGATGGTCTACACTACATGACGATCTGACAAGTTATAGTGGGAGTTCATGTTTCTAGGAGTTTACCCACAGTTCTGTGCAGAGAATGCCAGAAAGTTGCTGTAGCAGATCATTTCATTGGCTAATACCTCACAACAATAAGAACGCTTATTCTTAACAGCTATTCCAGATTCCCCACTGAGCACCCTTCATGATGTTCCCTGAAATCTTTCTATGACACACTTTTTAATAAATTTGAATCGATGTTGGGATATCTACTGTTGATATTTTGATTTTGTTGTCTTGATTAAATATTAAATAATAAATTTGAGTTTATTTTAGTTTCTTTCTTGCGCTTATCATACAGTCATCAAATTTTAACTTTTTAATTGACAGAATCATTATGGAATCATTATAATCTTGTTATTATAAATGCGGGTAGGCTTCTTTCCTGTAATAATCCCAACAACATATATCATATAACAATATCCTGCAGATCCGATAACAATTAGAGACTTGTGGGCGTTAAGATTTTCGATTACCAGAGAAATACCAGAGAAATACAATAGAGCTATATAATCATTATAATACTGATGTGGGAGTCCATCACTTGCATCCTTCATTCATGTCTAAATATATCTGTTATTCTTAAATTTATTTCCAGATTATTTTTTCAGCCTGGTTTTTCCTTGTTGTTTAGTGGTGCAGGACGCAGAGTCAGACAAGGAACAGTGAGAGAGAGAGAGAGATGGGGTTCAATGTCCACTGACACAAAGTCATTTCGGGACTAACATATGGTTTAATTTTATTTCAATAAATCGCTTGTGCAAAGGGGTCTTTAGCAGTGGGAGGAAATCAGAGAAAACCCACGATGTTGGATATGCGACCCTACTCCTTGTCACGTACAACCGAGGAATCGAAACACAGTTGACTATATGAGAAAATAAATGAACCCTTGATGTTATTAAAAGTAGTCAATAGAATCAAAACAGTATTTTTTCATCGCTAAACAATAAACTATCGTAAAAAACATAAAAAAGAACAAATTTTCTTCAATATTTATCAGAAAAATCAAAACCGCTATATATCACGGTATGTTCGGTTTTTCGATATTTTTCTGAAGATGGTATTTTTGATAGTTTTTATTTCTGTGACGGTTTTATATCGAAATATCGCCCAGCTCTAATTCCTTGGCAGTTGGAATTCGATAAAAGAGTAGGCCATAGCTCCGCTGGCCGGGCAAAATTTCCCTCATAGCTTATTGTATGACGTATGTCCGTCTTCCATTAGCCCAGGTTAGGTGCAGAAGAGTAGGGCGTTAAACCCTATATCATTTCACTTCAAATTCCTCTTTACTAATCAAAATCAGGGTTGTTTCTCATCAAAAGTAAGGAAAGATATATCATTAAGGTATCGTTTATTATTAAAAGTAAGGAAAGGTATATTATTATGGTACACTTTATTATTAAAAGCAAGGAAGTTATATTAATAAGGTATTGTTTATCATTAAAAGTAAGGACAGACATAAAATAACTAGAAATACAAACCAAAGGGGAAAAGTCATAACCATTACGAGCTGAACGATAAACAAAAGAACCGATAGAATATTTTCAGCACAGGCAATTTTTATCTAGTCCTTGCAAAAGAGGCTAAAAAGCTCACTTATCTCGACCCTGGCCTTACAAAAAGACCTGCTATATAGTAAGGTAGTATTTAATGCCTTAAGGGTGCATTTTAGATCAATGATCAGGCCACTTGAAGGAGATAAATGAGGTAATTTGTTTAAATTATATTACAAAAAGTTCATTTTCGTTCATTAAGTTGTTCACATTTCTGTTGTTCCATTCTATCATCAGAAAATCACTCTATCAAAAAATTTTATGTTTTATAAAATAAAAATTATACTTTGAAGTCCCCAAGCATGATTTGAGTGACATGCTGCCCCTTATAAATGGCACACTGTAATTTTTCTTTATTTCCTCTCTTCTTGCTTCTATTTTTTGATAGAATCTGTCAACAAGATAAATTCTTTATTGTCCGATGACATCATAATATTACAACATGCCCATCGCCATGTCTAAAACTTATGTAAAGTTGAAATTTTGTTTTCTTAATTTTAAATGTTAAATAATTAATCTGGGTAAACGACTAAATTGTGAGAAATTTGATGTTTTCCAAAAAATGTAAATCACACAGTCTCTTTATGTATCTGTATCTTGGAAATATCATTTTCAAAGTTACCATGTTTCTTTAAGCACACTGTGATACAGAAATGCTATTAATAATAAAATGTCTTCCGAGTTGAGCTACAAAAATCAATTTGTAAAGATGAGTGAGTGTATTGTAGAGTAAATGACACGATAATGCCGACAGAATCAAGGTTAAAATCACATGTCAATCACTTCTGACGAGCGGATGGACACAATGAATAGTCTTTCATATCGATAGACAGTTTCCATATTCCACTTAAAGGGATGGATTCCGGAATCTTGCTTCAAAAATTTTAAACAATTTCAATCTTGGGCCAGTCAATTTACTAGCCGAAAGAAAATGAAATGAAACAAAATGGGGTTGAACGTTCAACTGTTCAGCTCTGACTGGCCGGCTAATGAAGACGGCTAACTAAAAGAAATGTAAGCAAGCCAACAAATTCCAAAATAAATAGATGACACATACTAATTAATTGCACATTTAATTGCACAAGGTATCGAACAATCAAACTGATTATCTATACTTAGTTTAAGCAGAAAATGTTCACGATTGATTATTGTTTTTAATTACCTGGCAGTAAAACTATACATCAAGTTTCATCACTCTCCATCAGATAGAATCAAAGTTATCTTTTCCTAAAGCTGAATTAGTAGGAAAGTTATTGTATCCCAAAAAGTGTGACGGACAGACTGATGGATGGACAGAAACAATTTAATAGTCCCCGGTTATCTTCGAAAAGTATCTTAACATCTTTTTAGCTTTTTTGTTAATGATCATTATGGTCACCAACTTATATATCTGTCCTTTAACACTATAAGCTATTCTAATAAAATGATTGAAATAACAATCTGTTGTTTTTCAACAGGGTCATCAGCTGAAAAACAGTAGTATTGGGTTTGCAAATGCGTCAAAAGACTCTTCTCTTTTTGTTGAAGAGACCTGGAGTGGCAAATATTTCCATGTACCAAGAGCTTAAGGGTGTATGGTATTGTGGGGGAGGGGAGGCTCTTAGAATATTTTGTTGACAAATGATTTTTAATTGTGGCCTGGAACCGCCTGCTTATATGCCCCTTTGTTTTCGGTAAAAATGTCTGACAACGAAAATTTTGAAATCCCATCACTGGTCCTCTATCATCCAATGTGATGGATTCACTAGATTTCGTGTGGAACCACATTTTGGCAACAAAATGTCAAATAATCAAAATTAATTTCATCAATAATTATAGCCAGACAAAAAGAAAATGGCAATAACTTTTGTTTCAGTCATTTAATTGACAGAATGTATTTATCTAGATCATGGAATTACATAAGTCTTAAGAAATGTAAGTATCAAATTAGACCGGTCAAGAAATACTGGTTTTCCAAAAAGGATTACCACAGTCAGACTGTGTAATGATACATTTGATGGTGTTATTAACTACATCATGATTCACTTTACAACATATATAAGACAATTACACGCAACTTTTCATGATAATTGGGTATTATTCTCACTTGAAGGTTTTGTAAAGATTATCACTGAAAGAGTTGTGGAAGAAGAAGTCTGGCTCTGGCTTATCATGGGTAATGCCATTGGCACTGGTAAATATAAATAAATGGTGCCTACAATTAAACTGAGAGAAGCTTCCATAAAAACCAATGATCTTGATCTTTTCATAATGATTAGACAGGCCCGGGACTATACAGCGCAGTGGATGATAATGACTGGCCCCTGGATCCATTCCCTTGATTTGATATTTGTTTATTTTGTGCAATGTCTATTTTCTGTCTATGTATGCAGGTTTATCTTATCAGTTTTTTTTCGTGTGTGCATTTACTATTACAGTATTTGGACACAGTGTTCTTCTCAATCAAGGATATGCAGGGTATGCTACAGTATTGCCAGTGGAAGATGATAAAGCTTGGCAGTAGGTAGATGGGTAAATTCTTATATTTACCACATTAGTATTGTTTGTGGCATTCCACTGTTTCAAAAACTATGACCTCCATGGTACAATTTAATGTTGTGGTATAGGTTGATCCACTTGGCTAGGGTTTATTTAAAAACTTCACTGGAACCAATAAAATTTGGGATGTGTTCTGCCATTGACCCTATCAATCCCCTATATTAAAACTTTACCAATGTTAGTCGCAAAATGACCTAGTTTTGGTCAAGTCGGCGTTACACCCCATTTCTCTCTCCCTCTACTAAATGTGTTCACAGGATTCAGAAGATACTCTTAATGTAACAATTTAATAATATACGTCGACTATTAGAAACCAATTGTAAGGCTCTTAAAAAAATATAACTACGCAGGTTACATCACAGTAAACAGCTAATTTCCTCTAAATTCAATCAATACTTTCGGATAATTTAATTATTAACGTCCATAATCACATGACCTCAAGCTTAAGAACCAATAAAACTTATCAAGGTCGTGCAGGATGCCATTTATAAAAGCTGTGAGCTAATACCCCTTTTCCTGGCAATAAATTTCTCCATACATGACATACTTTATGGCTCTTTAAACACAAAAGAGCAGTGATTATTCCTGGAAGCATTTTAAGAAACTACCCGGCTATATCCAATCTCGGCTGGGTGTTATGCGATAAGAACAACGTGAGCAGGAAATGTATTTTGTTTCGATTTAATTCCACAATTTCTGCTCTCAAGAAAGGAATCAATAATTCATTTGTTTGTAAGGGTCTTTAGAAGCCGGGGGTAACACCTGGAAAAAATATACTTCTGTGACTTTACTTCTCTTTGTCACCTACAAACTTGACACCAAAACAATGGCCCACATATATATGCTAAACCAGTGTTCCCTAAGAGCTCTTTGGAGTCAAGGAGGTCTGCAGGGGATCCTTTGGGTCAAAACTGACATTGAAGGAATGTATGATTTTATCAAAGTACATCTTATTTTGTTCATTTTTGTTTCATAATTTAAATATTCCTACTATCAAGGCTTATTATACGTGCATGTCAGCATGTAAACAGGAGCTTGGTTTTTAATTCCATCCAAATGACTAGACAGCTGTTCTTGCCAGGCCTTCTGTCTTGCACCACTGACAAGGATAAACCATCATGGGACCTTACTTAGAACAGAGGGATAGAACCCCAGACCTCCTGTTTAACGAACCAGTATCGTACTCACTGATGCAACATGGCTCTCCTGGCAATTCTCAGACATTAGAGAAGATAGTGTGACACAATCAAAAGTGATAAATCACCCCATAAGAACAGACTTCAAGCTGCAAAAGGCAAATATCGATAAAAAAATTTCTACAATAATTTGAAGAATATCATTTGTTTTTGTTTTACCACAACCATTTGTCTCTAAACACTGATCAAGATTTACTTTGATGAGAATCTCTTACAGCGCCAATTATTATCATCGGAAACCTTAGCAAACATGAATCGATCTTTTTATCAGATTGTTAAAAGAAGAACAATTGAATTCATGCCAAAGGAATCGATCATGATTAGATTACGATCAAATTCTGTCACAGTCAAATTTAATAACGGGTTAGAAAACTGAAGTAAAAAGTTAAAGATTGCGAGCGTCATCAATTTCCAGAATGGCCTTAAACAAAAAACTGACATTCAACTATCAATCGTATAAATCGTGTTCACATGTGTTCTTCTTTATGAATGTTAATTTTCCATGAACTGAATGTTGAGGAAAATAGATCTGAAAGCCATCAACGCTTCAAGTAATCTAAATAGAGACTTGATAAACCTAATTCCTGAAAATCAGTTCATTCTGATTGGTTATTATCATGTTAATATAGACTCTGGTAACAATATAGATGGCTTTGTTCTGTGCAGGAACAGAATAACACAATACAAAGTACTTCGGAATATCTAGGACTATTTGTTCATAATGGAAAATCCATCAATTTTTCAAGATTTAAAGTTTATGGTCTTCTTTGTCTATATAGGAAATAGGTTATAAATTATTTGGATGGAATTCTTAACCATTGTTATATGTTATCTTTTGTTATATATTATATAGATTGTTATTAAAGAAAATTAAGTAGGTCAAACGAGACTGGATGAATCAAGACATTTTTGTTTGGTCTTGCAGAATAATTTAGGCCACACCATTTTTTATTTAAGATTTTAATATGTAAAAAGACATTTATTGATCAAGATGACATAGAATTAAAGATCAAATTAGTTTGACCTTACTTCAAAATTCTAATTCATTTTAACACAGATTTTGAAGTTCGCAGATTGAAATTAAACAAAAATAAAATGAAATGTTTTGGAAGATTAAGTGTAAGAGTGAAAGAAGGTTAAAGATCCACTTAAAACTAAACCATTTTGAGACAATCATTTTAGAATCTTGTATTTCAGTGATTTATATGCGACCTTCATAATTAAATGAAAATCCTTGTAAGAGTCATGATGGGTGTGAGTAAAACCCTAGTGCACAAACCAAGTGTTCTTGCATTCGATTGTTTTTTTGACAAAAAATATCCTCAGAATTCTGCTGTTTGGTTTCATCAGATGAGCAGAACGGTGGTCATGACAAGGAACAGTGTCTAGTTCTTCAGATAGTAAGAAACAATGAGGTCCAGTGTACAAATTGGCATGCACATAACAACCATCGACAGTTGAATTTCAAAATAAGAGTAGGCATTAGTGCTGCTGTCAGGACAAAATTTTCCTCAATAGCCAAGTTGGTGTTGAACAGTGAGACGTTAAACCCTATTTCATTTCATATCTTAAAACTTCTATTAATGATAGACCTTATATTGCCTACCTTATTATCTACACTGGACAACCAACCCCTCTTTTATGTCAAAAGAAATACATTCCCAAATGGCAAAAACACATCAAATTTAACCAAATCATCACTGTTACATTTTACTCATATCAAAAAGACCATAAGTCCTTTAAAAAGCAGACATTATGTCATGTGATGTCGTTTATAGTTGAAGGAATATATTGTCATTCTTTCAATAATGACTGATTTTATCGGCCATTTTAACTCCACGAAGTACTTGCTCTTATTCCCATTTTAATTAAAGAAAATATATTTCACCGAACTGTTGGAACATTAATCTGGACGTTGATGTGACGTGAAATCAAGTTCCATCACTCGTGACGGAAAGTCTGGACATCAAGACATGATTAAAAGTTCTCAGGCGTAGCATCATTCAAACAGAAATGTTGAAATCCTTGGAGAATTTTCTCCAAATATATTTTACATTATTGTTTCACCAATGACATTTAGATATATATTCTGATAAATCATCTTATGTCAATATTGAGTGCATCAGTATCCAAAAACAATTGCTTCAACTGAAATCTGTATGTTGCTTCTGCCTTCAGTCTGAAAGCTTAAGAATCCAAATCTCGTAAGAATGCTTGGATTCTTACACTCATCCTTTTCAGAAAACAGTTTTGAGGGAAATTGGAGTCTGCTTTTCTTCATTGGCTGGGCGGTCAAGAATGGCGATTGGCCCTAGGGTATAATGATGCCAAGAACCCCACACCATTCCACCTTAAAAGCAAGACCGTCACCAATCAAGAAGATCTAATTAAATAATTTCAACAAACATTTGATACTTTTTTTGAAAACAATTTTCATCACTGGCAAGGTGGTGAATAACGGTATTCTGCCCTGGAGTTTAATGATGCCTCGATGGTAAAAGAAAGACCATCACCAATCAACAATATCTAATAAAGTAATTTGTAGAAACAATTGATACTTCTTTGATAATGATTTTCTGGATAACAAAGCATTTTACCTATAAGATTAATAATGAATAAACTGGGAATTCAAAACGAAGTGTGTACAACAAATTTCACATGAGAGAAACTTATAATTTACAAGAGAATTAGTCTCAGTTTGTCCTGGAATATTCATTATTTATATTGAAAGTGTTTTAAGTGATTATGAAAAGAGAATTCCACAAGGTTTTGCACAAAAAATCACAAGGTTTAGCAGACAAGATCTGAACTAAAAATATCTAATAAAAAAGAAGCCTTCTATTAACACGATTTTGCACCAAAAATTGTTTTCTTCTCAATAATGATTTCTTTATTTTTCAATTGTAACCCTAATTCTTGTTAACTGATGTTATAGATTCAAAAAACATTTTTAACAAATTTGTAAATTGGTGAAAATGTTCAGCTGTCGAGGTTTTGTGTCCCCAAGGACATTTTGTCACGAGTAATTAAAGATTATCATATGCGGTAACCTATCAAATACATGGTACTGTGATTTTTCTGTAAAGAGCATCACTGTATCAAAAAATACCTATATTTCTGGGGAATTTGCATACACTTTAGATTATAATTATAAGGTCTGACATGATTTTGAACTATCATGATGAAAAGGTTGCGTTCTTCACCTTTTGGGGTTTCTGTGGATTATCTGGTTTCCTCCTACAGCTTGGTACAAATGGTTAAAACTGAAGTTAAATTTAACGACCTAGATGACATCGCGCCTGGTACGTTCGTGCATTTTTTATGCGCGAACTCTTAGTTTTTCTATTACTGGCACGCGCACGGGCACTATTTTTTTTTGTTTTCCATGTACCAAAATCGAGGGTTTTGCGCGGAGGTACTTTTGAGGTATTAGCCTGAGAAGCATAACACTTGCCACTGTACCTGTATATCGCTAATTATAAATCGAGTGTGTGAAGACAGTTTATATAGACCACGCGAAAATTTTTCAATACAGAGTTTATTCTCGCAGTATTTGCAGCTAAGAAAACCAATGGGACTATTTTCTCAACAGTGTATGAACTTTTTCATAAGCCATAATATCCTTACACCGAGAGAAATTATCTAGTCTCGGTGAAAAACCATGATCATCTGGTAAAAAATTACTTTTCTATTTTTTGGAACTAAAAACAGTGTTTTTAAAAACAAACGAACCTGCCGCACATGAGGAAGTCATTATACTAATAATAACAGACGAGAACTCTTTTTGGGCACAGGCTTTCTTACTGAGTAGTAAATCGTCCACAAAAAATCATGAATGAAATTTAATAAGAGTAGCGACGACTGTAGACAGTAAGTAGGTTATACACTATACTTTTGAGTCGAGATTACTCGCTTTGAGTCGAGATTACCAGCTTTCAGGTCACCGATAACCAATTATGTCAGAAATACCATACTGACATTCGGTTTTTTCAAGTTGTACGCGAACTAACAATCGGCGCCCTAACTGTCTTCGTCAGCTACTTTCAGTTTCACAATAGCGTACGACATTCGGTTTTTCAAGTTGTACGCGAACTAACAATCGACGCCCTAGCTGTTTCGTCAGCTATTTTCAGTTGCTGGCGTACGGCCAGTGCCGGTGGGAAAAGACAACATTAAAATCAGAAATAGTTTATTTATTATTGTCGGACTTACGGTATCAATCCTGTCTAACAAATCATAAAGCTGTGGTGTTACGGTAGCGGCATAGTATTTCAACGTAACACCACAGCCACTGTAACAATTCATAATACATCTAACTATCACTCCCCACACATTTCCCCTCGACCTACTTTCCCAAACGTCAACAACACATCTCATACATCCAGTTCACTGATTAACCCTTGTACCACGTCTACTGGTTCAGATTAAGTATACATTATAAACCCCATTTTGCTCTGTTTCAAGTTATTTTCACTGTTTAATAATAGTAAGTTCCCAACTCGATTTTGAAAGCCTTTTGCTAAAAACATAATCTTCTAAATTGCTATCTAAATAACACATTTTTTTTATGTTATTAATTGCATCGTCACTGACATTCTGTCAAGTTGCACTTTTACACCTTTATCTGTTTAATAAAAACGTCCCAAAGGATTTCAATGTCATTTCACAATTTTGACAGCCAATTTTTAGAATTTTCTCAATTTTGTAACAAATTTTCAAGAAATCGTTGTCAACTTCTGGAATTATGTTCAATCAGTTTCCATTCCTTTTAAATAAAAAAAGGTTTGTTATGTGGCATATTTTGAGTAATACTTATGAGTAACTGACAAGTTGATTGACTTCTTATTTAACAGGTTGTAATCAACTGTTAGTAACTAAGGCGAAACTAGATTGATTTATGATATCCGAGTCGCCAGTTTATTGTTTTATCAATCAGCTTTTTCTGCCATCGAATGGCTGCAGCCGGCTATAATCAGCCGATTAAGATCCCTGATTTCATCGCCTTGTAGTTTTCACAAAAGTCACTTCAATTATACCGGACAGTACATCACAGACAAAATATGTCAATCGCAATCTACTTCAACCATTTTGACCCACATCGAACACTTGAAAAAATTAAGCCTGTTCATTTTCACTACTTGTTAGACAGTGCTTGATTTATTTAAATGACATGTGCAAATGGCAAGATATAAGATGGCTTCCTTTAAATTAGCAGTCCCAAGACAAAAATATTCAAGATTCACTTGAAATAATTTTTCTGTAAAATGTGTTTTTAAAATAGACGTTTTCTGGTTAAATTTGTCTCTGTAGACGATTTTTTGTTAAATTTGTCTCTGTAGATAATTTTTTGTTAACTTGGTCTCTATAAACAATTTATATTTAAATTTGTGACTAAAATAGATATTTTGGGGTTAATTTGTCTCTAAAATCAACAATATTTGTTAATTTTTTTTTGGTAGACTATTTCTTATTAAATTTGTCTCTAAATTAGACTAATGAAAACGTAAACCCTTCCACAGAGCAAAACAATGCTCTCATTTTACCATTAACATGATACATTTTATTTCATCATTGCAATTTAAATGTGATAGGAAACCAGATAGTAATATAGGTGATACCATTCCTCCACACCATTTGTTTGTAGGATGAAAACCACAGATCACATCTCTCTGATAGGCCTACCACCAGTGCAATGTCTTAAATCCCCAGGTTAGCCAAATGCCAATAAAAATGCATAATAAAATGCACAATCGGGATCAACAAAAGTTTAATTCCCTAAGTGTTTCTAATCTGTAACATCACAATTAATTGTAAAAGATAATCACATTTGTTGTAATACAATAAAATTAAATAGCGATTAATTAGATAGTAATCATAAAATAACCTTTTAAAACCAACAACACTGCTGTAATTACATTGTATCCTATTGATTTTAGTCAGCAAACTATATACAGTTCAAACTGAAAAAAGTCTGTCTAATAACAATGTTGAAATGGGAAAAAAAGAGTTAGGATAACAATTGGTCTCATAATTTCAATAATACGTGCAGGGTTTTCACTATGATATTATATGCGAGTCAATCAATTTTTGACATATTTTGGTTTTAGTAATAGGACCAATCATGAATTCATGACAATTTTCAAATAAATTTTGAAGTGTTTTTACATAAAATCAACTGCATCTATAGTATCTTCGGGGGTGGCCGAATGATTAGCGTGTGCATGCGGTATCACAAGGCCTGTCATTGAGTCAACTGGTGTGATTTTGATTCCCAGATTGTTGTGACAAGAAGTAGAGTAGCCTGTTTAATCTAATGGGTTTTCTCTGGGTCCTCCACTGCTAAAGACCCCTACGCTCAAGAGAATTATTGAAATAAAACTGAACCATATGTTAGTCCCAGGTTAATTCTTTGAAATTCTAAGTCATGTAAAATTGACTGACAGGTAAAGTTATCGAGCAGGTAATTTTTCGCTGCCTGTAAGTCTCGCTTTAAAACCTCCACATCTTGCGAAAAAAATTTAGCAAGTTGGTAAATGTCAGTCTAATTCTACTGGTAGACATATACAGCTATCAATTTATATCATAATGGCAATAACAGTCAATATTAATGAAAAGATTTTTTGGTATCAATGTTTACGGTCGTTTTTATTATTATCCGCTGCCATTAGTTTATGATACTAAACACACATAATAATGGCGGAGATATCAATAAAACTGGCTAAAGACATTAGCCATATAAATCAGATTGTAAAGAATGTCTTAAAGGGATACAATCATCTTTATCAGGAAGGCCATGTCAAGTTCAACTTTTGTTTCACATCAACACCTTTTATAATCTCTTTGTACCAAAATATAATTTAAAAACAAAAAGTACATTTAGTTTCAGCTTTTTAAGTTTTGAAATTTTGAAGAATGAAAATGTTAACGGGAATCAAGAGTTTACTTAATATTCATCAAGCCCTCAAAGAGCTGAAATTTGTGTGATGGGGTTTTGTCGATCAAAACATAAATATCAGAATTTAAAAAAAAAAATATTGAAAATTTGTTATGGTTATGTTTCGGATTCACTTAATTTATTAAATCTGTATAATATTTTTTAAATGGTGATTTGGGTACTTTTATAATGGTGGTGGGGGTCTAGTGGTTTGACGTTTGTGCATGAAACAAGTAGGTCTGTTACTGAGTCAAGTGGTGTGGTTTCAATTCCCAGCTTGTAGGATCACCTGTCCGACCTCGTGGGTTTTCTTTCGGTCTTTCGGTTTACTCCCACTGCTAAAGACCCCTACGTGCAAGCGAATTAATAAAATAAAATTGAACTGTATGTTAGTCTCAAAATGACCTAGTTTGTGTTGAGTAGATGTTAAAGTTCATTTCTTTATCTTTCTCTTATTATAAACAAAATCTTATATTTGTAGGATAGGTGTAAACTTTATCAATTAACTCTCACTTAATAAATAGGATTCTGTCAAAACCGTTAGTAAAGTTATGTTGTACTTCTGCAAACAGCATCAAAACATAACACTAAAGATATTCAATTTCCGTAAATTACCCAGTTATTTTTACAATATTTGTTTTACCAAGCATTCATTTAGGAACACTTAGCCACTTCTAAATATGGAACAGGAACTATTAAAAGCATACATCTCTGTAAAAACATAATGTTTTATATTTTAAGCACGGCATAGATTTTAAATTGATTTCTTCGCAGGGACCTCAAGAAATAAAAGACACAGCTATTCAACAGTCTTAAATAATGGCAAGCACTTTAATTTCGCTCTTACACTAAGTAAACACTTGAAGGGTGAAAGATGCTGTCAAGACGTTCTGTCGCGTAAATCTTCCAAGATTTGCAACTGGAAGAAAGTCTATAATTACTTGCTGTAATCTCCAGAGTAAAATCAATAAATAATTGCGAAAATGATAGATTGTTGATGTTTCCCACATGTTTTCTTAAGACAATGGTTCAAATTCTTTGTATAATAACACAGTCTGAAAATCTCAGTGTTTTGTATAATTCAATACAAAACATGATATATATGGTCTTCCTTGTTCAAACTGATAATGTTTCAACTAAATAGTTGATTGTACCTTAAACGCCCACATTTCTGTTAAAGAGGGAAGAGAGATGAAATGAGGTTCACCAGACTACTGCCATGCTCCAAACTATATTCTAATGAAGGTGTGGGTTGAGGGAATGCTTTGAGATACACAGAGGGAATCAGTGAGACATTAACATCTTCTGTAATACAATTGGTTGCTCTCAAAACCTTTTCATGGTAAAGTAATTCTACATTCAATTTCAGGGCACCATTACTTTAAACAAAGACGAGCTATGGAGTGACATTGAGCCACTGGGTGTTTGCTCCGTCAGAAAAACTAGACACCTTTTCCTTGCCAGCAGACTGTCTTTCCTGCCCCATTAGAAAACGGGTTGGGAAATCTTGAGGTGCCTTTTCAGCAACACTGTAAACAAACGCTGGACATCCTGGTTATAGTGAGCTGCCACTGAGGTTGTCTCAAATACAGAGAGACATTATATTTGTTTTCGAACATCTAGTTCAAGTAGTTATAAGATATGGTGTGGTTTGTCTAAGATTAATGATAAGCTTACTCTCTCTAGAACATCAGAAACTTGTACCACATGCAATGTATCTGGGAAGTTCAAATAGTTAATACAAGAGCTGCCCATTTAAGTCATATTAATCACTCTTGACATAAAATTAAGTATATACATGTATACCAAAGAATTCAACTTTAAAGTTGAAATGGAAAAACATATTGGATAATGTGATAAATTTGAAAACTTGCAACATTTCGAAATAAAATGGCCTAGCTAATATTAACACTTTTTTGCATAAAAATGAATCCCTGCATCTTCCTTTGCCCTTTTAAGTTGGACTATCGGCCTCTTGCATTTGTTCTCATTATAAAAATATCCCTTGTTAAGCAGATATTAATCTTGGCTCTTGGCAAAATGCAATAGTGAAAGCAGCTGTATTTCCAGAACCCTGAATGACATTAAATTCACCATTATTGATGTATTATGTTAACCTAAGTTAAATGTGCCGTTAATAATTTATAACTATGTGTATTAAAATATCAACGCTAACGCCTAATACATCGTTATTTTAGTAAGCTGGGATGAAATCTATCATGTCAACATCATTTTGGCACGCACCATCTTTGATCATTCAGGATTATCTCAAAGCAATTTTTTTTTTGTAATAAGGATCTGATTTTACAACCGTTTTGTTTCATCCATTATATAAGGCCAGCCTAAGTTCTCAGCATCACAATACTGTGGTCTGTTTGAGACCAACATACCTCTCATCAGTAATGCTAGAAATTCCGAATGTCAATGGTTCTTTTTATGTACAAGGGGGGATGGATGGTTGAATGGTTAGCAAGTGAGCGCAGCTGTATCATAAGGTCTGTCATTGAGTCAACTGGCATGGTTTCGATTCCCACATGGTTTTTTTCCGGGTTCTCCGGTTATCTCCCACTGCTAAATACCCCTATGCCCAAGAGAATTAAAGAAATAAAATTGTATATATGTTACAATGTTACATGTGAAATGACCTGGTCTGTGTCGAGTGGATGTTCACCCCATTTCCCTCCCTCTTTTATGTAGACTTCATAACTAAGCAATGTTACCCATGGCACTTGTAAACAGGGCTTGAAAAACCCCATGGTTCTTCTTGAACCATTTCCAAGATTTGAACTGGAGACATTATGGTTGATAGTTTACGCTGTCCTGTGATGCAAATTGTAAAACCTTGCTTGCAGCTAAGCAAATCTGTGAAAATAGGACAATCACCGCATCCAATGGTCTTTGTTCACAAATAGAAAACTTTGAAAACAGACTGATGTGTATTGTATTGAGAAGAAAGATATGTAAATAATGTATTATTGATTACTAACTGTAGATATAATAAACAATAGATATACTCATGTACATGTAGTAAAGAAGAATTCAATAATAATCAAAACTTATTCAACACCGAATTTAATAATAATCAAAAAAGGCTGTAATTTTGAAAGTGTAACTGATCAATGTAACGCTGCATTATTGTTGAGTGTAACTCATATACTTCTATATAAGTTCATAACTCCATTTGCTGATGGCCTTACTGGGGGGGGGGGGGAGGCGACGGGGCTCTGAGGATGTTGTCAGGTCGCAAGTTAAAGTAGGTAACAGTTGCATGAATAATGACTTCTTCCCACCAAGTTATGTGCTGCTAATTGTCACAAGACTTCTGATTTTCATTCAACCAAACAAAATGAACATTTTTACTTTGATTCATCCGCTGCCCTGCACTACGGACTTGAGGGAAACAAGGCTGGAAAATCCCAAGGAGATTTCTGTGGAAAGATCAGGATCCAACTTTAAGCCTCTTAGTTGGTGAGCCAGCACCACATTCAAGTTCAAGTAGCCTAATAAATCAAAGAATATGACTAAGAAAATGTACGTTATCTATCAACTGATGTTTTGATTTGTTCGAACTCCTTACAATTGTTTGATTATTTATGTTCCTACAAGTTTATTTGATGCCTATATTTGGTCCTTTTGTTACTTTTCAGATTTGTCCCCAGAGTATCTAAATTAAGATATGACATCAGAATATTTACACTTATTAAAGGAGTGTCACAAAAACTACAACACAAATATAATAACAACAACAATACCTACCCTAGACAAGTGTGAACATTTTCCGAGCAAGGACATGGCGGAGGGGGGAATCTATATTCTCGGACAGCTGACTCTATGAAGGATGTTCGAATAACCATGGCGAACAAACACAGTATTATATATTATCCAATTCACATCCAATTACTAAAGTTGTCGATAACAACAGTAATAATCCAACTCAGGTGGGATTTGAAGAAAAAGAAGTAATATTCATCATAATTGATTTCATCCATAATAAAATTCTTTTCACACACAGCTCATAAATTGGCATTCCCACATCCGTCAAATAAAAAAATCCCGCTTAAATCCTACAAAAACATTTGAATAATTTAACGTAATGTTTTTTGCGAAATGATGAATTGTCTAAAAATATCTGCATCTGTAGAAAGATAATCTGTTATAAAGGTTATCATTTCTTAATCAAATATTGTGACTTAAGCTTTATTTGAATCGTGTTCTACATCAGCACTTATTTTGTTTTAATATCAATTGCTATCCATTTTATTTGATTCCAATTTATAGAATGGTTCATGACAGCTACAACTTATGATGAGAATTTTCTCTGTTATTGTTTATGCATTCTATCTTATCATAAATCTACTAACAGAAATATTCATTTCACAGTTATAAAATGTCATCAGTTTTATTTATTCAGTTGATTTCACAGCTATACTTTTTCCATCATCCAGTTGGGAATTCCACTGATAATTAATACGTGTAGCGAATTCTCTTCACACTGTGCACATGATGCAGAAATTATATGATATCATGCATTTATCACATACATCACTTATATATTTCTACAACTTCAAAAGAACATCTGCACATCCAAACTCATAGAATTTATTATTTTCATTACATTTTGACATTTGGTCAGCTATTCCAATTTTATGACTCGGTCATTTATCATTTATTCAGTGTGAATTAATATATTCACCAGTTTCTGCTTGTATATACGCATAATACGCATATATGATGAACACAAATTATTTGTTACATATGTAAAAATATAAATACATATCTCAACATAGGTATGTTTATTTGTTCTTGTAATCCCAATAAATCAAGAATAACACAATATGTGATATAAATCCAGATTCAAACACAGGTACATGTATTATTCTTATATATTCTTGAACAAATGATATCACTTCTTATAATACAAACAATTTTTGTTGGTTTTGTATCAAAATCTTACATCTATAGTATCGAAAAATAAATCCACAGTCAAACTGAAGACTATACAAGTGTTAAAAATATATTTTGTTCTAAAAATTGCAAACAATCTATATATCAATCCATGCGATTAACTATTGTCACCATATTTTCAGAATTTTGAGACTATCTCATTAATTGACCAGATGTTACATGATCTATACCAGCATTAACATAATATACATCCAAGTCAACATGTTTCTCATTTAGTTCCAGATGAATGGATTTTGTATATAACTTTAATTAGGAACAGTTTATTTTCTGATGACTTCCTCGACAAAGTGCTATATCATTCAAAATGGCTGTCTACATAACACTTTTTGAAATTGTTTTAGCCAAACCATAATAGTTTTTGATCAATAAATTCAGGGAACTCTGGCTTATTAATTAACCAGTGAAATGTCTTTCACATCTATAATAAAAATGCATTAAATTTCAGACAATTGATCCATGTCATTTAAGTTTTCAAATTTTAAACATCTATGGCAATTTGAAAATGAAAGTTTAAAAATCGTATGTGAAATGAAATGGGGTCAAAAGTTCTACTGCAACTGGGCTACATGAAATGAAATGGGGGTCGAACATCCTACTCCGACTGGGCAACATGAATTGAAATGGGTTCGAACATCCTACTTCAACTGGGCTAATGAAGACGGAAAAATGATACATCACTGGTTTATATCTGTAAATTTTTCACTGTAGTCAACTTTAACACAAAGACATGCACGTTAAAATACAATGCACCTCAAAATCCAATAATTTGAAATCAATAATCACAACAACAATTTCCTCAAATTCCAATAATTTTAATATTTTCCAAATTACCATTCCTACGATTAATCCAATAAAATAAACGGATTGTGATTTGATACACTTGGACTAAAAACAATTCAAACTAATTAATGCATCAAAAGCATGCTTTAAATCCCTCTCAAAACACCTGAAGGATATTCACCAAGACGCAAAAAAAAGCTGTGACTTCATTTCCCCAATCACGATAATTGTTTCTAATACAGATCTCTATTGACACTGATATTTAGTAAAGTTTGACCTCTGTAAATAAGTTTTTTGCATTAACCGGGCTAATGTTTGAAACTTTGTCCAGATGTCATAGCCTATTACTATTTATATTTTCAACTGTTAGTTCACTTTTGCTAATTAGGATATAAAAGGGACCTCAAGTTTCCTATACCATCTAATCAAGTGAAATGAAATGGGGTTTAACGTCCTACACTTCTGCACCTAACATGGGCTAATGGAAGACGGGCATACGCCATACAGTTTGCTACGGGGGAAATTTTGCCCGGGCAGCAGTGCTACGCCTACTCTCATATCGAATTCCAACTGCAAAGGGATCTTTTACGTGCACGCCAATGGTGTACAAGAGACCTCGGAAACCACGCTGGAAAATCAAGATGAACTTTATTGGCCAATGCAAGGATCAAACCCATCAACCAGGCAGTTTTCATTCTTGTGGTACGTTTTCAGCTAACACTGGGAGTGAAGCCTGTACCTCATGCCATTGTCACAGAGACACTGTGGTGCAAAAATAAATTCATAAAGCGGTAATTTCCTATTTAGAAAGGATCAAACAAAATTATTTCTGATAATTTGATCTGTACCCCTTCATCGTTTGAACTATCAATTAACTCACAAAACTATGTATACCTAATTAATAAGTAGTTAGTTCAGGGAAATTGATTTTTTTAAGCCTATGGATAACAATTGCAATGTTGTGGGCTAGAATAACAGTTTTAGTTTAAACTGAATTAGTATATCACATTTTGAACTTTGCTCTGGGCATGTATTAGATAAAAGACAAATATGTGCCAGACAAAGAGGGATTGAGAGGGACTGTGCCTGACAAATTCTGAATTTGTGCTGAACAATGCCTGTGACATATGCCTAATTTCCAGACTTAATTATTTGGAAGTTCAACTTATTACTTTATTTTGTACAATTCAGTTGTACGATTCAGTCTTTAGAGTACCAGTTTACAATCAACTGTAGTTCTTTGATTTTCCCTTAGCCATGGCTTTTCTGGAATCTGTATGGTTAATCGAACAGAGATTGTAATTTGAATTCTCATAAAATAACCCAGATCTACTTTTTACATGAACCAAGCCATTCAAGTATGAGCATATAATTGCTTTTCCTTTCAAAGATGCAGCTCAGATCTAAAATGAGGGATTGTTAACTTAGAAAATAATTTCCGAGACCACGCTAAAAACCTGAATGCATATGAAGCGATTAACACTTCAGGTATTTTCTATCTCCACTTCACAAGATCTTGAGACATCGAGCATGTGAACCTTGTTATTACTGCGTTAAAAATTGCTGTCTTTTCATCCATCTAAAAAAACTCAATCGTGCAATTTGCACTGAACTCCAATTACACTACTGCAACCTTTAAATTCATTCTTAAAAAATATCTCTTAACATCCATGACATCTTATTTATTATGTTATGCAATAAATGCAGTTGAAAATATCACAAAGATAATTCTACAGCCCTACTTAAAGCAGCATTATGGAAGATTAGACAAAGAGCTGACAGTTCACGCTTTAATAGTTAAAAAATAGATAATGTAAAGGGAATATGCTGAAATTTTAGTCAAATTCTCATTTTGATATAACTGTAGCCTTGATTGTCATTGTTACTGTTGTTACAATAATAAACAACGTCTTGATTATCCATTTTTATGGTTAATATCATTGAAGAAAGATCTGCAATAGGTTAAGATCTTACACAATGCCTGGAGACTAACATCCAACTTTTCTGCTATACAATGTTCTCCAGATGTCAAGTGTTCTTTTATGAGCACGCCAACATGTACATGGAAATCTGTCCTGTACCACTGACAAGGTGAGTTCACACTGTAAAATCACTTACTCATCCAATCCCGGGTTCGAACCCTGTACATTCTGGTTAGTGCTCCTTTGACTGCCTGAAACCACCAAAACCAAGTACAGTATTGTTAACACTAAATGACAATTTCTTGTTGGATTTGACAAGATTAGACAAAATAAAATGCATTTGAATAGAGGTACCCACCCCTTAAAATATTGACGCAGAGAGAGAAAAATGGGTTTTAACATCCGCAGCGTCCACTAGACGCAAACCAGGTCATTTCTGGACAAAGACATGGTTCAATTTTATTTCAATAATTTGCTTGCCACATAGAGGTCTTTAGCAGTGGAAGGAAAACCATAGACGTTGTACAGACGACCCTACTCCTTGTCACATACAATCAGGGAATCAAAACCATGCGAATGATAAAAACTTATGATACAACGTGCACACGCTAACTATTTGGCCATCAAACCCCACAATATTGAAGTAGCTACAGACCTAAACAAACAAATGTTGTGCAAAAAGTAATGTGTTCATAAAATTGAAAATATAAATTTGTGTTGAAAATATAAATTGTTAATTTAAACATTCCATAAATAAATTTGAATGAATATATTTTTTGTGCAATGCAATATCAATCAAACAGATGATGAGAATTCATTTATAATGTTTCATTATTATTTTCTACTGCGTATACACCTTCTTTGTGCTAAAAATAGCACCATGTTTCACGCAACTTTGAAGTGGAAGCCTCGATTCAAACTTCTTCCACGTGATCTTTAATTAAACACACAATGTACATTATGCAAGAGCTAAATCTGCCTATTGCAGGTTTTTCTTTAGGCCAGAAATGTTATCTAAATTATAGATTAGATATTAATTAATTTATCCAGACCATAAGCAACTCTCCAAATCGATTTTTGCTGCTCAACTTTCATTCATGATTAAATCATGAAATGGATAATTGAGACTATGTTTTTTATCACACTGACTTAGTAATGATGATCGAGGCTGCCGAAAGTTTGATCAAATTCTTAGTTCAGAGTGGTTCAATTTGATTGAAATTTTCAGCAAATTGCCTTTAGATTATCTATTTTTTACCTATTATACTGAGAATTGCCAGCTCTTTATCTAATCTCCCATCATGTATCTTTAAAGGAATTAAAATTTAGATTTTGAAATTACACAGAAAAGTGAAAGCAAACTTTATAATTATTATCTTGCTATAACTTGTAGTTATCAGCAAACATTTCAACCTTAAAACTCCAATTTCCTTAAGGAATTAACAAAAACGGTGCCTCATAAGAAGCAGTAATACAAACCTTTTGAATATCTGACATTTTCAATAATTGTGGAAACCTTTAAATTCCTCAAAGAATGCAAACACAATTTATTACGATATAATTTTTTGCTTAAATCTTCAGAAAAAGGAAGAATCAATAAAGAAATATCCCAAACATATAATTGCACTTCCGCTGCATAATCGTGCAATCTATTTAAGAGTAACCGGAAATACAGACAAAAAAATCATTTTTCATTGCACAAAAAAGCAAACTAATTTTCAGAATTTCTCAAGAATAAACTTTGCGAAAGACACTCAAGTGTCAAATTATTTTCAGGGCACACTGGTCAATGAATATTTAATCAGAACAATTGAACGACCCTGTCAAAATCAATATCCAATCGCAACTTATAAATGAAGTGTGTCACAAACAAACATTTTTATTTCATGGCCACATTATTGCTTTTATATTTGGGATATTTTCAGTTCAGAATAATTACAATGTGAACTTTGATATTTCAGTGGATTTGCCATCTTGATTGTTGACAATAACTTCATCATAGACCACTGCAATGAAATGAAAGGGGGTTTAAAGTCCCAATCTCTGCACCAATTGAAAGGGAGCTCATTTTTTGTCCCATCTGAAAGAACAGACATAATTCATTTCAGCAATGACAAGATTTAAATTTATTTCATTTATTTTCACAGGCGCTGGCCCCCCAAAAAATATTCCAAAATGTGTTTTTTGGAGACGGGAACTGAACAAGTACACGATGTATGACATAGATATAGTTATTAGAAAGTACTGTACCACGAATAAACAAATACAAATCCCGACAGCAAACACAGGACACCTAACACAGCAAGCAATAGACAAAAGTACTATATAATTAATCCAATCTGATAATTCTGAATATTATCAGACGCAGGTAACTTGATACCTCTACAATCAAAGATCGCACTACCCAATATACTGATATTATCACAGATAACTCTATACCAAATATTAGCAAAGATTACTCCATTCAAATATATTACTCAATATAAATAATATATTATCAAGGATATACAGATAAATTTGTATCTGCAGAACACATTTAATGATAATAATGAAGGCAATGATGACAATAATATCCATGTACTGGCATATATATTCAAAGTGCACTCCAAAAAATAATCACAACTGACATATAATCAATGCTTTCTTGAACAGGAAGTCTGGATCTAAACACCACAATATCTGGAGAGTTCTTTATTTCCATATGCAGATCATTTATCAAGAAATGTCCTTTAAAATTTCACAAGTATACATAAAAACATTCGGCCGTGATGTGTGACAAGTATTTCTTCTAAAACTCGGTTGAACAGTGACCACTATATAAAGAAACTCAGCCTACAAATTGTCAACTAAACTTCATCCACTCATCAGAATCGATGACAAACCTGGAATCCAATAACCAAATGTCCAGGTATGCCACTTCTGATAATCAAAGGCACATTACAATAAATGCCCAATTACCTACGGACAAGGAGGAAATTAGTCTTCTGATAATAAACTCTTCCACTATATATTATCTATATACAACATGCACATGTGAGATGAGTTCATTTTCCAATAAAAGGGATATAAAATCACAATAAATATTTCCAGATGACCTTTTACTACGTACAAATCTTTTTATTACCCAGTACAATTACTGAAGATTATTGGAAAAAGACTTGACACTTTCACTGTCGACGACAAAGAATTTCCTCCCTATGCTTACAAATTATCACTGATTACCAATATAAAATTCATTAATGAAGGCAATAAAAGTAAGCTGTTACTTAAAGATACATTCTGCAAGAGCTAAATCTGCGTATTGCAGGAATTTTTTTCTGGTTTTAAGTGTTATATAAATTATTATTCAAACATTTATTCACAAGACATTGTGAATAGATTGGACCTTCTGCGACATATAATTGGTTAACAGAAGGACTGACAACCGAGATTTGGCTGAAAATTTTAATAATATATTAATTTTTCATTCATTTTTAAACTATTACAGCTAAACAACCAGCTCTTTATCTAAATCTTACATAATGTATCTTTAATGGTATTTTATCGTTCTACTAAGCTGTGTCCTGTTCAGAATATACTACCATTAAAGTTTCATGGTGTTACTGATCATACAATCTGGAGATAAATGCCAGATGATGCTTGGCTTTGAAACAAATGTGTGATATTGTATTTGCTAAGCAGGTATTGCAATAAAGCAAAATGCTTTGATTATGGCAGCAACATTTCCAGGGAGTTTTCAATGGATGAATAGAAATGGTTTACATGGAAATAAGTTTAACATGGAAATAAGTTATTTTCATGATCAATGCTAAGGAGGAGAATTTTGTCTAGATAGCAGTGTTTCTGCCTATTTTTCATCAAATACCAACTACTAAGGGTTCTTTCACGTGCACACTACATGAGAGGACTAACGTTTTCTGTACAATTAAGCAATTATTTCCATACTCTAACCCTGACACATAGGTGTGTAGAGTCCCTTTACCACAACATTCCAGTTTATAGGACTAATCTGAATTTTAACAAGGTATTGCCTCATTCTGTATATATCAAAAAATACTATAGAAAATAGATTTTACCACCCCAATTTTCAAGATGTCAAAAATTTCAATTTCAATGTCTGGTTGTCTTTTTAAAATACTTCTGGCCCCAAGTTCACAAAGCATTCTCAGACTTAAGTTGAGAATTTGCTCAACTTTCAATCACTGTTTATAAGAAATATCTTTGATCCAGAAACACAAAACTTTGCACGTTGTTTCTTATTAGGGTTTTTGACACATTAAAACAATAAAAGTTTTATGAAGGGCTGTAGTTAAGTTAAAATAAGGTGAACGAGTTTGAGAAAATTCTCAACTTAAGTCTGAGAATGCTTTGTGAACTCTGGGCCTGGTCTTATTTCAAATGTAATGACTTTATTTTTCCAATTAAGCCAAGAACACTCAACCCTTTACAATCTGTTAAAACTGAATAAAATCAAATCAGAAAATGACAACCAATGTCTAATTTACATCAAAAAAGAAGCAATATCAGTTTATATCTGAAAATAAATAGAGAGAGAAATGGGGTTTAACGATCGCTCGACACAAACTAGGTCATTTTGGGACTAACATATTTAATTTTATTTCAATAATTCGCTGTAGATAAATAAAAAGCAATTTTTACATCAGCCAATAAAAAAGTTCATATTATTCATTCAATTCTCAACAGTGAAATGAAAAGGTGTCTTAAGGTCTTGATCAGCTGGGCTTACGATGAAGAGACATTTCTCTGACCTTCTTGGCTAACACCGAGACTGAAACATAAGCAACTGTGCTCAACTCCAAATATGTCAACAAATGAACGATACATGTAAGACAAGAGTATTCAATTATTGCATGCCATGGCGTATGCAGTACCTGATTAGTGGGGAAGGGTTGGAGTTTGAGGCTGGAAAATTGCTGTTCAGTAGCAATTGTATTGCAGTTTTCGTGAGAGTAGCAAGGATCATCTTTTGGAAAGGGGGTTAAGCGGTCTGGCAGATTAGTAAATCCATAAAGAATTCCTGCTAAGAATAAATGAAACCCCGTTGTCTGATCAATTTCAACACATTCTACGCAGTCAAAATCTAAAAAATCTTGTTTACTTTGATATTTTGACATTTTAAATTAGCTATCAATGGGTATGATGGACAGACATATATTAGAAGAAACTCAGAGCATTGCTATTGGGTGTTTCACAATATAGCCATTTTCTAAACTATTTTTTATCCAAATGATGACTATATAAAGAAATAAATCCTGAAAACAAAATTTGACATTTACAAGATTCACTTGAAACGATTTCCTTCCTTTATTATTTCTTTGACATTATTTTGATGCCAAGGAAATGATGTAGACATCTTCTAGAAAATAATTCTAATCAACATCCCTGAAAACATGTTGTGTTTATCTTTTTTCTCTCTTTCATGTAAGCTATATGTCATCCAGAGTCCATTACATCCAGGACAAAAACAAAATTCTTATACAGGTCAATAAATATCCTGGTTCATTGTAATGATGTTTTATTTCTTCCGTTGTAATGAAAACACCATAAAGAGGAAGGAAAATGTGGTCATAAATTGCCATCATCCACTCTAGAATTGAAATTTCTTTAAGATAAAATAAAACAATTGAAAACTGTGAAATAAATGTGTCTGTATGTCTGAATCTTATTGAGAAAAATAAGTTTAAAGCAAACTGTGGTGTGACACATGGCAGTCACAGTAGAAATTTTATATTTCTGAAATCTTCTACAGTCTCTAAACATTGCTTTATTTGCAGTACAGATTTTGATATCAGGCCACAGGTTACCATGAATTCTGATATCTGGATACAGACCACAATTAATTAAGGTATTTGGGTACAGTCAACAATTAATTATAGTAATCTGGGCACAGACCACAGTTAATTCAGGTATCTGGATACAGACCACAAATAATTAAGGTACCTGGATACAGACCACAGATATCTGGACACAGACCACAATTAATTCAGGTGTCTGCACACAGGCCACAATTAATGCTGGTATCTGGATACAGACCACAATTAATTCAGGTATCTGGGCCCTGTTTCACAAAGTTTTAACTAAAGATAAAAATCCAAATTTTAGTGGATACTTTAATCTCGATTGGCTAAGAACTAAAATTAATAATCAAATTACAAAAATTTGATTTTATCTTAAGTTACAGATTCGTGAAACAGGCCCCTGGACACAGACTATCCTTTATTCTAACATCTGGATAGAGACCACTAATGATTCTGGTATCTGGATACAAACTATAGTCATTCATTGATTCCCATCATTTGTTTACCAACAAGTGGTCTTTCTTTTTGTATTATCCATTTGAATCAATATCTTCTGCCACATTTTTGGGAATATTTGTGAGTTTTGGGGTGGAAGGAAAATAAAGTTCAGAAGTTGGGCAAGTTGAAATGCATGGCAACTACTGAATGTACGAGACGAGAACATTCAAGACAATAGGGAAATATATGGTGATCTGTGGCTATCTATTCAATATTCCCGCTTTATAATATGACTGAAATGTGAGATCTATGGGAATGTCATTCTGCAATCTGTCATTCGTTTGTATCATTTTACCGCTTAATTGAGACAGAAAGAATATGATATTATTACAATAAGACATACAGATATGTCATCAATACAGTCGCTAACCACGCAATCTCTGTATTGTATTCCTCTATAAAAAATAGGCAGGTTCGAATTATATACACAAAAAACAAAATGAGAAATTTATTCAATATTGAAGGAAAAAAAATTTAAATCTGTGACATAATGTCGTACTTCTTGGCAGATGAGGTTTAAAATCTGTGGCACCTAGTATCTATTCATCATTTGATTGAGGTTTAATCACTTGCAAATCACATTTCTAGGAAAATTAAATTTCTAAAAGGAATGTCAGACCACAATCAATTCCGTTCTTTTCAGTATTTAGAAAGATATCATGAATTCAAAATTTGTTAACTTTAGTCCGGAACCACCCTAGGTGGAAGCAGATGTTAAAGGAACTAAATCCCTATTCTTTGGCAACTAGAAATGGACACAAATGGATCGTAAGACATATAATATAAATTGATTTACATTCAATCGTTTCTGTTTTTACTTTAATTTCTAATCAGTTATATGTATGTTCAGCAAAATACTTGAAGAATTCAAATTGAATGGCAGTCTTTGGCATCTGGTTATTCCATTCTCTATCGGTAGTTTTCTTCTGTAGGGTATCTCAGTCACATCGCTCGCTGCAATTCGTTTGCCAATTTTAAAATTTTCATTTTGTCTTAAATATTGGATGTCAGAAGCCCATTTTTTCATGGTAAGATATTTTGAGACTAACATATGGTTTAAACTTATTTCAATAATTCGCTTGTGCATAGGGGTCTTTAGGAGTGGGAGGCAACCAGAGTACCCAGAGAAAACGCACGAGATTGGAGAGGCGACCCTACACCTTGCCACGTACAAACAGGGATTTGAAACCACGCCAGCTTTGACGAATGGCAGGCCATATGATACGGCCACCCCCCGCCACCAACTTTCAGTGAAACCAACATTACATATCATGTCAACACAGAGAGATGACAATTGAACTGCAAACAGTAAATAGACCACACTAACAAAAAAAATATTGTAATAAAAAAAATTGAAATAAAATGGAGGTTTAACATCCTACAGCTCGACTGCATCAACACTCTATGAAGATGGCATCATGTAGCTAGTGTGGTATGAGTGAAATTTTTAACTCTAGCTGTCTAGGGTTGTTTAATGTGCAATTCAACATGCCGTACTAAAGCAACATATCTTGTTATGTGACTAACTTTCAGTAACACCAACTAATTTTGTGCTAACAACATTATGGTGATTTATCAATAGAACATGCCAATCGTAGGATTAATCTGTTAATTATTTTATTTCTAATAGCGTAAAGTATAACATCAATGCTTGTTTACGTCAACACTTGATCTCGACAAGTGACTAGTAGTAATTCCATATAAACATATGATTGTACTTGATACAATATATAGTCTTTTAGGTCTATCCAACCTTGTAACTTTAGGTACCAATCGGTTATCCGCAGTCCTGTAAGTTTATGTAATTATTATTATAAGTTTCCAGTATTAAAGGTTTGAAGAACCTTTTTCTTGTAATATCTGATGGATCTCTCAAGGGGTTTTCTGGAGACTCTTCCAATGAAGATGGCTCAAAGATAGGAAAACATTTTCACAGTAAAATATTATGAACACAGACACCCACCACCCCTTCAGATCAGAGATTTTTGTATTTAAATGCAAGGTGAATGTATATTATATATTCTTAACTTGTATTTTAATTGATACATACGTGATCACCTCCAATATTTTTAATAGGAAATAATATTTTATTCAAAATAGCATCATTACCTTCAAACTACTACAATCTTTATGTATTACCATTGCAGCTGTCAAAATCTTTTATTACCAACGCATATGATAGTGCAACCACTGGCTTTATTCATGTCTGTTGATATTTCAGAAAGATTGCCCGGTGTATTCCAGGTTGGCTTGCGATATGTCACAACATGACAGAGCATGAAATGAACCCAAATGAAGTGTAAAATTTGATAAAGTTCACACGATACCCTAGGAAGTAATATACTGGCTTTATTTTCCATTTCATTCCAAATAATTGATTACTTTTGACGTTACATTTATCATAAACAGACAAGATCAGATTTATGTTTTGTTTTAAATTCATTTCTCCAGAATTATAGGAATACATTAAAATGAAATGAAATGGGGTTTAACTGCCTACTGTTCTGCTCCAACTGGGCTATTGAAGAAGGCTTTATATGCAGTTCACTTCGCTATGAGGG
Source organism: Patella depressa (assembly GCA_948474765.1). NCBI lineage: Eukaryota > Metazoa > Mollusca > Gastropoda > Patellidae > Patella > Patella depressa. Next base: position 74,605,097 of record OX419715.1, read on the forward strand.
AAATTTTGTCCGGACACCGCGCTACGGCCTATTCTTCATCTGAATCCAACTATGAACTATATTACATATGAACTATGAACTACATTACATAATGCAAACACTTTACACAAATACATTAATACCATAGTTTAAAGTACTTGTACATGAATAAATTTGAATATTTTTGACTACAGTATCATTTGCAAACAAGTTAACATTAAATCAGTTATGTTAAAATTCCATTTTATGCAAATTTTGATATCAATTCAATTATCTATTCCAGTCATACCTGCAAGTAGGTTAAACAGAATCATGCATATATTGTAGCTTTATATGAATGCTATAGTAATTTACCATGGAGACAAATCTTGCATTGTAAGCTTTCATTGTTTGAATAGTATCACATCCAACATGGCATTTGTATGTTTTCCTTTCTTATTCTAATCACAGACCACTCTTGTAAATTGTTTTTCAAACAGTTTATCTACTGAAGACAACTAAATAATATTTCCTCAATAATCCAGGCAGCATTTATTTTGCAAAATCAGTTTTGTGTTTACATTAATAAATTTTTTCACTGATAAACTTTTGAAATACTAATCGGGGTAAGAAAATATATGCATTATTATTGGTAATGCCCCTTTAAAGATCCATTTCCAAGAAAAGTATTTATCCCAATAAAAGTATGTCAATTATGATAAATTAATTAGTTTGAATATGTTTTTAGTCCAAATATTTCATAAAATCACCCAGTTTGCATGCAGGAATGTATCTTTAAAATCTTTTGATCAACCCCTGGTTACGATGAGTAATAAACCTACCAGTATAAAACACCTTGAATAATAAGACTCCATTAGTCTCGAAGCTTGTTACAATTTATTTTAGTTACGGTCACAGTTTCATATCATGTCATGTCATTATATTGAAAATTCAATATATTCCTAAAGCAGAATGCATCTTTAGGGTTTACTTAATGGTCATTCTTATAATAAGACTGTAATTTTCACCAGTCTGTTCATAGCCTAACTATTGCTATAGGCCGAACATATCTATAATTCCTCTAGAACCTGCCTAATGATCATATTAATCCCAAACTAATCATAATTAGAGTTCGTTATTATCTCTAATTGGGTGCAGAAATAACTATTTGTCATACAGTCCTAGCCAAGTTAAATATTTTTCTCGACACATATCAACTAATCTGCGATGAACTAAGCAAACCTATTTAATTTTTTTTGATAAATGAATGGCGGATCGCGTGCTCTGTGATCAATTGTTTTGTTTAAAATTTCAAATCTAAAAACTGTGGAACAAAAAGCCTTGTGAAGAGACATGGGTGTTTGTTTTAGCTTCTGCTTAGCAGGATGGCATAGTATGCCAGCCCATGGCAGCCTACCAAAAAATAATCATGATAAACATTACTCATTAAAACATGGTTACTGAGCAGACGTGATGGCAAAGGTTATAAGAAGCGATGACAAAGGTTATAAGTCTGTAATGATGAAATGAAACGGGGTTTAACGTCCTACTGTTCTACTCCAACTGGGCTAATGAAGACAGGCATACAACATACAGTGTGCTATGAGGGAAATTTTGCCCAGACAGTGGCACTATAGCCTACTCTTATATCAAATTCCAACCGTCTGGGGATCTATAACGAGCATGCCTACGTCCTCAGTTTTTCATACCATCCAAATGACTAGACAACTGTCAAAGGGAAACCACGCCGGAAAATCCCAATGAAGTTTCTTAACAACTTTGCCATTGTGGCTCCTGTGTGAAAATATAAGCTCTTCACTAAAGATATTGCACTTATCCTTGTTTCATATAACATTGTAAGAAGTTCACACGAGCGTAGAAAAACAGAACAAAGTCGGTCCAATGCAAATGTAATGGCACCGTCTCCATGTAATTGGCGAAATGCTTACACTCAAACAGGCTTAAAGCATTTTAGACCAATTGTCCATCCAAGTCCATGAAGCTTACAATACAGTATGATGAGAACAGGGTGATTTCCTTTACAGATCAAAGTCTACCTTATAAATATTGTAACCAATAAAGCATATTCAATAGTGTTCTTCCATTTAATACCAAGTAAACAACAATGGCCTTTGGCTTTTTTTTGCCTCCAAAAGAAAAAGAACAATCGGATTACAAAGTGTATGGAAAAAGTGCCTGGTTCATAAATAAACCATGAGGTTTATATAATAAACAATGCTACCTTCCAGTTTTCAATTTCAAATCTATATATCAGCACTGTATAACTATAGACTTCTTCAGGCATTCTGTTTATCTAAGACTAATCATATATTGTTTTCAAATATTGACAACTTGTAGCATTATTTCATTATTTCTATCATTATTTCAATTTATATACATAATGTATTTTTGAATGTTTTTATACATTCAAACTTTTTGGGAATATCAAACTTTCGAGAACATAAATTGTGTGACAGCTAAATTCTCCAGCTGATTGATTTCACTGCTGGTCAGTCATGATGGGCAAATATGACGAGAGCCATTATCTGGAAAAGTGTCTGTGCAGATATAACCGTCATATACAATATTTCTTAACTGTCTTGAGTATTTCTATTTTAATGTCTGTCATCAAGAGTCTCTGTAACGAAAGAATCAAATATAAATCTAAGGGCTTGTGTTGATTGATTTTCTCATAATTGAGTGTCAAGAATTTTTTTTCTAGATGACATTTGTGATAGAAGAAAATTGTTCGACAATAAATAATGTGATTATGTCCTCCTTTGGGAACCATTTCTCCGACAACAGTGTGAAGTGATGTCCATTACAATTAAAAACTAAGACATTCACATATGCTATGTTTCTTATTTGTGACATTTTATACAATAAAGCATTAAAGGACAACATGAATTCATGTTTTAAAGTATCTAAGTCTCTAACTCAATATCATCGAAGTCTTCGACGTTAAAAACACAAATTATTTGTCAATTTAAATCAACATTGATGGTTTGGTCTTACCTGGAAAAGATTGCCTTCTGATATGCAATATTTAAGACGAAATAATTCTTTTACCATTGGTACACGAATCATGTACCATACAGCGTTTCAGACTCATTTTCAGCTAGGGACCCAAAGAAAAAGGCTAGGTATACTCCACATTACATCTCAAACGGTGAGCATGCGCAATAAATACTACATGTAGACTAGAATATCCAGATGCTATATATATTGTGATTCAACTGAGACTTCTGGTGTACTTCGCCAAACATAACTGATTTGATATTAGAGTAAAAACGGAAACGAGTGAATGTAAATAAGTTTATATACATTCATATTACAATATTATATGGCTTACGACCCCTTTGTGTCAATTTCTAGGCCCAAAATATTAGCGATTTATAGCTCCTTTAAACTTTTACCCAATTAAACAAAGAAATAAAATGAAATGAAATGGGGATTAATGTACAGCTGTTCTGCTCCAACTGGGCTAACGAACATGGTAATATGCCATGCAGTGTGTTATGAGGAAATTTGCCCTGACAACGGTGCCACAGGCTACTCTTTTACTGAATTCCAACGGTTACAGGTTCTTTTTCATGCACGTTAATATGTACTTGTGACCTTGCCCTTTTAAAGTGTTACCTGTGAAAAGGATAAACTTAAAACTAAAAGTAAATTTCAAAAAGGTATAATGTTAGTAGCCTTATGTTACAAAGTAAGAATCATAACTCCATGTTAAAATATTAACATGGCACATTGTGGGAATTTAGTTGTTTTTTTTTATCATTTCAATACATTTTAAAACTTAAAATTGACTCACTGACAAATCATTAGATTCAAAACAAATAGAGAATTACATGTATTTAGTATTTGAAATTTTGAAATTTGTGCCAGATATTTTTTAAAACTATCATTAAAATCACAAAAAATTGATGTGCCCCAACACGAGAGCGATTGTGCCTGTCAAAACCTGATATAACGGTTTAATGCATCTGCTATATTGAGTCAAGTGGTGTGTTTTTGATCCCCCACTTAATCGTGACAAGGAGCAGGGTTGTCTGTCCAACCCCATGGCTTTTCTCTGGGTCCTTTTGTTTCCTTCCAAACACAAAAGTTGTAAATTATTAAATCAAAATTGAATCATCATAGTCTCAAAAATAACCTAGTTGGTGTCAATTGAAGAAAAACCCCATTTCTATCTCTCTTTATCGATTCAAAAAATTTATTTACATATACGGCAAAACGCTTTATTGTACATTTGTATGGTACACATGTATTGTGTTTTTAGACTATAAATAGCCAGTTTATTCAATTTTACTCCTACTTCTAAAGTAGCTGGTTGTTCAACAATAGGCATAACATGATTTATCTCAATTCCGTTGTTTTTACCATCCACCACGACACACAGCTAATGATGAATAATGGGAAGAGGAAGGCGATTACATTGATGATCGTGTAAAGGTACTTGAGATAACGGAAACTGACCGCTGCTATCTTGATGGAATCATTAGAGTTAAAGATGAGAATTAACGTTGGTATCCGATCTTTTATTGATTTACAACAAGTGGTCAATACGTAGATACCTAAAGAACACCTGTTTTACATACTTCTTAGTCGGACAACAGCAAACACAAATCATACTACAAAAAGGTCAAACCTATTTAATTTCTTGTTCTTAGAAATCTTAATAAAATTAGCTACTTGATTCTCCTTAATAATGTTTTTTTTCTAAAATTTACAAGTTTTGTAGAAGAGCAACCAAGTGTGTATTGTTATAAATTAATATTTTTCCTTTTCCCGAACAGAGGGGTGAGTGGGTGGATGGCCGAATGGTTAGTGCGTTCACAAGGTCTGTGATCGAGTCAACTGGTGGGTTTTGATTTCCCGGTTGTAAGTGACAAGAAATAAGGTCGTCTGTCCAACCTCGTGGACTTTCTTCGGTCCAACTAGTAAAAGTGAACCATGTGTTAGTCCCGAAAAAACCTAGTTTGTGTTGACGGGACATTAAACCCCATATCTCTCTCTCTCTCTTTTCTAAAACAAAGTGCAAAATTATTAATAGAAAAACAAAATTTCAAATTAGTGTGGCCTTAAGTCAGACAAATTTGTGACAGAAATTAAAACTATAAAACGCACAATTATTGATGATTTCAAGTAACAAAAGATTATATGCGAGACAAATCCTTTAGAGGCATTTAGCAACTGAATAGAGCAATAATTATGGAAGAAAAATTACTACCGCAATCTATTGTGGTGACATTTCGAAGATTATTCTCTTAATGATTTCAAGCAAGTACCGTAACAAATGTGTCAGGCAATTACATATAAGCATGGCCTCTGATTTGTCTGTATACATAATTGTGTGGCGTACTCAGGGGCGTTTTAAGTTTCATGGCGGAGGCTATACTTTTTTGAGGGCCCTCTTTCGCGTGGGACGGGGGGGGGGGGGGGCTTGATTGATGATTTTCATACCAGTGCAATGCAATATGCATTCTCATTCAGTACTGGATTCAAAAGTAACAGTGTAAAGAAAATGATTGACTTGGACTCGGGGGCCCTTTCCCTTGGTCAGAGGGGCCCTTTCTTTTGTCAGACGAGGGGCCCTTTTGTCTGCCTTTAGGGCCCTCCCTTACTAGGGTATATTTCATTTTTCTCATCGGTTTTAGCATTTTTCTGCTGTTTTATTTGTTCAACTTCTTTGATTTTTTTTCGCGAGCAAGCTGGCGCCTCCAGTGCCTCAGCTCTAAAACGCCTTTGGGCGTACTTGCTTAAAAACCTTGAGATAATACTTTTCGAAAGGTTGCCCAGATAACTTAGTAATTGTTCTTCCATAAGTATATGTGTTCTTTACAAAAAAAAACCCAACTCTTATCCATATAATTTAGTTTTCCATTCACAGAAGTACAACACCCATACCAAATAAAGCCATATATGGTATTAAAAAAACCCACCTTACTTTTCTGCAGTAGTAACTGGGTTTAAGAAGACTAGTCCTAGCCCTAACCCTAGGATAAAGGAACAAAAAAATCTGATCACTAGTAAAAAACACACAAAATGTGGCTCTGTTCCTTTTGGGTTTTTTTACCGGTAGACACAAAAAATACCAGAAGACCACCATCAATACCATTGGAAGCCCATCAGTGCCACCAACACCATAAACAAGCAGTCAGTACCACAAGCTAAATTTGTATATAAATTTAATGAAAATTATGGAAATTTTTCTATAAAACTAGGAAACACTACAAATTAAATTACGTTGAGACTTACAGTAGAATCTGCATTAAGCAGCCACCCACGGGAAATTTTAGGATTGGCCGCTTAACGGGAGTGGCCTCTTAATAAAATCTCGAGTTTTTTGTGCTGACATCAATTAATATTACGCTTGGGTGCATTTGCATCGGTAAATTTGGTCGTCGCTGAATCTCGGACATAACTTCCGTAAACATGTCATTTTGTCCCAACTTTCAATACTACTGTCTATTATTGTCATGCATTCGATAATATTTATCCATTTTTCTAAAATCTCATGTTTTTTTGTGCTGACATCAAGCATTGGAAGCAAACACCAATGCAATACTTCAATTGCATCGGTAAATTTGGCCGTCGCTGAATCGCGGCCATAACTTCTGTAAACTTGTCATTTTGTACCAACCTTCAATACTAATGTCTATCATAGTGATGTATTCGATAATATTTATCCATTTTTGTGAAGAAAATCGATGAATTAATTTTATTTTATCAAAGAAGCACACGAACCAAAAAACATCGCTGATTTAGCTACCGAATCACAGGGGGTGTAACTCTGTATGTAATATTACAGGTGGCGCTAAAAACGTCTATTTAACAACATAGCGGCTTTTAGTCGGTACTTTCAGTTTATTCAATCAGTATCAAATAATGTCCCGTTACGTGTGAAAACAATGATCAGGTTTGTCGTTTAATAAAACAAAACATTAATCAACAGATAATCCCGGGTTAATTGGTATTTTCACATTTCTTTTTATCTGATTTGTGGGAGTCCAGTTAATTGATTACTACTCACGGGATTAGCGGGGGTGTTTCGAACAACGACAAGATGGTATCATCCAACAATGGCCGTTGAATGGGCGATGTTTTGTTAAATTCATGTGCAAAATAGTGACCGCTGGCCGCGTTAGAGGAGTGACCGTTCAATAAAGAGATGAAACAATAGAATTTTTACGGGGGGAATTTATTGTGACCGCTTACAAGGAGATGTCGCTGAATAGGAGTGGCTGCTCATACGGATTCTACTGTATATATATATCGTGACCTTGAGAAAATCTGTAGTTGGCCTTAACATTTGGACTTGAACAAAATTTATTTTGCACAAAATTTATTTTGCACCTTCATCAAAGTCATTATTTACGAGGACATATCAAAAAGTACACGGTGAACCTTGATTTTTCATGACATCATGTAACAATTGTGTCTGCCATGAAAGACATTTTGTCTGCCTATTTGTCATGGAATTCCAACTGTCAAGGGATCTTTTACATACACTTACCAAATTGTAACCAAGACCTCTGGGTAATAAAATGATGGTGGTTTATATTCATACACACACTAAACACAAATTGAATATTGTGAAAAAATCAATATGCATCCCAAGCCCAAAGGCAGAAAAAAAAACCTATTGATAAAAAGATCGAAAGTTGACAAACTTTGATATAAAGAATCTCTTGAGGGTTCCGATGGGGAATATGACCTCTTGACAGAGCTTTGTGAGATCCATTCCATTCATAGTATTGTTGAATTTACAAGTAATATCAATTATCAATGAAGAATTTAAAATAACTTTTGTGCTTAAGGTCTTGATGCATGGTTTGCACTTTTTCTAAAATGTGTACATGTACATATTGTGTACATGCATGACAATGTCTACAAAAAGGAACTCAGTTTCTTGTCCCATCATAATAAAAAAATACTTATCCCCACCTGGCACCAATGGCAAAGGAAACAGGAATGGAAAATACAGAGGAACTTTATTGACCAAAAGAGGAATCTAACCCACGATCATCTGGTTAGTGGGCCAGCACCAGACTCACTGTATTAAACAGCAATGCCCTACAGCCAAAAGCAGTACAGTTATCCTCTCCAGAACACATACTACCAACTTTGTGCAATTATAGGTTAAGCTGAGATTTACCCACAGCTTGACTATTAACTTAAGAACAGTACCCATACTTTTCAACAATGTATCAGTTTTTATATTAACCTATTTCATAATTCACAAAGAGAACATGAAATGGATGACATTTACCAATATGAGAATAATCTGCATATTTGTATGCACCACTACATCAACCACCAACTGAACAATTCCCAAAGAGAAATTAAAATGGATGACATTTACCATTATGAGGATAATCTGATCAAGCTTCACTTTATACCTATGTACAATTTGATTATGTTTACACTGTATAATCCTTAACTTATTTATACCCTAAGAGCCTGACCTCCCCACGGGATATGTAAAAATAACAACCTGTAACACTATCAATGGAAATTTCACTTATCTCACAGTTTTTTTTTTAAAGGTGATTTTCAATTAATTTATTAACATGTATAACATCACTTATTTGGTCATTAATATATCACAGATTGCACATACTGATCACCCATCATTCATGAAATATTAACACTGATTGATAACGCACACAGAGAGAGAATTTTCCTATATCCCATCAGGTATTTCAAAGAAGAACTTGTACGAACACGTGTTGTATTAATATCACCACAGTTCAACGCTATTACAATCCTTGTACCATGTTATTCCACTACAGTCAGAAACATATTGAGTTTTACAGCGAGTCGTCTAAGCTCTTCACAGGCTATTTTCAATCGTACTGGCTTAAAACTACAAACCATCAATAAAAGATACTATGTGTACTACACTCTGCTGATACAGACGACACGACGAATATCGTCTTCGATGTCACCTACTTAATGATCATCAATACTATTTAAACACCTGATTAATGTTAAAATGGAGTTCAACATCCTACATTTTAGCACCAAGTCGGCTGGTGAAGACGCACATAAGCCATGCAGTGTGCAATTAGAGAAAAAAAAATAAAATGGGGTTTAACATCCTACTTTTCTGCTTCAAATGGGCTTATAATATAAAGATGGGTACATCATACAGTGAGACACGAGGGAAATTTTTTCCAGACAGCGGCACTACTGTCTTTTCTTTTACTTAATTTCAACTGCAAAGGGATCTTTTACGTGTAAACCAATGTGTACACAGAACATTGGTTTCGTCCCATCCAAACGATTATACGTTGTTCCTTGCCAAGTCATTTCTGTCCTGCACAACTGACAAGGGGGAGCCAAGACGCATAAAACTTTCTCGGCCAATTCTGGGATCGAATACAGGAACTGCAGGTTATATATAGTAAGCAATCATCCTACCCACTGAGCCACCACAGTATGTGCTATGGGGGAAATGTTGGCAGCACAGCATCTTTTTGGCATACTCCTTATTGCATTCAATTAAGGTTTTCTTTTACTTTGGGGCCTTGTTTATTTTTTCAACCTGCACCACTGACAAAAGGGAACCATACTCAAAATTCAGATGAACTTTCTCAGCCCCTATCAGCCCATATCAGGATTCTTGGTTCATTACAAATGTCGCTTGAAACAATTGTGTCCATAGTGTTAAGTGATTTTAAAATGATCATTGTGTCTTAAATATTCACATATTTTGACACTTATAGATTAACAAAAGGAAATGAAATGAAATGGGGTTTAAAGTCCCATAGCTCCTACTGGGCTAATGAAGACGGGCATACGCCATACAGTGTGCTATGAGGGCATTTGCTGGTCTACTCTTATATTGAATTCAAACTGCCAAGGGATCTATTACATGCAACGCCAACGTATGAATGGCTCCTTGTTTTTTTCCCATCCAAATGACTAGACAACTGTCCTTGTCAGGCCCTCCTTTCTACAACTCTGACAATGGTAAACCATGTTGGAAAATCCTGATGAGCCAGCATATTTTTAATGTCACATATTACAGATATTAGTGGTTTAGCTTCTCTAATTGTAGAGGCTGGTCTGACCACCTAATTTTCCAACTATCAGTACCTCTATTGATTTGATACATGTACTGCATTGTTTTTTTCTCTAAAAAGAAGAGCTCTTGTTTTTATTATCTAAATAACTATCTAATGAACATTTTAAAATTCAAATATAGAAACAAATTACTGGCATTGAGGCTTTAATAGCGCAGGAGGAAGAATAACAGAATTTAATTCTTATAAAATTCCCATTAAATAAAGAAGCCACACAAATACAGAACACACAATCTTTACATTTATAAAATATGTCACAAATGAAATGAAATGTGGTTTAACGTCCTACTTTTCACCACGAACCAGACTAATGAAGATGGCCACAAAAAAAACAAACCATGTATATATATATTGTAAAAATTTATTATTGTATTATAGGACATTGATATATATATATGTATGACATTCTATTGAAAATAGAAATAATTAATTGATTTTCAGACTTAGAAAGGTGATATTCAAAGCAGTGATGGGTGTCAGACATAATGCAGAGTATGTTTACCCTTCTCATGTTATCGACGAGTTCACACAGTTGAAAGGTTTTCCTTGCAATTAATTTTTAATATTTATATTATTTATGACGTCTCGAAGGTATCAGATAATTTTACGAAGTTATTAAGAACTATACTTTATATATATAAAACAATATATATTAAAGTAGATAAAGTATAAGTACTTCTTTGTTTACGGTAGATAAATGCATAAATAAATAAAAAATATGTCCAAGTAAAAAAAAATTCTCCACTTTACTTCATACTGACATACATTAAGTCATATAAGCTAGCTATCTGCCTTCTATGGGCGTCTTGAGATATTAATAATGTATAAAACAATATTAATACAAAACATAACATAGATTCAGTTTGCTATTCAAGGCTGTATGTTAGTTGCGTAATAAAAAACATTAAATGTTACTTGAGAAATGTATAAATCATTCATGGGTTTATATCTGATAGTGATAACAGAAAAAAAAGTAGGCATACATTGAATGAAGCAATTTCTTCTATCTTTTGTATATGTCATGAAATTAATATACTATAAAATCAAAAAGTGTGATGGAATAAATATGTCATGGATTGCAATGAAATGAATTTACCATGGATTTTATATAATGGAATGAGTATGTCATGGATTGTATGCAATGAAATGAATATATCATTGATTTAATTCATTGAAATGAATACCGGTATATCGTGGATTGTATGCAAGTCTGGAAATAACGGTTAAGATGTGCCTGACAAAATGTCAGGCACTGATGAAATACTATCTGACATTTTCAACTTAGTGTCGGATATGTATAAATAATATCAAAAAAGACAAATCAGTGCCGGACAAAATGACAGGCACCAGAGGTTATGTGTCTGACAAAGCCTGAATCTGTGCCTGACTTTGTCAGTGACAGCTGCCTTTTTTTCAGGCTTGATTGTATGTAATACAAGCCAACAGTGAGGCTGATGTCTCCTGCCGAAATCCCAAAATAAATAGATGACACATATTAATTAATCACACATTTATTTTTTTCAAAAGTATGGAGCAATCAAACTATACACTAAGTCTCATCACTCTCTATCAGATAGCACTGGAAAATTGGTATGGTTTAACTTGGTGTATATAGCCCTAGTTTCTCTTCTGTATTAAACAATTCATAACTAAACATGTAGTTTGGCTAATAGTGTTCAACTTGTGCTTGTGTACAACTTAAATCATAGTGTTTAATTTTGATCACCAAGTGTCTAATTAACTAGTGTTTAGTTTGTTAATTAGACACTTGGTAATCAAATTTAACACTATGATTTAAGTTGTACACAAGTACAAGTTTAACACTATTAGCTGAAATTAAACTATAGTTATGAATAGTTCAACACAGAAGAGAAATTTGGGCTATATACACCAAGTTAAACCATACCAATTTTCCAGTGTAGAATGAAGATTATCTTGTCCCAAAGCATCGACCAATGAAAGTGATTAGCTATGCTTAGCTTCAACTCAAAATGTTAATCATTGAACTTAGTCAAGACATTCACCTAATGAACATCTACATCAAGTTTAAACATTCTACCTCAAATAAAAGCAGAGTTGCTATGTTCCGAAGTCTTGACCAATCAAATTGCTTATCGCTTCTTAGCCTAAGCAGAAAATTCTCCCTATCGAACTTATTATATAGTTATGGTAATGATATAATGAACCCATATTCTGAGTTTCATCGCTCTCATTTCATTATAACCAATGTGCCCTAACACATCAACCAATCAGATTGTTTATCTCTAATTACTGTAAGCAGAAAATGTTCATATTCAAATTCCATCAAGGCATTCACCTAATGAATGCCAACACCAAGTTTGAACATTCTAGCTCAGTTAGAAGGAGAGTCATTGTGTTCCAAAGTCTCGGCCAATCAAATTGCTTATCGCTCTGCTTACCATGGGCAGAAAATGTTCATTACAGAACTTAGTCAAGTTATAGTCTATACAAAAGTTTCATCACCTTCACTTAATTAGAACTTAAGTTATCTCGTCCCAAAGTATCAACCAATCAAATTGCTTATTTCTGCCTACCCTAAGCAGAAAATGCTCATCTTCGAACTCCATCAAGGCATTGACCTAATAAACACATACACCAAGTTTGAACATTCTAGTTCAATTAGGAAGTTAGGAAGAGAGTTAATGTGTCCTAATAAGCACACATACATGTACCAAGTTTTAATATTTTAACTAAATTAGAAGGAGAGTTGTTGGGCTCCAAAGTCTCAACCAATCAAATTGCTTATCGCTCTGCTTACCCTGAGCAAAAAATACTCATTATCGAACTTAGTCAAGGTATTGCTGTAATGAAACTATACACCAAGTTTCATCACTCTCACTTAATTAGAACTAAAGTTATAGTGTCCCAAAGCATCAACCAATCAAATTGCTTATCTCTGCTTACCCTAAGTGGAAAATGCTCATCTTCGAACTCCATCAAGGCATTGACCTAATAAACACATACACCAAGTTTGAACATTCTAGTTCAATTAGGAAGTTAGGAAGAGAGTTAATGTGTCCGACAGATGGACGGACAGACAGACAGACGTCCGGACGGACAGACAGATGGACAGACTCATTTTAATAGTCCCCCAACTTTCTTCAAAAGACAGGAGACAAAAATGAATATTTCAAGAATTTTATGTAATGAAATGAACATGACATGGATTGTATGTAATGAAACGAATATGTCATGAAATGCAAATGTCATGGATTTTATGTAATGAAATGAAAATGTCATACACATGTAAATCTGATATTTTCCTGTATTAAAAAAAATCCATCCTAGACTTATTTTGAAATCATTATTGAAAAAAAAAAGAAAGAAAACAACCCTTATCGATCACAGACTAGAGCATATATATAATCTAGATTCTGATTTTTTTCTTTCTGTCAAACCTTGGTTTTCAGATATTTTCCAATCAAAGAAATGTCACAGTCTATATATATATACATGTACATATTGGAATCAACTAACAATATAACAGTGTTCCATTGTTTTATATCAACAAATAAAATAATTGGAAAAATTGAATTTCTACGTGTAATAATGTGGCTAGCAGTTAAAGATATAGGAAGATAATAAGCTTTATCAAATAATAACGATCTGCAATCACCAGTGGCACAGCAACAAAACTTACATCAACAAATAACCAGATAACGGACAGTTATTAGAGATCGCTAAATCATATCCCTCTTATAATCACAGGCCAATGCAGGCATGAAATGAATTAGGGTTTAACATCTTTATACTTTTGGGCACCAAATGGCTAATGAAGGTGAGCATACGCCATGCATTGTGCTATGAGATAAATTGCATCCGGACATCAATGTTAAACTCTTCATTGAATTCAAATTGTCATGGGTTCTTTTATGTACATGCCAACATACCTCAGTTTTTCATATCATTCGAATGACTAGATGCTAAGAAAGCAACGAGGAGAAAATGTTTAACATCCACTTGTCAGGCTACATTTACATTGTGCATCTCTCTAACTTGGAAATCAACTTGCATAAATAATAGGACCAGAAACAGTTTAAATCTGAAACAGTGTAGGCACAAAATGCTGCTGTTTATGTAAAATTTCCCACAGTCAGACGTTAAAACTCAATTACATTTCATTTCAAACAGTATCTCTTCTATCTAAGTCTTCTATCAGTCCTCCTGCTCTGTCTTTGACATGTACCTTGATCTGTTCTTAGGCTACACTAACTCGAATTTTGTTTTTCTTGAAATGAAATGAAATGAAATGGGGTTTAACGTCCTACTGTTCTGCGCCGACTGGACTAATGAAGATGGGCATATGCCATGCAGTGTGCTATGAGGGAAATTTTGGCCTACTTTAGCTTACATCCAATTCCAACTGCCAATTAAGTGATCTTTTACGTGCTATGCAAATGTATACACAAGGCCTCGGATTTCTTTGTCCCATCCGAACCACTAGAAGCTGTCCTTGTCAGTGGTTATTTCGAAACATATATTAAAAATTTTGTTAGCTATTTCTTTGAGACAAAATCAATTCACAATTTAAACTTGGTTGCTCTTGATCAAAATTTTTACGTTTTAAAGCAAAATATTTTCATAGACCCAAGCAACTATTTCTTTATCTTGTTCAAAATCTGTTAGTTTTAAACCAAAATATTGTTCATGAGATCCAAGCAGCTATTTATCTATGAAGACTCAAAACAATTGTAAAATAATTTGCTTTGGCCTTAATAGGATACAATAACATTGTAAACAATTACAAATCTATCATATAAACAGCTTAGTAGTTGTTGGAGGATCTAAACACCTTTCAAAGACACTTATTACCTATCAAAATGTGTGATTCAGTCAAACGTGATGGATGACTAATTGATTCTTTTTTTTATTATACCAGATTACGGAAGAGAAACGGAATAACGTATATAGGATCCCAGACAATTAATTTATAAGAGGCTCTTAGATTTAAGTTGGGGTTGTGTAATATCATATCATTGTATTTACACACGCCAACCACCTGATGTATTCCCTGTCTATCGGATATTGGACACGGCTAATATCAATTCTCGCGGGAGGTTTCAGATAGACAAATAAAGGCTCTAACGCTTTATCTGATAATGTGTTAGGTTAATACCACCTCTCAGGAGAATCATAAATTGACAACTAAACAGCTTTATATTCAAAATTCATAACCAGGGATCAATCACTTTAAAAAAGAAGGTTATTTCTGTAATAGAAAGGAAAGTGTGACTAATTGTTTCTGATGAAAAACTACAGGTCACCTATTTACACATCAGCGTCCCTTTAAAGAATCCTTTATGGTTACAAATTCAAGAAGAGTTTGCGGAAACGCTGATTTCCAAATTCACAGATTGGCATCCCTTTAAAGAGAGAGAGAGAGAAATGGGGTTTAACGTCCACTCGACACAAACTATGTCATTTTGGTACTCATATGGTTTAATTTTATTTCAATAATTCGCGTGTGCATATGTGTCTTTAGCAGTGGGAGGAAACCAAAGTGCCTGAGGGAAACCGCCGAGGTTGAAAAGGCGCCCCTATCTCCATGCCACATATGCTCACACCAGGGATCGAAACCACAGCCGCAAGCCAGAGGTGACCAGCCAGCTAGAGGTCGAAGGAAGCGTGGCACTCTAGACCACTAGGCCATCACCCCCCCCCCAACATTAAAGAATCCTTGATGGTTTGAAATTAAAGATGAGTATGTGGAAACGCCACTGTCCAGGCAAAATTCTCCTACATAGCATCAAACATGGGACTATATAACAGGGATTTAGCTTCCATTCAACACAAACTAAGTCAAGTGAATTTTGGACAAACATTAATTTTATTTTATCATAATTTGTTTGGTAAAATTCTCCTACATAGCATTAACCATGCAAGACTATTATATATTTGGTATTAAATAAGTTATCTTAAACTGGCAGATTGGCATTACAGACTGAATGTTAAATAATCAAATCTGAGTAGGTTTTAGCATGAATTAAAACCTGTGCAATCTACAGAATGGCTAATATACATTCTTTATTCAAACATTAAATCCATTAAATATCTGTCTTATCTTTATTCTCCGAACATAAACCACTTACACTGACCATATTTAACTGCTTCAACTGTCTGCTACACCTTTATTAGGCAACGTTGCGAAACTCGTAGAAGACGTGAGGATGGTCACAACAATGATGTCGAGTGATAACCAGCAGAACCCTAAACAATGTCGTCCACTTATCGCAAAAGTTGTGTCAGTATTCGACTTCAAGGTTGTCTGACTTGACAATAGAGAAAATTATCAACAATCAATTTGATTGGCCACGTCTGCAGTGATAAAATTGAAACTCTGAATGCAAGTAATGAACCAAGGCTCCAGGTTTTTATTTCATGTGATCAGAATATGGTAAAAGGAAGTGGCAACACAGAATTTGAATTAATTTTGAAAATAGAACAAAGTTATAAAGGTCTGATTAATGCACAAGATTTGCTATTATCTTTTCTCTTTTACAAAGTCTGAGAGACTTTAATAGACATGTACCCCACTCATGGCCCAACAAAATCCTAAAACAATCTACAGACAATCAAAAAGTTCCCAATCTGATTAAAATACAGATAATTCATTTCGTTATTTTTTTATACTTTTGATGGTCTCTACTACTGTGACAAAGTAATTTATACATAGAACTTTGCTAGATTTGACATTATATTATATTGGACGTTTTCAACTATATACAACTTCTGCTAATGTGTTCAATATGTTATTTACGGGCATTGACAAAACGCACGATCTCATTAAATATCTTATTTATTCATATGTTATTTATAACCTACACATAATCTATGTGTTTAACACTCAGCAGAACTTCGCAACTTTAAAGGAAAGATGCAGTGCAGTTATAGAAACTATAACCTCAATTCCAAATAAGTTAATCTGTCATGTATCATTATTCTTAATGGCCGTATGCTTTATAAAGCCAGAATTTACTGACAGTAAGTCAGACTTGAATAGAGCTCCTTCCGATCTATGTCTATTCTATGTTCTCAATAAAGATCTACCAACTATGCTGATCGTCTGTTATCTGTAGTGTTACACTACATGACGATCTGACCAGCAGCGGAAGGTCATGTCAGGGGTCATACAAGCATTTGATTAACCAATCCGTGTTGATGTTTCTAGTAGAATACCCAAAGTTCAGTGCATTGCACGTCAAGAACTCGCTGCAACAGATTATTTCATTGGATAATGCCTCACTTCAACCAGAACGCAGGTTATATAACAGCTCCTCCAGATCCTAGTGTGGTAAAAATAAGTAAATCGAAATTTTGAACAAAACGAAATGTTAACAGTTAATGGCATATAGTCATATTCAACAATAAATGAAACAGTGTAATATATGAGTCCCAATTAAAAGTGCTATCAGGAGTATGCATATCTGGATTCAGACATGACACCTGTCACAACCTGTAGTTTAAAGAGGCACCACTGTTCAAACAAAATTTAGAATGTACAGGAAAACTGGCTCATGTGGAGGCATTTCTGCATACTTTCTTTAAATCATATCCTTTTACAAATAATTTAACCCACAGACACAAACCAGATCATTTCTTTACTGACACATGGACCAAGGGAAAACCCAGAGGTAGAGACGAAAAATAAGCATAAAACTCAGGCCTGGAAATAACAGTTTAAGATGTGAAAAGAGAGAGAGTGGGGTTTTAACGTCCACTCAACCCAAACTAGGTTATTTTAAAACTAAGATTTTAGATGTACCTGACAAAATGTCAAGCACTAATGAAATAGTACCTGACATTTTCAACTTACTGCCGTACATTTATTAATAATATCAATAAAAAAGACATATCAGTGCTGGACAAAATGAAAGGCACCTGAATCTGTGTCTGACATTGTCTGTGACAGGTGTCTTATTTCCAGGCTTGATAAAAGTGCTTATAAATATGGTCGACAGTTGGGATGAAAATAAACATAAAGATCCTTATAGATATGGTTTAAAGTTGAATAACTTAAAGATGGTATTGAACTCGAAAACAAACATGATGCTTATAAATTCTTTTCATTTAACCCAAGTCCAAATTCATTCTATTAGGTAAATTATTATTTTTGATATAAAGGTTTATTTGATTTGTTTTATATAATAAAATAACAAGAAACTGATGAGATGTACAAATTAGCAAAGATGAAGGTAATTTGCTCAAATGTAGCTCTGTTGGGGATCTGAGAAGTTAATCGAGTCTTTGACATTATCAGGGAGAATAAAATCTCCGCAGTCATATCAATAAAATATGTAAAGTCGTGTGTGTCATTTTTATTAACGGAAAATGTCAAATTTTTCATGACTAATATTTAATCCATGAAAATTGATTATTTATATAACATTTAGTTAAACATATGCATTACGCATGATCCTTTACAAGATTCAACCCAATATTGTAATTTACAACAAGTGATTCCTCAATACCTTAAATGGGGTTTAAAGACTCTTCAAGGGAGAGAAAAATGGGGTTTACCGTCCATTCAACACAAACTAGGTCATTTCGGGACTAACACATGGTTTAACTTTATTTCATTAATTTGCTAGTGCATAAGGGTCATTAGCAGAGGGGGAAACCAAAGGACCCTGAGAAAACCCACACTAACCATTCCGCCATCCAACCCCTCTACTCTTAAAGGAAAAATGAAACAGGGTTTAATGCCCTAGTGTTTTACATCACGAACTAACGAAGACAGCTTTAAAGAAGAAAGGATATCACAGCTACACCATGAAATAAATAAATTAATAATCAAAATAATCCATACATAAAAATGCATTTATCTTGGGTTATTATCATGAAGAAAGCTGGACTAATCCAAATTGAATGTATGAATTGAAAGAAGGGGGATGATCAGGAAATAATAAGGACAAACCAAACTAAATAATCTTCAGTTCATTTGTTCTAGAGTGAAAATATTCAAATTTCATTCTCCTTGTCCTAACTATATTAAGTGAATAGATGGCTACATATTACCAGGACTGAAAGTGCTTACTTGAAATAATATGATTATGTATATGATCAACTTAAACTTCTGACCCTTTTAGTCTAAATAATACCATTTTATACTGCTAGTCAATATTACAGTGTTCTCAATAATTATATTCTGTGACATGTATTTACCCTACTCGCATACAAATGAACACCTATTTTCAAACCTAATATTCTTATGGAATTTTCATGCCTAATAATCTTATGGTATGCAAATTTTATTCCTGTGACAATAGCATGTGTGCAAGATATTCTTACAAATGCAAAACTTTAGGGTTTTTTTAAATGACACGGCTGTGTCGGAGGACCAGAATATTTTCTCTGTACAGCCTAAAATTTGTATGCAGAATAAATTTCTTTGCATAATGTGTGTGCACGGACATGTGCACTGCTTAGACAGAACAGTGGTTTTGACTATTGAAACCTCTGAAGGTGATAAAGGACAGAATTGTTAGCTAAATTGTTTTAAATTTGGTTGGAATTGTTTAAAATTTGGTTGGAATTGTTTAAAATTTTGTTGAAAATGAAATGAAATGGGATTTAACTTCGTACTTTTCAGCACCAACTGTGATAATGACAACCAGATGCTATTCATTGTACTATGGGCGAAATTTAGAGTGGAAAGTGGAGCTACAGCCTACAAAATCAAACTGTCATGGGTTCTTTTACAGACAGGACCTTGGTTTTGACCGCGGATATTGGGTTATTTTGTATTTGCAAAACTAAAGGACTATTTTAAGACTTGATTGTTTAGTCCATCTTATTAATGTATATAATAATCCTAGTCTCTGAAGCAGTGACTTTATTCAAATATATTCCTGTATTCATTATAAATTCTATTTTTTATTTTATTTAATAGATACAAAACAAATCCCTTGGGAACAGGAACAAAATGTCACACAGACTATACCGGTAAACCATTTTTCTAGTTGCTTTGGAAACCACTCCACATAAATGTCTAGTCACGTTGCCAGGAATTCATCAAAAATTGTAATTACCTTTCTTTGGTCTGTAAAAAGAATTATTTCTTTTTAGAGATTTACTTTAATTATCCCAGCTAACAAAATACAAAAGGAAAGGGGGCAGGGCTCAAAGATAAACCCCGTCTTCATTAGCCACTTGGAAGAGAACAGTAGGACATTAAACCACATTTCATTTCATTTGAAAGATGAATAAGTTATTATGCTAATAAGTAAGATCTTTTTATTTTTACTGCCACATTACTTCATGTTCAACCCCAATGAAATTAAACGAGGTTTAACATTCTGCTTTTCTACACCAACCACACTATGAGGGAAATTTTGTCTGGATAGTGGCGTCTTCCTTACCTTCTCTTTGAATTAAGGCGGGCTGGTTGTCTGAATGGTTAGCATATGCATATTGAAACATAAGGTCCTTCAGTGAGTCAACTGCAGTGGTTTTGATTCTCCAGTTGTACGTAGCAAGGAGTAGCGTCGCCTATCCACAATCATGGGTTCCTACGGTTTCCAATGAACCCTATGCGAAAGTGAATTATTGAAATCTTATTGAACCATATGTTAATCCCGAAATTTGTGTCGAGTGGACGTTACACCCCACTTCTCTCTCTCACTTTGAATTTCAATTGTCGAAATTCTTTTATGCTCATGTCAACAAGTACTATAAATGATTTTTGGCCTAGCTATCATGACTAGATGCCTCTTTCTTTTCCTTGATCCCTTACCTAAAGTTCTACTGCCCCTTGGCTAAAATCTCCAGTTCCAATGATTTAACCAATGCAAATACTATCTGAGTTGATAATTTCATGAAATAAACCGTGGATCATTTATCTAAATTACTTCCTTCCATTAATGTATAGACGAGTTAAAACAAGATAACGCATTAATTCACTTTTTTATTATCAATAATTCAAATTTGTTTCAATTTAGACAAAAAACATGAGCTTTCTGGATCATCAAACAACTAAACGTGTCAAAGAACATGTTCACAATAATTTTAAAATATCGTCTGTTAATGGAAGCACGACAACAAACGCTGTGTAAACACTATCTCACAAGGTGTAACGAAATCCTAAACATGTTGCCAAATATGGAGATATTTTGATAATGTGAGCGCCATTGCAACCAACGCAAAATAAACATAATCATATTAGGTCAATATTATTCTTGGTAAAATAATGGGAAAGTTGGATGAATATGTCAGAAGCTATTCATGAATATCACCTCTAATGCTTCCTGTATGTGATTGATTTTCTGAATATCTTCTAGCTGTTGACCATTGAGGCATGATCTGAAACAATTATAAGCCATAGAAAAAGAGTCTTTTTAATGCTTTACATCCTTGATTTCTAATTTTCTTGCTTCTTTTTTAAAAATTCATCCATCAATCGTCCATGTTAAATAGCTGAGAGGATGATTTTTTTTGTACATGTACATGTATTTTTAGAAAATCTGACAAGGTAAAAAAAATCTCTTTCACTATATTTTTGTTTTGAAAGAGAATTAAAGTCGAAAAGGAAAGTTAGATGATTATGTTGTTTACGAGATGTAATTCATCTTCGACCAGGATAATTGATAAATTAATTTTCTAAATTTGACATCATGAGAAAATATTACATTGGATCACCTTATTTAGATTCTGAAAAAAAAAACCCAGAAAGTAGAGAGAGACAAAAGAGACGAAATAGGGTTTAACGTCCAACATTTCTTCATCAACTGGCTAAGCAGAGAGAGACAGATAATGGGGGTTTAAAGTCACTCTACACAAACTACGGTATATCCTTATTTCAGTAACTTGCTTGCGTACAAATCTTTAGCAGTGGAATGAAAGCAGGGAAAAAATTCTGCCATGGGATCATTTTGTGCATGCCAAGGTGTACACGGGACTTCCGTTTTCCGAACTATCCGAAAGACTGGCAGTAGTCCTGCATCACTGACAAGGGAAAAACCATCTTTATTTTGTGAACTCACCAGGGATAATAATGGCTATAGTGGGAATTTTGATAGTCTCTATAGAACTCCAAATATCAAGGGTTTTTTGGCACGTCAATGTGTACCAGTACGTGGGACCTCAGATTTTTTCCATCTCATTTAATTCTTTGTCTAAAATAACAGGACATCATGATTATCTTATTCTACCCACTTAATTTAACACCATTCTTTTCCTAAAGGGCAAAGACACATAACCAGCCTTTACGGAAGTCATTTGAACAAAATCTATGAAATTAGTAAAAATAAAATTGCTACCATTGCTCAGTAAGGTCCAGTTTCAGTATCTTCAATTATATTGTCTGTGAAGTGATTAGATGCTTCAGGGTCCTTTCACATGTGATAAAGTCTCTTGGCCTCAGAGACTGAGATATTTTATAAATATAATTCATTTCACACTAATCTCTCTATTGACTTCATTGTTAAAACCATACAGAGCACAAAATCAGGATGGTCAACACCTTTCAGTGTCTTTATCAGATGATTTTCACATATTAGGCTGTGGTTATATTATGATTAAACTCACCAAAATTTCAAAAAAATGTTAATGGCCAAGAAATGGTATGGAATTTAATGGTTGTAGAGGACTACTAGTTGGCTTCTTTTTACTGAAATTATTTGATATATTATTGAGATCAGTGTCCTGTTTGTTCTTGTCAGTTACAAAGTAAAACAACTTTATTAAATTTCATAGAGATCCAATTTAACCAACTTCTAGCTGAAAGTTGAGACTTGTTTAAGTATAGCTGTAAATTTCTTATTTCTATTTTAGTCCTACAAGTGATGGTCGTCTTTAAGTAGATTGTCCCATCCTAACTTATGTTGGTGCTTTTTTTATCGCTATTTTCCAGACCCACTCACTCAATAAATGTTGCTTAATTTAGTATCAGATAATTGAATGAGTATCGCACAGGACTTGTCACTTCTTGTTGATCGTTATTAAAGGCTTCCCAGCATGCCGAATATAGAAAAAATAAACGCAGGTATAATGGTACTCACGCTTTTAATGTTGTCTGCCTTAACCACGAAAATATGGCTTTTAATGTTGCCTTGTAATTCAATTGTGATGCGTAAATTGATGGAAATGTGATGAAAATGGAATTTACGGTGACAAGCAGTTTGTAATGTTAGCAATTTTCTTAAAGCAATTAATCTCTTTGTTAACTATTCTGTGAGTCCCTGCTTACAAACGGTGGAAGGTGGGAGTTAGAAGAGGCTTGAGGGTTACCCCTTAGTGAATAAAAAACATTACGGCTAATCTTTGGTGCAAATAAAATGGTACTGATAGTGTAAGATCCATTATTTTTTCTCATTTGGCTATCTACATCACAAATGCAGTGTCGTCTATCTTTACCATTTTGGGTGTAGAATCATAAAAAAGGGTTTAAATTTGCATTTTTGGTTACTATTCATAATTTTTAGGTGAACCGAGTAAAGAGCTGCATGTAAGTACGTTGAAATGGTTGGTTGGGTAACTCAAAATTTCATTAGTGAACCTCATACAAAGCATTTAACTCAAGGGATATTTAGGAAAACTGTAAAAAAGAGAAAAATTTACATTTAAATCAATAGGGAAATAAATAGTGACCAAGGGTCAGATGGACAGGAAAACAATGACTTTTGGTACCTTGTAAAACATGTCCCAAATTAGCAAGTTATATAGAAATATACACTATTGATAGTTAAGTAACGTGACTGCAGTCACATAATGTGATTCATTTGCTACGATACATAACCAATTCACAATGATGATCAAGATCAACTTTCAAATTGTGCTGTCTTGCTTTGGCATGTGAGTCTTAACTCATAAAATCTTTCTACTTTGATTTGTTTCATCAGTCAGCTTTTTCACACATCAAATGTCTACTATATGGTATCATAAATCTATTAATCTACTTTTGGCTGAATTACAAAGAGTTAATTATTACGGTCTTGCTGATCAAGAAGTCAATCGATTTGTCAACTGCATGTAGTCCTAGTAATGTCACATTTTCAAAAAATAGGATGCTGATTTTGAAAACAAAAGGCTTCTACTCTTGTTAAATTAAAGGAGCTTATTGACGAACTATAAATTATTCTCAGTTCCACAGGGTTTTCGGATGAGGTGTTTCCTTGTCAGTGGTACAACACAGAAATCCTGGTCTAGGAAAACAGAGGTCCTGGATACAAGTTGGCATACACGTAAAAGAAAGCTTGACTTGACAGTTGGAATTTGGAATGTAGCACTGGCATATGAGCAAAATCTCGATACTAGCACACTGCATCCTAAATAGCCCAGTTGGTGCAGAGAAGTAAGACGTTAAACCCCATTTTGTTACAAGATTCAAAATCTGGTAAATAAAGTACTATTTAAGACTTCTTCACCTGGAGAGTTGATTTCCTGTTATTGTTGTGATTAGAAAGGATTTCTATTATTTTTCCCTCGGCTTCATCAGGGATTTGTAGAGATTATAAGTCATTTAAAAGAAAATTGTCTGGGCAGCGTGTAAAAATCAACACTCATTAGTTTCAGAAATGTATGGCAATAAAACATCCCATGGGGTCCAACACGTCATTAAGCATGAAACTAATGAAAGAAAATTCCAATAGGACATTGTAATATAAAATTATTATCAAATTGAGAGAAAGGTTAATTATGTATGTTGTGTTTGTTTACTGCCAAGGGATTTGGATGGCCTATGTATTTCCTTATTCCTGAAGCAATGGCCCGAGAAATCCCTCTCTGGCCATTGCTGGATTAGCTTCTGATTCTTGAACTTTTGCGGGAGTATGTCTATTCTTCCCATTCAATCAAAGCTATCACTTAAGTACAGCAACATGACAGTCCTTCGTTTAATCTGGGTCTACCCTAAAACTTTGGACAGTGATTTAAGGTATTAAAAATGGTGAAAGTGTGTTCGTTTCCAAACAGTATTGTATACATTTCATTCGACTTGATAGCCTCTATTATATTGTCACGCAATTAGTTTTACTGCAGTATTCTGCTATGCACGGGTTATTTAGACATAATAAAAGCGTGAACCATGACGTAACGTTATGTAAACATATTTGGTCCAATATTGGCACTCGTTTTAAATGTGAAGCTTTTGTAGAGCAGCTAGTCATTGGTTGGTAGTCGGACTACTGACGAATCAAAATTTAAAACAACAATATCCACTCATTACAGCAGTGAGTAGTGGGATTACCACTAATCAAACGAAACACTGCACGGCGTATGGGGTATTTCAAACACACAAAGTAGCCTACTTGCCATCAATTTTCTTGTCCTAATAGCTGATTGGTAGCACACATTTACTGCGGTCCCTATGTAATCATAGTCTACCAAAACTGTTTCTACATGAAGAGTGAACATATACTTTTGGTCTAATTAATAAAGACTATATTGTGATCTACTTATAGCTGTGGTCTTTGCACTATCAGATTATTTCTATTCTTTGTAACTAGTATATAATGAGAACCCATGGATATGATTTTAATACAGTCTCGGATAAACTTTCCAAAAATATAAAGTTCTGGGGGATAATTAATGTGGGACAGTTTTTGAGGCAGCACAAATTTTTAAACAGGTTGAGTTATCTCCCCTTAACATGTGTCCTTGATTGAATTTTTAATAAAACAGAAGATGTAAAGAGTCAAGTACCACTCTGATTAAAGTCATATGTTTTCAATTCATATCTCAGTAATTTTTTGTAATGTATTTAATATTCTTTTGGGCTCAGCTTTACTTAAATCTGTAACACGTTTCATCATTGGGTTATGTTCTAATTGTGTACTGTACACAGCCAATGAAAACGCAGCTCTTTCAATCGTGTCAATATATTGTCCTTTAATTTATGCAAGAAAGTGAAGTGCATATATACAGATGCTCTGAAATATATTTGATTTTGGACGATATATGTTAGATCTTACACAGTATACAAAAATGTTTAGAAATGTTTAGAAATGTTTAAAAATGGCAATTGTCAGAATTGATCATAAGAAATAATGTTCATGTGTTGAAAATTTATTGTAACAAAAATTTGAATCTGAGCGAAACTGACAATGCTATTATTCTTTAAATTTAACATTATGATCGCTGCCTTCTCCCTTGAGACCATAATTCTATAACAAATATATAGTCATCTCCTTAACCAGCGATTTTAATATAAGAAAGGATCCACAATGAAATTTACTGCAAGTTTTAAAAAAACCATATATTTTCAAAATATATAAAATGCAAGTGTCAGAATTATACATATAAATACAGCAGTCAAGAGAATTTATATTCATGTGTTGAAAGTTTATTGTGACAAAATTCCAATCTAAGCAAAACTGACAATGGCTACTATATTTAAATTCAACAATATGATCGAAGCCCCCTCTCTTGAGACGGGTACCAATAATGATGTTAACTTGAGAACATGACTCAAGAGAATTCTGATGAGGCCATAATTTTATTACATATATTAAGTCATCTCCTTAACCAGTGATTTTAATTTGATGAAAGGATCCACAATAAACACCTTTATGATTTAGAACAAACACATGTTCCAATATATTCACCAATATATGAAATTTAAGGGGTTTAGAAAATGTTATAATGGGTTTCTTGAGATCTACCAGTAATTCAGAAGTGATTCTCAGAAACATGCAATCCTTTTAAAATCCAATGAAAATCAAAAAGGGTTTTGCGAAAAGAAATGGTTTGAGTTTGCCTAAGTTATTGGAAAATGCTGTTTTGAACAACAAAAAAAACATGTCTGAAACATTTTTTTTCTTCCACATGATTATAAAGTTGAAGCCCTGTTCATCGATCCCGGTTTTTGTTGACTTAACACGTTTTCAGGCATATTGTATTTAGATGTGTGTATAAGATTATATCACAGTTTTCCTAGAAACTTAAAAAATATGTAAGGATGCCATCTAATAGGAGGAATCATAAATGCATAGTCAATGAAAAGATGGTACCATCCTTAAAAATCATAAAAATCCAATCTTTGTCAATTCCCCGGGACAAGCTTTCAAGTTTCATCTGAAACATAACAAAAATAACAACATACTTCGGAAACGGGAAGTTTGAATTTTTGTGAAAAAGTACCTCATGGCATCAGATATTTGTGCAGGACTAGGATAAAGTTTCCTACAAGTCTTCCACACAGAAAAAACCTGATTGATTAAAAAGAAAAAATCTGTCTCCTTTACATAATTCCCAAAATATGATTTTTCGGGCAAGAACAATCAATGTGATCAAGGGTCTGGCAGTTATTAGTGGATACTGTTGAAAATCTTCAAGTGCTAAATACTTTTAGTATTAATGATGAATAAAAATGACGTTATCTGATGAATAAAAATGACATTATCCGATGAAAAAATAATCTCCTGGATTCTCCTGTTTTTTCATTGCCGTTCTGTTTTTTTCCGTAACTAGGGGTTGACACGTCTGATTTGAATCAGCCGAACAGCTTATAAGAAAAACAGAAACAATAATCTTTTGTCGTGACTGAGGTTTAGTATGCTTTATAAATGTATAGACAGATCCATTACTGAAGATTAGTGGAATCAGGTATTCAATTAAAGGATTAAGGAACAATAAAATAATATAAAACATGAGTTAGCCATCTAATAAAAATATTTCAAACTTTTTATCAGAAATAAACGATTATATAGTATTAAAGTCGTGGTGCGTCATTTGAAGCAATAGGTAAATCCCTTTCAAACTAAAATATTTTGAAAGATGAGTCTCTTAAAAGAAGATCGGGTCTAAAATGGTTCAATAATTACAAAGTTATGTTGAATTTATATTTCATCGATATATGCTGTTTGCTATGTAATAAGCCCAAAGCCATTTGGTTATGTGCGAACAGAAATGATTGTCTTTTTTTCTACCAAATTGAATCATCCATGGTTATCTAGCATTGGTAATCTTATTTTTTTTTTCTTAATTAAATGTTAAATAAACAATCTGAATACATATTCTATAGCAAAATGCAAATGGTGCATCATTAGTTTAATGTGCTAAAACACTGTTATAATTGTATTTGTGCAATATCACAATTAAACCAAGAAGACTCAGTCATCACAATCCTGCACATGTTTCAGAAGGTATTATATAGTAATCAAAAACCAGTATATGTACATATTACAAAGATCCCAATTATGCTACCTGGTTGTAATGGACAAATTTTAATAGTTTAATCAAAACAAAAAGGGGCTCATTTCCGGACTAACATAATTCTGGATAAAGTTTCCTACTAGTCTTTCACACAGAAATAACCTGATTTTTAAAAACAAAATATATTTGTCTCCTTTAAACAGTTCTCAGAATATGATTTTTCTGGCAAGAACAATCAATGTGATCAAGGGTCAAAACTCTGGCAGTAATTATTGGTACCGTTGAAAATCTTATAGCTCTAAACACTGGACGTGAATCGGATTTAATAGGTGTCATCTTAATAACCATTCTGATCGAACACATGTCACCTCAAACAAGACCATCCTCCTTCCTATTAATGTGACTTTTGACTACTGGAAGTTCACGTCCAAATACCAACAATTTCTCACTGAATTTTACATGGCCATCTTTATTTTACCCCCATCTAAAATGCCAGATTGACATAAACTGACTGACACCACCATATTGACAAGACTGATCTCACCTTGTTGCATTTAGAAATATAAGAAAATATTTTCGAATGCTTTCTGAATTACTTGCTGATCACGAAACTGCCATTATTTTAATGGTATTCTGAGAGATAATTGTTTTCCAATTGAAGAAAGACTTTACTTAGCCATCTTTTTATTCACCCAGTGCCCAAAAACTGATGGACAGCATCAGTTAGACAATACTGATACCACCTTCTCATATTTAGACATCTAAAAAAATATTCATAAATGCTTTCTGAATTACTGGCTGATCACGAAACTGTCAATTTAATGGAATTCTCGACGATAATTGTTTTGAAAATGAAGAAAGAACTTTATGTAACAGATGTGTGTCTACATTCAATCGAATATTATGACACGTTCTTCCAGACTACTGAATGTTCTTTACTGTTTTCACAGCGGAAAAAAAAATGGACTTGTGTCGGCTGAAAGGTGAGTTTGGTAAATTATACATATTAAATTGATTTACAGGATCTCAAGTTGTGAAATGATTATATATGTATTTGATTCGGATGTCTATGGAGTGTCATCGTTATGATGAATTCATAGAGTGTATCATTCCGATCAGAAAAAGCCAAGTGATGGAGCAATTGGATCCCACCACTCAACATCCCCATCACTTCAATTTCATCTCATGAATAAATAATTATGACATTTTGAACATGTTTCCACTTGATTCTTCTTGTCAATAACAACTATGGGTTGCCAGGCAACAAAATATATATACATATATATATATATCAGGTATATATATATATATGTCCACAGCACTGTTAAGTCGTCCAAGTGGTCTATAAAGGTAGCCATATTTACATTCTTTTGTAGCTAATGGAAACATTTACAAGAACAAGCAGCAGCTCATAAAGTAATTATCAGAAATAATTAAAATTTGAGAGACTTCAAGGTCTTTATAATTAGCTGTTAGAGTGATGTGAAATCGAGAATAAAAAAGGACCTTTCTATCGCATTAACATAAATATTGTTCATAAATTTCAAGTCAATCATTTGATAACCTTTGCCCCTAGAGAGCCCAAAAGATTTATGTAAATGATCAAGGGTCATAATTAGCAAAAAACAAAAAGCTTCTTCATATTGTGAACAAAAATAATATGTACAGATTTCAAGTCGAACAAATGGTTTACTTTTACATCACGACAGACTGACAGACATAGGTGACCATAATACATACAACCACATTGTCATTTGATTAGAGTGTTTAAAAAATGGAACACAAAACATATAAATAAAACATATATCTTATGAGTTTATCTTTGTATATCAGTAAAAGTAAGATAAATATTCTAAAATATACAGAGTGATAACAGATATTCACCAGGGAAGTACTTAATATAACTTGCTGTGTGTCATTTATTAATGTACACAAAAGAGATCTGTGATGTGAAAGTCAATGAAAGAGTTTAACAACTACTCAACACAGTTCATGTCATATCGGGGCTGAAATATGGTACAATTTTACAAGACTTTGCAAAAGTGAAATAAACTACTCATTAGGCTTCTCACTCTAAATACAGTACATAACATTTTTTAAAATGGTGCCAAAACTTTTCAAGACTCTTACGCCACCCCCCCAGTTTTGGTTCATTATATAAGTCTTTGATTTCCTTTGTAAAAAAAAAAGCATGTGAAAACTAAATCAAACAATCAATGGTAAATAATCATGGATTAAATCAGAATAAAAAGAGAAGCATTCAACGCTTGAATCAGAATAAAAAGAGAAGCATTCAGAATAAAAAGAGTAGCATTCAAAGCTGGAAGTACTGGCTCGTTTCAAACATATCGCATTCATATAGTTTTCATATATCACCCAATTATACATTCTACTATACATTGCTTTCGTGATAAATTTCATAATCTACTGCGATATCTATCTCCTTAGGAGATATCGCTTTACAGGAATTTCATTGGTAAATTAAAGAGAACTTTTTTTTTTATTAAAAATGAACTATTTGTATTTAATTGACCTTGATGGAGACACTGGGTCAATATAAAATACTTTGCAATGGTTGCTTTGCATTGCTGTAAAAAAAATGGTGTAATCCAGTTAAGTAAATGTGAAATCTATAGCAAAGAATTATATGTATATTTATTTATTTGCAGCATGTAAGAAAGGGAGATAGAGAGAAATGGGGTTTAACGTCCACCCAACATAAACAAGGTCATTTCAGGACTAACATATGGTTTAATTTTATTTCAATAATTTGCTTGTGTGTAGGGGTCTTTAGCAGTGGGAGGATACCGGAGTACCTGGAGAAAACGAATGAGGTTGGACATGGAAACCCTTCTCCCATACGATTACATCATGTGTACCTACTTCAAGAATACACATGATGGCAAATGGCCGCCATTTAAAATACTACGCCCGCCTCTTAGAGACGATAACTTAACTCGCTATAAATTGTAAAAAAATTTACTTCGGCTAGAATTAAAAAACACCTAAGATTAACATTTGCTAAAAATTTCTAAAAAACAACCTAAATTTATGGAAATGGGGCCAAATCAAATCAGGCAAATTACATCAAATAGTCCATGTTAAACGTATAGCAAAAATTTTAAACTAACGCGAGCACGCGCGTTTCTAGACAACGCCATAGCGGGTCATAGCAACCAGTGAGTATAAATTGGAAATCCCCAATGACGTAGATATTATAAATTGGAAAGCCGAGTCTGTCTTAAAATAAGTAGTACCGTCAGTAAACAAGATGGAAGCCATCTGCTATCGTGTTTGATCATGGAGTAGGCAAGCACAGGTGTGTCGTATGCCCTTCTCCTTGACATGTACAACCAGGGATTCGATGTAAGATATAATTGGGTGAGAAATAAAATCGCCTATTCATCTTTTTTGATATCTAAAGATTTGTAGGAGATTATCTGTATATCTTTGTAAATACTAAAAAGTAATTAACCCATTTTTTGGACTGATATACCTATCATAATATAAATGTATCTGTTGTGTCTATTTCATACCAAATAAAACTAATCATGGAAGATAGATTTATTTCAAAATATACTAAACTACCTGACAATCAATTCATAAGAACAAAATTAAGGTAGACAGCTAACAGCAATCCTATAGATTTTGTATTGTATTGCAACTATATATCAATAATACACGCCATTCATGATACAAACAACAGAATTCTACCGACTCGCTCACATGTCAAACTGCGTTTTATTTCCGGTTGGAAGGGAATGTGAAGTGTCACATTGGTGATTTCGATTGGAATTTAAATCACTTTGTCAGGTTAGTATTTCTATTTCAGTAAGCTCTAATAATACAAAATATCGATAGTTCAATCGCAAAACGTATTCATGTATCGATTAAGATACAAACACGACAAACAACTCCTGGTAGATCAAAATAACACGCGTTGTCAAGCAAATGACTTGGATTACATGATAAATATTTGTGGTCTGGTTATAAAGTAAGATGTGAAGAGTAGTTTCCCTTTAATTTGAGTGAATTGGAAATGAAATCACATGACGTGGTTTGAAGTCCTAGTATTCTGCTCTGACTGGGATAATAAAGACAGGCATTCGCCATATAGTGTGCTATGAGTGAAACTTTGCCTGGGCAGCAGCACTATGGTCTACTCTTATTTCAAATTCCAACTGCCATGGGGTCTTTTTTTGTGCATGCCAATGTATACACAGGAAATTGTTTTTGATACCATCCATACAACTAGACAGCAGCTGTCCTAGTCAGGTCCTCTGTCCTGCACCACTGATAATGGAAAACCATATAAAATCAGATGAACTTTCTCAGCCAAAACAGGGATCGAAAATGTGACCTCCAGACTAGAGAGTCTGAGTCAGCTCCTTACCCCCTAAATGAAATGGAGTTCAAAGTCTTATTTTCTCCATGAGCCAGACTAATAAATACAGTCATATGCCATGCAGTTTCCTATCAGTGAAATTTTGTTTAACGCGGCACTACCCTTATTCAATTTCAAACTGATTTAAAATATGCTGCTAAGGGTTTACTCAAGACCTGTTTTTTTTCATCCCAACAAGTACCTACATGGAGGAACCCAGAACCTTGTGTTAAGTGAGTTTGTAAAATACTCACCGAGCCAACATGGCTTCCCCCTATATTTTAAACAGTCAAGTAGTGCAAATCATTAGCTCATAACATTAAAAATTACAGTGTAATAATGAAAATTTTGGGAAAAAATCAGAATGGAATGGAATTAAGTGTCTTGTCAACACATTTCTTTGGTAATTTTTATTTCTTTGAATTCCAACTGCCAAGGGTTCCTTATATGCAAACCAATGTGTACACTGGAAGACATCCATTTTTTTTTAGCCCATCCGAATGATTGGACTGGAAAAATCCATTGGCTAATAATAACAATGTCATATCTAGTGCATTTACTTCTGCCACATAATTAGATGATCTTAATTAAAGTGATTTGTAGTAAGGTATTGTTCAAAATTAATCGGTGAAAGAAATACTGACACTTTGGTTCGACATATTCCCTTCATTATAAAAAGTGCATAATTTTCCAGACGCTAATACTGCAATAGTCAATACAAGGGAGCAAACTCTTGAATGTACAATGTTTTTATTCATTACAAATTCAACATTAGTTTGTGTTTTGAGTTTTAAGTCAGATTTCACATAGATAATACTTTATTTCTATACTATAATTACATTTATAAATTCAGCACGCAAACAAGTCATAAATCAACACTTATCACTGTTACTAGCCTATTAATGACGTGATGACCTGATATCAGCTGATGACTATATAATCTAATTATTGGTTGTCAAAGTCTACAAATACATCATTGATTTCTGTTTAACCAAAGCCTTATAAGCAGAAAGTTAATCTTGGCTGGACATTGGCTTTAATAAGGTCAATTTCTGAGAAAAACCATGCCTGTGTTTAAGAAATGAATAGACCAAGTGATTAACGTCCTACTGGGCCAAGAAAATGGGCATACACCATGCAGTTTGCTAGGAGGGAAATTTCGCCCCGACAGCAGCATTACGGCCTTCTCTTATATCAAATTTTAATTATGAAAGATTCTTTTGAATGCATTACAACGTGTACACAAGACCTTGTTTTTTTTGCATCATCCAAATACTATAGATTGTCCCTTGCAAGGCCCTCCATTCTGCACCACTGACAAGGGGGAACCACATCGGAAAACCTGATGAACTTTCACAGCGAACATAAAGATTGAATTCGAGACCTCCAGGTTGGCGTGCCAACATCTCACTCACTGAGCCACAATGGCGCCTCCTACATCGGTAAAAAGGGTACATGAGTAAAAGGTCCACTTATTCACAGCAAAAGTTTACTTCACACCAACCATCCTAATGAAGATAGGCATACACCATGCAGTGAGCTATCGGGTAATTTAGCTTGGACATCAGTGTCTCTGTCCTATCTAGTCTTCATTGAATTCCACCTGTCTAGGATTCTTTTATGAGCTTGTGAGAGAGGGAGAGAGAAATGGGGTTTAACGTCCAGTAGGTCATTTCGGGACTAACATATGGTTTAATTTTATTTCAATAATTCGCTTGCGCGTAGGGGTCTTTAGCAGTGGGAGAAAACCGGAGTGACCGGAGGAAACCCATGAGGTTGAGACGGCGCCCCTATCACCATGCCACATACGCTCACACCAGGGCTTGAAACCACAGCCGCAAGCCAGAGGTGACCGGCCAGCTAGAGGTCGAAGCGCGGCATTCTAGACCACTAGGACATCCCACCACCCCTTTTATGAGCTTGTGAACAAGTATATGGTGGACCTTGTTTTTTGCACCATCCAAACAACTACATGCTTTTTCTTTGCCATTATGCTCTTTAGTGCACAACTGACAAAAGGGAAACCTGACTGAACAAATGACCACTATCATGAAGGCAATTTAGGACCAGGGTGAAGCAACTCCCCCTTTATTAATGAAATCATTAGGGCAGATGATATTCCCTGCTGAAAACTTTCAGATTCAATCACCAGATCAAATAATGAAATTTCCAGCATATAAATTCTGTGCACCTAATCAACCTTCCTGAACTTATCTGTATCCATAGGTGATACATTCTACACACAGAGAACTGTTTACTTTGATATCAGATCTCTGCACTGAATGGCCTCCATATTGAAAAATCAGCACCCTATTTTGTCCTGCGGTTTTAACCTGATTTACATCTTTCATACACTCAAATGGAAACAATACTTGTTTAGGATTTAAAACGTTGATCAACTAGCTTCATGGTTTTTTTGAGACGGGGGTAATGGTAGACAAGCAGTGCAAACTTCGTACGTAGAATATATTGAAGTAAATCAAAAAAAGAAAAAATAATTGAATATGCTCTGGGGATTTAAAAATAATGCAACTCAAAAAGAAGAGCCTGCCTGCATCTGACAAAAGTTCACGCACAATGGATGCCCTCCACAGAGAAATATGACAACAATATTCTTCATAACATATTACGACAAAATGACTTTGACAACACATAAATTATAGTCAGACTAATTTACGTGTAGGTCAAAATGTCTTCTAAATATATTTATAGATGAGTGAAACGTCAATTATTGTTAATTCCGTCGCCTCTCACATCCGCTGGTTGGGGACAAATGACTAAAACCAGACATATCAAAGTTATAACGAGACAGATTCCTTTGATGTCAAGAAATGATTTCCATGTGAAAGGAAATAATACTACTAATAACTCCGCATGATACGAAATAAAAAAGTGTGACTGGCTCAAATTTTTTGATTTCATGGGAGCATAAAGTCTGGGAATATGCACAATTTTACAACTAATTAAACAAGCATTCTGATCTGAGAGTACTGCTTAAACAATACCTGGTCCCAACAAATTCTACAATGTACCAACTTATCAAGGCTGATACTGTGAATACTTTTCTGTTAATATATAGTTCTAGAAAACAAATGATCGGGGACTAATGACATGAAATGAAAGGGGCTTTAGTGTCCGAATGTTCTGCTCCAACTGGGCTAATGAAGACGGAAAACTCTGTACAGTGCGCTGTGAGGAAAATTCTGCCCGCACAGTGGCAATATGACCTACTCTTATACTGAATTCCAACTGTGAAAGGTTCTTTTAGGAGCATGCCAATGTGTACATAGGACCTCAGTTTTGCATATCAATCCACACTTCCCTCAGGGGGAAACTATGCATGAAAATGAAACAAACTTTAGAGGTCAACACTGGGATAAAAAATAGGACCTCCTGGTTAGTGAGCCAACGTTTTACTCACTAAGTCACCACAGCTCTATGGGGAGTAATAACGCATTTATTGTGTTCTACATTTGGTTTGTGACCTGGACAAAACTCTCTTTAATTTGTGTAAGTTATATTAAGTGATCAGTGATACCTATCAGTCTAAAGGCAGAGTACAAGATTTAGGGTCTATATAGCCTGGACAATAGAGACTTTTTGACCAAATATGGGAAATATGGGGAGCAAATTTCAGATGTAAAGTGCTCAAGAAAAAACTCTCCTTGATCAAGATGCAGATGCCTGATCATAACTTATTTACCAGTGACCTTCTAAGACTGAACGATCAGCAATGTTCACTCAGTATTTTCAATTGTTTATACAGTTTTATTTAAAATGTGTAGGATAAAAAGCCACAATAAACATGTTCAATCACATTAAGTACATGGACTGGTTTGATGAGTAGTATAGGATAAGATGAGTAGTATAGGATTAGATGAGCAGTATAGCATCCAGAAACAAAATGTCCGCCTGTTGTTAGAAATGAGTCATTAATCAATAAACAATTAAATAAAGCAGTCGATTATTGAGATAATTAGATTAGATACACAACACAAATCTAAATATTTGTCTGACATTTTTTATATCATTTGATCAATATTCTGATATTTTGCCTTTATTGGTAGTGTGTGGCTTGAATTTTTCGCCATCTCCATATAACTTCTTTCTTCTTGGGCTAATAAAGACGGGCATACATCACACAGTGTCCTACGAGGGAGATTTTGTCTGGACAGTTTCGCTATGGCCTACTCTTATATCAATTGTAACTGTCAAGGGTTCTTTTACATGCACGCCTACTTCCTACATCACCGAGCCACCATAGATTCGTATTTCAAATTCTAACTGTCAAAAGTTCTTTTACATGCAATGTCAATGTGGAACTGCTCTGAAAAAATCTGATGAACTTTCTTGACCAACACCAAGATCAAACACCGGACCTCCAGGTCAGCGAGCAATTGTCCTACTCACTCAGCCTCTGTAATTCAGATATATACTTGTCATGCAGACTATTGTTTGTAGCTTAAAGTTCTGTACAAAAAAACATTTCGGTTTTCTTTTTTCTTCAAGCATAAATATTCCAAGATAATTCCAGTATTTCCACCCAACCCTGATAGTAAAAATTACCATGTAATAAGCAAGATATGCCATGGAAGAGGAATTACTAGAATAGTAGAATCAATTATTCACATTAAAGCTATATATAATATATTCCCCACAACTGTCATTAATTAATCAACTGCCATCAGAAACAGATTTACTGGTCAACAAATCGATTTCCCCACCAACGAGAAACCAACCAAGACATGACAGTCTAAGAATGACCTATCTTGAAGGTATCATTTAATAAAATCTTTTTTGTTATCTTAATCTTTATGAGTTTAGACTATAACTCCATAATGTAGAAATCAATATGGTGTCATGCAAGCCCATATCATTGGAATTATTTTAGGGGAAGTGGTTTTACTACTTCCACATAAGATGTGTTATAAAACATATAATTCAACCCCACAAACGTACTCCTCGCAGTGTTCCGTTTGATTAGAGCTAATCCCACTACTCACTGCTGGAAAGAGTGAAAATTCTTGTTCTAAATTATGATTGATCAATAGTCCAATTAACTACCAATCGCTAACTGACATTACCCTTAAAACAAGGTGTCAAATTGGACCAAATATGTTTACATAACGTTACGTCATGGCTCACGATTTTATTATTAGAGCTAATCCCACTACTCACTGCTGGAAAGAGTGAAAATTCTTGTTCTAAATTATGATTGGTCAATAGTCTGATAAACTACCAATCGCTAACTGACATTGACATAATGTAAACAATACTATTATTACTATATAGAACAGACTTTCACCGTTTTTTAATACCTTAAATCTCTGTCCAAAGACCCCAGATTAAACGAAGGGCTGTCATGTTGCTGTACTCAAGTGATAGATTTGATTGAACAGGAAGAATAAACACACTCCCTCAAAAGTTCAAGTATCAGAAGCCAATCCATCAATGGCCAGAGGGGGATTTCTCGGGCCATTGCTTCAGGAATATCTTGTAAGATTCTGAAAATAAACTGGGAGAGAAGTTGCACATTTTCACATGTATCTTGGTTCTGTCCCTAAATAAAAGGAAAAAGACCATTTGACTGAATTGTAAATAAATGTTTCATTAATTTTAGTTTTATCATGTGGATAAAGAGTCATGTGTTTCTTTAGGGGAAACTCGACTTTCTGGTCTGACAATGTTAGATGCTGCTGCTGTTGTGGCTGTGTTTGCTGCTGCTGCTAATAGCTGAACATGATAAATGTATTGGCTGCTGCTACTTTGGATAAACTATTGGCTACTACTTCAGAAAATGACTGCACATGGAAATTGTGCTGCTGATAAATGTTGCTGATGGCAACTGTACAGATTATAAATGGCTAGTGGTGGTAATTGTGTGGCTGAAAAATGTTGCTGATGATAATGGCATTGATTATAATTGCTGCTGACGATAATTGTAGTGTTGGTTATGATAAGCACTGGTAATCGTAATTGTTCTCATGATAATGGTTACTGGTTGTAATTGTGCTGATGATAATGGCTGCTAATGATAATTGAGGTGATACTAATGGTTGTTGATCATGAACCTGGTGTTGTTGCTGATTCTGTTAAAAGTTACAATTCCTGATTATGCTAAAGATGATTATATATTCGAGAGTGTGATTGAAAGACATCAGAAGGGAAATGAATATTATATTTTCTTCACACGATATATTTCCTGGCTGATCATAAATCAATGTCTGGTTTTGACACAAAGGTTAGCTTTAAAGTTAAACAGAGATATTACTGAACTAGATGTTATTGATTTTAGATTTACAGTTTAATTCAAAGATGACAAAAAAAATATTGGAGGAATTAAAATAAATCGTAATATCAAGCGCACGATAAAATTAAAACTACAGTTACAGAGTATTTTGTCATCCGTCAGTGTCTAGCACTAGATTATTAGCCCTATAATTGATACGCGACATTTTCGACATGTCACAGACCCCATAAATCTCTTGGTTTTCTATTACATCAGGTTTGTTTCACATGACACAGTTTCTATTCACCAGTACGAATAATCTATAGGATTACTATAATGAAAAAGCAACATTTTCATCCACAACACTGTGTTAAAGAATCCTTCACAATTTCAAAAAATTCAAACTCTTAAGAGGCATTATTTACCAATGCAAAATGTCCAAAGATATCTTTTCAGGACGTTTAAATACTTATCATGTCTAGTTACATTCAAAGTCCATCATGTGTAGTTACACTTGAATCACTTAAAAATAGATAATATTTAAATACACTTAGATTACTTAAACTTCCACCGTTTGCAGTCACACTTAACAGTCCATCATGTGTAGTTACACATAAATCATTTAGAAGTCCATCATGTGTAGTTACACTTAAATATCCATCATTTACAATTACACATTTAAAAATCACTTAAAAGTCTATCATTTGCAGTTACACATAAGTCCATCATGGACATTTCTTTTTATTTTGACACAAGAGTTTGAAACCAAATAAAAAATATTATATGCCTGCTGCAACATTACGAAGCTTGCTGGAAACCACTGACTTGTTCTAGATGTACCAGTAATCAAACTTGGTTTACTCAGATCTGCGTTTTACTTACAAGTAATATTTTTTAAATGGAAACAGAGTTGGCTTTATTCAGCATCCACAGACTTGATTCAAAATAATTTTGTAAGATGCCATTAGTAAAGTTAAAAATTTTAGATGCCATTATATTGTTACCAGAATCCGAAAGAATTTTACAGACAGCAAAAGTGTTCATGCTGTTATATGACAGACAGCCAAGAATAAATCTCGTTATTAATTATGAAGGCAAATTGGAGCATAGAGCAATGTACATATGTTAGATCATATTTCTAAATCAATTACAGAGATATCTAAAATTAAATGGGGCTCTTCTCTAACATAGATGTCAAAACTGTCAGAGGATATAAAACTTGCTGCCAATGTTATATAAATACAAGTAAATCGTGTTAAAATAATAATAAGTTTGTCAACCATGTCCAATCTTAATGTCTGTATATATTTATTTGTGATCTTGTTCTTAATCACAAACTGAAGACATTCACATGACTTTTATCATATCCTTGAGGTGTTTTTGCCACAGAGATAATGAAATTGGAGGAAGCAAACTTCTTGCACCAGGATTAACCAGCTTAAAACAGACTTAAGTGGTGCAACCCCTGGCTCGCGTAAACTTCCCTAGCGTTAAATTAAAAGATCAAGAAGAAACAAGTAACACAAGAAATATGGAAGGTCAAATAAACGAGCTTAAAGAGAAAGCGTGTGTAAAAGTCAATAATGTTTGAAAAATCGTGTAATTTCACTTTCCAATCCATTAATCAATAAGACTTGACTCGTCTCAATTTTCACAAACATCAAAATAGCTTTTAAAATAAAATGTATTTAATCACATTGATGTGTAATGTTTCGTACAATTTAATCTGGCAGTAATATATAAACATCAGTTATAACTCACTTTGATGAAATATAAAAAAAAAATACAATTTAACTAAATATTGCAAAAAATTACACAATTTTAATATAGAACAAAATAAAATGAAATGGGGTTGAATGTGCTATATTTCTGCACCATCTGGGCTAAAAACGATGGGCATATTCCGTTAAGTGTGCTATTAATGACATTTTGCCTCTACAGTCTACTGTCATTATATAATCCCTATTACTTGCTCGGTATTCTACTTTTACTAAGTAGTTTAATAATAATTAGTTAAGTGGTCGAAACCTTCTTAAAACCATTATGCCATAGCGAGTTGTTTCCCTTGTTAATAAAAGGCCTTAATCCCTGAGGATTCTGAGATTTGGTGAACTTCAAGATGGATGCATCTTTTTGATTGACTGTTGATAATTAAACCAATTCAGGACAAGCCACCATTAAGCCTATTCTTATCTTGAACTCAAACTGTTACGAGTTCTTTTAAGTGAATACCAACAAGTAATCGGAACCTTGAGGGGTTTTTTTTTGGTAACATCCTATCAACTAGACCCAATTCAGTGCCAGGTCCTTTATCCTGCACCAGTGACATGGGAAAACATGCCAGAAAATCCTGAAATCTTTTCTGCCAACACTGGGAATAAATGTAGGTATTAAAAACAGTATTCTTAAAAATGTGACGACATAAGCATCTAATTTGTACAGAGGTTGGTCCTTACATCACCTAAATGTATTATTCTACAAATACATTCATCTTCTTTTTGATCTCCATAACCTAAAACCTCTCCAGAATTTGGCTCCATCCCCTGAGCAATCAAAAGCAATCTTCATTCTTTCAACAAAAATACGTCTCTAGGATGACCTAAGTTATTGATTTTCCCACATTCAACAACAATTTCTTAAAACCCAGTAAATATAATGAGGGCAATAACTTAGAAGAGCAGGTCAAAACAGGAGTCATAATAGAATAGCGAAAATAATTTACTTGTTTTGAATTCCTTTACGTCAATATTTCATGCAGGCGGCAAAACATGTTACATTTTTTTGTGTCTGTTCTTAAAACGCTAAAGAAATATTTTGTTAGACAAAATGTCTGATATCTTATTACTTTGAAATAATTAATTTCAATATACATGTATTGACTGTCGGTTTCATAAAAGGCAAAAAAAAAAAAACATTTTTTTTTTTTTTTTAACCATATGATATTAAATGATGTTCTCAAATTGTATAATGCTGAAAATAAATAAATAATTGAGATATTTTCTCAAATTGTTCAATCAATTTAAGTCTATTTCATACCAAAAGGTGAGTGAAGTAGGGTTTAGTATCCACTCAACACAGTCATTTACACGTCTTCAGTAGGGGACCTGGTGATAACTGACAAGGTTAGCCAGGAAACCCTCCTGGTCACGAACAAGTTTAAAATTAAAACCATGCTACATGACTCAAAGACAACGACAGACCTAACAATCTGAGATATCTTACTGATAAAGTTCAATATCTTAATACAGGCAAAATTTAGTTTATATATAAGTCTGAGAGTACAGTTCCTTTGTTATCTGGGCAACCTTTAAATGAAATGAAATGGGGTTTAACCTTCTGCTTCAAACTGGTCTAATGAAGACAGGCATACGCCATACAGTGTTCTAGAGTGACATTATGCCCGGACAGTGGCACTATGGCCTACTCTTATATCGAATTCCAACTGTCAATGGATCTTTTACATGCACGCCAATATGTACACGGGACATCAAGTTTTCGTACGATCCGAATGACTAGATAGCTGTCCTTGTCAAGTCCTCAATCCTGCATCACCGACAAGGGCCAACCACACCAGAAAATCGGAATTAACTTTCTCGGCCAAAGCAGGGATCCATCTCCCGACCTCCAGGCTAGCGAGTCAGCGTCTTACCCACTTCGCCACTGTGACCCCCTGGGCAACCTTTAAACTTAATCACAGTTTTTACTGATTTCCTGTGAAAAGAATAAATTTGATATAAATAGGTTTCTGAAAGGTGGCGACAAGAACTCGAAGAATATGTATGTATACATTTTATATTCATTCAAATCTTGAAAACAGATGAGAGAATCGATATCAACTACAAACATATAATATCGAAACTCTTAACCTTTGATTTGAAATGTTCGAACAGAAACCATATCTCATAGTGGCACAAGCCTTTTTATACAAATTTTTACATGGTCGTTGCATTCATTGGGTGAGTAATAAAAGCTCCCAAATGGAATGCTGGTTAATTTCTTTCAGTGGTGTGTGACTGTTTCCTCGTTCTCTAGTCAAACCATCTGTATTAACAAATCGCAATAATGAAGATTCAATTATCGTAATTAGACGGCGGGGTAGTCTGCTATTCCAGGACTTTTGCCTCTAAAATATCGTCTCTTAAGGCAACGACAGCGTAATTGCTCACGTAATTCCTGCAAATTGTGAGCTTTGAGTTGATTTTGCAGCTAACAAGTATTTTCCCATGCATTTAACTGGACATTTATATATGTTACTTGGCCATGATTAATTGTTTTTTAATGGCGTCAAACCATTGTATTTGTCTTTGACAGACAGTCAGGTTAATATTGTTTCTAATCAGTTATGAACTGGAATCATTTAGCAGAAACACAGATACTTTAGACAAACATTTTTTACAGTAACATACAAATTGACACACATAAACAATATAGCCTAATAGACTATAAACATACTCTAAGCGAAATTTCGTTTTTACCCTACAGTGCCGAAGGGCATCCCAAGAGCTTAGTTTATATAATGTTTGATTTCTTTGCTGTTTGTGAACAGAGCTGGATGAAACTTTACACAGACAATCTTTGATACATTAAAGGAGGCGCCTCTTCATTCCCAAAGCATTAAAGGAGGCATCTGTGCCTACATGTCATATGCCCATCTTCATTGGCCCTGATGGAAGAAATAACTCAGTTGATAAACCCTATATCTTTTCATCGAACGCTTGAAAAATTTGTTTTCGGATTATCAGAATACCAAAATCAAATTTGAAGAAAAACAATAGTAATTAATGATTCAGTAAATTCAATCAGCTTCTTCAGGCTCTGTGTCTGCCATAATTTACGAAGAGTTAAGAGAAGAATTTGTCTTTTACTCAAAGTTCATTAGTTAGAAACAAACCAATTGGCCATCAGTTTGGAATCAGTTTTTATGAGAATGGCTAGCTTATTGATTAGCGTTGTAAGTCTGGGTACTATAGCGTGGAACTATCTGCCCCTTGAGACCATGATTTATACTCAAATAACCATACTGAAGAGAGATAATACCAACAGTTTTCCTTACAATGGCCATAGATTTATAGAGTTAAGACATA
Organism: Patella depressa; assembly: GCA_948474765.1. Taxonomy (NCBI): domain Eukaryota; kingdom Metazoa; phylum Mollusca; class Gastropoda; family Patellidae; genus Patella; species Patella depressa. The sequence continues at coordinate 74,648,957 of OX419715.1, forward strand.
TGAAACACAGAGTCTTCTCTTTAATTCTTAATTGACAATTACAAGGAGGCTAGAAAAGAGACAGTAGCACAATTACATCAATTAAACTCTATTCTTTTCCTAATTTTGAAATAATTGAGAAAAAAAAGTTTCTTTTATGAACTTGGTGAAATGATACTTACGGGTAATTTGTTATTTGAGTCCAGATGAAAAGAAACTTCGTGACTAAATTTACCATTTGAGTTTAGATGAAAAGAATTTGAGTCAAGATGAAACGAGTAATGAGTTCCTGGAACGGTTGATATAAAACTATTCATGTATTGTTTTTCATATAATAATTCTACATATATATGGTTTAGTTAGAGGGATACTGATTGAATCCCTTGCAAAATGGTTCAATTCTGTTCAGTATTTACAAAGTTAGGATGAATTGATTATTATGAATCCTTAAGGAACATATGCTTGTTAACAAGCCAGTGCCACCTTCAAGTGTTAGGGAAAAGTGTTGGATCTCTCTATAATCATGACTGAATCCACACTGGAAGGAAGGAGTTTCTGAGTTGTGGCCAAAATTTATAACTTTATGATCATATCTAATAGAAATAATTTGCTCAGTCAATCAAAATATTTTTTACATATCAAGTAATGTTGCGTAAAGTAAACTTATGATAAGATCTACATATTGTTGTTATAGTGAAGCCCAAATGCACATGTAAAAGAATGGTTAAATCACCGAGCAGGTAAAATATGATTTTACAAATAAATGTGTAAGTTATTTCAATAAGCGTGTAAAAAAATAATCTTGTGATAACAACACTAATGTGTTAAACATGTATTCTAATATGTAAATAAATCAATAATACATGCATTTATCTATAGATAGATAAACACATGTATATATATTATATACCAGACATGACATACATACAGAGATGAGAGAACTACATGTACATATAGATGACATAAACACAATCACATTGAAACCATGTCCTGGTAATATAAATAGTGTTCAAAGGAGCCATGATTACATTACATGTTGGTAAATAGTTTTCAAAAGAACCATGATTACATTGCGTGTTGTTAAATCGTTTTAAAAAGAGCCAAGATTACATTTCATGCTAAAAAACACTGCATACAACAGTAGGCCCTAACTGTATTACAATTATTGAAGAGCAATGACAAATGTTCAAAATTTTTACATCTAAAACCAGTAATATAATTATACAGTCGACGAAATGAAGTCCCTGAAATCCGGGACTTTTACTGACTACTGTGAGGTGATGCAATTTAGAGCTTCAGATATTCACACAATCCTTGCCGTTACTTTTAGAAATTTTACTACAGTTACATGTTATATGTAGTGTATCAAACCCAAGGAATATCGGCCTGTATGCCCATGGTCTCTTCAATCAAAAAATATTAACCATTAGAACCCGAAATGCCGCAAAACCGGCTTGACGTTGTATTGCATATACCCGAAATGTCAGTTTTGCGGCTTGGGGCATTTTCAGGCTCCAATTACGTTGACGTCATAATTAATATGACGTCCTGTAAATCCAGGGAGGGACGTGCAACACCCCATGTAAAGTCAGTGTTCAAAGGGTTAAAGAATCTGTAACAGGAATATCAGCCAAAATGGTTCAGTTTCATTCAGTATTTACAAAGACGCGATGAACTGAAAATTTTGCAGTATTTGGCATCGTCTACAGATGATATTAACAAGAGAGTGCCACCTGTAAATGATGAATAAAATCTTTTAATAGGCCTCATTTTAATCCTATCGATTCGATGCCAGAGATAATCGAGTCATTCATATCTTTCTTGTATTTTCTTAATTAAATATCAATGAATTTGAGTACATTTTAAAGTGTATGGGATCAGTGACTTAGAAATTGGGTGTTAGGATTAAGTTATACAGATTTAATCATATCATAATGAAAATGAAAATGTGAATTTGATAAGGTAGAGTTTGTATAATGTAATAATGCAATAAGTAGAATATCATGTAACAAATTCTTATTTATTGTTATTTGAATAAAGTGAACAAAAAGCCTACAGAGCAAAAAAAAAGAGTGATTAGTCTTAAGCATGTCTTGCTAGGTGAGACTTTGTCAGTGTTTCCCAAACTTTGGTTCCTGTAGGGTCCATAGTTGTCTGGGTGGAAAAGTTTTAAATTGTTGGTATTCAAATAATGAATTTCAGTAGTTCATATTAGTGTCACATTAAAGATACATTATGTAAGAGCTAAGTCTTATTTTCACTTCAAATCTGTAAATAAACTATTATATAGACATGTATTTACATGACAAAACTATTATCAACTCTGTTGACATCAGGAATGGACTTGAACACTTGTGAGATTTAAAAATTGAACATTAAATGGATAATCAAGACTTCTATATACTCTTGACTGTCCTGTACCGTTGCTACTAAACAATCTACTCTTGATCTTGTCCAAACTACAAATACTCAAAACTTCACTCAGACATAAAATAATTGGAATGAAATTTTCAATGTAATTTAGCAAGAAAGGTCAGCTCTTTATCTAAAACTTACATAATGCATCTTTAACAGTAACAGGAATGGCCATCATCTTGGAGATTTGTAACATGTCCCGAGGCATGTCAGTATATTATATGCCTGTGTTTTACATAATCAGCATAGATTCTACAGATGTCAATGTATAAAAATTATTTGGTACCCATACTATATAATATAAATAATACTGGTACATATAACAACTGTTTATGTAAATATAGTTTATATGTATATGTGTGTGTATTACATTTGTGTTCAGCGTACATTCTGTACATGTTTATGTATAAAAATTATTGAATAAAAAGATATAATATACGAAAAAAAAAAAGATAGGTTGCCAGGCAACGAAACATACGCCCACAACAGCTAAGTCGTCCGGGCAGTCAACAAGGGTTGTCGCATATTGTTTCTTTTATCAGTAAGGAGAACATTTACAACACATGATAATCTTATTACGAGTAATAGCCCATTAAATAATTATCAGAAATGATTAGAGTAGTTTTGATGGTTTGTCTCAAGGCCTTTGTCCACAAGATATTTCAAAGTGATCAACTGCCAGAAATTATCAGATATCACTGAAAATCAAATAGGATTCTTCGTATCATGACCCTAAACACTGTGTACAAATTTAAAGTCAATTGGATATTAACTTTAGCCTTTAGAGCATTCGCAGGGTTTTTCAAAGTGATCAAGGGTCATAACTCTGGCAGTAATTATCGGATATCGCTGAAAATAAATAGTCTATTTTGTATCATGACCGTAAATAGTGTGTATAAATTCAAAGTCAATCGGATATTAACTTTAGATTTTTCAAAGTGATCAAGGGTCATAACTCGGGCAGGAATTATCGGATATTGCTGAAAATCAACAGGCTTCTTCTTATCATGACCTTACACACTGTGTATAAATTTAAAGTCAATCGGATATTAACTTTAGCCTCTAAAGCGTTCACAAGATTTTTCAAAGTGATCAAGGGTCATAACTCTGGCAGTAATTATCAGAGGTCACTGAAAATCAATAGGATTCTTCGTCTCATGACCTTAAACACTGTGTATAAATTTAAAGTCAATCGGATATTAACTTTAGCCTCTAAAGCGTTCACAAGATTTTTCAAAGTGATCAAGGGTCATAACTCTGGCAGTAATTATCAGATATCACCGAAAATCAATAGGCTTCTTCGTCTCCTGACCTTAAACACTGTGTATAAATTTAAAGTCAATCGGATATTAACTATAGCCTCTAGAGCGTTCACAAGATTTTTCAAAGTGATCAAGGGTCATAACTCTGGTAGTAATTATCGGATATTGCTAAAAATCAATAGGCTTCTTCGTCTCACGACCTTAAACACTGAGTATAAATTTAAAGTCAATTGGATATTAACTTTAGCCTCTAAAGCGTTCACAAGATTTTTCAAAGTGATCAAGGGTCATAACTCTGGCAGTAATTATCAGATATCACCGAAAATCAATAGGCTTCTTCGTCTCCTGACCTTAAACACTGTGTATAAATTTAAAGTCAATCGGATATCAACTATAGCCTCTAGAGCGTTCACAAGATTTTTCAAAGTGATCAAGGGTCATAACTCTGGTAGTAATAATCGGATATCACTGAAAATCAATAGGCTTCTTCGTCTCACGACCTTAAACACTGTGTATAAATTTCAAGTCAATCAGATATTATCTTTAGCCTCTAGAGCGTTCACAAGAAATTGTGGACGATGGACGGACGGACCGACGGACGGACGGACCGACAGACGGACGGACGGGGGCGACGGCAATATACGACCACATTTCCATGTGGGCGTATAAAAAGGACACTTACTTGCCCTCCACTTCTAATAAATCATAAACATTGTCGAATAACTGGTCAGGGACCTCGGAAGACGGATTTGAGTTCATTTTTTAATCCTGAAAATAAATATTATTCATAAATGTATCATAAAAAACTCATAAAATGTAACATCTATTTGAATATTAGTCTAGACATGAAGAAATTATCCTAAGAACAATGGAATCCTGCATGTATGAGTCAATTTCTGCTTAATTAAAGGGACATAATAACAAAAAGAAAATATTCACAGGTCCTGGATTCAATCCCAGAGTTTCTTGGATTTTCCTGCAAGTCTTTCGATTACGAAGAAAAACCTACATGTATGTCCCGTGAACAAGCTGACATGCCTGTAACAGAACCGTGACAGTTAGAATGTAGTGCAGCTGTCCAGGAAAAATATCCCTCATACAACACTGCCTTGGAGATGAAATAGACAGTTTCCAGATCATTCACTAATCAAATGCCACTCAATTAACCTGTCAATATTTGTGCAGATAGGAAGAAAAACTGAGGTCTTGTGTATACTTAGCAAGCTTGTAAAAGAACCCTTGACAGTTTTCATTAAAATAAATAAGAGTAGGAGGTAATGGTGCTGTTTTGTCCAAATGTCCCTTATAGTGCACTGCATGGCATATGCCCGTCTTCATTAGCCCAGTCATCGGAGAAACATAGGATGTTAAACCCTATTTTAGTTCATTTCATCTAATTAAATTTTTCTACCCAGACCGCAAAGGTTTGGGGATGCAATAAGCCACCCCCTTGATTTTATGCCCCCAGACTGAAGTACATGTATAGACCCAAATAAAGGGCAGTCTGTACAACAAAATCAAAAGCGATAAATCTCGTTACAAAAAAACTCAATTTTAATTTCACGCTTTGACTGGATGCCGGATGGCCTCCCACTCTGCACTCCACTGGAGGGAGCAGCATTCTAATCTAAAGAGGAATTGTCAACAAGGACTGACATCGAAAATGGTTCATTTACTGAAGTGACATGCTGATTCAAATCAGACTATCTTCCTAGTGACGACTTGTAAAGGAACCAGAGGCCAACTTTCAGTCAGTAATACAAAATCAACCAATTGCAAAATTATGATCCGATCTGTATGGTAAAACCCACCACAGTGGAAAAAAAACAATTTAAAAAAGAAATGGAAATACAAACGAAATGAAAATAGGTTAATATTATTATTAATAACATTAACAAGAACTGTACAAAGTCTAACTCCTACTGTAAATATCCTAGGATTACACATATACTCCACTGTGTTTACAATAGTCCTTTAATTTTCACAGGCGTTACAACAAGTTCAATCATTGCCATTTATATTCACAAATACAAATAATTTGACTGTGGATAGTAAAGTTATCAGATTTAATTCAAGAGCCTAAATTATTCATTATTTAACATATACATGTAAAGTTTTGAAAATGCACAAATTAATACAAAACATTTCAACCATAGTCAGTCAGGCAAATCGATTGATTCAAAGCAAAAGAAATTAACTACAGTTGACATTTTGGTTTTGTTTTCTTAATCAAATGTTAAACAGACATTATGTAGGTCTTTCTTCTGGACTTAAATGTTATATAAATTAAAATGAAAATATATAAATTATTAGTTAGACATTAATAAACACGACAAGACCATCGAATGGCTCTGACTTCAGGTAGATTAGAATGGTTCTGTCATTTACTGATTAAATTTAAAAATGGATAATTGAGACTTTGTTTATTACATGTATCTTAACAACACTCCCGTAATCTGGAAAAACCTAGTAACTCTGTTAAATGTAGTTTTGAGTAATCAAAGGAAAATTATTTTGTTAAGCTACTGAATATATAACCAATTTGATTTTGTCTTTTTAGATGCAGATAATTAGAAGCCCTTTCGGTGAATGAGAAAAAAACCTATTATTATATACATGTGTACTGAGTCCAAATATGGGTCTAACTCAATTTTCACCAAAATTTGACTTATTAGGTTTTTTCAGATTACGGGAGAACAGTAGCAATGATAATCAAGGCTAACGAAAATAACTGAACTCTGAAGTAATTTGACAGAAATTTTCAACATATTCCCTTTTCACTATCTATTTTTCTAATTAATAGCGAGAACTGTCAGCTCTTTCTCTTATCTTACACAATGCCTCTTTAATTAATCAATTTTATTCCATTCCAACATGTAAGTGGTAGAAAATTTGACATTAACTGAAGAATGACACACTAGAGTCTTTAAATTGCAGCTAGATTATCTTTTATTACATGTATGAGAGTGTACATGTACATGTGAATGAAAGAAGCAGGAGGAGAACTTGTCTACGATTATTGATTGTTGTTCCAACGCCTCAAGACAAAGTTATTACAAGTCAAGACATACAACAAGTTATTTCAAGCTATGTCAAGTCAAGTGAGCAATCGTTGGTACATGTATATCACTCGCATACATTCATAGAATGAACTCCGACATGTCTTTCTTAAAAATAAATATGGTATTATGTTCAGTGAGCAACAATGCACCGAAATGTTTGAAATATTATGAAATAATGTTGGAAAATAATGTTATTTAAGACATTTCAAGGCAAAGGGAAATTGAATTGATGATTTTCAATACAATAAAAGCTACGTGCAATAGTGCAATGGCAGTGGATGCCTATGGAATCATGTTTAAGACATGTCCACGTCTTCACTACCAACCTTTTAAAGATGCATTACATGTATGCAAGATTTGGATAAAGAACTGGCCGCAATTGCTATAATAGTTCAAAAATACATTATGCAAAATGGATATTGAAAATTTCATTCAAATTACTTCATTCTGAGGAAGTTATCACTGTTTGTAGTTTCGACAAAATGTGTGCATTGATTAATTATTATTAATGTAATAATGGCACTGGTTATTCGAGGTTTAGCCTAACTTCTCTATTTTTAAATTAAATCATTAAATGGCTGAACTGCCCTAATCTACTTACAATCAGAGCCATTCGATGATCTTGGTATGTTACTAAATGTCCCATAATTAGTAATCTATATAATATTTATGCCTAAAGAAAGACCTGCAATAGGCAGATTTAGCTCTTGCATAATGCTTTTTTCATTATTGAAACATTTCTCAAGTAGCTTAAGGATAAGCATAAAATAAATCTATGCAATTCAGAATAATTTGTTGTCCTTGGATTTTTGTAAGATTCGATTAATTTGTAGATGTTTTCACGCCATAACATTATTAACAAATATTTAATGTAAACATAAAAATTAAATGTGGTTTAACATCCTACATTTTTGCAACAACCAGGCTAATGGAAACGGCCATACTCCATCCAGTGTGCAGTGAGGGAGATTTTGCTGAGACAGCAATGTTTCCACCTACATTCCATAAAATAAGTACTGAAACGGGTTACATCACATTCACTGTTGCTGCAACAATAACATAAGGTAAAAACCTAGATGAAACCTGGGACCTCCTAGTTAGTGAGCAGCCACCTTATCACTGGACCACCATGAATCCCTGACATTTTTGTCACCTTTGATTACTTAACTCGGTACAAACCGATTTTTCCACTATCTTGATTGTTGAGTTGAAACACGCAGATATTTTAATATGACAGAAGGCAAAGCTTTAAAATTTAATAAGTACAATGGTATTGGTTAACATGTAAATATTCAATGTAATTTACGCAGAAGCTACAGGAGTCATAAAGCCATCACATCACAGGATGTTGGTAAATGTCAATCAAGAGACATTACTCCCAAAAAAATATTGTTGCCTTGACTTTTATAATAATCAAATCTACTTCTTGTTGTCAAATATGCATTTTATATACAGGCAGAATCAATTTAACTTTTAGTTCTTCAGGGCGATACAAAAACAGTCAATCAAGTCTTGTGAACAATGATTTGGGGTTTAACGTCCACTCGACACAAACTAGGTCATTTTGGGACTAACACATGGTTCCATTCAATAATTGCTTGCACATATATGGGTCTTTAGCAGTGAGAGGAAACAGGAGGATGTGGAGAAAACCCAAGAGGTTGGACAGGCGACCCTACTCCTTGTCACGTACAACCAGAGAATTGAAACCTTGCCAGTCAAAAATACCTTATGATGCAGTGCGCACACGCTGACCTTTGGCTATCCAACCCCCTAATTTTTACAGGAAACAATCATTGGTTTATTCTAATAGCACGTTTCGATTATTATCGTCTTATCATTATCAAGCACAATGACATTAAGTACACTTTAAGTCAGTATGTATAATTTTGATGTTGAGGCCATTTACAGAGATTAAATAAAACGTAATCTTTATAAGACTACAAATGTGAATCTGCTATAATCCATACATCCATACATGTGCAGCTTTGCAGGAACCATCCCTGACTATCATGAAAGTTCTTCTGAGTGTGCACCAGAGTAACCCTGATTGGAAGGACTGCAGCATTAGATTATTTATACATGTTCATCACTAATGATTACCAGCATGCAAAGGCGCAATAAATTCATTAGATTTGCAAGCTTCCCAAATATATGAGAAATCACGAAAGGTGTTTTAAAACGAGTAACCATGCCCTGCCTCATGCAAAATGACACACAGTGTCCACCTTATGGGTGGGCCAGAAAATTTCACTTTACTAGCCTTAATCCACTCTAAAATACACTCAAATTGATTATCTAACATTTCATGAAAGAGGTATTAGGTAAGATTAGGTAAAAAAAAAAAGCTGACAGTTCTCGCTATAATAATTAAATTATATACAATGAAAAGAAAATATATATATATGGTGAAAATTTCTGTCAAGTTACTTCTTTCAGAACCAAGTTTTGATATTAGAAGAACAGGGTAGCCTTGAATGTCATTGATACCGTTGTTACAATAAAAACAAAGTCTTGATTATCCATTTTTAGGATAAATCATCAAATCTACTTAATATCGGAGCCATCCGATAGCATCAAGAGTTGATTATGATCTTGGTAAGGTAATTAATATCTAATAAATAATTCATATAACATTTAAGGCCTAGAGAAATACCTGCAAAGGCATATAATCAACTCGCGAAGCCATCAAATTCTCAAGATTTTGACTATATTAGACCGTTTCAGACATTTAGTGGTTTAATTTAAAAATGGAGAAGCAAGGCTAAGACTTGAAAATATATATACCAGTACAGTGGTTCGGAAAATAAACCAAAGATGCACACTACAAACAATAATAACTTGGCTCAAATTTTCAATATATTCATTTTACATCAGACCTATCTATCTTTAAACAATGAGAGCTCTTTATCTAAATCTTGCATAATGTATTTTTAAGTCAGACTTTTAAATTATAAAATAAAGCCTTTACACACTGAATCATAAACAGTCCTACATTGGTAAAGAATTTTCCCATTAATCCTATAATTCACTATTGTCAGTTGAGAGAAATTAGCATACATATAGCATTTTGAAGTTGGAACATCAACCTTGAGATTTGCCAATTCAATAGAGTGTATAGAAACCAATGGAGGTAGTTTTGATATTATTTCCAATGTTATTATTATTTAAATGCTAGAGTGATTTGACAATTATTTCACAATATATGTATAATTATGTTTTGACTTTCTTAGAAAACATGCAACTATTGCTTTACTTATATGTCAAACAACAAGTTGGGTTTCTACTGTACAAAAGAACAAGCAAGACATATTGTGTTTGCATTCATCATGTATAAGGCTTATAATGCTAATGAATGACATCTCCATCCAACACTAGTTAGAGATAAGGATTTATTAAGGGTAATATATTCAAACGAAAACCATTATCTTAATCCCTAAACTGATTATAATTCTCTTAGTAGCCTCTCGTATCAATATAATTATACCATTCTATTAATGAAATGATACATTGGTTTCGTCATCTGCTTTCTACACTGACTGGGCTAATGAAGACAGGCATATGCCATGCCATGTGCTATGATCATATGAGACTAACTCTTCCCTCTATAGTCTTCATTGAATTCCATTTGTCAGGGGTCTTTAGGTGTCCACCAATGTGTACACAGGACCTCATTTTCCTTCCCATCCTGAGCTCTGCTCCTTGCCTGATCATCCATTGCCTGATCACTGACAGGAGTTCTTTTACATGTACTTGAATGCCATTGAATATACTGGGCTTCAGTTTTTTACCCATCTGAACAAGATGCTCTTTCTTGCCAAGCCCTTCGTACTGCACTACTGACAAGGAACGAGAAGCTTCCCTAAATACTCCCAATGAAGTTTCTCAAGCAATACAGAAATCAAACCTGGGAGCTGGGTTACTGAGCCAGCACCCTACCCACTGAGCAACTTAAGGTATGAATAAATCAGCCCTATACTGCAGCAATGCAGTATTTCCAGGTGGGGGAAAATGGCAGTAACAGTATAAAAAAAATTAAACTATCATTCTCAATAACTTATCATAGCTGATGAAATTGAAAGTTATATATTCAGGTCCAGATTGGTGCACCTAACCAAATATCCTGCGTCCGCCACTGAATGTGTATTTATAGTACAATGCCCATATCTTATAGAAAAAAAATAAATAAATGTCTGGGTTGAAAGATATTCATCTCCAGTGAATCCTGATCATTGAGTCACATTTTCCCCTCTTTTCGACATTTAGTGCCTCTCTGCCTATCAAAGACACTGGATCAACGGCATTGAGCAGAAATTCCTGAATTATTCCAATTATTGATAAGACATTTTTTATGGCATGCTACAAACTGGTATTCATACAGCTAAAATACACAGATGAGTGTACAACCTCCATGCACTGACAAAATGTTGTTCAACATGTTGTTCATATATGGTGGAAGTTGCAGGCAGATATAAAAATTTATGTTGAAACATTATAAATATAATCCCTTTGTAACTCCAAAACTTTTAACTCGGAAATATAAAAAACATTTTATTGTTGCTTTATGGTTTATAGTAATTTCTGATTAAATTCTACAATCTAATTAATTTTTCTATTATTTTTATTCTCTAACCTAGTTTTTATCACAAGTTCTGTCAATGAGTGCATGCGAATCTAACAAGGAAATGTAAGGGGGGATTTTTCTAAGTATCAGCAATAGCTATATGGCTTGCTTTATTCTGTAGCCAAAGCTTGTGACTTATGATTTATAACTGTACTGCTCTTATCAGTACATATAAACAAACAGTCTGCATTTATGGCCTGTTTGCACAGTATGTCATGACCTGGGGTCACGGTCAGTAATCAGATTCATTCATGTCGTAGAGTACTCGTGTGAAATACTCTTGTTATTACACGATAGCCGTTTAAACAAAGTCCAATATTCCCTACAATGTGTAACAACACAGCGTGACAAGTGTTGAATGCTACACCTCTCCCTCACTCCTTCTACAACTAAATAAAATACCATAGCGAATAATTACCTGCTTGATGAGCTCAATTAGTACATAATCTATAATTAATTAACGCCGTGCAGTCCGTAACTCAAACACTAATGCAACACACTCATTAAATATTGACCATAAATAAACTTGATCCAATAAATCGACACTCGTTTAGTCTATAGCCGCCATTGAGTCCACTAATAACAGGAAGCTGCAGCATTGTGGGATCGTCTACTTTCATTTTATCATTGGATTTGACAGGCGAGTCAGTAAAATGAAAGTAGACTGATTGATCAATAACAACCTTTATTTACGTTGGCGAGTATTGATTAATAACATTGTTCTATTTATTTCATATCAAAGGATAAAGGAACGTAATGAGCTCAGTTGTATAAAAACGATAACGATCAGTTATAGTTAATTTATCCCGATAAAAACAAACGGCCCACGGGGTCTTATAATCGCATGATCGTACATTAACATGTACATGGAAGAGTACAATTAATTACACGTCAATATGAAGGCTTAAAGGGACAATAACATTCTTGCTGGCTTGGTAGCTCCAGAAAATAAATAATATCCTTATTCTAAGTACTAGATGTTTAAGTGTCCTACCTGTTGTGTAAATTATCCATTACATCCTATTTTACTTGTCCAGAGGGTTCGAAAATATTTTAAAATCCAAGTCACATTTGAAAAGGTGTACGTTAGACTTTTCAAATCAATTGGTTGAATTTTTCCAATTTTTCAAAATAGGTATGTTAAAATGAAATTTATATCATCATTTAATTGGAATATTCTAAAATAATACGATTTGTTGACCAGAATGATGATTGGGACATATTTTTCAGTTACAACAAGAGTGTTATTGGGGCTTTAAAATAATAATATATAATACTTTACATAAAAACTAAATATGTTTAATTCATTAGAAAAAAATGCGGAAGAAAAGAAAGATTGAAAAATTAATTGTTTGGTACAGCCACAGAAGTATATATAATGTAATTATCAATTGTTCAGGTGCTGTTTTAACAGTTCCTCGGCATTTTGAATCCTAGTTTCCTGTTGCCATAGCATTAAAAGGAAACGCACATTTTTCGGTGTGAATATTTAACTGATTCATTTAATTTTGAAAACAGGCAAACGCACAAAGAAAATTGTATATAAGCTATATATACGAGCGCCACATGCCCTTAATACATGTATTTAATTTAGGGGCGTAAAAGTTGAATTTTTTTCTGGGAGTTTGGAGAGGAGGGAGTAGATACTGAATATTACAGTGAGAGTGTTTTATGTATAACAGGTTTAGACGGCATTATGCAAGAACCAAATCAGCCTCTTTTTCAGGATTCAAATGTTACATAAATAATCATTATAAGGCATTTATTTACACGAATGACAAGCCCATAATCATTAATCAACTCTCTAGACAATCATTTGGCTTAGATATTGAGCGGATTAGACAGTGCCCGACATGATTCGTTAAACGATAATATGTAGTCCACTCGCGGAGATTGCCGATATACTGAAAACCAAGACTTCCGTTAATTATTATCAAGGCAATCGTACCTCAAGTTTTGACAAGAAAACGCCTAAATTTTAGCCTTTTTCTTGTCAAAACTTCAAACATCCAAAACTACACCCTGAATAAAATGAGAGAGCGTAATTGGGATTAACGTCCACTCAACACAAACTAGACCATTTCACGTCGAACATAATACGGTTCAATTTTATTTCAATAATTCGCTTACGCGAAGAAATCTTTAGCAGTGGAGGGGGCGAGGCGGAGGACTCACAGAAAACCCACGAGGTTGGACAGGCGACCATACGACGATGGTGAAACAGATTTGTCATGGTAGAAGTCTTAATATTAGCTCAAATTTCTTGATGTGTACATATAGATTTTTTGTTTTGTTTGATTGCTGATTTTTAATTGTTAAATATCCCGGTCTTAATTAATAGTCCCACCCTTATAGATTGTAAACTTTCATAAAATATCCTCGTGCTAGCGTCGTGGGTCGTGAGATAAATGTATACATTGTAAACTGGTGACCGACGTATATGACCGGCGTAAACGGGAAACTGACAGTACATCTCTAATGGGAATATATATCTATTACATCTACAATAGCTGAATGTAGAGTTATTCAGTGGTAAATACATCGCTGTGTGAAATTCAACCTTTTAGCAAATCTTTTTCTTAGTATTAGGGGAACTTACATGACCTTCCACATAGGGAATGGCATCTGCGATGTATTTTGGTTTGATGAATTAAATTATCTGGAGTTGCATTGTTTGTCGATGTGTGATTTTCGGAAGTTTCAAGCTAATCTTAACACTAATGCTGTTAACTCAGATAAATGATTGGAAGCAGACCACCAAATATTCTCATACTGACTTCAATGTTAATTCTTGTCCCTTTGTCCGTCTCTAACTTTTTGTAAAACTTTCCTTGAACCGATCCACCCCCGCCACAGATAGGGCGACATCTGTCTTGCTCTCGGGTTTGCACGGGTTTGAATATTGAGATACCTAAATTTGAAGTCACATGCTGGTCAACAAAACTCTCAGCCTTGCAATCCTTCCGCCTCTAATTAAGTCTATATCATAAATATTCACTCAAAACCAGACAGAAAATTATTATTTCTTCGATTATAGATAATAAAAAAATCAGAAAAAGGGCCATTCAAGACGGGGAGCATACTCCTCGCAGTGTTTCGTTTGATTATATCTAATCTGCCAGAGAGGGATTTCTCGGGCCATTGCTTCAGGAATATGGAAAGGGAGTAGGGGTAGAAAGAACGAAATACTATAAATAGATTGGTACCAAGGTAGGCGAAGTAATTTATAATTGGTGTTCTGCCTCCGTTTAAAACTGAATTGATAAAGGAGTGTATAAAACTGGCTAATAATAATATAACGATCGCTTAAGGCGAACCGGTAACAACAATTACAATGTACACGTAGAAATACAATAACTATATGATAAGAAATGTAAATTAAAGGCAAACAGATGTTACACATTTAAAAATGATAAGGCAGTTTACACCAATTCTGTAGGTTCTTAATTCCTCACGTTTAGTAGAATGAACTATATATACACAACATTCGGGTGAGTGTTATAAAATAGACTTAAAATAGTTGTAACATTACTCTTAAACAGTTCACACTGATTATTACACCTAAATACAGGATTTCATATATACAATTTCTTATTGATTATTGGGGGGCTGACAAGGAACAACGCTTAGTCCTTCGGATGGCACGGTTAGCAGAGGTCCAGTATAAAAATAAAAGAGACATTGACAGTTGGAAATCGAAATTAGGGTTGGCCGCATAATTCACAGCATGGTGTTTTCCCGTCTTCGTTAAGCCCCATTTCATTTCATTATTAATTATTACCCCGAAGCAGGAGTACAAATTTATTTATCGAAAACACTGATGCCATAATATATGGCGAGAAGCCGACATTAGTCATTCGTAACTTATCGCAGGATGCCTCTTTATCATAATATGTATAGGGCGTTAAACCCGAAACAGATCTCATACAGCCCTTCGGTTAATTCGCTTGGTGTAACACAGCCGTGTGATACAATCGACAAAACGGCACCAAACAGAAAAGGTAGCAATGCTATTCGCCATGGTCGCTAATTCTTCGCTCCACATTGTTTTTCGAAATGGCTTTCGAAATTGGACTTACAGATAAACGTCTCCGCGGTTATGAACGGGAACACACTCGTCACTTAATTATGTTTGTGTGGAGCAGGGTACATCTCAAAGGCAACATAAATGTTTTCGTTAAAAACTTTACTATTGGTCCACTAAGAACAGCAACTTCAGTACTTAAGTACACGAATTTCCCTTTTATATCTGATAAGAAGGAAGGATGGTGCTACTTTCGGGGACTGGAATCTGATTTAGCTGATGACCTTGAAAGCTCCTGACGTCCATCTTTTGTGGATAGTTATCCAACATTTCATCATTCTTTAAATGGCATTTATAATATGCTACCAAAAAGATGTATAAACTGAAAATATATATTTATCCACATAATGAAAACAGTTTAAGAAATATAAATATGAGGGATATGATAATTTAGTTAAATATATGTTGATTGCTAAAATATATATAAAATCCAAACATTAAAACATTTATAGAAATATTTTGAAACCACAAACATTTATCCTCATAATAAAAACAGTTTAAGAATCATAAATATGGGATGTTTTTAAGGGAGGAAGGAAGGTTGGCGTCTTCTTATGAAGTGTTTTGATGACATCTGAGGTTGGTCGATTTTCGATTTTCAACTTATCCTACCAAGCGCGCACGGGAAGAGGACCCGCAACTTACGAATCACGGCCCAGGGTATTGGGCACCGTTGTCCCTATAGCTATAGCATAGTAGAAATTTTCGATGCAACTTGAACCTGGCTCACTTACGTGGGATAAGGGATTTATTAATTCTTTAATTGGTTACATTTTTTTTCAGAAATATGCATGGTATTCATGCCAGATATGGGGATGCATCTCTGGCCCTAGCAACAGTTCTTGTCCTGGAGGACAATCCAAACCGAAAAAGGCCCAGCAAGTGGGCGAAAAAATGTTTTCTTCGTCGAAGAGAACTCGGACATGCCCGATTGCTCAGGGAGTTAAGAGACGATTAGCTGCGACTGCAATTGACACACTATTCAAGGCTTTGAGCAAGTAAAATTAGCTTCAATTACAAAATCACAGTTTGCATGGAAACAAGTAATTATGTTACAAATAGTGAAGAGTGGTACACTGAAATCATAATCTTATCGTGCCGAACAATTTTTCTGTACTTTCGAGATGCATCACACCTAGTTGTTTGGGTTCTATAGCCATTTTAAAATGAACAAAAATTTCGCATAACAGTTGGGTTTAATCAAATCAAATAATTATACGGTAAGGTTTCACCTTTATTTCAATGGGAATTAGTCCATAATATGTCAGGATATGTACAGTGCAGCTTATGGTCAATGTAATTGCAAATTAAGAGAGTTATAGGCCAGTAACTTTTTTGTAGACAAATGGCTACAAAACTTGCTCAAAGGAGGGGTTTAGGACGGTCCACTACTGTGGCTGGAACAAGACGGAAGACATCAATAGTGGAACCATTTCGAAGGGACGATGAGCCGGGCGATTACGGGTATTTCCTGAGAATGTACGTTGCATCATATGACGAACTTCTAAATTTAGTGAAGCCAATAATAGGTGAGAAAAGATGATATATCGCCAAATTACATCGGCAAACGAACGGCTCAATATCACATTGCGGTTTTTGTACACTGGAGATTACTTAGAAGATCTAGAAATTTCTCACCAAAACATATCCATAAGCAATCGAGATGGTTATTTTTGAAACAGCTATCATACAATGTCTCCAACACCAGCAAACTGTCAAAGTAAGAAACTCATACAATTCACGAACGTGTTCATTTTACCTATTCTAGTATCTTCGTGTTCGCAGATTTAAATTAATTTCAAGTTACATACATATTATGTACTGTGTACATTCACTCCCGACTTTATGCGGAGACCCATTCAGCCCAGACAGTACCAAGTATTTATTATGAAAATTTGCAAAATAGTCGGAAAGTTCAAAATTCACCTGAACGACAGACGATGTTCTGTGTGTGGATGATGTACTGCCTAGATGAAGTAGTCGCACGGAACTCATTAGTGCAGTCAGGGGCGGATTTGGCCGGTCGGACGATCTTCCGAAGGGCCGGTCGAACAAAAAATGAAATTTTTTTTTTTATCCAATTCGTCTAAAAAAACCTTTTTCTGCTGAGCATTATATGGAGCGATGATGATCATGTTGTATGTGGACGGTGGCTTTAACGGACCTCCACGCCATCACTTGAGTCTGGAATGGGCTGGTATAATACATTATTAGCTTTTTTTTAGCATAGAGCTGCTGCCTTGGACCCATCTACCGTAGTTCGTTGGCCCACATTTCAGCATGTTTGTCGCATTCGTCTTCCAACGATTCTTGTGGAAGACGAGTTGTTGTAAGCGAAATAAGTTCGTCCTTTTTCGCTTCAACCCGGCGTTTTTTTGGATGCTGCACTTCCGGGTGTAGGTGGTATGAAGCAACCTGTTTCACAGAGATTTACGAATTATCTCTGTCACAGATGACTGTCTTCAACGCGTGAAATGACATCACGCGGCGTCAATCATTGGCTCAATAATGGCTCAATGGCGCGTGCATTGTTGACATAAGACGTAACGACTTCGGGCAAAATGATGCCTTTTACTCATTTTAATACCCATTTACACTGAAAAGTAAATACTTTTTAACTACAAATATTTCAAACGTCTTACTTATTTTTCTAATACAAAAAATGTTGTATAATTTAATTTGTCGGAAGAAAAAATGTTAATATGGGGGACTCATATAGTCGCGTCGATGTCATCCTTATCAGTGACTGTAGCGGCATAGCGAACATTCACTGCTGATCAGTGTGGGTATGAATATGTTTGAATCAGCAGGACTGGTGGATCCGGCTCGAACACGAATGAGTCCTAATCCTGAAAAATAAAGCAAAGTTTTTAATTGTAAAAATCGAAACACATGTTACTCAATGATGTATTCCTATACAGGCGCGGATAGAGAGGGGGGGTTGGGGGGGTCCCCCCCCCCCTGCTCAGCTACATAAAAAAAAAATGCCTTGCATCAATGAAATTACATCACAAAGTGATCCTACATCAGTATAAAAATGATTTCTCTGTTTAAAAAGCTCAATTTGTATGTATGCCTATGTAATTTAGAGACGATGATGGCAGATTTCCGTAACAGAAACCTGCCAAACCCCCTCCCACAAAAATTCCTGGATCCGCCCCTGCTATAAGTGATTTTACAATAGATGTTTACCAACAAACCGACACGGTTTTTAGTGTTCATTATAGACGTCGGTGTGAACGGTCGAGTAACGGACGGAGGGGTTATTGCTGCGACCGAATTCGGGCGACTTCTTGATGATGGCAACCTGGGACTCCCCGAACCTACCACTCTACCCCAGAATTATGTTATATCTTTGTCGTACGCTTTTGTTGCCGATGGCGCCATTGCTATAATATGTGCAAAAATTTGTTAAAACCATACGGGTGTGACAGGATAGAGCCGAACCAGTGCCGAACCTATCGACTGAGTAGAGCTAGGCGAGTGTATTCTGACAACCAGGTTTGGGGTATTTCAAAGGCCCATACTTATTTTAAAATGCTTATTAGACGCCTAGGTAACTCATGATGATTACAACAGTCTGTTAGAATGACCTTTCCGAAAATTTCCTCAAAATGTTCGCCCCCCTACCGAAAGGTTATGCCCCCCCCCCCCCCGCTTAATGGTGTCTAGATACAGGCCTGCGGACTAAACCAAATGAACATATGACACCATTCTGAAAGATCTTCATTGGTTTCCTTTCCGTCAACGTATCAATTTAAAATACTGACTAATACGTATTCTGCTCTATATGACGATTCTCAACCTCAATACCAGAGAGACCTTCTCAACACCAAAAATAAGCGAGATATCACTTTGGACAGTTCACTTTATCTAAAATTGAATAGCGATACAAATGTCTGTGTACAAATTTATGCTATAGTCCTCTACGCAAGTAAATACCAGAAACAATATCTTTTAACCTAGCACAACTATGAACAACTTAGTCTGTGTATATAAACAAATATTAATTTTAAAAAAGTAATGTCTCCTGTAGTTGACATTTGGACATTGTTTTTGACAAGCAGTTAATTCATTTGTCCGGAGATGAAATAATACGCAGGTTTATCAAAAACATTCCTTTCATTTATTCACGTGAAGTGCTGAAGGAACGAATCACGCTATTAAAGCTGCAATTTCATATTTTTAAGTTATTATTTTTAAAATGTATTAAAATAAAGCCTTACATAGATGGTACATGTATCTATTAACAGTCCTATACCTTGTTAAAGAAAAACCTATTAATCCAATAATTCACTATTGTTGAGAAATTAGCAAATATATCATTTTCAACTTCAAATTCAAACGTTTGAAGATAGCTTTACCGTGGAGGGATTTGGAAAACATGGGAGGTAATTGTGTTATTATTTCATGTGTCAATGATTTATTAGTGTGGGGAATATTGCCTATGATCGTATAATAGTGAGTTGACAACCTTTTGAGCAAAAGACATAGAAAAAATTATGTTTTGACTTTCTCTGAAAATATGAAATTATCACTTTAAAAGGGAATTGGGTAAGATCAGATGAATAGCTTACAGTTCTCGCTATAATAGTTAAACAATTTATAACGAAAAAAAAATAAGCTGACATTTTCAGTCGAATTGCTTCACTCTGAACCTAGATACCAGCCATTGAATTTTAGGCTACATACACTCTAAATCCAGTGGACGCCAGACGCGTCCGAGCGCGTTAAATTGTAAACACACGAAGTTTTAATCTGCCCATATAATGTTTATTATTTAACACAGCCATTCAAAAGGGAACACGAAACGTTCCTTATATGACATGGAATTATGACGGCGAGTGTTCAGTGTGAATCAGTAACACAGAATGTTCGATTGTGAACACATTTAGGTTTAAACATTAATAACAGAACACATGACGTCGTTTGAGATGTTTTTAAGATGGTATATTTATGAACACCTACCGTCACCCATTCACTGTCAAATTTTCTTTGAACAAGCTATTCATAGAAAATTATTAAAACTGTTAACTTGCACGTAAAAGTGCTAGTAGGCAGTATTAATATTTGATAAAGAAACACAGATATAGTTTTATTTGATTTAAAAGAAAAAAAAAAAATAAAAATAAAGGATTATTTTTTTTTCTTATTTTACAAATGGTAACCCAATGACGCTAATATACGTCATTAAGCCTTGGGAACACAGTGTTAAAAGGTATGTTTGTGTGAAAGTTACGTTTGCTTGCCCCAACGTCTGGCGTTCAGGCATACAGTCACACCGTTCACACAAGCATGTCCTTATGAGCATGCGTTAAGAGTCACGTGTCCACTTTAAAAGACGACCTAGGACGCCATTGTACATATTTTGATGTAAGAAATTAAATACATCTCCGAATCGCTACTCAGTGTGCATTGGGGAATTTCAGCAAAGACACTTGGTTAACGGTAAGTTTTGCATTAGAAAATTTAGTTTATTCTCTTCCGTTAGTATTTCAATCTACAGTGAACCATTTCAACCGTTACCTCTCTCTTTCAGTCTTCATAGGCCTGTGCGTCTCACAAACTGAGTAGAGCCTCTGTAACTCAGTCCTGAAGGCAATTTTTCTTTAGTTATGTATTTTATTGTTATGAATACAGGAAAATGGATATGTGTGCGTGTGTTAGAAGATGGAGGCTCAATTTCAAAACATCCTTAAAGAAACGGGAAGGCTGTAGGCTATAACTTATAATGATGGCGATTAGCTCCCTTCTCGTTACAGGCCTACACCACGCTAGTTCTTTTTCGAACACCACGTGTTTAGAAGAAGAACACCACGCGTTCAGAAGAAGAACACCTCGTGTTCAGAAGAAGAACACAAACTGTTTGCTGTTTCAGCTTTATATTTTTACCCCCCCCCCCCCCCTCAACAAACACACGTTGTTTACAGTTATCACTAATGTCAGTAATGAGTCTTTAGTATTGATCCATTTGGTCATTTTTAGCGGCAGGGGCGTCAAAGTATTAGATCTAGCCTGTTCCATCATCGTCCATGACGAAGCTTAACATTGAAGAATTTTGTGATGAGTAGTTGAGAGAAACAACACAATTTCTGAATACGGTGCACTTCAACTAAATAATCAGGTAAAGTATTTCTGTACATCTTTTTTCTATGCCTGCATACAATTTCGTTTACAGCTGCAGACGTCTCTGACATGACTGACATACTGAAACGTGCAAATTAATTTTGTAACCAGTCCCGGCAGTATTAATACTTTAGATCTGAAGTAAAAGTATTTATTTTATTTTTGTATAGCGGGGGCTCCTCTGGCAGCGCGGATGGGGATCGTGGTCAATGGCTTCCTTTGCCCACAACCACCCTAAACAGAAGTGTTATCGGAATCACATTGATTTTCATCTAAGTTGCGTTTCGTCGATAATTAATTTGATCTAAACCATTGCTGCAATGTACCCCACACAAAATATCACCAATGGCCAGTGTTCACTGTATGCGACAACTACACGGAGCTGGGCACTCTGATGTATGCTGCTGATGTATGGATTTGTTTTATTAAGACTTTCCTTTTTCCCAATTTCAGGAATATGATAGTTCAGAAATTGAGAGGTCTTCCATTAAACGGGGAACAGCTACATTTACAAGTACCAAGAAAGGAAAATGCCTTCAGTGGGATTATGACATATAAAATAAACTGTCTTGGAACTATTGGAGGGGGGGGGGGTTATTGTTAAATAATAAAGCTTTAAATTCATACGTTTATTTTTCTCTTTTTGCTCAGATAATATTTTGTAAGGTATGGAAGTCGACTATTTTTCTTGTGTTCATTGTGGTTTTATATAACAGTTGATCCAGTACAACGAAACTGAACGCTTAGTGTTAGTAAACCGGAAATGGACGCGTTCAGGTGTTCAAAATCTGTTTCATTTTTTGTGTTCATTACGGAACGCGTCCAGTGTTCGGATTTGAACACTCAATTACTTGATTTCAGAACATTATGTGTTCTCTGCTGAGCGGCAGGCGTATAAATGTGTTCGGATTTGAACACGCAATTACTTGGTTTCAGAACATTATGTGTTCGGATCTGAACGCTTAGTATTACTTTGGTAAACACGGTATGTGTTCTGTGCTGAACGGCAGACGTATAAATCTGTTCTGACTTGAACGTTTAGTATTACTTTGTTAAGAACATTATGTGTTCTGTGCTGAATGTCAGACGTATAATGTTGAATACTCATCCTGTTGGACGCGTTCAAAATCTGTTTCATTTTTAGCGTTCTGTAAAGGCGTCCGAAGGCGTCCGCGGGTTTAGAGTGTAGTCGCTGTCATTACTGAAGTTGCTATGAAATCAATGTCTCGATTGTTAAATTTTAGGTTAAATTATCCACCACAGAATGTATTTGAATCCAGTAAATATCACGGGCTAACGATGGCATTGAGCGTTGATTACTTTGATTTAGCTCTTGCGTAATGCATGTTGAAGTAAATATCAAGATAACAAATACGCGGAACAAGACAAAAACACCAATATGAAGTCAGTGATGTAGGTCATTGGGGACTATCTAGTCTCAAGGTGCCGTGTCTAAAGAGAAATTATGTTAAAAATGTCATTTCTAAATTTTGCTGTTGTTTCTTTAATTTTTGAATACGGACAGGAGTTTCCTCAAAATTGGTGGTCAAGGGGAGATAAGAAAAGAATTATGTCCCCTTTTTTCTTATTTTTGACATTGAAATTCACAGTTAACACCTAGGGAGAGAGAGGGAAATGGGGTTTAACGTCCATTCGACACATACTAGGTCAATAATTAGCTTGCGAGTAAGGGTCTTTAGCAGTGGGAGGAAACCCGGATTGCCCGGAGGAAACCCACGAGGTTGAGAAGGCACCCTTATCTCCATGCCACCACATACGCTCACACCGGGAACCGAAACCACAACCGCAAGCCAGAGGTAACCGGCCAGCTAGAGGTCGAAGCGCGGCACTCTAGACCACTAGGCCATCATACTACATAAATATACACAAGTGAAGCTTTAGTGTAGCGCGGGGGTGGGGGCGAATGTTTAGCATGTGCGCGCTGTATCATAAAGTCGGTCTTTCGTTTCGAATCCCCGATTTAGACGTGGCAAGAAGTAGGGTCGCCTGTAAAATCGCGTGGGTTTTCTCCTGGTCCCTAGGTTTCCTCCCACTGCTAATATATTGGAGAAAAAAAAATTATTTTAGTCCCGAAATGACCTAGTTTGTGTCGAGTGGACGTTAGACCCCATTTCTCATGACAAGGAGTAGCCCATCTAAACTCATGGGTTTTCTCTGGGTAAATGGATTTCCTCTCACTACTAAAGAATCCTAAGTGCAAGCGAGTTATTGAAATGTTAGTCCCAAAATGACCTAGATTGTGAATAGAGGTTAAACTCTCTCTCTCTCTCTCTCTCTCTCTCGCTTCAATGTATTAACTTCGGTCGACTCTTATGAGACGCCTAGTCCCAAAATGACCTAGATTGTGTTTAGAGGTTAAACTCTCTCTCTCTCTCTCGCTTCAATGTAGTAACTTCGGTCGACTCTTATGAGACGCCTAAAATTTGAAAAGGACGAATCTGAATTTAACGTGGGTTTTTAACGTTCCATTGAAATGACGGATTCTTAACATTTACTCAACAATGAATCACCCTTTACCTTTTCCTCGCCCCACCCACCCCAACACACACACACCAAAAAGGGACAAACAATTAACAACGAATTAAGTTTTTGCATCAAGGCCTATCGAATCTCGCGCTAATGTTTTTGGTATTATGCAAACATTATCCACTCATCAAGCAATCAAAACACAGAAAGATGTTTCTTTAAAAACAACGGAGGTATTTTATCTTATGGAACGGAAGTGTGAAGGTTTCGTAAAGCCGCAGATGTGCAGAAAGTTCATTTGGTCAAATTTGGTCAAGTTAATATTAAGAATGGAATACTGATAAAAGAAACATTTTGATGATTTACAGATATTTTCTATGCATAAATGTTTAAAATAATACCGTGCTTAATGATTTTGAAACATGAGTTATGAGATTCTCTATTTTCCCAAATTATAGCCTTATCCTACTTGAAACCCCTTCTTTATATCTGTAATCCATTGAATTTTATTGGAGACCTGGGGCCGGTTGCTCAAAGCTCTGTTATCTTTTAACGATCTGTTAACATGGAGTAAACGGATCGTTAACTTTAACGGAGAGAAAGGTTGTTGCTGGAAGCCCCGTTAACTTTAACGGATAATGAAATTGACTTTCCAGCAACAGAAATTTAACGGACTGTTAACAAAGGATACATGAAAGATAACGATCCGTTAGTTTAACGGATCGTTAAAATAACTCAGTTTTGAGCAACCGGCCCCTGGTCCTGTAAACAACATTTTAAAATCTTATTACCAGTATTTAGCAGTTTTGCCCAATATAAAAAAAAATATTTTCTTTTTGCATGTAAACTAATTTGACCTAATTAAAAATAAATCATACTGTGCTTATGGTGTTTATCTAACTACAAATATTCGTTCACAAAAATTTTGAGGAATTGGCCATGGGAAAGTTATATCAGCTTTTGTGCATTGTACTGTATTATATCTGATGGACAGTTAGTCTAAGAAATAAAGAACTAGATTGTTGAAGTTGACCGTCAAGCACAAATATTTCATTATTCACTTTTATCCCATGCTCGTCAAATAGATGTGTATTCTAGCATGACTATTTGATTCTTTGATGTCTTAAGGGTAAGGAATTCCACAGAAAGGGTGCCCCAAAAAGCCCAGTTACATAATGATTATACGTAGCTGCTTGAAATTTTGTCACGACTAGAACGCGCTCATTCCATTATAACATCATTCTTTTACACCAAGACCACCTCCCCTTCAGGTTGCCCCCAGGTTGACAAAAGCCACTAACAATCATAACATGACATGAACTTTATGTCAGCTTGAATAAAACTGCTTTTCGGCGAGATAACGATCGACGAGAAACTAGGCAATACCATATACCGACGCTCTCAGACATGGTCAGTATTTTATTGAATTCATTGTGGGGTTGGACTGCGGATGGAGCGCTTGATTTAGGTGCCCCCCCCCCCCCCGGACTCATATTCACAGGTTCTGGGTCTGCTACTGCTCACACCACACTGCGTAATGTGTGTGCCCTCCTTCATTAGCTCAATCGGCGTAGGACGTTAAACCTCATTTCATTTCGCTTTACTTTTTATACGTTGATTTATGGGCAACAATTAGAAGCTTTTATTTGAATTCCTCTTAACTGATGTGTCGAGTTGAAGAATTCTAGCTTTCTATCGCATATATACTCGAGGTGAGGGGGGGGGGGGCTCATGTACACTTTCTGGCGATAGTATTAATGTTATTTGGTTTAAGACTCAAATAATTTCTACATCACATATGTCAGTCTGTTTTGAATATATGTGTGACCCGGA
This sequence comes from Patella depressa, assembly GCA_948474765.1. Classification (NCBI taxonomy): domain Eukaryota; kingdom Metazoa; phylum Mollusca; class Gastropoda; family Patellidae; genus Patella; species Patella depressa. The sequence goes on from OX419715.1 coordinate 74,674,829, forward strand.
AGTGTATAGCCTACAATGATTTCATTTTATAGGCCTAGTGTTATCTTTAACTTTTCGAAACAAAGGTTTTCTCAATCTTGAAATATCCCTACAAAAACTTATCAATATGTTAATGGATGGGACGACTGTCTTAGCAACAGTAGCGCAGTGAGATTTACAACCCACTAGGGCATCTTATTCTTATTTAAAATACAGATATGTGACGTCATCCTTTGATGTTAGGGTACCATTATTTCACATAATGATACGGGCATTGCGCCAATGGTAAATTATTATACCAGTTGCAATATTGGACGCGCGTGACGTACGTATTTCATTGAAATGCACGTGCTGATATAGTGTCTGTATTCAAGTTGTTTAATGGCCTCGTGCAAGACATTGCGTAATATACAGATATATAGAACACGTGCTATCGCACTTGTAGCCTACAACATGGCACCCACCCATTAAACAACGCATAATCTGTATAGAAGCATTTATATAATATAAATAGTAAGCAAAAACAACTGGCCAACTTTTGGGGGTTACGAAGTATAGTAGCCTAATAACGACAATTTATCCAATGCTATTAGGCCTATGTTGTTTTTATCACTGCTACAGCATCATAGTTCAATTTTTATGATGCAAAAATAACAAGGGTAAGATTTCAAATTAAAGAAATGAAATATCTTTAACGGTGTTCACAAAACAGCCATTTAATTAAATAATACGTATCTTTATTATGGACGGCCAAGTCTACTCTTGTAAAGAAAAGATAACTGTAAACGAAACTAGCGGACGACAAAAAGGCATATCACTACGCCATCTTAGCAGGTGCCCGTTGTGTCTATTTGAGCAGTTTCTGGTGTATTTTGTTACTTTTTAACACGTTAACACTTATTGCGTTATCAAAAGACTATTATTATGTACATACAAATATAAGTAGACAAAAATTAAGGCAGCCTTTGTCAAAAATGTGTACATGGCACAGAACCAAATAAACTTGGAACCGATGCACACATAAATAATATATCATGTTTCCACAGTAAAATAGTTTTTAATTTGGATACGAAGTTATATCGTTCTTCCACGTCTATATTTTAAATCAAAGGTCTGTATGAATTAAGACTATTTTATTTTATGAAAATAAAACATATTAATGATATATTATTGAAGAATTAACATAATCGAATTTCAGAAACCAAACTAGTACGCGGAAGTCAGAAGCCACGTGACTAAGGCAACCAATCAAATCAATCGCCACAAATAACATGAAGCCATCTTCCGGTAGAAATTTACGAGCGAAATATCAATCTTGAAAGGTCCCAGAAATTTATTTTGTTAAGAATTGTTTGAAATCGTGTTATTTCTGAGGTAAGTATGAAAATTCAGAATCCTGCATATCTCGAGAATGTAAAAAAATTATACAAAGAATGAAAAGTTGTTCTCGAACCGTGTTTTAATGCAATCTTTTGACGTTGTCGTGCGTTACATTGCAGTTCAGCGTAAAAAAGTCAACAACACATTATCGTGAAGATTTTATGAAAGTCATTGTTGGTTACGTCGCTAAATGTGCCCTAAACAATGGACCCAATTACTGAGACCGTTTTCAAAAGGGTAAAATATATGATTGTTCCCAAAATGCAAGTCTAAAAGAGGGAATGTCCAGATAAACTTGAATGCAATTGTTGTGAAATGCCAGGCCATTCAATCATTCATCATTCATTACACATTGCAGATATCGCTTACAGCTTTGAAGTAAATCATGAGAAATTATTGGCAAAACTCGTGTACATGACAAGGTAGTTTTGGCTTGCAGTACAGGCACAATTTTCTTTAAAAATGTTGTGTTCATGATCTGCAAATCATTTGAGAAATAATCTTTCTATAACTATTTATGTTGATAAATAACAAATATTTATGTTATTGTTACCCGCAGTACTACATGTGTATTTTAATAATAGAATTGAATGTTGTTTAAATGTTCTGTTTTTCTGCACCAAGGCAACTAATGAAGACAGGCATAAGCCATGCATTGTGCTATGAACAAAATTTCTGTGAAACTATATGTATGTAATAATGTATGTACCCTTTGTCGAACTGCACTGTTGAGCCTTCTTTTGCGCACATGGCAACATTGGAACACATGTTTTCATTTTCATTCTGTCAGAATGGCAAGACACTGTTTCTTTGCAGACTCTTTGGCCCCGCAAAACTGACATGATTGCAGAAACCACGCTGAAAAATCTAAGGAACTTTCTAGGCCTGTACTGAGCCACAGCAAAATTTATCATGTGTTTGACATTGCCATTTGGTATTTGATTTGTTTGTATATTAACCTTTCCATGAACACATATTAGTATCTATATTACATGCATTGAATCCACTGCAAATAGTTTCAGCCTACGGGTTGTGATGCTACATTTAATTACTTTTTCCAGAACATGTGATACCACACCATTTCGCTCATTTGAGTACAACCTTATTTAAAATCATTATGCATGGCCCTGCCAATTAGTATTCATGGTCTGTTTGTAGTTTGTTGAGAAGTTCTTTTTCGGTGTTTATTATATTTCATTTTAACATGTAATTTCTTTTCACAGGGCAATGAACAGTAGTAGTACTACTACTGGAGAGAATCCCAGTGAGGATCCATCACATGACAATACATCAGCACCTCTTTCTACCACTTTACCTATAACTTGTCAGACGAGTCACGGCCATATCCTATCACAACATACAGATCATATTAAATCTGCAGTAAGTACACAAGTATTTTGGCTTAAAATGTTATATATAAACTATTGATTAGGCATTTACATGACAAGTCCATAATAAACTCTCCAGCAGATGACTGTGGTTTTAAATGGATTATCTGTTTCTTAACTATTATAGCAGGGACACTCAGTTGTAAATCTTTAATAATGCATCTTTAAAGGGTACTGAACTTGTTTTATTTAGATCAAAATAGTGACAGCATTTATTTGATCAATTTTGTTGTTTTGATTACCGGCAGTGGTGGAGACAAAATTTAAGCTTAAGTTTGGTTATTTAATAATCACAAGTTTCGTTTGTAGTTGAAAATGTTGGTTATTAAACTTGCGAAGTGCAGAAAATTCCAAACCTGGACTGATTTTACGTGCAGACAAATGCTGAGCCAGCAAAAAACAAATCAACATTTTTTTTCTTTTAATTAAATGTGAAAAAATGACCAGAAATTTTAAGTTAGATTTTTTATTGCACATTGTCATAAAATCTTAACAGGGGAAATAAGTTGGTATCCTGAACTTGGATGAGTTAGTTATAACTATTTCAGATGAATTTTTATGATGAGATTCTCAATCTATAATTTAGTTAGCAATTAAAGTGTAATTTTAATATGTGTTTTATGTAATGATTGTGATTTCAGAAGAATGTTCGCACAATAGCCCCAGCTCCTGCCCCTACAGGTATATTACATCCGGGTAGTGGTGCAAATCACAATACATCAGCAGTCGGAATGTCAGCTACGGCATCAGGTTTACTCTCACAGTCATTTAGAACTACTCAAAAAGGTGTGTAATTGTTATAAACTTTTATTGGTTAGGTCACGTTTATTGAAATTTTGTTCTGTGGGGAAACGTATTAAAATTTTGTTCTGTGGGGAAACTTATTGAAATTTTGTTCTGTGGGGAAACTTATTGAAATTTTGTTCTGTGGGAAAACTTGCTTAAATGAATTTACAGTGTACCACCTTATAAGAGGCTACTATGAAGAGTTAAAATAATGATTTATTTTTGTAGGCACCACTGAGTCAAGTCATGTTGGTAATATTGGTTCTGGATTAGTTGTTGGGCCTCACCCTGGACCAGTCTCAATACCCCAGTCTAACCTGGTACAGATGACACCAGTGATATCTACACAGGCAGTGGCCCCCTCTGTAATTGCCACATCTTTACCAGTAAAATTAATCCAACAACAACCTTCCAAGTTTCCTTCACATTTACCCAGAGGTACATGTAAATCTTGCCCTTTGTTAGTCCCAAAAAATATTTCTGATTGACAAAAAAGTAACAATGTAAACATTTATTCTTATTCGAGTTGCGTGTATATTTTTGTAATAGTTTTAAGTTTGATAAAGTGACTTTTTTAAATTTGTGAATATCATTTGATGGTCCGTTCAAACAAATTATCTATTTTATTTACTTACCTTTGAACTTTGATGTTATAGGTCCAGTAGCTGCCTCTGCTTTATCCCTGACAAAAACGGGCCCAACAATGGCTGCTGGTTCTGCCATTTTACGCCCACAAGCAGCAGCAGTTCAGATCCCCATGTCAACAGCACAAGTAATACCAACCCTTTTACAAACAAACAGACCCCCGATTGTACGCTCAGCTACACCATCTTTAGGTATCTCCATGCCAACTGGAAAACTTGCAGAACAACTTAGGTATGTTTTTTTTATCATTTGTTGTAGTTTTTACCATGTAATTAAAGTCTCTGTCATTTGAGGGATTTTGAATCCCTTGCAAACTAGACTATTGGAAAAGTTGAATCTCTGAAAGGTATATCAAATTGTTGACAGATGGGCGAGTTCAGTTTTTGTAAAGAATTTCATGAAACGTATTATTTTCAATTTCAGACCCAATTTTCAATTTCACCCTGGTTCAGTGACACCTGTTTCTAATACGGGCATTCAGATTACTCTGCGTAACACCGGTTCAGAGTCGACGGCCAAACCTATTATAACACATACTGGTCACAATCTAACGAAACCAGTACAGTTATCACAACAACAACATCCAGTCATACCGCAGTCAAAAATAATAGTATCTCAGTCTAATAATCCCATGATAACTTCATCATTAGTCAATGCAACAAAAACAGGTTTGTTACAAATTTTTTTATTTTATTTCCACTAACCAGGTGGTGCTGAGTTTGATCCCGGTGTTGATTTAGAAAGTTTCTAGGATTTTTCAATGTGGTTTACCAATGTCATTGGTGCATGGCTGAAAGCCTGTCAGGGAAGTGTCTAGTTGAATGAAAAGCAGATGTCTTGTGCGTGTAAGAGTTGGAATTCGAGGAAGAGTAGACAGAAACACCAAGGGCTAAATTTCCCTCATAACACACTGCATTGTGTATGGCTGTCTTCATTAGCTTATTTGATGCAGAAAAATAGGATGTAAAACCTCATTTTTATACGCCTGTCACCTACATTGATAAAGTCTATTGATTTCCAACAATTACTTCCAGAGTTATGGTCCTTGATCATTTTTGAAAAATCTTGTTGACGCTCTTGAAGCTGAAATTAATATCTGATTGAAACAGTGTTAAGGGCCTTGATAACTTTGAAAAATCTCGTTGACACTGATGTTACCAACTTTAATCCAGCCAGGATTTGATTTTATTCCTTCAAATTGAGATCGAAACTAATTCATCCAAGAAACTTGAGGTCAGTCACAAAGTCTCATTATTTCAAAAGTTCTCTGTATCTTTTTTTTACAGCAAAAATAACTGCACAAAGAGCCCCACCAGTTCAAACATTGTTACCATCATCTGTGACAGAAGTTAGTCGTTCCGAGCAGACGTCACATCATACGTCCAGTGCTATGTTTTTCCCCAATCAACATCGTGGAATAGTAACAACATCTAGTTCTGTATCCGTACCAGTCACGATATCCCAGTCAGTTCATCAAACAGATTCAAGGCATGACAGGTATGCTGCTTATAAAACATTGAATAGTTTGTTAAATGACGACAGATAAATATTTTGAAATTAAAAAATGTGGATTTGTTTCCTTAAAAAATTAATTCATTGATTTTAAGTTTTTGTTAAACAATATGCCTGAATTTAAGAAAAGCCTGTTCAAACCATGATATAATGTGCAATTGTGCACTGTAGATCTTATCGTCTTCCGTGATCGGGGTTTTCTCTGGGTTCTCCAGTTTCCTCCTATGGCTAAAGACCTCTCTGCACAAGCGAATTATTGAATGATATTGAATAATATGTTTGTCCTGAATTGAACCTACATTGTGTCGAGTGGAGCTTGAACCCCATCTTTCTCTCTCTCTGTCCGTGATCAGGAGTAGGATTGCCTGTCCAACCTCTTGTTTTCCTCCCACAGCAAAAGACCTGGGCCAGAAAGCGAATTTTGAAATAAAAGTTATTCCTAAAGTCATCTAGTTTGTTTCTCTCTATCTGCAGTTTTTATTTATCGTTGACAACCAGATTTCTAGCGTGACAATAAAGTCTTGTATTTTTGCTTATCTTTCAGACCCAATATTTCTACTATCCCGTATGAGTCATCAGTGTATAATATGTATAATCACGTGCCAAATTATTTGATGTATCATAATGTTCAAAATCCTGGATCATTACCCCAAAGTGCTGTACGTCCTTCTGGTATCAATTTTCTATTATCCAGTCCTCGAACTAATTTAGACCAATCAGGTAAGGGTCCCTATGATGTGTTGATGAAATTATCGAATCAGTGTATTTTCCTAATAATTTTATGACATACATCTCTATTATCCATATTTTAATCTATTTCAAGAATATGTATATCTGTAATTTAGGAATTTCATAGTAAATTTATCCCCTGCATCCTCATTATCAAGAATTTAAAAACATATTTTCTTGTGTTTTCAGCCATAGATACATATTTAAATATATTTTGTTTTAATTTAAGTTACAGTTACGAATCCAGTACCTAATTTATCAGCACCGTTGCAGAATCATCCAATGACCATGGCGTCCTCATCGACTGTGAGATTTAATCCTATTATGATCGACCAGAATCGTCACACGTTACCAGTAGCATCATACAGTTCATCTTCAGCATCTATATCCTCATCTCTTGAAAAAACAGGTAATGGATTCACCATCCTTACAAGTTTTATTTTTCAAAATCTCATTTAGCCGTTGCAGGGATGCTGTTTAAAAGCTTAATATCATTCAGTGCCTTAAATATAAATGTCCAAAGTTCTTTTGCCGAAGGTTATCACATTAATGTTTAAAGTGTTCGGAGGTAGTCTTGTGTGTTTGGGACAGTGAATGAATGATGGATTGACCAAAGAGAATGAGTTAAAAACAGATTTTGATAGCTATATATAATACGTAAACAAAATGCAGTAAATTTTATTTGTATGAAAGTGCCACAAAACATACATGTAATTAGTACACCAATGATTGACCCTAAAAATTATTGTATGGCTGATTTGTCTATCATCTACAAAAGAATAAAAACTTGCAGAATCCATTTATATAACAAGATGGGTAAGAGGTTGGGTTTGAAATGACTATATCACTGGGCCCTGTTTCTCAAAATCATAACTAATGACAAAATCCAAATTTTAGTAGATGCTTTCAATTTTGATTGACTAAGCACTAAAATCAGTCTTAATATCATCCAATCAAAAAACTACAATTTGGATTTTATCTTGGTTAGAATTTTGTGAAACAGACCCCTGGACCACTAGAACGTGTTATTGATAATAGCGCAATGTATGACGTGTAATATATTTTTTTTCTACAGGTAATTATCTGGGAACTAGTTTATCTGATAGTGGAATAATGTCAAGCCTGGCGTCAGTGGCTACAGTAGCTAGCAGTATATATGCCTCTACAACGGGTAATCAACACCATCAACCAGTCTCGTCTAGTTCATCTAACCCCAGTGCTTCTCCTCGACCAACTATACTCAGAAAACGTACCAGTGAAAAGTAAGTTTGCAGCTCCCAGAATCTTTAACTATTTCATTTCTGTCTGGTACAACCTGTTTGGACAATTTACATTAAAAAAAAAAAGAGATACACTTTCCGGCACCAACTTGGTTAATAAAGGTGGTCATACTCAATCAGCAGTATTTTCACCAAATCATCTGTCAGTGTATTTTATGTGTAGACAGGATCTTGTGTTTTCGTTATATCCGAACAACTGGGTGCTTTTCCGTGGTAGGTCATTCATCTGCACTACTGACAAAGGGAAACAAAATGCGATAACCCTCAGTGAATATGGGGATCGAATATTGGACATCTTGCATAGTGAGCAAGTGCCCTACTCGGCAAACCATCATAGCTTGAGGTTCTCATAATTTATAATTTTTCTGTGTTGAAAAAATATTAGAATACAATGTTTTGATAAAGATTCGAAAATCATATGTTTTCTTTTGTTTTTTTTTTCAGTGTGAATAGTGTGAAGAGATCTTTAACTTTAATGCCTGATAATCACAGTCCACGACCAGAAACCTCGTCGAGCCAACCCCAATCAAATACAAGTTCACCTAAAACACCAGCAGGGTTAGTATTGAGATAGTTGTAGAAGTTTTTCTATGAAATTGAAAGTTGGTGTCATAAATTTTCTGTTCTGTTTCCTTGAGTTTTGGTAGAATTAACTAAATTTTGACTATTGAAAATATGAACTAAATTTTAGTTAGGCTTTTCTGTAACCCCACAACTTGGCAATGAATTATCTGAGAAGATTTAGAATATTTTAAATGATTTGGAAGAACATCTATCAAATTGTTTTTTTCTTTTTTTAGAGAGAATAGTCAGTCATCAACAGATACAGCCCTTTCATCAAATGATGCAGCAACTCCAACACAAAATTCAGTTCCAGATATACGAGTTAAACAAGAACCTGGAGAAGTTTTAGAAAATGGTTAGTTACAATTAATTTGATCCAAGCTGACTTTTATATTTAATTTGAAGATCTTTGTTCCTAGTTCAAAGTTCATAATTCAACATCATCCACGAAATGGAAAAGTTTTAATTTCATGTCATATACACCCTTGATCACTAAAGTCGGTGCGATAAAAAAACAAAGTCTTGGTTATCCATTTCATGATTAAATCATGAATGGAAGTGGAGCAGCAAATCGGACCCTAAGTCAGTATTGCAGGCTAGCATTGATTATGTTCTGGATAAGTGATTTAATGCCTCATTAATTTTAGACAACATTTCAGGCCTAAAGGAAGACTTGCAATAGGCAGATTTAGCTCTTGCATAATGTATGTTTAAATAGTTTCTAGCGACTGATGAATGTTATACAGTATATATTTATTAATTTTGTAGGTTTAGCTGTATTAACTAGTGTTATAGCATCTCAAGCACCCGGCAGTATTTCCTGTAATTCAGTCGAAGCTTCTCCAAGGAAAAAACCAAGAAAACAGCTGTTGTAAGTAATGCTTTTCTTTTAACGGGAAGTCCCAGAGTTGGTCAAGAATGATTTTCATGGTTTTTCAAGTCTTGTTTACCCTTGTTGAAGGTCAGGACGATGATGGACATGACCATAAAAGAACCCTTGACAGTGAGAATTTGATGCAAAGTATATGGCATTGTGTATGTCGGTCTTCTTTAGCCCAGTTGGTGCAGCTAAGTGGGACGTTAAACTTAATTTCTTTATGTGATCATGGCTGATCTAGTCACTGTCATTGATATTAGATTATTTCAAATCATCATCAGATGGTTGTACACAAAGCATAATTCTGTGGAATACAATTACTGATTATTAGGTGTATATTGTGTTTGTGTGTATGTAATTATAATGTTTGTATTTACTTGCCATGTATATATTGTTTGTATATAACTGTATAATATTTGTATATATAATATATGTTGTCCGATGAGTCAGTATACCTAAAGAATTGTATTTAATTTAATTACAGGTAAGCAGTAATTGTGTTATATAGAATTGTCATCTGTGTATCTCATGTCTTACACTATTTACCAGTTGAATCATGTGATAATTTGTTTATTTTCAGACATGCTAACGAAGAATTAAAAGATAATACATCCTCTGATGATGAAGTTGAATGTTTAACTGAGATTAAAAAAGAAAAATTACCCAAATTTAGAGAAGAAAAAACAGGTATGTTTTGTTTATTTGTTTTTTTTAGCTATTGAAAATTGATATGCTATTTGAAGTTATGACTTTTTCGATTTTGTTTATTTGTAATTTGGAGTACTAATTATGATGAATTGAAATCCAGCCTCTCAAAGGATTAAGCTTATATATTTAACTTTTGCCAGATCTGTTATTTGATTGTAATTCTGTCAATTCAGAATGTTATGAATGCAAAATCCAGCATTCCGTTTGATATCTCTCTAGATAATATCTTTTGAAATTAAGAAAAATACATATCTTTTAGTTTATTGAAGTTTATTGTTGAAAGGTTTAGATTTTATTTAATTTACCTCTTAATTTGAATGATTTCAGATTTTGTAGATGAAGATGGAGTCCGATGGACGACAGACCGATGTAAACCAAATATTTCTTTACTCAACTTTTATAATATTACGTGGAAAGCCAGAAATAATCATTTTCAAAAGGCAACTGATGTCAAACAAAAAGGTACACTGATAATATAGATTTGTATCCTAACTATTATTGGCTTTAACTTCCTGCATTTTGCTATGGTGTAGGGTTCACAGTGGCTCTATAAGTAAGATATTGGCTTCTTAACCTGAAGGTTCCTTGTTTGATCCCTGTGTTGACCGAAAAAGTTCGTCAGGCATGTTTCCTCCTTGTCTGTGGTGCAAAACAGAGAATCTGGCAAGGGACAGCTTGTAATTGTTCAGATAAGATGAACAATCGAGGTCTTGTTATATTGTATTGTGTTATTGCCTGCCATTACATAGTTTATAATGAATGATATATTCTTAAATTATAGAGGAGAGAAGATTAACGGTGAATGAACTATCCAATCAAAAGGGTATATTACAGAAATCTAGCGGATGGAAGTTATATCATATGGCAGCTCAGTTAGAAGATCTGGTAGGTTAAATTATTATTATTATTGACAGATATGTAATGTCAGTTATATTCATGTGTTAAATCTATGTTTTTGCATTTTTGGAATATCCAATTTTTCACGTCTTAATCTTCGCTAAAATATACTCACAATGATTGTTCAATATTTAATTTTTTAATTAAGAAATCAAAATATCAATGATAAATAATCTCCCAGCTTGGATTAATAATATTATAAGCGTTCCTTCAAAAGATGTGACAGAATGCTTATATTTGTGAATCCTGAATGAAAATAAACCATATTTAGACTGATGTTCCTGTTACAGATTAAACTTTCACAATATTGTAGTTAATAATAGATGTAGCTGCGAAATACCTCCGGTGACAATAAAGGGACTTAATGCATTGTTGAGTATTTGTTTTTACTGCTCAAGAGCATAGATTAATGTCATTGCGATTTGAACAACACCCCTATAGTATTTTCATGAAACCCAATTTTTCCAAAACCTTGTCCACGTCCAGAAAATTTCAATAGGTGATCTTAATGATATTTGAATTTTTTTTCGATTTAAATGTATTTATTTATTTTTGACCAGGTGGAGTTAGAGAAAGAATTATGTGATAGAGTCAGTAAATTTCAACAAATATTTGAACCCAAATTTTCTAGTAATAAACTAGAAGAGGAATATAATATACCTTATGAAATGGCACAGGTAAGTTAAATATCAATTTGTTTCAGTTATATTAAATTTGTGTCATAGCTCTTAAGCTAGTGTTGCTTATAAATATTGTAATATAATATTATTTTTTGTGTTTTGAGAAATTTGATCTGTGGTAGGTTTATGAGATCGTGGAAATATCATTCTCACAAGTTATTGCTGTGATCTGATGTTAATTTCAGAATTGCAAGATTAAAGTGTATTTCTCACGCAAGATTTACAATTGTGCATTATTACATCTCAGTATATTGTAGTTGAGCCTTTTTCTGATGAGAGATGTCTTAAATTTAACTTAGGTTTTGGTATAAGCCTACAAGGGTGTAGGATGTCGATTGCTTGAATTTTTTTATTAGTTTTTTAAGATGACTTTGATTTATTATTTTTCAGGCAAATATCCAGCGATGCCAGTTATTGGTTGATCAATTAACGGAAGCCAAGTCAGCCATGTTAAAAGTTTTAGATCATAAACCAAAAATACAAGAAATCGTCAACAAACACATGAGCAAACGACCGATCAAAAAGAAAGAAAGGGCGTAGCATAGAATATCAGCAATATTTTATGCAAATTCATATTGTAATTATAATGCATATTCATTTTTTCATAGAATTCATTCATAATTATTTAACTTTTTATTTGACTTTATTTGGTCAAAAAGTGCTTTAATCATTTCAGTAATTTATTCTCATTCTCATGATTTTATAGTTGTTGAATTAAGGGTAAAACCATTCTCGGAAATATCGTCTTCTCATTATTCTCTACAACATTTTCATTTCATAAAAAGTAATGAAGGAACGGAATAGATTTTTTTACTATTTTCTGGAGTTTCATGGAGAGTAATTAGTCAACCAAATTCTTGTTTGATGGAAAGAGAGCCAAGTAGTTTTTCTCACAATTTTCTGAAACTCTTGAACATTGTCGTTTCTTAGAAAGTAATGAGGTAACCAAATAGTTGCAGAGTTTTGAAAAACCAAAAGATACCTAGCACTGCTGAAAAGGGCCAAAAAATAATAACAGAGAAAGAATTCTATTCAATCTAAAAATAAAACATTCCTCCTGATACAGTTTCAAACACTGACTCAAATGGCGAATCATACCGATATGTCTTCCTTTTTCAAAAATCTTTCCCAAATTTGTTGTTTTCCTCATGTATTTCGCAACAAAGAAAGAGATAATTATGTTAGTCTTACAATGGCACCAGAAATATGTGGACCATATTTAAGTATCCTGGTAGCAGCACTAAGTTTTTAATCAATCGCAAAAAGAACTGTGAATTATAAACATCAAATACAGATGATATGGTTAAGATATGCTCTACACTGATTTTCCATGTTATTAATATACTAAAAGGCTGGAAATAACAACTCACCCTGCTTGATTCAAAGGTTTTAATGACTTATGTACAGCTTTGAATGACATAACTACATGTTTTAATGGTGTGACTACATGTTTGAATGACTTAACTACATGTTTCAATGGTGTGACTACATGGTTGAATGACTTGATGATACATAACTACATATTTCAATGATTTTACTACTGATTTGTCTGACTTTACTACAAGTTTGAGTGAATACACTACATGTTTGAATGACTTGACTACATGTTTAAATGACTTTTCTACATGTTTGAATGACTTACTATGGGTTGGAATGACTTAACTACCATATTTAGTGACTTAACTACCATATTTAGTACCGTACCAAGTTTTAAGGAATGAACTATATATTGGAATGAATGAACTACTGTTTTAAATGACTTTAATACAGAGTTGAATGCAAGGTCTTGAATGGTTGGTGGCAGCCTTCATCCCAACTAACCTGCAACCACGACCAAACTTGGTTATTTGTTATTTCAAGCCTTTTAGTTTTCCTATTATGGAGTGTTTGTGGTATGATGGAAAAACACATGTAACTGGATGCTGTGATTACATGTATATATGCTCAAGAGATTCCCTTTACATGTATCTCATCTATAACTGATATTATAACTGATATTGTGTAACAAGTATTGGACTGTTGAACATATAGTCAATTGAATATAAATACAGATTATAGGAACACTAGACTGTTGGGGGAATTTTAAAAACTCAAAATTTTGTGGTTATTTGAAAGAAAAGTACTGATTGCAACAGCTAATGGCTAAAGAGAAATGCCATGATATGGCTATTGTCTAATGTTCCTATGTCTGTGTATTGGTATTCCAGTAAGATTTTTTATAGTCTTCTGTTACATGTTAAAATAATCCTTGAGTTTCATTGTGTTATTAATGTTAAAATAATATTATTTATTATTAGTACCAAATATAGGCATCAAACATTGATGTTAATATAAATGAAATTGGCGATGAATAAGTACGGAATATAAAGTATTGTAATTCCAGAATATTCTCATAAAGTCAGACTTCATGTTAGTGTTGCATAGGTCACAATGTGTTAAATTAAAAACACCACAAGTTATATTTAAATTACATTTAAAAGACATCAAATTGTAGGTATTAAAAAGGTTTTTAAATTTGAACTGAGTTGATAAAATGGTTTTTGGACTGCAACTGCCATATGCAATCTGATTAAACTACAGATCTATATTTCGTTAACTTGTGCTGACTGCCACTCCAGGTGCAATGAAGGCAAGGAAAATGAAATTTTGAACTATTATGAAACAAAACGAAACTGGATCTGTGTTATAATCAGACTGCTGCCATACGCTGAGATTTTCTTTCAGAAAAGCCTTGTTTAATGTTTAAATAGAATTTTTGATTATGATGAAATACACCTATTATATGTTACACTATTAGAAGATTATGCACGAATGAATTAATTATTCGATTAGATGTAAGATATTTAAGGAATCTGTTATTTTTGTGTGTTTTATACAATGTGTATATTTATATATAATATAATAATAATGTTCATAATGTAAAATTAGAATGTACATAATATATGTTTTAACATAGAAACATTGTAAATATACTAATTACTTATTATACACCTGTTTATGTGTATATTGTCAATGTTTTCAATCTCTTCTAGATCACACTAGTACACTTCAAGCCTACTGCACACCTTTGTGATTTCATGCATATGATAGAAATTTGTGTAATTGTATAATTATTTTATCAGTGACTGTACACATATTCCGAAGCTGTCATTTTCAGTCAAGGATGTTCTTTAAATTGTATTAAAGAATATATCTAAATTATGGAAGGAATCAACTTTCTTTGTAAACTAAATAGTGAGATGCACTGACACCGATAATTCTAACTTATGATCTGTTCCTTCACTGTAAAATCATTTTGGAACCCTCAAATATTTAACATCTTTGAACATCATTTGATGGATTGTGAATCCTTTGCAAATTGTAATATTTGAAAGTTGAATCTCTAAAAGGAAAACCTGTCCAAAAATGGTTCAGTTGAATTCAGTATTTACAAAGATATGATTGCATTAATCAACAGAAGTCAGAGTCATCTATGATTTTCATTGAAATCTTTCTAAATCAAATGAGTTCATGCCTTTGATATCTTGATTTTATAATTAAATGTTAAAAAATCAATTTGAATTAAATGTTAATTAAATAATCAGTTAAAGTACAATTAGCATGGAATAATCTTGATAAAGATATCTGTAAGAGTATTGAAACGTTGCATGTAATAAACCAAGACATAGTAAATCCATAAAGTTGTGTTATGAATATTGTACCTTGACTTCTAAATGTCATTCAATGCACTTATTTAATGGAATAAGCCGTTTGATTTTTGACATAATTCTCTGAAAAGTGTGTACGACAAATAGACTTCAAGACATTAAGTAATACATACAAGTTCAATGAAGGTGCACAGGAGTATGTCCAATTTATGTACACAGAATGGCAACTCTGTTATCAGTGGTCTGCTTCCACAGTTAATTTTTTTTTTTATTAATGGTGGTCTGATTAACAAATTGAACTGTACTGTGGTATTACTAGTGTGTTGTATAAAAGATATAGATAGTGTATATAATATTATATGTATGTCGATAGAATTGTAAAATATAAGTGTAGGATACTTCTACACAGCATTAAAATTACAAATATTATTCAACTTGTTTGTTTTGTTTGTGTGTCATCAAAACAGAAATGGTTAGTTACTCTTGAAAATCAATAGGCTGGCTTGTTAGGTTATTTTTTTCGTAGGTGATTACTCACCTACTCGCAAGTCATGGTGTGTTTTACGAGTCAACTGCTCGATATAGCCTAGTAAAACATCGTTCAGTAATAAACAATAATTGTATTCCATATAGGATTGTCCTGTGTAATACAATGCTTATCCATAGCTTGATCAAGACTAGAGCACAGTCAAAAGGTAGCTCAGTAGTCAGCAGTAATTAGGTACCATATAAATGTCACCTGCATATGCCCAAAGGGATACCTGACCAGTCTTTCGCATGGGATTATGGTATGCTGTAAGATTTATGGTAAAAGTATCTCTGATAAATGTTTTTTTCAGATCTGGACCTCTGTCCTCATTTTCAGAAGCCCTGGGACTTTTCATATATTTGCACAATTATTGGAATTTCAAATTTATAAAGACAACTTCTATATATATCAAGATACTGGAGAGAGAGAGAGAAATGGGGTTTAATGTCCACATGGCACAAACTAGGTCATTTCGGGACTAATATATGGTTTAATTTCATTTCAATAATTCACTTGCGCGTAGGGGTCTTTAGCAGTGGGAGGAAACCGGAGTGCCCGGAGGTAACCCACAAGGTTGAGAAGGCGCCCCTATCTCCATGCCACATACGCTCACACCAGGGATCGAAACCACAGCCGCCAGCTAGAGTTCAAAGCGCGGCACTCTAGACCACTATGCCACCCCCCCCCCCCCCATAAAGATACTGGAGATCTACATGCTGTATTTCCATATCCTCAATTCATAAATGCAACACTTGTACTGAACACCGCAAACAATTTAAAAAATCTGGGGCGCCACCTGCTTCTATAAGTAAAGCATGACTCCCAAATTAGGACTTGGGTTCAATCCCGATGTTGGCCGAAAATTCCTGGGTTACTCCTTGTCAACATCTACAGCGCCTTGTCATATGGATGATATGAGGCTTAGTGTACATGATCGCATACATGTAAAAGAACATGTAACAGTTGGAATTCAATTGCTGTCGGGGTACAATATGACTTGTAGCACACTGTATAGTACATGCCTGGCACCATTTGTGCATGGTTATTGCAGAAAAGTAGACCGTTAAACGCTCATTTCATTCATTCATAAAAATCAGATAAAAAAAAAATCTCTAAATTCAAAAGTCTTTATATTAAATATTCGGTCATTTCAATATACATACAAACATATACATGGGTTATTTTACAGATTGCATTGACAGCATTGCTCATTTTTATTCATAATATTTATAATGTAGTTTTCTCAACTTTAACCTGAGTAATATGAAAATAAAATAACAATATTCTATCTTAACGATAATTTCATAATATATATTCTAATGATGGTAAAAATATTCACATCAATATATGTTAGAAAAAAACAAAATATGCAATAGATAAAGAATTGAAAATAAAAAATGTCGGCTAACAATTGGATTGTAAATTGAAACAATGAGCTACAAGTAACTTCAATATCCTTAATAATCAAGACAAGTTTAAAAGGTCTTCAACTTGTCTTTACATTTGTAACAAAATGGTCTTCATAATATATCTTTAAGTTAGCTAATAATGCATTGATGTGTTCTGTATAGTAAGTGCCCTATTCTAGAGGTGGAGTTTGTAGTTGCAAAATAGCCGAAGATGCATGACGATGGTTCTGTCTTCCATGTTGTTTTTAGAGTACGGAACGCATTGGTTACGATCTGATACTAACAAAATCTGTTGACCGGTCATTTTCTATCTTCCTTCAGCATCAGTAGAAATCAAAGCCTGGTTGGAGCCTTCAATAATTCATTGACAAGCTAACTGTGCCAACAACAGTATGTAAAGCTCCTCTGATTTTGTCCACATCAAGGGACCTATGAGAAGAGACTACCTGTATATATTCTTTATTACCAACCACTTGCAATTAAAAACAGGGCTGATAAGTCATACAAATCAACCTAATAGAATTCTTTCGACCAGATCCATAGCTGTTCCAATGTTACAGTCCTTAGCTTTTTATTGTTCAGAGTGAACTTACAAGAAATGAAAATGAAACAAAGCGTTAATAATATAATAAATTACTGTATATGGGGTCATAGCCATCTAAACCTAATTAGCCACATACATGTAGGTCTATGAATATTAGTTTTTTGGTTTTCATCAATTTGTGATTTATCAAGTGGCATGTATATATATATACAAGATATAGGCATTTCATTAATGTGGTGGTTATAAATATAATATGTCAAATATGCCCTTTGAAGATTTTAACATAATGAGTAATAAAACTACAGCTATTCAACAGGTAGAAAAATGTCATGCTTTATTTAAATGCAACATGTATATAGATCTCTATTTACAACATTATGTATTCTACATGTATATCTTATCACAGAATAGCTACACTTATATTCACAACTTTCAATAAATCAACAATTAAAATGAAAGTAGTTATTATCAAAAGAATCCGAATTGATGCATAAAGTAATAATTGCAATAATCAAGCTTTATAAATTTAATGTACAAAGTAAGAAAATTCTGGGCAATATATCATCAATAGTTTATCATGAAGTAATAAGCTTTTAATAAATGATATAAAGTTTACATCAATTTAAAGGTGGTTTGTCTTTTTGTGAATGTAAATAATTTAATACAGCTAATTTCATAAATGTAGCAGTTTAATAAGTGTGTAAAACTCATCAGATACAACTTCTCCTAAACTTCCGTGTCAACTATATACCGATATATCGCTATTTTACTCAGTGGAACTAGACTACAAGTAATAGTGTGAATAATACCTGATAATAGCCCTACAAATGTTTCTTGATTTATATCTTCTATAAATATCTAATATTTACAAATAATAAAGATATGTTAACTTCTTCTCCCACACAAAACACACACATATTATAATCAGTTATAACCCTTTTGTTCTTTTTTTATTAATCAATTCAAAATCCTAAAGGATGTCGTTGATAGAGTCCTCCATTGCTGACAACATCACGTGAAATTTGAGCAAGTTTATCATAATTTTTTACATTTCCTGAATCTTTGATATCACTTAAATTTGCATTTATCCTGGTGGCAGCCTGTAAAACAGAAAGAAAGACAATTAGCATTTATAAAGTAGTCGGAGGAAACTGGGGATGTGACCCAAATCCTTGTCAGGAACAAGCATGATATCATAACCATGTCACTAGACTGAAACAAAAGTATGAAATTCACTTTAAAAGAGTGTCAGGGAACATTTACATTTTCCAGAATACTCAACAGCACTTCCTAATAGGACTGTCTGTCGTAAAAGACATTCTTTAAGTTAACATAATCATTTTATGGTTTTGTAAACATGAATTTGATTTTCTGACCGGTGGTTATTTTTTTATAAATTACCGTACAGAAGATGTGATATTCAACTACATTTAATGGTAAAATAATAGATTTAACACCTAAACCACTTTGAATTCGAAGACATGTTAAAATAGTGTACATGTATTTACCTCATCACACCAGATATTTGCAATGTCGGTTTCATGTTGGGCAGATGGATGTTTTTCACTTAAACTTCTAGATGTTCGAGATAATACACACACCATAGAGTAAATATCAATGGCAGAGTTAGCTAATCTATTTAATAAAAATTGTTCATCTGCAAAAATAAAAAAAACATTGATTTAAATAAGGCAAACAATTCTGAGTAAATTTTTAACTTAAGCCTGAAATTTTATTTAAGAAAAGGGGGAGAGAAATGGGATTTAATGTCCACTCAACACAAACTAGGTCATTTTGGGAATAACACATGGGTCAATATGGGTCTTTAGTAGAGGAAACTGGAGGACCCTAGTACAACCCCCAAGGTTGGACATGCAACCTACTGCTTGTTACATTCAAGAGGGGAATTAAAACCCTGCCACTTGACTCAATGGCAGATCTTTTTGACTTCAAACACACGTTAAAACATTCAACAACCCAAATTTCATTAAAGCTGCTAATGATCCAAAACTACACTGTTGTGAAAGTTGAATTTCTAAAGATAGGTTGCCAGGCAACGACACATACGCCCACAGCAGCTAAATCGTCCGGGCAGTCAACAAGGGTTGTCGCATATTTTTACTTTTTTCGGTAATGAAACATTTGTAATACACTAAAAACTGATTAAGAGTAACAACTCATTATGTAATTATTAGAAAATCATTAGAATTTGATTGCTTTTTATAAAGTTTTACCCCATGCTAACAATTAGTATATACATGAAACATTTAATATCATGGATTTAGCTGTTCAGTTATCTAAATTCATTGAAAATCAAAATACTTGTTCGTTTCAACACCTTAAACTCTATGTATCAATCTGAAGTCAATCGGATGGTAACTTTGGCCTCTATAGCGTCACAAGAATTTTTGAAGTTATCAAGGGAGATAACTCTGGCAGTAATTATTTGAAATCGCAGAAAATCAATAGGATTCTTCGTCTCATGAACTTAAACACTGTGTGTAAATCTAAAGTCAATCGGATATTAACTTTGGCCTCTAGAGCGTCCACAAGATTTTTTGAAGTGATCAAGGGCCATAACTCTGGCACTAATTATCAGAAATCGCTGAAAATCATTAGGCTTCTTCGTCTTATGACCTTAAACACTGTGTATAAATTTAAAGTCAATCGGATATTAACTTTGACCTTTAGAGCGTCCACATGATTTTTTAAAGAGATCAAGGGCAATAACTCTGGCATTAATTATCGGAAATAGCCGAAAATCGATAGGCTTCTTCGTCTCATGACCTTAAACACTGTGTATAAATCTAAAGTCAATCGGATATTAACTTTGGCCTCTAGAGCGTCCACAAGATTTTTTGAGGTGATCAAGGGCCATAACTCTGGCACTAATAATCGGAAATCGCTGAAAATCAATAGGCGTCTTCGTCTTATGACATTAAACACTGTGTATAAATTTAAAGTCAATCGGATATTAACTTTGGCCTCTAGAGCGTCCACAAGATTTTTTGAAGTGATCAAGGGCCATAACTCTGGCACTAATTATCGGAAATCGCTGAAAATCAATAGGCTTCTTCGTCTCATGACCTTAAACACTGTGTATAAATTTAAAGTCAATCGGATATTAACTTTGGCCTCTAGAGCGTCCACAAGATTTTTTGAAGTGATCAAGGGCCATAACTCTGGTAGTTATTATCGGAAATCGCTGAAAATCAATAGGCTTCTTCGTCTCATGACCTTAAACACTGTGTATAAATTTAAAGTCAATCGAATATTAACTTTAGCCTGTAGAGCGTCCACAAGCAATTGTGGACGCCGGACCGACGGACCGACGGACAGGGGCGACGACAATATACGACCACATTTCAATGTGGGCGTATAAAAAGCAATATCAGTCCCATAAAATATGTAAGATAAATTGAAAATCTCAAGCGACAAATGATAATACAGCATGAAATTTTATCAAAGCTGCTGATCGTCATATAAAGGTATCTTAAATCCCTTGCAGAAAACCAGGTATTTTCGTATTTAAGCCCTCTCTTTATTAAGCCATTGGCTCAATAATGAGTTTAAATTTCAAATTCATTTTAGAGTGGTCTCCCTTTTAAATTTTCAAACCACAGGTGTTGGCATCGATGGACACTCGGCAATCCTCGACAGATTTTGAAACCTACATCTAGTCTCGGCGGTATGACAGTAAGTAATATGTACCTACGCCCTTACATTTGCGAAGCGGCTACCGGTTTACTTTAACAGGAAAACAAACAAACAAGACACCATGGGAGCAGCTATGTTTCATCCGGGACCTTTAAAGTAGTTCCAATATGGCGGAATTCGTCCTACAGCCTAGACTAGATGTAGGTTCCGGAATCTGTCGAGATTTGCAGAGTGCATCGATGGAGTCACGTCGAATTGGTGTACATTACACTTTTCGAAGAAATGGTTCATCACTGACATGCTTAAATACGGAATTGTGAAAGCTAAATCTGTTATATAATCGCATTATCATCATATCTTGTATGAAAGAAAATTAAATTTTCTTACCAATAATCTTTTTGTTATACTTGATTAAAAGGTGCTCCACTGTGGCTCCAAATTCTTCAATAGCCTTAGATGCCTTAAGAACAAAACACAAAATACTGTAAATATTCTATTCATTTATATTAATTATTAACTCAACTATTTCAAATTATGGATAGATAACGGCAATATCTATTATTTTGATTTTTGACAACCCAAATTTTATTTTTGGAACAAGTCGGAACAAGTTTTCTAGTTTTGTCCTGAATATTTGATAAACTACACTTTCATAGTTAATTCATTAGAAGTTATTCAGAAGAACTTCAGAAGAAGTCTATCATACACATGTAATGCATACTATTTGTTCATCTGTAGACGAGATCAATGAGTTTTTCCCCCTATGTATCAATCTAAACTATAATATTTTCCTTATATCCCCGTCTTCATTAGCCCAGTAAGAGCAGAAAATTAGGATGTTAAACCCTATTTATTTCATTTTTTACAAATACTTATTCCTTATCAAACACACAGGGTGAAACATTCCAACATTTGGAGATACAAAATAAATAGACGGAAATGTTGCTGTCCGAGTAAAATTCTCCTCATGAAAGTACCATGGGTATTTCTCAAAATGACCGAAATATTATGTTGATGAACAAGTATTTGAGGAGTTTCTATGTAAGAGCATGTGGTATGGCTAAAGAAGTGAATATAGCAACATACCTTGGTAGCAGAATCTGAGAGTTCTGGTGCTACATACTGTGTTAAAGATTCACCAGTACTCATACCAACCATTCTATAATAAATCAAACAGAAAATCTAATTTAAACAAACTATAAATAATGCAGTATTTAAATCCTACATCAACTATAGTAATCCTTAGGTTTTTATGTTACACCGAGCTGTCTTGTTCAACTTTGTGGCTTTTCTTCAGGTCCTTCGGTCTCCTTCCACTGCTAAAGAACCCTGCCCACAAGTGAATTATTGTAATAAAATTGAATCATATGTTAGTCCCAAAATGTCCTTGTTTGTATGCCGCGGATGCTAAAGTCGAGAGTACATTAAACCTTCTCTCTCTCTTGCACTCTAATGTAACCATGTCAAATATCTTTCCTATCTGAATCCACATTCATAAATCTGATATGGCTGTAGAATTCTGAGTCCCGATATCTAGCAATTTTTATCATGTGACAGTCTTTTACCTCATGGCTCTCTTGGATCCAGCACCGAAGATAAGACCAAGATTAGCTGCAGGATTCTTCATGGCTTTCTGTAATTCTTTCAATGAACTTCCAGCATACTAAAAATTAATAAATACCGATTTGAAATCACACGTTTCTTTAAATATGAACTAATTTGGACATGAAAAATTTTCAATAATGAGCCATGACAATTTAATATTAACCAAGACATTGTTAAAGGAGTTGAATTCATACATTATCTGTTTACTTATTTTAATTTACAGTTTTCCTTAAACTTCAACGGACCTCGCCATGTAAGTGAATTCATGAAATGACCTAAGCTATGTAATTAATGGAATATATTATACTTTCACAAAGCTTAAATTTACCTGGATTCCTGTTAATGAGACAAATAATCTTAGAATATCATTGGTTCCCTCAAAGATACGGAAAATACGAAGATCTCTCATAACCCGCTCTAAACCACATTCCTGAAAAATTGTGATTAAAATAACTAATAAGTTGAAATTTGTACTAAAAATTTTCATTTCAAAAGAAAAATCTTTCAAAAAAAATTAACTGAATCTTTATTTTAGGTTAATTTGTATTTAATTTTTTGAAGCTTACCCATGGCATTGGAATCATATTTTTTAACTGACTCTAGGTCAACTTTCGTGATGCATATTGGACTAAATATAGATTTTAAGGTCGAGTTTCAGGTATCATTCAATTTACCTTCATGTATCCCATACCACCAAGAATCTGAATAGCTTCATCAGCACAGTACCAAGCAGCTTCCTGAAAACAAACAAGTACTATGAAAATACACAATTATGTTGAGTCTTTTAGTATTCATGTGTAAGAATTAATCGTTTTTAATGCCACAATTGTCAGCGAAATAATTTATACAGATTACTTACTGAAGCAAATACTTTACTAATAGCGGCTTCAATCTGAAATTCTGTTGATCCTTGATCCATGTTACCAGATATCATATAAGCCATACACTGAAACATAATATATTATACATTTAACAAACCAACTTAACCTAAAATACTTCAGTATAAGTAATGCACAAATCTAAATGCATTAAATGATTACAATGAGTGCTTACAACGCTAGGTTAACATCAGATCTGATAAATTCTAGGTTCTTGGTTTGCTTTCACACAGGTGAACAGACACTTAAATTTTTTTCACAATTTTACAATATGAATAGGAATGTAAAATGACAAGATGAACATACCTCTGTAACATATTGTAACATGGTCATTCTAGCTATCTTCTCTTGTATAGATCCAAATGAATCAATTTTCTGTCCAAACTGAGTTCTTGTAGATGCATGTTCAATCTATAAACAAAACAATATATTGTATTTAACACAATGTAGCTACTAGCTACTAATCTTCCATTTATAAGAGAGTGAGGAAATGGTGTTTAACATCCACTTGACACAATCTAGGTCATTTCGGGACTAACACATGGTTTAATTCTATTTTAATAAAATGCTTGTGTGTAGAAGTCTTTAACAGTGGGAGGAAACCGGAGGACCAGAGAAAACCCATGAGGTTGGACAGGTGACCCTACTCCTGGTCAAGTACAACTGGGGAATTCAAACCCATTTATATCAAACTTGATCAACATCTAGATCACCCAAACAATGAACTTAATTAATGATAGATTACGTATATTAGAACACAGCAGCGATTTAAGAGTTATATGATCAAATACACAACCAATAGTTAGTCCCGATTGTCAAGTACGATTGCTACAATAATAAACAACCTACATTACATTTTGTCAAAACTTCAAACACCAATAACTTTGCACCCAATAAAGTAATTTGACTAAAAGTTTCAACATATTCATTTTTCATTATCTGTTTTTAAACTGTTATAGCGCTCTTAAATAATGTATTTTCAATCTGTGGGAGATTATTGTTAGATTACATTGCCGTAATATAACAAGAAATAACTTACAGATTTTTGTATACAGTATTTCATGGTACCAGACAGAGCAGCAGCCATACCAAATCTACCATTATTTAATATATTCATTGCTACTTTAAACCCACCTCCTTCACCTAAAATATTCAATATTTATAACATAAATCAACAATATGAGGAACATCTTAGCTCCTGCTTTTGACACATATACAAAATACAAGTTAAAGACTTACTCACCAGCGAGAACATTTTCTGCTGGAATTTTAACATCTTCAAAATATACCTCAGCCGTGTTCGAGGCTTTTATACCCATCTTCTTCTCCGGAGGACCACTGAAATAATAAAATAAATATTCAATAGACTCATTGTGTCCTCTTAGTGTTGGTATAAATACATGGCACAAGATTTATTTAATTTAAACTCAATATCTTTCTTTCGGCTTCTGATTTTGGAGAAATTGTGACTTGTTGTGTTCCCTGCAGAGATTTTCAGATGTTAATCAGTGATGCAAGGATATGGGTTAAACTAGTAGGATTAAAACAAATTAGTTTAATAAAATCTTATTCTGCATGATCCATGTTCTGTACCTGAATGGCCGATTATTGTTTGACTTCTTTTTTTTTTACAGAGGATCAATTCCAAGATACTTTAGTTGCTTTTGCAAGTATAGTCATGTTTCTAATAAAGACATAAAACTTCATTTATATAATTACTATTCTCCACACAATAGAGAGATGGTTTAACGTCCATTTGACACAAACTAGGGGGATACTCGATTCACAGTTCCGGAATTGAATTCCAAAACTGGTGTCAATCGAGTGAAAAGGAGAATTTCGGAGTACAACGCATGCGTCGACTGCATAAAAAGTATCCCAACCAATCATGACGGCTGAAACATATTTTTTACCTAGGAATACATCACGATTCTACTCACTCCACCTCAGCTGTCGGGACTGGCAGAACTGTGACAGGACTGAATTCTGCGTCACTCGATTGTAATTCTGTCGATTCGGGACGTTCTGGACTGTGAATCGAGCATCGCCTAACAAATGGTTCAACAAGCCAACAGTGAGGCTGATGTCCCCCGCCGAAATCCCAAAATAAATAGAAGACACATATTAATTAATCGCACATTTATTTTTTTCAATGTATCGAGCAATCAAACTGTACACGACGTGTCATCCAAAAGTGTTTTATAAAGAAAAATGCTAAAACCGACGAGAAAAATGAAAATGTACCCTAGTTAGGGGGACCCTAAAGGCAGACAAAAGGGCCCCTCTGGCCAAGGGAAAGGGCCCTCGTGTCCAAGTCAATCGTTTCTATACACTGTTACGTTACTGTCGAATCGATTACTAAATGAGAATGCAGTCATTGTATTGGCATAAAAATCATCAATCAAGATGAACCTAAGTTATCTTGTCCCAAAGTACCAACCAATCAAATTGCTTATCTCTGCTTACCCTAAGCGGAAAATGCTCATCTTCGAACTCCATCAAGGCATTGACCTAATAAGCATATACACCAAGTTTGAACATTTTAACTCAATTAGAAGGAGAGTTATTGTGTTCCAAAGTCTCGACTACTCTCGACCAATCAAATTGCGTATCGCTCTGCTTACCTTGAGCAGAAAATGCTCATTATCGAACTTAGTCAAGGTATTACTGTAATGAAACTATACACCAAGTTTCATCACTCTCACTTAATCAGAACTAAAGTTATTGTGTCCCAAAGCATCAACCAATCAAATTGCTTATCTCTGCTTACCCTAAGTGGAAAATGCTCATCTTCGAACTCCATCAAGGCATTGACCTTATAAGCATATACACCAAGTTTGTACATTTTTACTCAATTAGAAGAAGAGTTATTGTGTTCCAAAGTCTCGACCAATCAAATTGCGTATCGCTCTGCTTACCCTGAGCAGAAAATGCTCATTATCGAACTTAGTCAAGGTATTACTGTAATGAAACTATACACCAAGTTTCATCACACTTACTTAATTAGAACTAAAGTTATCGTGTCCCAAAGCATCAACCAAAATTGCTTATCTCTGCTTACCCTAAGTGGAAAATGCTCATCTTCGAACTCCAACAAGGCATTGACCTTATAAGCATATACACCAAGTTTGAACATTTTTACTCAATAAGAAGAAGAGTTATTGTGTTCCAAAGTCTCGACCAATCAAATTGCGTATCGCTCTGCTTACCCTGAGCAGAAAATGCTCATTATCGAACTTAGTCAAGGTATTACTGTAATGAAACTATACACCAAGTTTCATCACACTTACTTAATTAGAACTAAAGTTATCGTGTCCAAAGCATCAACCAATCAAATTGCTTATCTCTGCTTACCCTAAGCGGAAAATGCTCATCTTCGAACTCCATCAAGGCATTGACCTAATAAGCATATACACCAAGTTTGAACATTTTAGCTCAATTAGAAGGAGAGTTATTGTGTTCCAAATTCTTGACCAATCAAATTGCATATCGCTCTGCTTACCCTAAGCGGAAAATGCTCATCTTCGAACTCCATAAAGGCATTGACCTAATAAGCATATACACCAAGTTTGAACATTTTAACTCAATTAGAAGGAGAGTTATTGTGTTCCAAAGTCTCGACCAATCAAATTGCTCTGCTTACCCTGAGCGGAAAATGCTCATTATCGAACTTAGTCAAGGTATTACTGTAATGAAACTATACACTAAGTTTCATCACTCTCACTTAATTAGAACTAAAGTTATCGTGTCCCAAAGCATCAACCAATCAAATTGCTTATCTCTGCTTACCCTAAGCGGAAAATGCTCATCTTTGAACTCCATCAAGGCATTGACCTAATAAACACATACACCAAGTTTGAACATTCTAGCTCAATTAGGAAGAGAGTTATTGTGTCCCAAAAAGTGTGACGGACAGACGGACAGACGGACAGACAGACAGACAGACAGACAGACAGACAGACAGACAGACAGACAGACGGACAGACGGACGGACGAACCCATTTTAATAGTCCCCCAACTTTCTTCGAAAGGCGGGGGACAATTAAATTTAAAAAAAACACACCAGCTGACTAAATGACAGATTCTACCGCCCCACAACACAAGAACATTGTGCATTTCATCTTTATTTCGTCTATGATCTGCACTGAATTGGCCGATCATGTATAAACATGGTTGCTGTAGCATTATAAGAATATTGTTGATGTAATTTTTGAATAACAAAACAATACCTAGTAACACCACCAAATGATCGTTCTACAATAAACGCTGTGACTTTATCTTTAGTTTCACCAGTTTTAGCATCTTTCACTGGGGTCTGTAATAAAATAATACAAACACAATATAACAAATATTTAATATAAATCAAAAATATGAGGAATATCTGGGGCGGTATTTATAAAAATTCTAAGAGTTGGAACCAACTCTTAACTGTCAAAAATTACTCCTAACTTTGTAGATTTTCCTAAGACCTATTTATAAAACATTTTACTTTAAGAATTACTCCTAACTATGACACATATTTAGGAGTCCTCCTGTAGCACTCTTAACTTGTTAAAAGTATTCTTATCTTGGTTAACATGGCCGTCCGTGTACGCCGACTAAGAGAGTTTAAAACAAGAAGAGATTTCTTAGTGGAGTACAACAATGACGAGTTGATAAGGAGATATCGAATGGACATGGGTGGGATTCTTTTTGTGACAGATTTAGATGGGCATCTACTTACGAGTCCTACTAAACGAAATTTCTCAACTGACGCAGAGATGAAGATCGCCATTACGCTTTGTTTCCTAGCTCCTGGTAAAATGCAACTATGTAGTGGTGACGACTTTGGCGTCAGTCAACCTACAGTGAGTAAAGTGATTGCAGAAACGTTAGATGTACTGTCTGACATCAACACTGAGCTATAAATAACTTCAGGGAATCCCCGGACTTCCCATGGTTACATCGCTAATAGTTTGGTTAGGACCCAAGTCTTACATTTAGTTAAAAGTAACTCTAAGACCCTTTATAAATATTTCTAAAGAGTAACTTTTAACTAAATGTTGTTTTAGGAAGTCTTAAGAGTAAAAGTTATGAAAACTCTTAGAATTTTTATAAATACGGCCCCAGATCTTAATCCATTCACGGAAACAGACAGAGATAGAAATGGGGTTTAATGTCACTCGAAACAAACTAGGTCATTTTGGGACTAAAGGCCCCTGAGAAAACCCACGAGGTTGGACAGGCGTCGGAGATTCAAAACCATGCTAGTTGACTCAATGGCGGATCTTATGATGTAGTACGCACATACTTACCATTCGGCCAACCACCCCTCCCATTCATGGAAACAAGAGATACTGTTGTAGCTCCTTTTTCATAGACGTAATAAAACAATACGATTACAAGAACCTAAATGCCTCAACATTTTGTAAGATATAAAAAGTTATCTTTTTCAAACATAATAAATACCAAAGAATTACATTAGAAATAAGTAATACTTTATTATTAATATCTATGAAAAGTGAATCTAAATGAAACGATTTATGTCTACATTATTATTGAGTTGGGAAATTATGATATAGTTTTTAAAATAAAAAATAAAAGATAAATAACAGAAAATCTTAAAGCCAAAAAGTCCTAAAATTTCACTTATAAATAAATACAACACAAATATGAAATTCAGCTTAATAACTAATTTCTTGTTACCTGAGCAAAGACAGTAAATATTTCTGATAAGCCACCGTTACTGATCCAGATCTTGGAACCGTTTAAAACATAATGTTTACCATCATCTGATAATACAGCTCGGCATCTGATTGACTACAAATATATACACAGATTTTATATAAATACTGTACATAAATATAATATTCATTTAAAGTTATATTCCTCAAGATAAACATTTGAACCCCCAAAACTTATGATGTCTCTAATGGAGAGGAAAAATAAAATATAAGCCTGCAAAAAATTTAATAACAATATTATTTATATCTGTCAATAGGAAAAATGGCAGCCATTTAGGTTATTCCCCTCAAAGTTATCAGTTCTATTTTCTGATACTAAAATATGTCTGTACTCGTTTAATTTGAAGACTTTTTAATCTTAGTCATAAATAAGTTTAAGTGGGGTGTAAGACAAATCATTTTCAACTCAGCAACGGTAATCTAAATTCACCTTTTTGAAAAACTTTTTCTTTATTTAATTATCAGAAATATTTAGCACTTACACTGGCATCAGATCCACTCTGTGGTTCAGTTAAACAAAAACAAGCCATAGTTTCTCCTGTAGCTAGCTTAGGTAAATATTTTGCTTTCTGTTCTGGCGAACCAAACAATAAAATACCTTTGAAGCCAATAGACTGAAACATAAATAAACATGAACAATACAATTTTGATATTAAGAACGGAACTTGAAACCAAGCCTGGAGGAGAGTGATCACTTGCTTTTATGCAAAAGAACATAGATTTAATTGCTAACCTGAATTATAAAAAGAGCTCAAGTAAATCCTAAAATACAACCAAAGAGATCATATTTCAGCAATTATTATTTCTTCTCAACGATTGCATCTGAAGCAAGGCTTTCTATTGAAATTTTATCAGAAAATTATAATTGATTTCATCTTTTCACAAATATGGACTACAAATGGCACCATTGAAGTAATGATACATTTGACAGAGTTTCCACTGATAAGGCCGCTTAGTGGATTTGTTGAGTTCAGAATAAATCGTTAAGGTTACAAAACGATAAACTTCTAATGGTGTCAAGATTTTCCCACACTGTGCCAACAGTATTGAACAGTTTATCTTTACATCTCATAGGCTTCACAATGTTTAGAAACTTTCAAATTAAAATGAAAACCTCATTAGTTTGAGTCATACCAGTGAAAAATAAAAATGTT
The DNA here is from genome assembly GCA_948474765.1 of Patella depressa. Taxonomy (NCBI): domain Eukaryota; kingdom Metazoa; phylum Mollusca; class Gastropoda; family Patellidae; genus Patella; species Patella depressa. Next base: position 74,705,400 of record OX419715.1, read on the forward strand.
TATGAATTGGGGAGCTGAACATACTGTTTGGATGGAATGAGTGCAGTTTAAATATTCATTATCATTTAAATCATACCTGATGTGCACCAAGAGTAATACCAACACCCAAATCATGTGCACCAACAATTTCTACTAATCTAGCATACTGTGTATTACATAAACCAAGTCCACCTGTTTTAATACAAACACAAGAAATTAAGAACAATTATGAGTGTATAAGAGAGAAAGAGAGAGAAAGAGAGAGAGAGAGAGAGAGTTTAACCTCTAAACACAATCTAGGTCATTTTGAGACTAACATTTCAATAACTCGCTTGCACGTAGGGTTCTTTAGCAGTGAGAGGAAATGCGAGGACCTGGAGAAAAGCGATACGTTTAGAAGGTAACACTAATCCTTGTCATGTACAACCATTGAATCGTAACCACCAGAGGCGGATTACCCTAAGAAAAAAATATGGCCCATAAAATTTTTGACGACTTTTATAAATTTGATGTTTAACATTGTTTAGTTCATTGAACTACGCTTCCGACAAACCTCACTCGGTTGTGTTGGCCGTTCACTATGAGGCCCACACGGTCAGTGACTCCACAGCGCTCGAGATGAGCTTCAGAGTGATCGACCACTCCAGTTGGGAAACTGGTCGCTCACTTGCCTGGTACCTGGACTCGCATTCATTTTAAAAAGAGATTTTGCAATATTCTCCTGTAATTACGCAAAGGCTGTGTCATTTCAACGTAGGCCAGTTCTCAGTCGATGTAAACACAAATGATATCATCGAAAATAACGAGTTGCCGACCTAACAGGAGGGAGCAATTTCTAAAACTAGTTCCGCAAGGGGCCCAGCTGGTCGATATGCCTCTGGTAATCACACCAGTTGACTCAATGACAGACTCTATGATACAGCACGCATGTGTTAACCATTTGGCTATTTGACCGCTAGACCACTCAACGCCCAAAAACTATTGATTGGGGTAGTATTTGCATTCTAGTGTGGATAAAGAGTTTAATAAGCATACACATACCTAGATCCTGGGGAACCTGTAAACCAAATGCGCCCATTGCTTTTAATCCTTCCATAGATACATCATCAACTTTCTCTATAGAATCATTCTTCATTGCATCATTTTGTTCCTGAAATAATCAAATGAATTAATAGTTACTTGGAGATACACTATGGGAGATTACATAATAAAGAGCTGGCAGCTTTCACTATAATAGTCAAATAATTTAGCGATTGAATTTTGGGCCTAGCCACGATCATCAGACTGTGTGAAAAAAAAAAAATTGTATCTCAATTATCCATTTTTTGATTTAATCAGGAGCAGCAGGCCAGGTTCTAATCCAGTAAATATTGCAGGCTAGCGATGACATTGAGAGTTGATTATGGTCTGGATAAGTTAATTAATGCTTAATTAATAATTTAGATAACATTTCAGGCCTAAAGACCTGCAATAGGCAGATTTAGCTCTCGTATAATGCAAGATATTAATCCGCTTTACTTCACAACCACACACCAAACTCTAATCTATTATGTGTCTTTGTTATTGGAAATGTATATATCAGTTTTTAATGAATTCTTTCACAGTAATTTTTATCATAATATGTATATTATTATATGTATCTCTTTTCATATTTTGAAATTTTATTTATACACTTTTTATTAATCTTATAAATGTATATGTTTGCACATATGTTTGTGAATGATTTGTTATCGCCTAGTCTGTAAGTGCTTAATAATAATAATCCAGCATGCATTACATCAGTCCGGTATGTATGAAGTGTACATATATTGCAGTTGTATTTTGGCCTGTTTCTAAATCTTACATTTTTAACACAAATCTTATCTGAATACAATATTGTTCAAACCAACTGAATGCAATTGAAAAATATTTTGTCTCACCTCGAAAAATTTAGCAACAGGGTCAACCAATTCACGAAGGAACTGTCTTTGATCTTCATTTAAAACTGAAAATAATTTTAAAAGGTGAAATTCTTTTTCTCGTGATTATGATCAGCCAATAAACAGTGATGAAATTTAATCAAATTCCTTAATAATACTTGGCCTAAGCGACACGAGCCAGGTAATTTGGGACTAACATTTCATTCAACTTTATTTCAATAAATTGCTTTTGTGTAGCGGTCTTGAGCAGTGGGAGGAAACCGGAGGACAGACCTTATGATACAGAGTGCGTGTGCTAATGATTCGGCCATCTAACACCTCACTTTTTGAAAGACAGGAGAAAACAATAAGAATTCACAAGGTTAGGTTGGTGATTCTAAATTTTATCACATATATTTGTTGTTGCAGCCCACAGTTACAGTGTGTGATAAGCATCTGAAGTGTGACTCATACTACATATATTTTACCCATAACATAATTACCTTCAGGATATGGAAATACTTGATCTGTGGCTATCTGACCTCGAAATAAATTCATACCAAAAGATTTGGTTTCCTGAAGAAAAGAAAAGTATGCCTAGTCTATGGATGATATTCATGTTCAAATGAATTGAACAATAGATTCTTTCAAACAAATAAATCTTAAATGCATTCATATGGAGTGCTAATACATTGGGCTGCAAGCTCAAGTGATTGTATCATTATCTTGTAGACCCTGACATTCTGTTTTTTTAATCACATTTATTTCTTACCGGTTTCCTGATACCGGTACTGATGATATCAGATTTTTATATTTCAAAAAAATGAAAATTTAATGGAAGAAAGAGCACATTTAATGTGAGTGTATAAAATTGTTTAAAAAATATATGATGGGAGCTTGACAAAAAAAAAATTTTGGGATTGAAAAAAAATAAAAAAGTTTAAATCAAATATAAATGAGGTCCAATGAAAGAATATTTCCTATATCATGCAAGCTTATAATTATGCAAAAAAACTCACTGGATTGTATAAAGGCCGACCTTTAATTTGACATATTATGACCTGCTTTTTATTACTTTTGTTATTAGTAGGTACATGTCTATGTCAGCCAGCCAGTCATTAACAATTCAGTCAAGTGGAACAGTTTCATAATAGACAAGATTAATGACTAGCCTATATTTACATGTAATTAGGGATATATATGGACTTTAGACTTAGACTTTTTATAAAAAGGGTATAGTTCACAAAAAGTTATCTCCTGTCACCACTGATTTATAGAAACTCAAATTGTCACTGTAACTCATTCAATCTCATTTGCTAATAAGAACCAGTCATTAATTTAGGTTGATCACAAAAAATTCTAAATAATTCATAGTACTGGTCAGTATTTTGCATAAATGTCAGACGAACAATTTTGAAATGTTGAGTGGGCCCAATTCTTTGTTTTTATGTCTCTTAACATGTTGACATTATAGTTTTTTTTTTTTTATTAAAATCAAAAAACAAAAAACAAATGAATATTTTCGCTATCCATACCTTGTCAGTGCTTGCATAACGCTTGGAATTCACCAAACTGCTACAAATGCTGTAAAATGAACATAATAATCAAACAAAGTTTAGAATAATAATGTTATTCAATTTAGAAAAATAAATGGCTCTTTATTTGGTTTGAATTTGATTCAAATGGATTCACACGGTTTCAGTTTCATAATGTCATTTATTGAAAGAGTCCAAAGTCCACATTTGTTGAGCGACTTTTGTCGAGTTGTTTACGTTCATGTTTTCAATGAAACATTGAATTGATACAATCCATATTTACCCAGTAATTCGATGTTGATTTTCTCTACCAGCAATCGTAACCAGCTTCGACAAAAAATTGGCTGACCGCAACATTTTGAAGGTGTTTATTGCCAAAACGTAGCAACACTTGTGTGAATCTATAACTTTCTTCTGTCTTCTGCTTGACCTTAGGGGTTACTACACATGCGCATTTCTGGTCAGTTTCGTATAAAAATATCGACTAAAACAAAAAAAAAAAAAAGAATTTGTTTCCATATCTTACAAAATACGTAGCCAAACACATACATTGAATGGTAAATGAAAACCACTAGAATCTGGCTTGATTGGCGAATTAATCCATAAATGTCTTGATAAAGATAAAGTATTCCATCATGTGCAAATCGTAGCGCCGCCTACACAATCTCGCGAATATCCAGATTTGTATCTTCTGAAAACGGAGAACAACGGGAAAATGACTGCCCGGAATTTTGAGACAACGTCAAAAATGACAATTTCGGGGCCAAGAGATCGAATTATGACGTTAGAACGTTTAGAAACACACATATTTGCTGCAATAAATAGCGCAGGTTAATCATCAAATACTAGAAAGTTCAGAAAATAGAACGAAAATCTGGGTTCCCCGTTTGCAGTTTTTGCACAATTTCAATTGCTTTATTTTTATTTCTTCATAAATGTTAATTTCTCGAATGTTGATTGTCGTCACGGTCATAACACAAGTGCCCAAGTCACTATTTCAAAAAAGTGACTTGGGCATTTGTGTTATGATCGTGACGTTGTGACAAATGGGTGAATTTAGAAATTACTGTGTGAGTTCTGGTAAATAATAAACGGATTTCTTCGATTATGAACAAACTAGTTAACATTGGTTATTATAAACTTACCTGTGTGTTTGAAATTAACTCCCGTTAAATAAAATCCATTGCACAATAAAATATCTCAACGAATAAAAACGGTTCTCTCTTGAAAGATTTGAATATTTACTTGTTATTTCGACAGAGTGGATAATAACATTGCTTTCGTCACATATTGGACGAATCCAACACACGGAAGCGAGGTTGTTTAAATTTGACGCATATTTTGTCAAGCACGTGCTATACTCAAAGCAACGCGCCAACATTACAATCGTTTGAGTTTGGGCGACGAAAATATCAATTGAAGACAATTACATAGGAGCTTTATCTTTATATTGAAACCATTGATCGCCAGTCTATCAAATTTTATTCACAATGAAAGAAACACTGATTGCACGGATACTCGTAAAAATAAAGTCTTGTATAAAATATAGATTTTAATATCCTATCTTCTTTATGTAATAAATAGATTAACACGGATCATGAAGCACATCTCCGAAGTGGCTGAGGACTCTGAGTGTATTATTAATTTGATCTCATTCTTGCGATCAGATAATAACCGCTTCAGTGACATTTTTAAGCGTGTTGCGACAGCGTTCAAAGTGCCTAATGGCATTGGATGGCGTAAGCAATGCCGACAAGTCCGTAACGCCCCGTAAGAAGCGGAACATTAATTGTAAATGACCTGCATATATGTTAAAAAATAATATTATCATACCATATTATAAAGATGGGTAATATTTAAGGCCTGTGAAAAGAATGTAGTTATTTTTGTTCCTCATGCGTGTTAAAAAGAAAATTATCCCATCCTAGTCGGTAATCAAATAATTAAGACGGTAACAAATTTAAAAAAAAAAATACTGGTTGTTATGTGTGCGAACGCTCAAACTCAATGCCGAGACGTGCTTAACTTAAAACAAACTTGAATTGACGTAAAAATGCCACATTTCCTATGCTGTCACCCCTAATACAAAGTGATATCTCCCGAGGTGTGACGTAACCAGCTGCCATATTGATATTTTTCTTAACCGAAAGTTTGTGGGATTTCAATTTTTCAAGAGAGAACTGTTTTTATACGTTGGGACATTTAGTGGTTTGATGGATTTTATTTAACGGGAGTTCATTTTAAACACACGGGTAAGTTTATAATTACCAAAGTTAACTAGTTTGTTCATAATCGAAGAAATCTGTTTATTATTTACCAGAACTCACACAGTAGAGAGGTTGCCCACCTCTCCCCAATCATCAATCGAGGGTGCCCCGGTACCTTTATTTATCATGCCGGCCTAAAAGTAAAGTATGAAATCTTTTAACTTGTTGCACGGGGGATGGGTGGCTGAATGAGTTGATGAATTAGTGTTGTTAGATCACAGGGTATGTCATTGAGTCAAATGGCGTGGTTTCGAATCTCCCACTTTTACGTCTAAGTCTAAAGAAGTAGCTAACTGTCCTACCCTAGGGTTTTCTCCAGGTTCTCTGGTTTCCTCCCACAGTAGTTCAGCTCTGAACGTCGGTCTCATTACACTCACCCTCTCTCTCTCTTTTTTAACGGGTTGCAATTTCCTTATATAGTTGCAACTGACAAACTAACAGTCGGACTACCAGTATAAGTCACAGGGGAAATGTGCCTCTGACATTGTCTGTACATTCCAGTTTCAGTATTTGCCCTCATTAATTTAATGCGTTAAGAAACATTCCTGGTTTTCTGTAACACACTGCCTTTCAATAACAATATTTTCAAAAGATGCAGCAAGTTTTAAGTTGAAGAATTCAAATAGCATAATGTGATTCATATCTGAAGGAATTTCAAATCTACATTTATAACATTTGACAATCTTTATGTTGGGTTTTATGCTAGAATGTATAATTCCATAAAAATAATCAACAACTTCCTTTATCGCATCTACATGTACATGAAGTTTATGTACAATTACAAAGAACCTGCTCCGGTCCGATTCCAACTGAATGGCAGCAGGGTTGAAATGTAAAATCTCATTGAATGTAATTTTTATATTTTCAGGTCATGCCATTCAAGAATTATCTAAAGACAAACCAGTATCGAAACAAGTTGAGCAACATACAACAACATTCTTAAAAACATTACAAGAAATTGATACTGGACTTACCTTACAGATAAACTATCTTACTCAAGTTTCTACAGGTTATTTGTCTTCCATTACTCTATACAAACCCTTAATTCTTTTTCCAAAAATTTCAACATCAGTTCTCCCTTTTTTTAAAAGATCCAGGTTTTCAGTGATTGTTATATGCCCACGTGGAAATGTGGTCGTATATTGCCATCGCTTCCATCAATATGTCTCTTCCATCATCTTCAATTTATTTCATGTGAACACTCTACAGACTACATTTATCACCTGATTGTTTTGACATTGATATGCATCATTTGAATTATTGAAAAGTGGAATCTTATTAAATTACAGCAATTTCTATTAATTTCTTCTAGAGTTATCGATCTATTTGCATTATTTAAATTAATCAGAATATTAAATAAATATTGTTCATACAATGCAAACAACCATCACCAGCTTTAACACGATATAAATTCTACCACAATTCTAGTCAAACATGCCAAATCTATTCCGTATTGGCATTAAATTGACAAAATTTCACTTTTAAAACATCTAATTCAAATGGCACCGCTTAATCCATTTTTTTTAGAAAATAATTTTCAGACAAGACACATGCCCCTGGCTGGCCCCAAAGATTGATATGTGGAAATAAAAATTTAAGTCTTTCTAGCTCATAAGTTTGTGTAATTGACTTTTTAAATTTTTTTTAGGTCAACCACATGAGGGATCTTGTTACGCAGCCCAAAAAGATTTACAGATGGCATTCCACAGATTAGAACATGTTAAAAGTCGCTTAGGAGAGCTTGAAAAACTTAAAACAGAACATTTACGCATCAGACAAGCTCAAGGACAGCCAATGATACGAAGTTATTCATTACCTGAGCAGTCTCATATATAATTACTTTATATGGACGTGAAATTGTGAAGGGGATTGGTTGGTCGATTAGTCTAATGCAAGTGCTTTAGATTATTAGGTCTGTTACATATTCATCTGGCATGGTTAAAAGTGACAAGGAGTAGGGTCGCCTGTCCAACCTCTGGTTTCCCCCACTGCAAAAGACCCCTTCATGCAAGTGAATTATTGAAATCAAAATTAATCATGTTAGACCTCAATTTAAAAGTTTGTGATGGCCTTTTGATCAAGCTGCACGTAGATTTATAAAGCTTAAAGCATATTCTATCGCTCTAAAGACAACAAACATAACATAACGCAACTAACTGTATCAAAATAAAACTTTAAAGATGCATTATGTAAGATTTAGGTAAAGAGCTGATCATTTGGGCTAGTTCAAAAAAAGATAATGCAAAATGTATATATTGAAAATTCCATTCAAGTTACTTTATTTGGAGCGAGGTTATGAGTAATGGACAATGACACTGGACAAATGAGACAGATAACTCGACTATCCATTTCATCGTAAGAATTTTACATCTTCATCGTCCGATGGTCTGGAGAGTTGGTTATATTGATAAATGTCTAAATAATAGTATATATAACATTTGAAGCCAAAATAAAGACCTGCAATAGGAAGATTTACCTCTTACATAATGAATCTTTAACTTAAAATCGGTGATCACAATTTTGTGAAAGTTGAATCTCTAAAAGGCATTTCAGTCCAAAAAATAAGAACAGCTCCATTCAGTAGTCACAGAGATATGATGGATTTATCAGAAAGTTTAAGAAATATCCAATCTCGTCGGTTTTCTCCAGGTACTCCGGTTTCCTCCCACTGCTAAAGACCCCTATGTGCAAGCGAATTATTGAAATAAAATTAAATCATATGTTAGTCTCGAAATGACCTAATTTGTCTTGAGTGGACGTTGAACCCCATTTCTCTCTCTTTAAGAAGTATGAGCTCAATTTCCTTTACCTGCATTTAGTTCTCATTCAGCTTTACATTACGTAACTGCTATTACATCACTGGCTATCATCATTAAAATCAAATTTGTCATACACATTTTTTGTATACATCAGAGAGAATGTTTCAATTTTATCATACACATTTTTTGTATACATCGGACATAATGGTTAAATTTATCATACACATTTTGTTGTATATATATCTGACTGAATATTCAAGTAATAAATGTAATAATAAGCAGTTTTGATTTATTTTTCATATGCCCACATTTATGTAAGATTTAAATAAAGACCTGATTGTTCTTGCTGTAGTAGCTTATAAATAGATAATGCTAAATGGATATATTGGAAATTTCATTCAAATTATTTGATTCTGAGTGAAGTTGTAACTATTTAAGTGTCGACAAGATATGGCATAGATTGTTTATTATTTAACAAATGGTACTTGTTATTAGAGGCTGAGGAAGTTTCTCGACCAAAAGGGATGTTAGGAATTGACTGCCTGTTTTTACATAATCAAGTACAAGCATACATTCTTTGAAAACCAATCAATTTATAGTTTGTAATTGGGAGACTAAAGGGGGACAACTCTGCTCAAAGAACCCTAAAGTCGTATTATCTCCCCTTAGACCACAAATTGGACAAATTTCCTGGATAAATCAAATAATGTAAATGTTTTATTGTGTTATTATACCAGGATTAATGTTCACACTTATGAATTATTGTGAATACAATACAGAACAGTTTTTGGAGTAATTGTTCACATGTGGAAGAACTTTAAATTTTGAACTTGTTATGTCTGATTGTCTTTCCAGTCTTATTCTGTGATAAAGGACAATACTTTCTATAGCCCCGTTTACACTTGGCCGCGATAAGCGTGCCGTACTGGGCACGGTACTAGGCCGCGATAAATTTTAAGAAATTGACCCGTTTACATTACTCTAAAATAACAGGTCTCAGAACCGTGCCAAGCATGCCAAATGTGGAACTCTTCACAGAAAAGTTCATTTCAGTCCCTGTACAAATTACCCAGATGAAAACAATTAATGAATTATGACGACTGATTTAGTTTGAGCAGTCATTTTGACAGAACTGATGACAGGGAAAAAAGGTCAAGGTTCATTTGGCGTATGCGCAGTAATCCGTACTCAGACCGGTTAGCGTTTACACTACGTAAATTTAAACCGAGCCGTTCTTGGTACGGTTCCGAGACTACCTCATTTCAGAGGGCCAGATTGGCACGGTACTCAGTACAGCACGCTTGCGTTGGACCCGTTTACACTACAAAATAATTAACCATGCCGTACCAGTAACGGTACCTGGCATGCCTAAAATTTGTAATGTAAACAGGGTTTAAGGAATACTGTAGAATTTATTGGAAATGTTCATTAGGACATAAGTTGAAACCCTTTTAAAAATTACGACTTTAAACTTTTTGAAAACTTATGGAAAAGTATATGTTGAGATTGAATTTAGACCTAGAATGGACAACTTTGCTTCTTGTGGGCATTTGACTTTGGTTTTTAATCTGATCCAAACAACTAGGCAATTTTCCTTGCAAGACCCTTCAACCCACACCTCTGGTAACGTTAAATCAGAATGGTTAGTGAGAGAGTGTCATGCTTGCTAAATCACATATATCAATGAATGATCCCATTCACATACATAGCAGGGTCAAAAAAAAGCAACATATTTTCTAAAAATAGCATCCTGAAGAATGGGGCTAATTTGCTGGGTTGATATATATATTGATGAAACAAGTGGCCATTTAGATAAGGAAAAGCTTATTTGGTAGTATATACTTATTCATTCAAGATCATCTGATATTACTTCACTAAATATCATCCAAACTCTGAATAAGGAACTTTTAAGTTATGGGTGATTTTGAATTTGTATGCTTGAGAAATAACCAAATTTTACATGCGAAGTATCAAGGTTCAGTATTTTTCAGAGCCCATATTAAAATAACTGCATGTATTTACCATACTGCAATTTAAAATTTTGACAAACTAAATGATTCTCTTGCTGAATAAGAGTGTGAGATTAAAGGGAGATAACTCTGTACATTGAACCCTAAAGTCATATTATCTCCCCTTAGACCACAAATTGAACAATTTTCCAGGACAAGCCATATAATAAATATACCACAAACAAATGGCATCAACAAAATGAAAACTTTTTATTTTTCATTAATAAATTTACATAATCTTTATATGAAAACTATCTTGGTTAATAAAAAATAAGCATTAATGTGAAAACAAATGAAGATATACAATTTTTGATTATAAAGTTATTAGGTATGTTGTTTGTGGTGTGACATTTCAAGGATGGAGGAAAGTCAACAAGTCAAAGTTTTATTGAGGTTTGTTGACAGGGTCTGGGCTCAACAATGATTATAATTGAAGAGACGAAAAGAATACTGCGGCACCAGTTGATGTCAACTTCCTTCTGTTTGCTGTTCAAAATAGACTTAAAGCTAATCCTATCCATGTAAAACCAGTGGATATTAATATCCCAGGAAGGAAGAGAAGGAAAGGAAAGAAATCATCAAGAAATGATTCTTTAAATGCAAATGCACGGTTTAAAAATCCTAAGCATACCTACAAATAGATATATTTGAGATCAGATTTGGGTAAAATATATATTTTACAATTAGTGAACATTCTGTAATATTTATATAAATCAAAATACAGGTTATCATACACTACATAAACTGACTTTGTCCCATTCTATTATAATAAGGCAAGTGCTTTAAGTTATGAAGCTTAGACAATCTGCCAGCTTAACCCTTAGAACCCAAAATGCCGCAAAACCGGCTTGACTTTGTATCGCATATACCCGAAATGTCGGTTTTGCGGATTGGGGCGTGTCAAGCTCCAATTACGTTGACGTCATAATTAATATGACGTCCTGTAAATCCAGGGAGGGACGTGCAACACCCCATGTATAGTCAGTGTTCAAAGGGTTAAGGGCCTTTAAAGATTAAGTGAAAAGTAACTTTATTTGTGAATGTAGACTCAAAATATAAACTACTCTAAATTAGCTGTTTGTAGTAAACAACAACATGGCAATGTGATACACTGTACTGTATACTACAGTGTGTAAGCTGGTGACCAGTAGCGAAAAGATTACACATACAATTTATTTTAATAATATGTACATATATGCTGTTCTAATGATACAACAAGATCCTATCTTAACTGTCTTTAGGGTCCTGCAGAGTTCATGAGCCCAAAGGCCTTAAAAATCTTAATCTGGTTCTGAGGACCACAGTAAGATGATGACCATAGATAGGAACCAGTATTTTATGCTAGGTTCCCACTGTCGTACGATTAGTTAGATAAGAATTTAAGATTGTCCCTATTGAGTCCAGGATCTGGTATGTGCAGATACGTTTGGTTTAGTTTCGATACTATAAACATGACTGCTACGACCGACCCCAGTATATGATAAGACCTGATAAGATCACCACGATTATTGCATGATTTAAATCTTAGCATTATCTAAAACATAAAAATTATAACTATAATATAACAAGATCAAGACTGTACAAAAAGAACACATTTTGCCCACATTAACTTATTATTTAAATAAGCACATCTAGAACATCATTAAGGAGAAATTTGCACCAATTAGGAATGTAACACAACACAAAAATTAACAAAGTTTATATTAATATATGAACCAGATTTAACTGTTTCTTCTAATATTCTTATTTCTTTACATGAGATTCTTTAAAGCTAAACATTTGCATCCTTCATCCAAGGAAATTTATACATACAATTAGTAATTTACAAACTTATAAACAATATGTCGCTCCATTTTGGTGAAAACCAAGCAAATGAAACAGCATATTATGGCTAGACATTAGGATCAGTCCGTCCATCATACAAACTGTGTGTTGCATGTGCAATAAACAAGGGTTTGGCTTCAGGTAATGTATAGCTGCATGCAAAAAAAATTGGTGGACAGATTATGAATCTCTCCTTTATTTCTAACATGAAAAACAAATCTATATAAAAAAAAACATCTTCACATTGTCAAGGGTGAATACTATTTTTCATACTTGTTAATAGTGAAAATAATCAAAAAACAATATTTTTTCATTTACTGTCTCACTCACATCATCATTCAAAAACAGTTTCAGCTATCAGACAGGGGCCTTATTCAAGTAATCTTAAACTAAAATATCTTATGAAGCAAGCCTTTTCATTGGTTGTGAGTTTAAATTCAACTTCTGATCAATGAAAAGGCATCAATCTCGTGAATACGGCCCCAGTCGGATTAGCGGCTCCACATTATTGCTAATTTTGTCATGATTAAATTTAAAATCTTCTGTAATGTTTATGTTAATCTTATGATTATAAAGTAAATACCCTCATGTATAAACATATATTTATAATTACATCTTATATTAATTACATATTATAATTATTATACATATAGCATGTTAGTAAAATTCAGAAGTATTATATCAATACAAATGTTTTATTTTACATATACATGTTAAAGAGACTGTTTCACTTTTCTATTCTTGTCTAACAGGGTTAAATTATATCCATTTTTAGTGGACTGTCCCTTAGGAGCCTCTTTCTTAAAGTCTATAATGCTAGTGTAATGCTACATTTATGGCTGACTATCCAAAACCTTGCCATTTGGCCAAGAATTCCCAACTTTTGTATTAATTTCATGCAGATACAAAATGAATGGTTTGCAGAAATTATATGTAATTAATACTTTATTTTACAATCAAAAATACTTCATCATAATCCATTTAATTGAAAGACTAAATAATCACAGCTATATATACATTTTGCTACAAAAATTAATTCTATTATACACTATACAGAAAAATAAGTACTTCATGAAGTAACCATTTAAACATCTAAGCTTACCCAAGTCAGGGGAGGTTGGGATGGCCTGGTGGTCTAGAGTGCCGCGCTTCGACCTCTAGCTGGCCGGTCACCTCTGGCTTGCGGCTGTGGTTTCCAGCTCTGGTGTCAGCGTATGTGGCATGGAGATAGGGGCGCCTTCTCAACCTCATGGGTTTCCTTCGGGCACGCCGGTTTCCTCCCACTGCTAAATACCCCTACGCGCAAGCGAATTCTTGAAATAAAATTAAACCATATGTTAGTCCCGAAATGACCTAGTTTGTGTTGAGTGGACGTTAAACTCCATTTCTCTCTCTTTCTCTATACCCAAGTCAGAGGGGTTGAGTGGTTGAATAGGTAACACGTGCGTATTGGATCAGAGGGTCGGTCATTGAGTCAAGTGGCTATATTTCTATTCCCCGCTTGTTTGTTACAAGGAGTAGGGTCGCCTGTGCAACCTCCTGACCTTCTTCGGATCCTTCCACTGCTAAAAAAGACCCCATATGCACAAGCCAATTATTGAAATAAAATTGAACCATGTGTTAGTCCCATGAGGTGCTAAGTGACATTATGTGTTAGCCAGTTTCTGAAGGGTTCTTAGTGTAACATATATATCAGTTTGTTTTTTTTTTACAATGATATGTGAAAAACAGAGCTAAGCCAAGATGAACTGAAAGATAGGTCTATAAACCAAATTGACAGTAAACTACAAAATATACAATTCTCCACTATGCATAAAGTCAAACCAAATAAATTTATGTACAAATTCTTAACAACAGCAATATTTTTACAAATATTAAACAACTAACTACATTTAAAAAACCAAACCTCTCTGATTCAAGCTTGAGTCAAATGTCCCCTTGTCAGTTGTGAAGGATTGAGTGCCTGACAAGGAGAGCTGTATGTAAAAGATCCCTTGACAGTTGGAATTTGATTAAAGAGTAGGCTGTAGCACTGCTGTCCTGGCAAAATTTCCCTCGTACCACACTGTATTACACATGTCCATCTGCATTATCACAGTCGGTGCAAAACAGTAGGACCAGCATTTGGGCCAAACCAGGCTGACTGGGTAATAAATGGGTTGCTGGGCTGGATAAAAGTACTGATGAAAACTAATTAATAAAAATTTGGCCAACCTGATATGTGATGGATGCCCAAATTGAATTGAACTATCTCTTAAATTTTACACCAAAATCAAAGAGGTCTTGTCCCTTTTAATTTTGTCACAATAATATGTAACCATTTTCTCAATTATTTCGTATTTAGAAATTCAAAGGTAATTTTGAGACTATACATTCTTTTTAACATAAATATATTAAAATATATAATTTCAACGCGAGTTATTGCGCAAAGGGGAAAATGCACAACCATAGTTTAATATTGCTACAAATATTTAAAAATAAAAAATATGTCAAAAATAATTTGAAGATTTTTTAACATGAATACTTTAATGGTAAGGATGGCATTTGTTCAGGGTTCATTTTGGATCTTAATATTCTGTATGGCAAATGATTTAGATTTTGTCATATATTTAATAAATCAAACAACAAAAGAAGTTGGAGTATATTGACATGTCCTTGTTTTGTTGGCAGAATATATCTCATAACTGTTCAATATATCATTATGAAACTTTATACACACATTAAACTATCATAATACATGGATTTTGACATGTCCTGGTTTTGTTTGCAGAATATATCTTATAAACTGTTCAATATATCTTTATGAAACTTTGTACACACTTCTACCCTGATTATAAACTTCTAGGATTTAATACAATTTGTGTTTCTATTGAAATATATTTGACTTCAATAGAATGGTTTGGTCTTACGAGATATAATGGTTTGGCTGTACAACATATATTGGTTTGGCCTTGCAAGATATATTGGTTTGGCCTTACAAGATGTATTGGTTTGGCCTTACGAAAAAAAATTGTTAAAATCTCTATATTATCCAGCTAAAGTACTTTGTTCTTCATTTCTTGTATACTTTGTAAAATTCTATTCTTATGATCAGTGTTATATATTCCTAGTTTAAGAAGATCTGTATTGCTCAAGTCTATAACTTTAGACACTGTTTCCCAGCCTTTCTTTTGGAATGCTTTGAAATATTCTTCAAGTCCCAAACCACACAGCCATTCGTAGGTGGTTTTAGGTTTCATTAATTCAGCATATGCTGGTTTTTTCTCTAATTTATCAATCTACAATAAAAATAAAACAATACTAGTTACTGGATAACAAGAGAAGGAGAGACAGAACTGGGGTTTAAGTCCAATAGACACAAACTAGGTCATTTCGGGACTAACATTGGCATGCAGTTCCATTTTATTACAGATGTACAACCCATCCCTCATTTCACCAAAACACCTGTGAAAGACATGACTATCATTCAACTTCCAGAGTATTGACCTTTTAGCACTGTGCATTGATCCGATTGGTTGACGAGACAAATGTCTTGTCCTATCTCTTTTTCAATGACAGGTGTTTATACGCGTTAACTGATGAAAGCTGTGAAATAAATCTAACTTGAGACATAGAAACTGACAATGTTGATATAAATTGACAAATAATCTGTGTTTTCAATGTCAAAGACTTTGGATGATACTGAATTACAGACTTAGCTACATAAAAGTATAAAAGTATGCTTTCTGGAAAACCATAATAAATTTCCTAATAAAAGAATAAGAACTTACTATGGAAGGTTTTGTTTTACGTGGAAGTGGTGGAGGTATTCCAGTAGGACAGTTAATGTAATTTGGTCCTCCTCCAACAGGATTTGTAGTTGTTAATACACCACCCAATAAAATGGGTTCTGTTGATTTTAGAGCTCCAGAATTCGACGTTGTGGCTACAACTGGCATCACTTGTCTTTGTGCAGCCTGCAAACTAGATTGACCCATAATGGGTTTTGGCCGTCTGGACATTGACACAGGGCTATTAGAACCAGTCACTCCATTGGCTGATTTAGCCATTGCTCCATTATTTGACCAATGAGAATCACTATCACTTCCACTATTTGATAATATATTGTTGACTAATAGTTCGTCGGCACTTACAACATTTTTTCGAGGTGTTGCCATAGGGGAAAATGTACGATTTGAAACAACTTTAAGTGACGATTCTTGCCGTCTCTCAAAAAATGGTGCATTGGGTAGCCATTCCTCAGGATCATGATATTCTGTATCCAAGGAAACAAGTTCTGTAAATAGAGGTAGTTATTACACTTTAATCTGCATGTATCTTTCCTGACAATACTTAAACCTATATAATGACAGATCTAAATCTATCTATTGCAGGTCTATTTTTAGGCCTGAAATGTTATCTAAATTATCAATTAGACATTCATTAACTTATCCAGACCATAATCAACACTCGATGTCATTGCTAGCCTGCAATATTTACTGGATTAGAACTTGGTTTGCTGCTGTTGATTAAATCAACAAATGAATAATCAAGACTATGTTTTTTATTGTACCCACTTAAGCAATGATCGAGGTTAGACATTCTGGTAGACATTCAAGGAAAAGGAAACTTTCAGTTTTCGTGTGGAGTAGGCATATCATAGGAAATATTTAAAATAATAAACCTACCATAGGATTTCTTAGATTTATGAGATCTGTATGAAGCAGCTACAGCAATGAACATTTCACCTCTACAATATTAACATAATAAATGCATTATCATCATCATCATCATAAATAATATTAAATTCCTTATAAGTAATCAGAGAGTGTGACTAAAATAAAACAATGTGTGTAAATATGTGGTGAGCTCCACAGGCTCATTTGGGCTTTGTAGACTGCCACCACCCAAATTATTTACAAATATTTGTTCCTCAGTTTAAAAACCTTCGAAACTCAATTTAAGCTTGTGATGCCGACAGCACCATGTGATAAGAATTTCTGACAGGCTTCATATCTGTTGACAACATAGTTGTTCTGCCCTCTGTTTGTCTCAAGTTTGAATATACTGGTTGAGTCAGTTGAGGTGTATGGATTCCTCAGCTAAAGGTCGTGAGTTGGCTCAGTCAGTAGAGGTGTATGGATTCCTTATTGAAAGATCGTGAGTTTGATTCTTGTCCAGATTTAATTGAACTTACCTTATTCTTCCCGTTTCTTCACCATTATGTGTTAAAACTGAATCAAACGTATGTGGTTCATTGTCAAACATGTTCTTTAACGATATAACACACTCCCCTGTAGATAAAAATAATCAAATGTCATAAAAGGGGAGTCTATAACAATCTACTTTTCAGTAGAAATCGAGCTAATGAAGATTGGCATACACTATGCAGTCTGCTACGAGGGAAATTTTACCCAAAGAGCCGAGTTTCTGCCTACATTTTGATTAAAAATATCAACAAAAATACTGAAAAAAGGTCAATTTATGCTTAAATTTGTGACTGTCATACAGCAATTGACATATGTCTTATTCTCAAGCTTGTAAATAGTACCAGTATCCAATAGAGTCACATGGTAAATACGTTCATCTATTAATTACTCAATCAATCCAGTCTATTATCAATGATAGTCAGGTTTTGTGGTAGTTTTATACCATCAGTACACTTTGGGAATTTTGAACACTATTCACCATGTCTTAATGTCGTATTGAATATACTCCTGGTAAGACAATTCAGGCCTTTTGGAAAATTGTGTCGGACATGTCCGGAAAATACGGCCGAAATCCCATCACTGCAATAGACTGTTCACAGACTCACCATAAGATTCATTATCAGCACCAATACTTTTAACAGCTATCAATATATGTTGTTCCTCTAGATAATCCTGATCACTAAATAATGGTCGCAGCTGAAACAAATAAACAATATTATACAGTATAATATATAATAAACAATGTTCACTAGAAATGTTATACAGTATAATATATAGCAAATAAACAATGTTTACAAAAAAATTATGTCATACAGTATAGCAAATGAATAATGTTCACTACAAATTATGTTATACAGTATAAAGTATAGCCACTAAACAGTGTTTACTACAAATTGAAGTTAGTTGCTCCTAGTTGCCCTCAGTTTTAAGCACCAACCAGGCTAATAAAACAAGCATACACTATAAGGTGTGACAGCAGCGCAATGTCCTACTCTTATATAAAATTCCAACTGCCATGGGATCTTTTACGTGCACGCCAATGTATACACAGGACCTTGTTCTTGTGAACCATCCAAACGGCTAGACAGCTGTGTTTGGCAGGCCCTTCGTCCTGCACCACTGACAAGGAGAAACCACAAACTTTCTCAGCAAACAACCTGAAGCGAACCAGTGACCTCCCGGCTAGTATGTGTTATAAAATATCCTACCTCAGGTAACTGGTCATTAGACCACATAGGACATGTATTAAAGCCAGTCCTATCCTCTTTAAAACTCTTATTAGATTCACAACATATTATATCTGAAAAATACAGATTTTATTTTTCATCACAGTTTATAATTGCTCACTAGACCTTGTAGTACACATATTAAAGTCTGTCTAATCCATATTTAGTCTGTTTTATCTTTATTAGATTCATTCAATATTTGAAAAATCACATCAATCAAATATATCATGAAATCATCCTTGCGAGTTACGAAGAGAGAAAGCCAGAGAATGAATAACTACTGAAAACAATCATACAGCTACAATATTTTGTACCATTTCCCGCACTTTTGTTTACTACAATTTCCACTTTATGACCTATCATTGAAAATCAGGAACCATACTAGAATAAAACTGTACCTCCAGGTTAACGAGCAGACGTCTTACTCACTGAACCACAGAAGCATAGGTGCATAAACAGAAATTTGTTTATTTGCCAGATTAAACATCTTTGTGAAACCCCAAATCAAGCAACACGTCAAATTAAATCATGCCTGTACCAGATAAGTGAGTAAACATGACACCAGTCACTATTCATCAATAACAAGAGTGATATTCTTTAGTTAAGAAATAAAAAAAGAAATTACCTGCCAGACAACCTGAGTAAAATTCTAGAATAAAATACTGTTTACAGCACGTCTTCACCTGTAAATATAATAAATTATCATTACACCCTAGACAATATATTATCAATACACCCCAGACAATAAATTATCATTACACCCCAGACAATAAATGATCATCACACCACAGAAATAAATTACCATACACCCCAGACAATAAATTATCATTACACACCAGACAATAAATTACCATTACACCCCAGACAATAAATTATCATTACACCCCAGACAATAAATGATCATCACACCACAGAAATAAATTATCATTACACCCCAGACAATAAATTATCATTACACCCCAGACAATAAATGATCATATCACAGAAGTAAATTACCGTTACACACCAGACAATAAATTATCATTACACCCCAGACAATAAATACAGAAATGGAAGAAATGAGTGAATGTTTACAGAAATGAATCAATGTTGAATGTCCTATTTTTTCTAACAAAAACTGGGCCAACTGAAGACGGGTATACGCCATACAATGTGCAATGATGCTAATTTTGCCCGGACAGCTCTGTTTCTGCCTACTATTTGTCTAATTCCCATTGTCAAAAGTTCTTGGAACTTTATCGACCAACAATGGGATTGAACCCTGGAGATCCTGGCCCCGAGTTCACAAAACATTTTCAGTCTTAAAGAATTTAATTAAAATTGGAAACATTAGGTTAGAACCCACCTGAGCTTCAACCCTATTAAATCTAATTTTACACGACACATCATCAGTGAGTGAAACTCTACTCTGTACAAACTGTGAAGCCACACCAACTGTAAACGATGCAAACACTGGACGATGGTCACTGTTTAATAAATTCTCTGCACAACCTGGAAAAAAATAAAATAGTTAAAAGTACTGAGTTTATTTAATACTCCCAAGAATAAAATGACACTGTACCAGTAACATGTAAATCAAAACAGAGATGAAGTGGGTAAGACGCTGGCTCGCTAGCCTGGAGATCACGTGTTTGATCCCTACATTGGCCGAGAAAGTTGATTCAGATTTTCGGACATGGTTTCCCCTTCGCAGTGGTGCAGAACCAAGGGTCTGAAAAGGAGAGCTGTCTAGTCATTTGGATGGGAAGAAAAACCGAAGTCCATAATTATAAGCAAAGTTGCTTAGACTGAAGATTGATGATTTTCTTCTAGATAAATAATTTCAAATAAAGTAGACATACCATAAGCAGTATTTTCTATGAAAGTACCAGGGAGGGAATGCCATAATATTCTATCACACCAAGATGGGGCGTTGATACGCTCCTGAAATCAAAACAATAAAAATCTAAATTCTTAGGAGAAAAAATAAAAGCACAGAGAAGAAAATAACACAATCAAAATAGGTTTTGTAAAATTGGAATCTGAGGCAGATTTATATTGTGATCAATATGTATTGGTTATTTACACCAAGTCATTTCTTCTCTCACCAATCTATGATCACCAGGGTTATTCTTGTGCCTTAAAGATACAGTGCGCTCATTCTGTTAGACAGAAATAAATGGAGAGCTCAGGGGAAAAACAATCTAAGTTACTTTTTTCAATAACCCCCCTTAATGGTGCTATCTGGTAATAAATTGATTTCAGGTAAAAACAATCAGAGTCACATCGAACCAGGGCCATTCTGAAATGACGTCCACAATGTCCTAGTCTTGTTAAGCATTCTTGTCCATCAGGTTCCAAATTTGTTTTGCATTTTATGCAAAAAGACAAAAATGTGACTGAGGTCATTCTTGCCCTAGACTCTTCAAAATGCGATGAGCATCTAACTTTTCTGCAACAATGAATGTTACGAGGTAAATTTTGTCCAGGCCGTGAGCTACATCCTACTCGTACATTGATTTCCATCTGTCGTCAGGGGGATCTTAAACAATACTAACACAGCACCATAGTTTTTTGGATCATCCAGATGAATGTGTTTATCAAAGACTAGACTAAGAATAGAATAAAATATAGCTTACGCTAGTTTTCTTTATTTTCTTCCAGTCATAATTATAACCCGGTCGATATCTGTCAAGTTTATATGTAGGCATAAAACTTATCTCAGATTCATCTGGAAGAAATGAACAAAGATATTAACATATATTATGAACCTAACACATATATTTATGTTAGTAAACCAGAGTTATACCAGTCAGTCCATTGTAAATTGCCAATAAGCATGACATTATTTCTAAAGAATGAGACAATTCTGAGCATTATCCTAATTTTAATAAGATTTTGAAGTGTTTCTACACATAAAAGTAAATATATCTAAATGTATTTAAGGTTAAATACTATGAAATTCTAATTTCGTGGCATGAAAATTGTCCGAAAATTAATTCTTCAATAGGTTGATTTGAATGCCACCGAAAATATGACAAAAATAAAAGCACTGTAAAAGACACAAGATCTAAACTGAATTATTTATGGACTGGTACCATTGTATTTCCATCATCAGTAAATCCTAGCACTGACTGGTCGATGAACAGGTAGTATTACACTGAATGATGGGGATTTGAAGCGTGTCAAAGGTTATTTGTCCAAATATATATAACTTACTGAATGTATAGAAGGCCTTTTTATCAAACTGAACTTTACGTAGTTGATCTTTTTCTAACAGATAGGCAATATCACGATTCTCTGCTTTCTTTAATATAACCTACAAAATCAATGTCAATTTTAATATAACCTACAAATTCAATATCATATTCTTCAATATAACCCACAAAAACAACTTTTTTTATATACTTTACGCAACCAAGATAATATTAAGATTAGTGTTAAGGGTTTATAAATTCTTTATTGCTCAGTTACTTCATGACTAAATCAAAATCTTGATTGCTAAGACAGTAATATCTACCCTCAGGAATCCCAAATTTTGGGAGGGTTAAAACAATACTCACAAAAATATACTTACATCTATTTTATCAGACACTCTATAGTTTAAATCACCAAAGAAAAATACATGATGAAATTTATGCGTTATGTCAAACGAATCCATGTTCTTTGGTCCAAGATTTAAACCTTTCAATATATCACGGAAATTCTGATTTCGCCTGTAACCAAAATGAAGAATTATTTCATGTATCTATGGTTAAGATAATGTATCCAACAAAAGTGATGAGATATTGATGGTCATCATTATTTAGCAGTGGAGCAATGCTGTTTAACCCTTTAGCATCTGGATTGTTGGAAGCTACAGCTCCATTACACAATAAAGTGCTGCGATGTTTTAAGGTGTTCTAGGGAGTGGCAGTTTTGAATGGTTTCAAAAATGAGAAACAAAATAGCCCTACCATGTAAAAAAGATTACTTTTTTTATCATTTTTTTTTTAGGAAACTAGCGTACAGTAGTTAATATTTACAATTACTAGTTGATAAATAGTTATAGGATACAAGACTACAAGAGAAGATTGTATATCGATAAATCTTTGATTTAACTTGTAATAATAATGAAGATTACCGTGAACATCTCTCTTCGCCAGACGTCAAATGAGCGTTAACAAAAGAAAATGGCGTTCCATTTATCTGGAATGATATTCCTACAGCACCTTTATTACCTGAAATTATATTCAAAATATTATCATACAAATATCTTTCTATCATCAATGTTTCAATATGTAGTAAATAAATTTTCATGTCTTCATATATGTTTCATTAACGTTTTCACAAATCATTCACAAATAGCAATAAATATCACATTCACAAATTTTCATATCTTCATATATCATTCACAAACAACAACAAATTTTATCCAAAATATAGTTACATTATAATATTTATTACATTGTTTGAGTTTGAATTCATTTCATTTTTAATGTCCAACTTTTCTGATCCAACTGAACTAATGAGATGAATTTTGCCTGGACAGCAGTAAGTGTTTCCCCATCAACTCTTTATCAAAATCAAAATATCTGGGTTTCTTTTTTTGTACCATCCGAATGACTAGATGTTTTTCATTCCCAGGCCTGCACCCTAGACAAAGGTGAATCAGTCTGAAAAATTTGAACCCAGGACTTCCTGAAAAATGAGTCAATGCCTTACTTACTGAGCTACAGTGCTTGTAAAAGAATTAGAAATATGAAAATAGAATATGAAAGTGCTTCTGTCTGTTCCCTGATATGAAATATTACTATATTTACCTAGTTTATTGGCTATACCAGTTCTAACTGTAGATTTCTGTACATGACTGATTATATTTCTATACTGGGGATCTATTAATATCACCATTCTTATGCCCCATAACGTACAGGTCTCTAACTGTAAAACATATATAAATACAACATTATGTACATGTCTCTTACTGTAAAACATATATAAAATACAGTATAGCACATAATGTACATGTCTCTAACTATAAAAATATATAATATACAGTAGAGCACATACTGTACATGTCTCTTACTGTAGAAATATACAGTATTGCAAATAATGTACATGTCTCAACTATAGAAATATATAAAATACATTTAGCATATAATGTACATGTCTCTTACTGTAAATATATACAGTATAGCACATAATGTACATGTCTGTAACTGTAAAAATATATATTATACAGTATACCATATAGAGTACATGCCCCTAATAGCTTCTTAACTGTCAAATTCTACATTATACTCCTTATTGTGTAATAGATATAAGAGGACAATCTCAAGGAGATCAAAAGCTTTATGCTAAATAGAAGACCGAAGAATCAGGAAATCAAGTATATGTCTTTAATACCCTAGAATGTATGCGTCTCTAATCGTAAAAATATATAATATACATTATATAACATAACTCATAATGTGCCCTAATATACCATTTTTAAACTGAGTTCAAAAAATTTTATTAATGAATATATTAAGTTCACAAGCTCTTTTAAGTTGGAACATAAACAAGGAGACAACTCAGTGATTTGCAATCAAAAAAACTCAAATGTAGACAAAATACAGATTGATATCTTACCACATCAACATCAGCCATTAGTGTAGCTTTTAAACTGGCTTTTAATGTATTGGTCCAATCTTTATCGTTGAGTCCACTCTCTTGGGTACCAATAACATAGATACCATGAGGAATCTTTGATAAAACTCTATCTAAAGGTTTACCAGAACCATTACATTTCAACCATTGTTTCAGAGAATTACTCGGACCAGATTTAGCTAAAGAAAAAAAAACATAATCAACAATCGAGTTGGAATTAGTGCATTGTATTAAATTCTTTAAATATATTCTGTTTTAGAAAAGTTTTTTTGAAGATACATTAGGTAAGGAGCTGGCAGTTCTCACTATATTAGTAAAATATTGATCCACTCTGAACTGAAAATTTAGTGATTGAATTCTAGGCCTAGCCGCGATCGTCATAACTAAAGTCAGTTCGATAAAAACATAGTCTTGATTATCCATTTTTTGATTTATCGGAAATCATCAATGAGCATTATTGAGCAGCAGATCGGATTCCAATCCAGTAAATATCGAAGGCTAGCTATAACATCAAGAGTTGATTATGGTCAGGATAAGTTACTTAATGTCTAATTAAATAATTTAGATAACATTTCAGGCCAAAAGAAAGACCTGCAATAGGCAGATTTAGATCTTGCATAAGGTATGCTAAAGATTACCAACTTTCGTGGCCTACACCAGGATCAAACCCTGTACTTTCTGGTTAGTCAGCTAGCGCCTGAATCACTGAGCCACTCTTTAGCTTAATAACCGAAGAAAATTATCTAATACTCACCCATATTCCATGTTCCAATAAATATAGAAATTTGGTCGACTTCTTTCTCCGTGGAATGCATGCTCTTCATTTGTCGAATCTGTAGACAGAAATTCTCACGGGCATGTGCACTCTCAAACTGATATGTGTATTTTTTCTTGCCTTCGATGATAATGTCTAGTTTACTACTATCAGACGTATTCTTTACTAGCTGTAAAACTGAAACACAAATGAGAAAGGGGGTTAACACCCACAACCAAGTCATTTCGGGACTAACATGGTTCAATTTTATTTCAATAATATGCTTGCGTGTAGGGGTCTTTAGATGTGGGAGGTAACAGGAGAGCCTGGAGAAGACCCACGAGGTTGGACAGGTGACCCTACTCCTTGCCACTTACAACTGGGGAATCGAAACCCCACCAGTTGACTCAATGACAGGCCTTATGATCTAACATACACAAGTCAAACCATTTGGTCACCCAACCTTCATATGACTGAGACAGAACCATTATTACCAAATATACTAGTCCTACCTTTATTCCTTCCAGAGTCTTTGACATAACAGAATATGAACAAAGCCAGATTCCAATTAAACCAAAACATTTTACTTACTTTTATCATGGTCAAACGTGTTACTGGAATCAAGGAAATCTTTGGACGGTTTCACAGCAAAAAATCGACCTGCACGGATATCTATTGTTAATGTCATCTTAGAGGAAAATTTACCAGATTTTGATACTTTCACCTGTAAGTAAAAGCAAATCACTGTGAAACAAGCATTTGACAGGTTGATATGAACACATGTACGACTTTCGTCACCATACTCCCTTGAAAAAATATATAAATGTACATGCATATAAAGAAATGGGGTTTAATGTCCACTCAACACAAACTATGTAATTTTGGAACCAACATATAGTACAATTTTATTTGAATAATTTGCTTGTAATGGGAGGCTACCGGAAGACCTGCACAGACGACCCTACTACTACTACTACTAATATAATGACAAACTGTGTGTGTGTTATACCATCAACGATTTAATCCACATTAAAAATTCAGATTAACATTTAGTTAAGAAAAGAGAGAGAGAGAGAGAAATGGGGTTTAACGTCCACTCGACACAAACTAGGTCATTTTGAGACTAACATATGGTTTCATTTTATTTCAATAATTCACTTGCGCGTAGGGGTCTTTAGCAGTGGGAGGAAACCAGAGTGCCCGGAGGAAACCCAAAAGGTTGAGAAGGTGCTCCTATCTCCATGCTACATACGCTCACACCAGGACTCGTAACCACAGCCGCAAGCCAGAGGTGACCGGCCAGCTAGAGGTCGAAGCGCGGCACTCTAGACCACTAGGCCATCCGAACCCCCTAGTTAAGAAAACTAAATCAAAATATCTGCAATAGATGAGGATTGTTGTGAAATTATAAATACTGAACTGAATTTAACCATTTTGTGGAGTGATTTCGATAACAGTTTCACAATATTGTGGTTTAACAATCCCAAGAACAAAATGTTACACAGTCTCCTTTGGTTCAATTTAATTTTGGCTATAGCATAACATACGAAATGTAATAATATGAAATGGGTTTAACCTCCTACTGTTTTGCCCGAAACTTGCTAATGAAAATGGCTATATCCCATACAGTGTGCTATGAGGGACATTTTGCCCACAAAGAGACACTATGGTCTACTCTTATATCGAATTCCAAATGTACACAGGACCTCAGTTTTCATCTAAATCCGATTGACTAAACAGCTGTGCTTGTCAGGTCCTTTGTCCTGCATCACTGACAAGAGGGAACCACACTGGAAAATCTGTATGTATTTTCCCGGCCAACGCAGAGATTGTCCTCCATACCCTCAGGATAGCGAGCCATGTCTTATCCACCATGACCCCCAGCATAACATACATATCTAATGACCTATTTTAGGATATACCTTCACATAAATCATACAAAAGACATATCTTACCTCAAACGTAGACAATGGAATGAGACTGGATTTTTTATTGGATGGTGACAAACCGAGTGTGCCATCTGGACTCGTAGAACTTGATGCATGGTCAAATCCATTGCCTGCATCTTGTGGTATATCTTTTATTACTTCCAATGCCTGTAAACGATGCTTTAGTTTAAATGTCTTCTTCCTTCTTTTAAACATATTTACAGAGACAAATATCCCCTACATATTTCTTTTCCTTTAAACCCTTTTAAAAACTGTTTTAATGCACGATCGAATATAATCCACCTAGTTATGTAATCCAAATTAATATCTAATCATTTTCCATTTCAATTCACTGGTGTTTAAAATCAAACGAAAGATGTTTGATGCATTGATAATACAGATGAAAATCATTGATTAATTCACTGAACTTAATTCAGTGAGACTCTTCTTTAAAATAAGATAAAAAGACACTTTATTTCTCTCTCTGTATCCTTTGAAGTACTGAACATTACAATAAATAGGATGTCATGTTTGCTATGTATCATAAAGTCAAGTTCCTATTCATCCTTTCAAACAATTAAACAAAGATCCACCTGCTTTTGTATTTGACAAATTAAACATTATTTAACTTCCTGAACAAAAATGTCAACTACATCCAAGAAGTCAAGTCCACAAATACACAAAGTATAAATCTAATGAATTTCAAGTCTATATATATATATATCATAATAATTTAGGTGAAAGAGGAAATGATTTTTCAACTAATTCATTGGCTATGTGGATTTGATTATAACTCATCTAGTCATTCATATACCTAATATACAGCAGACTGGCCGTTAAGATTAAAATTGTTCAAATCAATCAATTGATGAGCTGCCTCTAGGCCAATTAAATATTGCCTACATTAATTAATCAATCAGATTTAAAAAAAAAAAAAAAAAAACTTATTCAGTAATACCACATTTATGTCAGCCTTGAACTTGTGGTCAAAATGTCCATAGATAAATTAATAATGTCTCATACAAATTATATTCTTACCTTTTTCTCTAAGTTCAAAACTTCTGTTTTGCAGGTCGATAATTTTCTGGACAAATAGTCAAAGATTGAGGTAGATGCCTGAAAAATATTCAATAATTTGTTTGCAGTCATTGACCTAATGATCCAAGCATTTCAATTTCTAGATGAAAATGTGTGTGTCAAGCTGTTTTCTGTCTGTGACCTCTGACTATCGAACTGGAATGATAACCCAGCAATTGTCTTTCAACACAATCTAAATTGAGATAGTGTCCATCCTTGTAACATAAAAGGTCCATCCTCAAACACGACAGTGTCCATCCTCATAATAAAAAAGGTTTCTTCCTCATAACCCAATTGTTGGATAGTTCGATGAAGGATTAAGTCAATCAATCAAGGCAGATTAATAGTAAGTGCAGGAGGACCACACTACACACAAAACAAAAACCTATAAGATTAACTTGCGGAAAATATCAAATCAAGTGAATGGATCAATGTAGGTTTATAGACAGTATAACACGATAAATACGTTGATCATTACCTATTCAATACAGCCTATTATCAATGATAACCAAGATGAGTAGTAGTTATACAGTCAATATAATTTGGAATTTTGATGTCAGATTGGGTCTATTCCTGGTCGGACATTTGGAGTATCGTGCAGGAAATGTCCGGAAAACATACAGTCAAAGTAGCATCCATGGTCCATTCTTACACCATAATAGGGTCCATCCTCATAACATAAAGGGGCCATCCTCACAAACTAATAAGGTCCCCATAATCTAATAGGGTCCATCCTCATAACCCGATAGGATTTATCCTCATAAAATAATTGGGTCTATCCTCATAAAATAAAGGGGTCTATCCTCATGACATAATAGGGTCCATCGTCATAAATTGGGTTTATACCTCATAACCTAATAGGGTCTATCCTCGTAATCTAATAGGGTCTATCCTCATAATCTAATAGGGTTCATTCTATTCATACAAATTTAAACTGAAATATCTTCAGAAAAGCCCCTGTTCATTGAATAAAATCTGATTTTATGTTCAGTTTTTACAAAAAATGAGTCCACACAGGCAGTCCTACATCAAAATCGATAATGTACATGTCAAGAAAAAGAGAACAACTCACATCATCAGCACCATTTATCACAGATCGTTTGGGTCCATCGTCTTCATTCTGTGTCAATAAATCATGACATAATGACATCTTTAATAAAAATACATCCAGTTCCCTGCAAAAACATATTCATTGTATTTTACAATATGTACAGCATTATATGGCTCCAATCTGACCAAAATATAGATCTTTATTTCTTTTTTTTTTATGCTTGTGATGGCCTTCACTACATGAAGATCTGACAAGGTCGTGTCAGGGGTCGTACGAGTGGCTTTTGAGTCTATGACGTCAGACATTGAATAATCAATCAGCGTTAACATTTCTAGTGGTTTACCCACAGTTCCGTGCATGGAACGCCAAGAATTTGCCGGTAATATAACAACTCTTCCAGATCCTAGTATAGTATTAGTATAGACAAGTAAAATAAAATTATGAACTATAAAAAGATAGGTTGCCAGGCAACGAAACATACACCCACAGCAGCTAAATCGTCCGGGCAGTCAACAAGGGTTGTCGCATATTTTTACTTTTTTTAATATTGAAACATTTGTAATACACTAAAATCTGATTAAGAGTAACAACTCATTATGTAATTATCTGAAAATCATTAGAATTTGTTTGCTTTTTAAAAAAGTTTTGCCCCACGCTAACAATTAGTATAGGAAACATTTAATATCATGGATTTAGCAGTTCAGTTATCAAAATTCATTGAAAATCAAAATACTTGTTCGTTTCAACACCTTAAACTCTGTGTATCAATCTGAAGTCAATCTGATGATAAGTTTGGCCTCTATAGCATCACAAGGTTTTTTGAAGTGATCAAGGGAGCAAACTCCGGAAGTAATTATTTGAAATCGCTCAAAATCAATAGGCTTCTTCGTCTCATGACCTTAAACAGTGTGTGTGTATTTAAAGTCAATCGGATATTAACTTTGGCCTCTAGAGCGTCCACTAGATTTTTTGAAGTAATCAAGGGCCACAACTCTGGCACTAATTATCTGAAATCGCTGAAAATCAATAGGCTTCTTTGTCTTATAACCTTAAACCCTGTGTATAAATTTAAAGTCAATCGGATATTAACTTTGGCCTTTAGAGCGTCCACAATATTTTTTGAAGTGATCAAGGGCCATAACTCTGGCACTAATTATCGGAAATCACTGAAAATCAATAGGCTTCTTCGTCTTATGACCTTAAACATTGTGTTGTATATAAATTTAAAGTCAATCGGATATCAACTTTGGCCTCTAGAGCGTTCACAAGATTTTTTGAAGTGATCAAGGGCCAAAACTCTGGTAGTTATTATCGGAAATCGCTGAAAAACAATAGGCTTCTTCGTCTCATGACCTTAAACACGGGCGGACGGACGGACGGGGGCGACGACAATATACGACCACATTTCATTGTGGGCGTATAAAAACGAAACGAAATAAGTTGTGTTTTTAGCCATGGCTCAGTCTCCAGTATTCAAGGTTAATCACTGATATAGAAATAGGTACAAAAGTTCTAAAGAAATAAATAGTGAACGGAATATAACCCCGTCAATATTTTTAGATGAATTTTGAGATAACATATTGTTGAGCATTATTTCAAGATGTATTTGAGAAATGGTGCTTTTTATCATATTGAGATTTATTGTTGAAAAGTGGTCCAGTAAATTTATTTTGTATTTTTTCAAAAATTTGTCATTATTTCGAGATCACGAACAGACACACATAGTGATCATCTCAATCGGATTCCATGCTTTGGCAGTGGAGGCATACATTTTGAGATCATGTGATATCAAACATGTCTCCAATTGGCTAATAGAAATGGTTCGCCCAACAATATACGCTGGACACAGGCACACAAGCTGGTGAAAATTATTTGGCTGAAAATATCTAACATGCCAGATACCAGCGACTGATCTGGCGAATGTTTTGCCAAGAAGAATCGTCGTCAGCGATCGGGCAAAAAAATACCCTTGTGTGTGTCACCGATTTAAATGGCACTTTTAATTATTTTGATATCTAATCTCGAGATCAGGAAATGGAATTGTTCATTAATGTTGTTAGATCTTTATGATGCAACTGTTAAGTTACAAAATCTTCACACACCTTTGAAGACCTTTAGCTGCTGAATGCACTAATTTTTCAAAGTCTGGCATCCTTCCTGGTTTTGACCTGATATTAATGGCATCTTTCTCCATTCCTGTATCAGTATATCGCTTCAGTTCTTCCACAAACTCTCCATCACAGCTATATATAGATAAAAACAATTAGTTTAAATCGTCATCGAAGCTATTCATATGAAAACAATCGTTTTAACTTTATTTTATAATTTTTGTGTATAAAATCAAGACAAAACTAATAATACTCAATGTATGAGTCACCTAAACAAAGCTAAACAACTAGACCATAGTTCAGATCAAAATGTCACAAATTACAAAACTCCCCAGTGGTTAAAACAGTTTCTGCAACATATAATATTTGACATTGATCCTAATACATTTATGCTAATCACAACCGTTTTATGGAAAGCAATTATTGCATTTAATAAGAGCAGTATTTCAACAATGCTTTTTGAAAAATGACACAAGCATCATTGTTGAATCCTGGCTTTTTGTCATAGAACTCTTGTGATTATCTTGATGTTTATAAAAACCAAAGGGTATTCAAACATGTTTGGCACATTAAGCCTGGTACATTAAATTGAGGATGTCATTTAAAGTGTCCTACGTAAATACATAGAGGATAATCTTACCAAGATAAATCCAATCGGGCAAAATTACTCAGGAAACCATACTTAAAACTTTTGTTTGTTTGGCTATCTGTCTCAGTTTCAGCATCCAGAGCTGCAAAATGTTCATCCAGACTCGTGTCCAGAAAACATTCTTCGTCTTCTGTAAATCATAAAATCACATGGTAAATAGGTTTGTTGAAATAATAATAGTCATATACAGCATCAATACATGCAGCATGTATACCTATAGTTGCATACAGTATACAGCCGTATAATAGTCATATACAGCACCCAAACTTACTTCTACTCTAGACATATACACAACCCAGACCTCTTAACCATATACAGCACTCACATTTATGATAATTATAGTCATATACAGTATGTAGACTTACAATAGTCATGAATTATAAACCTATATCATAGCACCCAAACTTATTATAGTCATATACAGTAGCATGGTATATTATAATCATATACAGTATGCAGATTTACTTAAGTCATTTACAGCACCTAGCTGACTTATTACAGTCATATCCAGCACCCAGATTTATTATAGTCATATACAGCACTGACACTGTAGTTATCTACAGCAACTATATAAACTGCATTTAGAGTTAGACTGGGGATTTACAGCACAAAGCATGTCTATTAATGGCCAGAGAAATGAGGTGTGTTACCTGAATCATCCATGTCTGTATTTTCCACACCATCTGTGGTGGGTACAGGCTTTTTGAGAGCGTAAACCAAACCATTAGAACTGTCTCGTAATAAATACGCTTGAATTAAGTCAGCCAATGTGTTAAATTTTAACGGCTGTACGTCGCCTTCAGACTACAAATAAACACAAATAATTAGTCATAGACAATCAGGAATACCATAAATATGTGAGAAAAAAAATCGGTCTGAAGTTGCATGTCATTGTTTTGTGATATTAACAGAAACGACAAATCATGTTAAATATAACATTTCTTTTTTTAAATTGCTTTATGTGTTCAATTGATATGATTAGCCTTTTTGATCTGACAGAAATGACTTGTGACTTTTGGTCATGGGTCTCTATTATTCCATACTTAAATCAATGTTCTGAACACAAAATGACGATTAAAAACAAAACATAAATCAAACCATAATCCTGTCTTTCATAACATATCTTCAATCAGTTAGACGAACAATTGTGAATGGATATTTGTTTAATTAAAGGTCATGGATCTGTTCTTTCAAGAGTAGCAATCACACAAAAGCTGCAGCATTTGTTGTTTTTTTCTCAAAATTTATTTTTGCTAAACAAAGAACATTATCCATGATCACATCAATGGTTTTACGTGAGTTGGAGCTAAACAATATTTGTCCGCTATTTATATTCATTATTTCATTTCAAGCATGTAGATTACATGTCTATAATGAATGAATATCAAAAGATGAATGGAGTGAGGTCAATGCAATATTCTAGACAGATGTCGTTTATTTCTAATTGCAATGTGCAATGCAACAGAGGAAAATGTTGCCTAAAAAGTAACATTAATGCATACTCTTCTTCAGAATATAACTGCCAAGGGATATATTACATGCACTCAGTCTCACAAACATTACCCGCTAACCAGCTTGGAAATCTTCTGACAGTTCTTTTCAAGTTGTACCAGAATAAAGAAGAGAGAAGGATGGAAATTGGAACAAACACCTGGTACATATGTATGTGTGTACTTGTAGGTTAGACAGGCTATCCTACTCCTACCCCTGGAAGCCACTTGACTCAATGACAGACCTCATGATCTAAAGTGCCATTCAAAAAATAAAATGTTTACCTGAACTGACAGCTTGCCATCTTTATCAGGTAAAATTCTGTATTGATGAACTCTCGACTGATATCTAAAATTCAAAAACAAAATCTATAAATTAAAGAATACAGTGGACTCTGTCAAATCCGACATTGTATGGGATCGTTACAATATGTCGGATCACGCAGAGTGTCGGAATACCCATTTGATGTCGTAATTCGGAACATACAGAGTCTGGATTAACCAGAGATTTTTTGGCTGAAGTAATAAGGAAATAAATCGGGACATGAAAATCATGTCGGATGTGACAGAGTGCCTGAGTGATCAGAGATCGGATGTGACAGAGTCCACTGTATTTGACAAAAACAAAAAGATGGATGTTTCTCTTCACAAAATCACAAAACAGAGTAACACATCATATATTATACATTTTAACCTACAAATGGATATGATGAAACCAAATGACGTTCACAGAAAATGTGTGATAACGAAAATTAGACTTTTACTTCTGGCCTCACTGATTGTCTTGCTTAATAAATATGATTTCCTAATGTTGGGAAACTAGATCTGATTTGTATCCTGGTACTTGTGACCACTTCCACATGAATCAAAATGATGTAAATATAGTTATGGTTTCAGCTATGGTTCTAATTAATGTGTCATAGCGTAAAATACTGATGGAATTTTAACTTAAATCAACAGAATTACCACCACATTGCTTCAAATCTATGATCATCATTTGAGGGATTTTTAATCCATTGATTTGAAAACAACAATAAGGTGAAAATGGTTCAATTCCTTTCAGCATTTATAAAGATATGAAGAATTTAAAATTTGTCAACATTCGGTTCAAGATTCATGATCGTCCCTTAACAAACATAATATTGCGAAAGTTGAAACTCTGAAAAGAATATCAGTTCATATATTTTTAATTGAAAATTTGACAACATTAGGAATCCTCAGCCAGCACCATCTATTATTTGCTCAAATCCGTTGATGGATCTCTTTTTAATCTGATTCAGTCCTTCACGTTTAAGGTGAGCTTTTGCTCCTGCTCCTCTCAACGCACGTCAGCCTTCCTTCATGGAGTCATTAAAGACTCCTACAAATTAGCTAAATCGCTCTCTTAAATATTGAGATTAATACACTACTTTCAGTTTTTGTTTATTTTTAAACTGCATACATTCGAGGTATCAGGAGCTTTTTATGGCTCCCTCACAATTTTATAAATATGAAGGACTGCTGATTGATTCAAAGCTGGGAGATCATCTACTTTTGATATATTGAAGTATTCTTTCTTAATTCAATGTTAAATAATCAATCTATTTTAAATAAATAATCAATCCATGTTAAATAATCCATATCAAATCATCAATCCATGTTAAATAACAAAGCCCGAGTAGATTTTAGCATGGAATAAGTCATGAAAAATCAAATACTGTTAGAAAAATGCAAATGCCAATAAGCAGCTTTCATTTCTAGTCAAACCAGATTTTAGGTTGAGTAATTAGATTTTAGACCGTGAATTCAGATATTTAACTTAATCAAATTTAAAACGTCTGGACCTTTAAAAGTGTTGATTTAATTAAACTTGATGTCTTGCAATGACACAGCTTCATTGCAAAATGACTTGCTTTTCCACTGAAGTGTTTTGTTCTCGAACCAAATGTAGTCTTTAATATAATAGTAAGTGCCGGGGGACTGCACCACACACACTTTTACACAAAAACAAATATATGGACTAGACATCGTACTCAGAGACCACAAACAAAACAATTCAAAAAGAGTGAATGGATCCGGGGGCTAGCCGTAAGCGTCTACTGCGCTGTACAGTTCCAGGCCTGTGGTGACACAGACTTCACTCATATTTGAAAACAATTGGGGATACATTATGTAATGTCAGCATGATTCATGATCTGTCACATGTTGTATTAATATTGTATTAATTCCACTATACACGCAATTAAAATGAAATGAAATGGGGTTTAACATCCTACTGTTCTGCACAGAACCGGGTTAATTAATATGGGTATATCGTCAGTGAAGTGTCAAAAGGGTGTATCTCGGGAAATTAGTTGAATACACTTTTTTGCATTTTTAAAATCTCTCAATTAATATGCACATTTCTGTCTAAGCTGTGCATCTCTACACCAATTAGAACTGTTCTGGGTATCATGTGTCCAAATTTTGTATCTTGATTTGAGGAAATTTTGAGGTGCAAAAGGTTCTATTTCTTAATCTTAGAAATTCTGAGATACACCCTTTTGACACTCCACCGACAATATGCTAAACAGTGTGCTATTACAGAAATTTTGCCCTGACAGCAGCGCTATGGCCTACTCTTATAACTTTTATGTGCACACCAATGTGTACATAGACCTTGGCTTTTCGTATCATCCAAAGGACTAGACAACCGTGCAATCGAAAACCACAGCACAAGGAAGCAAATTACTATAAGACTTGGCTCGTTTTTTGTATCCTATTCTTTATGCTTTTAAATTGTAGATTTAAACCAAGCTATAAAGCAGGGATTTCATTTTAAAAATTTCAGCCAATCAATTTTTGACGCATTTTATTTACTTTAGATTGGCAAAGATTTGTAGCCTAATCCTATGTTTTAAAGTGTTTTTACAATTTAACTTTTTAATTACAGGTATATCCTCCAGTTGGACAATGTCATTGACAGTCAGTCCTGACCGACAATTATGATTGATTCAAGAGACCTGGTCTCCAGTGTTGTTTATCCGTTGGTTTAATAAGCTTCCCGAACATCAATCAAACTGACCACCGGAGTCTTTAATTACCAATCACATCAAACATACAATATTGGAAGCAGAATGACTGAAGTAATTGTGTTACCACTACAGTTATCACATTACCATAATACCAAGTGTCAAGAGTTCACTATTGTTCACCATGGAACCAGGTTATTATACGCTAATAAACATATTAACTGTACATCTGTGGTCAGTCACATTCACTATTTAAATAAACAGACATCAAGGAAATCAAACCATGTTATTATCCACTAAGAAATGCATTAGGGATAACAATATGGAAATGAATTGAAGTGAAATGGGGATTAACGTCCTACATTTATGTTCATGGCACCACATATTTTTGTCCCATCCAAACAACTAGAAGCTGTTTCTTGCTAGGCACAAGGGAGAACTAGAAAAACCCTAAAACTTGTGGTCAGTGAGCTAGTACCTACTGGCTATTAAAATATAACCAGGAATTGGGACATCATATACAAAATTCTGTCATCAAAGCACAATTGTCCAAAGACCATGCATGCAAAGTTTCATATCGATAAAACTCCAACTGGTGAATACTTCGCCTCACAGAACAACCAGAAGAAGATTACTAATGTATAGAACCATGTCCTGCTTCCCTAATCAACATTGTTACAAATTATCATTATTATAGCCTCTGTTGACTGTATATGGTTGTGAACACAGACTTCAGTTTCTTTAATAACATCCTATTCCTGCATGAAATACTTACATTTCAGGGAATGGGGTTTACCGTCCACTCTACACAACAGCAGTGGGAAGAAACAGAAGGACCTGGAGAAAACCCACTATGTTGGAAATGCGATATTACTCCTACTCGCGTACAAGAAACAATGCCACTTTACTCGATGACAGACATTTCAGATTGTGTATTATCTTTATATTATACAAGAGTTGCCAAAGAAAATGATCAACTTACAGTAAACATAGGACATATGCCCCTGGTAGGGACTCACTGTCCCGCACCAAGAAACTCCCATCATCCTTTGCTGCAAGTAATAGCTCCTCTGTTTGTAGTCGAGAAATACCTTTATGAAAGAACTGTGCACACATCCTAATATGGATGTTCCTTAATGTTACGGAACCATTGCTTCTGTAAAAGAAAAAAGAACAAAATTATATAGGTTGCCAGTCGATGAAAAGTGTTCATCATCAGTCAAGTAATGAAACACACAACCCATATTCATTTAAACAATTAATACATTGATCATTGTAGCCTTTAATTTACTCTGCAGACGGACAGACAGACCAATGCAGGTGAAGGCCCCAGCCCTGAAAACATGACCACATTAACATGTGAGTGTATATAGAAGTTATATCTTAGTTAATCATGTGTTAGTTTACAATAATATCTTCCATATTTTCCTTATAAGTGTTTCTGTGGCTTTACGGTGAAAAAATATTTGGTTTGATGCAAATGAAATGGGACCATTTCCATGTAATTAGCAAAAACACATACATGGAAAAAAGGTCCTTATAATTGCATGTCTCACAAACAAACTTTCCCTATTTTATCCATCTAATGCATCAATTGGTAATATAAAATCCCACCTTGTTTTCTTACTCAACTACTGCTCACACTAAGAAACAATGATCTAATCAGATAAACTATTGAGTTTACCATAAAATATTTGTTATCTATGTTTACATTGGTGACCAAGAAATCAATTTGATAAATCACGCCTTGACTAAAATAAACCAATATATAACATGTGCGGGTTGCAATTTCTTTATCAGATCTGATTGTCTTGACCATAGAGCAGGATGAGAGAGAGAGAGAGAGAGAGAGAGAGAGAGAGAGAGAGAGAGATTAATGTCCACTTGACACAAACCAGGTCATTTTGGGACTAACATGGTTGAATTTCATTTCAATAAATTGCTAGTGCATAGGGATCTTTAGCAATTTGGGGAAACCCGGAGAAAACCCACAAGGTTGGACAGGCAAGGCGACCCTTCTTTCTGATCATATTGGCTCCAGTGCGAAGATGATATGATGTTTAGTCTGTACATGATTTAAATGATTATTCAGTATTCATAAACAGATTCGAAACAGTGAATTTCTGGTTCTGGGGCATATAAATTATAACAATAACCTAAAATAGGTTGCCAGGCAACGAAACATGTGCCCACGACAGCTAAATCGTCCGGGCAGTCAACAAGAGTTGTCGCATATTAAGTAATTATCAGAAAATCATTAGAATTTGTTTGGTTTTTATAAAGTTATGCCCCTTGTTAAAGTTTGGTATACAAAACATTTAATATTATGGATTTAGCTGTTCAATTATAGATTTTCATAAAAATTCAAACTCAACCATCATTAATGTGTTTTATAATTCGGAATATACCATATTTTTACACCATTCACGTAAAAGTGGCAGCCATTTTATTCAGCAATTTTGGTCCAGTGTTCATGAAATTCGAACCGAACATTCATTACAGTGTAACGGTGATACAATCAAACGTTTTTATATGCCCACATTTTCATGTGGACGTATATTGTCGTCACCCCTGTTCGTCTGGACGTCCGTCCACAATTGTTTGTGAACAGTCTAGACGTCACAATTTTCATCTTGCTTGAAAACGTTGTCTTCGAAACGTCGCCTAAATAAATCAGTAATTGTTCTTCCATAAGTATATGTTATAGTTTAATTTTTATCTTATTTTAATGAAACTTAAAAATTATGACTGGTAGACTGAAAATGTGGGTGTATAAAAATGAAATGTGAGTTTGAGTTATGCAAATTAACTAAAAGTAACTGAAAATAATTACGAAACCTGAAACTTTTCCCAGCCTTATCCAAACCTTCCACTGTTACAAATTTCTTCATGATAATAATTCACACAATAAATGCCTTTACCAAAAAGTGCTCAAACTGATCCGAATTAGTAACTTTTTATTTTGAGTTTAAACTTAAGATTTTCCATGTAATGATTACACATTATGACAGCACTAATGAGAAAATAATTCCTTTGCTGATCTTTTATGGTTCCGTCTTTTCATTCCAGAAATTTTAAATCACAATCTTTAATGCTGATTTTATGTACTTTAGTCTTTTCATTCCAGAAATATTAAGTCACAATTTTAAAATTTCAATGACCAAATCATCCAAATCAAACTCGATTCAAAAAGTGAACTATTGAATTCCATTGAAAATAAACACAGTAGTTGATCACATAAAATATTCTATTCTTACTTATAAATAGGTCACATATTTAATTAAAATATGTTAAACAGTATGTAGCTAGCTCATACTGAAAATATCTGCTACTTAAAATTCTTCAGTTAGGAATTATGATATGCATACTGTGTTGTGTCAAATAACATTGAAACACAATTAACTTATTGTTCATTAACGATTTGGACACACTATGTCTTTTAATATATACTTCACAAGACGCGAGATAAATGATTTCAATAATGCGCAATAAAAAGCTGTTTAGTTTAAATAAATGCATCCATTTATCCTTATTTTCCAGATAAGCACCATTTTCCTTGTTTTTAGAATGTACAAATACTGGCAAGTAAATATTTGATATTTCACATTTTAGACATTATCATAATCATTTTCCAAGATTGTGTAACTGTTATTATAAATATATAAACAAATAATGCAGATTTTTCTCGATTATAGATATTCAAATAATATCTTCTTCAACCACAAATATTATCACTGACACAAGATATTAATTCACAACAAAAAATCTATTCCTTGTTTTAAGCCTACTGTTTCCTCGTCTCTTGAGATTAATTAACAATATTTCAATATTGCATAAAATCTGCTGAACATCAACTGAAATCTGTCACTGTTTTCCGACACTAGAGTTTGTGTATACACAATGGGATAATTATAACTGAAATATTATTAATACAATTAAAGCTGTTCAATTTGTGGACTCATCCCACTGACATACTTATTCCATTTCCTGAACAGAATTAAAAGTAGCAACACTTCAAATAGAAGTTATCAACATCTGTTTTTAAACAGAATTTAATTTTTATAGTTGATCTTTTCTTTAGTACCAGAAAATAATATTTGTTGTCTCCAAATAACTGATTCTTCACAAAAAAACACTAAAAATTCTTGGTACTTCTGACATTGGATGACAGAGGAGCTGAAGAAGCTGGAAGGGATGAGGTGAGTGATGCAATGCTTTAAACCAAGAATTAATGATCTACTGTTTCAATTGACAAAAGAGCATTATTGTCAGACAGAACACTCCTTTAATTGTTTTCTGGAGCTTTTCGTCAACCATATTCTTGTGATTGAAAACAATCCACTTACCCGCCTTCACATATCAGAAAAACATCATCGACCATAATATTTGCCAACGGAAGGAATATTACTTTCTGTACATCATTTAAAACATTCTTATCAAATAATATTTTATCAGAAGACACTGTCTTAATCTCTTTTTGTATTGTACGTTGTATTGTCAATAAAAACTGAAATGAACTATTTTTAACCATATGACATGAAGACAACACATACTAAATGTTTTCACATAATTTAGTTTTTTTTCTTGATCTTTGATTTTGCGTCTGATCTTATTACAATACAAGACTAGAAATATACATCACTTCTTACTTGCGATTTTGTATTTCAAATGGAATGAGATTTTACGTCTTAACCTCATTTAATCTCTTGGGACATTTCAAACATTTACAAAACACTTTCTTTTGTCTTGAGAATAAAGTACTTATCCACTTCTCTAAGACTTATTCTTCCAGAAATGATTTTTTATTTGTGTTGTCGAAATATTTTCACAATTCCAGAAATCCAGACATGCCTGACAATGGGTAGGTGTCCACATATACCAACCATTCGCACAATTTCGATCAAAATTACCAGAATTTAAAAATCTAGACACAATATTAAACAATTAAATTTCCAGATCTTAGAATATTAATCTACCACATTTTCCAGA
This sequence comes from Patella depressa, assembly GCA_948474765.1. Classification (NCBI taxonomy): domain Eukaryota; kingdom Metazoa; phylum Mollusca; class Gastropoda; family Patellidae; genus Patella; species Patella depressa. The sequence continues at coordinate 74,746,729 of OX419715.1, forward strand.
TGTTCACTTTAAATTTGACGCTTTGCTAAATTTTCCCATATGAATCAGTATTACCATGAATTAAAACATATCCTTTAAAAACTTTACGAATATTGTAAGGCTACATTATATGAAGAGCATGACTGTATGATTTACTTCTACGAGTAATACAAAGTATAAGTCTTCTGCCCCCAATTTTATACTCTTATTTAACAGTCACGTCAATTACATGCAGCGTTTACATTCCTCCAGATGTATGCACATGTAAATAGAAGCATGCACCATATGATGTACACACGCACATACACACAGACGTTAAATAACGACAATACTTCAGTTTTTACACACATATATTTTTAAATAAAAGGTTAAAGGTATGTTTATGGAATAAAATATGTAAAACTGTTAAATGGAACCTTTTGAGAAAGAGAGAAAGGAATTTGGATCAATGTTCACTCAATACAAACTAAGTCATTTTAGGTCTAACATATGGTACAATTTTATTAATTCACTTGTGTGTAAGGATCTTTAGCAGTGGGTGAAAACCAGCGAACCAGGAGAAAACCCTATGACTACTCCTTGGCACGTATAAGTGTGGGATCGAACCCATGCCACTGGAATAAATGACAGATATTATAATCAAAACCGAATGAGTTAGATCATACAGCTACCCAACTGCTTCAATCAACGGAATGATTTGAATGTTAGAGCAATATTGTTATGATCTGGAGGCTGAAAGTGTGCTTCAAAATTTGTCAGTCAATCAATTTCTAACATGGATTTTAAAGTAGCTAAGTCTGTAACTCAATATCATCCAATATCTTCAACACTGAAAACACAAATCATTTGTCAATTTAAATCAACATTGATGCTGTAATCTAACAGGAAAAAGATGGGCTTCTGATATCCAATATTTAAGACAAAATAAACATTTTTTCATTGGTACACGAATCGTGTACCATAATGCGTTTCAGCCCCAGTTGTAACAAGAGATTCGAAACATTGCACCAAATCCAACTGTGTATGTAGACTGGAATAACCAGATGCTAGAAATTTGCATTCCATCGAGACTGCTGGCTTATTTTGACGAACATAACTGATTTGAAACCGTCGAATGTAAATCAGTTTATATACATTCATATTACATTATTATATATATGCGTTGCGACCCACTTGTGTCAATTTCTTTGTCCCAAATGTTAGCGATTTAGCTCCTTTAAGCAAGAGAGTCTTTCCAAACAATGTGACAATTTTTAACATTATCCTAACTCCTACTTATCTTTATTGTGTTGTACATTTGAAATGTAAATTGACAGACTGGTGAATATTTGAGTAGGTCATTTTAACTTTTACTTTGAAATCAATAAAGAGAGACAGAAATCGGGCTTAAAGTCCACACGACTAAAACTAAGTCATTTTGGGACTAACACGTGGTTCAATTTTATTTCTATAAATCATTTGTGCGTAGGGGTCTTTAGCAGTGGAAGGACACTGGAGGTCATGGGAAAAACAGGTGACCCTATTCCTTATCACGTACAACCTGAGAATCTAAACCACGCCAGTTAACTCAATGACAGACCTTATGATACAGTACATGAAATCAATAGAAAGTAATGGTACTTTTAATGGTCATAACTGATCAATTTTAATATTTTTTTGAATGAATATTTTGGCAAGACTTTTTATTCTGTAAGGTTCACAAGTCTATATTTGTCATTTAATCATGAAACATTGTTCTTTTGTCTACTGGGTACATGTTTAATACCTTTAGTTTAAACACTGTGCATGAGTCAATAACTGTAAGTATACTATAGATAAAAAATTCACTGTACAAGTCATTGTATAATGAGAAACTGAGAATAGTTTTAACACCTCATTTACCTGCGAAACATATACCTGTATGTTGAGTTAATGCAATTCAAGTTCAAGTTAATTAATTCCAGTCATGTAAATTGAAAAGATTCTGACATCTAAGCAGTTCTACCTAAAGAAGTTCACCGTTTCAATTTTTTAAAAAAAATTACTAGTAAAAGAAATCTTAGCACCTACAAAAATAAATTCTGAGTAAAATGGTGTTATATTCTGAAACTAGGTACAAGGTATGAGAGTGTTGTACATGAGTCAGGGCATACATACTATATAGAACATCTTATACCACTGAACAATATCGAAAGTTAACACAGTGGTATTATGATTTTGAAACTAGGTGCAAGGCATCAGTAGAGATAAGAGTTGTACATGAGTCAGGGCATACTGAATCTCTAGAACATCTCATGTCACTTTTAATTGAAGGGGTTCACACAGCTTTTTTGTACTTTTGAATTTCTTACTTTGTTTTTGTCTTTCAGATTTTTAACTGAACTGATGACAGCAAAGAAACCAGTCTGTTGTTTCATTTTTATAGTTGAAAATTTGATTTTACTACACTAGGATCTGGAAGAGTTGTTATCATTGATGTTGTCTGGATGATGTGAGGCTTTAGCCAATGAAACGGTCTGTTACGGCGAGCTTTAAGCAGGTTTTGAATGAAACTGTGGGTAATCCTCTAGTAACATCAATGCTGATTGGTTAATCAAATGTCTGACATCATAGGGCCAGATCTTCATGTAGTGAAGGCCATTGAAGTATAAAAAAATTTAGGCCACCGAAAGTATCAAAATATAGAGCTGTATTTTAATCCGATTGAAAGAAACCAACAAACTTTAACTTTGACTACTGCTTCCCTTTAAAAGCCAGTCAGGTGCGCTAAGTACAAAATAATATCCCGATTCAGGTTTTTCTCAACCTGTCAAGAAGAGAAAGATGAGAGTTCTACATGATATATATTTAGACACGATAAAATGTTTAAAAACTCAACACCAGATTTTATCTTAAAGGTACAATCTGACATTACACTAAATGTTTTCTTTCTATTTACCTACGCCCCCACCCAAGTCAAACCCTCTACAGTTGCACCATTAATCCGCCGTCCTTATGATTAAAGGCTGTGCTGTCTCTAGCTAACAAAATAATTACATTTCTGTAGATCCTTTAAATCATACACAGGTTACAATTTTATGTGATACAATTACTACTTATTACTGGGCACGATTTGATCAAGACTAGAGAAGCATTGTCAAATCGTCGCTCAGTAATATTATAGTGCCATTGATATAATCTTTAAATATAGCCATTGTTCAAGTACCACACAACATGAGTTATCTGTTTTATAATTATATATATATATATTCAGGTCAATACTGATTTTAGAAACTTAATTAAATGTTTTAAGCACTAATGGCAACTAACATTTCGGTACTTCCCACAGATATAACCCATGGTTTTGAAGTACTTTTTACAGTTTTAACTCCTTGTTCTCGCTTTGGGGTACTTTTCCACGGGTTTAACCACTGGCACTGGGCTATTTTCCGCAGGTTTAACCCCTGGCATTGAGGTACTTTCCACCAGTTTAACCGTTGTCGTAGGGGTACTTTCCATGGGTTTAACCACTGTCATCAAGGTACTTTCCACAGGTTTAACCACTTGCATTGGGGTACTTTCCACTGGTTTTAACCACTGGAATTGGGGTACTTTCCATGGATTTAACCACTGGCATTGGGGTACTTTCCACAGGTTTAACCCCTGACATTGGGGTACTTTAAACAGGTTTAACCACTGATATTGTAGTACTATCTGCAGGTTTTACCACTGGCATTGGGGTACTTTATTAACTAGGTTGTAGAGTGGTACTTTTAACAGGTTTAATCACTGGCATAGGAGTACTTTAAACAGGTTTAAACTATTACAATCATTGACTACAACACCTGATACTGCACCTCATTTATTAGGGATATTCAGAAAGTTAACAATATCTGTTACGATTTTTTGTACTTAATATTCATTTATCTTTGTCCTGTTTTGTCAACTTGATTGACGTTATTTGACCTTAACAACTTCCTCAACCATCGTTTAAAGTCCTGAATATAATAACCAACTTCCTCCATCCTAGTTTCTCGAATAACACCACTGAATATTTCTTTATCTTTCTAAATATACCTTGAGCGTGGGAAAGGGGCCGAGAACCTTATTAAATTCAGATGTAAAAATATATTTTCTTTTGCAAAAATATATGTTCATTTGCATTTTTTTTTTGTTTCATTATTTAGTTTTGTTAGATTAGTCATAAAGAGAGAGTAATCCTTGCCTCTAAAACTTCTGAAAGAAAGCCATCCTTTAAAAGAGAATGAGAGAGAAAAATGAGGTTTAACATCCACGTGACACTAAATATGGTTCATTTTGTGCTCAAAACCATGCCACTTTACTCAAAGACAGACCCTATGATCTAAAAGGCATGCTTTAGATCACTTAACCACCCAGACCTGCACCCTTCAAACTGCTTCATCGTCCCTTTATGATTAACAATAAGTCATCTATCAGAAATCTTGGCAAATTTGTGAAAATCTTTGAGAAGGTTGTTGGCATGAATGCATATTGGATCTATTGTGATACGACCCCAACCATACAGAATAATAACAATGGAGTCTAAATGAGTTCAGAAAATTAGATCATTGTTAGAACAGAAAATTAATCATCATTGATTCATCTATACATATTCATATTTAAATCTAGTGCTATATGTCATGTCACATGTCATAGAGTTCATAAATTTGCAGCTTTATAAATACTTCTCAATATTCTTCAAATCTTTTCAGTTTTTCGACTTTAATCTTGGTAAATAAAACTAATTTATTTGATGTGAGGTACTCTTAGAAACTTTTGTCCTAGTAATGTGCAACTCTCTTGAAACTTAATGATGCTTTTTCTATCAAACACAAACTTTCTGTTTCTGTAAGTCCCCGAAATTCCATGCTATACACCTATCTGGCAGAGGCAGGGACAAGTCACAGGACCTCGAGTTCGAGTCGAGTCTTAAGTCGCTGCACCTGGAGTCCGAGTCAAGCCTCAAGTCCAAGTCCAGTTGAGTCCTGAGTCTTCACATAGCCAGAGTTCTGTTCAAGTCGCCAGTTCATCAAATGAGTTAGCAATTCCTGGCAAATACGGTAAGTTAGAGTTATGCCCCCTAACCGTAGCTTGAAACTTAAGTCTGAGTCAAATCATGAGTCGTAATAAATATTTCAAGTCGAGTCCAAAGTCGGGTCGTTGATGCGACTGAAGTCCAAGTCACAGGACTTGAGTTCCCAGCTCTGGTACCTGGATATTAATGACAATATATTTGCCACAGTAATAGTGAGAAGTGATTGTCACATATATCCAGTCACTGTGACAATTAGGTGTACCACTGCATGGTGGCAAAAGGCAGCCATGACAGGAATAAAAAAAAAAGTTCAGTTAAACATACATTATGCAAGAGACAAATCTGCCTATTACAGGTCTTTCTTTAGGCCTGAAATTTTATCTAAATTATTAATTAGACATTAATTAACTTCAGATGATAATAAACTCTCGATGTCAAAGCTAGCCTTCGATATTAACTGTATTACAATCCTATATGCTGCTTATCGCTCATTGATAATTAAATTTAAAAAATGGATAACCGAGACTATGCTTTTTATCGTAATGACTTTAGTAATGATAATCGAGGCTAGGCGGAAATTTCAGTCACTTAAATCTCGGTTCAGAGTTGATCAATTTGACCGAAATTTTCAGCAAATTGCCTTTACATTATCTTGTTTTTAACAATTATAGTGAGAACTGTCAACTCTTTATCTAATCTCCCATAATGTATCTATAAATATTTGTGAGTAACGTAACATAATCAAGTATTATTGCCTACATTATGATTTAGATCTGTGTTAAATTTTTAACACAACCCTTACTCTACCCATGCTTTTATATAAGTTTTCAAATAAATACAAATGTTGAAAATTTTATTTTGATTGTAGAGGTCTGGATGTTTGGTGTATGCGGTGTAAACAATGGGCCAAGATTCTTTATCTGAGTTATGTAATCCTCTTCAGCAATATCCGACTCATTCTTACAGAAATCTGAAATTACAATCTTCCAATCATAATTAGGTATCATGACTTTTTTAGAATTTTCACTCTGTTCAAAACAAATGTTTGTGAGATATGTTGCTAATTACATTTATCAATCTTAATCTTAAAATCTAAAACAATCTGGAAAACATTTGGTAAAAAGAAAAAGAAAAGTCACAAATAATGAGTTTATCATAATGAAATCTAGTCAATCTAACAAATATTTATAAGGGTAATTTTCCTGCAAATTTATGGTATATGACTTGTATTTATTTCATCTGAATTAGAACCGTGGACTTTCGTCTAATAAATACAATGTCTGGTTGGATTTGAAGTGCAGTGTGACCTTTAACCATAGATCTTGCAGATCTCAAGTCATGTGGTTAAATGGATAAGGCGCTGGTTCACTAACCAGGAGGGCCCAAGTTCGATCCTAGTGTTGACTGAAAAAGTACCTCATGATCTTTTAACCTGATCTGTCCCCCTTGTTAGTTGTGCAGGACAAAGATCACGGCAACCAACCAAATATAGTCTCTTGGGAAGCAAAAAAAAACTGACAAAGAAAAATTTGAGAGCTGGAATTGGAGTAGGGACATGTAGAAACGGCACTATCCAGACAAAATTGACCCTCATAAAACACATCGCATGGTGTATGCCCATCTGCATCATCCCCGTTGGTACAGAAAAGTAGGATATTAGACTTCATTTCAATTTTTCTGTATCCTCAGACCTACTGCGATTCTCTAAAAGATGTTAAGTGATCAATTAAGACCGATTGTTTACAATAAAACCATAGATACAGGTGCAAAGTAGCACTATTACTTACGTTTCACTCTTTCAGTTCCGATGCATAAAAAAACATGAAGAAATATCTTGGCCGTTAAAAGCATGTAAAAAGGAAAATGTTTTGATATGTACTCAATGGCTTTGTTCCTATTATTTGTAAATCGTCTACATGTGGGAATTTTTCACATACAAAAATACACCACTTCGGGGGTTGTTTTTATTCCAAACCATTCACAGACAGCATAAATCATAGCAACTGTTTCTATGGAATTTTGCAGTATATTTACCATATTTTTGTAGTTTGTTAATGCCTTTGATGTGAAGCAGCAAGACGACCAATACAAAGGAGAAAATGTTATTATCAGATGTGTACGATGTAAAGTTTGTTTTCACTGTTTTGTCTACACCAATTATCGACTTGCATTAATGGACATATTAAAAGTATAGTAAAAATACCTTTAATTTAGCTGTATTTTATTTCAATTTTCACTTTTAATCTTGTTTTCTGATTTTATGATGAAATTGTGATTATTATGTAAAATAAAGAGACTGTATGGTATCATACAATCTGGTGTGTAGGCGTGATGCGAGAGTAATTTAGTCACCATTATTAAATCCAAAAGTAAACTAAACAAAATTGAGTTTAACATCCTACTTTTCTGCACCAAGGGAAGGAGGGAAATGATTCATCATCCACTTGACACAAACTAGGTCATTTTAGGACTAACATATGATTCAATTTGATTTCAATAATTTGCTTGCGCTAAGAAACTGAAGGACCTTGAGAAAAACCACAGGTGACCCTACTTCTTTGTTACATACAAACGGGGAATCCAAACCAGGTCAGTTGACTCATTAACAGAACCTATAATACCACATGCACATGCAAGCCATTTGGCCATCCAACCCCTGCTATCTGCACCAACCTGACTAATGCAGTGTGCTATGAATGAAATTTTCACCAGACTTCCTTTTCCTATTCACTGGTTCCTAATTGAGATGTGGTCGTATATTGTTACTGCCTGAAAACCTATATTTAAAGAATTTACAAGCAAATGCAAATGCAGCTTAACTTCCTAAATAATAATCTTAAGCTAAAAATTCCTCTAAACAGTTTATTAATGTGCTCTGAGGAAAAGGACTTGGTAAAAGCGGCACCAGATTCTCAATAAATCAAAGGTCAAGTAATGCAAAAGTTTGTGAAACCTTACACCACCATGCTGATATTTCATCACAAATTATTTTTCTCTTCAATTTTCTACCACACAGAGAGGATGGAGAAGAAGAAAGTGATCATAATCCATCATAATTTGTGAAACACTTGTCGAAGCTAATTACCTCCTTGCTCCGTGGGTGATAGAGAAAACTACCAACCTAACCATCTGTTTCACAAATTAATCATCATGTAGTGGCCATCAACAACCTACCATTGTGTGCATTGAGAGAGAGAGAGAGAGAGAGAGAGAGAGAAGGAGGTAGGGAGGGGAGGTCTGAACCTTACCATCTGTTTCACAAATTAATCAACATACAGTGGCCATTCATAACATACTATGGACTATTTATTTGCATGTGTGTGTGTGCATTGGGGAGAGGGTGAGAGAAAATTAAGATCCGAACAAGAGACTCTGAGATGTTGTTATCCAGCAAATATATCTGGAAGGCATGTCACTAGATCATGTTGTGAGTGTTTATTTTAGATGTTAAGATATGAGAAATATTCATGTTAAAATGTTGTTTTGCGCAGGTCGTGTCTCGGTTATAATGAAGCTATTGATAATCATTGACTGTGTTTATTATATCTACAGTCTTTAAAATAATAAATAAAGCACATATAAACACACACACATACCGATATCAGACTTCTTGGGGTAAAAAGAGCTTCATTCACAGTCAAGACTACATAGATCTTGAAAATCAAAAACCATTCCAGTAATTTATAAATATTATAGAAATTTGTTTAAAGGGCCAATCCCGATAACTTTTTGGGGAATAAAACTGCTTAATTTTGTGTTAAAATCCTTTAAAACCCATTACCTAAGGCCGACCAACTAACATGATATTTGTGATACGCTTGTAAATAACTTAAACCCGACAGTCTTCATCAGGAAATGGACACCGTTGTATTATACAGTATCTGGATAAAACCAGACTTTTTTCTATAAAAATAATATGTAGGTGGAATTTACCCTTTGTTATCAAGTACAGTACATAGATCATTCACTGTATAGACCTGTCAAGAAACGGGAATCGATTATCAGGTCACCCAATGAAAAAATTGACCCGAAATCTTAAAAGGGTTACGTGTCCGGATAAGCAATGTTGACGTTCACGTCCAAATGACTCAATATTTTGAGCTGAAATTTTGCGACACGGTAAATACACCACACCTCTATATTTTGGTCCATAAATTTCATAAATACTCGGACTTTAATTTTTGAGACTCTGTTCTTATCGGGAGGGTCCCTTTAATGTATATAACCTGTTCTGCTTATGCGTTCAGATTCTATTTATGATAAAAGACTGTCTCCTGAATCATGTTTTGTTTCAAATTTCAAAACATAAAATGTGTAACCAAAAACATTTGCGAAGAGCTTACTTTTTGTTTTTAAGTCAGTTTTTCCCCTGATGAAATAGGAATCAAAAATTTTAATAGGTCGTCCCGATAGACTAGATACTTTCTTTTCCTTTCTTGGCCTACGTACTGCACCAGTGACAAGGGGAAAGCAAGTTTTAAAATCCTTTCTTGGACAATGCCATATTCACAAGACACCCTGTGGCACCCAAATCTTTGTCTAACAATTAAACACACTTACATGTATATATTACAGATACCCTGTGAAATTTGAGAGTGCTTACTTTGACTTTTCGATTTTGTCTTTTATAATAATAAATACTGAGATATAACGTTGTTATCTATAATACAGTAATAATTCTACTTCCTGTGTTAAATATCAACATGTACGTCTGGCTATACACCATCTGTAAACATGCATGTGCACAAACACATGAGATCTGGCTATTAAATGAGAATTAGGGAGTCAAAGAATGATTCTTAATAGGTGTATCTGGTCGTGGTTAATAGTTTTATTTATGAGATATAGATAGTTTCAGGATATACTTAACTTGCCTATTAACTTTTCTATATACAATACACAACTTGGAACAGATACATGTATGATCTTTATCATAGAATAAAACTGTAAATTAGCTTTGTCGATATTAATATTTTAAAAGTTTTAAAGGCCTTTAGTAATCCATTTTTCATACAAGAATACCGTATATGAAATGACTGAATCAAACAGGGCATACAATATACAGTGTGCTGTGAGGGAATTTTTGCAAAGACAGCAATTGAATTCCAACTTTCAATGCTTCTTTGCTGTGCACGCCAACATACATGTACAAAATAGAAAGTGGGTTTAGAAAGAAAAGGTAAATTTGGGGAAAAGGTAAATTTGGGGAAAATATTTTCTCCTGATGAGTATATATAATATATATATAAAACTGATCAACACTGCCTACAAATGATTGAAATTGGAGTAAAATTTTATTTGAGTCAATTTATACCGTATGTATGTAATAATTATGTTAATAGATTACATGTATCATAATAACATATGTATAGCTTGCTAAACAACCTGAATTGTATTATATTATAACACCACATCAGGTAGATATTAACACATATCTAATCCAGCTTACATTCTCTGTAACTTTTATCAAGGTATATCATAATAATTCATAACAAATTCTGGCCAGATGCCAAATTTTGAAGGTGGAAAGTTGTAAATGAAAATAATGGTTTGTTATTAAAGTTCTTAATGGATTAATTTCACTCCCTACACCATGGTCAATGTAAGCAGTAAGATGAACTGTACACTGCTTTCGATCACAAAGTTCCTGACACTCTTGTACTGTATCTTGTATCTATAGTACTAATTAATTGACAACATAACTCTAAGGTGTGAGCACAGAGTTACTATCAATAGCAGTAATCTAGAATAACTCTGAAAAGAAAACTGGCTGATATTGAGTTTAAAAGTATGGGGGAAAGAGCACATAATAAAAAAGGTGCCATGAATGAACTAAGGCTTAAATCCAACCCACCACGATGATAAAGTTAATGATGATGATGGAAATGGTGATGGAAACGCTGATGGAAATGACGATGATGATGAAAATGGTGATGGAAATGACAATGATGATGATGACTATCAAAGAATAAAACCATGCTAAAATATTAAAATATCTTACTGTGATCGAGTGCATCCTCGTATTCTGCTACATTCCGAGTGAAATCCATTCGGTGGAAGAGAGCGGAATTTAATATTATAATAATCCACTTTCTGGCCATGAATACTACAATCAGCCATTTTGAGTTTGTTATGCAACGTCTTGACTAAATCCCCGAAAATACTATCCACACACAAAATTGAAAAAAAAATTCAAATTTGTATCTGATAACACTAGTTCAAAATAATCCCCAAATAGGTTTCCAACACTTCAGTTTATTAACCGATATAGTCATCCATAAATGTGTGTATTACATGTCCTCATTGTGTAGGTTTATCATAAACATAATAATTCTGTAAATGTTTCCACTGAATTCAATATATCTTTCTACTATTGTCAGACTATGTATGTTTCTGTATTAGGTCCTACATCATTTTCAAGTCATTTTTCAAAGAACAAAAAAAAACATTTTAAAAGGTATAGCACATTAAAAGTTCACATTCGATAATAATATTCATCCATCATTTCCACACAATAATACAGTCCACAATTTTTCGGTAAATCATTTTTTTAAAAATTTTCCACCTCAAGCACATTATAATGATAATAAATCATTTTCAGAGAGTTATTACATTAAAACCACTTTTCTACCCTCACATTTTATTTCCATCAAGTCATGTGATTATGCCTCTAATCCCTCCGAGACGTTTCACATTTCATAAATACCATAACTTCAGGCTCATACTGTCCTTGTTATTTTTTCATGTGTGAGTTTTTGAAATATTCCCATTACATGAGGACATGTTGTTATTGACTCAAGCATTTGGAAGAGATAATCCATTTAGCAGATCCCTGCAAGTTTCTGTTTTATTTTTCTTATATATACTGTCATATTTAGTCTTTTTATAAACAGTTTTTGTTTAAATCCTGTAACAATAAACATACATGTACAATCAACTATATGACAATATCAATGCTGCCTCTAAGATTTTGTGGAAATTAACTAAATTATTCCTATCGTAAGACAATAAGAGGATAGCTTAGTGCCGATAGCTATATCCCTCAATATTATAAAAAAACAAAACTCAATTAAACCAGGATCAAATTGAAATATTCCCAAAACTGCCTGAATCTTCTGTTCAAAGTAAAATCTACCACTCCATGAAACTGTAATATAAGGAGACAGCTTTCTTGGCTATCTTTCCAATTAATGACATTCAGGAAAATTGAAAATAAAAACAACATAATCAAACTAAGATCAAAGAGAAAATATTCCCAAACTGCCGAAACCTTCTAGCACATCCAGAAACTAACTAAATATCAGAAGATCCTGGCGGAAAATACTTTGATAGTTATCCCTCCAAATTGTCACATTTAATTAGATGACAAATCTGGAAACAATTAACAAAAATCCAACATAATCGACAAAGATTGAAGTGAAAATGTTCCAGAACAGCCTGATTCTTCTGTTTGAAGTAAAGTGTACAACCTCCTGAAGCTAGCTGACTGATGATTGTGTGAGTCAATAACTATCTGTAATGCTAACAAGTCCTGACAGAATACAAATTCACATTTTATGATACAGCAAACAAGATACCAAAATATACAAAGACAGTTATGTTACATCACTTTGTTACAATATTAATATCAACTGATATCATGACATTATACCATCATAACTTGAAGAACATTAAATTGAACATACACCTGCTTGATAAATGACACGCCCTATTGCACGTGTGTCTTGTATCTTAATACTGATCAACCCCACCCCATCGACACAAGTTATACACAACATACGCAGTGCCGAAAGTATATATTGATCATTCTAAATTGTAATCCATTATAAAAAATCAAAACTACCAATCATGAGCTAACAGTGTGTAAACTATGAAATTGCTTAATTAAGCTGTCAATCATAATCACCCCCATTATTGTTCAATTTGTGTCAAGAATATGAGAATAGTTTGATTGAACTATCTGTATTGCTCTTTCGGTTTACATTATACATTTATCTGATATTACGAAGTTATTTACGGTTCACATTTCAGAATAAAATAAAGTTCATTGTGCTTGATTGAAATGAAATAGGGTTAAACATCCTACTTTTCTGTTATCAATTAGGCTATTAAAGATGGGTATACTACGTCCAGTGTGCTATGAGGGACATTTTGCTCAGGCAGTGGGGCTCTAGCCAACAACATGCAGTGTGCAATGAGGGGCATTTTCCAAGGGATCTTTTACGTTTACTGCGAATTTGTCTACAGGAACTACATTTTTCATCCCATCCATACAATTAGTTGTTTTTTCTTGGCAAACCACTCCATTTTAGATCTAAATGGTTACAAAAGTTAATGGTGACTGATATTAATCTTTACTTTATAAACATGCATGTATTTACAACACGATTTCTTGAAACAGTAAATGCATAAAGCAATACTTCAATTTTATCATTCCGATTTGACAGATCGACAAAAATTCCAACACAACTTAATAAAACATTTAAAGAAATCCTATAATTACTATTGACTCGGTATTAATCAATTTAGCAGAGAAACTTTATCTTTTATCCGAGTCCACAGTTGACTTACCTTACTAAAATATACCCAACATTAATCAATTATAAATCAATTATGAGATAAAAATATAGTTCATATCAATAATCAGCCATGAGATCTTTGTAATCAATAATCAAAGGGAAATAAATGGGATTTAACATGCACCTTTATTTATAGGCCTCTGAATGTCAACTGAATTTAACCAGTTTTGGATTTTGAGATTCAATTTTCACAATATTGTTTTTTGCAAAGCATTCAAAATCTACTGAATTATCATCAACCGCTTTAAAACAGACATTCTGGGACAACTGTAAAGCAAGATATTAAGTTTTGCCAGAACAGTGGCGTTTTCAGATAGTCTTTATGAATTAACGATTCTTTTCAGTGCACACTAACAAATACTCTGGTTGACCTAGGTTTTTCTTACTATCCGAACAACAAGAGATTCTTCCTCACTAACCCTCCGTTTTGTTCCACTAATATGAGGAAAATCTTGAAAAACCAATATTGGGATCAAACCTAAGGCCTCCTCTTTAGTGAACCAGCGCCATATTCACAGAAACACATATTTCTCCAAAATATCCTGATGCACAAGTGATATAATAGACTAAAGTTTACCATATGTCATGCCATAGTCAAGCTGGTTTATTTTTCCCATTTCATGTTTTCAAACCAAATCTGGCATTCAGTAATCTATAATTACAAATCTCTCAGCTATACAAACATCAATTATATCACTGACAATAATAATGTTATGTCAACTACAAACAAAGAGAACCTGAAGACAAGTTCAACACAAATCAACAAAATAAATAATAAAATTCAATTGCACATAACTACATGTAAATTGCATTTTGCCAATTCAATAAAAATTGCACAAATTACCTCTGATTAATCCCAAACCAAAGATAAATTCCATAAAAGCTAGCAGAATTCCATAATCACTGAAATTGATCTTCACCTGCTGCATTCAACACTATGTATCTATATATATATACGCCATACTGACAAAGTGGGGAATTCACGATAACGTACCATAAAAAAACCCATGAAATATGAATTTAATTTACAAAGTTCTATCCATAATCATAAATGATCAATGCTGAGGAGGAAGTCCTGATGTAATAAAAATTAAAGGATGGAACACCTTTAAGTACTAAATCACAATATTATTACAAACATTTTCCTTCAATGAAAATTATACTCTCATTTAGAGATCTATTCCATCAATAAAATGTTTCCTTCCACAAAATTTATGTACTGAAAATGGAAAGCCTGAAACATTCTCTGAGTACTAAATCACAAAAGTAATCCATAAATAAAATGTTTCCTTTAACAAAAATTATGTGCAGATATCATACCACAAAATGGAAAGCACAAAACTTTTCACTGACTGATAGATCACAAAACCAATATTTCAATAAAGTATCCCTTTAACAAAATTACGTACAAATATCAAACCACAAAATGAAAAGCCTAAATCATCCCTGAGTACTAAATCACAAAAAGATACCACGAAATGAAACCTAATTAGAAAGCACAAAATATTTCCTGAGAATTAAAACAGCAGATTAATCCCTCAATAAAACGTTTTACCTTACTTTAACAAATTTTAGTACTGAGAGCATACCACAAAATGTAATCACAAAAAATTTCCCATACAGCAATCAAACCACAAAATGTTATCACAAAAAATTTCCCATACAGCAATCAAACCACAAAACATTTCACCAGTACTAATCACAAAATTAATTTTTTACTTTTACTTTACTTTTAACAAATTTTAGTACATTGAGCATACCACAAAATGTAATCAAAATGGAAAGCATGAAACATTTCCCGTATACCAATTAAACCACAAAATGGAAAGCACAAAATATTTCACCAGTACTAATAACAAAAATAATTCTTGAACAATAATCAAATACAGAGAGCATACCACAAGTTACTATCGTACCTCCACAAGTTATTCAACTGTAGAAATAAATATCAGTTTGCCTGAAGGTAAGCTGAACCGATATACTTTATGTAGATGAGTAAACTTTCCGATCAATATAGACTCCCATTTACCTTGGTATCTAGATCAATATACAACTATATTATACTAATAAATATTATTAATTAATGAAAGATTCTATTAAATAGAAATAACGTAGAAATTAATTTTAGGATGTCTGTACAACTATTGTGCTGAGTTATAATATAAAATTCCTGTAACTAGTGTTGTTCTAAATATCCTTTGTAGAAAATGATATCCCATTTTCTTTACTATAACTATTTTAGTGAAATATTAATAAATTATATAAAAAAATATCACCTATTCAAATTTCAATAAAGGAGATCTAAAACACAAGTGAATGGTGCTGTACACAATACAGTGTATAATTATTCTAAATTTCTAAAAAAAATGAAATCAAATGGGGTTTAGCATCCTACTGTTCTGCTCTGAACTGGTCTAATGAAGATGGCATACGACATATAGTGTGCTATCAGGGAAATGTTGCCCAGACAGTGACACTACAGCCTACTCCAACTGTCAAGGATTATTACGTGCACGGCAATGTGTACACGGTACCTTGGTCTAAAGTACGATAACTACTTTACTGATTTATAATATGAAAGGTCACTGGTTTAAACTAAAATAAATCAGATCTTTTAACTTTTATGAGATCTGAATACCTGGTGACTAGTGTTATACACAATACAGCGCATGCTTTTTCTAAATACTTTTTCAAACATAATACATTTGTACCACTTTCTGTATGATGGCAACTCTGCAGTTGATAAAATTAATATAGAACACAATTCTCCACTTAATTCAAAATATCCACACCTGATAATTCAGCAAAAAACGTAAATTTGAAATAAATTGAAAGTACCGAATAACACGTTTTCAAATCTGACTTCTGAAGAAGATAAACCTGATAGTCAGAATTAAATAGTATTTTGAATGAGACCAGATATAAGTATATATATATAAATGTCATATTAACCTGATATAATCTGACAGTTGTAAATGCTTAAAATAACGAGACCATGACTTTGAACATACCACATCTCTGATCGCCTAATTACAATTTCCTGTGAGGAAAAAACCTAACATTTGTATATAAAATAATTTTCCCAGGGCATACGGCCTCCAAAATGTAAGGCCAACATACACCTCATAATTCCTGTTGTTAACAGCTGTAATGTATCAATTGAGATTATGCTACATTTAACCGAAGTGAGAATTTCAGTTTACCAGTATCGTAAAAGAAATCATTTAAGTTTTATAACTTAGTTCAATTGCTTGTATTACTTAGCTTAACCTCATTTATTTAACTCAATTCTGTATATCAACTCAACCTCATGTATGACTTACAATGTAGCTCAACTCTGAATATTAGCTCAACCTCATGTATTTCTTAACTCAACCATGTGTTTTACTTAACTCAACTATGTGTTTTACTTAGTTCAACCTAGTGTATTACTCAAAGCTTGTGTGTTATTCAATATAGTGTATTACTTATTTCAACCTTGTGTATTACTCAGCTGAACCTCATATATTACTTAGCTCACCTTCCTTTACTACTTTAATTAGGTTAATTTAAAATATTACTTAGCTAATACCTTATATATCACAATCACATAAATTTTCTAGCACAGCCGTATCTATTACTTAGCTTAAAAGTATTTATTACTTAACACAGTACAATAGCCAATGTGATATAAAATAGACATTAGGTGTGCCTTTACTCACTGTCGCCATAGTTTTGAACTTTACATAAATTAATATAACAATAATAATTATTATATCAACTCATATGATATAATTACTAGTATAATATATCTGATATTTACTTGGTAGATATAATGAGATGATACACCTTCAATAATTACTGTTGCTAAATGGTGTACAACTTTCAGCTTATTACCCATTGTTTCTTTGGGATATCTCAGACAAAACCAAACAGGACATCACTTATTTACATGTACATGTAGGTAGCTTAAATCCTTCACTAAATACAAAAGTATGCACGCAAATTTTTAGCTGTGTGACATTCTCAAAAAAGAAATGGTATAACATGTTATAGACACAGTAAGCATACCCTGCCAATGACTGTAATCGTGTACTACTTGCAGCTCTTTGTTGTAAAGCAACCAATGAACTAAATGGGGTTTAACAGCATGACGGTACCAGTAAGATTCCCTGAATACTAGAAAACAATCAAAACATGTATATCTTGCTATATCAAACACAATTAATATAAATCTAAGTCCCTGAATGTTTTGTCTTTTTACTACGTCCTTTTAAACTTGTAGTTTTCAATAATTGTCCATTACTGCATATAAACATGAGTAGTTCATGTTTCGCGATTCCTGTCCAGAAGCAAAATAAGCTTGTTGAAAACAACCAATTATATCTTCCATAAACATGTTTAATCAAAACATAATCAACCATATTTAACCAATAAATTTGAAAATAATGTGCAGACCTATAGCTTTAAGCAACCCATACTCCTTAGACAGTGGTCCATGCATAATTCCATGTTTTGAACAATAAAGAAATTCAAAGATTTTAAAGAAACTCTGGATAATTCTGGCAATCAGATAAGATAACACATATAAAAAATACCTTAGTTCACGTTTATCCACGACCGATCCTTCTTTCTTTTTTTTTTGCAAAAATTGTGGACCATAAAATTTTCTCTACACTCAGATGTGAATGGTGTGATTGTCTCTATACTCAAATGACATAATTATTTTCAAGAACGTTACTCACAGTAATTGAACTAGAAATACAGTAGAACTTGTATTAAGCAAGCACCCAAGGGAAATTCAACAATGCTTGCTTAATGGAGGTGCTCTTTGACTAGAGGTATCCAATATTGACCCAACCCCTACCACAAAAAATAAAGACATAGATTGCATATATTTTTTTTATTCATGTAGTATAACAATAACAATACATGTACTTTTTATCTAGTTGTGAATTCAAAGTAGTCGCGTATACGTGTTTGTTTAGTAATACTGGGTGTCTGGCCCCACAATATTTCTTTTACTTTCATCATAGCCTCTAAAAGCGTTTCAAAATGCCGCGAATTTGAGAATTTCCCACCCCAACTGCGCGACTACTTAATAAAATCTCGGTGCTTTTTGTGCTGACATAAATTAATTACACTTGGTGCATTGGGAGCGAACATCAATACTTGCATCGATAAATTTGACAGTCGTTGAATCTTGCGCCGGACGAAAATTCTTTACTCAAATCTCGAACATAACTTCTGTAAACTTGTCATTTTGTACCAACCTTCGATACTACTGTCTATCTTTGTGATGCATTCGATAATATTTATCCCTTTTTGTGAAGAAAATCGATGAATTAATTTTATTTAATCAAAAAAGCACATGAACAAAGAATCCATTTACCTATTTACAGGGGGTGTAACTCTGTATGTAATATTATAGGGGGCGCTAAAACGTCTACAAAGAAAGTTGCAATAGAAAAAACTCGGTACTTTCATTTTATTCAATCAGTATCAAATAATGTTCCGTTAAGTGTGAAAACAATTATTAGGTTAGTCGTTTAATAAAACAAAAGATTAATTAACAGATAATCCCGGGTTGATTGTTATTTTTACATTTCTTTTTACCTGATCAGTGGGGATCCAGTTAATTAACTACTACTCACGGGATTAGCGGGAGTGTTACACAGAAAGAACGACAAGATGGTATCATTCAACAATGGCCGTTGAATGGGCGATGTTTTGTTATAGGAGTGACCGTTGAAACAATAGAATTTTTACGGAGGGAATTAATCGTGGTGCCCGTTGCACGCGTTGAACAGGTGCGTGTTTAGTAGAGGTTGAATTACTTAAAAATCGCTCGGGGGGATTTTTTGGTGCTCGTTGAAGCAAGTGTTCGCTGATTAGAAGTGCACGTCCGAGCAAGTTCTACTGTACTAAGAAATAGATAAAACAACTCCCCCTCCCCAACAAAACAAAAAATTAATTATCACCGATCATCTATATTTTGGGGGTCCAAGTGTATACACAGATATTTTTTTTTACTCTGTTAATCACTAGGAAATTGAACCCCATTTTATTTTCTGTCTTAATATGAATAAATCTAGTCATTAAACTAAAAGAATCCAACCAATTTACCACCTAGGTTGGTCACCTGGTACAAAATCAATTTGAATTCAACATATAAACTGGATCATAATTAACTGAACATGAATACAAACTGATCTGTGATTAATCCAACAAACTGAAACAGTAGCACACACAAGAATTTACCATCAAACTAACATTTGCATACACCAACGTCACCAAATGTTTTAAAATATCTGACCAGAATAGAAACTGATTTTTGATAAATCCAACTAAAATACAAACTGAAACCATAGAATTTATCTTCAAACTAACATTGCATAAACCAAAGTCACCATATCTTAGCGTATGATAAAATATCCTTCAAGAACACAAGCTGCTCTATGTTCAATCCAGCTTTACGTAAACTGAAACAATAGCACATACAAGAATTTACCATCAAACCAATGTCACCAAATCTTATCTTTTAAAATGTAATGTCCTTCCAGAATACAACCTGATTGATGTTAAATCCCACATTACATAAACTGAAACAATAGCATGCACAATAATTAATTTACCAATAGATTATTATTTTGTAACCAATGTCATCACATCTGGGCACATATAATTTAAAATTTCCTACCAATCTGTAATAAATCCAACCTTAATACAAACTGAAGCAATAGCACAAACACGAACTGCGAATTTCATAACCCAATGTGACCACATCTGGGCATATGATTCAAAATGTCTTACATGATAGAAAAAACAACATCTCTGACCTTTTGTTTGCATAATGATATAATCATCTGTCAGCATGCTATCCTTATACACATTTCGAACAAAGGCATATTCTTATTTCACAATCAAACAAGGAAATTTCCTATGATTGCACGCTAACTTTAGGATTATTAACTTACATTACTTGAAGTAAATAGTTATTCTTTCTTAAATAAGCATTCATTCACGCAAGAATTTTAATTCAGAATTTCCATTAACTACATTTAGATGATGAATTAATTTATTTTTATTTGTTCTTCTCCTCAATTTTTATCTGATCAAACATTTTTGTAGTATTATAAATAAAATGGGGTTTAATGTCATAATGAAGATGTGCATACCGGTATATATACATGTATATATATGTCATGCAGTGTGATATGAGGGACATTTTGCCCAGACAGCAGCTTTTCTTCTAGAATTTCAGTTGTCAAATTTTCTTTGTAACATCCGAATGACTATACACTTTTTTTGTCAGGCCTTTCATTCTGCACTTGTGATAGTGTGCAAGTACCATACAAACTGAACCACCAGTATAAGGTCGGATATTATATAGTACACCATGTATATATAACTTCCAACTATGTAATTCTAGCCTGATTTCACCATATCTGTGGTGAAGGACGGAAGACCTGACAGTGTAGAGTGTCTAGTCATTTGGATGGAATAAAAAAAACAAAAACAGGTTGGAATTTGAAATTGGAGTAGGCCGTGGCACAGCTGTTCAGGTAAAATTTCTCTCATACCACACTGCAAGGATTCAGTCTGAATTCATTAATCCAGATGGTTGAGAAAATCAATTCAGTTCATTTCCACACAGGTCGTTTCCAATTACAAGTTACTATCTGAAGTCGTTTCCAACTACAAGTTACTATCACAAGTCCACACAAGTCATTTCCAACTACAACTTACTATCATAAGTCCACACTCTGTTTATGGACTCTGTATACATCAAGTAATCAAAAATAACTCTTTCCTACATGCTTTTCATAATATATATAAATGCACAATTACATACAACTATTCAAATTCACAAATTTGTTTTACAACTTTTTAACTTCCAGCAAAACTGAAATATCAGTCAATCAACAAATCTCGAAAAAACTCTGTGCTTAATAACCAGATAATAACACCTCAAATTTTACATCTATTTTCAGATCAGAGAAAATATACACTCTGCTTTCAAAGTTCAAACATTTTATTCACAAATTTCAAAAGGTCAAATTCACGACCCACATTGACAACAGCTGACAAGACAAAAATAAACCTCCATATGCCTGGAATCACCGCACAAATTAAACCTGATATAACTACGTCTGTTGTTTAATCTGTTGTTTCATAATGCTGTTGCATAACACATACTGGTAAAGTTTTTGAGTGTTTTTATTTTACGATGAATGTTTAATCCTACTTCTAGGATTTTTGATACATGTTGTTGATTTTTGATGCATGTACATTAACCATAAAACAGGTACCTCAAATACCAGACCACAAGTTTGAACCATTCAATGCAACCCAACAATAGAAAACAGGTCCTCCCACTACGTACGATCTAAGTTTGAACCATTCAATGCAACCCAACAACAAGTCTTTCCAATACAAGATCACAAATTTGCACAATTTAATCCAACTCAACAACAGGAAACAAGTCCTTACAACACAAGATCATCACAAATTTGTACCACTAAACAAAATCCAACAACAGAAAATAAGTCCTCCCAATACAAGATCACAAGTTTTCACCATGCAATAAAACTCAGCAAAAGAAAACAAATCCTTCCAATAAAAGATCACAAGTTTGCACCATTGAATAAATCCCAACAACAGAAGACAAGTCCTTCCAATACAAGATCACAAGTTTTCACAATTCAACAAATACCATCAACACAAAATGCACACTTCAGAAACTGTGAAACACACTTTACATTTAATCTTATAGCATAAACAACTCACTTCACAAAAACTTAACTGCCAATGCTACATGTGTTTTTACCAAATTTGTCAAGAAACAGTCAATACAAAAATAAATACAAAACTCCCACTTGCAGTTTGTGAAAGAAAAAAATGATACTTCAAAAGGTTTGTCAGGAATTTGTCGTTAAAAATAACCAAGCGTAAAATCAACACAGGACGACTTGCAACAGAGATCTAGTCCATGATTTCATTAACAATCTACATAAGAAAACCTTGAAATTTTCCAAAAATGTCCTGTAGAAAGGTCTGGTATAAGCAAGAATAAGCTTCCACAAACAAACTGCTGTGTTAATGTCAATAAACAGCTCAAATTAACATGTCAAATTTCACCAGATATTCGGTATTTATTCTGCACATTAGAACATGTCTTTTCCATTATAGAGCATATTTCTCTTGTAGCAGTTAACATTTAAACAATACATGTTTAAACATACTGCTCGCATATATTTAGAAATATTTGTCATTTAATAACTGCCTCATAAAATGACCAGATGATTATGAACAGATTCATTCTCTTTGAACTATCCTTAAAAGTACAAATACTTGAAAAAATATTTAGTACTGAACTAACCTCATCAAAGCTGACGAGTGTCATTCAAGGAAAATTAAATTTCATCCCTTGCAAAATACAATGTTATAAAAGATTATCTGTAAAAAACATATCAATCCTACAATGGTACAATGGTACAATTCCAATCAGTATATACAGAATTCTGGAACATTCATACTACCCCCCCCCCCCCCAAAAAAAAAAAACCCACTGTGTCACCTGGATAATAAAATCTTTTGATGCTTTTCATTTTAATCTGATTGAATCCATCCAGTCAAATTATCTACCATTGATATTTTGGTTCATTTTTTCTTAATTAAATGTTAAATAATTAATCTTAGAGTGGATTAAGCTGTCAAAAATTAGACATCGTCCTATAAATCAGTATCTTTTATATTTATTATGTTTACAGAAATATAACTAATAGTTCAATACATAAAAGATCCCTAGACATTTCAAATTCAATAGTGGCATCCTGTTAAAATTAAACCTGACATAACTTAGATAATTAACCCTATCTTAAATTGATCTCTGAATAATTAACATTTTTAAATTATTAATTTCTAAAAAACTAATAAATCCTAATTGTTCCTTAATGTACATACCTCACATTACCCAAGATAAACAAAAAGTTACCATTAAATGTCACTAGTACTATCCTTGTGTTTTATCCCTTTCGCCTCTAACCTCTTTCATAACACCCACACACTTGTTTCATGATCAACTGTAGAACAACAACAAACTTTTTACCCAGTAGAAAAATATACGACTCTATCATATTCCAAGGTGAAAAAATAATCAAAACTTTCCTCCTTGATTTCTCAATAAACACCAACCATATAACTATACCACCCACACAACTAGTCATGGGACAAGGGCATCAACTAAAAAGGCTTCAGCCCAGTGGCTTTCTCCAGCTGGAGTGCTTCAAGAACTTAAAAAGAGATATTATGCCATAGGTAAATATTCCTAATATAGGTCTTTTTTCTAGCTTCAAATGTCATTTAGACATACATTATGCAAGAGCTAAATCCGTCTATTACAGTTCTTTCTTTATGCCTGGAATGTTATCTAAATTATCAATTAGACATATTCAGACCATAATTATAATCCACTCTCGATGGCAACGATAGCCTGCTATATTTACTGGATTAGGTTCTGATGTGCAGCTCAAGAGTGGATCAATTTGACTGAAATTTTCAGCAAATTCCCTTTACATTAAAAATTATCTAGTTTTTAACTATTAAAGTGATAACAATATTTATTAAAGTCATAATAACTACTGTACTGACGTTTTAACAATATCAACAAATACAGGAAAATAAACAAACCAATTAATGCCCATTGTAAAATTTTCAATTCATCAGGAAATTTGTTCAATTTGTTTCTGTGAGTCGGCTCTTTAACCAGCAGATGATGAATTTGGAATGGAAGACCACTTAAATAATAGATTTGTGGTCTATAGTATAGATAAGAGGTTGGTATTGGCAGGCTAATTGGCACAGATAATCGCTTTTTCATGGCCAGATTCTCTTAAGACCATCACTTAACTAGCAATATACTACTAAAACTAGAACCATGGCGAGATATATAACACACTTAACGTCTATAGAATGATAACCCAGTCTTTACTATAACATACCTGTCCCATCTCTGATTTCAGGGAGCTGTGGTGACTCAGTGAATAAACTGGTGTAAAGTTAATCCAACTTTTCCGGCATCGTTCCTCCTTGTCAGTGATGCTGGACAGAGGGGCCTTACAAGGGACAGCATATGGTTGTTCGAATCATATGACAAACCAAGGTCCCCTGTACGCCAATCCTTAGCTGTTTCAATTCGATATAAAAGTAGGCTGTAGCATTGCTTTCAGGGAAAATTTCCCTAGTCATAGCACACTCAGAGCAGATTATTAAGGCGTTAAACCTCATCTCATTTCATTTTATTTCTCTGTGATTACATATAATATATTCTGGCCTGGAAATAAGCTACATGTACCTGTCACTAACAAAATTCAGGTGTTGTCCAGAAAAATCTATCTGGTGCCTGTCATTTTGTCCTGCACAGGATCCGTGTTTTTATTCATATTTTTAATTAAACCCTTATCAATTTCACCATAGATCCAAATCAAATTAAAAAATGATCAATCGCTTGACCATTTTTGATGCGTTTCATTATTTCTACAAACTATTCATCCTTCAATTTCAAAAGAATATAGACAGTTTACTTTCTTTCATTTTCTTTTACATGAATACACAGTGCATAGACAAAAAAAGCTCAAATTAAATTCTAATAGTATCAACTGACATTTAATGATGAATATTCAAAAATCAGTTTGAGAATAAGGTATCCAGAGTCCAAGCAAAAGTTTATATTTATTTTTGAAGCTAGACAGAAATATCTGACCTTTGTCAAACTCTCAACATGTTTTAAAATAATACATACCAACGCATAAGATATGTGTGTTATTAAAAACAAAATGATAGCAATAAAATAATTCTTCCTTGGAAAAGAAATGACGGTAATTGCATTTTCAACACATTCCAAGTGCACATAATGATTTAATGAAAACTATATGATACCTGATAAAAATGTATTCATGTATTTATGCCAAGATCCTGGAATTCCACATTCTTATACCTGCATTAGGAATTCTTTTCATGTTGAGCTTTATCAATTTGATCCCTTCTCTTCAATCATAAAACTTGATACCATTTTTTTACCCAAAAATTATAGTCTTTTTATGCTTCTATCTCTAACAAATTCTGAAGATGAAGTACCTGTTGCTTATCGTGTACAGATCAGGAATATTATTGCATTTTAAGTGAATTTTGTACACCTATCAGAAATTATTTCTGTAACTGTTTTATCAGAAAAATCCAGGGCTCTTTCTTTTTCTCTCTCTTAAAATTCTGCTAAAAGGTATTTAAATTAAATCTATTTGATAGATATAGGCTATATTTCATGTATTTGTATTTAGAGAACCAAACTACGATGATAAAAGTTGAATATAGAGTTCTGATTGTACACAATCAAACATACTTTTATTAAAATTATTTAAATCGATCAATTCTAACTCGATTTATGGTCATTACTGGCATTAACTACTTATATTTGAATTTCCAGATATGCTAATTTACTGATAAAAATGACATAAAGAAGAACCTGGACACATTTAACTATCTATTTCATATTCTTTATTACAGCAACTTAAATAATTTCTCAGAAAAAGCAATCTTTTCTTGTCTATCACAAACAGAAAATCATATTTTACGAATTCCTGTACCGGCTTATCAGGTAGATGCTAGAAACTTTTTGTGGCATGCATGTTAAGAATATTAACTAATGCATTCTGGTAATTTTGTCAATTGTAAGGCCACATCAATCTGAATTATTGTTCTTTGGTAACAATTTGCCTCTTATTTCTTGGAGAGAAAATAATAAAATTCAACCAAATATTTGGTTGCCCTTTTCATAATATACTTTTAATTCAATTTTTTCATTCAGTTTTCAAATTTTAAATATTAACATTGTTTGGGAGACTTAATTCAGTAGATATTTATCTATTAGGAACCCGAAGAGAAAATGAAAATAAAATTACTTTGGCCTATATGCATTAACTCGCAAAAGATATAATTAAGTGTTTATTGAGAATGGTAATGTAGTTAATGTACAAGCATCAGACATTGTTTAGGTTATCAATTTTACGATCTTTGCAACCACGAATATTTAGAGAAGTATTTTTCGTAGGATTTTGCATAAGGATTACTTGTATCTCGACATTTCTAGCATATTTGATGAGTGGGTGCATGCTTTTTTTTAGCGATATACAACATGTAAGATAGATCATAGTCTGTGGTTATACCTGAAGTGAAGAAAAGAATTTTTGTACCTGCGCATTTGTAATTCTTTTCATATCAATCCTAACTTTAGTGTTATCAATTTATCAATTCTAAATATTGACGCAGACATAAATCTGGCATATCTATGTAACTTGAGAGTCTGATAGTGTCATTTATTTTTATTTTTTACCTGACGCAGACAATTTTTTTGAAATACTATAATGTATTAAATTATCAACATCGCAACATATTTAGATTTTAAAAATGACTCCCAGGGGATATACTGACCTCTTTGATTTGATTAACTATGAAAGTTTTCCTTTAATGAAATTTGATATATTGATTTTTTTTTTAATAGGATCATCTTTCTACCTTACAAATGCAACATTTGGAAGCAGGGGGGCCTATGGATGGTAAACAGAATATCTTAAGACTTCTATATCAAAACCCTTAGGCATACGAGCAAGCCCCCCCCCCCCCCCAAAAAAAAACTTTTGCAATCTAACTTTTCGGGCATAGCAGGGGTGGGGGGTGTCCCTACTCGCTGCTTGTAACCCAAGTTCTGCCCCCCACCCCCTAACATACATTGAGCCTATCACTAAACAGTCATTATTTTATAAGGCTCTCCTTGAGTGCCATTGAGCATCTGAATCCAGATCCAGGAGGATATTTCGCTAAAATATAAAAAAAATCTCACAGCTTAATCAACGTAGACAGATTGATTATTTAATTCAAAGGAACAAGTCCAAAACACCAACACTATTTGATGTCCCTCTAAAAAAAACAGGCCTATCAATAAATTTTTTCAGAAAACAAAAAGGCGTGAAATTTCTATTCCATATATCTTTATAAATACTAAATGGAATTGACTGATATTCCTATTTAAGATTCTTCTTTCACTTTAAACTGTTGAAAGATGAACATAAAATCTGTTGGATCTCATAATTTTAAATGTAGACACCAACTTCACAAAGCAAATCAATACATTAACTCACCATTTCACTTGTCATAAAATTGCATTTTCACACAAATGAAATATTGTTGGAGTTGACCCACCTTATCCCTAAGATTTGATTCATGTACAATACTTGTCAAAATAATCTCCAATAATTCCATGTTTAATATAAAGGAAATCCAGTAATTACCATTCATGAATAAGATCTGATTATTCCATGATAACGACTCTTTGACTAGAAATAATAACATCGCAAGATCAGTCTGACCAATACCTAAATGCACCAATATGCATGTATTACTTCATCATCAAGTCTATCACATGGTCAGTTGTGAAAATGACTACAGTGTGCACACCCTCGACTGCTTTTTACCTAAAACTTACACAGTGTAACCTATGATTAATTACAAAAAACATCATGCACAATCGATCTGGACTACAATGGCAAATTCTGAATCAGCAAGTGGATTTGAGACACAAGAAATTTTCCATAAAAATGTTTTCTGGAAAAGGTTGCCACATATGTGCTAATGACTGTCCACCAGGGATCATTTTGGCCAGGTGCTGCTGTGGCTCAGTGAGTAAGGCACTGGATCTATAACCAGGAGCTCATGAATTTGGTTACGGTGCTGGTAGAGACAGTTCCTGAATTTCCTGGTATGGTGCTTGATGGAGGGCCTGGCAAGGAAGAATGACTAGCTGTTTGGATGGGATAGTAAACAGAGATCCTATAGTTTATGTCATTTCAAATGAAAATCCTTCTTACAACACATCTGATTTTCTCAATCAAAATTAAAATTGACAAAACTGAAGAAATCAAACCTTTAACTGTTACACGTAACAAAATTCTGTCTTAGTAAATCCCATTAAACAGGCATTATGTTAGAGCTAAATCTGCCTATTGCAGGTCTTTCTTTGGGCCTTAAACGCTTTATATAACTTTAATTAGATATTTATTACCATGACAAGACTATAATCAAATCTTGATGCAATCGGATGGCTTTGATTTTAAGTAGATTAGAATGGTTTGACCATTCAACGATTTAATTTAAAAATGGAGAAGTGACGCTAAGACTTGAATGACCAGTACAATGGTTACAATCAATGCATACATTTCGTCAAAACTACAACCACTGATAACGCTCAAAACAAAGTAATTTGAATGAAATTTTCAATATATTCATTTTGCATTATCTATTTTTGAATTATTACAGCAAAAACTACCAGCTCTATATCTAAATATTACATAATGCCCCTTTAAGCAAGATTACAAATTTCTATGTACAGAAGAAAAAAAAAGGCACTGAATGATCTCAAATAATTACACAGATACTTCAAAAAACATGGAAGCAACTCTGAATAAATTCCTCCTCTCTTTGATTCCATCAATAACTGTAATCGCTATAAACTCCAAGAAACAAGAACTGTAGAAATCATAGAACCTGCCAATCACTATATGTGCGAGTAACTGGATTGTATAAATCCCAGCGTTACACTTGGTTTCATTAGAAATTTACCACAGGTTCCAATCACACTCAGTGGCTTTTTCAATAAAACTTATAGCATTTCTCTTTCTCGTTAAAAACATAATAACCACAAAAAAAAATTATTTCTAGAATTTTTGAAGAACTGAAGAAATCAGTATCAGTAACTCACTTTATCGACCTACTGTCTCCTCACGAGGCGTTAAATATTTCAATTGTATATTTAAATATTCACTTCTACCAGAAATTGCTCTTTCAAAGTGTGAATCCATACACACTGAGTTGCCAGTATTTTGTAAAAGGTTTCATTTCTCACACAGTTAAACTTTTACCACATCCTCTGTGTTAATATTAACTCTTTCAAAGAGTGTATCCATAGAACAAGTTACATTGAACTTTCAGTAAAAACGAGCAAAAGATCTCAGTTCTTCCAGAGTTAAACTTTCACCAGTCCCCTAAGTATTAACTTAAGCTATAACACACAGTAAGAAAGCTAGAGTGTAGAATAGTGCAGGTATGTTCTGTGTGTGGTTTTAATAGAGTCTATGGTACCACTGCCAGACTACCAAGCATTCTCTGCTAGTTGTCTACAAGTAAATTTATGTTTCCTTTGATATGATTACCACAATTACTGACATCCGTACATAACACAGTTCTATAAGCCTGCTACATATCTTTACAATTTCATAAGTACTGATCACTGAAAATATTACGGTCCGGTAAATAAATGTAATTGGAGGTCTTCTCTTTGGTGTTTCTTTCTTTTTCTTATATCAGTCATACAGCTAATTTCATTAAAAATCTATGTGAATAGAACTATTATATTTAAAATTATCGGCAGATTTGCTGGTTATCATCTGCTGAATGCGAACACATAAATGTATTATGCAACCACACAATATGAATAGAAATTATTTTAATTCAAAGACTGCACGCTCCATGCAGTTATATTTTTAGCCAAGAACAGTAGTTTATTCTGATTTTAAATGGACAAAAATGTCAGTTTAACCAACATTAAGAATGTTTTGGACAGTTGATTGATTGAAATAAATTGATTAACTGAGAGATTTATGATCAGGATGAATGGAAGTGTCAATATGTTTTCATCATTGAAATAATTCATATCATTATATCATGAAAATTAGACGTTATCCTTGAAGTTTTTTTATGCTGTGATTGTGAAGTTTGGCGGAGATTGACTGAGCAGGCATCCAAGTGGGAGTCACCGTTTTCTAACACAGTCAATAAACAATCAGTTAAGTTGAAAAGGGAGCTGGGGGTGGTAGGTGAAGGAGGGAACACCCCCATAAAATATGTACATAATTGGGGAATTTACATGTATCATGATATCCAGAAAATTTGAACTTACGGAGACTACAAGGCCGAAATGTATGTTGGATATGTTATCATGAACATTTTCCTTGTTGTAAATGTAAGCTTGGTGGGGATTGGCCTGTTGTAAATGTGAAGCTTGGTGGGGGTTGGCCTGTTGTAAATGTAAGCTTGGTGGGGATTGGCCTGTTGTAAATGTGAAGCTTGGAGGAGATTGGCCTGGTGTAAATGTCACAACTTATATCACGATATCCTGAAAATTAGAAGTTATATGTGACTTTGAAATTATGAAGCTTGGTGGAGATTGATTACACAGACATCTACATTGGACTCTCCATATTATAACTCAATCAGTAAACAATCAGTTAAAAGGGGGAGGGCTTTTTCATAAGATATGTAACTGGAAAAATCCCTTCATAATTTAAACAATGATATCGTAAAAATTGAAAATTATTCCTGAAAAAAATAAACACTTACATGTATATGGATATACTACTTCTGAATTTTATGAATATGCTACATTTCAATAAAGAGAGCAAAATCTATTTTTATATGTCTTAGAAGGATTAAGTTATTCTTGATGTTTTTCGCAATTGTAAATTTATGTGAAGCTTGGTGGAGATTGGCAGTTGTAAATGTAAAGTGTTGTGGAAATCGGCCAGTTGTAAATGTAAAGCTTAATGGAGATAGGCCAGTTGTAAATGTAAAGCTTGGTAGAGATTGGCCAGTTATAAATGTGGAGCTTGGTGGAGATTGGCCAGTTGTAAATATAAAGCTTGGTGAAGATCAGCTAGTTGTAAATGTTAAGGGGGGCTTATGTCGACCTTGCAACTCAAAGCAACTGGCGTTTCGGCAACTGGGAGAAACTGAAAGCAACTGAATGCAACTGAAAAAAGTCGACCTGAGCGCCTCTTACAACTAGTTGCAGTCAGTTGCAGTCAGTTGCAATCAGTTGCAATCAGTTCCCATGTTCAACTTTCTACAACTACAACTGGCATTTCGGCAACTGGGAGAAACTGAAAGCAACTGAATGCAACTGAAAAAAGTCGACCTGAGCGCCTCTTACAACTAGTTGCAGTCAGATGCAATCAGTTGCAGTCAGTTGCAATCAGTTCACATGTTCAACTTTCTACAACTCGTTGCAACTAGCGGCAACTAGTTGCAGTCGACATGAGCGTTCTTGCAACTGGAGTCAACTCGTTTCTATGGAAATAACATCACGTGATAAGAAACATGTGTCATGTGACTTTATAAATAAACAGATGGAAGCGAACGAAGACACCCACTTTTCAAATGTTGATGATGTCGACAATAATATACTAATAAAATTTTAGTAAGACCGACCATGCCTTTGTGTTGCTTCGTTTAAGTTATTCACCATTTTGTTTATCACGTGATGAATAAATTAACAGTCACATGTTAAGTGGGATCGCTATCAGCCCTGAGTCGACATAAGCGCTCCAAATTCAGTTGCTCCCAGTTGTCCTCAGTTGCTGATATAATCGACATAAGCACTCTTGCAACTGACTGCAACTAGTTACTTTGGGTTGCAAAGTCGACATAGGCCCCGCATTAAGCCTGATAGAGATAAGCCAGATGTAAATGTCATGAGGTTTAACATTTCTTTTTTATAAATAATGTGAAGATAAAACATTGAACTACATTGTTCAGATCACTTCTGTTAATTGTAAAACCATTTTCTGGTGTTTTATTTGACAACGGTATCTATATAGATAACTCTCAGTCTGTTTACTTTTAAAGGAACGTTATGGTACTGTATATCTGTTTCAGAAAATATCAAATTTGCCATGTTTCATCCAATCTGTATCATAGAGGTATACTGTGAAAGCTTTACCTCTGTATTAAATGATGAATGACCTTTATAAGTTCAAGTATGCCTTGTAAAGGTGATGTGACATCATGGGGTGTTGATCAATGGCTCTATGGCGCAGGCATTGTTTACTAGTCCAAGCAGAATGGTACCTTTACTCATTTTATATATCCCTTTACTCTACATAGGAAATGTCTCTACAATTACTTCAAACACCTTTACTCTTTTAATACCCCCCAAAAATGTTATGTAATTCAATTTGCAGATGGAAAACAGATAATATAGCGAACTCATTAGGCGACACCGATGTCATCCCCCTGAGTGATTGTAAAGACCAAGCGAATCTGCACTGGTGATCAGTGTGAGTTTAATCCACTCTAAAATGAACTTCAATTGATTGTCAATGGTAGATACATCCTGGCTAGCATTCAATCAGATTAAAACGAAGTCAATCTAAGGATGTTGACAAATGTGCAATTCATCATATCTTTGTGAATGGAACTGAAACATTCTTTATCTGACATTTTTTAAATTTTTACAATATTGTAGTTTGGAATGGATTAATAAATACTGATCAAAATGGAACTTAACCATTTTTTATTTGATGTTCACAACATTGTAGTTTGCAAGAGATTAATAAATACTGCTCAAAATGGAACTTAACCATTTTTTATTTGATATTAATTAAATATTCACAATATTGTAGCTTGCAAGAGATTAATAAATACTGCTCAAAATAGAACTTAACCATTTTTTATTTGATATTGGTTAAATATTCACAATATTGTAGCTTGCAAGAGATTAATAAATGCTGATCAGCTTTAACTAAGGATTTATTTATGTTCTTCAGGAAAGTATATAGTTATAACAAATAAAATATCTATATCAGGTCTCTAAAAGTGTACATGAGCATAATCCTCAAGTATTTTACCATCTACTAAACAGTTTTATATTTTCTAATGAACTTTTAAACTTCAAAGACTATGATTCCCTAACACAAATACCGTCTCAGCAGGTTTCCAGCATGGAATTTGTAAAATGCCTACAGTATAACTAAGATAGCAAAATTTTGTACATCATAATTCAATAATAAAAATAACTAAATATTGTATATCATGATTGAGTAATAAAACTTATGCGGTCATAAAACTTCCATAAACTAAACACTGACCACTCAGACAACAGGATTACTACCTGCTGAGTAGATAATCTACGTTGGGCTCATAAAGTACAAGTCGCAAACGCAATTAGTAAATAATGTCAAGGTTGGAAAGAAAACCCTTTATAAGTAAGTTGGGAAACCATTGAGAACTTAACTGTAGTATTCAAATTCTTTCTAGAATACGATACAAGAATACGATACATCTGTATTTAGACTCTGGTACATCGTTCCCTAATTGTCAAGTCCTGATCAGGACCCCCCATTGAATAAGGCAAACAGCGCTTGTCATAAACTGTCCTATTTACATGTTCAAAAGGGCTTGTGCCTGGTCACTTGATTGATTGTGGAGATTTCTATCAGAGAGTAAACAGTTTTTCTAGTTATTACATTCTGTTTGATTTACTCTCCAGAAAAGCAGAAGACCGGGCAAATAATGGGAGATAAACTTCGAAATGAACAAGGCGATTCAGAATAGCAACTGATGCAGAAACAAATAGTTGAATGAATAGCCATTTTCCAATAATCTGTAATGAACACAATCTGAAATTTCCTATTTTAGGCATCTATACATCAGTTTTCATCAACAAATAACTTATCGCTATTAAATTCTGTAATTTTATCATTTTGTCTTTTAGTATTCAACACCAAAATTAAAACCTCCAGGTTTTGACCCTAAAAAATATCCTGCAGTTTTTAATTTTTTCTATTAATACAATGCAAGTCCTCCATCAAGTTTGGCGTATAGTCAATTTTTATTAGGTATTATGAGATAATTTAATGAAATGCTGTAAGATTGACTGGTGCCAGACCAGATGAACTAATAACAGATTGATGAGATATAATGATGTAATACCATGATTCACTTATGCCACATGTTGTTCACTAATAATATTATCATCCTTTGACTAACCAAAATATGTGATAAGTACCATGGAATGGAATTCATTTAACATATTTGAAGAACGCCCCATCTTTTCTACAAGTAAAATCACTGGCATTATCATGTTTTCAATGTAATACCTGTCTTCATCCCCTGTATAAAACCCTTTTTCATTTAATTTCAAACTAAATGTAACCAAACCCAGTGGAAGGTATAGAGCAGAAACATCACTTTACATTGTAAGCATCACAACTCTACTGATATGATAATCATTGTGCCTCTGTCAGATTGATATACCCTCATCAGTAGAAGTGCTAGGACCATGGTTTATAGGTGGACACTGTCATATTGGTATGTCCCCACTTTAAATGCACCAGTCCAAGGACCAAATTTTATATGTGGACCGACTGTCAGATTGATATGCTCTGAGTAGAAATCCTAGGACCAAGGTTCATACACTGTCAGATTGTCATTTTCCCACTTTAAATACAGCATCCATCCCAGGACCAAAGTTTATGGACGGATATTGTCAGATTGTTATGTCTCCACTTTAAATACAGCAGCCGTCTAACGCCCAAGGTTTATAAGGATATCAATTCTTTGATTAAATATGATTATATCCATCTTATTCTTGACACTCTAGGTTATCAATATTAACCAATATCATGTTTAATAGACAGAATCATCTTCTTAATAAATTGATGTCAATCTTAACCTTTTCTTCTTTTCATACAGGATGGCGTTGGCGGTCTTTTATTGGTTTACCAAAAGATGTGATCAGTTGTGCAAAAACTTCTCAGAGCAATAACAGATCAAGATGCAATTAAAGTAATTCAATAATCATTGCATGAAGGGATCTTCTGAGATCAAGTGGCATAAAATACACCCCTCTCGTATAATACAGACCAAATTAAATAGATATTGTGCCTCTTTTCTTCAGTTCTGGTGGGAGTTGCTGTGGTGATCAAGGCCATTTTTATATAACCAAGAGGTCCCAGTTTCTATCTCACATGGGACAAAAATGAGGTTCTGTGTATACCATTAGCAACATGTTGAAGATCCCTGACAGTTGAAATTTAAAACATGATTTGGTCAGAGAACAACTGCCAGTGGGAAATTTCCCTCATAGCACAATGAATTGACTTTATTGGGCTGATTAGTGTAGAATAAAAGTAAGATGATAACTCCATTTCACCTATACTTGTTTGTGACAGTCGTCTGTCTGTTCAAGGTTGGCAGCTACACTGGGGCTGTCCCGAGGCTGAAATTTGGTGTATTGGGGTTGCTCGTACCAGAAAGCATTATAGGCCTGGTGGCATTGGCCTACCGCTTCCAGGGGTTATACTACTTTCAAGTTGTGCATTGTGGGTCACCCACTAGTAAATCTAATATCAATCTAGAGCAAGAGCGACACTCTGAAAAATTCCAAAATCAAAAATAACATTAATCATCTATTTTATTTATAGCAAAATCTCTTATAAAAAGCACTAGATGATGACGTGATTAGGTCTACTTATTACTGTATCCTATCAGAATTCATATCATGTTAATTGATAACCGATATCTCACTGCTGGTACCCGACACGATTATTTATTCTGATAACCACAAGCTGGCATAACACATTATATAAATTCTGGGACAGATTGTCTTCTAGTTTAGTATGCATTAAGACAAGAATGATTGTAGCCATTCTTGGAAACTATCATTAAAAACACAATGGGATTCCCTCCTTCATTAACTCTAATAGTTCACACCATAAAATTACACCAATTCAACATTGTAGATTATTATTCTATGGATCTGAATACAAATACTCCATGTTTTATCACACAAAATTAAAGATACATTACCACAATATGTGTATGTTTATGTGATCGACACATGTGATACAACATTACTGTGTATTTGTGAGATAACATGCACATGTGATACAATACCTAGTGTATATATGTGATTGTGATATATACACATCACTTGAAAATACATGCCCAGAACAATGTCTATAGGCGATCAACATGTACCCAACCTTGAAGATAAATCACTATAACACAATATGGTTTCAAGTGTTCTAGTATACCCTTCCCAATGCATGAAACTCATCACTACTTATTATTTAAAATAACCTTGAAGATACAATCACAATAACACAATATGGTTTCAATTGTTCAAGCATACCCTTCCCAATGCATGAAACTCATCACTACTTATTATTTAAAATAACTATTAGCAGTGTTCACTCTGGGTCCAATTTTTCTTCCGCCAATTTTTCATTTTAATTTATTAGCCATATATGTTTTCCACCCCCCCCCCAAAAAAACGAATACGGAATACCTATTCTATTATATTTTTTCAGTAATTTTTATTGACATATAATATACATATATTACAATTTACAAAATTCCTCACTGCTTTGCAGAAGCCCATTCTTTTAGAGCTTTTTCAACATCTGGGATAAAACAGACGTCATAGTCCAATAATCTCACACAAATCGAACGAGTATTATTCACGGTGTCCGCCATATTGAATATATAGAAACCGTCAAAAAAAGCCACCGATTCGTATTTGGAGACAAACAAATAAATCGTATGTCTCTTAATTAGTTTATTACTGTATATACTAATCAACGCTAATCCGAGATTGATCAAGAGACAAAGGATTAGTACTTGATTGATTGATAAATGACTCAGCCAAGCCTGATAGATTGTAACGTGTGTGCACGGCGTGGAAATCAAAACTTGTGACAAGAATTTTTTTTAGCTATGGTTAAAAAAAGAATCACCAAAAATTTCGCCAGATTGAACATTTTAACGCCAAAATTATATTTTTATCGCAATTGGCGGAAATGGCGATCGACAGCGTGAGCGCTGACTATTACATATTAGACAAAAAACTCAATGTTTACCGTATTTTACTTTCTACATAGATCTTTTGTTCTAAAAAAAAGATAAAAATAAAAAGTTTTGGTAAACAGGATCTTTAATCCCCAGTTTGTTAGAATGACAGAAACTAAAACCATAAGCATAGATTACCAAACTGATGCACTTGGATATTGCTAAACCTCTAAAAGTATCACATTTTCACATCCTAAATGTCCAGAAAGGATTTGTTTTCGAACATAGATTTTCAAGAACAAAATTCCTTTATCGATCTACATACATAATGGTCTAGTAGTCCTAATTCCATACTAATTCACAAAACATACACTCAGACAACATTGACTTAAAAATATTTAAGTATTGAAATCGGATTATCAGGGAATTTTATATCCACTTCCAACCATTAAAACTAATGTGTTTGTGAGCTGGTTAGTTTTTCCCACTTTTTACTATTGATTCAGAGTTATTCTAACTCATGACTTTCACCCAACTTATAACACATAGCATATATACACATGTCAAATTCTGTATATCTGATTCATCTGCAAAGTACTTAACAAATTACCAATAGCACTCTTACTCTTACACTATTTGATATAGCTATATATACAATAATACATTGCAACATCATGCACAAATTCCCTGTTTTAAACATGATCCAAATAAATTTGCTGAACAAACATCATTTCCAGCCTATAAGATGCATCTCAATCAACCATCCAAATTAGGATCCAATTAAGAGGTCAGGCAGATTGCTCTGTCAAATTGGATGGACTCAGTGATTTCTTGAACTTTTTGAATGTTATATAATGTATATTAGATAGAATGCTCCATTCAATGTTCATTTAGATACCATATTCAAGTATACAAGACAATGCAACCAATAAAATGAAATAAAACAGGGTATAATGTCCTGTTGTTCTTCACAGATTGACCTAGATTTTTCATTCCATTCGAATAACTAGAAACTATTCTTTGCCAGGCTAACTGTAATGTGCAGTATTGACAAGGAATAACCACAAAGGAAAATCATAAAGAACTTTCTCTGCCATAGTGTCTTCCAACCAAATTAAAGCTTTAGATTTTTTTAAATAGAATAACCACATCTCCTAAACATTAAAATTCTTTCTTACATGCAAATCTCTAATAATTCTAAACAAAAGTTTGAAACAAATTCCTCAAGCTATTAATTACGGCTATTCAAAAACTCATAAAAACCTTACTTTATACCTTAAATATGAATTCGCCTCGACTATCAGTTGAATATTTATTGTTCCAGAAAAGGAATTGCATTCAGAAGCAGAAACTTGTTCCAATATATTCACAGTCATAACTTGAGGTCTACAGTTTTGCTTGTTTAGCCGATGAGGAGAACCATAATTTGAAGAGGATGATATAATTTGACGTTATATAATTCACTTTCTACGACTAACAAACAGCTAATCAATGACGTGGTAACTTGCTCATCAAAAACATCCATTACGTGGGAAAATCAGCGACACTATTAATCAAGCGTCTAATACTAAGAGACATGAATATAAAATGTAATCCAACCATATGTCAGATTTATTAAGAGATAGTCGATATCAAATACATGCGAAGAAAGTTAAGATACTTGCAAACAGGGCTTTCACTTCAAAAATTTGCCTGTCAGTCAAGTTTGGACATATTTTGTGAACCTACTGTTCAGTACTTACAGGACTAATGAAGACAGATATATGCCATACAGGGTGCTATGAAAGAAATTTAGCTTGGATAGCGGCATTAGAGTCTAGACTCTTCAAAATATTTGGGCGCCCCATTGATCTAGTCGTGGGTGCCCAACCAATCTGATTCGGCATTATGCACTATGTGTGGCCCAACATTATAAGGCCCCCCACCGGTCATGTCACTTCAAAATTTTGTCTGTTAGTCATGAAAAAAATTTAGCCTGGATAGCAGCATTCAAAATATTTGATGGTCTTACTTAAAGCTGATTAACCTATTTGATCCAGGTAAAAAATTTTTTAGCTTACCGATTCTGAATCGGGTTAATGTGACATGTCATTTGTATTATAGATAGAGCTCTCTTGTATGGGATTAAAAAATTTGTTTAAAAAAAAAATAATAATTACGTGGAACATGGTTTGTTTACTTATTTGATTTTGGGCTTACAATATATGTTAACAGTTTAGAACAGTATCGACTGTATCTGGCTTTATTTACTGATGTGATGTTTTCACCAAAGATGGGTTGTTATCCCACAAAACAAATAAACATTTAAATCCAAAGACTTTGGTAGTTATTTTAAGTCTTGAGTTAATTTACCTTTGCTTGATTTTTTAAAAAATAAGCCCAGAAATGACGTCTAACTTCGACAAACCACTTAAAGTCTAAATCATCATAAACCCATCAGCATTAATTACGATTGATTTTCCTTACTGTTGCAAAGAGCTCAATGTTTGGTTTAGGTTCACGGCATGTTTTCAATTCACCGGTTTGTAACAATTACAAATGGCAGTATTTTCCTAATCTCCTCACTCGACTAAAAGCTTTTGTGACTTTGGGAATAATTTGCTACAGAAAATGATGTTTTTGTTGAACTTGCAAATTAGTTTTGAACTGCTTGAACCGAACCTTGCTGTATTCAGAATTCAATTTTTTCGGCCATTTTAACTATTAACAAAGTCACTTTGTCTTTTCATGTGACATTAATGTTTATTACGTTTAGACAAAGTGAAGGAATTTTCCAGTGGTTTGCTTTTCTTGAAAATTTAATTAAAGAATTACATGAAACTTGAATACAATACCATTGTTCTGCTTAAATCATATTTCTCCATTTTAACTATTTACACATTCACTATGTCTTTTCATCTGACATTAATGTACATTATATCTAAACAAAGTGAAGGAATTTCTTAAATTTAATTATAGAATTATATAAATGCTGAATGCTATGTCCAAATACGCACGATGTTTAGAGACCAATCAAGGCATTTAAGTTTTTCAAATATGCCAAAACCTCCATCGCAACTCACCACAATCAAAAATCTCTTACACTATTCATTACTTGAGTCCCAATGTATAGATTTTAGTGAAGAAGTTCTCACTTTAAAAATAAATTGGGGTTTTACATCCAAATTTCTTGCACCAACTGGACCATGAGGGAAATTCTGCTTGGACAGCATTGCAACTGCCTACTATTATTACCAACGCCAATGTGTACACAGAACCTAGGTTTTCTATCACTTCCTGCACCACTGACAAGAGAGAGAGAGAGAAATGGGGTTTAACGTCCACTCGACACAAACTAGGTCTTTTCCGGACTAACATATGGTTTAATTTTATTTCAATAATTCGCTTGCGTGTAGGGGTCTTTAGCAGTGGGAGGAAATCGGAGTGCCCGGAGGAAACCCACGAGGTTGAGAAGGGATCGAAAGCACCACTGACAAGAAGAAATCATTCAAGAAATCTTGGGGCTTTACTTACTGAGCCACCGTGGCTCCCATTTCACTTTAAATTGCACCAAGTTATTTACTTTGTTTTCAACAGTTAATTATTAAATGCCAAGATGCTATAAACAAGCTAATTCACTTTGCTTTTTAACAGTTAATTATTAAATGCCATAGGGCAACAACCAAGCCACTCGAACAATGTGAATCTTTGAAAAAGATTGTTTTTAAAGATGAGTCAATTACAGAAATTCTTTAGTACTTCTTAATGTTGTTTTCCACTTCATCCACTACAACTTTCTTCTCCGTAAAACACTGTTAAAAAAATTTTATCCTTTAAGTTTGGGGTTAACAGGTTGACTTATTTTTCTAATCTAATCAAGTGGATTGAAGCTAGGTTTCAGAAGATAAATTGACTTTGAGTAACATCATTAGGAATACTTACTGAACCGACTGTTCAAGGACCTTAAATAATTCTAGCTTCACCACAGATAATTCCAATGGGTTTTCCAGGTCAAGCATATTCAATATTCATTTAATTGCAATTTCACATTTCTATGTCTCTATAACAGACGTGCTTCGAAGTATGAGAACTTGTGGTTCCTCTCACTTTTCATGAAAAAAATTCAGTTGTCAGTCTCAGACGGCAAAGCGTCCAATACCAATATTGACAAAGCATTAAAGTAAAATCCCATTCATTTCCTTTCAGTTTATTTGAAGTTTCATGTTATCTTGTGGATGCCGTAAAATGGACCATCGCCTTTTTTCATCTTCAGAGGTTTTATTATAGAGATTGAACGCTGGCGTATTGATTGTGACATCTACTATTGGCTTTATTAGATAAATTTATTTATGGAGTAATATTAGTTTCGTGAGACGGTCGAATGTAAACACATATCGGACATTAGCGTGTTGGACAACATTAAACCAATCAATGTTGCCCTCAGAACTATCAATGTAAAAGCTATAACATTGCCCAGTTTCTTTGGTAATGGTGTCAGAAATAAACGAAAGGCCTAGAGGCCAAGTATGGAGATCACATTAGAAAACTTGAGATACCCAACACTTAAAGAGGCATTATCACTTTCATCAAGCAAATACAAATAAATATATTTTATTACCGCTATACTAAAAATAACCCAAGATAGAGATGAGCAATAATTAGATGAATATACACTGGTATGTAAATCTATATCAGTATCATGGTTTTCAGTTTTTAAAGTCTGATACACATATATCGTATTTGATATATGAATATACACTGGTATCGGTATATAAATCTATATCAGTATAACCATTTTCAGTTTTTACGTGTATTTGAAAATTACTAAGATAGTGGTGGGTGATAATTTCAACAATTAAATTATATTTACTGGTATGAAAATTTATATCCTTATCAATATTATCATGTTTGGCTTATATAACTTATACATATCGGATTATCATGGCAGATGATTTATCGTCTGAATTTTTTCTTAGCATGATGTATTATTCCAAGTTAAAGTATTCCTTTTTATTGTGATGTACAGGTAGATGCATTTAAACTTGTTAAAACTAAGATTAAGAGTAACATTTTCTCTTGACTCAATTCTGTTATCCCCAACTTAAAATGTTCGGCAAATTAACTTAGGAACAGAAACCAGGGTCAAATTTCATTTCTGAAAAGTAAATAGCTAAAGTCTTGGTATGATTATTTTGGCTTAAAATTTTTTAAAATTTGAACATATTTGTTTTGAGAACAGCACCCAAATATTTTCCTCAAAATAAATAGGAAGCACGATATTCCCAAAGATCAAAAATGG
Source organism: Patella depressa (assembly GCA_948474765.1). Lineage (NCBI taxonomy): Eukaryota > Metazoa > Mollusca > Gastropoda > Patellidae > Patella > Patella depressa. The sequence goes on from OX419715.1 coordinate 74,789,234, forward strand.
AAGCAATATCAGACTATTTTACACCAACGGTTCGTTGAATATGAGATCAGACTTTAAGATACCTCTACACCTTGAGGTCAAGAACAGACTGGAGCTTGGGGGTACCATTTATATAAACATGTATAGTTTGATTGAACCTGCAACAAGCATGAAAACATCAGAAATAGAAAAGATAAAAGTCATCTAGTCTAAACCTCGAAGGCTGCTGATATGAGCGTCTCAGAAAAAAACCTTAATCTTGAGGGTATCAGCTTGAAGCTGAATATTGGGAAAAATGATAAAAGACCAAGCCGTGAACTTGTTTAAGCTAACAGTTAACTTTTAAATTGACAATCAACATGTTCCAAGACTTCAAAGAAACAAAAAAAGTGTCACACAATCAAAATATTCACTGATTCAAAGAATGGTGAAAGTATTACTGAATGAAAGGGATCAATGATTCGATCTGTATTAAGAAATCCTATGATCAATAGACTCTATCACAGTCCTTAAAGGGGCGCTGACATATAAAATTGGAACATATTAAGGTGAACAAAAAATATGCAAATTTCAAACAAGTTACAAAAACATAAGGATTATAAATCCAGTGTTCCCGTATCTCGTAATGTAGTACGACCATATAAGATCTGCCACTCATGACAAATATCCAGGATGAACTCCTGTGTCGCATTCTAGAAATCTTACACAAGTGGATGGAGGAGTCACTGTGTCTGAGAAATGCACTAGCTCAACAACCAGGAGGGCATGGGTGCAGTCTTGGTGTTGGCGAAGACAGTTCCTTCATATTTTTCCAGCGTGGTTTCCGATTGTCAATGGTGCAGGATGGAGAGACGAAAAACTAAGGTCCTGTTCACATGTTGGTGTGGGCTCTAGGACAATTCGTCCCAGAAACTTGTCCTCTGACAACTTGTTTCTCGAAAATTCGTCAACTAGGACTATTCATACCCAGACAATTTGTTTTTTGTCCCCTAGGTCTTTTAGTCCCTTAGGTCTATTGTCCCATTGGTGTGAACATATAAGAACCCTTGCACGTCTTCATTAGCCTTATTGGAAAAGAGAGAGAAATGGGGTTTAACGCCAACTCGGCATAAACTAGGTCATTTTGGGACTACCATATGGATTTAATTTTATTTCAATAATTCGCTAAGGGGTCTACAGCAGTGGGAGGAAACCGGAGGAATCAGAGAAAACCTATGAGGTTGGCACACAAGTGACTCGATCGACAGTAAAAAATAAGGTTTGCATGTACTACTGACGTTAGACTCCAACGGGTTGCCAAGAAAAATGTTAACTTGTTTGGAGGGCATGTCTACTAAAAACATATTACTTGTAAAATAAATTTTAAAATAATATTATCCATATCACATGAATTAGACACAAACTGTCTAGACTGGGAGTGATTATGTTATGCATTTAACAGCTGAATAAACCATCTATTATAAGTTTGATAATCTCATATTAATACTGAAGATATTATATTAATTATAATCAGATTGAACTAAACATTGGTTAATTATTAACAAGTATACAACAAAAAACTGCTTATGAATCACACTTGAGTCTAAAATTAGAGTTAAACCTCTAACTTAATATTATCCATAATATTCAAAATTAAAATTCAATATTGGTCCATTTCAATCAATATTGATGTTGTTATCTGGGAACCTAATATCCTATATTTAAGACACAATGAATATTTTAAAATAGTAGACAACCTCTGTAATAAAAGATGGCTGATTCACAATCCTCAAAAATATCTAAATAAGCTTGAAGAAAGGACCAAGCAAACAAAAACGACTGCCATTTGATATGGATTGTTTGCTTATTTCAATTGACATAACTGAATAGAAATTGAAATAAAAAAATTTAAAACTGAATTTAAATCCCTTAATATACGACCATATTACATTAATATGTGCTTTCTTCTAGTATACATTCTTTAAGGGTAATTAAATTTGTCAAATTTTGATACTGATTTTGTCTAGATATGAATGAGTTTTCAAAGGGAGCTAAACCATCCTCGCAATTAGATTTTTCTTTGCTCTAGGTATCTACTACTGACTGATAATTGGTTACAAATTACTTTTTATAAAATTGACTCTATGGCAACCTATAAATTTGAAGACACTGACTATAGCTCTGCACAAAATAACACCATTGTATTAGTACATGTACAATCATTGTAAAAAAAACAAAATATCAACCCTAACATGATCGAAGTCAGAAAAAACAACCCAGAATTTCTTATAAAGTTTATGATTCCAACAACCACTAAATAATCCTCGTAACGATATCAGACACCTGTTATTCCTTTCATCATCATCATCTATATCCCATCAAAAAAAATTGGCAGTTCTATCACAATCTTCCCATTTTTCTGTTTATTTGACGGCTGACTTTTCTCACCTCCTACACACAGGAGAGTATATTAAGAAACAATGCTTGGATCATGATTACTATAAGTTGGTAAGGGGTGGGTATTAGATGTGTTTTGACCATATGGTAATACTACAAACAAATCTAATGGTTTCTCTGTACAAGGGATTTTTCACATTATGGTGGTTAAAGGTTGGCACCATAACAATATAATTAACATCCTTCCATATTTTACAAGATTTTTCATTGTTGCTTCTATATTTACGCACATAAATATTTATGGTTATTGCTTCCCTGGATCAATTATATAGTAATTAAGATAAGCACATGCTTAGGGCACCAAGGGAAGACCGTGCAAATAGTGAAAATGGTGCATACTTAACCACAAAATGAGTTCCCACAATAAATGACATAATCCAGATTTTGTAATCGGAAAATCAAGAAAATAGCTATTATAATATCAGCATATTATTATGTAAGTTTTGATTCATTTCAAAAGAGACAAAATTATGGTTTAGCATTGTTTTTATTTTGAATTTTATATACAAAAACATGTCCTACTATAAGACACTAAGCATATCGAAAGGAAATAATCATTTGGTTAACATCTTTTGCAAAGAAATAACCGTACCAAAAATTATGTTAATGCTTACAAGGTTTCAACCACTGTTGGAACCACTGCTACAGTTCTTTTACTTTGCATGGTAGCATCAGTCTTCATCTACTCAATACCATACGCATGTACCATAAAATGGCAACTATTATTGGTAGATTGTAAAATGGCAACATGCATGTCACTAGAATTATCTCAACAGACTAGTGAATCGTTTGACAATAAATATATTTATCCCAGTAGTTTAACAAGAGATATGCATCTTTAATAATGAAAGTGAGACACAGACACTTAAACACTATCAAACTAATCAAATCACACTTATGTTAAATAAAACACACGTCTGATTACATGATGACTTGTAAAACCTCACAATTAATTAAAAAAAATAAAATTGTGAGTAACTGAAACGATCAGGTAATGCTGACACCTGTTAACAAATAGCCTGTCAAATTTAACTGCATTGTATGTTGGTTTTTTTTTGTTTGGCAGCAGGATATCAGTTTTGATTTAACTAAAGAAGCAGGATTTGGATATCACATCTTTAAATGAGTTAAATAAGATTTTGGTCATCATTGTCAGATGAGCAAAATAAGATTTAGGTATCACATTCTAAATGAGCGAAATAAGATTTAGGTATCACATTTTAAATGAGTTAAATAAGATTTAGGTATCACATTTTAAATGAGTGAAATAAAATTTAGGTATCACATTTTAAATGAGTTAAATGAGACCTAGGTATCACATTTTAAATGAGTTAAATAAGATTTAGGTATCACATTTTAAATGAGTGAAATAAGATTTAGGTGTCACATTTTAAATGAGTTAAATGAGACCTAAGTATCATATACTTAGATGAGTGAAATAAGATTTAGATAAAACATTTTAAATGTTACGATTTTTATCCAGGGCAGAGAAATAAGACTTAGGTAAAACATTTTAAATGTTACGATTTTTATCCAGGGCAGAGAGCACTAACAACATTTTGGTGTCAGACTTTAAATCAGTGAAATAAGATTTTAGTATCACATTCTTAAATGCGGTAAATAAGATTTTGGTAAAAAATGTCTAAACAAGTAAATTAAGATTTTGGTATCACATTTTTTTTAAAAAATTACCTGATGCATGTAGCTGATATGATTATTGAGGTACTTCCATAGCATGGAATTAGGAGATTTATGGTTGACCTTATGGAAACTGAAGTTAATATTTCTTTGAAAAAAAAAAATCACTTCGCACCCAGGACTAGGATTAAGTTTAACACGTGTCTTAATTGAAAACTAACCCGTTTTACTCAAGATATATCTGGGACTACTCATTGTTTTTTTGTAATATGATTTGATACATATTCTATATACGCTTTTAAGTTCAGTCTGGTTAGGCACACACATGTAGTTGACATGGCTGTCAAGGTATTTAATAGCATGAAATTTGGTGATTTATATTTGACCTTATAGTTATATGTACAGAGAAGTTTAAATTCTTTAAAAATGTATTTGGATTCAAATAGTTGTGTATAACTATGATAAAGGCTGTTAGAGTCTTTTACCCAGCACCAACAACTTTTATTCACTAAAATATATCTGAGACTACTCCTAATTTAATCTAATTGTTTCTCTGTGATCTCTTTAATTACCTGTAAAAAATGTGAAAGAGTCAAAGTGTACTTACCTCTATAACCTTCTAATGTAAAATTGACTATAAAAGGTCTATATAGTACAGTCTTTATATTTCAGTATTCAATGAACGAGGAAGAAGTAATAAAGCTGACATCATTGTTTGTTGTACATACTTCTTGTATTTAACCTACTAGATCTACATATGACATGCATCACTGATCTACTAGCCGCAGAGAAAGAGAAATGGGATCTAACGTCCAATCAACAAAAACTGGGTCATTTCAAGACTAACATAGGGTTAAATTTTACTTCACTTATAAGTGTAAGTGGTCTTTAGCAGTAGGAGGAAACTGGAGGACCAGGAGAACCCCACTAGGTTGGACAGTTTACCGGGACCCAACTGTTGTCACATGCGAGCTGGCAATCAAAAACCACTCCAGTTGACTCAATGACACTAGACCTTCCAACCCTCTCCCCACCCACCACCACTAGGCAGTCTGTATATTTCATAAATCATTTTAGAGAGGAAGATATAATTTGAACAATATATTCCAGACATACATGTACACAAACACATAAGAAACATTGTATTAGTAAAAGTTAATCAGGTACAGAACACAATATGTAGAATGAGGACGGTCTGTAGGTATGGTAACACAAAAATTGATCAAGACTACTAACCTAATATTTGCCAAACCAACAGAATATTCCGTCATGCCTGATAATTAGATACTTGTATTAATTCAATTAATCTAAACTACTTTACAATCTGTATAAAAATTCCAAATAATATCCCGGCATCAAATAAAATGTACCACAATTTACACTGTAATCTTTAAACTATAGCTAGTCCATGCTTCCGTCGCTGCAAAATGTGATGCCACCAAGATATGTTACACCACATGTATAAAAATGTGTTTTATGGCCTCAGTGTAGGACAATTGAAATGTGTTACATTGGAAGAAAATTGGCAGCGATAAAGGAAGGGGGAACAATAGTCTTCAACTAAAATCAATAAAGGATCTTGAACATCTTAACCAAACTGTCTTGACCAATCTATTTCTCAAGATATCATTAAACTCCTGTGCGAGTAGAAAATTCAGCTGTTAAAAGACTAAAACTGACACTGCGATATTTTATTGGAAATTCTGAATTCTGGAGGAATGAATGCAACAGAAATTTAATGAAATTGGACTGACGTCCTACTTTTCTGTATAGACTGGGTTAATGAAAACGGATTTAATTTATGACATTAAGTGTAAGTTGATAAATACTGAAGAACTATCTCGGCCAACCTCAGGATTGAAAGCAGGACCTCCAGGATATCGAGGCAGTGGCTTACTTACTGAACCACAGCGTTTTCTGAATGGAATAGAACAGTGTTTTTAGATTGTCATATTCACATGGTTCTATCAACTTCATGTCAATGTATACATATGGGTTCAACTTATTTTTTTGCCACATCTGCGGGTTCAACTTATTTTTTTTTGTTTTTTGTTCCATCCAAATGATAGGAAAGGGTGTATAAAATCTTGCCAACATAATACTTTGCTTACTTTGAATTGATTTCTTTAGTTAAGAGTGTATATCAAGAGGGAAAAATTTTCCCCATTTCTGGCTACTCTTGAGTCGTAGATTTCCAAATTCCCATGATGCCAATATGTACATTTGTACATGGGTGGACTTTAATTTTTTGTCCCATCCAAATGGTGGTAATTGAAGTCGTACCAATACAATAATTCGCTTACTGAGGCTATCATATGGTAAGATCAAATTACAAATAAATCTTGCATTACCACAAAATTCTAATTTTGTGTGTCCTTCATCCATGTTAATGATTTCACAAAATAACATTTTATTAAAAAAAGTTTGCTTTCAATCAAGAGTTTTAGAAATCGATGACTGAATAGTGCACCTAAGTATATAATATGGGAGATAACTCCTAATGTGTACCAGAAAAATACTTAACTGTAATCTCCAGTAATCTACTGTAGGTTATACATTGCCTTGTTAGCACGATATCTTGGTTTCATTAAATATTTTATTCTATTTACTTTATTTCCAATCAATATAAACTTCTATAGTACAAAAATAGATATTAAATAATATAAGGTTTTATTGGTTGAAATTTGAAATCGTTCCAGAGTTTGTAGTTTGTCAATCGATTATCTGTTGTCTGCAAGAGAATATAAATTTCCAGTTCAATAGATGAATAAAGGTCTTGGCAATCCTGTTAAACAAACACACTATTTTTTGTAAGGTTTAATTTGATTTGCTTTGAACACCAAATTTCTATGTGAAGTAATGTATATATATATATTAACGTATAAGAATAGTCTATACATATAGGGGTACTTCAAATATTTCCTTGTAAAGCTATGTCTGCATTGCAAACAATGTTGTTATTATAAAAGCATATTTGTTAAAAGACTTTTTTTTTTTCATTTTAAAATTTAAGCTTACAAGAAAACTTTTATATTTTGGTCCTTTAATTTTAGGAGACATTTTAAAGTGATGACACTGACAGAACAAAAGTTATTGTGGGAATGGGTCAGCATCAGAGTTACTAGTAACTGTGTTCACAAAAAGTTATTATGAGAAAGAGTCAGTATCTGAGTTACTAGTAACTGTGCTCACAAAAAGATTACACATGGGAAACTTTTATACCTTGTTCCTTTTCATACAACCACATTACAATGTGGTCATCTAGCCATTGGACTTGGCTCTCTGGTTTGATGCCAATGTTGACTGGAAAAGTCCATCAGGATTTTCCGACCTGGTTTCTCCTTGTCCGTGGTGCAGGACATTGGGCCTGGCAAGAACAACGTATTGTCAATCACTGTTAGAAAATATACAACCCAATTGATTATTTTATATGCACAACTTAATATATTATATTGTTGCCACTTTCCCGATAATACAATGCAGCTCATAGCTCTTCGTACATGTACTTGAATTTATTGTTGTCATGTTGTAACCTTTACCAAACTGATCCCGCAGTGAATATTCGCTTGGCCGCTACAATCACTGATAAGCATGACATCGACGAGGCTTAATGAGTACAGCATATTAACTTTTTTATTCCGACAAATTAAATTCTCAAACATTTTTTTGAGGTAAAAGAAAAATAGATAAAGACGCTTGAAGTATTTGTAGTTAAAAAATATTTCCTATTTAGCGTAAATGGGTATTAAAATGAGTAAAATGCATCATTTTGCCCAAAGCAGTTAGGTGTTAAGTAAACATTGCACGAGCCGTTGAGCCAATGACTGGCGCCGTCTGCAGTCAACGCACGTGCTATGGACACTTATCTGTTACAGAGTTAATTCGTAAGTAATTCTCTGTGAAACAGATTGAACCTTTACTTGAAGAATAAATAAATAAATAAAAATTGATGTACATGTATAATGATAAATTTTTGAACAGTAGTCAGGAAAATAAACACTTGTAAATTGGACACTCATTATTAAAATTGAATGGTCAGCTTTAAACTAGACACAAGTACAAATTGGATGTTTTTTGGTGATTTTACATGGATTCTACGAATTTTTCATCAAAGATTTGATATTGAATAAAAACTCCAGTATTTTCATATTGCATTATCTACTTTTGAACTATTATAGCAAGAAAGGCCATTCTTTACTTACATCTTACATAACAGATCTTTAAGCTCTTCAAATATAATATTTACATAATGTAGTCAAGTCTCTAACTCAATATCATCCAAAATCTTCAACATTGAAAACACGAATTATTGGTCAATTTAAATCCACATTTATGTTGTGATCTTACCGGAAAAAGATGGGTTTCTGATTGGTACACGAATCGTGTATCATAATGCATTTCAGCCCCAGTTCTAGCAAGAGACTTGAGGAATGAGGCTAGAAACATTGCACCAAATCAAACGGTGTATGTAGACCGGAATAATTGTAACCAGACGCTAGAAATTTGCATTCAATTGAGATAGCTGGCTTATTTTGCCAAACATAACTGATTTGAAATTAGAGTAAAAACGGAAACCATACATTCATATTATAGTATTATATGCGTTGCGACCCACTTGTGTCAATTTCTAGGTCCCAAATGTTAGCGATTTAGCTCCTTTAAAGAGATCTGACTGCATATTTATTGCACATTAAAAATAATTTTTTCTTGTGAATAATGCTCTGGTTATTAAGAGATACATGAATACCATTAATTAAGAAATGATGGTAAACATAAATTAGTAGAATATGTCAGACAAACAAAAACCTGTCATGCATTCTTGTAAAATAAAACCTGAAGCATGACAAAGTCTCATGATAAAACTTTGGGTGACGTAATTAGATATATCCTGAACGTGACAAAACCACTATTATTCATAGATGATAAAAATTAATTAAATGGAAAACAAACATGTTATACTTTCAAATAAGAACTGATAACTCACTTTTATCTATAAAAGATATCTTAAAAATCTATAGTTTCTGTCTGAATGAGTGAATGCCTAACCTTTATTTGTTTTTTGATTTAGAAAAAGAAAAGTATTTGTATTGTAAACTACATGTAAGAAAGTAGAGCATAAATAGTTTTAAAATACATGTAATAGCTTAAAACTATTGGTAATTCAGCATAAAACTGGAAATGGAAATGAAGGTTAATGTTCTACCTTTCGCACGAAATAGGTTAATGAAGATGCATAATGCCAAAATGGTAATTTTGTCGGGACAACTGTGCTACGACCTACTCTTATTTCTATTTTCAACTGTCAGGGGTTCTTCAACATGCTGCCAATGGCATACATTAGACTGCAGTTAGTTTTCTGCACTCGACCTTTTCCATTTACAGGTCTTCTATCCTGCACTGTTGACAAGGAGAAACTTCATCGGCCAACACAGAAGGAACCTTCGACTTGCTGAGCAAGCACCGTAAACCCCATGCACACATTATATATTTTAAGTCTACCATGAATGGTTAATTTGATGTAATGTATACTGGTCAAACATAACCATGCCGATCATCGTTAAATTTTTGTAGTGTAACTGGTCTAAGAATGATTCTTAGTACGGATTTCTGTGCCTGAGCATTAAGTTTGACCCTTTTCCTCATGACAGAAATTAACTTTTCTGTAAAAAGTTCCATATTTAGCGTGCCATTCACGGTTCCGAGAATAGTTATTGTTTAACAATGTAAACAGTGATTTCTTAAATTTCATTGCAGACTGGAACAGTTCTGAGTACAGTACGCTTATAAATGCAGCTTATGTCACTGAACCACTGTGGTTTTGGAATGACAGGAATCTGTGGGCATACAAAAATGATATAAAGGGAATGAAATTTGGTTTTAGAGGTAATCCCGTTCCCAGATTCTATTGTTGGATTTTGGTATTTTCTTTTCCCACCAGTCGTGGGTTCCTGTAAATTTTCTTTTAGAATCTGCTTAGTAGCGGGAGCATGTTTCACCATTTTTTTCAGCCATGTGCCTTGCTGTGAAATCAAAAAAGCAAACTGCTTTTAACTAAAACAGCAAACTGCTTTAGTAAATTATTGACTACGTCAATACAATTTTCGTTGTTACTACGTAACAGAAAAGTTCAAATATAGAAAAAGAAACTTTTTTAAAAGACACAATGACAAAAAAGCAAAGAGCTTCGAAACACGTCCTTCGCTTGTGACTGGCAAGCACGCACTGACTCTCGCTGGCAAGATGCAATCTCACGTGATCTAATAATGTTAATATTGGGTGTTGAAAAATCAGACTTCCTATCCAAATAGTTCCTTTATCATGGGCAATGGTTGTGGTGACTTGTGATTTTGCATGAGAAACAAGAACCTGTCCACAAAAATATCTTTTTTCGAACAGCAACAGAGATAATATTAGTGGAAAAATTCTGATCTACATTTACCCACTGTTTTAATACATTTGGATTCTTTCACACGCTTATAATATTTTAGTCCTTATTCTTTGACTACTATGTAAGCCATTTAATTTTACATGGCTTTTTACTGCATTTCACAAAAATGGTTACTTATAAAGATTTTTTCCTTCTGTGTACCTACCTTTAGATTTCAAGTACTGGGTAGTCAATAGCCGATCCTGACTGACACTACTAGTATGATGCAATGTTTGCTTCCCTTATTGTTAGTTTGTTTTCATTTTGAGTGAATTCTGCATCAGTACAGATACAGGACTCTACAGCGGACTGGATGCTTGTGGCTAGCCCCCAGATCCATTCACTTGATCTGATATGTTTGATTGTTGTCTGTATATTGAATTGTGTTCTGTCCGTAGGTTTGACTTGTGTAATTATTTGTGTGTGGTGCAATCCCCCTGCAATTAGCCTACTATTACATGTATATACATGTACTACGCGAATTCTGATTTAGAGCATAGAATGTATGTACAATTACCCATTAATTTAATTATAGACCAGTCAAAAATCTGATCTACATGTACATACCCACTCATTTATCTATAGACTTGTAAAATTCTAAACTACGGTACATACATTTATTTACCCACTGATTTAATCATATAATTTGTGCGGTCTGTCCTTTAACAGTATATATTAAAGGAGAACCAGTCAACCAGTGAACCAGTTTGTTCAGTCAAGCTTTAATTATGTGAGGCATACATGTTTTCTTGGGGATAACAAAACAGACCAAACTTTAAATAAATAGTCAATATCCACTTTTAAATGACAAGTGAAGTGACGATCTATATGCCCTGACCTATTTTGAATTAAGTTATTTATCACAAGAGTTTAAACTTTCAACTCATTACCATCGTTTTATTGTCTCTTTATTTCTGTGATGGCTTAAGTAGCAGAGATGTAAATATGTGGTGTGGTGTGTGATTGTTTTTATATCCAGGAATGCCTAGCTAGATTATTCTGTCCTCTGTCCTGTGATATCTCAAGTTTACATGATATATGCTTCCTAGTACTACTGACTTGGCAGTTAGGAATTCCCTCAAATGGCTCACTTAATACTAGAAGTAGGCTGGCAAAAATCATCGATATTGCCAATAATCATCGAAAAGAGGTCTGAAAATCAATTATCGATATAGTTTTAAAATATTGATTATCGTGCAATTATAGGTACTTCACTTTGAAAGAAGAGGTCCATAAAATAATCCTTATCGCAATATTCTTTGCGACGCGTGCTTGGGCCTAGAACTATAACAGAATAATCATAATAAAACACACACTTTTTGTTTTTTCAAGCCACATGTAACGCCACTGGTGAGAAATGTTGGCCGCTTATGTCATGATGAGAGCCAATGGTTTCACGTAGCATTCAGTTGTTCCCCATATTTTAACTATTCGTTTCTGGAATATCGCAATTATATGGATCTTACAGTGACCACAGGAGTTTTCTGTAAGCGTGAGAAATCACTGCAAGAAATAAACTGTTACGGCGAAACTGGATGAAGAATTCGTTTGATGTGATCAAACGGAAATGACTACATTTTACTCGTTATTATTCAGGTCATAAGCGATAAAGATATTGCGAGCGGTGGCGGTTCTATCTTCCCAATGAAGTTGATCGAGTTTCTTTCAACACCTTGGCTTTGCTATGAAATGCTATTATTTTATTTTCAAATGTCAAACAAATGAAAACAATTCTATGTGTACGGTATGCAGAATGGTATCACAACATAAACTCGCATATAATTCATTATTCGTGTACAAATTATGATGTTTTCAAACCAATCAAAATAATTTGCCGGTATTATCAATGATTGATCAGCGGATGGTCGGTGGATGGTCGGCGATAATCAACACTTGAAACAGGATCGATTGCCAGCCCTAAATAGAGGTGTACAGATTCCATGCCTGGGGTCTGATTCCTGACAGTCTGAACATCTTGTCAATTGTCTCATAAAATTTTGAATACTATCTATTTAAACACCCACACACATATAATGAAATTACATGTAGGCCCGCAATAGGCTCGAAACATTCTTTAATCAAGTATTAAATGAAATAAAATGAAATGGGGTTTAACGTCCTACTCTTCTGCACCTAACCTGGGTTAATGGAAGACGGGCATACGCCATACAGTGTGCTATGAAGAAAATTTTGCCAGGGCAGTGGCGCTAAGGCCTACTCTCACATCGAATTCCAACTGCCAAGGGATCTTTTACGTGCACGCCAATGTGTACACAGGACCTCAGTTTTCCGTACCATCTGAATGACTAGACAGCTGTCCATGTCAGGCCCTCTGTTCTGCATCACTGACAAGGAGAAACCACGCGGGTAAATCGAAGTGAACTTTCTCGGCCAATGTTGGGATCGAACACTCGACCTCCAGGAATCAAGCATTAAAGATCTACATATGGGTCATTCCAGTGAATTTGGGGCCAGGGACCATCACATACGGGAATATAAAAAATTCTTTCATTTTCAAATATTTCGTATCAAACGGGTCAAATACATATCAGTCTTCTAGAAACAACACTCATTTGAATCACCAACAACGAGGTTTTTTCGTAATAGGGGCTTGAAAAGTATCATATTACGTCAAAATTTGGCCGGTTTATTACGTTATCAAGTTGAACTAGGCTATCTTGTAACTGCTCTACAATAACGAAGCTGACCAACGATAACCGAGTGGACAATATATTCGTCACTAATAAGGTGCAGGCTTTGTATAAATACAAGAAAGAAAATGATGTGGCCCGGCATAAGGCTAATTGCCGCTCTTTTCTGTAGCTATGATTTTTAGGCCAATGCAATTTCACTGGGTCCTTAAAATGTGACAACTTTCATTATTTTTCATTGTTAATTGTTTGGTTCGGGGGAGGGTAAAATACCGATGTCACGATACCAAGAATATCAATGACAAGGCAGATGCCAGTTCCACTTGGATTATCCCCGATATGAAGTCGTCTGAGACGTATTAAACATGATAAGTGCAAGGATAACGTAATAAACTAGTATGGCAGGTGTGTGGATAAACGACAAAACAACGGTTATTCGTTATGGAACACGTTATTGTTGTCTTTATTGAACTTTCTTAACATTTTTATAGTCACAATTGATAACCCGTACCCTTTGTGTTACGATAATTTATCTATCTTGTCTAAAGCTGATTAATTAGAGAAAACGAAACTAGTTTCCGAACAAACAACAAACACATCGAGCACGTTCAATGGTGAATATGACCTTGTTAGTTTTAAAGTAGTGCAGCGTATTAAATAGTGTAGTAATATAACCACAACATATCGCATAACAATATTTGTCGCCGTGATCCCATAACTTCTGACCGGATAACGTAACAAACATGTCACACAAATTAGCTAGTTGAAGGGGCACTTCGGTTTAAGTCGAAAGTAGACTAAAATAACAACAAGTTTAGGTACACTATAACGTTATGAAATAGAAATTTTATACCACATGGCTACAGACATGGTTATATGATAACGTATTAAACATGAGATGTTAACTACATGTTTAATAACTACATTTTAACGTTTGACAGCAATATCGAATTCCAACTGTAAAATCATCTTTAACGATCCACGCCTAAGTGTACACGAGACGTGGGGTTTTCGTTCCATCCGAATTACTAAACACCTGCCATCCCTCCTACACGACTGACAAGAGGAAAACACCGGGGAATCCCGATGTAGCAATATAAGTGATTAAATGTTTATTACGTTATCGTGATGGAGTTTATATTGGCAATGACTTATCCATTTGTAAGGTATTAGTATAGTTTTCTTTAGTACTTATTTCGTTGAGATACAAAGGCAAGCAAGAAATTAGTACAGTTTGATGTTTTTGCAATCATGAGAAGATTTTTACAGCTGAATGTTTATTACGTTATCGCAAAAATCACATAAACGTTCCTTGTAAGCACAGGCCAATATATTGATATTGTGTGTCAATAATGCACGCAGTGAATGTGTTTTCATATCGAAAACGATCATTGTCTTAAAAAGCAAACTAATAGCATAAAATGAGATTCACCGTATTCGTATACGAAGTGAATTACGTTATCCAATGGAAATCTAAGGCCTTGAAATCATATTCGAAGTAACGTGGAGGCTTTTTCAAATCAATTAGGTCAAATCAAATTGGATATACCATCCGAAGCAATTATTATATGATATGTCGACTTAATTAGCTTGTAAATGCTTAAAAGAACAAATATTCACTGTATTATAGCCTGGATCTTGCTCGTTCGTCGTCGTACACAACTAATTTGTTGACATTGTTAAGTGGTCTGCACCGCTATCTGTCACGTGATACCATCTTTCCCACCACTGGCGACCAACGGCGCCAGGTGGTCGATAGAGGAACTGTATAATATATACGATAACGTAATAAACTTGATAACGTATTAAACTGACATTTGTATTTTGGTCAAAAAGTTAAGACCGTGTGTCCATGAAGATTATACTGACATTATCTGGATGTCTGGGTGTATGTGTTGACACGTGGATATAATGAAATTACTCGTAGAATTTATAGTTTCGAAGAGAAATGGGTAATGTAATAAACATGCTTAAACGTGTCGGGGCGAATTGGTGACAAATATATGACCCCGCACCATAACGTTCACGTATTGCCCAAACCACGTGTTCTAAGATGTACTCTCACATGTTCACGATTGTAAAACCGTCTAAGTACCGCAAACATATGTTTTCGCCAGTTCGGTTCATCTAGTAGAAGTTCGATAACGTAATAAACGCTAATTTTACGGACATCTCATTATCACCGACAGTTTCTATGCAGAGCAATTTACGATCCGAAAAATGTAGAAATTATATTAT
Source organism: Patella depressa (assembly GCA_948474765.1). Taxonomy (NCBI): domain Eukaryota; kingdom Metazoa; phylum Mollusca; class Gastropoda; family Patellidae; genus Patella; species Patella depressa. The sequence continues at coordinate 74,804,603 of OX419715.1, forward strand.
TGCACGCCTCCGCGACTTATATCCCTTCATTTAGGGGGTTGTGATGAAAAAGATAAATGTAGTGAAATGATAAAATACATTATTACCCAAACGGACATGTAATTTTCGCCTATTTTTGTAGTTTGGATCCAAAATTAGGGATGAAACAAGCCTCACAGACCATTAAAAGTATAGTGTCCTGAGTTCGTCTCAATTAGATCTTTTTTTAAAAAATACAATATCGCTCCCATATTCAAGCTGGTCGATTTTACGATGGAAAGACGCCGTTTAACCCCACTGGTCCCATATTGGCTGGAATGACCCATATACAACAGACATTATATTTATATATGGGCTAACTCTTCAAAAAAGCTACCGCTGGCTGGCCTTCATTTAAATGATGATATGATTGTGAATGATATCAAATTGATATCAAATTGATATCAAATTGATACAGTGTTGCCAATATTACTATAAATAGATTGAGTCAGCAATGCATGAATGGTATATTATTATTTTATAACTGTCAGTCATGAGTGTAGTATACACATGTGTCATGTGTATTCTTTGTTTATAAACAAAGACAGTTAATGGATGAATGAAAAGTTGTCATCTCTACCCATGTATCTCTCTTGAAAAAATATTGAAAAATGTATACCTTAAAATCAAAATTAAATCCAACTCACCTCAGGAAACTCTATAAAAATATTCAATGAAGCAACAGTAGTCTTTCGACGGACAGGATGTATTGGATTTTTTTCACAGTGACCTTCACCCTTTTTTTTTCTGTCAAACAGAGCCAGTAACTGAAATATCAGAAAAGTCGTCACATCTTTATGATTCACAACACATCCACATAAAGTCACAAATCATCTGCAATATAATTATTCACTTGTTCTTTACTAGAAACTTGTGTCAATCTGTCAAACTATAATTACGAAACTTTGCAACTCTGTGACGAAATTTCACCAATATTCAAGATGGCAGCGCACAGTGAAAGTTTGAGTTGGAAACAGAATTTGATATTACAGCTAAAGAATCGTAATAAAACTCAAACCCAAACTTATGCAAGCTTGATTCAATCCAGTGAGTATCCCTCAAAATTTTTAGCAACATTTTATTGTATTCTTTACGAATTAGTAATATTTAGGTGTGTGGTTTCAGACGAAATATTCAATGTTTTGATTTTTCTTTTCCTTATTTTGATTTTGTGAGTCACAGACTAAACACTAGCAGATGCCTGTAATGAAGAAATGACTGTTAGTCATCTACTGAGACTTTTTGAGGAGATGTCAGTCAATTATCGTTTTAATTTTTGATATCTGATGCTGTTTTTTTTAGGGTTATGTTTGAACACGATGGCCCTCAACTGGAGGCATTCATCATCATGTAGTATTTCTAATCATTTCAGAATCAGTTCACCATTCAATCTATTTATGCCCCAATTAAATGAATTAAACTGCTCCACAATGCCATTGCTTATTTATATATGGATTTTGACTCATCCCTTTAGCATATTACACAGTTCAGTACATTTCTGACATAAAGGAACGCCCACTTTTCAGATGCTATTTCATTATTGATAATTATTCAGATTTTTTGTAATGAAATGGGAGCCTACGAACTTGCCCTATGTAAAATTATAAGTTATAACATATCAATGGTCAACCCCCCACCAAATTTTTGTTTTTAATGACTGAACATCTAAATTTAAAACAAAAATGCCTTTTTGAAGTTACTGGGAAAATATTAGAACAAAATACATTTTACACTATTTACAGGAATTGGTACTATAAACATGCAACAAATGACTAGTGAAATTAAATCTTTAAAATTATGTATGAATAGTCTGACTAGATGGATATTTGTCATTAACTTGAAATTGTGACCTGTATGTGTTACGAAACGTTGTTATTAAATTATAGAGAAGTAGTTATATCCATATATACCTTGTGTTGTGTTTTGTTATGAAACATTGACTAGTGGTCATGCTTCATATTCATATCCTGCTTGAAGACTAGAAAGAAACAAGTAAAAGTTTTTCCAAATCTTTGTTTTGATTATGTTGTTGAGTCTATGGTCGATACATCTACATGTACATATTGAACATTTTGACTAAGAGCACACATGGTTTCCGTCTCAAATTGAAATGTCGGGTACTAGTTTATTTTCCTGATTTCTTTGAATTAATATTAGTAACTATTTCATAAATGTTAATAAAAACGAATTACCGGTAAATTCCTTCAGTTTTAATTAAGATCAAATTAAGAATATCAGTAGTAAAAATCACACTGTGTAGCGATGAAAAACTGAAATGAAAAGAAATGAAATGTGGTTTAACATCCTACTGTTGTGCTCCTATACTTGGCTAATGAAGACAGGCATATGCCCTACAGCGTGCTTTGAGGGAAATTTTGCCTTGGTCTACTCTTATATTGAGTTCCAGCTGCCAAGGGATCTCACACATACAAACTAATGTTTACATGGTTCCTTGGCTTTTCTTCCTATTCAAACAACTAGACAGCTGTAGTGAGGCTGCTTAGCTAGACATATCAGATGAATTGTGCATTTTATGATAAAAGCACCAAAGTTGGCTCATTTTACCACTAATAAGTGGGAAGCATTTTAAGATCGGGAGGCATTCAATAACTTTTTATTTTTGCGCATGCGCATCAAATGAAAATAGCATACCTATAATTCATATTTTAAGCTTTTTTATAATGAAGAATAAATATTTCTAGCTCAATATATGTTATTTGTCTGTTAAATTGTTTGTATTGGAACAAATAAACAACTTTTTAAAAAAAAATATGTACATATTCCCATAAAAAACAATGACTGCTCCCTTCAAAATGGCCGCAAGCAGACGACAAGACAGAGAAATGGGCTTGTGACAAAAAGGTATGTATCTGCTTTATTTGAGTTAAAATATCATGACATTGTTGTTGGAAACTTACAATACATCCTATACATCATGTATGTATCAACTTTAAACGAAATACTAAAAGAAATATAACTAAACTTATCCAATAAACATCAACAGCTTTCCCACAGGAATTCAAGGGAGATAATCAAAAGTTGTCTGCTCTCAGGGACCAGTCATTATTTTATTTAAGATGTATTCAAGAGAGTATTACTAGCTTTCATGTATTATTTATTGGGGATATTTCTAGCTCATTAATTTAGAGCAATGACTGAATAACATAATTATCATAAAATTATACAAAACAATTTCTATTTCAGACACCAGCAAAAAATGCCACAGAAGACGAATCTGTAGAAGAGATAGGTTTGGATGGTGACAAAGCAAGATCAACAGTTATGACAACCTTCAAAATATTAAATGTCTCAAAAACACTATCAGAAGACAATATACCTGATAAAACAGTCTGGGAACAATGTGTTATTTGTCAAACTGTTAAAAGTGAACAACTACAAAATCCGAAAAACTCCAAACAGACGGACAGTTTCAAAAGTTATCATTCCTTTGCTGATAATCTTCGCCAAATATCACATTTGGAAAATGACCCCCATCACTTGCGACTACTTCATAGACTAGATGAAGATGGTGAGAGTGTTGTGAAAACAATGTTTTCTAAAAGTGCAAAATGGCACAAATCATGCAGACTTCTGTATAATAACCAAGTTTTGAAAAGGGCAGAAAAAAGAAAATTGGACTGTGACATCAATGAAACAATTATGCACAAATGTACAAGATCTGTTTCATCATTTGTCCAAGAAAAGGCAGACCCCATGTGTTTTTTTTGCGGAATGACAGACAACACAAATGCACTTCATCAAGCATCAACATTTGAAATTGATGAAAGAGTAAGAAAGTGTGCATCACTTCTCGAGGACACAGAGCTGATAGCTAAGTTGAGTGTAGGTGATATGGTTGCATTGGAAGTCAAGTATCATTCTAAGTGCTTAGTGGCTCTGTACAATCGTGCAAGAACTTCAATGTCTGAAAAGCCTGTGGACGATTCAGAACAGAGAGTCTCAGGACTTGTGTTTGCAGAACTGGTTATGTACATTGATGAGGCACGAAATAATGAAAATACCATACCCATATTCAAACTGGCAGACTTGACAACCATGTATTCTTCAAGGCTTCAACAGTTCGGCATTAATCTTGAAAAACGGATTCACAACACTCGTTTGAAAGAACGTTTACTCACTCAATTTCCAGATATGCAAGCTCACACAAAAGGACGAGATGTACTTCTTGCATTTGATAATGATATCGGTAAGGCATTATTTCGGGCATGTGATGAAAATGCTGATTCTGATGCTATTCATCTTGCAAGGGCTGCCCATATTGTTCGTCAACACATGTTCCAGGAGAATCAATCAGCAGCTCAAAGAACGTTCAAAGAGGGTTGTCAAGAGGAATCTGTTCCACAACTCTGCTCCAATTGAAACATTGAACTTTACATGGGCTGCATATCATGCACAAAACCAGAGTTCAAAGGATATCATGGTGACGTCTTCCGCTCTTCTTCCTTTATTTCATGAAAGTGCTCACTCGGTTGCCATGATCAAACACTCAATGGATGTCATACAAGATGCAGTTCATCACTTGAACGCAGGTCAAATACCAATCATCACCGTTGATCAACCATTGTTTGCATTGGCGAAACAGATTCAGTGGAAATGGCCTGAAATGTATGGTGAAGATTTGATGGTTGTGATGTTTGGTGGTCTACACATTGAGATGGCAGTTCTGAAGACCATAGGGGACTGGCTCAGTGGAAGTGGATGGACACAAGCTCTTGTACAGGCAGGGATTGCGAAGTCCGGTACTGCAGATTCATTTTTGAAAGCATCTCATGTTGCACGGACAAGAAGGGCACATGAAGTCACTGCTGCTGCTTTGTACCACCTGCAAAGTACACTGAAACGGCTCATGACAATGGTGAACTTCCTCTAGTATTTGAAACTTGGTGTGCTGCCCAGAAAACACTCCATCCAATGTTCCACTACTGGGACACAGTATTGGAACTGGAACTCTGCATGTTATCCTTTGTGCGGTCTCTGAGGGAAGGAAACTTTGATTTGTACAAGAAATCTCTGACAAAGCTTGCTCCTTGGTTTTTTGCTTTGGACCACACAAACTATGCTCGATGGATACCTGTGCACTTACGAGACATGTGTGAACTTGTGACAAAACATCCCGCTGTGGACGAAGCATTTCATTCTGGCAACTTTACTGTGCGAAAGACTAAACGGGTTTTTTCTGCAATGCCATTAGATCAAGGTCACAAACAGAATAACGCTTGCATAAAGGGGGATGGAGGAGCCGTTGGATTGACTGACAACCCTGGTGCACTCAGGAGGTGGATGGTAGCAGGTCCAGAAGTTGCACAGTTGATCAAGCAATTTGAACTTGAAGCACTACATGAGAAGAAAGACATGAAGACCCAACACCACGAGCAGACTATGAGTATACAACAGTCTTCTGTCAAAAATGTCTCTGCACTCATTGCCACTATAAGTGAATTGGTTAACCCCTTCGAAGATGACAGCAAGGAACTGGTTGTTTTGGACACAAGAGAGATAGTGACAGCATCAGCCACTAAATCTGTTTATACAGCACAATCAATTGGCCAAAACCAGTTAAACAGGTTTACACAGGAGCGTCTCATTGACAGAACAACACCTATTCACAATGTCATCTCCAGGAACAAACTCCCTCTGTTTGTAACTTCAGCTCCAAAACCTACAAACACAAGCAAAAATCAGCTGTTGTCAATGAAATCAGACATTGATTTGTTTGCCCGATTATATATTGGATGTCAAACACGTGATGGAAATCTAGAGGAGTTCTTTTGCCATGAGAACCAGCCTTGTCCCCCTTCTTTGTCAGAATCAGGAAATCTGAGACTTGGTAAGAAGTGTGACCTGTTGAAAAGTCTTTCTGATGGTATTCAAGTCACATCTGAAGCCCCTGCTGCCACCTGTGTGATACTTGACGGTGCTGTGATTGTCCAGGTGCTCAAGATAGGAACAACAAAGACGTTTGATGAATATGCCAAAAGGGTATTTGTTCCTCATGTCATGTCAAAATTTCAAAACGCTTCTCGTCTAGATCTTGTATGGGACAGGTACATGACAAACAGCCTCAAGGACACTGCAAGATCCAAACGAGGACAGGGTGTTAGAAGAAGAGTCGTGGGAACAGCATCACTTCCTACCAATTGGCAGTCATTCCTACATGTAAACACCAACAAAGAAGAACTATTCAAGTTTCTGTCACAAGTTCTTGTGCAGGAATATGTACAAGAAAATGGAAAAGAATTGTATGTGACTGAGATTGATCATGTTCAAAGCATTCCAGAGAAAGAGGATCTGTTAGGTATTTCTCCCTGTAATCATGAGGAAGCAGACACTAGGATTCTGCTACATGCCGCACATGCAGCAAGAAATGGTCATGTAAAGATCCTGATCAGGACTGTAGACACTGATGTTGTTGTGCTTGCAGTTATGATCTCCAGTGCTATCCTTTAAGCAAACACAGAACTCTGGATTTCCTTTGGGACAGGAAAGCATTTTCGATACTTGGCAGCACATGAGATGTCTTCCTCTCTTGGACCAGAGAAGTCTAGAGCACTCCCAATGTTTCATGCTCTGACAGGGTGTGACACAGTGTCATCTTTTGCCAGGCATGGAAAGAAAAATACTTGGACAGCCTGGAATTTGGTGCCAGATTTGACTGGAGCCCTCTTGACACTTGCGACCGCACCAACCTGCATACCAGACAAGACCTTCACTACCATTGAAAGGTTTGTCATCAAGATGTATGACAAGGCAAGCATGGATACAGAAATCAACAGTGCCAGGAAAACTATGTTCATGAAGAACAATTCTTTGCCAGGCATCCCTCCTACTCGCGCTGCCCTTGAGCAGCATATCAAGAGAGCCACCTACCAAGGAGGACATGTGTGGGGGCAGACTCTGATTGCACAGGCAGAACTTCCATCTCCAACTGACTGGGGATGGATCAGGAACGATGAGGTACTGTACAAACCCTTGTGGACAACACTTCCGGAAGCAGCAAAATCATGCTCAGAATTGATTTCATGCAAATGCAAGAAAGGCTGCAAAAATAGATGTACCTGCAAAAAGGCCTCTCTGAAGTGTTCACCATTGTGTCTATGCCACGGAGAATGCTAGAAAAGGTCGGAATTGATGTGAACATTTATAAAAAGCATATTCAAAATGTTTGAAATAATTTTTTGGTTAATTTAAGTTGAATTTGTCCTTGTATGATTTGAATGTTGCGCATGCGCAGAAGATTGATTTTTTTCCAATGCCTCCCGATCTTAAAATAATCACCATATGTTAGTGAACATTTGTGCCAAGTTTGGTGCTTTTATCACAATTTGCACAATTATTATGCTAAGCCGTCTGACTACTGTCTTTGTCAGACCCTCTGTCTCACACCACATGGGAAATCCTGATGAAAATTATCGGCCAATGCAGGGATCGAACACCCAACCTACAAGTTAGCGAGCCTGCATCTTAGCCACTTAGCCACTTAGCCTGTAATGAAAAAATATTCAAGGTTCAAATATACAATTATTTGTGTGAGCATTGTGTATTTGCTTAATATTGTTCCTCACATATCCTCCTTCCCCTGCCCATCCCCCTTCCCCATAGGTGTGTGTTTAGACTCCTTTTCTAAAATGTTATTTCTTTTCCTGTGTACCCTTCCTATTAGTCCTCTCTTTTTACAGCCTACTATTGTCCTGTTGGTTGTCTTTGTATTGTTTTCTTCCAGCACTTTCAGTTTTCTTGTACACTTTTCCAGATAACAAACTTCAAGAACAGGTCTCAAATCTTCGAACAAAATCAGTTCATAGTCAGGTTGAGGCTGAAAGATTGAGAGAAGAAAATTTGAATCTACGTGTCAAAGTAGAAAGCGGGTAAGTAATATAGAAATATAAAGTAAAAAAAGATTAACAATTATTGTTGAAAGACTTGGCAATATATATACATGTACCTGATCATTTAAGTTCATTTAAGGCCCATCCATGGTAAAATTTACTCCAAGATAATTTAGAAAACAAAATCAAAATATCAACTGCAGATACTGTAGTTTCCCAACTTGGAGGGGGGTTGGGATGGCCTAGTGGACTAGAGTGCCGCGCTTCGACCTCTAGCTGGCCGGTCACCTCTGGCTTGCGGCTGCGGTTTCGAGCCCTGGTGTGAGCGTATGTGGCATGGAGATAGGGGCGCCTTCTCAACCTCGTGAGTTTCCTCCGGGCACTCCGGTTTCCTCCCACTGCTAAAGACCCCTACGCGCAAGCGAATTATTGAAATAAAATTAAAAACCATATGTTAGTCCCGAAATGACCTAGTTTGTGTTGAGTGGACGTTAAACCTCTTTTCTCTCTCTCTCTCTTTCCCAACTTGGATTCAATTGAATTAAAGTAAGGTCCATTAAAAGATTTTATCCAACACTTTATAGGGCAAGAGATAGAAAAATGGGGTTCAACATCCACTTGACTCAAACCAGGACATTTCAGGATTAACTCATGGTTCAATTTTATTTCAATAATTTGCCCTGGGCGTAGGGGTCGTTAGCATTGGAAGGTAACCAGGGTAGGACAGGCGACCCTACTCTTTGTCATGTACAACCGTGGAAAAAAACCCATGACAGTTGACTAAATGACAGACCCTATGATACAACGCGCACATGCTAACCATTCATTCACCCATCCACCCCCTCCCCCAACACTATACATGTAGGTGATGTGTGCTTATTTTTATATTATCTAAAGTTGATGCCAAATGCTGACAAATTTTCAGTTTGTCATATCGCTGTAAAAGGACCTGCAATGAGGCCAAATGCTGACAAATTTTCAGTTTGTCATATCGCTGTAAATGGACGTACAATTTTGATTGAAGTTGTCAAACAACCCTGTTGTACAACATGTGAAATGTTAATAATCTAGATATAATATTTTTTTAATTATTCCACATTAAATAGTGTGGTCTTCTGGGCCACCTTACATATTTTTGACAGTTCAATGGCTGAGAAATATATATGCCTTAGGCTACAGATTTACACACCTGTATAAGATGTGAATATGTAATATACCAAACCCAAAACAATAGATTTCTGACACATGCCATTTGAAATTTTGACATATTATGATTGATCTACCCATCTATAGCTCAGATTTTGTAGTCTTACTTTAATTTTTGTGGAGAAAGGCTGTGATTTTAGGAATTTGAGATAAATTTTGGAATAGTATGAAAGCTATTTAATGCTTTGAGATTATTTAAATGTGATAATGTGCCAATTAGAATCGGATTAAAGAGTTTGGAAATTGCATTGAAGGAACAGAAATTTGTGCATCTAACACTGGATTAAAAATTTCTATACATTTCCAGACATTAAAGTGCTGTGTGTGGTAGTGTTCCAGAATTCCTGTGTATTTTAAAAATAATTAGTGATGATTACTATGTGATTATTACATGTATTTGTACCAATTGTCCAATATATAATTTATGCTGGAAAACTCCTGTAATTCATTTTCTGCTCTTGTGTAAAGACCTTTTAATGCTCGACAATAAACTTTTGTTTATCTAAAAAAAGATTAATTTCTACCAAATATTTTAAATGAAATTGTAAAATATCTTTGCATATTGCTTTAGATATTTATAATTCAAAAATACATTGAGAATGTTGGATTTATTAGCTGCAACATTTATTTTGATTTTTATAATAATTAAGATGAAATTTTACACCTTTAGAAAGTAAGTGTTGACTGTGATATTATTATACAATATAACTTTATGACAAGTAGAGGAACAGTGATGTATCATTTTGTGTCCAAATTGATTGTCATCAATTATATCAATGCTCTTGAAAATCACGTACACATGCCCCTCCCAACTCTTCAATGGTTTGTGTGTAGATGTATATTAGGCCAAATCAAATAAAATGTGTCCAATTTACCTATTAAAATTCATAATAGAAGAATGACCACTCTACGAAATAACTTTTTTGAAATGTAGGATTTGATTGTTTTCTGTTAAAGTTTTTTCAGCTTCCGCCAGAGCTTTTTTAAGATGCATTATTCAGGAGCTATATTTGCTTATTTTAAGTCTTTCTTTAGGCATTTACTAAAATGACCAAACCATATTCAGCTCTCGATGCCATCAGATGCCTGAGACTTTAATTAGATTAGAATGGTGTGGCCATTTAATGATTTGATTTAAAAATAGAAAAGCAAGGCTAAGACAATCAATGTACACATCTTGTCAAAACTACAAAGAGTGATAACTTGGCACAGAATATTCGAATGAAATTTTCGAGTATCCCTCCAATCTGTTTCTCTTTTTCTGGACGTGGGTGTTTGGTGGCCGATTGGTTAACCTGTGCACGTTGCACCATAAGGTCTGTCATTGAGACAAGTGGCGTGGTTTCGATTCCCCTCTTGTATTTGACAAGGAAAAGGGTTGTCTGCCCAACCTCATGGGTTTTCTCCGGGTCATCTAGTTTCTTCCCACTGCTAAAGACTCCTACGCTCAAGCAAATTATTGAAATAAAATGGAACCATGTGTTAGTCCCGAAATGACCTAGTTTGTGTTGAGGTAACAGTAAACCCCATTTCACTCTCTCTCCCTCAAAAGGGCAAAACTTCCAATGGATGTGGTCTAAGACCAACAGTTTTCATTTAGAGTATTTTTGGGGATCAGAGAAATTATTTTATTATGGTAAATCTTACTTTATTGTACTTATATTTTAGAGGTGGCACTGGAAGTGGTGAAAAGACTCAGGCATTAGAACAAAAACTATACAGATTACAGGAAGAATTAACAGAATTACATAGAAAGAGAGGAGAGGTATGTATTTTAGGCCTGTGTGGCATCTCATTCTGTCAGAATCCATTTAACAAAATGGCCAATCTGATTAAAGCCTGCAATATTTACTGGATTTGAATGCATTTTGTGATGAATAATTTTAACACAATGTCAGTAATGAATAGCCTAAAACTCATGGCTAATAATATGTCTCGGTTCAGGGTGAAGCAATTTGATTGAAATTGTCAGCATATTTTATTTTCATTATCTATTTTTTAACCATTTCATTGAGAACTACAATGTATCAGTTCTTTATCTGATCTTACCTAATGTCCTTTAAGTCTGAGAATGCTTTGTGAACTTGGGGCCTGATTCTCAGATAATCCTTCCGAAAAGCTGATGTGTGATGAGTTTTTACAATGCATTTCGTTTGATTTTATTTTGTCAAATGATCACTGCGCTCAACAATTTCCTATTAATGCTCATCATGCTTTTTGTAAAAATTCATTTGCATAATGACTCACAATTAGTAATTTTTATGTTACATGCATACGCTTAAGATACCTCACACCCATCTGTAATTAAACTTTCTTTGTTGTAGAATTCCCAACAGATTATAGATTTAAATAACAAATTACAAGAAAAAGAAAAAGAATTGCAACATAAAGATGGTTTGTAAGTATGAATTTATGGTAAATATTGATTGTTCTCTTGGGAGTGGCAGTGGCTTGGTGAATCTGGTGCTGGCTCGCTAACAAGGAGTCTCAGGTTCGAATCGATATTGTCCGAGAAAGTTCCCAAGGTACACACATTGTTACTGATGCAGGTTGGATGATCTAGCAAGGAAAAGCATCTAATCATTTGGATCCGAAGATAAACTAAGGTCCCTGGTAAACATGGGTGAGCACTTAAAAGAACCCTCGACAGATGGAATTTGATGAAAATTGGTTAGCATATCATCAGATTTGATTGTGTTCTTGATTACAGACTTGCCGATTCTGAAGTACGGGTCTTTGCTTTACGCACAGAACAAAAAAACTTAGAAGCCACAATATTAGAATTAGAGGCAACAAATCAGGTAAAGATATATTTTTGAATGAACAATTTATGTTATGTTTATCAAGCTCAATTTTTTCAAATTCTAGTGTTCATTTAGACTTAGGTAAAGTTTTTGATAGAAAGTAGTGTCTGTTATCCAGACTATTTCTGTATGCACAGTACCAGGAGGTATGGACTTTCTGAGTACTTGTGATCCAGAATTTAGAATGAATACACAACTAGATTTATAGTTTTTATCAGTAAAACACCATAAAATATATATATATTAGAGAAAAATATGGGATAAAACTAAAAATTGTCATATGTTTGGGGGTACAAATATCCTGCTTATCCATAGTAAATTGAATAAGTCAAAAATTGACCGACCAGAAAAGTTTTTAAGTGAAAGCCTTAATAGAAAAGACCTTTTTTTTTAGACAATCCTTTATACTGAAATGTATATATTTTATTATAGATGTTAAAAGATGAACATCAAGCATTACAATTAGCTTTTACAACAATAGAAGAAAAATATAGAAGATCCAAAGATGAAAATCGTGAACTTGTAGAAAGATGGATGCACTTAAAATCAAAAGATGCTGATAAATTAAATGAAGAAAATGATACCTTTATAAGGTAAGAAAAATTATACTTTTAAAGGTCAGAAAAATGATCCTTTGAAAGGTAAGACAATGATACCTTTAGAACGTAAGAAAAATGATACCTTTCAAAGGTCAATAAATCATAGTTTTAGAAGGTAAGAATAAGAAAAATGATACCTTTACAGGGTAAGAAAAATGATACCTTTAGAAAGTAAGAAAAATGATACCTTTAGAAGGTAAGGAAAATGATACCTTTAGAAGGTAAGAAAAATGATACCTTTACAAAGTAAGAAAAATTGATAACTTTAAAAGGTAAGGAAAATGACATCTATGGTTCTTTGAGGTTTTTGCATGGGAACCATGATGGTACAGTGATAAGGCACTGACTCATCACCAGGAGACCCAGTGTTTGACCCCAGTAATAACCGATAAAGTTCCTCAAAATCTTTCTGCGTGGTTCCACTTGTCATGGATGAGAGCAGAGCAAAGAACAATCTCCAATTGTTTGGATGTGATGGAAAACTGAGTTGCTGCATACACATTGCTGTGCACGTAGATGACCCCTTGGCAATATCTGCGGACAATTTCGCTCAGTACAGACTACGTGGAATTATGTCTATGTTTATTTGATTGGCTTGATGCAGAAAAGTAGATCATTAAACACCAGCTTGTGTTATTTTCATTTATGATATCAAAAATTGTTTTGATAATATACATGTCGTTCAACAGTTTGTTTGTTATTATATTACAGACAACGTCAAGCCAAGTTAAGAAAAGAATTAGCTGAGGCTGCTAAAGAAACAATAAGTATTACAGAACAGTAAGTTGATCACATCTTATTATTGATTATATTGTCATATTCACTATATTGTGAATAAAACACAAATCCTATTTCGTTTAATTTTTTATAGTTCAGATTTTTGTTCTATTCTTCATTATACTGTACTGCATGATATATCTGACAACATATTTGGTTAGGTTTTTTTGATATTCCATGTTTATTATAATTTTAGAGGTAAAGCTTTATTACCTGGCATACCACCAGTATGTTTAAGTGCGTCTGTTCCTACTAAAGCAATGTGTAAATTTGTAAGTATCATTTTGTTTAAAATGGCAATTTCATATTTTTTAGTTATATTTTTAAAGTATAATAAAGCCCTAAAATAGATTGTATCTATAAACAGTCCTACCTTGTTAAAGAATAATCCTATTAATCCTATAATTCACTATTGCCAGTTGAGAAATTGGCAAAAATATCATTTTCAACTTCAAATTCAAACGTTTGAAGATCGCCATTGCATGGAGGGGAATGGGAAAACAAGGGAGGTAATTCAAGTAATTGTGTAATTATTTTCTGTGTCAGGGATTTTTAAACCTGTGAAAAATTGCCCATGATCGTATAATAGTAAGTTGACAACCTTTTGAGCAAAAGACATAGAAATAATTATGTTTGACTTCCTTAGAAAATATGAACTTTCCGCTTTAACAATGTTTACCTCATGAGTTTTCTCTGGGTCCTCCGGTTTCCTCCCACTGCTAAAGACCCCTTGTGCAACAGAACTATTGAAATAAAATTGAACCGTATGTAAGTCCTAAAATGACCTAGTTTATGTCAAGTGGACATTAAACCCCATCTCTCTCTCTCTCCCTCTATATATATATATATATATCTCTGTTGTTAGTGCAGAAAAGTAGGATGTTAAAGCCCATGTCATTTTATATATATTTTGATATTGACAGGATGCCCATGAAGGGGAGGTAAATGCTGTTCGTTTTAATCCGTCTGGTACATTATTTGCATCAGGTGGTGCTGATAGAAAAATCAAACTCTGGGAAATTAGGAATGGTAAGAAAAGATATGAAAATATGACCTTTGACAGGAAAATTAGTGACATGTCATTGTTAACGATGATAACATATGAACAAAATGTTGAAATAAGCTAAAAAATATGAAAACCTTGCATTGTTTGTTAAATCTAAACTTTTACCTTTGACTTTATTTGATTAAAAAGATATATTTAGCATATTTTAACAGTTTTGTTCATATCGTAAAAGACTAGACCTTGTTAACCAGGTGGACTGAGGTTTCTGTCGCAGAGGTTGAATATGTACTTACTGTTACTAAAAGGATATGACTGGTTAGAAATCAGGTTATGGTTAGGGTTAAAAACATTTGTGGCCTAAACATCGTACATTTGTTGAAGGTGTACATGTAGGAATTGATGATTTTTGGGGATTCCATACACATACATGCAAGGAGATATATTTTCCTCAATATGTTGTTAGCCCCCCCCCCCCCAATACGGGTGTTAATGGTTATCAAGCGCTCCTATTTTTTGCCAAAATCTCTGACTTTCTTTTCTCCTTTTCCAGGTCCTATAAAACGGGCCTGGTGTGGATTTCTGCACTGAAATTTCGGTATTTACAACCTTCTGAATCACTATTTACGCTGGAAATAGTAATAAATAACTTACCTGACAAAATAAAGTGTTCAGAAACAGTTGCTCAATTTCGGTCTAGACTTAAGACACATATGTTCACGATGTATTATCATCCACAGGAGCTATTAACTTACAGCGCTTAGAGCATGCTCATGGATCGATTAAGCGCTATATAAATGTACATTATTATTATTATTATAAACACTTTATCTTATTTAAAGATACATTATGAAAGATTAGATAAACAGCTGGCAGTTCTCACTATAATAGTTAGAAACAAGATAATGCAAAGGGAATATGCTGAAAATTTCAGTCATATGCTACACTCTGAAAGGATATATTAGCGTTTGAATTTTAGGCCTAGCCTCCATCATCATAACTAAAGTCAGTATGATAAAAACATAGTCTTGATTATCTATTTTTGGATTAAATCATCAATCATCAAATTCAATGAACATTTGACACATAAGATGACATCGAGAGTTGTTAAAGGTCTTTTCATTTTAATAAATGTCTAATTAATAGTTTTTAAAGAGTTCAGGCCAAAGGAAAGATCTGCAATAGGCAGATTTAGCTCTTGCAGAAAGTATGTTTAAAATGATATTACAAAGGCCATAGAATGCAGGATGTTAAAAAGATTTTCTAGTTCAGTTATATCAAATCTTTCCAGACAAACCCCATGAACAAATTTTTGAAAAGGACTTTCTGAACGACCGACTCTATATTTTGGGGGCAAATAACCAGAAACACAGGTATTGTTCTGGGGGAAGGGGCTTATTGTAGAGTTTGTTTTACCTTTGGAATACATGTATGTAACCTGAAATAATTTTCAAGATAAATTAAAAATGGCTGATTGTATGTAATAATATTTACAGGTGAATGTGAAAATAAAGGAACATTATTAGGTAGTAATGCAGGTATTACAGCATTAGAATTTGATTTAGAGGTAAGTCTATTATCCTGTTGATTTCTCACATGACTTTATCAATCTCATCAAAATGCTTTTGAATTTTAGTTCTATCTTTAGTAAGTCTTTATCAAATCAGGGCCTAAGTAGCTCTGTGAATGGGGGTTCTGGAGGTCTGTGGTTCGATTCCAATGTTGACTGACTACTGAGAAAGTTACTAAGGATTTTCCAGGCTAGTGGTGTAGGACACAGGGCATGGCAAGGAAAGAGCATCTAGTTCTTAGATGGCCAGAAAGGTCTCATGTAGACATTGATGTGTATCTAAAAGAAACCTTGTCCATTGATATTCAAAGAATAGATGAATAGGTCACCATCCCGGCAAAACTTTCCTTCCTGGCATTGCCATTGCATATGTAACACAGAATAAAAAATTACCATGCCGCTATCGGCCTAAAATTTCCATCATAGCACACAGCATGGAAATCGTGTCTTCACTGGCCATTTTTTTTATCGAACTGTAGAATTCAATTCATAAATCTATTAGTTATTTCCTTGTTGTCTTCTCTGGTATAAAATATGAATAATGTTTGTTTCTATTTTTAGGGTAATTTAGTTTTAGGTGCATCAAGTGATTTTGCAAGTAGAGTGTGGTCGTTAACAGATCAAAGATTACGAGTATGTGTTAATAGTGTTTTTTACACTCTCCCAGAACTTTTGACAATCATTCAATTTCTTGATATATTTTAATCACTTTGAATTATCAAAATATTTTTTCAAATGAAAATTGCATTTTTGCAATGTGTGACAATTTTTAAGCAGTATCCCAATTAATTTGGGGGATTGCGTGGCCGAAAGGTTAATATGTGTGTGCTGTATCATAAGGTCTGTCGTTGAGTCAACTGGCATGGTTTCGATTCTCCTGTCGTATGTGACAAGATGTAGGGTCACCTATCCAACCTCATGGGTTTTGACTTTGTTCTCTGGTTTCCTTCCACTGCTAAAGACCTCTACCAGCAAGCGAATTATTGAAATAAAATTATACCTTGCTAAAGTCCTGAAATGACCTAGTTCGTTTCAAGTGGACATTACACCCCATTTCTCTCTCTCTCCCCAATTAATTTGTTATAGTTTGAAGTGTATTTCAACAAAGAAATAAATGATCTTTTCAGCATACATTAACCGGTCACAGTGGTAAAGTGTTTGCAGCTCGATTCCTTGGTGATTCCAATAAGGTTGTGTCGGGTAGTCATGATAGAACTTTAAAAATCTGGGATCTAAACAGTAGAGCATGTAAGATTGTTTTTGTTACAGAATTTTGTTAAAGGATATCGCTTCGGGCTGTTTTTATACTCTTAAAATAGATTGATTAAACCATACAAAATAAGGGGGTGGGCATCCGAATGGCTTAACAGGCACTTCATATCATAAGGCCTGACATTGAGTCAAGGAGTAGGGTTGCCTGTCCAACCTTATCTGTTTTCTTCGGGTACTCAGGTTTACTCCCCCTGATATAGACTGCTGTGTATTCACAAGCTAATTTTTTAAATGAAATTGAACTGTGTTAGTCTCTCTCTCTCTCTCGCTCTCTCCATACAAAATTAAAATCCTCATTCAAATCTGATGTGTGAGGGAATTTTTAAGTTTTTCAAAGGATCTCATCATGTAGTTTATACTAGTTTCTACTAATGTATGATTATCCAGTATCAGTTGTGATTGTCAATAACATTTATCAGAGTTGCATACTTGATAATTGAGCCTACATATACTTTCGATTTCATTCAGATTTACTTCCTGTAACATCACAAATTACATTACGGCTGAATAATCAATCTTGTTGTTTTGTTTCAGGTGTAAAAACGATATTTGCTGGTTCAAGTTGTAATGATTTAGTCACATTACATGGTAATAATATAATCAGTGGACATTTTGATAAACGTCTGCGATTTTGGGATGCCCGATCAGACAGTACAGCGAATGAAATACTTCTGCAGGGAAGAGTTACATCTCTTGATTTATCTCCAGGTAACACCTCATTTCTAATCTTCAGTCACATTGATTTTCATACTTTAGTCAAACTCGTCTACATACAAATGGTATTTAGGTCAGACTCTGATCGTGACTAGACTAACCAGGATATAGAGCATAGTTGTTGTAGTTCCAATATGGTGCTGTCTTCAGTAGTTCCAGTAGAGCAGAACAGTAGGATGTTTAACACCATTTCATATCATCTCATTTCCAAGATGGCAGACAAAAATGATACAAGAATAAATTTGACTGAAAAATATCATACTATTGCCACATGGAACCAGTGTTCGTAAAATCAATTCATCTTCATCATCATAACATAACACCCAAATTTATATAGCGCAATAAATACTCGTATTAGGAGTTCCAAATGCGCTTGCAAAGTTATACATTTTGGTTCCATTTCATCTATAATGTTGTATGAACAGGTGACTTTTCAGTCTTGATTTGAAAATGCAGACAGACTTTGATGTTTTAATATGAAGGGGTAGTGAATTCCACAAAAAAGTCGAAGAGTACTGGAATGAACGTTTGGTCATTTCTAAGCTCGTGGATGGTACTACTAAGAGATGTTTTGAAGAAGATCGTAGACATTTTCCAGGAATATATATGAAGATGAGATTTTTGATGTAGGATGGAGCAGAGTTGTTAATAATTTTAAATATTATTCTTTGATGTACAGGAAGCCAGTGGAGGGTTTTCAGTATTTTGGTGATATGGGCCATTTTTCGAGTTCCAGTAAGTAGACGTGCAGCCAAATTCTGAACATGTTGCAGACGTTGAATTTGTGATTTGGGAAGCCCGTACAGTAGAGCATTATGATAATCCAATTTAGTGGTTATTAAAGCATGAATCAAAAGTTCGAGGTTTTCGGAGCTTAAATAAGTTTTGATTTTTCCTAGTTTATAAAGTTGATAATATGATGAAGAACATACAGCAGTTATATGGTTTTCAAAAGAGAGGCACAAGTCAATAATGGCGCTAATATTTTTAGCTTTGCTAGTGGGACTGATGATCTCGCCATCCAGTTGAAAGGTGGTTTGTTTAATTTTTTTCAGTTGGTGTTTACTCCCAAGAAAGAGAATCTCTGTTTTGTCAGGGTTTAGCTTTAGAAAATGAAGTGTCATCCAGTCATGGATTTTTTGCAGACATGTCTCGACATTTGCGACAGTGTGCGACTGGGATTGTTCTTCGAACTAATATAAAGCTGTGTGTCGTCGGCAAAAAGGTGGATACTAAGGCCATATTTCTGTGCAATTTTATTCAGTGGTTTGGTGAAGATGATGAATAACACCGGTCCCAGAACCGAACCCTGTGGGATACCACAGAGCAGGGGAACATCCTTGGAGTATTCATCTCCTATGCAAACTCGCTGTTTTCTATCAGTTAGATAGGACTTGAACCAACTGTAAACTGTACCATGTAGTCCGATTTCTGTCCAGAGAGTATCCAAGAGATCTTCTGAGTCCAGGGTATCAAATGCAGCTGACAGGTCTAAGAGAACTAATATTACGCAACAGCGTTTGTCTAATTCGAAATAGATATCATTAACAATTTTGATCAAGGCTGTTTCAGTACTATGATATTCTTTGTACGCGGATTGGTAAGTATTGTCGAGACTGTTGGTTGACATATGCTGTTGTAGTCGAAGAAGAACACATTTCTCTAGCAACTTAGAAACATAGCTTAGATTACTGACAGGTCTGTAGTTTTTAAGGAGATCGGGGTCCAAACTGACTTTCTTTATTAGAGGCCTTATAATTGCCTGTTTGAGCTGCTTTGGAAATATGCCTGATTTCAAGGAACTGTTAACAATTGAAAGCAAGAATGGAAGAAAGAAGTCGATGTGTTCTTTCAGGAGCCAAGTCGGCAGCGGATCAAGAGAGCATGTCTTTGTCTTCGTGTTCATAACAACTTCCTTCACAAGAACAGTTCCAAGAAGTATGATAGTACTACATGTTCCAGGAACCTGTACTTTTTGTATTGAACTTTAACAAAATTTAATCTGTTAATATACACTAATAAACAAACTTTTAAGGATCCTGCCTCTGTCCGTCCACATTTTGTTTGTGCACAGGTCACAATTGTTATCAAGGTTTGATATAGGTTTATCCCAAAGGTCTTGGTTCCTTTAGATATTGGCATGTAACTTCATTGCACAAAAAGTTACTTTTTTAGCTTTAGAGGTCATAATTAGGGTTGTACACTTTAGAGGTCATAATTTATATCTGATTTTAAAAACCATACATATATATCACCATTGCACCTTAATGACAGTTGCGTTTGATATTTGATCTGATTTTGATGAAATTTAAAATATGTGTTTATATCCCAAACTCTTGGTTTCTTTAGATATTGTAGCATGTTAGACCATAAAATACTGGATTATGGGCCCTGATTGTACCAAAAACACCTTTTTAGCGTGTTCTCTGTCCATTATCTGTCCATCAATATACATGATGAATAGTGTTTGTATTTGTTCATAATAACACAACTTTATGGATTTACTACTTCTTGGTTTATTACATGCAACGTTTCAATACTCTTACAGGTATGTTTATCAAGCAAAGATACCTGTAAGAGTATTGAAACGTTGCATGTAATAAACCAAGGAGTAGTAAATCCATAAAGTTGTGTTATTATGAATATTATACATCTACTTCTAAATGTCATTCAAGGAACTTTGTATTTGTTGTTTTACAGATAGAATGAGTTTATTGTGTTCTACCCGAGATGATTCAATGAAAATTATTGATTTGAGAATGAATCAGGTTTCATCAACATTCTGGTTAGTGCTTTCTATTTGATACCTTAATTAACATACAAAACACAATCCTTTGATTATATGTGACATTATGTAGAATTGCTGTCTGCCTATTATAGTGAGGTTTTCTCCTGCTATCCTTGTGAAGTAAATAGTACCATAAGTTAGTCCCAAATTCACCAGGTTTTATGTGCACAATAATTCCATTACTTGTTTGAAATGTGTTTATATGTTGTTGTCACCCCTATATTTCCATATGTCTGTTTGTTAACGCTCTAGAGTCTACAGTTAAATATATACAAATTTTTACGAACATAAGACAAGTAAGCGTATTGATTTTCAGCAGTTTCACAAAATTAAGTCCGGATATGTGGCCATAACGTCATGAGGTTGTGAAGCCCATTGATTTCCAGTGATTTTTGATAATTACTACCAGGGGCTAAAGTTGTTATCTGATTTCAGACTTAGAAGCCTATTTCCAATAATTGAATTTAGAGTTATTGATTGGCCTTGACTGCTTTGTTTGAAAAAATGTATGTGTCATCAATATTATACATTTATTTTGGGATTGCATTTTTATTTATACATTGTGTTTATGTTCTTATGAAATGAAGAAGCTTAGAATTACTTTAAGAATTATTACCCTTGATCAATTTTTCAATTTTATCAAGTAATTTTGCGATTGATTTGAAATGGATACACAGTGTTAATGTGATAAAGTTTATTAATTTTCAATGATTTCTGATAAGTTTTCGTTACTGGTACCTGTTTTGAATTATAATTGCTAGGATGAAGAAGTAGAAAAAAATCAAATTTTAATGACTTTTGATGAATTTTTAGAGTCTTTTAAAAGCTGCCATTACATATAAAACAATAAATATACGGACAACTGTCCAACTTTGTGGGTTTTCTCTTTGTCCTCCAGTTTCCTCACATTGCTAAAGAACTATGTGTTAGTCCTGAAATGACTTGCACAGACGAAATACCTTCTACGTACATATATGTATCACTGCCTGCCAACCTACCTTGTTTAATATACTTCAGTCCTGCTTTTTTACCGGTAACTAGTGGTTCTTATACAGACCTCCCAAAGCTTTGAGAGTCATGTGCAAAGCTGCTGCATCCCTAGCATATGGTCGCATCCCACCCCCCTCAAATCATCCCCATTAGACCCTAAGTTTCATACAATACCAAAATCAATAACAATTATAATTTAACATGAACTTCATGTCAACTTGAAAAAACTCCGGTCGAGATAACGATCAGTGAACAACTAAATAGGCAACATGGCCTAAGTTCAATCCAAGCGTTCAGTGTTAGAGTCAGTATTTTGTTGACATTCATTGCGGGGTGGGATTGTGGATACTGGCCTAGATTAGTCCACCCTACACCCTATTCACAGCATCTAGATCCATTACTGTCCTGGGACATACCTCTTTTCTGTAATTTTCTGCAGGGACCTGAGGTAATGAATATTTATATATACCAAGTGCTAAAGGGTTAAGCTACAACTAATTTACATATTTTTTAGGCACTCAAATATATTTTTTCTCTTAACTGTCAGATTCTTCCTACGTATCTTTTTTTTTATCCAATTTTCCTACTTTTTTTATTTAATGTTCTCTACATTAGCCACAAATGACAAACATTTTGTTGTTTTTTTTCCCATTAAAGTACAACCAATGGAATTGCAAATAAAATTTGTGCGGAAGTAAAAAATAATATTCTTTTTGTACTGATATGATATGAATAATACATGAACTTCGTCAATATCATGAAAAACATGAATGCTCTATTTGAACTGACTACATGTATATGATTGTGATTAGATAGTGGAATGGTTAATTTTTTGATATGAAAATCAATTAATGAAAATGAAAGATCTATGGTGTAGACAAAACTTAATAATACCTGTCTATGTCTACTACCTATCAGGAATTAATTAATTTATGTATTAATTAAAATGACTAAGCATTACCCATCATTAGGCATGTGTTTGATTAATTTAGTAAGTTGAATTGAATTGATTTTCTGGTCTGGCGCCAAATTTTTACTTCCTTAGCTATCAATCAAAAACAATGGTGGATTAGTAAGATAGTAATTAAATCAGCAGATTGATTGAGGGAGAGAAGAGATGGATTAATTAATGAAGAACAAATCTCCTAATTAATTTGTTAAGTTTAATTACGCAACCAGAGAGAGAAAGAGAGAGAGAGACAGACAGACAGACCGGGAGAGAAAATGGGGTTTAAGTACTGACTCAGGAATAATGCTGTTTTAAAATTCTATTTGGGGTTCACAGACGTCAGAGTTAGGTCACCAGAAGTTGTTTCAATGTTGAAAATGAGGTCCTGTATGTACTATAAGCATCATGTTTAAGATCCCCTGCGGGGAAACCAGGGGGGTTGGATGGCCGAATGGTTAGCATGAGCGCACTGTGTCATAAGGTCTGTCATAGAGTCAAATGGTGAGCTTTCGATTCCCTGGTTGTGCGTGACAAGGAGTAGAGTTGCCTGTACAACCTCATGTGTTTTCTCTGGGTCCTCCGGTTTCCTACGAATGCTAAAGACCCATATGCACAAGCAAATTATTGAAATAAAATTGAACCATGTTTAAGTCCCAAAATGACCAAGTTTGTGTCAAGTGGACTTGAAACCCCATTACTCTCTCTCTCCCACAAACCGTTACGCTGTAATGCCATATCTAGAGAAAGTTCCCATCATAACACAGTGTATGGTGTACATGTATTATGTATGTCTTCATTAACCTCTGGCTTGCGGCTGTGGTTTCGATCCCTGATGTGAGCGTATGTGGCATGGAGATAGGGGTGCCTTCTCAACCTTGTGGGTTTCCTCCGGGCACTCTGGTTTCCTCCCACTGCTAAAGACCCCTATGCGTAAGCGAATTATTGAAATAAAATTAAACCATATGTTAGTCCCGAAATGACCTAGTTTGTGTCAAGTGGACGTTAAACACTATTTCTCTCACTCTCTGTCTTCATTAGCCCAGTTGGTGTATAAACAGAACATATTTCTTTCTACCTCACCATCATGGTGCATAATTTACTATAAAGCAATTCCAATGATTGAAGTAATCCTTATTGAGCCATCCCTGACATATGAGAACCGATCATGAAAAATGTCAAAGGGTTCTTTTTGTCCCATGCCAGAATTCGACCTTTGCCAATGTCCTACTGCTCTATACAGTTGACTTATATATTAATTCAATATCTGATTCTGCCTATGCACCTTTTAGTATAGAGGCCACTACTCTATACCATTACCTCCAAACCACCAAGAACATAATATACATAGTTTGAGATACTATTGATTTGAATTTG
Organism: Patella depressa; assembly: GCA_948474765.1. Classification (NCBI taxonomy): domain Eukaryota; kingdom Metazoa; phylum Mollusca; class Gastropoda; family Patellidae; genus Patella; species Patella depressa. Next base: position 74,828,514 of record OX419715.1, read on the forward strand.
AGATACAATTGATTAGGATTTTAGGTAAACTGTTTTAAAACATCAACCAGTTGTCGAGTTAAAATATTGTACAGACATAAGTTTGAATCTGATCTATATTTTGTTTGTTCTGTATACTTTCAAAAGGCATACTTCCGCGCTTCGACTTCTAGCTGGCTGGTCACCTCTGGCTTGTGGCTGTGGTTTCGATCCCTGGTGTGAGTGTATGTTACATGGAGATAGGGGTGCCTTCTCAACCGTGTGGGTTTCCTCAGGGCACTACGGTTTCCTCCCTTTGCTAAAGACCACTATGCGTAAGCGAATTATTGAAATAAAATTAAACCATATGTTAGTCCCGAAATGATCTAGTTTGTGTCGAGTGGACGTTAAACCCCATTTCTCTCTCTCTCTCCTACACTACAGGTTGCGACAGAGGTCATATGAGTAATTTTTTACCCAATGACATTTGATTAACCAATCAGCATTAATGTTTCTAGTGGATTACCCACCGTTTCGTGAACCCCACGCTATAAGCGTGTAATAAAGTAAAACTATAAAAAAACGAAACAAAATGTGCATAAGCGTAGGAGATTCGGTGAACTGTTCATTTTTGGGCCACAAACATCACATCAATTTAAAACTACACTTTCATATTTTTAAGTTATATTTTTAAAATGTATCAAAATAAAGCCTTAAAATAGATAGTATCTATATAAACAGTCCTACCTTGTTAAAGAATAATCCTATTAATCCAATAATTCACTATTGCCAGTTGAGAAATTGGCAAATATATCATTTTCAACTTCCAATTCAAATGTTTGAAGATAGGTATTCCATGGGGGGAAAATGTGGTATTATTTCCTGTGTCAATGATTTTTGTCCCCCGCCTTTCGAAGAAAGTTGGGGGACTATTAAAATGGGTTCGTCCGTCCGTCTGTCTGTCTGTCTGTCTGTCTGTCTGTCTGTCCGTCTGTCCGTCACACTTTTTGGGACACAATAACTCTCTTCCTAATTGAGCTAGAATGTTCAAACTTGGTGTATGTGTTTATTAGGTCAATGCCTTGATGGAGTTCAAAGATGAGCATTTTCCGCTAAGGGTAAGCAGAGATAAGCAATTTGATTGGTTGATGCTTTGGGACACGATAACTTTAGTTCTAATTAAGTGAGAGTGATGAAACTTAGTGTATACTTTCATTACAGTAATACCTTGACTAAGTTCGATAATGAGCATTTTCCGCTCAAGGTAAGCAGAGCAATTTGATTGGTCGAGACTTTGGAACACAATAACTCTCCTTCTAATTGAGTTAAAATGTTCAAACTTGGTGTATATGCTTATTAGGTCAATGCCTTGATGGAGTTCGGAGATGAGCATTTTCCGCTTAGGGTAAGCAGAGCTATACGCAATATGATTGGTCGAGACTTTGGAACACAATAACTCTTCTTCTAATTGAGTAAAAAGGTTCAAACTTGGTGTATATGCTTATAAGGTCAATGCCTTGATGGAGTTCGAAGATGAGCATTTTCCACTAAGGGTAAGCAGAGATAAGCAATTTGATTGGTTGATGCTTTGAGACACGATAACTTTAGTTCTAATTAAGTGAGAGTGATGAAACTTGGTGTATAGTTTCATTACAGTAATACCTTGACTAAGTTCGATAATGAGCATTTTCTGCTCAAGGTAAGCAGAGCGATACGCAATTTGATTGGTCGAGAGTAGTTGAGACTTTGGAACACAATAACTCTCCTTCTAATCGAGTTAAAATGTTCAAACTTGGTGTATATGCTTATTAGGTCAATGCCTTGATGGAGTTCGAAGATGAGCATTTTCCGCTTAGGGTAAGCAGAGATAAGCAATTTGATTGGTTGATACTTTGGGATACTTAGGTTCATCTTGATTGATGATTTTTATGCCAATACAATGACTGCATTCTCATTTAGTAATCGATTCGACAGTAACAGTGTATAGAAACGATTGACTTGGACACAAGGGCCCTTTCCCTTGGCCAGAGGGGCCATTTTGTCTGCCTTTAGGGTCCCCCTAACTAGGGTACATATTCATTTTTCTCGTCGGTTTTAGCATTTTTCTTTATAAAACACTTTTGGATGACACTTCGTGTACAGTTTGATTGCTCGATACATTGAAAAAAATAAATGTGCGATTAATTAATATGTGTCTTCTATTTATTTTGGGATTTCGGCGGGGGACATCAGCCTCACTGTTGGCTTGTTAAGTTTGGGGAATAATGCCTCTGATCGGATAATGATGGTGAGTGGACAACCTATTGAGGACAAGACATAATTATGTTTTGACTTTTTAGAAATTATGAAATTCTTGCTTTAATGATTGATTCATTCTAATACTTCATCTCGCTGATGTGTTTTAATTATAGGGGTAAGTCCATCAAGATTTATCTGTTCGTTCAGTTAGGTCTGTGACTCTGTCTTAAAACATTTATGTTTCTTTTTTTTAGTGCTGATGGTTTCAAAGCTAGCTGTGATTGGTCAAGGGCTGTATTCAGGTATGTAATGAATAAACCTGAAACAATATTCAGGATTGTTTCTACCTTCGGTTTAACATAACAAAATCAGAGGTCTGAGTCCACCACATAGCAACAGAGACAATTTTATAATTTGATGTTTCTTTGTTTAGTCCTGATGTTAATTTTGTTGTAAGTGTAAAATAAACATCTATTTTTATACAGATTTTGTATGGATTTTTTGGACTGTTTCTACTTTTGGTTTAACATAACATAATCAGAGGTCACAACATAACAACAGGCTATGGTGTATGAAAGTAATTTTAAAATTTTTTTTGTTTAGTCCTGATGGTAATTTTGTTGCCAGTGGAAGTCATGATGGTGCTCTCTATGTGTGGAATATTACTACTAAAAAAGTTGAGAAGGTGCTCAAAGACCATAAGTAAGATATTTTATTGTCAAGTTTACTTATTTAATTAAAAATACATTAAGCACAAGCTAAATCTGCTTATTGCAGATCTTTCCTTAGTCCTGAAATGTTATATAAATTATTAATTTGACATTAATTAACTTATCCAGACTCAACTCTTTTTGTCAACACTAGCCTGTGATATTTAATGGATTAGGATCCGGTTTGCTGCTTAACTTTTATTCAAGATTTAATCATAAAATGGATAATCGAGATCGACTTTAGTAATGATGATCAAGGCTATGCCAAATTTTCAATCGCTAAAATCTTGGTTCAGATTGGATCAATTTGACTGAAATTTTCAGCATATTCCCTTTACATTATCTAGTTGAGAACTGTGAGTTCTTTATGTAATCTCCCATAATGTATCTTTAAGAAAACAAAATCAAAATATCACCAACAGATAATCTCTGGTATTCAATCAAATTGAATAGAGACATTTCAAAAGAGTTCGGCAAAAATCATATGTGATGTTGACTTGTGTTGATTAAATTCTATATACATCGTCTGCAGCGGAATGCCAAATATTGACAGACTTTCTATTTATTATTTTTTGTAAATACAGAATGGAATTTAATCATGTTTTTGATTAATAATCGCTTTAGAGATTCCTGTCATCATTAGCCTAGTTCGGAGCAGAACAGTAGAACGTTAAACACTATTTCATTTCATTTCCTTTAGAGATTTTATTTTCACAATATTGTATTTTGCAAGAGATTAACAACTGCTCAAATGATGCTCAGAGAATTTAAATTAGACCAAAACTTGTATTATATCTGACTGGGGGGGGGGACGGTGGCTAAGTAACTCGCTAGCCTGGAGGTCGGGTGTTCGGACCCTGCATTGGCCAAGAAAGTTCATCTAGATTTTCTGGCGTGGCTTTACCTTGTCAGTGATGCATCACAGAGGCCCTGACAAAGACGGCTTTCTAGTTGTTCGGATAAACCAGGGTCCCATGTACGCATTGTCGTGCATAAGAGTAGGCCGTAATGCCGCTGTTCATAGCACACTTTATGGCATATGTCCATCTTCATTTGCCAAGTTCGGAACAGAACAGTAGGATGTTAAACCCCATTTCATTTCATATCTGACTGGATAATTTTTCTATGTTTTTCAGTCATGCAGTTATTGCTGTAACATGGAATCCATGTGGTGCTTCAATAGTCAGCTGTGAAAAATCACGTAAAGTTGTTGTTTGGTCCGATTATTAATAATTACAAACAACGTTATATTTTTATTATTTATAAACAGATGTTATATATTATCATTCACAAAATCATGACATTATTATAGGATTCAGATGTAGATTTCACAAAATCATGACAAAGGGCGTGACCTTATCTGAGTCTTCCAATTCTTACTAATGAACGCTTAAGACAATAGCTTGAGTAGCCTATAACCCAGTGAAACACATTGAAAAATAGTGGCACACCTGGCTATAAAGATATGAAAAATATCTGAATTTTGCAAAATAAAAACATGGCAAGTCATAGATACATAGAATGACTCAAACTAAATAAAAGAAAAACACAGCTATGAACTTACCTGTAGACACCAGTGAAAACATTGTTTTTCACATTTTTTTAGTGTGCCGTTCAAAATTTTGCGGCACACTTAGGAATATCTCTGGTGTAACCATTTAAACATTAAAGAAGACTTGCAATTATTTACTAATATTGATGGAAAAATGAAGGTACTGGGTTGGTCTGAATGAGTGTGATATGATCTATCTCCTATTGACTTAGTTAGTACTAGTGTCAGTTTAATAAGTGTGATAGGATTTACATGCAGGTCTTTTTTATTTACCAGAAATAGAACAAAATGAATGAAAATAGATATAGTGTATATAGAAATAAGAGTAAAAACTTCATCAGATATTAGATATTGAATTAGCAGACCTATTCATTTGTTAAAAAATACAATTGATTCCCGATTTTAAAATTGGTATTATTCATCCTCTCATTGTCTATTATTCATCCCCTCATTATCTATTATATATATATATACATCATTACCTATTATCCACACCATAAATGGTATTATCCGTACCATAAATCGTATTGTTCATGCCATAAATGGTATTGTCCATACCATAATTGATATTATCTATACCATCAATTGTATTGACCTTACCATAAATGGCGTTGTCCATATCATCATTGGCATTATATATACCATTAATTGTATTGACCATACCATAATTGGTATTATCCATACCATAATTGTCTGTTATCCATTTTATCCATAGCACCATTGCCTATTATCCATACCACAATTGGTATTATCAAATGTCTGGTGCTATATATACCATGACCTTCTTCACCTATTATAGCCAAGTAATTTGATTTCATAGTTCTTTTCTATCAAAAAAATATCAGCCTTTGTCTCCATTCTGAACATCTAAGACACGCTACCTGCGGTGAAGTATCTCAGACACAGTCAATAGCCATGATATCCATATCACGTGATCTACAAATCACAGGTCATGACATTGACTTCAATGGGTCAACAACACATTACATTGTAAACAATAGATTTATCTTCAGCATTGTTTCCTTTGCACCCATATATGTATATAGATGCCATTAGGACTATATAATCCAATGATTTTTGAAAAAACTTATAGAATTGACGTTGTCTTCAATGACAGCGCCTGCCATCTTGGCACTATTTTGTGCATCGGTTGTGTCTATTTCAGATATACACAATCAATTCTGTTGATGTTTTTAGCATGGGGATTGACTAATAGTTAATTTATTTCAGTTCTAAAACAAATATTTTAAACTTAAACGCAAATTTAAAAAATAGACAAATTATGGCTGGGATTACTGAGCAAAATGGCCATTCAATGTATACGTGCGAAAAAAAAACTAGCCACCAATTAATTTTCTTACGTTAGTTACATACTCCTTTGTCTCGTGAACAATGTGCTATTCCAAATTTACAGCTTTTCAGAAGTGCATACAGGAAACTATTTTGTTATTAAAAATTCCTGCCTGATTTAATGATATATATTGACTAAAAACATATTCAAACTAATAAATCTATCAAAATTTGCTTCAGATCCCTCTCAAAATATTGTATATGTGAGGAAATTTCCCAAGATATCCAAAAATCTATTTTTAGAAACCCTGTTTGTCTCTTAACACGATAGACTGGGGTCTCATTTTGAGAATATATTTAACGTTACTTACTGTCAATACATATTGAAGCCTAAGTAAATCTTGGATTATCATCTGTCAACTTCTTTGTTCGCCATTTAATTGCAAAGTCTGTAGTATGTTTAAACCCCTCAAAGTTCCCAAAACCACCTAAGCATTTGATCAATGCTGGCAGACAATAAGCTGTCAGGCTGATACTTAAAGTAACTAAGTCTCTAACTCAATATCATCCAAAATCTTCAACATTGAAAACACAAATTATTTATCAATTGTGATCTTACCGGAAAAAGATGGGCTTCTGATATCCAACATTTAAGACAAAATAAACATTTTACCATTGGTACAATCGTGTACCATAATGCGTTTCAGCCCCAGTGCTAGCAAGAGACTCGAGGAACGTTTTAATAAGACAAAGAGAAACCTCGCATCTGTATTTCTTTAGTGGGTTTTTTGTTCTTTTTAGAAAAATTACAATTCATTGATATGGACAAATGATAGGGTTTTATGTCTGGAATATTCTTGCCAATCTTTGTAGAATTTCAGTGTGGTCGAGACATTAAGTAAGGTATTGATACTACATTAGGACATTCGTTCAAGTGATTTATTAGTGTAATATTACACAATGCTCAGGGTCTTTAAACACAACTTCAAGTACAGATACACAATCATACACACGCATTTCTATGAAATCATTTTGTGAGTCCAATATTTCTACCTTCTCAACCTCGTGGGTTTCCTCTGGGTAATCTGGTTTCCTCCCACTGCTGAAGACCCCTATGCGTAAGCAAATTATTGAAATAAAAATAAAACAATATGTTAGTACTGAAATGACCTAGTCTGTGTCGAGTGAATGTTAAACCCCATTTCTCTAACTCTCCAATATTTCTACAAAGATGTGGAAATAATGAGTCCAATATTTCTGCAAACTTGTAGAAATAATGCCTGTACCCTGTACCATTATTTGAAAAAATGGTACTGGCAACATCAGAGGATGACGTTACATGTGTATTTTAGGGGGGTTGGGATGGCCTAGTGGTCTAGAGTGCCGCGCTTCGTCCTCTAGCTGGCCGGTCACCTCTGGCTTGCGGCTGTGGTTTCGAGCCCTGGTGTGAGCGTATGTGGCATGGAGATGGGGGCGCCTTCTCAACCTCGTGGGTTTCCTCCGGGCACTCCGGTTTCCTCCCACTGCTAAAGACCCCTACGCGCAAGCGAATTATTAAAATAAAATTGAACCATATGTTAGTCCCGAAATGACCTAGTTTGTGTTGAGTGGACGTTAAACCCCATTTCTCTCTCTCTCTCTCTACATATGTATTTTAATTAGTGCTAGGTGGTGCTTAAGACGAGCGTGCTTTACATCAATTGCAATCAATTAATATCGGTGACTTCTAACATGCCAGTGACACAGATTGAATTTTTAGAAATTATTTCATTTTGTATTTTACTTTTGTGATAACTGTTTTAATTTATTCATATATTGTATATGTTTATTAACCACATATTGTGTAGCTATTAAGTTACTGTCACTATATTTCAAGGGCCACAGAGGCTCTGTGCTTGAAGAGATCCTTATTTCAATCAAGGGTGTTGGCCGAGAAAGTTCAGTATGGTTTTCCCTGTGTCAGGTTGGCCGTTTGGAGCCTGTTATACATGTTGACATGCAGGTAAAGGACAACTTTTAGTTGTTCGAATGTGGGTGCGCGAAAGTGAACCCTTGTCAGTTTGGATTCAATAGCGAGTACCCAGATACGCTGCTCTACCGGAAAAAATAAATTTACCTGGTATGCCCGCCTTTATTACCAGTGGGGGATTCAATGGCTGAATGGTACGCGTGTGCATGCTGTATCATAAGGTCTTTCATTGAGTAATCTGGTGTGGTTTCAATTTCGCGGTTGTATGTGACAAGAAATCGGGTTCGTCTGTTCAACCTCATGGGTTTTCTCCAGGTCCTCCTGTTTCCTCCCACTGCTAAAGACCCCTATTGAAATATAACATAGGGAAGTATAATCATCAAAAATTCAAATCAAAAAGTCTAATGTGACATTCTTCTGTAATAAAACCACTTTTCAAATTAAACTGCTGAGTGTTCTATTCAGGCTTGATTATCTGCTTACTTATATATTTTAAAGCTTTAATAATACAATCGCATTTACTTTTATGTATTCTCTGATGAAAACAAAATTAAAACTTGATTTTGTCCGTTACATTTATTTTATTGTAGTGTGCTATGAAAAGTAAATTTTCATATTTTCTAAGAAAGTCAAAACATAATTATTTCTATGTCTTTTGTTCAAAAGGTTGTCAACTCACTACTATAGATTATGGGCATTATTTCACAGGCATAAAAATCAGTGACACAGGGAAATAATAACACAATTACCTCCCTTGTTTTTCCATTCATCCCCATGGAATGGCTATCTTCAAACGTTTGAATTTGAAGTTGAACATGATATTTTTGCCAATTTCTCAACTGGCTATAGTGAATTATAGGATTAATAGGATTATTCTTTAACAAGATAGGACTGTTTATAGATACAATCTATTTTAGGGCTTTATTTTAATACATTTTAAAAATATAACTTAAAAATATGAAATTGCAACTTTGAATGTATGGCTATAGATAGTGTTAATCTACTTTCATTTTGTTTGAAAATATACGCTTAGTGGCTGTCTGCATTCCAACTCGTATCATAATACACTTTCTATCATTTCATTAATTAAAAAAGAGTTTGGTTAGGTTAATGGTAAATTATTTGTTCAGAAATATTGTTCTGATATTTTGCAATCGCCATCAGACATTCTAATCTTAAAATTTCATTAGAACAATTCCATGAGTGTCTGCAAAATTGTTTCTGCTGTGACTTACTCTTTGAAAAATATATTTTTCCTCTTGAAAATGGATTTTACAGTAATTATTGCATTATTGCTTTGCTGTATTTAATAAAGTTTTGCATCGCAACACACAGCCCTATAGAAAGCCAATAGATGAGAGACTGAAACTATTATTATTAAAGATTTCATTTTTATCATGAATTCTATCTATCTCTTTATGATTAATTTGTCCGTTTCAAATATGCGTATCAATTAATCTTCAACAATTTCTTCTTCATTGAACTTAATCGTTTCAATTACTAAAGGGCACACAACATACTGTGATGTTCATACCTCCCATTAGAGGTCACATGTCTCTGAACCGTACTAAAATTTTCAATTTATAAATAATTTAACTAGCACTACTGCCCTACTGGGACTATAATACAGGAATAGAGTGTTTAATTCAAGGACACAGAGTTAACTGATAGTTACAGATATAGCTTACTTAACCACTATATTATTACCCTCCATTATGTGTGGTTTTATGGTCGAGGGCAAGTAATATATTGAAACAACTCAAGTGATGTTAGTCACGAGATGTCGTTTCAATATATTACACAATATCTTAAGCTCGAGACCATAAAACAACTTAAAATACAGACACTTGCACATGCTTTGTAATGAAATATGTCACACAGGTTCCAAAATTTCAATAGTAAAAATAATGTACACTTGGCACATTGCCTGTACCATTATTTGCAATAATGAAATAATGGTACACCAACATCAAAGGATGATATCACATGTATATTTTAAGCTATGATATTTAGAGAATATACTAAATTATCAAAACACAATCATCCCACTTCAGAAAATGTCATTGGGAAAAAATAATTGTTATTTTATTAAATTATTTATTTATTTGTTATTTGATTGTTGTGTTTTGAAATGAATTGAATAGAATTGTTGTATAATCAGATCATAGATATCAAACTTCATGTTACAGTGTCACTTAAATAAATCATGCAACTTGTTTTTAATAGTAATTTCCTTTGAAGAGTTAAAGATACATTGTGTAAGATTTAGATAAAGAGATGATCATTCTTGCTATAATAGTTAAAAAATAGATGATTCAAAATTAATATATTGAAAATTTAATTTAAATTAATTTATTCTGTGGGCTGTTTTTGATACAGATTGTATATTATCGTATCAACATTATTTCTTAATCGAGACTCAGTCTGTCTTCTTCATTTTTATACGCCCACATTGAAATGTGGTCGTATATTGTCGTCGCCCCCGTCCGTCCGTCGGTCCGTCGGTCCGTCCGTCCGTCCGTCCGTCGGTCCGGCGTCCACAATTGCTTGTGGACGCTCTACAGGCTAAAGTTAATATTCAATTGACTTTAAATTTATACACAGTGTTTAAGGTCATGAGACGAAGAAGCCTATTGTTTTTCAGCGATTTCCGATAATAACTACCAGAGTTATGGCCCTTGATCACTTAAAAAAATCTTGTGGACGCTCTAGAGGCCAAAGTTAATATCCGATTGACTTTAAATTTATACACAGTGTTTAAGGTCATAAGACGAAGAAGCCTATTGATTTTCAGCGATTTCCGATAATTAGTGCCAGAGTTATGGCCCTTGATCACTTCAAAAAATCTTGTGGACGCTCTAGAGGCCAAAGTTAATATCCGATTGACTTTAAATTTATACACAGTGTTTAAGGTCATAAGACGAAGACGCCTATTGATTTTCAGCGATTTCCGATAATTAGTGCCAGAGTTATGGCCCTTGATCACCTCAAAAAATCTTGTGGACGCTCTAGAGGCCAAAGTTAATATCCGATTGACTTTAGATTTATACACAGTGTTTAAGGTCATGAGACGAAGAAGCCTATCGATTTTCGGCGATTTCCGATAATTAATGCCAGAGTTATTGCCCTTGATCTCTTTAAAAAATCATGTAGACGCTCTAAAGGTCAAAGTTAATATCCGATTGACTTTAAATTTATACACAGTGTTTAAGGTCATAAGACGAAGAAGCCTATTGATTTTCAGCGATTTCCGATAATTAATGCCAGAGTTATGGCCCTTGATCACTTCAAAAAATCTTGTGGACGCTCTAGAGGCCAAAGTTAATATCCGATTGACTTCAAATTTATACACAGTGTTTAAGGTCATAAAACAAAGACGGCTATTGATTTTCAGCGATTTCCATTAATTAGTGCCAGAGTTATGGCCCTTGATCACCTCAAAAAATCTTGTGGACGCTCTGGAGGCCAAAGTTAATATCCGATTGACTTTAGATTTACACACAGTGTTTAAGTTCATGAGACGAAGAATCCTATTGATTTTCTGCGATTTCAAATAATTACTGCCAGAGTTATCTCCCTTGATAACTTCAAAAATTCTTGTGACGCTATAGAGGCCAAAGTTACCATCCGATTGACTTCAGATTGATACATAGAGTTTAAGGTGTTGAAACAAACAAGTATTTTGATTTTCAATGAATTTAGATAACTGAACAGCTAAATCCATGATATTAAATGTTTCATGTATATACTAATTGTTAGCGTGGGGTAAAACTTTATAAAAAGCAATCAAATTCTAATGATTTTCTAATAATTACATAATGAGTTGTTACTCTTAATCAGTTTTTAGTGTATTACAAATGTTTCATTACCGAAAAAAGTAAAAATATGCGACAACCCTTGTTGACTGCCCGGACGATTTAGCTGCTGTGGGCGTATGTTTCGTTGCCTGGCAACCTATCTTTATTAAACTGAATTTATATAATGGAGATCGTATTTTAATCCATTTACATCTGTGCCATCCAATTGTTTAGAGAGTTGTTTATGGGCTTGTCTAAATGATTCATTTATATATCATTTGAAGCCAAAATAAAGACCTGCAATAGACAGATTTACCTCTTACGTAATGTGTCTTTAATTACTTTCTTAGGGACCCCCTTTATTTATTACCTCTGTTGGTGCGGAAAAGAAGAATGTTCAACCTAATTTTTGTTTTGTTTGATAGTTTTTTAAGGCTGACACATCAGCTATAATCATTAAAGGGCCCATCTCAATTATATTTTAGAGAATAAAACTGATTAATATTGAGTTAAAAGCCCTTAAAATCCTCTACATTGGATCTTGGAAATTTACTATCAGTGTCTGAACTGTTTATTTTTCTTCAATTTCACTGCACATTTGTCTTATTTAACATTCATGATTCTGTGTGTTGTTTATTTTATTTTTTGATGTGAATATATGCAATCAAACATTCGTAATTCTGCTTGTTGTACTTATGTCATGTGACTACTTATTGCCCTGTATTATTGGTTTTTGTTTATATTTTGATAACTTATTGTATAGTCTACTAAGAGCTCAAAGTATCCGAAGACTGGTGGTGCTCTGATTATACCACACAGGTGTTATCTTTGTGTTAGTAGCAAAGGATGATCTTTGGTAATCAAACAGTGTTGCTTATACAGTATTTAGATCTCAAGAACTTAAAGTTGCATCATGTAAGGTATTTTTTCAGGCTTCAAATGTTATTGGAATTATTGTTTAGCCATTTATCCAGGTTCTAAGCCCATAATCAACTCTGTATATGACTTGGATATTAATTGGATTAAACTATCCACACCATTTAATCGGTTAACGAAAAAATGGAAAATTAAAACTTTGTTTATTATTGTAGCAAGGATAATTAAGACTATGCTATTCTTGTCAATATTTTGAGCATTAATAAGTTTGCTCAGAATAAAGTAATTGTAATGAAATTTTCAATATATTCAATGTTCATTATCTATTTTTGAAAACTGTCAGTTCTTTATCTAAATCTTATATAATGCATCTTTAATGGGTTTCACTTTTTAACACAAGATGGTTTTTGTTCTAATGATTCATTTGTTTGTTCTAAAGAAAAAAAAAACATCTTGAGGTGAGAAAAATAGAAGCTGGATATAAAAGGTGTTCTTTTTGTAAAACGTGTGTAAATTGTCAGGAGTTTATGTGATGCATCTGTTCCCTTGAATATACAAGTCAACCTTATAGCTTGATAAATGCATTTTGTGACTTGTAATAACATGTGAACCCTGGCAATCACACCATTCATAGCTTTCATTCTAACTAAGTCTATTCATCTTATTTTCTATTTTAGTGATCTATCTTTCATCTAAAGCATACTGAAATTGTATTAAATAATGTTGATTGTAATTTTAGATAATTTAAATGCTACCAGGAAATAACGTGCACAGACCACACCAATCTGATTATCCTATTTGGTTTCATTTTTATAGTTTAAAATTTCATTTTACTTGTATTTACTACACTAGGATCTGGAAGAGTTGTTATCATTGACATATGAGGGATTAACCTAATGTAAAGGTCTGTCACGGCGAGCTTTTGGCCTTTTGATACACGGAACTGTGGATAAGCCACTAGAAAAGTCAACGGTGATTGATTAATCAATTTCTAACTTCACAGGGTCAAAAGCCGCCTGTTTGACCCCTGACGTGAGCTCCCACTATAACTTGTCAGATCTTCATGTAGTGAAGACCATTGAAAGTATAAAAAAAAATCAGATCGTAGATACACCATCATGTTTTGTAATTTGTAGATAACAACAAGAGAATAACAAATTCATTTCCCCATCCTTTTATTATTAATGCTTAGATGTGGTTGAATAGTTCTCATCAGCACTTATTATTTATGCAAAAATATATTTGAATACTGTGCAGTACTTATTTTAATGCTTAGATGATGTTGAATAATGCATAGACTTATTATTAATTCTAACACATATTTAAGCAATGTATGTTAATTATTTTTAATGTTTAGATATGTTTGAACAATGCATGGTACCCGTAATTATTTTTAATGCTTAGATATGTTTGAGTAATGTATAGTACTATGATTATTTTAACAAGAACTGGAGGATGAAGTATGGTTGAACTGACAGGAACTTCTTACCTTTCTGCCCTTGTCAGGATTAGTGTCTATTTCAGACTGTCTATTTACTTAAAGCTGATGGGTGGACATAAATAATAATATGTCTTCTAAAGCATTTAATTTATCAAAAGTAATTTATCTATAAAGACAAGATAATTGGCAAGCTGTGCTCTCGATTCACAATTTTGTGTGAATTTTTTTTATTTATAACGTGTGTCAAAGAAGCATAAATAATATATAAGGAAAATAATGATTGATGTAATTTTTTTAAAAAGTAAACCACAACATGGTTACTAATTAGCCGTTGTTATAGAATATTGATATATAATTTATATAAATTGTTGTTGTAATATCAATTATCGTTTGTGTACATAAAAATAATAAAGATAAAAATTATTCAATAAATTCTGTATTTTTTTAACCTTGGAATAAAAAATCTAGTTTAAGATTTTTTTTCAAGAGATTCATTGGCAAGTTGAGTGCCTATCAGAATCTTGGGAATATTTGAGATTAGAGCGCTTATAATGCTTTGGATTCAAAAATCTAGTTCAGGTTTTTTTTCAAGGGATGCATTGGCAAGGATGAATGCCTATAAGAATCTATGGGTATATTTGAGGTTTATCAGAGTGCTTATGATGCTTTATGTATCTTGGGAGAGTTGGTAGTCTTTCAGAATCTGGTGTGATGCAGCAATGAAGATCAGAACCCGCAAATGGTGTAGAAAACTGCATCTAACCCGCTTGTTTTTTTTTCCTTTTAGAAGGGGGACATAAAAACTCTTAACCCAGGATTCAAAGCGTGTCCACTTCTCATTCCCAGGAAGGTCCAATGGGTCATTTAGAATTCAAGACCTTCTAGGTCACAGTTTATCTGAAAGGAAACATGAGATGTGTTTAGGGATTAAGGCGTCTATTACGATCTAGAAACACTGTTTCTGCGGGTGTGGGCCTTTAACCATCCTAATATATCAGAAAAATCCAGCATTCTGTCGTGAATTAAATTTAAATCATTTGTTTTTGCAGCCCATTTCCAGCATGCCAACAAATGAAAATAAAAATTTCCACCGATTGTATTCGAATCTGTTAGTTATATCTCGGTGGTTTCATTAATGCTATATCGGATCTTTTATTCCTCCGCAATGGAACTGATGCTATAACAGCATACACATGTACTGAGCCAGTCTAATACGCAATTTGACCACTTATCCCAGAGAACAAAACATAAATGTTAGAATAATAAATATCCTGTGACCGTATTGATTGCTTTTATCTCCACAATTAGTATAAAATTGGGTAGGCTGTGTGCTGCGTGTAATGACGGTACGCTATTATTCCTGTGTCAATCTATCAGTGACCGAAAACCATTCGTGAATTATAAATGATCATACTATTGAAACACTGTGCGATCAAAGTAAATTGATTTTGAGGGACTGTATAGATAAACAATATTATAACGCTGTAACAGCTGATATTGTGGTTGTATTAATGTCGGGATCCGTTCGGGAATTCGGTTCCGTTCATCAAGCTTCTATGAACATGCACTAGTTCATTTATCGTACAGTAACTAGTGGGTCAAATACTGATGATGTCACAATATGTGCTTTTGGCACTATTTCAAACTTGTAATAACAGGCCGTTCACACTCCAAAACTTCACAAAGGTTATGAATCAGAGACAGAGAGAAGCGAGAGAGATGGGGTTTAACGTCCACTCGACACAGACTAGGTCATTTCGGGACTAACATATGGCTTTAATTTTATTTCAATAATTCGCTTGCGCGTAGGGGTCTTTAGCAGTGGGAAGAAACCGGAGAAAACCCACGAGGTTGGAGTTGTACTGTATGTCGACTACGCGACCTAACTTATTCTAGGAACACACTTTTCTCTTTTTTCCAAACTTCACGTAACATTATACCTTTATGAAGTTATGTGTCATCTGGAAAAGTTTTATCCCGCGCTGCAACAAGTCATGGAAACGGGGTATCGAAATGAGCCCCCCACCCACCGTCCGTCCATTTCACCTCGGTTTTCTTTAGCGGGCCATCTCTGAATCCGTTCAAAATATTCTTATGAAACTCTGTACCTATAGCAATCTACGGTAATGGCTTTGCTGATTAGAAATATCCTGGATTTAAAAAAAATTGTGTCTCCATAGAAACAGACTTGACTTAGTTTTTTTTAATAGTATACAAGAGGCTGGAATATTGATGAGGTGAGTCATTATTATTTTCTAGTCCCCCAACTTCTAGTACTGAATAAATCAAACCACCAACACACTAGTCATTTTCCCGATTTTTTGCTTGGAGACAAAAAAAAGGAAAAGAAACCCGCTAAAACTTGATTCTGAGATAAGGGCGGATGCACGATTTATTTCTTAGGTGAAGAAGACCAACAATTCAGAACTGTTATAGTGTATGCCTGTGAAGAATGCTGGATTTCCGAAAGGGTTGGGGCATCATTTGTGTCAAGGAAGCACTGGGGTTTCCCACTCTAGAGGGAATCCAGTGCGGTTCTCTACCTCCATGCATTTTTTGTGTGGAAGACGGACTTCAGGGTACTTTAAGTGACAATCTTACCAATTCACCAGGACAACGTCAATTCAGAACTATAACGTTAACTTCATATCACAGGCTACTTCTGAATCTGTCCTTGGTTTGTGTCATACTAAACTTAAGCCGTCCCATCTGTCTACCGTTAGCCCCGCTTAAGAACAGACACTAAGCTAGTTGACCGACATTTTACGACCTAAGTATATTTCGAGGATTTTTAGACAAATATATACTATGCTTTCAGTTATTAAAATTCGTTTGTTTTTTTTTGGGAGGGGGGGGGTATAACAGATTTGAACTGGGGAAGGACTGCATTACAAAACGATATACTAATTGTTGGAAATGACGTCCGTTTTGGGCAGAGATCAATTCTCGAAGTAGAGTAGATAGTGACTTAAAAAATGTTACGTGGTGATACGATACAAGCGTTGCGTAAAATACCCCAACCGTTGCGTTGATTCTGGTCAATTCATTCAGTTATTTGGCGTGTCTGATAGAAAGAAAAACATATTTAAATTGTGAATTAATTTATTTCGGTAAAAACACGTTTTTATAGAACATTTTATGACCATTGCAAAGCAATTTTTTAAGGGTCAGTGTGGTTTTTCTGCTGTTGTCTTGCTTTGGGAATATAGCCAACTTTAGTATGATATTCTGAATAATAATCAACTTAAAAAGTCTGAGTTACATTATCAAATTTTATAACCTTTTGAATATTCTCAAGATATAACACATGGAATTAAATAAACTATGTCGATATCTGACTCACAAATTAAGTTCATTGTTCCATAATATAATTTGTTTGGTATTGTGTCAAATATTTTGATTCTATCTAGAAATGCATGTAAAAATAGAATTAAACTTATTAGTTGAGTGGCAAAGCCGGTGTCTGGTTATTTTCTGGATGTGCTTATTTAATAAGGAGGGTTTCATACGGAGTTTAAATTTGACGGGAACGGACGTGTGATAAAATATTAAATCAGACGCCGTGAATATTGGAATTAATCCGAGATCATATATTTGTAAAAGATCGAAGTTGGGACCATTAGACATTTAAGGAGGGGGGGGGGTCTGATTCTGAAAACGAAAACATTTGAAGCATAACAAGTCGTCAAAAAACTGAAACAATTAACTCGAGGTTTAGAGATAACCCATTAGAAGGGCGTAAGACACTTTACTGCTCGCACCTTTTTCCCCAAATCTAATTCCACTTTAGCTGTACTTCGCATTTCCAAACCTGTTCCACTTTAGCTGTACTT
Source organism: Patella depressa (assembly GCA_948474765.1). Classification (NCBI taxonomy): domain Eukaryota; kingdom Metazoa; phylum Mollusca; class Gastropoda; family Patellidae; genus Patella; species Patella depressa. Next base: position 74,846,178 of record OX419715.1, read on the forward strand.
CGCATTGTCGCGTACACTTTCTATTTAAAGCGAGAGTTTCATATTTTTGAGTTATATCTTTAAAATGTATCAAAATAAAGCCCTGATTAATCCTATAATTCACTATTGCCAGTTGAGAATTGGCAAACATATCATTTTCGACTACAAATTCAAACATTTGAAGATGGCAATTCCATGGATTGAATAGAAAAACAAGGGAGGTAATTGTGTTATTATTTCCCGTGTTGGAAATAATATCTATGATCATATAATAGTGGGTTGGCAACCTTTTGAGCAAAATACATAGAAATTCTCAGAAAATATGAAATTCTCGCTTTAACTAAGTTAAACCGAGGCAGTAAATCATATGCTGTACACAATCTGAAATACTAAGTTGAAAGGGTCAGTCGTCCTTCGAGAATCGCAAGATAAACGTTAGTTTAATTCCTCTATATTTAAGAATTGTGGTTAACAAAGACAGGCAGGACGCGTGTTGGTAAATGTCAATTTCAAGATCATATTTCAATCCAGAATATAAAATAACTCGGTTAACGAATACAATTCAAAAAGATGGACACGAAATCTGCGCTGAATCAATATCAAAATCAGTTTACTATAGCAAGGTTATTCCGCGATTTTATTTCAAGTGCATATACGATACACGATTACATAATATAGTTATGTCTTTTACAAAGTAGACATCCCGGATTTAATATTTTTGTGTTTATATGACTGAATCTATTCCCCTGTAGCAGCTAATACATTAATTTAACAAATTTTGCCTCTTGTTTCGGGCGAGGGGTGGTTTCCTTCCAATGCTAAAATTGAACCATGTGTTAGTACAGTTAGTCCCGAAATGACCTAGTTTGTGTCGAACGGGCGTTAAATTCTCTCTCTCCCTCTCTCTCTCTCTCTCTCTCTCTCTCTCTCTCTCTCGCATCTTGTTTCTTCGAATTCTTCTGATCAATATCCGCGACGTATACCGCCAACAAAGACATATACTAGCGTAATGGACCAGAAGCCATCTTGGGATTGTGACATCATACGAAATATTGAAGAATTTTAATCAATTGTTAAGTTTCATGTCGATCGCAGATACATGAATTGGCGAAGTCGCACGCTGCGAGCGCCGAAGGCTCAATACGCAATACCAAGTGTCCGGGTGGCATTCCCCGGAAAATTTCGAAAAACCGGAATTACCATTTCCAGTGATATGAGACAAGAATCCGGTTCGGGCCCAATTCTGAGTTTTTATTTTATGGGTATTTCTCTCCTTGGATCGTTTCGCCAAAATTTCCAATTCTGACTCACGACTTCCTGCACAGAACTTGATATAGGTTCATTTTAGCAGCTGCACCTTATCAGTTCAAGTATGCCAGAATAAATCTTCTGGAATCGTGACCAACAACAAAAGGCTCACCAGAAGTGGAATAAAAACATTTTGAATTAAGACCACCCTTACACTTTTATAAGCAAACTTAACGGTTGCCATACACGATACGTCGAGATTCTGTAAGAGATGAACAGGGAAAATCGATAGGGCTCATCCTGTTATTGTCCAAGAAGAAGGTCTTGATCGCTGAATGTGTTTGTGGCCTCATAACCCCAATGCTTCACACCAAATTTGACGAGAAAACTGTAGCCTCTATCAGTTCAAAAAGGCTTTTTTTTCGAAGAGCTCGCCACCAATAACAGCAAAAGGAACAAGAAGAACAAAAACAAGATAAGAAGTCCCAGTTCCTGGTCCAAAAACATGAACTGATTAATAATTCCTTTTTTTGGGGGGGGGGGGGGTGTCTTTCCTTCCCAAACATAATAATTGCAATAAGTGAGCTCAATTGATGTTCTTTATGTTTATTCTCTGGCAAGAACAATGAGGTTAATGGAATACTGGAATATATAACACATCACGAAGTAGAAGCAAAACCTGTTGGGTTTACCTGAGTACAAAGAGATGATAACAAGAGAGGAATAATTATATGAACATCCAGCAGGTCAGACGAGGTTAGATCTCTTACATAAACGATAAACTTTAATTAAACACCACACAAAGATACACGAGGATCATGACTTACGTCAGAATTGTTTTACTTTAATCATTTTTCGACTGGTGCACGCTTTGAGTTGAACTATATGTACTTCGGAGATAGCAAGTGGTGATTAAACCGGACCCGTCCGTCCGTCCGTCCGTCCGCCCGTCCAACCCTTTGGAAATGAAATGAAATGGGGTTTAACGGCCTACTCTTTTGCCCCTTACCTGGGCTAATGGAAGACGGGCATACGCCATACAGTGTGCTATGAGGGAAATTTTGCCCGGGCAGCGGCGCTACGGCCTACTCTTATATCGAATTCCAACTGCCAAGGGATCTTTTACGTGCACTCCAATGTGTACACAGGACCTCGGTTTTTCGTCCCATCCGAACGACTAGGCAGCTGACCTTGTCAAGCCCTCCTTCTGCATCACTGACAAGGTGAAATCACGCCGGAAAATCGAGATGAACTTTCTCGGCCAATGCAGGGATCGAACACCCTACCCCCAGGCTAGCGAACCAGCGCCTTATCCACTTAGCCACCGTGACCCCCCAAACCTTTTGGTAAACAGTAATTGTTGATTTGGTGATAACTGATTTGGTAAATACCTTGATCAAGGTCTAGAATCAACATGTTGTGCTTAGCTAACGACAGATTAGCATTTTGATTGTCGATACTTTGGAACACAGCACCTGTTTCGAACTGGGGTAGAATGTTCAAATTTGGAATTGCAACTAACTCCTTGCTCGATGCCTTAAAAATAATTAATGACTGTTATATATAATATTTATTTTGGATTGCGCTGCAAAATCGAGATCCCGTGTACAATATCTCACGTGTACGTAAAATACATCTTTAATAACCCTTGGAATTCGATGAATAGTAGACTGAAACGCTGCTTTCTTGGCGAAATTTCCCTAATAGCACATTACATTGTACATGCCCCTCTCTAAGTTAAACCCCGTTTCATTTCTAAATCACTTTGGACACTCGTCATGTTAGATACTATAGGGAAGAGATCACAGGAAAATACTTGACCTAGTATGTAACTGACATAAAGAGAGATCGTATGACAATTAATATGCCAGGCTTGAATTAATTAATGAATAGAAACTAGGGGAATATATCCATAGGCGTACGAGGCCGAACTTGTTTGGGGGGGCCAGCATATTTTCCCGACAAATATATTTCTTTAGAATCCGCGGAGCGGCGGGGGTTATGGGGGGCCTCCGCCAGAAAATTTTGAAAACCAAACGGCCCTAGACGCGATTTCCAGGCATTTCGAATACTTTCTAGTAATTTGGAGTGGGTAGTAAATTATGTCAGTTGCAACATAAAAACTGGTAAAAAGTCATCTTTAAAATAAGCTCTATTACTACGAAAACAAGAACAAGTCGAATGATTTACTTTTGCCACATTTTTCATTTTATGAGACTTCACATGAGACCCCCCGACGGGGGGTATGGGGGGCCTCCCCCAGAAAATTTTGAAAACCAAACGGCTGTAGAAACGATTTCCAGGCATTTCGAATACTTTCTAGTAATTTGGAGTGGGTAGTAAATTATGTCAGTTGCAGCATAAAAACTGGTAAAAAGTCATCTTTAAAATAAGCTCTATTACTACGAAAACAAGAACAAGTCGAACGATTTACTTTTGCCACATTTTTCATTTTATGAGACTTCACATGAGACCCGCCGACGGGGGGTATGGGGGGCCTCCCCCAGAAAATTTTGAAAACCAAACGGCTGTAGAAACGATTTCCAGGCATTTCGAATACTTTCTAGTAATTTGGAGTGGGTAGTAAATTATGTCAGTTGCAGCATAAAAACTGGTAAAAAGTCATCTTTAAAATAAGCTCTATTACTACGAAAACAAGAACAAGTCGAACGATTTACTTTTGCCACATTTTTCATTTTAAGAGACTTCACATGAGACCCGCCGACGGGGGGTATGGGGGGCCTCCCCCAGAAAATTTTGAAAACCAAACGGCCGTAGACGCGATTTCCAGGCATTTAGAATACTTTCTAGTAATTTGGAGTGGGTAGTAAATTATGTCAGTTGCAACATAAAAACTGGTAAAAAGTCATCTTTAAAATAAGCTCTATTTACTACGAAAACAAGAACAAGTCGAACGATTTACTTTTGCCACATTTTTCATTTTATGAGACTTCACATTTTTTTATCCAGATCTCAGATGTATAGAAGACTTGTATATACTTTATCTACTTTTAATATATGAATGACCATTTTATAAAAGTTCAAATTTACAATCTATATATTCCGTATTACGATTTACTTTTGCCACGTTTTTCATTATATGACAGTTCACATTTTTTATTCATATCTAAGATAGATATATCCAGAATCAAGATAGAAGACTTTTTGAACTTGTAAAATTTATATACTTTTAATATATGAATGACCATTTTAGTTCAAGTTTATTTACATCTAGTGCACTATATTAAACCAAAAGACGAAAAGTCAAACGATTATTACTAACACAGTACCGTACTCAAGAACTGAGAAAGGCCATGTGTACGTGCTAGTTCTATTCAGATGGTTAACGTGTTTATCATTGACTGGACTGCTTTCTTTCCGCTTCCATATTATTAAAAATATTCCAAACCCGACAGACGGCGCGACGCTTCCCGACAAACTGAGCATTCATTCCCGACAAGACCAAAGCCTTCCCCGACAAGGCCATACCCCTACCCCACCCCATTTTCAAAAACTCCTCGGCTAATGACCGATCTCACAATTCTGGGCTCTTTTCAGATTTCTATTTTTTTTCATGAAAATATTTGGGGGGGCCGGTGCCCCCCCCGGCCCCCCCGCCTCGTACGCCTATGAATATATCCATACCATGATCGCCCTTAGAGTGATGTTGAATCCACAGCGAAAAATCGGACTGATGCAAATGTTATGGGGTCGTTTCATGTAATCGGTGAAAACGCCGCAAAACTCGGGCACAAGAACTACTGTTCTGCTCCGACTGGGATAATGAAGACGGACATAGCCCATACAGTGTGCTATGAAGCAAATTTTACTCTTACAGCAACGCTACGGCCTACTCTTATATCGAATTCCAGCTGCAAAGGGATCTTTTGCGTGCACACCAATGTGTACAAGGGACCTTGGTTTGCGTCCCATCAAAGCGACTAGACCTCCGTCCGACACAAATGAGAATCCCGATGAGCTTCCTCGGCCAACACTAGGAGGGAACTCGCGATTTCCAGGTTAGCCAGTCAACGTCTTACTCACTTAGCCTCTGTCGCTCCTCCTCAAACTGCCGATTTGGTCTTACTTGCATTTTTGTGCATAAAATATCAAAATTAGAACATTCTTTTTTCCAGAAAAGTGGAAATAAGATGATCTTTACTTTTGTATGGTGCATAAAGGTTATCGTCATTTTCTTGTTATTATGTCCTGACTTCCTGGTTTTCCTGTAGTTCAAATTTTCCTGTAGTTCAAAACATATTACTTTAATTAGTTTATTGTACTGGAACACAAATACAGTACAAACCAATTACTGATGACATTTTCAAAACATTATGAATACATATCAAAAGCACGTTCATGGTGTCAATCCTTTTGGTATAGATTAGTGGTTCTCAACCTACACCTTGGAAGACATGAAAAAATAGCAGCAAAACTGGTTAAATATAATGAAAAATGTTTGAATTTTGCAAAATAAAAGCATGATACGTCATACAACCATATATAGACACAGACTAGTCATAGACACTATGACTCAAACTAAATAAAGAAAAACACAGCTATGAACTTATCACTAGACACCAATGAATACTCATTTGCGATCACGTGGTGTTTCACATTTTCGCAGAGAACACTTAGCTCGGCACACCAGTGTGCCCGCACTGGTTGAGAATCGCTGGCAGAGATCTATACAGGAGCATGTCCACGTCAGAGGCGGGTTCAATTTTCGACAGTGCCCTTTTACTGAAAGTGCCTTTCAGCTAGCTTCTTTTGCTCGATTTTGAGGCTCTTTTTCCGAACGTTTAGACGTAAATATCAGCCAAATAGCTCTTGAATTGGCTACAGATGCAAGGAAATGACGGATAATTTTCTTGGGGCCCCACCCCCCCTCTCAGCGGCGTGCCCCATCTCCGTGGTCAGTGCCCTCTTTTTGCTCCCCCCCCCCTTTTCAAAATTCCTAGATCCGCCCCTGCAGATTGAGGTGGGATAGAGTGAATGTGGTATAGGCTATGCAAGGATTCAAAACCCTTCTAGTCTTTAGTGCAATTCTAATTGTTTTCGAATAAGGTGCACCGGGGGCGTTGGTCGAATCAGTTCATAAAGGACACATTTCCGCGCGGCGAAAAAACATAACTGACCGGATTTCGTTTTATGGGGTCCGGTCACAGGCACTTGAAGGGATTAGTCAAGCAGTAGTAAGAAGTTTTATTTTAATCTCTTCAAATGCCTGAGGGTCCGATGCGTGGGTGTGGGTTTCGGCTGCTTTGAATCCGCCCAAAGACTATAATAATGACAAAAACAGTATCTTATAATAATGACTGTAATAATAACAATAATAGCTTCAACACAGACGATCTGAAATCGTTTAAATAAACAAATGGTAGTCAATAAAACGAGAATTGACATTGATCGCATAGAAATAACTGATTAACGGACCTCAGCCACCATGGGCGTGCTTCATTATTAAACTTCCTATAAAGATGCATTATTTAAGAGCTAAATCTGACTATTGTAGGTCAATTTTTTTTTCTGGCTTCGGATATCATATAAATTATTAATTAGACATTTATTTAGATTACAACCCCATAACCAACTCTCTAGCCCTTCGGATAAGATGAATAATCCGGACTTTATTGTCAAAACTTTAAACGCTCACAAGTAATTTGACTGAAATTTTCAATATATTTATTTCTTATGATCTTTTTTGAGACTTTATTCACGAGTGGGCCGACGGACGGCTAAATCTATTTGTTAAGGCCGATTCAAGGTTAGGGCACGTGGGTTTTGGCGAGATTGTAGGCCGGTTCAAGGTTAGGGCACGTGAGTGTTGGCGAGGTTATAGGTTAAGTTTAAGAATTTGAGGGAGGACAATCGAGACTAATAGTTCGGTGGGGCAAAGAACCGAGGTCCCGTATACAAGTTGACGCGCATGCGAAAGAACCATTGACAATTGGGTGTCGATAAAGAGTTGGTAGGGCACTATTGTTCACTTCCAGGCGGTGCAAAGAAGTAGGCCGTTAAACATCATTTCATTTCATTTACAGTTGCTGTTCTTTCCTACAATTTAAACGTCCGATACATCATATATTATATTAAGTACACGACGAATTAAATGGGCATTATGGAAGATCAGGGCTATCACTTCTCTCTATAGTTAAAAACTAGACAATGTAAAGGGAATATGCTGAAAATTCAGTCTAATTGCTCCCGTCTAAACCGAGATATTAGCGTTTGAATTTTAGCCCTAACCTTGGTCTTCATTACTAAAGTCGGTATGATAAAAACATAGTCTCGATTATCCATTTTTGGAATAAATCATCAATGAGTGTTTAAGGACAATAGGGGGATAACTCGTGTGTCCTTTCGCGTTTGTGACCTCCGATTGTTGAAACTTTTATTACTCATCTATCGTAGCAATGATCACTGTGTTTTAAAATTATATTTGGAAAGTGTTTAACCAGTTCGATCACGTAATGTGATAATGGCACCAATATTGTGCTTTAAGCAGAAAATCGGATACAAATCCAGTGAAACCCAAACACATAAGATGGCATCGAGAGAGATTAAGGTCTTTTAATGTTAATAAATAGTTTATAATATAAAATTTGTATAAAAAAGACCTAATGTATGTTTAATTATGATAATTTACATATGCATGGACCATAAACATGTCCATAAAAATGTCGCTTTAAAAAAAACGGTGTTAAAATTCACTATCGTTACAGCTCGACCCTTTATTTAATCTGACATCTGTTAATGTCATATGTCACATGTATAACGGTACCGTCTATTTCTCACTAATTAGCTATATTCACGCTGAGCGGAAATCTTACACCAACCGTTCCCGCTTCTTCTAATTCTCTGCTAGTTGGTCAAGTTATAAATACGAATAAAGTAGTGAGTATTACCAGATTCATTTGGCCTCAATGCCGGATTTATGGATAAGCTTGGCAGACTGGAGCCTAGGGCCTCGAAATCTAGGGGTGCATGATATTCTTGATAAGTCTTTCTTACACGCATTGTAGTCTTAAACATCGGCTTTATTCAATTGCGGGGGCGGGGATTTGGGAAATGAAATGGGGTTTAACGTCCTATTGTTTCGCTCCCAACTGAAGACGGGCATACGCCATACAGTGTGCTGTGAGGTAAATTTTGCCCGGAAAGCGGCACTACAGCCTACTCTTATATCGAATTCCAACTGTCAAGCGATCTTTTACGTACACGCCAATGTGTACACGGGACCCCGGTTTTTCGCACCATCCGAACGACTAGACAGCAAGACAGGTGTCCTGGTCAGACCCTCCATCCTGCATCACTGCAGTATTCACCAAAAGTCGACAGGAAATATAAATCCATACAGTCTAGAGAACGTAGTCAGTGATTCTTCTCAAACGGCGAATAGCGAACGCCAAAAAAAATGGGGATAATGCGACTTGATGATCGGTAATATCTTTATTTATGCTATAACTACCGGGAAATTCACAACGAAACGATGGGGGTTGGGATGGCCTAGTGGTCTAGAGTGCCACGCTTTTACCTCGTGCTGGCCGGTCTCCTCTGGCTTACGGCTTTGGTTTCGATCCCTGGTGTGGGCGTATGTGGCGAGGAGATAGGGGCTCCTTCTCAACCTCGTGGGTTTCCTCCGGGCACTCCGGTTTCCTCCCACAGGAAAGACCCCTGCATGTGTGCTAAGATAATAAAAATGAAAAATAATACTTGTCTGCGATATCACCTTCGGTGGAAGCGGACGTTAAACGTTAAGAACAAGAACAACAACGAAACGAAGAAATGCTTATATTTCAAATGCCTTTTAAAGACCATACTCCGCACAGTGTTGCGTTTGATTAGAGAGGGATTTCTCGGGCCATTGCTTCAGGAATATGTTTAAAGACATGTCTTCCATAGGGCGTTTATATTGACCACTGATTAGATAAACTGACTAACATTCAATCAGATTGTCGTATTTTACGTCTATCTAATTCAAATTGATTACCCTAATCACCGAATTTATCGACACCGATTTCCGAAGCGATTACCTCAAATCGCTAAATCACTTCCAGGTGCGATTTGTCGATTTGATCGGAGGATCACACGTATTTTCCATCAACGTCCAGCCAAAAGAATTGTTTACGGCGCAATCGGTGCATTTAACGATCCCGCCAAAGTAGTTTGAAATCGGTCGATGAGACCTCCACTAAATTCAGATCGATATGGCTAGTCGAAAAAAACGCCTTAGTAAAAGGTGACTTTTTTCTTCGTTCTTCGAGGGGTCGCGATCAGATGTTGGTTTCTGAAATGGAAATGGGAATAAACCGGTGGACCCGGAAAAAATCTATGAGGTTGAACAGGCGACCCTACTCCCTGTCACGTACAATCAGGGAATCGAAACCACGCTAGTTGCCTGAATGACAGATCCTAAGATACAGCGCACACGTGCTAACCATTAGGCCACACCCTCCCTCTAAAAAAAGCATGTTAGCCTCAAAATGACCGAAATATTAAGTAGATAAGACGTTAAACTCCACCCCTTTCTTTTTGGCGTGAAGTTGAACGAGATTCCACTTAATTTCATATTTATATACCAGAACTGCCCCGGGATCCCCGGAGGATCAGTGTTTAATGCACTGGCTCACCAACCGGAATTTTCCAGTGTGGTTTCCCCTTGTCACTGGTGCCGGGGACATGGTTAGGAACAATGTCTAGTCGCTCGGGTGGAACGAGATTCCTTGAAAGGTTACCGTGCACGTAAAAGAACCCTTGATAATTAAAATTAGAAATAGAAATTGACAGAGTGCCGTTGTCAGGGCAAACTTTAATTCATAGTACATTGCATGCTAGTCTCTTATCATCCAAACAAATCTGGGTGACCGAGACTAATTGCATGCCGCATGTCCATCTTCATTATCGCGGTTGGTGCAGAAAAATAGGACGCTAAACCCCAGTTCATTTCGTTTATAATTGGGCCAGGTAAACGTCGAGATGTGTTGGTCTAGAACTATGTTTGTTTTTCTTTACGCACTACTACTAGGATCATCTTCTCTATTCAATATTCAAACCAAACAAAAATTTTAATCGATTCTTAAACTCACGGGGAAATATGTACACAATTGATTTTAGCTAAAGTAAACAAAAAGTGTAACTTCTGATGTTTGTTTAAATACAGCTGGTGTCCTATACGTCAAATAAGGTAAACCAAATAGGATACTTCATACCACAAGTTTAGTATACGTAGGTCTTCTCAAACATTGGAGAACAACCGTGTTTGTGTACTACTCTTAGTTAGATCTTCTTCATTATTTCTCAAGCCCGACCTCCACTTGTCTGAGGCATCCGATTACCGATATCGCTTTCAATTCCGACTTACACTTATCTGAGGCACGCAACATAGTTTTCAATCTCGACTTCCAATGTATGTGTGGCCAATCTTATTAAAACACAGATCATATTTCGTTTCGTTTGTTATAGTTCAAAATTTCGTTTTTCTTGTCTTTATTACACTAGGATCTGGAAGAGCTGTTGTCGTTGATGTGTTCTGAATGTGAGAGACTAGCCAATGAGACGTTTTTTTTTACGGCGGGCTTTTTGCATGAGGTGCATAGAACTGTGGATAATCCACTAGTAACATCAATGCTGATTGGTTAATCCAATGCCTGGCGTCATACGATCAAAAGCCGTTCGTGTAGTGCAGGCCATCAGAATTATAAAAAAAACCGAAACGAAATATAGATCTGTATTTTAATGAGATTGATTTTGTGTATATCTTGTGCAAGGGGAACCAGCTAATTATAGATAGTATAACGGCATCTGTTAACCAGGTCGCTCGAGTTCAATGTAAGAAGTCACGTGTGTCATGCACCAGACTGTACATGTTTACCATTTCTAATACCCGTAATACCTATTTTCGCGCGAGACCGACACATAGCTAAAATTTATGACCTCACTCTCATTTGAGGACGGGGATCACATGTCTAAGTGAGTAAGACGCTGGCTCGCTAACGGGGAGGTTGTGTGTTCATCCAGATTTTCCGGCGTGGTTTCCCCTTGTCAGTGATGCAGGGCGGAGGGCCTGACAATGACAGCTGTCTAGTCGTTTGGATTGTACAAAAAACCGAGATCCCGTGTACAAATTGGCGTGCGCGTAAAAAATCCCTTGGCAGTTGGAATTCAATTTAAGAGTAGGCTAGGCCGTAGCGCCGCTGCCCGGGCAAAACTTCCCTCATAGCACACCGTATGGCATATGTCTTTCTTCTTTAGTCCAGTTTTGGAGCAAAACAGTGGGACGTTAAACCCCATTTCATTTCATTTCATATCACTTGAGGACTACACACGCATGCGTAAACTTTATTGTATACTTTGGAAACGAAACTAAACTAGTAGCGATTGACACCTTCTTGTGGGAGATGAAATGGGGTCAAACGCAATGGATGTGTGCTAATGAAGGAGAAGTGTTGATGGACACTGGCTATCTAATGGTCTGTTATCAACTCGTATTGATCTCCTATCATGGTTAAAACTAATCAGAATTTCGGGGAACCTGGGGTCATCTGACATCCTCGTTATTGCAGCTTGAGATATCGACATGTTCCTGAGTTGATAGTAGAAGAATTTTATAGGTGACAAGCAAGTAAAGCCAATTAAAGTTTGTTACTACATCTGAGAGACTTTTAAGCTTCAGAGCTGATCCTTTGTTTGTTTCGTACACTAAACAGCAGGGGTCGAAAGTAAAATGTCGCAAGCATCACGGGTAAAGGATGTTTCAAAAATTTCTCGACGTCGGGGGGGGGGGAACCCCTAACCCCACCCTCCGGAATAACGTGTATAACGTAACAGAACCGAGGTGTTTGTCCAACCAACCAGTCTATTTACTGAATAATTCTTTCAGATGGGACGAAAAACCGGGTTGTCGTGTACTCGTATGCGTGCACGTAAAAGCGCAGTTTTAATGATAGATCGTAACTTGGCTGTTCCGAGTAAATTTTTCCATAAAACACACTGTATCACGTACGCCTGTCTGTCTGTGTGTGGGGGTGGGGGTGGAGGAAATGACAAGTTGACATACTATTTTAAAAACATAAATTTCTAGGACTGCCCATCTTTAAATAGGTGTTTGTGATGCCCTGGACAACTGTTTTGATTTTTTTTGGGGGGGGGGGGGAGTAGCAGGTGTGGGTGTGCGTGTGTGGAAGAGGGAGGGCGGTCATTATGTTGACATAAATGATGATCATGTTATATATTACTAAAACATAAATTTCTAGGAATGCCCATCACTAAATAAGTGTTTGTGATGCCCCTGGACACAGGGGCGTAAATGTGGGGGGGGGGGGGTGTGTACACCCCCCAGCCCCACAAATAGTCGGTCGCAAAATTAGTGCAGTCGGTCGCAAAATAGGGGTAGTCGGTATCAAAATAAGTACTCACTGTATACGTCACGCTACTCACGCAAAACTTTAGTATAAAAATAGTCGGTCGCAAAATCAGTGCAGTCGGTCGCAAAACAGGAGCAGTCTTTAGTATAAAATAACCTTCTCAATTTATCATGTTTGAAAAGATGTTGTGTTTCACTCTCATTCTGTTGTGAGTAGTTGGTCTAACAACAAAATTTCACCCAGGGAAAAAATAGTCGGTCTCAACTCTAAAAATAAGTGCAGTCACTGCAGTCGGTCTCAAACACAATGCCAGAATAGATCCCAAATACTATATATTTGCGTGAATGCGTGAGCCTAAATTGCATACGTCACTCTTATTCTGTTGTGAGTATGTTGGTCTAACAACAAAATTTCACCAAGGGAGAAAAATAGTCGGTCACAAAATAAGTGCAGTCAATCCAGTCGGTCCCAAAAACAATGCCAGAATAGATCCCAAATAGTATGTATTTGCGTGAATCCGTGTGCCTAAATTGCATACGTCACACAAAACTGTAGTATAAAATAACCCTGTATGCTTTTATTTCTTATTCTGTTGTGAGTATGTTGTTCTATGAAATGTTTTTACCATGGCAAAAAATAGTCGGTCTCAAAATAAAGTACTCGCCGCAGTCGGTCTCCGACTAAATGAATTAATGAGATAAACATACAATCACAAAACAGGCGAAATTGACAGATAATCCTCAAGATTTTGTCCCATTTCTTATCAACCCCAGTACCAAAAATTTAAAAGCTCTGTTACATAAATGAATTAATGAGATAAACATACAATCACAAAACAGGCGAAATTGACAGATAATCCTCAAGATTTTGTCCCATTTCTTATCAACCCCAGTACCAAAAATTTAAAAGCTCTGTTACATATCTGAAATTTTTTCGCGATTCCATTATACCATCATTCTTCTACTGGGTTACATATCTGAAATTTGTTCGCGCCTGCGGCGCTTGATTTCATTTTAATATCATTCTTTTACTCCTCAGTTGTCTTATACTGTCTCAGCACTATCATATTCATGATTATAGTGAACTGTCCAGTTTGTAGTTCCACTGGTGTATGGGGCGGGGGCGTCAGATTGTACAGATGTTATGCCAACTCTTGCAAAACACATCTGGAGATTCTGTCTCATTGACTGACATTTCTGGTACACTCGTCCACAGGAATGTCTCCCAGCAATGACCTCAAATGCCAGGATATTGAATCAATTTTTCAAATATTTTCTCAATTACTCAGTGTTATAGGCACCACTATTGATACGACATAAACTAGATGTGAATTAAAATAAAACTGCTTTCCGACGAGACAATGATCGGTGAACAACTACACAATTATAATTAATATAATGATATCTATGTTCTACCGGGACGCTTAATGTTCTAGCTAGTATTTTGTTTACTTTCATTGTGGGGTGGGATTGTGGATGGCGCCCTAGATTTGAAACCGCCCCTACCCCACCCCCATATTCCCTAGAAAACTCGCACTTGGTGCTCGGCTCCTGATTGCGTCACTCGCACTGGGGGGGGGGGGGGTATGTGCATCAGTCGGTCGCATTTTGGCTAAACGCCCTCCCCCCCCGAACGAAATCGTTATGTACGCCCCTGCCTGGACAACTGTTTGATTAGTGGGGTGGGAGTAGCAGGTGTGTGCGAATGTGGAAGGAGGAGGGCGGGAGTAAAATTGGCGAGAAATGAGTTTTTGGTTTGAGGTACACCGAACTTTGGGTAAACCATCAGAAATGTCAACGCTGATTGAGTATCCAAAATCTGGCGTCATAAGGCCAAAGGCCGCTCGTATGACACATGGTGCGGCCTTTCGTGGCGACTGACCAGTTCTTCAGGCAATGTAGGCCGTCGAAAGTATAAAAAAAACGAAACAAGTTATTGATCTGTACATGCATATTTTAATTAGATTTTCCTGATTGGCTTTTGATTATCAATAACACTGAGATTGTCTATCCTGGAACCTTTCAAAGTCTGTCCAGGGGCGCGGAATGTTGATGACTGAGTCTAATTGTTACTATTTATTTTCCTATTGGTTGACTACCATGATCTTTTAAATAGTTTGATTTGTTGTGATTGTAACAATGGCGGTATGGTATTGCCATCTATTGATTGTGGTAAAGATAAGTTGATTATTCAAACTTCTCTAGGGATTGTTGTAATGGGTTATCGTCAGGCCAGTGTTTGTTGATGCCTATAGATATGTTATTGATACTATATATATTAGTATATGACCTTCGATAAATATTGGAAGCCGCGGTGGCTCACTGAGTAAGACGATAAATCTATAGCCAGGAGGGCCCGGGTTTACTGTTGGTGCTAGACGAGAACGTTTTCTGGGATTTTCAGGCGTGGTTCCCCCTAGTCAGTGTTGCAATGAAAAGTGTCCTGTCAAAAAGAACCTGACAATTGGAATTGGAAGTAAGTTTAGGCCGTTGTACCGCCGTCCGGGCAAAATTTCCTTTTTCTGGACGGAGGTTGGATGACCGAATGGTTAATGCGTGCGCGCTGTACCATAACGACTGTCACGAAGCTCACTGTAAACCAAGGAATTGTTCTAGACGGATTCAAATATATTACACACATACCGAACAAAAAATACAAGTGAACAAATTTAATTTCAAATATTTTCTGGGATTCTTTGCGGCGACGATGAACTTTTGTTCGACCGGTTTGCAGCCACAAAACCACAATACGCATGCGTTTCATCACCCCTGACTTATTAGGGGTAGTCCAAATTCTCAAATGGCGGTATGAAACAGTTTCAGGGGACATAAAATCAGAAGATTTATGAAAGTTGGTAGCAATAATGTTTAATTGAATATGCATATTGGCAAGTTAGAGAATCGTACTGTTTTTTTTTAATTATTTATGTTTGTTACAGTTATATTCCTTATCCAGTAAAACATACACTCCAAATCGAGTATATAGTAAGGAATTTGTGAAGAATTCGGGTGGCAATGAAAATCTGTAAATTATAGCAATAAGTTAAATACCATAAACAAAAGTGAGGCGACGTATTTGTAAATGTTTATTCTATGTACAGATATCTTTGATCGATTTTAGAATTCCAACGGTCAAGGTTTATTTTATTTTAAAGCCCCAATAACACTCTTGTTGTAACTGAATAATATGTCCCAATCTTCATTCTGGTCAACAAATCGTATTATTTTAGAATATTCCAATTAAATGATGATATGAATTTCATCTTAACACACCTATTTGAATAAATTGGAAAAATTCAACCAATTGATTTGAAAAGTCTAACGTAAACCTTTTCAAATGTGACTTGGATTTTAAAATATTTTCGAACCCTCTGGACAAGTAAAATAGGTTGTAATGGATAATTTACACAACAGGTATGACATTTAAACATCTAGTACTTAGAATAAGGGTATTATTTATTTTCTGGAGCTACAAGCCAGCAAGAATGTTATTGTCCCTTTAAGATATACGCTAACGTGTCCATGAGGCTTAGGTTCATCCAGGCGCGGATCCAGAGGGGGGTGGGGGTGGGGGGTCCCCCCCCCCCCGCTCAGCTACATAAAAAAAAATAATGCCTTGCATCAATGAAATTACATCGCAAAGTGATCATACATCAGTATAAAATTGATTTCTCTGTTTAAAAAGCTCAATTTGTATGTATGCCTATGTAATTTAGAGACGATGATGACAGATTCCCGTAACAGAAACCTGGCAAACCCCCTCCTGCAAAAATTCCTGGATCCGCCCCTGTTCATCATGTCATACGAACGACTTGCCAGTCGCACCCCCTTCCCCATCGTCCCGCGCCATTGAAACTACGCCCAGCGCTTTACTTATAGAGCAAGGGAGAGACAGAGAGAAATGGGGTTTAAAGTCCATCGGACACAAACCAGGTCATTTAGCAACTAACATATGGTTTAATTTTATTTCAACAATTCGCTTGCGCGTATGAGCCTTAAACAGTGGGGGGAAATTGGAGGACCCTGAGAAAACCCACGAGGTTTGACAGGCGATCCTACTCCTTGTCACGTACAACCGGGACCCGAAACCACGCTAGTTGACTCAATGACAGCCTGTATGATACAGCGCGCACGTTCTACCCCCCCCCCCTTTCCACACACACACCCAACAAGAACTTCAAGACGATATAAACTGGATATTGTCAAAAGTAAGCTTATTATCTGTCTTTGATATTCTGATTTTGTTAAATAATTAGTCTGAGTATATTTTAGCGTGAATTAAACTGTGGAAAATGCGATATAATTTTTCGATTACTGACAAGACGTCTATGTTTCTTCGCTTCTCTCTAACTGTAGTCTCGTGAAAATATAGAAAGAGAGAGAGAGAGAAATAGGGTTTAACGTCCATTCGACACAAACTAGGTCATTTCGGGACTAACATATGGTTTAATTTTATTTCAATGATTCGCTTGCGCGTAGGGGTCTTTAGCAGTGGGAGGAAACCGGAGTGCCCGGGGGAAACCCACGAGGTTTAGAAGGCGCTCCTATCTCCATGCCACATACACTCACACCAGGGATCGAAACCACAGCCGCAAGCCAGAGGTGACAGGCCAGCTAGAGGTCGACGCGCGGCACTCTAGCCTACTAGGCCATCCCAACCTCCCAATACCGAAAAAGCGGCAACTAAATCCCCTAAAGTGCTTTTTGGTGCCTAATTGTAGAGGACCCTGCCTTATGCATCAGATCCCATTTCGTTTCGTCTGTTATAGTTCAAAATTTCGTTTTACTTGTCTTCTCTACAGGGTCTGGAAGAGTTGTTATATTACCGGCGTTTTGGTTGAAGTGGGGGATTAGCCAATGAAACGGCCTGTTACGGCAACTTCTTGGCGTGCCATGCACGGAACTGTGGGTTAAACACTAGAAACGTCAACGCTGATTGATTAATCAATGTCTAGCGTCATACGGTCAAAAGCCTCTCGTAAGAAACCTGACACAACCTCCCAGTCATCGAAAGTATAAAAATAAAACAATATATAGATCCGTATTTTAATCAGATGGGGTATGTCGACGTGACATTTTACCAACAATTTCTCAGTTGATTGTCAGTCTTATACAAGGGAAGGGGGGAGGTTTTCTACAAGCTGGTACCATCAAACGTTCTTAGGGGTTTAGTGTTGGGTTGACCCTCATATTGGCGTATATTGACTGTATAGACTGTTGCAGTCCATTCGGTGCTGTTTATTAAAGTTGCACATCAAATCCCTGGAAACAACTCTTCAATTCAGTGTTAAGATAAACTATTAGGAGCTTACCATGTCTGGTTTCACTGTGAAATTCAATTGTCGCTGACATCTCTGTGGTATTATTAACCCCCCAAAAGGGTTAGACAAAATCATCATGTCATCTAATGTAGTGACAGAGATCAACGGCCCTGGCTAACAGATTGTCTGAAGATGTGAAGTCATTAGTTCGATAGCTTCTCATATCAATCGCATTATCCATATAAACCATAGTCTGTCTACGAAATCTCTCGCTTATTTTCAAGGATCCAAAAGTTCTTTTTTGTACGAAACAAAAAACTCAACTTAGGTGTTTACGTCCTTAATGCCATCGTAACCTTTATTCATAAAATTGTGACTCTATTCACGAAATTAAAATGTCCAAGATCGAGTTTCATGTCGATTAGTGAACATGTTTCTATTTTCTATACCTGAACACTCTCAAAACATGAAATTGGTTTTAAAGCTGAACTCCGATTATAAAACTACGGAAATAATTCAATAAAACAGCCCGGGCAGAATGGTGCCTTTATTTAATCTAAATAGGAAATGTTTTCTTTATTCATATATATTACAAACACCAATATATATTTATTTTTCTATTACCTTAAAAAATGTTCTAGAATTTAATTTGCAGACGGAAAGAAGTTGATATTGCAAGCACATCAACCCGCACCATGTCATCCCTCTTAATAATATTACCGGCCTAGCGAATATTTACTGCTTACTCAATGAGCAACGTCGGCTCCCGGGAATAGTATCGAAACGGCAACCAGGCATATACATCGTACCAATAATACGGTATATACGGTAATTATGCAGGCGTGTCACAGAGCATTAAATACTTGCAATCAATTCAACGGGTGGGCGTTACCCAATATCCAATAAAACCGCTTTAGTAGTATACAGTCCTGCCACACCCTGATCTTCTTGACTCGCTCGTGACATGCGATTATAGGAAATATCATTAGTTGGATCATTAACAGATTGTACGAAATGGTTTTTGTGCCATATACATGTATATACATTCGTTTGTTTTATTCGGATGCTGCTGTTGATACATGACAAGCAAAACATGTTACCACAATTAGATGGTATTGACCATAAAGCATAGATAATAACTGCTCGGAATATCTGAGTGAGCTCTGATCAATTTCGCTCAACACCTTCTTGTATACCCCCTCCCCCCATTTCTGTACGTCATACACTGACCCTGGCGTTAATTTCCTTCCCAAATATGGAATAAACACCCCCATTTTCCCAAGACAACGGGGAGGGAGAACATTACCTTATTTGGTCTATCAACCAGATGTCATATCACAGATAGAATTTGATGGATATTTTGACAATGGTATGGATTTTTCCAAAATATCAATGTTTTTTACACGTGTCATTAACTTTTATTAAGGACATAGGGTTTGACTACATAGTAAGTGTGAACCAACAATTAGTCAAAGATACAATATGGCCTTAAGGACCAAAGTAGCATAGTACACCATGGAATAAGTAAGAAAAGCGAGAGATCCCTAACCAGGAGATCTCAGGTTCGCACCCGGTGTTTTTCGGTGCATTTTCAAGGCATGGTTCCCTCTTATTTATAGTGCAGGACAGAGGACCTGACTGTTGGAATTTGAAATAAGAGTAAGTCGTAGCGCCGTTTTCCGGTCAGAAGTTCCCTCATAGCAGACTGCAGGCCATATGTCCGTATTCATTCACCCAGTCGGTACATATAAGTATGGACCCGAAACCCCCATTGCATCTTAAGTTTGTATGTGACAAGGGGCGACCTCGTGTGTTTTACCATTGTCCGCCGGTTTCCCTCCCACTGTTTAAGACGAGCGAATTATAGAAATACAATGAAACCGGACGTGAAAAAAGTTATTTTTCTCAAAGAGATAGCATCCAAAACAAGTAAATATGCGCGTGTGGTGTTTGCTGAAAGGGGTTGGGCTCTGGGCTAAGGGTGTGGGTGAAATAGTTCTAGTTAACGTCCATCACTTCAACCGACGTGATATCGCGGACAACACGATATAGCTATTTGGTTAATTGATTTCAACCTGCAGGCTGTGATCTCGACAATTGTTAGCATAAATGTTAAATTGACATACTGTGTGCTGGGATAAAATATTACCAATGTCCCACAACATGAATCATTTATTCGCCAGCCACCGGCTGTGCTAAATTGATATCCAGAACGACAACACTTATCAACGACGTAACTTGTTATGCGAATATAAGATTTCGTAAAGATGGCATCTGTCCAGAAACAGACGCGTGTTACGTTGGGTATGCTCTACAATAATACTTAGACATGTAACTTGTTCTAATTGCGACATCATGGAAGAACAATCCGTCGCATATCGAGATTCCGGATAACGTCGAGGACATCCAGTTGCGTTACAGGTAGAATTAAGCGCTATCTTTAGTAACATTGGCTTATTTGGCTACAATCGAAAGACATTCCGTCGCATTTTCAGGTAACGGAAATGTTCGGAGACATCCGGATGCGTCATATTTAGAATCAAGCACTATCAAAAGTCAGCTCCAATCTACAGTTAATCGTGACATCGAGGGACATTCTGCCACAACATAAGATTACGATAAATAGGGCCTATCGTTGACATATAGAGGTAGAATCTAACTCCGGTCTACAGCTAATCTCGGATGACAATCCATTGCATCTTAATATTACGAAAATAACGATTACACCGAGGAACGTTAGAGATTGAATAAAGCCATATCTATTGTAACACAAGTAAGCACCTAATGAATTGTAATGGCGAAATCGAAAGACAGTTTTTCGTCATACCCGTCGGCATTAGCCCAGTCGATGCAGAGCAGTGGGAAGTTAAACCCCATTTCATTTCATTTCAATTTGTCGCCATCTTGAAATTACGTAACATCCTCTGCACTGTTCGAGTCTCAACGAGAGAGAGAGAGAAATGGGGTTTAACGTCCACTCGACACAAACTAGGTCATTTTGGGACTAACATGGTTTCATTTTATTTCAATTATCTCGTTCGCATGTAGGGTTCTTTAGCAGTGGGAGGAAACCGGAGTGCCCGGGGGAAATGCACGAGGTTGAGAAGGCGCCCCTATCTCCATGCCACATATGCTCACGCCAGGGCTCGAAACCACAGCCACAAGCCAGAGGTGACCGGCCAGCTAGAGGTCGAAGCGCGGCACTCTAGACCACTAGGCCATCCCAACCCACCGAGTCTCAACGACAACGGGAAGTACTAAGTGTACGATATTGCACTAGCACCAATGAAATTAAATAGAATCAAGTGCTACTTATAGTAACACCACTTAGTAAAAATGTAATTCCAGTCAAAAGACCTTTCTTTCCGAACTTCCAGGAACTAGATCTACCACCTTAAAGAAATTGACGACTGTCACTTAAGATCTGTAATCTTCTTATCGATCTCGCTGGTCGTTTAACCCATTAACAGCGAGTGTTCCATAAATCACCCATTCCCTTGATAACAGTGTTGTAATGGTGTTATCGAGTTTGACCCCTTTTATTCCATGACATGTAATCTGCGGTCGTGGCGATGTCTATATAAGGAAATAAAATATATAAAGCTGATCACTTCTTTTAAACCATTAACCGTATTCGTTAATTCCGATGCCTTCGGGCTGGAGATGTAAGCCGATGTTATTCCGTTGGATGAGTGGTCAAAAAACTACCTTGGTAAAATCCTCAAATCATTGTTTATGTGATCTGGTAAGATCATTCCTGGCCATGTCAAGCGACATAATAAAGTATGAGTTACATTTAAAGATTTGTCTCTGGGGCACTATGGAAATTCCATTTAGCGATCTTTCATAAAACCCGGGAGCTGCCGTGGCTCAGCTAGTATTATCGTGGAGATCCTGTGCAGGACGGGAGTTGTGGTGGCTCAGCGAGTGAGGCTGTAGAGATCATCTGCAGGACGGGGATTCCTGGCAAAAAATGGCGTCTAGTCGTTGGGATGGGACGGAAAAAATTGAGATCCCTTGTACACGGTGGCATGTACTAAAAAACACTTCACAGTTGGAAATCTGGAAATTGAAGTGAAAATAGGCCGTCCAGAAAGACTTTCCTTAAATCGATGCGCAAATATCCAGGGTACAAGCATGCCAAGTTTCATTCCGATCATACTTGAATTGGTGGGGCTAGTGCTTCTTTAGAAGAGCGTGCTCAAAAGAAAAACAACAAAAATTGTTAGGCGCCTTGATATTCTTTAAAAACAGATTCGATATGTAACATTTTTCCACGACATCTTGTAACTTTAATCAACAATAATTTTAACGATGATGTTGTGTGTGCAACTAAAATCCATTATCAACGTGTATGAAATTGCCATGTTAGACCACCTACGCCTTGCGATTGACTTTGATTTCCAATATGAAAACGTTGCCTAATTAACTTAGTGCTACCAACGGTTTGTTTAATAAATATATTTGATTTAATAGACAGAGTGGAATACCTTTAGGTGAAACGCTAAGGTTAGGTTCTATAATGCTGTATAGTATTGTGTATTGTTTAATGGTCGGGAGCGAGACATTAAATAATATAGGCCTATTGTAACAACATGAGGGCCGTAGGTTCGAATGTTTTTACAATATATTATGAAATTTCGTACGCTCTAGACCATTAAACATCTTAAAATACTAACACCTCGCACGAGCTTTTACCGTGAAATACGTCACACTAGTCCAATATTTCACTGGTATGAATAAATTATAAAGTACTATTGGCAATTTGCCCGTACGATTATTTGAATTAATGGTACGCCAACATCAAAGGGTGATGTCACATCTGTATTTTATAATTAAATATTTCTGTGTGTCGGTAAAACCAAACTTTGAGTAATAATAGTAAACAATTCAGTTGGGATGGGTAGAAAATATTTATCCAGATAGTCAGTGATATGGTTATGGATTAATATTGTCGACGACCAAAGCAAAGGTTTTAAAATTATACATCAAAATTTTCTGGCCACAGATGAATTGCGGTGGTGTGCATCACCCATTTTTTTCTATTGGAAATCAAGCCTCAACGGTCTGGAATAAATTTATTTGGCTCACTCCGCTCGGCAGTCTTTCTTGTTGTACTTTTCTTTGCCGTAAATATACTTTAATAAAACACGCTGCACTATTAGTCGCAATTCAATTTTAAATTCATAACTCGGGTGTCAAAAATTATTTTTTCATAAAATTAGGCAGCAATGGGGATCATTCACCTGCATTGCCAATTTGCAAAGTCTGGATTTTTGGATCAGGAACTGCCTTTGTTGTTCTTCGTCTTGGGGGCGACGCCCGATTCAAGTAGGATGGATATGAAACGTCGCTTGCTTGTTCCTTGGATAACTGCACATAGATTTCGGGCGTCTATTTTTGATTTTGACAGTTCTAAGATCGTTGCAATGCCGTCGTACTTGTTTTTTAGTCCATATTGTACGTTCGTATTGTTTGTTTCATCCCTGTTATACCCGACTAATTGGAACCAGATTTTAAAATTCCCGCCGTCTAACCCTGACTTATATTTCAGGTACTGGACATGTAAAGCTCAGATGTCTTTGCGTGAATTTTTCAGACCATATGATATTTATTTGGAAAAAAAATCGGTCGTCTGAGCTTTTTGTATTCCTTTACACTGCCACCGAAACAATCTTGTTATCGCAAAGGTGACCTGAGGATACAGACATAGTTTAGCAAAAATTGCGAAATGGCTGCCTCTTCAACTCATAATGTATCACAGTAAGCGTATAGAAAATTGAATAATGGAGAAATTAAAGATCCTTGTGTTAGAACATCAAATCACAGTCTAATCGATGTCTAACCAATGGCCTGAAGGGACAAACTTTGATTTTTGTAATAGGACTATTATCTAACCAGACTAATCAATGTCGTGATCCAATTAACATGCACGTGAATATTGTCGACTGCTGTAAACAAAACAAACGTGAGAGGGTTTGGGTCCTTGGAAAAACTATTACTTCGGTGCAAAAATATATTTTTTGGAAATGAGTGGCATGGCGTATGGTTACTAGTAGTCGTCGCCTTAAATCATTTCAGGCCCGGGACTGTACAGCACAGTCAGTGTCGTATGTAGGATTTTAAAAATTGGGGTGCAACAGAGTGGTGGGGCGCCATAGCCTCCACGTAAGTGATATAAGTGAGTTTGGATCAGGGCAAACGAACCCATTGGCGTGTGGGCGCCCTTAAAACCGACTTCATGATCAGTGCCTTAAGAGCATAATCAACTGTATTATTTTATAATTGAAAGATTGTCTAATTATTTTTTTTGATTGGGTGAGGGGCGGGGGCATTTCTCGGGGCGCCTTATTTTTCTGGGGGTGCATTGTACCTCCTGCACCTCCGCTTGACGCTTGACGGCTGGGCTCCGGTTCCATTCATTTGATTTGATTATCAGTTTTGTTTTGTGTATAGTGCGGCCCTTCTGTACTTGCATGTCCATGACCTAGCCTACTGGAAAAGAATCGTTAGGTTCGTGGCCCGATTAATGAGTCTTCGAATTTAAAAGTACTCCAATACTGGGTTAACTGGAAAGGAATTTTGGAGTTCCATCCGATTCCTAAAGTCTCCAAATTTAAAGGTGCTCCAATACTTGGTTTTCTGGAAAGTCAGTTATCCAGAAAATTTCTGTATATTTCTCAATGTTGTAGAAAAGTGTGGATGGGTGACTTAAAGGGACCATACCGGGGAATTATAGGGCTGTTAACACAACATTATGCAGTTTTATTCTCCAAAATATAATCCAGATTGGCACTTTAAACAAACAAGCTGCATTTGGAAATGTATTTATCAACTCCGACCGTTTTTCGGCGATGAACTGTCGACCAGTGGAGTACATCAGAGACAAAACATTGTGTACAATCTCTGTTGAATTGTAAAGATAATATGCCGCACACCAATGATTGTTCGTACGGGTGGAAATCGCCAACAAATACATGTTGGTGTGGGCATGTCCTCGGGAGTAAGATCTTGTAATGGGAATGGTGGGGGAAATTGAAATGGTAACACCGACCACTACCAAAAGTTGACAGAAGCGTCAGAGTATACATCAACAAAATACGGTGTGTGATGTGGGCGTGTAAATGGGGTCAAGGGTGAATATCATAATAATATGTGACATTAACTTTCACATAGAGTAATTCTTCAGTCCACCTCCTCGCCACAAAAATCTCTTGTAAACAAGATTGAGTTATTATGTCAACCATTGAACTGGAAAAACAAATCATCATTTGTCTACTTCATCTCGTTTCCCCAGTCTTATATTTATCTATTGGCTAAATCTGTTTTAGACAATCTTATCCCAACCCTATACCCGGCTGATACTGTCATCCACTAGTCTGCATGGATTGATTCCAGACTAACAAGTATAATAACGCATGAAAAGATCACAAATTAAAATAATAGAACAGTAGCAGCAAAAGAAGAAAAACAAACACACCCCAAAAACACCTCGCCGTGGTTTGCTTTACAACGTTAAACCCCATTTTGGGTGTCTTGTGGCATTCAAAGAATTCTTGAGTCACGAAAATAAAAGGATGCACTAATTAAAGGATTGGTCATCGATGAAGGTTTCATAGTCATTAATCCCGGTCAGTTGCTGATAATATCGGTCTTTATTTTCTCAACCTGATTAAAGCACAATTCCTATTCCGTTTCGTTTTTTTATAGTTTAAAATTTCGGATTTACATTTTAGTCGCGTTACACACAAAATAATAACCGGTTATTCTTTTCGCTCTATTAAAGGCTCTTTGCGCGATCTTTGCGTTATAGAATCTCTTGTAAAATACAATAATGTGAAATTCTTAAAATAACAGTTCAAGAACGGTTACATTCAGTATTAATTACAAGGGTATGTTGAATTGAAAATGCTATCGATCTATGCTGCTTCCTATGGAACATGACGACCGACAACTTTATTTGTTGTGAAACAATTTGATGGCTTGATAAAAATCCGATTCAACACTATATCGTTGATATTGTGATTTTGTTTGCCCAATCTGAGTACATTTTAGTGTGAATTGCAGGACAATATATAATAGAACTAGTTAAACAAATTCCAAATATAATTTTAACACATAGATCTTTGCTACGGTAGATGCGTAACGAAGATTTGAAGAAACAGGAAGTGACGAGTCATCACATATGTAATATTGACTGACACCAACATTGTCCTTCGGAAAATATCACGCATTGTTATTTCAAGAAACTATTTCTAGATTATACGTTCAATATTTGGATCACGATTGGTTTGATTAAAATATAAACTAATATTTATTCACGTTCATTTGTCTTCCGATAGTTCAGTCACTGGTCTATTTATATTTATTAATTATACTGAATCTGCGTCAATCTGATTTAAACAATATTTTATTCAAAACATTTACATAATTAATATGGTAAATAAAGAATACGATGCAAATCAGCTTATATGCTACCGCTCCCTTTAAATGAATTTTTAACAGGTTTGCAACTGGCAATCCTTAAGTTATACATAAATTTAAATATATATATAGAATAAATCATGTGTGCAACTTTATTTTTGCTAGGACTCGGTGGGTAAGACATTGGTTCCGTTACATATAATTGGAGATCCGGGGTTATATTCCTATGTAGTCCGAGAAACGTCCTCGGTATCTTCAAGCGTGATTTTCCCACGTCAATGTTCAGGAGGAAAAAAACGATCGACAGGTGGGATTCGATGACGAGTGGGTGGAAATTACGCTATCTAGATCAATTAATAAGCCATGGCGTATGACTATTTTCATTCTATGGAAGGATATGGGGCTACAATTGGCGAATATCGAACTTCGAATCACGCAGTTGAATTAGGACACCAACAGGAATCTTAATGACCATGATAATTGTTATGCTTTCAGAAGGATATTAGCACCATATTCTCCGGTTGTACGTGTCCATGAGAAGGGTCGCCTGTCCAGCCTCGTGGGATTTCTCCGGGTCCTGCGGTTTGCCCCAACTGCTACAAACAGCTAAGCGCAACCGAATTGTTGAAATTGAACTATGTATTAGTCCCAAAATGACCTAGTTTGTGTCGAGTGGAGGTTAAACCCCATTTCTCTCTCTCTGTCCCAAGATCACGATTCGTGGTTTTAATCGTGAAGTAATGGTGGTGATCCTATCCGGATTTGTCATACATGTATATTGAAGTCCATCGTAGCAATCGTGTTGATGGTATCGAAACGTATCCTAACTTATCTGCACGTATCGTGACCCAACGGGGAAATCCTATCGAAACGCATCGCACGACAACAGGAACCTAATATTACCATTAATATTAATACGCACATTTAAAAAAAGTAGTTTCACAAAATCTTTACTGGTTTAACAAGGATAGAAATAATTCGGATTTCTGACTTTTAAGTTAATTAATTGTCGTTTTTAAGATCCCCAACTAATGTCCAATGTTCCGTGGTCTGTGCGATAATGTTATTGTCTTCCAGATATTCTCGCTGTACATGAGAATAACACATAGACTATTTAAAATATGTTATGAATATCAATATAATGCGTTAAATTGTTCCATTTCATAGATTTTATGTAATATTTACTCATGTATGTTGAATAAAAAAAAAATTTAGTGACCGTGTACAGCACGAATTTTCGTTTACAGTAAAATTCCATTCCTAATAAATTAGGAATAGTGGGCAGGCAATGAAAGTTGTTTATGTACATGTATTTGTATCGCACAATTCTACATGAAAATAGTGTTGGATTTTTATAAATAATTCTTTTTGGCGACCAAAGCAGAATCACGGTGGAAAATACACGGTATAGATTCCAAAATAATCTTAAAACGGAGATGGGGGGAAAAGCTTTATTTTCATATTAGTATTATTATTATTAGTTATTTATAGGAGCTGGCAGTAACGTAGCGGGGAGCAGGGCCGACACAAACTTACGTTACCTCTTAAAGTAACTGACCGGCATAATGAAGACGAGCTCACGCCGGGCCCGTAGCCAGCTTATAATTTTTTTTTTTTTGGGGGGGGGGGGGGGCTACTGATTTTTTGGGAGGGGCTGAGGATGTGGCCTGCTGAGAACACTCCAAAGAAATAATTATTGTTGGCGAAATAATGGGGGGGGGGGGGGCTAATTCGATTTTGTTCCCCCCCCCCCCCCGCCCCCTCCCGTTGCTACGGGCCCGGCTCAATAAACACATTAGCTTGCAATATGTTCTCTGTCTTGCATCCCGGGAAACACTCTTGTCCAACGTCGGAACTCGTTTTACATATAAGTTGATTTAATAAATATAGTTATTTAGAAAAGGTGTTAAAAGTGTAAAGAATTGTATTTTAAAATTAGTTTAATAATAAAAAGTCAACAGAACAAAGCAGTTACTGTATGCAGGGGGTGGAGGTGGGGTGTCACTGAAACTTTTGCCCTGGGGCGCCACATAGGTTTGCGAGGGCCCTGTGAGCCAACGTCAACCGCCACAGCTCTATTATCATTATGGTAAGTGGACCAGCGCTGATTCACTCGGCCTGGCTCACGTGTGTAATAAAAAAAAAAACCCGAACACAGCACGTCCCATCACATCCTTTGTCAAGATAAAAGAATTTAAAGTAAAAATTGGAGAAAAAACCATGCCCTCCCTATCAGATAAAAGTAAAACGCATCAACGCGTGGCAATCTCTTTTTTATTGTTTAATTGAAACAGAAAACCCGACTTATTTGACATGAGCAAACCGTTATCTGATTATCTACTCATCTCCCGTTGTACTTATTTCACGGACCTCTGCGTAATCATACCGTTACATGATGATTCCAATTAGGTCGGGATCTCCCCGTGAAATTCAGACGAGGTCTATTTAGAGCAGGTGCCCGAAGGGAAATCCTATTAATGACGTCAGAGACCGAGTAATGGAGTCAATCACGTGACCAACGACATTATCAACATCTACTTGCTAATAATCGTGGTGGATGAAAAAACGATAAATTTATCAACACTTGAGTTTTTGCAATATTCAAAACTGGAATTGAGATTTTAGGCTGACGATCTAGGACACATGAATCGGAACGAATAATCGATACGTGGAATTTGAAAGCGTGTGGGAGCTGTTTATCTAACGGTGTTGTATTCTGCTTTTATGCTGGGACCGAGGAGGGAATATCGGCAGCCATGTTCAGGTCTGAAATCTGACTGGATTCTGCGAATAGTGCCATTATAAACGCTCTTTACGACAATTTTGGCACATCCTATATAATTAGCAATAACTGTTGAGTAAATTCTATATGCATGTCTTGATGAATTCGTGTGTTTTCAACTGCATGCTGTGATAATTAGGGCGTTGAGACGTCTGAAAATTCAACAGTTTGCTGTTTGTTGTAATATCGGCATTCTATAGCCGAGTTAATTGGAATTGCGATTAGCCCATAGCCTAGTGCTGTGTCTCTACTCTATCTTGGATTACTTGAACTACAACCAATATTATAACCTCAAGTAAACATCAACAAATGGCGACTAATAACGGACAAAACGGACCTATGGAAAGCAGTACAGATGACCAGTCAAAAAAGCAAGGAACAAGGTATAATAATTATAATTTTTATACATTAATTTATTTCCGTATCAGAGCCCTTACAGTTTTCCTAGTCATTTATTTGCAAAATGAAATTATGTATGTATTGGGAATACAAAAGACAATATTGGTGTCAGTCATTATCACATATAGAACTGGTTTAACAGATTGCTCCCGGTTCCAAATATAATTTTAACACAGAGATCATTGCTACATAGATGTGTTATGAAAATTTCAAGAAACAGAAGTGACAAGGGCCAAAGGCAAATTTCTGCTCACTAATATTTCCTTTGAAGATCAAAAGTTGTTATTTTCATTGTATCATCTAAATGTTGTTACTTGTTACTCTATGTTTAATCATATTTCATATTATCACTGCATTTTTAATGTCAAAAAATCTGTTTTTGTATGCATGTATGTAACGTACATGTAATACGTTGATGTTCATTGTATCATCTAAATGTTGTTACTTGTTACTCTATGTTTAATCATATTTCATATTATCACTGCATTTTTAATGTCAAAAAATCTGTTTTTGTATGCATGTATGTAACGTACATGTAATACGTTGATGTTCATGTATGTCTTAAATAGACATAATAGTAGGCCTACATGTACAACTGCATACATGTAGGCCTATACACTACCGTACATATAAAAAAGTGGAACCTGACAAAATGTTTGACTTACAATATCCAAAATATTTAGAAAATAGGCAAATCAGTGCCAGACAAAAAGACAGACACCAAAGGGAATTTACCTGATGGCTGAATGGTTAGCAAGTGCACGTGCACATTGTACAGGCCTGTCATTGAGTGAACTGGCGTACATCACAAAGAGTAGCCTGGTCGCCTGTCAAACCTCTTGGGTTTTCTCGGGGTTCTCTGATTTCCTTCCTCTGTTAAAGATCCACCCATTTCTCTCTCTATCTCTCTCTTGCTTTTATAGTGAAATTTTAAGCACAACTCACAGACTACATAGATGTACGGTACATGTACAAAATATTGTACATTTTACACTGCAGTGAATGTGGTGCTGAAGGGAACTCTACATTTAGTCAGATGCTTTCACTTGATTTGGGGGGGGTTGGGATGGCCTAGTGGTCTAGACCGCTAGCTGGCCGATCACCTCTGGCTTGCGGCTGTGGTTTCCAGCCCTGGTGTGAGCGTATGTGGCATGGAGAAAGGGGCGCCTTCTCAACCTCGTGGGTTTCCTCCGGGCACTCCGGTTTCCTCCCACTGCTAAAGACCCCTACGCGCAAGCGAATTATTGAAATAAAATTAAAACCATATGTTAGTCCCGAAATGACCTAGTTTGTGTTGAGTGGACGCTTAACCCCATTTCTCTCTCTCTCTCTTGATTTGATTCAACTTTTCTTATGGCTTGTTTGTCTTGTCTATCCTACATATAATGTGTTCCAATTTGTCTCGTGTGTTTCTGCATGTGCATGTACATGTACATACATGTATTGTGGTTAATATGGTTAAATGTGGTAATTAGTCCTCCAGTTTTTCAAGATTAACAGCCTATTAGTGTTTTAATTAGTGAGATCATACGTTAATTATTTCCACTTTTGATTATTGGGATGTTATACTGTATGTTTGTGAATTATTGAATTGACATTCAAGCAGTCGTGTCAGACGGTATAATGTGATGAGCACAAACCGTCAAGCATTGAATTATTGATACATGTAACTTTCTAAATGCTCTGTCCATTTGTAACAACAAGAAAAATACATAATTCTTTAATCTAGAAATAATATTGATTGTGCACCATTTTTTTTTTTATAGAAAAATAGCTATTTTGCGCCACTGAATATCATTTGAAGTAAACTCTTTTGATGGACCTCTTATTAATCTGTTTGAATGTACGTTTAACTTAGCCGTGACATTATCTACCATTCATATTTTAGTTTTGTTTTCATGATTAAAGGCCGTAAAGCTCTTACACAATATTATCCATAGTCTTGGACATTACAAGCATGGATTATTGGTCCATTCCAATCAATAGTGACGTTGTTATCTTACCATGAAAATATGAGTTCCTGTTATCCTATATTTAAGACACAGTGAACAATTTTTAAAGCAGTATACACTGGTGTCATGGACGCTATGTTCTCAAGTGCCATTTGTAATGAGGTGCCTTGATGAACTGGGTTGAACGTCAGTGTTTAAAAGTGAAATGTCATATCATATTTCCAACTTGAAATAAACATGTGTCACAATCATTGTCAGGCACGATCCGTCTGGTGCCTGTCTGTAGCCTACATGTACAATCACATCTGAACAAGTTTGTCTTTTTTTTGGTGCTTACTGCTTATTACAGTATCTTTATGTACATGTATTATTCAAAGTTAAAAGTATTACTAGGTAAATGTACATGTGTACACTGTACATGTAAGTACAATCGTACGTACATCTAAAACTACCATTTGAAATTGATTTGTGACAGATAATATACATGTGTACATGTATACATTGTGTTTGATATAAATGTATATATACATTTATTAAAAGCGTCTGGGTGCAAAATCTACTTCATTAACACACTGACTAGAGAAACAGGAAGTAACAACTCCACTCGTTATTATCTCTACTTTTACAATGAAAACGATCGTTCTGTTTATCTATATTCAGGAAATACAATCTTAATGGAAGATAACATTCTCTTACATGTATATGTACATGCATGGTACATGTAATTGTGTTATGGAGACATTATTAACATATTTTTGACCAAAGATCAGAATTCTTACTTAAAAGTAGGCTTACCTCATTCTTATCATCTAGAGCACCGGTGGCTCATTGATTGAGTAATCACTCAGGAGATACCTGATTTAGTCCCAGTTTGAGAAAGTTTCTTGGAATTTTCCGGCTTGATTTCCCCTTGTTAGTGGTGCAGGCCGGCGGGGGCTTTGAAGGAAAAGAAAAAGTGTCTAGTCATTTGGATTGAATGGAAAACCAAGGTCCACGCGTCACATGGATACTCTTATGTTTGTGTAAAATTATTCTTGTATACGGCGCAATTTCGGTTCAAAT
Source organism: Patella depressa (assembly GCA_948474765.1). Taxonomy (NCBI): domain Eukaryota; kingdom Metazoa; phylum Mollusca; class Gastropoda; family Patellidae; genus Patella; species Patella depressa. The sequence continues at coordinate 74,878,650 of OX419715.1, forward strand.
ATTTTTGGACAAACATTAGCCTAAACAGCGTGTGACTGTCAGGGAATGTACATGTAGCTTGTCGACTGCCCATCAATAATGAGTTACACCCCTCCCCCCACCCCATGAATCATCCATATGGATGCATATTTTATAAACAAAAAAACAGCCCCGAAACACTTTGGTTATAGTCTGGTTGCAGTGGTAATTTCATTATCAGAGTATTTTTTGAAAATAACCTTCCATTTTTTTTACAATATACAGTATATATTACATGTAATACTCTAGTAGTACGTACTAATGATGTGTACCACCTACATGTAAATGTAATTACCTAATCATTCCAGCCATGTATAAACATGTATCAAATCAATGATAATCGGTTTGAGTGGTAGTTAAATGTATACACCCAGCAGTACACTATATAAATTTTGAATATTATTCGCCTAGCTTGATGTCCCATTGAGAATATTCCTGGTAGGACAATTAAGGACGTTTGGAAAATAGCGTTGGGTATGTCCAGAATATACGGGCGAAATCCCATCACTGGTACATACATTTGTACATGTAAATGTACAGTTATGTACATGTACACTGTACTACATGTATTAGTATTATTGTTAGTCCAGTAGAGCTTTTACTATTGGAATAATGTAATATGTACATACATACATGTATGTACAATGTATATGAAGTCTACAATACATGTACATTTTTATACAATGTCAGAGCTGCCAACCTAAAATGAATTCAATGAGTGAGATTTAACCACCCCTGGTCAGCCGAAAAAGGATTTAGCACTTTTAAAACACTTTTGGAGACCAGAGAATAGAGATAAAATTATTCACAAAAGTGATACATTTTAAGAGTTTTAATGCATATCATTTAAACACACGGAATTAAACTTCGAATCGTACTTAGCTGCACCAGTAAATTTTTTTTTTTTTTTTTTTAACTTGAGGATTACAATCTGAATCGTTGTCAGTGTCGCGCATCTTGCAGGCTTTTCTCTCACTGAAACGCGCGGGAAGGATATTCCAGTTTCAGAACAGTGTTAATGGAACAAATAATTTCATTGGCTGATCTAACTTATCCAGCCAATCAGTGATGTCGTACTTAAAACAAACCGGAAAAGAGAGACTCGACGTTCGGAATACATCGCGTTCGACTATTTGCATCTGATCAATGTGCACCCGAATGTAACTCGTACGTGGAAATCCCTTATATTTTATTTTTATACTATAGTTTTGAAAATGCGTGAGATTTCACTATGTGCTCGTGAGAGCGTGATTTTGATTAAAAATGCGTGATTCTCACGCCAAATGCGTGACAGTTGGCAGGTATGCAATGTACGTATCTTTATACTAGCATTTGTTCGGGATACATTTTATAAATATTTCAGTATGCTGTGGACTTGTGGATGTTGACATCAATTGATTTTCTTATTGAAATCTAAAATGTAGAAAATGAAGTGAAATTCAATTAGTATTCAGTTTGTTTAAACACATGTGAATCCATACAGATCTTCCTCAATAGTTACATTTTTAATCGATCATTTAATGGGTAATTGATATTTATTGGTTGTCTGCACTGGGTGATGAGATTAGGCCAGGTGTTATGATCAAAGGGGAACAGATTTTGTTGTTGTCAACTCAGTACATGTATATTTTCTGTATGTCTTTCTCTGTTTTAGTATAATTGGGTGTGGCGGTGTATTACAAAATCTATTCCTTTACAAACAGGTGGGCAGGAGGATGGCTCACTAACCACCAAAAGGACCAGGATTTGATTGATCTAAGGACTCGAGTTCCCAAATCATTCTCATGCTTAAGTTAAGAATTTATTCAAAATTGTTTGTCTTATTCTAACTAAAATACATGTAAAGCCCTTTATAAAACTTTGGTTGTTTTATCGTTTCATTTACATGTACCTCAATAACAAAAACTATGTGCAAAGTTGTGTGTTTCTGTATTAAAGATATTTCTCATAAACAGCACCGGTAATTGAAAGTTTAGTAAGTCTGAGAATGCTTTGTGGTGTTGACAGAGAGAGAGCCTTGGTACATGTATTTTCCAGTGTGTTTTGTCCTTGTCGGTGGTGCAGGATGCAGGTCCTGGCAAGAATCTGGGATTTGGTAATGACTTTGCAGCAGCACAACTAGTGCTATCCTGGAAATATTTTCAGTGGGGGTTTTTGGGGGCCTCCCTGAAAAAAAACACAGCCACGCATTGTTTCACACACAGATCATTGTGATAAATAGAGCTGTTTTTTTTAATTAAAAACATTGAAAATTATAAGAACCATGCACTGCGGGCAGAAATGCATTAATTCAATAACATAGTGCAGGCTACTATCAGAACACCTAAGAAAAACGATTTTGGTTGAAACTACATGTATTGCTAAATCATTCTCGAATTCAATGGAGGACAGTCAATCCTTAATTTGGGTATATTTTAGCGAAGCAATATACCAGATTATCCAGCCCTTATTTCATTGCCTGCACCCTGTGGATACTAACATGTATTACAACAAAGTTGTGGAGACGCTTGTCACCAGAGAGAGGGAAAGAGAAAAGGGGATTAACGTTTAACATCCACTTGACACAAACTAGGTCATTTTGGAACTAACATATGGTTTAATTTTATTTCAATAATTTGCTTGCACGTAGGGGGTCTTTAGTAGTGGGAGGAAACTGGAGTACCCCAAGAAAACCCACGAGGTTTGAAGGCAACCCTACTCCTTGCCATGTATATGTACAACCGGGGATTTGAAACCACGCCAGTTGACTCAGTGGCAGACCGCTAACCATTTGGCCATCAAACCTCCCCGACGTTTGTCACCAGATATCTGACCAGAAAAGATAGTGTCAAACGAATGGAGTGAGTGAATCAAAGTGAATTATTACTCTGGCCTACAATGTACATGTATATCCCAAAACTTTGAGGATCATAAAAAGCACTTCTCAAGTGGTTCACATGTTATTGTTTACATGTACAGATTTATAATAGGTTTACAGCTGGCAGGTTGGATTTGGTAAGAAATCACACACTCTACAACGTGCATGTTAGCAAGCCTGGAAATAAGACACCTGTCACTGACACAAAACCTCTGGTGCCTGTCATTTTGTCTGGCACTGATTTGTCTTTTTTATTGATATTATTAATACATGTCCAACTATAGGTTAAAAATGTCAGTTACTATTTCAATAGTGCCTGACATTTTATCAGGCCTGTGCATGTAGGATTTAATCACCATACATGTAGAAGGGGTTGATTAAAATCATTCTGGTGGTTGGATGAGCTGCAAACAGAGCGCAGACCAGATTTAAAGGGGGCAAATGCCCCTCCTTGCTCCCCCTTCCACCACTGTAAGCATAAGAAAATCTATTAGGATTTACTGGTTCCTAAACCAGAGTAATTGAGCTATCTGACATTAGAGCCAATGAAGTCTTTAGTATTAAGTAGTAACATTTACGTGTTCTGTGATTTCAGCCTAGAGCCACTGAACTGTTTTACTCAAATTTCAATCTTTCATTTGCTGGCTCTCCTGGTAAAATATGGAATAGGAAGTAATATCAGCTTTCATTTTGACATATGCACCCATCTACATCATTTGTACATGTAGAAGATGTCACCACATACACTGTACATGGAGGTCCATATATTTGTACATTATGTACATGTCCATATTAGATGCTGAGTTCATCTATTAGACGCATGGTTGTTCAGGGGACTGCACATTGGCATCTCACATCAATTTTGCAAATTTATAAACAATCAATATGCATTAATGGTTGTTATTTGAAGAACACCTTGCAAACTTCATAGAAAATACATGTATTGAATTTTCCATCACATTCAAATGACACACAACACACAGAAACATTAATTTGAGAAAAAAAATAATTGTAATTTGAATATATATATTAGTTTGAGTGCTGCAGGGCTTATGATAACCTATATTGTGAAATATGAATTAAGGACTATTATGTTCATTTAATATGTGGTATTTTATTGGCCTATAATGATTTTTATATCAACATGTATATTGTAATTGTATGCAGCTCTCTCAAGTTATTTAAAAGCCGGGGAAATAAATCAATACGAGTATAATGACGGGAGGATAGCCAACTACAGGACTAGTCTATAAATATTGTATTGTCGCTACTACTACTGTTATATTACACGTACATAAAGTTGACAATGAATATTGTCACAATGCTCACAGTACATGTACTATGATCAGTACACACACACTGTACATACATATGTACATCAATGATGGCCAATGGGTATCATATTGTGGACTACAAATCCAAGTGCCATATTACACTTGATGATCAGAATAATATAAAAACAAATCTTTGTTGTTCTCCATAATAACAGTCAAAACCCTAACAGAATCAAACCTCTATTTGAGGTTATCGTGCTTTCCGTCACAAATTTTGCCATTCACAAATTCAAGCTCTGTCAGATGTTTCATTACTCTATTTCCATTGAACATTAAAAAACAATTGTGTTATTATTTCCGGTGTTAGTGAGTTGACAACCTATTGAGCAAAAGTCATAGAAAAAATTATGTTTTGACTTTCTTAGAAAATATGAAATTCTCGCTTTAACTTATAGAATTGATTTTTTAATTGATAAATCTTGATCAGTGAGAAATGTATAATACATACTTGTGTTCAGGCATTCTTTTAATAAAATTACCTTCAAAAAAGGTTCAATTGGTTTTTCTTATCGTGTTGCTGAGAATTAATTACATGTACATAGCATAGCCTGTAGTCCTGACCCCCTTAAGGCTAAAGTCATCGTCTCATTGACTTTAAATTTATACACACTGTTTACATTTACAGTCATAAGACAAAGAGAGAAGTCTATTGATTTGCAGAGTTATGGTCCTTGATCATCCTGTTTATGCAAAGTGTCTTAGATCTTGAGACGAAGAATTCTATTGATTTTCAATGATTTCTGACAACTTGAATAAGTAAATTTTAATGATACATGTACATGTACATGTATCTGCTAATTACTGAATGAGTCGTTACCAGGGCATCTACTTCAAAATTTTCACTGTCGGTCATTTAGTTTACGATACTAAAAACTGATTAAAAGTTTTTGCTTTTAATCAGTTTTTATTGCCTTAAACTGACAAAAGAAAAAAATATGTGACAACCCTTGTGGACAGCTGAGGACATTGTGGCTGCTGTGGTCATATGTTTCATTGCCTGGCAAACTATCTTTACAAAAGTTGATAAGGGTTACAAGTAATGATGCAGCTGTTTTTAACCTTGACTTGTTACATACATGTACACCTCTTACTGGTACAAATAGTTCCTATTATCACCATTTAGTATTTAGCACCTAATTCTACATATAATAACCTCTGTGGTTGATACATGTATGTCCATCCACTTTTATCCAATAGATGTAATTATATGTGTTTATTTTTTGATCAAATTTCATCTGCCTCTTAGTCTTACACTAGAACTCAATAAACATCAATATACATGAAATTACACATATTCCTGAAGCAATGGCCCGAGAAATCCCTCTCTGACCATTGCTGGAATAGCGTCTGTTTCTTGAACTTATGCGGGAGTGTGTCTATTCTTTCCGTTCAATGAAAGCTATCACTTACATGTAAGTACAGCAACATGACAGTCCTTTGTTTAATCTGGGTCTTCCCTAAAACTTTGGACAGTGATTTAAGGTATTAAAAACGGTGAAAGTATGTTCGTTTCCAAATAGTATTGTTTACATTTCATTCGACTTGATAGCCTCGTTTGTCACGCAATTAGTTTTACTGCAGTATTTTGCTATGCACGGGTTAATTAGGCATAATAAAATCGTGAGTCATGACCTACATGTAACGTTATGTAAACATATTTGGTCCAATATTGGCAGCTAGTGATTGGTTGGTAGACGGACTACTGACAAATCAAAATTTAAAACAACAATATCCACTCATAATAGCAGTGTGTAGTTGGATTACCTCTAATCAAACGCAACACTGCGTGGAGTATGGAAATTACAGTACATGTATATTCCTTTAAATGTACACTACACATGTACATGTCAGTACAATGTACACATACATGTATGTAATTACAGTACATTCCTTAAGGAAATGAAAATGAAATGGTGTTTACTGTTCTGCTCTGACTGGGCATATGAAGACAAGCATACATGTATGCCATACAGTGTGCTTCAAGGGAATTTTGCCTGGACATTAGCACTACGGCCTACTCGTATATCAAATTCCAACTGCCAAGGGATCTTTTATGTGCACACCAATGTTTGCATGGTACCTTGGTTTTTCATCCTACATGTATACATGTACGAACACCTAAACAGCTGTCCTTTTCAGGCCCTCTGTCCTGCAAAACTGACAAGGTGAAACCAAGCCAGAAAATCTTGATGGACCTTCTTGGCCTACATCAGGATCAAACCTGTGACATCATTCATGTACATGTACTGTAGAATGTCTTCATTCACCCGAAGAATGCAGAAAAATCAGACTCAAATTTACTATAAAGATAAACCCTACATGTACATTTATTTCATTGCATTTAAGCTACATGTATAGTGACTTACAGCAGTTTTTCATACTGGACTGTACTTGAATTTTTTCTGCTGTTGCAATGGTACATATGTTAAAGATGCTGCAATAGTTCAAAAATAGATTATGAGAATTAAAAAGAAAAGCTGGGATTGTCATTCAAATTATTTTACTGTGGGCGCTGGGCAGATTTATTGTTTGAAAATGTACCGTAGATTGTTTTTATCGCAGCAACGGTACCTGACAAACAAGGCTAAGTTTTGATTATCCCTTTGTTTACTCGTTAAATTTTAAAATCTTGCTTGCGTTTAAATCCATATAAACCATAGCCATCTGATGGTCTAGAGAGTTGTTTTTACATAACATTTGAAGCCAGAATAAAGACATGCAATAGGCAGATTTAGCTCTTGTACGTAATGTATATACCGTATATATACATGTAATGTATCTTTAAATGTAAATTTATTTACATGTATTATTCATGCACTGATCATGTTGTCTGATTTTTTTTTATCAGTTTGTTTAAAACAAAAGGTTGCTTTGTGTACTCTTCTGTGAAAGCTTACTTACACCCATTTACATGTCTGCTAATGTACAATTGAATAACTATTAATAACATTATGAATTAGGTTAGCCTGATTTATTGACTTACTTAAAAAGTTAGAGTTGCTGTTATAATAATAGATTGCTTGCACATGCACATGATACATGTAATTAAGGAAATGAAATAAAATGGGTTTGAAGTGTTCTACTTTTCAGCATCAACTGAAGACTAGCATACATGTACATATACATACTTAATCAGGCGCGGATCCAGAAGGGGGCTTACCCGGCGTACGCACCCTCTCTTTTTTTGAGGTGGTGAACAATTTTTAGCTCCATATATTCTCATGGGAAAGGAGAACAAAAATAGTTTAGGTCGGAAATCGTAATTTACAGTACTAGTATATGAAATTAGTCCTTGTGGGCATTTTTTCCACTCAAAAATAACGGGTCGGGTTTCGCACTGAAAATCCTGGATCCACCCCTGGTAATGCATTCTGCTACAATGGGAGGACGAGGGTCACCTGTCCAACCTCATCATGGGTTTTCTTTGGGTTCGTCCGGCTTGCTCTAACTGCTAAAGACACCTACATATGTACATGTGCATGTATGCGCAAGAGAATTATCGAAATATAAAATTGTTAGTCCTGAAAAGACCTAGCTTGTGTTTAGTGGATGTTAAACTCCATACATGTCTCTCTCTCTGTGTGTGTCTCTCTCTCTCTTTTTAACTGCCACTGCATATTACATTTGTATGTGCTTAAGGCTCTGTATGAGCAAACTGTACATGTATATTAATGTGTAGTGTTCAAACTTCAAACAAACATAAGTTGCATGTACATGTACTGTAATTATTAAAATAGGAAACATCTGCTTTCTCTCATACATGTAGGTAGTTATTAATGTAAACAGTGATATTATAGAAATAATTTGGACTAATATGGCAGACAAAATACTATAATATAACCAGTACATGTGTAATATCTTGTATTCAGGAATTTTAGCAGCAAGGGGTCCAGTTTGAATTTGGGCTTAGGAATTTCTTAATACCTTTATAAAATCAGAATCTCTAAGACAATACATGTATGTCTGATCATTTACATGTCAGAATTAGATTGGAGTGAGGTCAGAACAACAGCATTACATGTAATTCAAATGTTTGTTTGACATTAATGAATTAAAGAGAGAAAAACCCAGTGTTATAGAAATGATTATATACACTTTGTCAGTAGTCTCAAAATACATGTACATGTAACATGTACAGGCTTTACACCCCATGTGGAATGAATAAAATCTCTGCTTATGTCGCTGTTTTTAAAAAGAATCGCAAAGATACACAAATGTACATTATGCAATGTATTAAAATGGTTCAGACATATTTTGATTTAATTAAAAAATTTAGAAGCGAGGCTTGCTTCGAACAACCAGTGGTCGCAATAGAGTAATTTGAATGAAATTTCAGTATATTCATTTTGCATTATCTATTTTCAAACTATTATAGCAAGAATGGCTGGCTCCTTTATCTGAATCTTACATAACTTATCTTTAAAACTGATTTTTTAAAACATGGTTCTAAACTATGAACATTTTGAAATTTATTTTATTTTATTTTTTTTTTCAAATTATTGTTTATTTAACATAGAATACTGCAGTTGAAACATTGGAGAAGTAAGTACTTTGAGATTGAAACTACAAATTTAATTTGAAATTACACCTGAGGCTGAATGTCTTTTAATAATGTAGATAATGGCTAAACATAAATAAAAGTAAAAAAGTATCATGTACATGTACATTTACATTTTATTAGCAGTTAGTTAAGTATCATGTGAATGAATACATCTATTGTCCATGTACATTTATGTATGTGATAATTTATTGATTGTATTATTGAACTTTATTAAATTACATGTACATGTATATGTACTGGGATACATGTACAATGTACCTGTATTGTACGCATGTACCATGTGTGTGTGTGTGTGTGTGTATGGATGGCTGAATGGTTAGCATGTACGTGCTGTATCATATACATGTACATGTAAGGCCTGTCATTGAGTCAACTGGCATGGTTTCGAATCCCCAGTTGTATGTGACAAAGAGTAGATGTAGAGTCACCTGTCCAACCTTGTTGTTTTTCTCCGGGTACTCCAGTTTTCTACCACTGCTAAAGACCCCTACGCGCAAACGAATTATTGAAATAAAACTAAACCATATGTTAGTCCCGATATGACCTAGTTTGTGTCGAGTGGATGTTAAACCCCATCTCTCTCTCTTTCTCTCTCTCTCTGTACATGTACATGTACGTAATTTTATTGTAAGCCAACATTTTGCTTGTGGACAGTCTACAGGTCCCAATTATTATCTGATTTTGATGAAACTTAAAACATATGTTTGTATCCCAAAGATCTCAGTTTCCGTCGTTATTGGCGCATAGTAACTTACTTCCTGGAATATGTCCCCTGAGAGTAATTTGTTCTGTGTGCATCTCTTGAAAAATGTGGGCGTGCTTGCAACCACTTTTTTCCTGGTTTGTGACATTTGTTTTATTTATGTATGCATAAACCACTACTTATACTTCATTCACGGCCACCCTGTCTGTTAGTAAGTCGTCCACAATTTCTTGTGAACATTCTACAGACTACATGAAGAAGGCTTTTTAATTTTGATAATTTTCCTTAGTATCTTCTGGAGTTAGAGTTATGGCCCTTGTTTCCAAAGTTACCATCCGATCTGTATGAAATTTGTATACATCATTTGAGTAAGTGAAATGAAGACGTCTATTAAATTTCAGCAATTTCCCTCAATTACATGTACATGTACATGTATGGCCCTTGTTTCACTTTGCTTAACCCTGTGAACGACAAAAGTTATTAATCGATCTGTATGAAATTGTTACGCATTATTTGAATTTGTGAAACAAAAGTCTATTGCATCTCAGCAATTTCCGTTAATTACCTCTAGAGTTATAGCCCTTGTTTTGATTTGCTGAACATGTGATTGACTAAGTTATTATCCGATCTGTATGAAATTGATATGTATTACTTACATGCACAAAAGAATAAATACATGTATGTGACTACCCTTGTTGACCACTCAAACGATTTAAATTTAGCTGCTGTGGACGTATGTTTCGTTGCCTGACAACCAATCTCTGTCTCATGTAGAACACCATATGTTTGCCACAATATTGATATATCCCGGTGGTGCTGCTGATTTCATATCCTGGGATATACATGTATGGACAATTTACAGTGTACATGTAGGCGAACTGTATCTTTCTATATATAACTTATTCTAGTTATTTATAGTATGTAATAGTTAAATAAGGTACATGTAATCATATTAAAATAACCATACATGTTTATCAAATTACGTGTGTATATTTAGAATAGATTGTTCTTAAAAGAGAATTTTAGTTAATAGAAAAGTAATGGTTTTAAATCTCATACAAGGCCGTATTAACCTTGTGTGTGTGGGGAGGGGGAGTGCTGGGACAAGCCCAAATCCCATTTTCAGGGGTGTGGTGTCCTTCCCAAAAAAATTTTGAAAGTAGATTTGATTTGGTGCATTCTGAGGTATATCTTGAGCGAGTAATATACATGGACATGTAAATTCAAAAAAATATTAATATTGAAAACTTATATTTGTATTAAAACAAAGGTTTCAAACTTCAATCAAGTTACGAATCCAAGAACATTTGTTCCACTGTGTATAATAAATGTCTGCATGTGGCAGAACTAGTACCTACACTAAAAAAAATCCTAATGATTTCTGATAATTAATTAATGGGTTATTAAAATCAGTAAATGCTTTCATTAAGGAGAAAAAAAATTTGTGACAATCAATGTAGACTGCTTGGATGACTTAGCTGCTGTAGGCGTATGTTTCGTTGTCTGGCAACCTATCTTTATGTGTAATAATATGATTAGTGATATATCAGATTATAGGAGAAACGTCAGGACAGTTGTCAATAACTTGTTGCGTGACTCGAGATCCTCAGCCCTAGAACACACCACAAGATATCATGTTGAAGCAGATTGTCCGTAGTAGATTTTATTTGAATTAAGATGGATAAATCTGCGTGTATGTACTTGTATGTACTCAAAGAGTATATAAGGCACTTGGGTGGGTGTGTGGGGTGTTTTTCATTGAAAATTTCACCAATATTACGTCAAATCAGATTGTCCACGGCTACTTTTTTATTTTTAAACTCAAACGTATGTTTGGTATATATTTATGGACTGCTTACAAGGTTTAAGAGGTGTGTCTAGATCTGTTGGTGTCCAAAACTCAATTGAATGATTTGATTACATATGGACATTTTGAGAACATACAGAGCAACTAGTTTAGGTTTAGACCATCATATACTATGTACATGATGTACATATCTTTTTCAAGTTGCAGTTATTTCCCCAGAATTAAAAGGGCGTTATGGAAAATTAGATAAAGCTGACAGTTCTCACTATAGTATAATGGTTAAAACTAGATAATGTAAAGGAAATTTGCTGAAAATTTCATTCAAATTGATGCACTCTGAACCAAGATTTTAGCTTTTGAATTTTGGGCCTAGCTTCGATCATCATTACTAAAGTAACGACTGTTATGGTTAAGAGTATGGGTATCAGTTTGTTCATATTAACTAGTCTTTATTGGCTACAGTACATGTAATAATAATAAATAGTATTGAGCCAAAGTTGAAATTGACCAATTGTGTTGATGGACATATCATGTACGGTGTGGGTCACTCAAAGTTGATGATGGGGAATTAGGGGTCCAGCCAGGTGTTCATACCATAATCCAAAATCTCTTCCAAATACTCATAGAATAACAAAACTGTGATTTTCAATTATGGGAAAGTGTTTAAACATATTCCCAAAGTCAAACCTGCTAATTTGTTAACAAAGAGTTGTGAGCTCTTGAAATAATTGACATGACCCCTTTAATTATCTCCCGACATATATGATGTGATTAACAATATTGTTAGTAGAGAATTGCATTATGTTGAAAGCCGATTCTCACAGACATTGATTTTTTTGAGTATATTGTAAAGTTATTAGTGGGATGACAATAGAATTAATTATCATGCTCCTTATATAAGACAGGCTATCTTCTCTTAATTAGCAGGAGTAATCAGTGTGGCCATTTATTGAGAATATATACAACTACATGTAGGCTATATGTAGTTTGTCATTCGTCTATGGTGAGAGAAGGTGGTTTTGTGTGTAGTTTGTCATCAGTTTGTGCTTGGAAACAGTTGTGGTACAGTGGCATCATTTTGGACACAGGTGCTTGTTGCTGAAGCATTTCATTTACTGTACATGTATATAACATCCGTTTGTGTGCTGTTATCTAGAGAATTGTGATGCATTTTTTGTACATAATCAGTTGTTAGGCTTTAATGGTCATCAATCAGTGTGACATAACATAATAGATTGCCGTTTTTTGTTGTGTTTTTGTTAGATTGGATTTCAGAGGTTTTTAATTGATCCGAATGCTATAACAGAATAGTTCTAAGTGACCGCTTACTACACAAAACTGACACAAATTTCATTTATCCATATTTCTAAAATTGGAAATATTTTAAGTTTTGTTGCAAAAAATAGTTTTCATTGAGTAACTGACGACCATGACAAATGGACAAAAAACAAGGTGAGTCAATTTTACATGATACTTAATTTCTGTAATAATGTTAATGATAATAATAATATTATAAGTACATGTAATAACAAAGGGTAATTGTTTTGACCTTACAGCAGTTTTTAACGCTGAACACTAATCAGCTGTCACCTACAGACACCATATATAACAGCTTGAGACACCGGTCATTTCAAGATGAAGACTGATAGATTTGATTTGTTTGAAAATGTATCATTTATATCGAGTTAGTGACTCGGCCCTTATGTAGACAAGATTAAGGGCTTTACACACAAAATTAAGCAGTTTTATTCTCCAAAATGTAATGGGTGCTTGTATTTTCAGTACTTTGTTTAGTCAATGGTTACTTTAAATATGCTATTAAACATAACTGGAAATAACGTTTTAGCTTTTCTTGACAAAATGTCTGGACCTACCGAACTTTGTGCCAGGCTTGTACATGTAGTTAATAATATCAATCAATACACTAAAAAAATAAAACAAATCAGGAATTGTCACGAATTGGGCCTGACAATGCCTAAATTTGTGCCAGAAATTCGTCTGAATCACTGTCCAACTTACACTACTAAATTTATCCGATATCGGCGTAGATATCGGCAAGTATTTCCTTTTAAAAACAAAACTTTGTCTAATGACAAGAGAATAGTCCTCTCTAGGCATTCATTTTGATATCACTGACCAACACAGAAAAATTATGAGGTACTTTAGCCAACATTGGAATCAAACCTGGGACCTCCTCATCAGTGAGCTAGAGTCTTGATCACTGAGCCTCTTACATGTACATGTATATGAGATCTAACACATACAGATCGCTGCCATTGGCACTGTACCATTCATATAGAACAGTGGAAGATATCTAGGTTGCGACATGTTAAGTTAGACTGAAAACATGAAAAATGAATTGGAAAAAGCTCAGATACTTGTAGAAGCTTCTATAATATTGAAAATACATACATGTAGTATCACTTAATACACTTAATTAATGTTATCATATCAAAATGTTGTACTGCTGGGAGTAAAAACCCTTTAAAAAAGGTAATTTTTAAATTGTAACCAATCTGAAATACCATAATAAATACAGTATTACAAAACTTAGAACAGTTAAAAAAACGAGCAAGCTTAAAAGACGGTCTAAAAAGAAACAGGAAATAGCTTGCCAAAGACAGTTTTCCATTTCCTGTGTGCTATCTTTGAAGGAGCTTTCAGGAATTACAGTCCATGATTTTTTTATGACAAAGTTGGTCAAGTTTAACATGGTTGGCTAATTAAAACATGTAAACCAGAGCTCCCATTTCAGTCATGTTTGGCAGTCTTAATGGTGAAAAGGACCAGCTGGAGAATTGTTACATGCCATAATCATAAAATTAGATTTTCAAAAAAATTCAATCTTTAAACACAACAATTACATGAAATGAAATGAGGTTTAATTGTCCTACTGTTCTGCTATGAAGCTACAACCTACTCTTACATCAAATTACGACTGCCAAGGGATCTTTTACGTGCATGCCAATGCACTATTGACAAGGACAAACCACACCAGAAAATTGACTTCAAATTTATACACAGTGTTTAAGGTCATAAAACAAAGACGCCTATTGATTTTCAGCGATTTCTGTTAATTAGTGCCAGAGTTATGGCCCTTGATCACCTCAAAAAATCTTGTGGACGCTCTGGAGGCCAAAGTTAATATCCGATTGACTTTAGATTTACACACAGTGTTTAAGTTCATGAGACGAAGAATCCTATTGATTTTCTGCGATTTCAAATAATTACTGCCAGAGTTATCTCCCTTGATAACTTCAAAAATTCTTGTGACGCTATAGAGGCCAAAGTTACCATCCGATTGACTTCAGATTGATACATAGAGTTTAAGGTGTTGAAACGAACAAGTATTTTGATTTTCAATGAATTTAGATAACTGAACAGCTAAATCCATGATATTAAATGTTTCATGTATATACTAATTGTTAGCGTGGGGTAAAACTTTATAAAAAGCAATCAAATTCTAATGATTTTCTAATAATTACATAATGAGTTGTTACTCTTAATCAGTTTTTAGTGTATTACAAATGTTTCATTACCGAAAAAAGTAAAAATATGCGACAACCCTTGTTGACTGCCCGGACGATTTAGCTGCTGTGGGCGTATGTTTCGTTGCCTGGCAACCTATCTTTTAAAACATGGTTCTAAACTATGAACATTTTGAAATTTATTTTATTTTATTTTTTTTCAAATTATTGTTTATTTAACATAGAATACTGCAGTTGAAACATTGGAGAAGTAAGTACTTTGAGATTGAAACTACAAATTTAATTTGAAATTACACCTGAGGCTGAATGTCTTTTAATAATGTAGATAATGGCTAAACATAAATAAAAGTAAAAAATATCATGTACATTTACATTTTATTAGCAGTTAGTTAAGTAGGACTATCATGTGAATGAATACATCTATTGTCCATGTACATTTATGTATGTGATAATTTATTGATTGTATTATTGAACTTTATTACACTACATGTATATGTACTGGGATACATGTACATGTACCTGTATTGTACGCATGTACCGTGTGTGTGTGTGTGTGTGTGTGTGTGTGGATGGCTGAATGGTTAGCATGTACGTGCTGTATCATAAGGCCTGTCATTGTTGAGTCAACTGGCATGGTTTCAAATCCCCAGTTGTATGTGACAAAGAGTAGAGGTAGAGTCACCTGCCCAACCTTGTTGTTTTTCTCCAGGTACTCCAGTTTTCTACCACTGCTAAAGACCCCTACGCGCAAATAAATTATTGAAATAAAACTAAACAATATGTTAGTCCCGATATGACCTAGTTTGTGTCGAGTGGATGTTAAACCCCATCTCTCTCTCTCTTTCTCTCTCTCTCTGTACATGTACATGTAGGTAATTTTATTGTAAGCTAACATTTTGCTTGTGGACAGTCTACAGGTCCCAATTATTATCTGATTTTGATGAAACTTAAAACATATGTTTATATCCCAAAGATCTCAGTTTCCGTCGTTATTGGCGCACAGTAACTTACTTCCTGGAATATGTCCCCTGAGAGTAATTTGTTCTGTGTGCATCTCTTGAAAAATGTGGGCGTGCTTGCATCACAACCACTTGTTTCCTGGTTTGTGACATTTGTTTTATTTATGTATGCATAAACCACTACTTATACTTAATTCGCCGCCACCCTGTCTGTTAGTAAGTCGTCCACAATTTCTTGTGAACATTCTACAGACTACATGAAGAAGGCTTTTTAATTTTGATAATTTTCCTTAGTATCTTCTGGAGTTAGAGTTATGGCCCTTGTTTCAAAAGTTAGTATCAGATCTGTATGAAATTTGTATACATCATTTGAATAAGTGAAATGAAGACGTCTATTAAATTTCAGCAATTTCCCTCAATTACATGTACATGTATGGCCCTTGTTTCGCTTTGCTTAACCCTGTGAACGACAAAAGTTATTATTCGATCTGTATGAAATTGTTACGCATTATTTGAATTTGTGAAACAAAAGTCAATTGCATCTCAGCAATTTCCGTTAATTACCTCTAGAGATATAGCCCTTGTTTCGATTTGCTGAACACGTGATTGACTAAGTTATTATTCCGATCTGTATGAAATTGATATGTATTACTTACATGTACAAAAGAATAAATACATGTATGTGACTACCCTTGTTGACCACTCAAACGATTTAAATTTAGCTGCTGTGGACGTATGTTTCGTTGCCTGGCAACCGATCTCTGTCTCATGTAGAACACCATATGTTTGCCGCAATATTGATATATCCCCGTGGTGCTGCTGATTTCATTTCCTGGGATATATGGACAATTTACAGAGTACATGTAGGCGAACTGTATCTTTCTATATATAACTTATTCTAGTTATTTATAGTATGTAATAGTTAAATAAGGTACATGTAATCGTATTAAAATAACCATACATGTTTATCAAATTACGTGTGTATATTTAGAATAGATTGTTAAGTTAATAGAAAAGTAATGGTTTTAAATCTCATACAAGGCCGTATTAACCTTGTGTGTGTGGGGAGGGGGAGGGCTGGGACAAGCGCAAATCCCATTTTGAGGGGTGTGGTGTCCTTCCCAAGAAAATTTTGAAAGTAGATTTGATTTGGTGCATTCTGAGGTATATCTTGAGCGAGTAATATACATGTAAATTCAAAAAAATATTAATATTGAAAACTTATTTGTATTAAAACAAAGGTTTCAAACTTCAATCAAGTTACGAATCCAAGAACATTTGTTCCACTGTGTATAATAAATGTCTGCATGTGGCAGAACTAGTACCTACACTAAAAAAATTCTAATGATTTCTGATAATTAATTAATAGGTTATTAAAATCAGTAAATGCTTTCATTAAGGAGAAAAAAAATTTGTGACAAGCAATGTAGACTGCTTGGATGACTTAGCTGCTGTAGGCGTATGTTTCGTTGTCTGGCAACCTATCTTTATGTGTAATAATATGATTAGTGATATATCAGATTATAGGAGAAACGTCAGGACAGTTGTCAATAACTTGTTGCGTGACTCGAGATCCTCAGCCCTAGAACACACCACAAGATATCATGTTGAAGCAGATTGTCCGTAGTAGATTTTATTTGAATTAAGATGGATAAATCTGACGTGTATGTACTTGTATGTACCGGTACTCAAAGAGTATATAAGGCACTTGGGTGGGTGTGTGGGGTGTTTTTCATTGAAAATTTCACCAATATTACGTCAAATCAGATTGTCCATGGCTACTTTTTTATTTCTAAACTCAAGCGTATGTTCGGTATATATTTATGGACTGCTTACAAGGTTTAAGAGGTGTGTCTAGATCTGTTGGTGTCCAAAACTCAATTGAATGATTTGATTACATTTTGAGAAAATACAGAGCAACTAGTTTAGGTTTAGACCATCATATACTACATGTATGTACATGTACATATCTTTTTCAAGTTGCAGTTATTTCCCCAGAATTAAAAGGGCGTTATGGAAAATTAGATAAAGCTGACAGTTCTCACTATAGTATAATGGTTAAAACTAGATAATGTAAAGGAAATTTGCTGAAAATTTCATTCAAATTGATGCACTCTGAACCAAGATTTTAGCTTTTGAATTTTGGGCCTAGCTTCGATCATCATTACTAAAGTAACGACTGTTATGGTTAAGAGTATGGGTATCAGTCTGTTCATATTAACTAGTCTTTATTGGCTACAGTACATGTAATAATTATAAATAGTATTGAGCCAAAGTTGAAATTGACCAATTGTGTTGATGGACATATCATGTACGGTTGGTCACTCAAAGTTGATGATGGGGAATTAGGGGTCCAGCCAGGTGTTCATACCATAATCCAAAATCTCTTCCAAATACTCATACAATAACAAAACTGTGATTTTCAATTATGGGAAAGTGTTTAAACTTATTCCCAAAGTCAAACCTGCTAATTTGTTAACAAAGAGTTGTGAGCTCTTGAAATAATTGACATGACCCCTTTAATTATCTCCCGACATATATGATGTGATTAACAATATTGTTAGTAGAGAATTGCATTATGTTGAAAGCCGATTCTCACAGACATTGATTTTTTTGAGTATATTGTAAAGTTATTAGTGGGATGACAATAGAATTAATTATCATGCTCCTTATATAAGACAGGCTATCTTCTCTTAATTAGCAGGAGTAATCAGTGTGGCCATTTATTGAGAATATATACAACTACATGTAGGCTATATGTAGTTTGTCATTCGTCTATGGTGAGAGAAGGTGGTTTTGTGTGTAGTTTGTCATCAGTTTGTGCTTGGAAACAGTTGTGGTACAGTGGCATCATTTTGGACACAGGTGCTTGTTGCTGAAGCATTTCATTTACTGTACATGTATATAACATCCGTTTGTGTGCTGTTATCTAGAGAATTGTGATGCATTTTTTGTACATAATCAGTTGTTAGGCTTTAATGGTCATCAATCAGTGTGACATAACATAATAGATTGCCGTTTTTTGTTGTGTTTTTGTTAGATTGGATTTCAGAGGTTTTTAATTGATCCGAATGCTATAACAGAATAGTTCTAAGTGACCGCCTACTACACAAAACTGACACAAATTTCATTTATCAATATTTCTCAAATTGGAAATATTTTAAGTTTTGTTGCAAAAAATAGTTTTCATAGAGTAACTGACGACCATGACCAATGGACAAAAAACAAGGTGAGTCAATTTTACATGATACTTAATTTCTGTAATAATGTTAATGATAATAATAATATTATAAGTACATGTAATAACAAAGGGTAATTGTTTTGACCTTACAGCAGTTTTTAACGCTGAACACTAATCAGCTGTCACCTACAGACACCATATATAACAGCTTGAGACACCGGTCATTTCAAGATGAAGACTGATAGATTTGATTTGTTTGAAAATGTATCATTTATATCGAGTTAGTGACTCGGCCCTTATGTAGACATGATTAAGCCTTTACACACAAAATTAAGCAGTTTTATTCTCCAAAATGTAATCGGTGCTTGTATTTTCAGTACTTTGTTTAGTCAATGGTTACTTTAAATATGCTATTAAACATAACTGGAAATAACGTTTTAGCTTTTCCTGACAAAATGTCTGGACCTACCGAACTTTGTGCCAGGCTTGTACATGTAGTTAATAATATCAATCAATACACTAAAAAAATAAAACAAATCAGGAATTGTCACGAATTGGGCCTGACAATGCCTAAATTTGTGCCAGAAATTAGTGGGAATAAGTGCACTCATGGTTGTCATTTTCCTCCTCTGAATCACTGTCCAACTTACACTACTAAATTTATCCGATATCGGCGTAGATATCGGCAAGAATTTCCTTTTAAAAACAAAACTTTGTCTAATGACAAGAGAATATTCCTCTCTAGGCATTCATTTTGATATCACTGACCGACACAGAAAAATTATGAGGTACCGGTACTTTAGCCAACATTGGAATCAAACCTTGGACCTCCTGATCAGTGAGCTAGAGTCTTGATCACTGAGCCTCTTACATGTACATGTATATGAGATCTAACACATACAGATCGCTGCCATTGGCCCTGTACCATTCATATAGAACAGTGGAAGATATCTAGGTTGCGACATGTTAAGTTAGACTGAAAACGAAAAATGAATTGGAAAAAGCTCAGATACTTGTAGAAGCTTCTATAATATTGAAAATACATACATGTAGTATCACTTAATACACTTACTGTTATCATATCAAAATGTTGTACTGCTGGGAGTAAAAACCCTTTAAAAAAGGTAATTTTTAAATTGTAACCAATCTGAAATACCATAATAAATACAGTATTACAAAACTTAGAACAGTTAAAAAAACAAGCAAGCTTAAAAGACGGTCTGAATAGAAACAGGAAATCGCTTGCCAAAGACAATTTTCCATTTCCTGTGTGCTATCTGTGAAGGAGCTTTGAGGAATTACAGTCCATGATTTTTTTATGACAAAGTTGGTCAAGTTTAACATGGTTGGCTAATTAAAACATGTAAACCAGAGCTCCCATTTCAGTCATGTTTGGCAGTCTTAATGGTGAAAAGGATCAGCTGGAGAATTGTTACATGCCATAATCATAAAATTAGATTTTCAAAAAAATTCAATCTTTAAACACAACAATTACATGAAATGAAATGAGGTTTAATGGTCCTACTGTTCTGCTATGAAGCTACAACCTACTCTTACATCAAATTACGACTGCCAAGGGATCTTTTATGTGCATGCCAATGCACCATTGACAAGGACAAACCACACACGAAAATACAAATACAGTTAAATTTATAATTTTTAGGAGAACAAGAGTTACATTGTATAGCTTGCCTTTTGTTACAAGCGCTGATGATAATGATATTACAATTTACATGTATATTTAATAAAGCATTAGTACCTTTCTCTTTGGTAGCATGTTCTTACATGATATATAATTAATAGATATAGAAGGATTAATAATCATGATGGATGTACCTATTATACAAAAACTGGTAAACACATACTGATTTTATTAACAGTCAGATTAATATGGAATTAAAGGTACATAATACACCTGCTAACATATTATTTACTATTAGTATACAATTAATATAACCGTATGTTAATCATGATTTGATGTTTGTTGGAAAGTAAATGTCTCACTGCTTAATCCACGATGTGTACTCAGATTGATTATTTAACATTTCATTAAGTAAACCAAATCAAAATATCAATGCTAGATAATCCTGGTTTGGATTCAATCTGATTGGAAATAGGCCCATCAATTGGATTTTGCAAATACATGATGGTGATGAGAGTGCTATAATATCATGATGTCATTTGACAAAAAACGGACTTGAAATTGGTGACCATCCTACCATTGATTCCAAAATGATAGGAAGTTCAACTAGAATGGAATGTAGACCTGTCTTGTCAAAAGATTCCGTCAAAAAAAAAAAAAACGCAACAAGAAAGAAATTACAAAAAGTGAAGTGTAAAAATGAGTGAAATTAAACCATTTTTGGACTGATATTCTTGATATTAGTAATTCAACTTTTACAATATTGAAGTTTATCTCAATTGCCGGCGTGGTTTCCACTTGTCAGTGATACAGTATGAAGGGCCTGACAAGGACAGCTCTCTAGTCGTTCGGATGGTACAATAAACCAAGGTCCCCTGTACAATTTGGCGTGCAAGTGAAAAATCCCTTGGCAGTTGGAATTCGATATAAGACTAGGCCGTAGTGCTGCTGCCCGGGCAAAATTTCCCTTATAGCACACTGTATGGCGTATGCCCATCTTCCATTATCCCAGGTTAGGTGCAGAAGAGTAGGACTTCAAACCCCATTTCATTTCATTTACAATATTGTACATGTAATTTGGCACTTAAATTTCATACTTACACAGACTTTTATTGTTGAGATTGTTCCAATTGCCGTAGTCCCTTTAAAATAATCAACCTTTACGAAATAGATAGGTAAATTATGAAGGGATATAGAAACGGACTCCACCCACCCTGATCTTGTTTCAGGAGTATATCTCATAAACTGTTCAAGATATCTTTATCAAACTTTGTACATACATCAACCTATTATTGTAGTTGTGTCTTTTACTGATTAGAAATTTCTCAGACTTTATAATTTGGTGTTTCCATGGAAACAGATTTGACCTAGTTTTTGATATACAGGGGTGAAGGATGTTGATGACTATATGTTGATAATTGACTGTAAACAAAAAGGTGGTGCTTTGTTGATGGTTAATTTTAATCTCCAACCCAACTATTAATTCTTAGAGTCTTTATTATGTCATCTGCGGTTGGTACAAAATTCATACAAAAAATTAATAACATATTATTAATATTATTAATCGTAAAAATGAAATCTCCGTGACTGTGTAGGTTGGAATAAACACTTCATTATAGACCTTCTAGTTCTCCACAGTCTTGTCAATGTATTGCTAGGGGATTTTATTTTTTTTGATGATTTTTGGAAGACTGCAATCTTATTGTTCCTACAGTGTCATGAGATCCTTGCCAACTTTCACTGTTCCAGATATTCTTCCATTCACTACTGTACTTTTAGTAAGGTGTTAATTACTCACATTTCCTGGGTTACTTACATGTATCAATGACAAAAAACCTGATACCCTGGTTGTGGCTTATTGACTTTATAATCATTGTCTTAAATGAGCGAATGACAGTTGAAGCCTTGACCTGACTAAAAGGTTTCGTTAACCTGTTGATTGGAAGAGGAGTGTAAGCCATGGGTGATGCAGATTTGAGCCATTGTTTTAACAGAAATGCTGCTGTGTGGAATATCTACATTTACTGGATGGAAGTAACCAGGAGCTTACTCTCCTTGGATGATTGATCAGACAGGAGTTGATCACTTAACTAATGGTTATAAAGTGAACTTAAAATTCACTTAAACTCACATGTACATGTATCCTGTCACTTACTACATGTACATTGTACATGCACACTGCTTCAAGCGTGCTTTCGACCTGAAGTTGTCTTCCAAACTTGCAGTTGATATTGAAGAATTCTTTCATATTGTATTTACTGTGGGTTTATTAATCACTTCTATTCATATATTTTTTTTTTCTAGATTGTAAGAAATGTCACAATTATACATGTAGATGTAGATCACCTACATGTACATGTACATGTACATGTAATTAGCATTGGAGGGACCATGTCTTTAAATGTAGTGTATACATTGTATGTATCATGTATCGTTAAGTTTAACTTGGAGAGAACATACATGTATTTGTCTTAAAGTGTACCGTGTGTATCATTGGGATTAACTTTATGGGGACGTACGTACATGTACTACATTTGTACATGCTTCTTTAATTGTACCATGTGTATCGTTGAGATTGACTTTGAGGGAAAATTCATAGATGTACAGGATCTTTAAATATACATATATGTATTGTGTGTCATTGAGATTAAGTAATGCTGATCACTAATTCTTTTTAATATTTTGTATTTTTTCAGAGTTTTCAAGAAGAGTAGTCCAAATGGAAAGGTAAGATTAAATTTTAAAACAAATACATGTAGCCATGCTGTAGTAAAAGTTCAAGCTTATACTACATGTACATGTAGCTACTACGGAAAAATCAAATTATTTTGTTGTATTGGATCATTTACCAGACCCATGTGATGATGGTGCGACCGGTACATACATGTAGCTCCAGGGTCAATGAAGCCTTGGGGGTTCCATAAATATCTATTTAATTGGAATGGCCGTAATTCGTGCTGCAGAGCTCCCAATATTCTGATCTCTGATGCCCTACTGGTACATGTACATTACTTCATTTGTCTTGCTGCAGCATATAAAATACTCTTGGTGGTCCTAGATGAACCCAATGTGTTCTTCTGCGACAGTAATCAGTTCAAACACATTATCATGGATTGACCCATGAAAACTGAGATACTTGTATCGTTCAAACACTGAGAATGGCAAAAAGCAGCTTTTAGTATTAAAACTAACAGAATGCATTCATATATACATGTACGGTTCACTGGACACTCACAGTTGATATTTTAATAGGAATGATTTTCTAAATATTAATCGGACAGTTTGTATACATGTAGATACATGTAACTAAAGGGTGTATTATTCCACATGATACATGTACATTTTTTTCCTCAATGTGTTTTCTGTTCTTCTTCATATCCCTGCTCCTGTGACCGGCACTTATCTTTCTCATTGCCTCGCACTAAAAAGAAAAATATCTGACTCTATATCCTTCCGACGTTATCCTCATCCCAAATCCAAATGAGGAAAATAACATCTGTTGTCATAGACGAATGAAGAAGAAATGTTTTTAAAGACTTAAAGAAAATTTTTTTTTATGTTACTGTAGTTTTTTGGTGCCATATACATGTAACACATCCACGGTCGTCCAAAGTCATTGGTTAGGTCATCCACAAGGTATTGGTTATGTCGTCCACAACTAATAGTTAACTTTGTCCACGTTAATTCAGTATAGAATAAAAAAGTCTCACTCATTGGATGATTTGAAAATGTTTATTTACCCAATAATCAACGAGCTTGATAGACCAATCCCGGCCGAGATTTGTTCATCGATGTTTTTGTTATACAGTAGCCTCGTATTGTTTGTTAATCAGTGTTATGATCTTAGGCATAATGAATACAAAACGAAGATAAAAACTTGCTGTGCTGTCCATTGATATTTAATTGACGATGATATGAAATCTGAATATAATTTATTTGATGGATAACCAGTGTGATAAGATTCGTTAATGATGTCTAACATCGTTTATCTTCTATATAAAAAAGTATTTTACAATTATATTGACAGCTTAATCACTCACCAAAAGACATCATGTGTTGTTCTTGGTGATTATTATTAATATAGCTAAGAATGAATATATCGACAAGTGAATGGCATCATTGATACAAAATGTATTTCGGTGCTAGTTGGGGATATTGGCCGTGTTATGAAAAACCAGCAAGTTTGATTATCAAAATTACAGGTGAATACACTAATTGCTTTGAGTGTCTTCATTTGCTGTGTTCTCCAAGGCATTTTACTGGATTTACTCCCTAGAATAATCTGTTTGTATACAGTATTTATGGGATCATCAAATTTTTGTTACTCAGTTTTTGGCTAAACTTCGATGTGGTGCGGCAATACTATATACCGGAAAACACCGAAGCCTGGTCCTATGTATGTGGGGGTTAGGGTTAAGGTTAGGTTTTTCCCTTTTGGGTTAGGGTTAAGTTTAGTTTTTTTGGTAGTTTTCCAGAGGACCAGGTTTTCCGTTAGTTAGTGTGTTTTCCGGTAGTTACATGTTTCCGTTAGTTAGTGTGTTTTCCGGTAGTTACATGTTTCCGTTAGTTAGTGTGTTTTCCGGTAGTTACATGTACCGGTAGTGTTTTTCCGGTGTTATCTGGTATTCAGTATAACCTGGATGTTTTCTGGTGTTTTGGGGTGTTTTCTGATATAGTATAGCCCATGTGGAGCATTGTATCTCTAGGACATTTTGTTTTTTCATTTGCCACCGGGGCTTTCTCTGCCATGTGCAAGAATTAATCAATGATGTGTGGACGACTCAACCAAAGTATTTTGATATTTGTGGGTGACTAAACTAGACTTTTCGTGTGGGTGAGTTTACTTCCATTCACTTTTTAATCCTCATTCTGAACCTTTTTCCCTCAATATTAATTGGTGCAAATGGAATATAATACATGTACATGTATACCTCTGGCTGAAATTGAGTGAAATAATTGTAAAATACATGTAGTCTTGTTAATGGAATTATTCCCCAGATTACAGATAGTCTGGCAACAAAAATACATTTCATGAAGTTAATCTCTGTAGCAACCATATAAATAATTTATTTATCAAATTTTATCTAAATGCCACACAGCCACACATGCTTGTACATGTAGTAATGAAACAGTTTGCTTCACCAATCTGTAGTTTTGTATACATGTACAGTTGTGAAAATTTAATAAAACGAATGTGGTGCAATGTCTTAATATTTTGCACCAATTGGCTAATGAAAATGGACATTACCAAGTCTTCACACTTGAACCACACTGTTGCTCTTTTGCGCAATTGTTAAACTAAATCCCAATCTACAAGTAGGTGCGTCTTTTATTGCTCTCCGCAGTCTTCCGAAATCACTCTCCATGTTTACTAAATTGTATTTACTTACATTAATTAGCTCGTACAGCTGTCAATCACACTATTTGTAAGTTGCTATAATATTATTTTGATAATTTCACAACTCAAAGAGCCGTTCAGAGGGCAACTAAATGTGCCTAACACACCAACCGTATACCCTTCCGAAAACATTCCCTATTGTAAGCTCTAAATAAACTCCAGTTAACTTATTTAGACTCCAATTTGAAATTTTCGGAGATCCGATATAACTAGCTATAAGGCACCACAGGTCTACCATATACATGTACATTGTACGACATTTGACATAAAAATAGTAAAATGGTTAAATTTAGTGCGAAAACTTCAGACTTGACACATGTAGGGGCGTGAATAACAAACAAGACCTGATAATACGTGGAAATAGATTGCCATGCCTTTTGACGAGTGATTTTGAAAATACTCTGAATGATGTTTAGATGTCATGAATTACCAGTATTTCATTTTCTATCGTATAAACGAAGGCATGTTGGAATTAAAAAACAGAATAATGAAATAAAATATGACATACAGGTAGAAATTGGTCATAATGGCACTGGTACATGTATTGCTGGCGTTAATAAAAGAGGCTACATTAAAGTGTATTTTTATATTTCAGATTACAACATATTTAGGAAAAAGAGATTTTGTAGATCATTTATCGCACACAGATCCTATAGGTAAGTTACTACATGTACATAAATACATGTACCCATTCTCGGCTCCTAGAGAGAAGTTTACCGTTTGGAATGCCAGAAACTATTTAGTACACTACATGTACGTCCTACTGGTACTAATCACCAACAAGAACCAAAAATAACATGTTTTTGTTAATATCGCCCTAAGTATTGCAAAAAGTGACCAACAAGGAAAGATATGTTACAATTATTCATGTTCTGCACATCCTAACCTTATGGGTTTTCTCCGAGTATTCTCCAACTGCTATAGACCCCTTTGCGCAATCAAGTTATTGAAAAAGAATTTAACCAAGCATGTATCTTAGTCCCCAAAAACATAGTTTGTGTTAAGTGGACATTAAACCCCCTCTCTTAGTGAAACAAAATAGAGAGCATCAAGATGGGTTTTTTCCGAAGGGTTAGCTGATGTTATAAACATAACTTGACATTGTTTCGCCAACAATTGCTTTCTAAGTCGCGATATTGATTTTTAAAAGCATTCTGTCGAGAAGGACATGCTGTTATTTCTGTATACTACACTCTCGCTACACAGATATTTTTATGTCCTCTCTCCTTCACTTTTTTGTAGTAAATGACTGATTAATTTCCCAATCCTTCGAACGAAGCTCGTAAATTGTGCGTAGGTTTTCTTGTTTTGACCGTGCTCTGACAGTAAAATGCTATATATTATCAATTATTGATTTATAACCATCTTTTAAATTGTGATTTATTTTGAGGACTTTCAATCTTGTTTTGGACACTCTGTTTTAAATGTCATACTTAGGACTAATATGATCACTTTATTTGACATATTCTGCGCCAATCTGTCCTGCAACTTCTATTTGGTACTAATAATAACTTTATCTGACAGAAATTATGCGGAAATCTCTCCCAAGCCTTGTACATATGTTAGGAAATGATTCTACAGAATTTCTCTATAAATATTTATTATATTGAAATATTTACATGTATGTATTGTGAAGCAGATTATTTATTGAAAGTCAGAGTTTCTGGAAACCTAAGATTGCCAGAGGCGTTTAAAATAGAAATTGACATTTGAGGAGGAAAATATGTTAGACATACATGTAGTTTAAATTTGCATCTAAACTAACAGCCAAATCTGTAAATATTTAAGTAAAGATCACAGAACTAAACAAATGATTACGGTAGTTAGGTGGTAATTGCAACATATAGCAAATCATGTAATGATAAAAACTGACCTGATGAAATATCCCATGTGTCTGTCTGTACTAACAAATTGCCGATTTGAAGGTATAATTCTGCAATTTGTGACTAATGTTTTATAGAATAATAGATGTTTCCTTCGTATTACAAGTAAAACATAGACTGTTGAATGGTTGAACATGTGCATTTTAGATCAATGGGTGTGGTTTCGATTTCTCGGCTTGTACATGAGAAGGAGTAGGGTTGCCTGTCCAACCTCATGGGTTTTCTCTATTTTGCTCCAACAACTAAAGACACTTCAGCAAAAGCAATTCATTGAAATAAAGTTCAATGATATGTCAGTCCCAAAATGACTTAGTTTATGTCGAGCTATGTTAAACCCCATCCATTTCTATTAGACTTAGTTTTATTTACAGTCCTGGAAATAAAATCAGCCGTTGTATTCGACAAAATGTCAGGCATTCAGTTTGTGATGCATGTGTCTTAAAAAGATTGATGAAAATATGGAAGACAGACAGACAGATCTATGCCAGACAAAATGGAGGATTTGTATCAGTAATTGTCTTCCATAGGTTGCATATTTCTAAGCTTGGTTGTGACTGACAAGGACGAAGACAAAGTAGTTTTTGGTCAGCTGCAACTATGTAGCCTCAGATGATTTTAAGTGAGTTAATGGTTTTGTAACTGGTTGCAGATCGTTTTTACCCTGTCTCCGGTCACATGAGTCTTTTTTTTGGCTGTCAGATCTTCATGTAGTGTGGTGTAGGCCATCGAAAGTATAAAAAAAATGATAAGGAAATATAGATCTGTACTTAAATCAGATTGCATCTGTATCAGACGTGGGACCTTATGGTTAGTTGACGAGCACCCCATTCAAAATCACTAACCACCTCAGATAAGAAATAGTATTTACTGCTTGATAAATATATGTATATTACGGTACTGTATGTTTTATCTTTCAGATGGGGTAGTTTTAGTGGATCCTGAATATTTAAAAGACAGGAAAGTCTTTGTTCATGTTTTAGCAGCGTTTCGATATGGACGGGAAGATTTGGACGTGTTGGGTCTTACGTTCCGTAAAGATTTGTATTTATCCACAATGCAGGTTTTCCCACAAGTTAAAGAACAACAAAAACCCTTAACACGGCTTCAAGAACGACTCATAAAAAAACTTGGACCAAATGCTTACCCGTTCTATTTTGAAGTAAGTATGAAAAAAATAAAATTTCTACCTTTCTTTTATGTCATGTTAAGGATTCTGAATCCTTTATTTACTACAAAATAGGTCAAACCCATTCAGTATTTACAAATACCATCACTTCCGTCAGCGCCCATTTTTTTTTCTGAACATTCTATTTTAGCTTCAAGTGTTAAGTTAAAGGTTTGAGTTGATTTTCCTGTCTTATCATAAATTCTCTGATTTTAAAATTGTGTCAAATGTAAAAACGAAAAGCAACAGAATTTAATGGCTGTTATAACCAATATTTTTATGTTGAATGCAAACTAATATAGGATCATCCTGTTCTCCCTCGGTTGTATCCTGCACTGTTAGAGGGACATGTCCATCCTTTCTATCGCTTACAGTGAAAGATTTACATAGATACATTGTACATGTATATGATGAATTGAATATTTTGCATTATTTGACATCAACTGTAGACAATATAAATAAATCAGCACTGTTTTTGATCTGATTGGAGCCAAGTTTTGAATCTCTGGTTGTGAATGACAAGGAGTAGGATCACCTGTCCAACCTCGTGGGTTTTCTCTGGGGCCTTTGGGTTCCTCCTACTGCTAAAGAACCCTACGTGCTAGCGTTATATCGAAATAAAATTAAATCATGTTAGTCCCAAAATTACCTAGTTAGTGTTGAGTGGATGTACAACCACATTTCTCTCTCTCTCTCTCTCCCTTTTTCCTGCAACAAATCTGAAGTAAAGAAGATCCTAGATATATATTAGTTGGCTTCGACATTAAAAATATTGGTTGTAATGGCTAAACAGCCATTAAATTCTGCTGCATTTATTTTTACATTTGACACGATCTTACAAAGTAAGAGAATTTGTCATTAGGGCAATAAATAACAACTCACACCTTTGACACTTGAAGCTAAAAATAGGATGTTCAGAAAAAATGGTCTATTAGGCGCTGATGGAAGTGTTTGATGTGTTTCTCGAAAATAGAACTTCGGTAACAGCAGATAGTTTCTGTCGTGAAGTGATATTCTTATATTAGAATTTGATTATCTTTGACTAGATAGTTTCACAAGTTGAATGAAGAATGAGATATCTTTAGCTTTCAGCCATGAGATATAAATTCTTATTTAGTTTATAGGTTATTTTCTTATCATTGTGATAAGTGAATCCTGATAGTAAACAATAAGTTGCTTTGTTATCATTTTATCAGGATTCTACATGTATATTTTAAAGATTTAACTTCTTTGAAATTAGTATGAAGGTGCTATATTAAAGAGTATAGATATATTGGTTGTTAAACTATGAATGATTGAATTAAATGTGTTAAATGCCTGTTACATGTATTCACCCCTAATTTTTAAACTGCAGTATTTTCCAACTAAAACTAAATTAAAATTTCATCTGTTTACGACCAATTATGGCACCTAATTCTGTAGTGCCTTGAGCATGCATACTATCATGGAACTGTGTTTGTAAACGGCATTGAAATTCTTCAGTATAGACACGTACGTAGGAGGTTTAAATCACATAAAGTATGGATTTCAACCATTAATTGATTGATCGAAGGATTCCCCATTGGTTTTAGTTTACATTCTTCATCTACATGTAGTTACTGTGGCTGGCTTCAACCACATGTACAAGTTTAACTGTACTGGTAGTAAGAATGGTTTCCAATTGTATTGTGTTGAATCTTTGCTTTTTCCATATGGAGAAGTGTTGATCCAACTTGCATTCAAAAAATTGATATAGACCTTATGACAATCACAACCCCATAATGTTCAAATCAACGATGCTTAATGCAAATTCAGTAAGGAAAGGAGTGAAGTTAAATAAATCCACAAAGGAATAGAATACAGTTTGATAATTTCAGTAAGGAAAACAAAAGAGTTTTAAGGAAAGGAATGAAGTTAGATACATGTAAATAAAGCAAGAAAAAGAATGATGTTTAATAAATAAAGCAAGAAAAAGAATGATGTTTAATAAATAAAGCAAGAAAAAGAATGAAGTTTAATAAATTAAGTAAGGAAAGGAATGAAGTTTGATAAATTTAATAAGGAAAGGAATCATGTTTAATAAATTCAGTAAGGAAAGGAATCATGTTTAATAAATTCAGTAAGGAAAGGAATAAAGTTTAATAAATTCAGGAAAGAAAAGAAATTGGGTTTAATAAATTGATCAAGGAAAACAATTGAGTTTTATTAATTCAATAAGTTTAATACATTTCAATAAAGAAAGGAATAAAATTTAATAAATTCAGTAAAGAACGGAATATATTATACTATTTTGCCTATAACGTTTTTTTAGGATTTCGTATACTGTCTTATGGTTTGGATTGTTCATACTTGGTTTTATTTTATCTTGACAAAATATTACTTCAGTCCCATATATATATACTTATGTTTGTCAATTACTAAAAATGACATTTACAACATACTAGTTCTAGCATGATAATGAGAGAACAGTTTATCCCATTAGTCGATTGTCTACTTAACATATTTCATAATAAGTGGATATTGTAAACTAATGAAGTTATAAGTACAGTTTTTTTTAGCTATGATCTCGGTTACATGTACATGTACATGCTTGTTTGTGGCTTTCTCTGGCTGCTAAGCAGTCTACTGACTGGAGAATTAGAGATTATTTTAAAGCAAGGCCTATCTATGCGATTGCAAAATAGTTAGTCTGTTGGAAGTGCTTAGACGCCTTGTGTATTTGAGATTTGTGAGACTACTATAGGGGAAATTGCTGGCAATTCCATCCAATCAGGGTAATATTAGAAATCAGTCAGAAACACACCACCAGTCTCTCCCTCTCTCGTGGGTTTTCTCCGCGTCCCCTGGTTCCCTGCCACTGCTAAAGACCCCGAAGTGCAAGCCATTATTGAAATAAAATTAGACTATATGACATAGTTTGTGTGGAGTGGAAGTTAAACCCCATCTCTCTCTCTCTCTCTGTCTCTCTCTCTCTCTCTCTCTCTCTCTCTCTCTCTTTCTTTCCGCCCTTTTGATCCCACACTTGTATAGGAGAAGGGTCGTCTGTCATCTGTTTTCCTCCCTCAGCTAAATACCCATGTGTGCAAGCAAATTATAGAAATAAAATAAACCATATGTTAGACCCGAAATGACCTAGCTTACACTGAGTAGCTGTTCAACACCTTTCTTTCTCATACATGTGCTTCCCCTATCAATGGGGTAGGATATTGTGTAGTCATTTGGATGGATTGAGAATCCAAAGTCTTGTGTACATAAAAGAACCCTTAGCACAGATAGATTTCAAAGTCCTACATGTACATGTTAATTGTAGTTTGTCTTAATTTTGGAACAGTACAAAGCACATTAATCATTAAGACTAAAAGTTCTTTGGTATGACATGTAAATACAGGTGTAGATGTTTTATATTGGTATGTACATGTGACTATTAACAACTGAAAGAGGAAATGTATAGTAAAACTAAAATAATGCCAAATACTGGAAAATGAATAATACATGACAGTGTTTGAACTAGACTGATTGTAGTCAATGTGATTTTACTAACAAAGGAAATAGTTTTGAAATTAGAAAAGTCTATACCCCACCACAACTCAATTGATATTTTATTTAAAATGTGTTATTTTGGTGGATTGGAGAGACAGATGACATCTGTTTTGTTAATAATGTATATGATTGTATGTTATTATGTATTTTGTAGATGCCACCAAATGCACCTGCGTCTGTTACATTACAACCAGCGCCAGGTGATACAGGCAAGGTAAGTAACTCTCATATACAATAGTGTTGGTATTAAAGTAACAAAAACAATGTACTAATACTGTAGTACACAGTTTTAATTTCATTGCAAATACAGATAGGATTTTGCCTGACAAAGCCAGAATTTGTACCTTATTCCCAGGCTTGTTTCAACCTAATTCTCAATAATATTGTGAAAATGAGTGGATCAAATAACAGTAATCTGGTAGCCCACATTTGTTTTCATCTGAATAACGTGCTTGGATGACTGAAATTAACTTTTCTGTGAAAAGTTCTCCATTTAGCATTCCCGTGTTCGGGGTACAATTATTTTAAAGTGGTATAAATGGTGCAGTTTCTGGAATTTTATCACTGCCTGGAACGGTTCCGATAGTGAACTGCTTATCACGACTAAGTGTAAACACAGCTATAAAATATGATGAATGTGTTATAAATCCCATTAATATTGACTGTTGTTATTGTAGCCATGTGGAGTTGATTATGAATTAAAAACTTTTGTAGCAGATAATGTTGATGAAAAACCACATAAAAGGTTGGTAAACTTTCATTCTTATAAAACAGCATTTTTCATTCCTTCAAATCCAAGACATAGTCTGGAATGTAGTCTAGTACAAACAGTACTAGTGGGTATCTGTCAACATTTAAGATTTTAGGTCAGAAGATGTGTTATAAGCTGTTGCTATTTCAAAATTTTATTGTTGGACATTTTTATCGAAAATAAAGGGGCATAACTCTTACCTTTATTTAAGCAGGAAGATTCAGACCACAATTTAAAATCACTTGTCACCAAAATATTCAAATTTGTACGTAATAAAAAATAGGTGCATCTTATTATTTTTCATATTTAATTCCCGTATTAAATAAATGATTTTGACGTATCTTGTAAATGAATGAATTTAGCCTATGTGTATGTGTTTCAAATGATTGAATAAATAATAGTAAAGACAATGCAAAACACACCAAATTTTGTAAAGCTATTTATTTCTTGTACTACAGGAACTCCGTCCGTTTGGCCATTCGTAAACTTACGTATGCCCCAGAAGAACCTGCTCCACAGCCAAGTGCTGAAAATGTGAAAGATTTTATGATGAGTCCCGGGAATATCAGACTAGAAGCATCACTAGACAAAGAGGTAAAGATATGTTAAATCTTGTGTTTGTTTTCTGTGTATTGTGCTAGATGTGTAACCTCACAGAGGAGTTGTGTGTCTGATTAATCTATTGTGTGCTTTAAGGTCTTTCATCAATGCAGGGGTCTTATAAAACTTTAGTATTTTATATGATTGAGATGCAGCATTTTCATTGGTTGGCATTTAAAATGCTAGTACAAATTTCTGCTGTTTGCCAATGAAAGGACTAAATTCTTGGATTTGATACCATGCATGCACATGACAAGGAGTGGGGTCACACATGGCTAAAGTTGTTGGTTTAACTGGTTTGTCTGGTGACCTCCCGACTGCTTAAGAGAAGAGTGAATTGTTGAAATGAAAATATACTGTGTTATAAAAAACATTTTCTGGGGCCTTAATCAAGAAATGATAAACTAAAATAATTTAAGAATGCAGCATTTTCATTGGCTTAGAGGTAAAATGTTCATTTAAATTTTAACTGTCAACCAATGAAAGACTTCATCAATAAAATATTTCAGTTTATCTCAAAAAATATAAACATCCTTATTGATTTCCACTAGTTCATAATTCCTGCCTGGTTAAAGGGAAGTAATTCCATTAAGTAACATAGGCTCAATTATCAAGTACATATTGTTATCAGGAAATGGCAAGGATCGTTTGCTTCATTTTTAAGTTCATTCTTTCATGGATGATAATTATCCTATGATCTAACATAATCTATTAATGAGAGAGAAATTTTGTACATTGATAGACATCACATTTCCAAGATGGTCGGTTCCTGGTTGGAATAATAGTATTCTCATACAATATAAAGTACCTGTGTATATATATTGTAACTTTGCTAGAGAAGCCAGATCAAAAGAGCACTCAGAAATAACAGTAGTTGTATTCTATACAATTGTGTCCAGTTTATTAACAATTGTCAAACTTCTGGGGGGGTTGGATGGCCAATTGGTTAACAAGTGTGCTTTACGGGTGTGCGTTGCATCATAAGGTATTTCAATGAGCCAAGTGGTGTGGTTTTGATTCCAACCTTGTTAAACCCCACCTCTTTCCCCCTCTTTCCCTCTCTCTCTTCTCTCTTCTGTCTGTTATTTATATATTATATTGAATATTTCTATTCTGTCTTCCAGAAATATTATCATGGAGAAAGTCTGAATGTAAATGTGCTAGTTGATAATAATACAAACAAGACAGTGAAGAAAATCAAAATTTCAGGTAAATATGGGATGTTTATAACAATCAACAATGTTTAATGTAAACTAAAGTTTTTGAGATTTCTTACTTAAATGGATCTCATTTTAGATTCACAAAAAATCTCAACATTAATTATTCTATTTGATCAATAGAAATAACTGGTCTTTTGAGGAAATTTTGGCTGGTATTTAAGTGTCAATGGTTGAAGAGATGTGTAGCTGGTAGTTCAATCTTGTTATTTACATCGAGATTGTCTGTGGAATCTGAACAAATCAGCCAATCTGCTTTTACCAGCATGTCAGTCAAAATATTTTGAGGACAAATGTGGTTATGTCTATAGACTACTTGTCTGGGAGACTTATATCCTGCTGTTAATAAGGATGTTTTAGGAGTCCAGACTTGTTGCTAGAGCATATATAAAGATTAGTATTCGATCTCAAGAATGTCTCTTAACATTACATAAATAATTCTCCTCTTGGTCGATATTTTATCAGAAGGTCTTGGGTGAGAAAGTTCATTAGGATTTGTCATCGCGTTTTCCCCTTTCTCGTTGTGCATGACTGAGAACCTGACAAGGA
This sequence comes from Patella depressa, assembly GCA_948474765.1. Lineage (NCBI taxonomy): Eukaryota > Metazoa > Mollusca > Gastropoda > Patellidae > Patella > Patella depressa. Next base: position 74,914,282 of record OX419715.1, read on the forward strand.
ACAGTGTCTAGGTCAATCGGATGTTACACAATGTCAAGTGTACATGTACACCAACATGATCTTGTAAATAATTTCTCTCATAGCACACTGCATGGTGTATGCCCATCTCAATCAGCCCTGTTGGTGCCGAGGCTGTTAAACCCCATTCCATTTGATTGATTTTTAAAAAAATGATTTAAAATATTTGAATTATAGTTTTACAATATAATGAAATACAGATGTATACTAATACAATGGCCCATGAATCTGTTGCTGAGGATGATGATGAGTAAGTCTAAATCTGACTGTCACAGCACTGTCACTTTACTGTCGTCGACAGCGACTTCACCTTGTTCACTTGTTTCAAACATGTTTAGATATCCTTGTCGGTAATAAACATATTTAGATGTTACAGTCCTGTCTATAGGAAACATGTTCAGATGTTCACCAGTCCAGCTTGTAATGAACATGTTCAGATGTTAAATAGTAAACATGTTCAATAGCCATGTCAATAATAAACATGTTCAGATGTAAATGGTCATTTCATTTATAGATATGTTCAAATGTAAATAGTCATGTCGTTAATATTAATTAACCTAAATGTTTCACTGAGCTTTTTTTAACAAGCTCAATCTAAACTATATCACTGTGTCCAGTCAGCATTTAGAGGAGTGTGTTCCATGCAACAGGTATGGATGGATGAATGTAGCTCATGCTCGCTATATCCGAAAAATTTTCATTTAGTCAACTATCGTGGTTTCGATTTCCCAGTTGTAGTGTGACAAGGAGTATGGTCGTCTGTCCGACCTTGTGGCTTTTTCTCCTGTTTCCACCCACTGCTAAAGACCCCTATGGGCAAACGAATTATTGAAATAAAATTGAACAATATGTTACTCCCAAAATGATCTAGTTTATGTTGAGTAAACGTTTAAATCTCATTTTTCCCACTCTATTGTGGGGCCCCATCAATATTTATTTATGTCTCACTGATCACACTATATATATTACTATTTATGTTTTTCTCTCTTGTTTGTGTCTAGTGCGCCAGTTTGCCGATATATGTTTGTTCTCTACGGCACAATATAAATGTACTGTCGCAGAACTCGAAACAGAGTAAGTGTTATTTGTTTGTTTGTTGAATTTGAATTTAAATTAATCACTTGTAGAACTGAGATCTCAAAACTTTCTTTGATTAATTATGGAATAAATCATTCATAGAGAGATATATGTTAAAAATTTATTTATTATTCTGTGTGATAGACTAATTCTAGACCCGGAAATAATGGTTTCATTTGTATCTAAGAAAATGTCTGATACTAATAACATTGTACGTAACATTATTGTGTGCTGGACATTAAAAATATGATCAAAAACAGAAAAAGTAACAAATTAGTGCCGGACAAGATGACAGGCACCATAGAAATTGTTCCTGATGAAGCCTGAATTTGTGCCTGACAATGTCTGTGATAGGTGCCTTATTTCCAGACTTGCTCAGTCACTATGAACCACTACTATGTTTTGGTTGATGATTTGTTGATAAGTGCTTATCGAATCTGTTAAAATACATCTGAGTTCAAGACCACACTACTACAGTTAATTGATACATTTTATATTGGAATTCTATTTAATTGAAAGTTTGTGCATGTATTTTTCCATAAGAAAGTTTTGAGTTATCTCAGAATAACATGGTTGCCATACTAACATTTTTAAATGCTCATATTTTTGTCATTTTGTCATGTTTTGATTTTGCTTTAAGATCGTGATATTGTTACCTAAAGCCTCTTACTATTGTATGTGTAAAATTGTCATAACAATTATATTAACATCATTTTCTTATTTTCATTGCTGTTAACTCTTTAGACACCGTCAGTAAGACTGTTCTTAAACTTTTTTATGATTTTTATTTTTCGATATTTGGTGTTAGGGACACGACTAGTTTATTGGTTTAGGTTTTACTACACCTTTTAAGATAAAAAAAACCCTATACTTTGTAGAATTCTTGTAGACGGAAAGAAAATAAAAACACATAAGTTATATCTTCTAATAAAGATAATCATCATCTTTCAACTCTAATATCAGAATTCTTGATGGAAAGAAAATTATAACAAAATTGAAGATAATTTATTTTTCTCTCTCTGTTTTGATCAATTAGATGTATATGTTTGGTTGTTAGACAACCTATCTTTACTATTAACACACCATTACATGGAACTTTTTCCTAATGATTGGCCGAGAAAGTGCTTGGGATTTTCTGATGTGGTTTCCCCTTGTCAGCAGTGCAGGATGCAGGGCCCGACAAGGAAAGCTGTCTAGTCCTTCAGAGGGGATGGAAAACCATATACATTGGCATGCAAGTTAAAGATCCCTTGGCAGTTAGAATTCAATATAAGAGTAGGTCACAGTGCTGCTGCCCAGGCAAAATTACCCCGATAGCACTCTGTATGGCGTATGAGCGTCTTCATTAACCCATTCAGAGCAGAACAGTAGGACATTAAGCCACATTTCATTTCATTTTTTTCCCTAATGTTATCATTGAGCTTTACATTGCATGATGTATGAAATTATATGTAGTGAATTCTAATCTAGACCTCGTTAATTTGTTTATTGTCTAATCTCTGGCTTGGAAATTGGGATTTGCTGCTTGCAATTTTTTTTTTGTTCAGGGTTCAACTCCATAAATAATACTCTTGGATATAGACATTTTTGTGAAGGAAAGGGAGATACTCTGATGCGTTTCCTCACAATTTTCATAAACCACCGCTCACTTAGTTATTCTCACAGTTATTCTCACAATTAAGAATTATTCATTTCTTTAGAATTTCATATGCAACCTACATCAGGTTTCAAACTTTGAACTTCAAGTGTTTGTAGAATTTTGAGATTTCTGTATAATGTGCATGTATGAATTAGAAATCTCGCAACACACTTTATATAATGATTACGAAATTTGATTGGGACTGGTTTTCTGTAGATCTGCTTGTCATCATGTTGGAGGTGTTTTCCCTATGTAAGTAGATTGCTAGATCCCAAGTATTATGCTTAGATACCACACCTATAGTCGAGATATATAAATATATATATATATATATATTATATTCCATAAAACCCCAGCATGCTATATACAATAATTACAAAACATGCAAGTACAAAAATTATTAAAATTGATCAAAAAAAAAAAAATTGTAATTGAACACAAGTACAAATATTGTAATTGATCGCAAGTAAAAAATTTATCATAATTGATCACAATTATTAAAATGGATCAGAAGAAGAAAAAATTATTATAATTGATTAGTTCCAACTAAAGTTTCTCTTGATTTCATGGTCACATCTTTAATTGTGTCTTTAATTAAAATAATCGTTCTTTTATAACTCGAATTCACTTAATTAGATTATAAGTAATATAGGGTATATTTTTGGTCTAACTGACATGTTGGGGCTACAAATATACTGTATGCGATTGATAACCCTTTATAGGCTTTATTCTTGAAAACTGTGTTGATTCAAAGCTTTACTGTCTGGAAATAATCAATGGTTACTGCATATTACTTGATATACTACAATTTTAAGTTTAAAAAAAAAATTTGTGACATTGTCTCTTATCATGAAGCCAAAACATTTATTTTTCAACAAACATTTTATGAATAACGTATACAAAGCTCTTTTTTTCTGAATAATTCTCAACATGTTGGTTTTTTTTCAAATACGGTCTGTTTTTTCTCTTTGATAGTTTTTATTTGAGAAGAAACAAAGGCTTTTTCATATCAATTAACAATGCTTGTAGTTTATGTTAGATTTTCATTTATCTATTTATGGTACCTATTTTATCACAGCTTATGATTGATTTATCCCTTTACTGAAATTGTTTTTTTTATAAGCTTTTACATTTAGCTTAGCACCTTACATTATATAGCCTATTGCACATCTTAAATGTATATATCATTTTAATCTTGACAAATGAGCCAGGAATATTGAATCTGTGCCAATGGAATGTATTTTAAAAGAGTTATGAAGGTGTGTGTCAAGTTTTCATTGCCATTTAAGCTGGAGAAAATCCCCTTTGTCTCGAGTGTTAAAAGCTGAAAAGTGGCATAATGACCTGATTCTTTATTCCTAGAATTAAATGTACAATATTTGTATATTATTATCAGTATTATTATTTGATGTTTTAGTGTATTTTCTGGATAGTAATATAATATCGCATGTTTGTTACATTGTAATGATTATTGCATAAATCCAAATATTACATAATATGTAATAAAATATCAGGTTTAATTTTATTTATGAATTTTTGGGAGTTCAAAGTGTAAGTTATTGTTCATCTATTGTCTAATACTGGAAACATTCAAAATTAGAATATTTCTAATTCTTTTGAGGGACAATTACTTGAACATGAAATAAAGACAAAATAGCTTAGCCACATGTGCAACAATCAATAATTCCAATCGAAAATTTAAGCTGAAGAATTGCTGATCAATAATTAACATCGGCAAATGAAAAGTATCTGTTTACGGTTACCTGAATCGGTATTGACATGGTTTCCTGCAGACAAATTCCAACCCTGAAAAATACTGGTATTTACATCACCCGACCAGCATAAGTTTCTGTATTTTTGCTCGGTAATTATTGTTAGGAAATAAGCAATTAAGTATCCATGAAAAAAAAAGAGTCAAATCCCAACTTACCACCCACCCACCCCCCTACGAAAATGAAATAGAGAAAAGGGTAACCTGATTAACCGTCTCTAATATGGGGCACAATTAACCATAAACATTGGAATTTTTTATTTGGCCACATGAAACTGTTTACGCTGAAGTCGGAAAAAAAAGAATTCTTGGAGCTGTGAAAATTGATACAAACGATCAAAAAACAACATTGTAAAATGAAGCTGTACTAATATGGTATATTATACGGCCTCAAATTTATTCTAAGATTGAAATGCAATGCATGTCTTAAATAAATAAACTGTCAAAGATAGGTGTATATTTGTACTATATGTATATAATAATGTGTATTTTGCAGGGAAGGATTTCCTATTCAACCCAGTCAGACAGGATTTTGTAAGGTGTACCATTTGACACCATTACTGGCTAATAATCGTGATAAACGTGGACTAGCATTGGACGGAAAGCTCAAACATGAAGACACAAATCTAGCATCATCTACAATGTAAGTTGTAATTTGTAGTATTCTTGTTTGAATTGGTGATTCAAACTCTGGAAGACTGATCAAGCGTCTTGGATATGTGTCCCCCCAACAATATTTTCAGGTTTTCTGTCCCTTGGCCACTCGGGCCATGCCTTTTATCAAGCTTCTCGGAGATGTCAGAATCAAAAACAAAGAATTGTTGATTAATAGAATTGTTCACAGATTGAATACTCAGGAGGCCAAATCAAGCTGCATGGAGATACCACAATCGAAAACAGAAATTAGTGTTTTTTGGTTTTCTGTGCCTTGACCTCTCCGATGCCTTTTGATCCCCAGCTTGTACGTAACAAGGATAAGGGTTGCCTGTTTTCTCTGTCCCCTCCCCCATCCCCCTTGCTAAAGACACCTATGCACAAGAGAATTATTGAAATTAGTTTGAATCATATGTCAGCCCAGAAACAACCTCAGTTGTGTTGAGTTAACATTAAACCCAATTTCCCTCTCTCTCTCACGTCTTTGATATTTTGTTTCAGTATGACAGATACAAGTCAGAAAGAAAGTCTAGGAATAGTTGTATCCTACAGAGTTAAAGTCAAACTTATTTTAGGTTTTGGATCAGGGTGAGTTGTCTTATCTTCATTTGCTGCTACAATCATATCAAATTTTAATCTCCAGAACTTTCTAGACTTTTGAAGTAAGTTTTACAGTTTCAAGGGAGTACTGACTTAAAACCCCAAGTTCTTTCTCATTTTGATTTGTTTAGATTGTGATATTATAGACAAAGTTGTTGTGAATCAGTTTATAATCTGTTTATGAATGTTGCAATTCTGAGATTTCAGCTTGAAAAGCTACTGATAAAGCCACACCAATTTGAATTTAGTTATTTGACAGGGTTGTGTGGCCGTTGCCGTACCTGTTGAATCATAAGGTCTGTCATAGAGTCAAGTGGAGGGGTTTTGATTACCTGCTTGTATGTGACATGGGTTTCTCAATGGTCAAACGGTTTCCTCCAACTGCTAAAGAACCCTACATGCAAGCAAATTAATGAAATAAAATTGAACCATATGTTAGTCCCAAAATGACCTAGCTTTTATCAAGTGGCTTTTAAACCCCATTTCTCTCTCTCTCTCTCTTTGGGAAGAACAGTTAATATTTTGCTTTGATTTTATTGGTGGGGGGGGGCAAAAGAAAAAAATTAAACTTAGTTTTTAGTTAAATGTCAACGAAACTTGAGTGGATATTTATTAAGACCCCGACGAACTAAGATTTAAATTGCTTTAGTCCAAGCATTCAAGTAATTCAGTCTTTGATGTTATTCAATTTCAGCATTCAAATTAAAATAAAAACATAGGTTTGTCTCATAAGGTCTGTTATTGTGTCAGCCGGCATGGTTTTGATTCCCGACTGGGCTAATGAAGATAGGCATTCACCATACAGTGTGCTATGAGGGAAATTTTGCCCCGACAGCTGTTCTATGGCCTACTCATTTTTGAATTCCACCTGCCAAGGGATGTTTTATGTACACAGGACCTTGGTTTTTGTCCCATACGATTGACTATTTTTGTACCTTGTCAGGCCCTTGGTCCTACACCAATGTCAAGGAGGAACAGAACCTTCAGGATAGCAAGCCATCCTACTCACTGAGTCATGGTGGCTCCCAACACAAAAAGACTCTGCACTTAAGTGAATAGTTGAAATAAAATTGAACCACATGTTAGTCCTAAAAAGCATGTTTTGTATCAAGTGGATATTAAACCCTCTGTTGTCTGTGTGTAGTTTCTCTTGTCACAGGTTTGTCAATTTTGTGTGTAGTTCTGTTAATTGTACATGCTATAAATTATATAAAATTCATATTTTCAGTGACTTATCTGTGGAACTCCCGTTTACCTTGACACATCCAAAACCTCCAGAGAGTCCCCCTCCTTCCAGAGCTGCCAGTCTTGTTCCAGCAGAAGGTGGCGATGCCCCTGTTGATACCAATCTCATCCAACTTGATACAAAGTAATTTTTTTTTTTTATATCTAAACTTTGGTCAGATAAATAACTTATTTTATGTTCTGCAAGGTATTTAATTTTCCTGAACAATCTTGAGGAAACACTGAACCAGCTAGAAAGACAAAACTGTATTGTGAATAATGGATTTAATGTGATTCTGTAGAGTTCAACTATGGCTGGTAAAGGTCAATAGGAAGTCTCATAGTTCAACTCATTTCATTTCATGTTGAAGTTGTCCTTACAACCAGCAATACAGTGATACTTTATCTCTATGTATATTTGAAAAATAAAAGACTCTTTGTCATGAAGACAAGAACACCACCATAAAGTTTGGATTCTCCAACTGATAGCAAAGAATAGTCTCATATGTATCGAATTTTTAGGATTGTATTATATTTGATGTGTATAATAATTATCTTTCTTTGCTTTCAGTGGAGAAGCTTTCTATGGCGACAAGGATGATGATTTCATCTTTGAAGACTTTGCAAGACTTCGTCTGAAGGGTCACGAAGGAGATGACACAGAGGCCTAAATTTGAGAGCGCAATTTGTTGTTCGTTTATATCATATTAATCCAACACTCACTTAACTCGCTCAAAGGATATTATAGAGTATAGCTTGTACGTAACTCTACCTAAATTTTACTATTTTGTTTCTTGGTGGTTCGTAACAATGACAAAATATTTTGTCCAGTTGTCTCTCCCAAAGTAAATGTGTTCCGCAGCGAATTCCTTAGTAGATGAATTTACATATTTATGTATATATATATATATATATATATATTTACAGAACAAAACACTTATTCTATTTTTGTTCAAGAGTTGAGACAGTGACTGGTATCGTGATAGTTATTTTTGTGGCCAGAAAATAAGGTTTTAGAAATATTTGATGTAGGAAATTTGCAAATTGGTACGAGTGTGTTCAGCTATATATTTGAGCCATGTTATCCAAGAGGAAAAAGGAAGTTATGAACACAAAGTGAGGAGCATCACAAAGAACTTTGAACAAATGAGAAAATGATCAATTTTAGAACAAAAAGATTTTGCAGCAGAAGTGAGTGATCAATAAATCACCTACTCAAAAATTTTATTTTTAAAATGTTATTCGTTCAAATGTAAACACAGGCATCTGAAAAAGTTCTAGAAAATGTTTTTATACAATTTTGATTGACCAAGAGTATACTGGGCATTGCTGGTCAACTGGCACTACACATTCAGTAATGTGCTATGTCCTCTACCACGAAGCCAAAACAAATGAAATGAAAACATAGATTCATTTATGTTGTTCCTTTTTGATTTCATTTTATATTATTTTTACACAACAAATGTGTTATACTTAAACTGATTTTAGTGGAAGTCATGGAATTATTGTGTTCATGAATTTGTTGTCATAATTTCAAATGATGCAAAGTGGGCTTGAACTTAGAACAAGTTAAATCTGGATAGACATTATAAGGCACAAATTCAGACTTTGTAGGCATAATTCCTCTGGTGCCTGTCATTTTGTCCTGCATATTGATCTTTTGTCCATGCTTTAATGATATTTTAATGTCTAGCACAAAGTTAAAGATGTCTGGTACAACTTCATTAGTACCTGGCATTTTGTCCAGTACAACTAAAACCGCTATTTCCAGGCCTCAGGCATATTGTCAAGTACAACTAAAACCGCTATTTCCAGGCCTGCAAGTTGCATTAATTTCAACACAATTTTAAGTTACTTTGCAATAATTTAATGTGTATAGAACATTTACTTCTTTAATGTGTGTTCTCTAAATGTTTGTCTTTGTTCATTTCATTAATTTATAGGTATATTTCAAACAAATGGAAACTTTTGGATGATGAATACTTTGCATGTTTTTTTAACATTTAGTTTCATGCCAAATGCTTTCTAAATATATCCACCCTCCCTTGTATATATATGTTCTTGCATATGTGAGCATTTTTAAATGCATTTGTAATGTATGCAAGTGTATTTTTGTGTGTTCATTTTAATGATAAAAACATTATTTGTAATTGCCGGATAGATATTTATATATTGAAAGCATTTAAATTATGTATCTGTTGTATTAATATGTAAATGTTTGTATTTATTGTATTATTGGTTTTATTCGAGGTGGCCTATAATAATTGGGGGCCAATGATGTTTTATTAAAAATCCAGGAAAAATAACTGATTACCGGTAGACATTAATTCTTACTGTTCTGAAAAGATCCTATTCTCTTTAGTTATTAATGATTTCTAGGAATTAATCTTTCCCCAAACAGAATTTAGTGGGAGTTTTGTCAGTTTAGGTTTACGATCGGTTGATAAATTACTGTTAAATCAAATTGAGATATACTATAGTAAAGTGTATGCTTCATAATATATGGATATATAAAATATAATTGGTATCCTTTTAAATCTAAATCTTGATAAACTCTTTTAAATCTAAATCTTGATAAACTCTATTTAATCAACATTATGCTACAACTTTTTATTAGCCCACAATTTCATGTGGAGTATATTGTTGTCGCACCTGTGTTTGTGGACTTTCTACAGGTCAGAAATTTTATCCAATTTTGACGAAATAGGTTTTATCTCCAAAAGATCTTAGTTCCTTTTAATATAGACGTGTATTGGACCATACTTTGATGGATTATCGCCCCCGATTGTACAAAAAATCACAATTTTAGCTGTCACGCCTCAAGAGGTCACAATTTTTATCCGATTTTAAAAAAACTTTTAATATATCACTGTTACACCATAATGAAGCTTGAGTTCAAATTTTTGAAAAAATCAGACTGAAACTGCCCAATAAAATGGCATCGAAGTCACAATATTTATTCGGTTTTGATTAAACTTAAAACATGTTCATTTGCCTAGGATCTCAGTTCCAGTCGATATTCGCACGTATCAGATCATAACTTACTTGATTATGGCCCCTGATTGTACGGGAAATCGCTTTTATTTTTAGCTTTTTCTCTATCCATCTCTTGCAAAATATGGTTGTATCTTGCATGGCAATCACTGGTTTGACAATCATAACAATTATTCTAAAGCCAATTAACATATTAAGTAGATTGGTGTAATCACTTACTCTTGAATTAAAAACTGTTCATCATGTTCATCATGTAAAAACACAAGTTGACGATTCACATAGGACATGTCCCGCACGTACATGCAAATCAGCATCCATGATGTACATTAATGCATGCGAGGATCTGGGTTTTTAGGATAATGTTATAACTTTTTAAGTGTAGGGCAGTAAAATTCATTGTTTTTGATAATGCTATATATATATATCTATATATATATTTGACTATTATTGTATTATATTATTATTATTATTATTATTGATTGTATATCTATCTTATTGAACATATACCCATGTACTATTTGTAATGTATAAGTACGAAACCGGGCTGGGCCCTGGTTAATATCTACGTCATTTGATGCTCTAGTCATATGATATCTATTAAATCTTTATTTGACTTTTCTTTCTTTATACTTTCCTAAGAAAGTTGTGGTACCTTATGACATTTATAGCTCACTTATAAATCAGGACCCAAATGCACCCAGTGTTGAGGGAACATATTTGTGAAATTTAATAACATTGTTGTACAGTTTGCAGGAAGGTTGCTTATATAGAGTTATATTTTATATCTGGTATCAAATGTTGTTTGAACAAATATTGGAATTTTTCATAGAAATTTTAATGAATTAGTAGGTCACACTTTATCCATAAAAAATCAGGATGTTACACAAATGATTCTGTTAAAATAAGTCTGTTTTTGATTATTGAAATGGATAGCAGAGAATGGAATTTATTTGTAAATGCAGCTTGTCCGCATAAATATAATTAAGTTATTGCAGCTGTCTAACAGATGTTTAGAATTATTAAATGTTATTTGATTGAATATCAAAGCATAGATAATAAGACATGGTCTCAATTAAAAATAGTGGGTTACGAAATTCTGCAGTAATGAGGAGAAACTTGATAATAAGACCAGACCACTACAAAGTCTCATTCTTCTGATATTAACAGACGTAATTAAATGATATTGAGGTGTAGCGGCAGTGGCGTAGCTGGACGGAGGTGGTGGGAGCAGGGGGAGTGACTGCTTCACCTGAGCACATTTTTCAAAAGTGGTGCCTTTTCATCAATTTTTTAACTTTTCAGTTCACTGGTGCATATAATTTGAATTACATTTTTGGAAGAACTTTCTGGACTTATTACTTTATTCGACCAACCTCCTAAATTTAAAATTATTTGTTACATGCCATGGCGCCTTTTTATACATGCTCACTCCCCCCTAAGTTTAGAGGCTGGCTACTGCAACTGACCTCTTTAGGTTTTATTAAAGCATATATCCTTCAATATGAAACAAAGTGGTTGATTTTGAATGGAGGGATCAGAGTGGTGATTTCCTTTGATCAAAACTTCTGGTCTTGCCTAATTGTGATGTTTATTTTTTGTTGCTGTTAAATTTAAAGTACTGTAATTGAGAAATCATTTGGTTGTTTTTACTTCAAGCTAACATTTGGTTCCGTGCCCTGTAGACATACATCAAGAAGGAGAATAGAAGCGTGAAACGACTGAAGGATTTCTCTATTTACGACTTGGGTTGACAGCATGTAGAAATATTTAGATTGTTAAGAATCTCATGTATGTGTTCGTTCTTGCGGTAACAGTTTTTTTGTTGTCTACCTTATAGTTTTTTTTACAGATATTGTTTTTTTTTTGTAAAGTAATCTATGGAGTCACTATAAGATGTTTTTATAAAATAAATGTACTGGTACATCTGTTCAATTTGTGACTAAAAGTTTACCTCTTCAGCTTACTACTCAATCTAAATACTACATGTATATTAGTCCATGCTAATAAAATAAATGTTCCAATAAACCATCTTCAAGTTGTATTTCAAATGTTAAACCCTTATACATTATCTGCTGCCAGGTGTAGTATAACCGATCGAACTTGGAAGCTTACAAAGTCCAACCTGTGACACCATTCCTGCAACCCATACTTTGTTTTGGCCAGAAGTCGTCTAGGTATGACTTCCAATAAAATGTAGCAGCTCTCAAATCTTATAATTCGATATGGGATAAATCACCAATTGTATTACTACACTGGGAAAATTCAATATGGGATAAATCACCATTGTATTACACTGGGAAACATATATATTTTTCAACCAGAAAATCTGATGCTCTCTCCTCGCATCTGAGTGCATTCCTGGGTTTCAGCCAAGGTTTTATTTCCTCCTTCGACTCCTCCCGCCAATATCATTTTGAGGGTAGTAAATAGTGTCTTTCGATTTATGCGAAAAACTCTAGGCCGGGCAATACAGCTGTAACAAATAACAAGTGAACTATCTATATTATATTATTCTAGTCATTTACAGGCACAAAAGGCACCTACATTTTAGGCGCCCATAGGCATCCTACATCGGGAGTACACAAAGGTAAACATTTGAACCGGCGTAAGAACAGAGGGGCCACGAGGACGTGCGTGTGATGAGCGAGTACATGGGTTCAATGACACTAGACGAACACACCCCAGGATCAGGAGGTGATGATGACAGACAGGCCTCGGTGGACCATGCTTCAAGCCTACGGGTCGCCTACCAATTTGAACACTTCGATTTTTTTTTGGGGGGGGGGGCTTATTCGATCCACCACCCCAACGTTGCTAGTAGCCCGGGTTCACCTCATTTTGTGGGGCACAAAATTGTCTTTTTGCAGTGTTAATATTAACAATTCTAATTCATGTCTGAGACGAAGTTAAAAATAACAGGTGCTAGTTCAGGTACATTAATACGGTATCTGACACATAAAACCAGAAATGTAACTATCTTTATTGTGTTTAAAGGTAAAATTGTTGAAAGTGTGAAGGTAAGTTCTCCCAGTCAACTTACTGGCCGATTGGTAAGCGTGTGGGTGTTGTATCATATGATCTGTCATTAAGAAACTGCTGTGGTTTTGATGCCCCCGGTTTATGTGACAGGGAGTAGGGTCATCAATCCCCTCATGGGTTTTCTCTGGGTACTCCCGTCTTCTATTAGCCCAGGTTAGGTGCAGAAGAGTAGGGCGTTAAACCATATTTCATTTCATTTATTTCTCCTGGTACTCCGGTTTCCCAGATTGCTAAAACTCGCTACGCGCACCGCAAGCACATTATTGAAATAAAATTGAACCATATAATAGTCCTGAAATGATCTAGTTTGTGTCGAGTCAATAGTGATTCCACAACATGAAATAGGGAGGGAGAGAGAGAGAAATGGGGTCTAGCGTCATCTCTACACAAACTAGGTCATTTCGGGACTAACATATGGTTAATCTTATTTCAGTAATTCGCTTGCGCGTAACGTCTTTGGCAGTGGGAGGAAACCGGGGTGCCCGGAAAAAATCCACGAGGTTGAGAAGGCGCCCCTATCTCCATGCCACATACGCTCAGCCAATCTGTGTGACATTTATGGATATGTTTTAAAACCCCATAGGCATGAATTTAACAACGAATGGAGAAAAGACATATTGGTGGATGACCGAATGATCGTAATTTAAACGAAGTTGCCTCCCTTATATCAGTGGATTGTATTCCATTAATTGCAGACATTGACAAACTGGATGCCAGGGACACCGTTCATTAGTTTTACCAAATACACCTTTCACTTTATTGCATGCTCTATAATAGTGCGTAATAATTTTTCCTCGTAAGCTGGCATATAAAAGTGACATTAACGATCGGTAAATTAAAATCGCCGCGTAGCGAATATTACTTGCAATTTACAAGAAGGCCGCGAAATTGTCAATATCGCCACGTTAGGGTTTCTTTTACTACGAAATCTCCAAGAATGATAAAATCTAAACAATCAGTCAATCTAGAAATATTTAATGACTACTAGACATAATTTTTATATATATCTATACGAGATATATAAGACAGAAAGGAAAGAAAGTCGTCTAGATGTTTGAACTATATGAAGAATATTAAATATTATTTCAAGGATTTATTAAATCTCAGCTATTGAAATATAGATTATAATATATACTATAAAGTTATACTTATATGATGTTCTACTATGGTCTCTTCAGCACAATACGTTGGCCATTGTGAAATTAATAGACATTGGCGTTTCTTCATACTGTTCATCAATTCCAGGAGGCGTAAGTTATGTAACGTGTCTTACGGGGTTTTTTTTAGCGTCAATTATTTCTCAGCTTGCGGGGGGGGGGGGGTGCGGGGGCTACCCCTTACAAGCGATAAACTCTATGAAAAACACCTCAGTGGTTGGAGAGGCCTTCGGTTCTCATCCCACCACACCCTTTAATTTTTATATGTTTTATTCTATAAACATTATTGCCTAAACTCTCTCGCGTAAAATGACGTTTTGATAATAATTTCAACCGGGTAAATATATGCTTTTTTTGGTCAACCTTTTGTTAAGGCATTTACTTTATGTACAATTTAACACAGCCATGTCTAGATCAAGTTTGATATTCAATTTCCACAAAGTATTTTTTTTTTCGTGATTCGACATATTTAGTTCAAACAACGATAGAATATGATATAAATATGGCTAGACAGCTTTAATTTAGGTCAAGAATAAAAATTGTCAATTTTACTGAATATTATCTATGATCACTTGTTTTGCCTTGGTTGAATATTTTACATCTATAGATAAGGCCCGTATTGATTGAGATTATCCGATTCTGTGTTCCTCTGTTTACTCAGTCAATAATTCAATCTAATTAAAATACAGATCTATGTTTCGTTTTGTTTTTTATACTTTCAGTGGCCTACTACACTATATGAATTTCTGACCAATTGTGCTTGGAGGTCGCGCCAGGGGTCATACGAGTGACTTCGTACTTAACTGGCTTTTTTTCGCACGTATACAGTTATAGTGGCCATTTTGCTCAGTAATTCCAGTCAGTAATTGGCTATTTTTAAAATTTGCGTTAAAGATTAAAATATTTTTTTAGAATTGAAATAAATGAACTATTATTAGTCAATCCCCTGCGCTAAAACATTAATTAACAGAATTGCGTATATCTGAAATAGACACGATCTACGCACAAAATAGTGCAAGATGGCGGTCGCCATGAACCACCATTCGCTGAAGCTGTCATTGAAGACGACGTCAATTCTATGAGTTGTAGATGTTATGTTTGTGAAAAATCATTTGAAGAAGCGAGAACATGTTGTGCTGTATGGATTATATAGTTCTAAAGGTTGCAAAGGAAACAATGTAACGTGTTGTTGAATGTTGATGTTGAGATTTTCTTTGTTGACCCCATGACGTGTGATGTGTAGATCACGTGATATGGCTATAATGGCTGCTGAATGTGTCTGGGATACTTCTTCGCAGGTAGCGTGTTTCAGACGTTCAGATTAGGGTGACTTTTGACCCTATTATGACCTCAGACATTGATTAATGAATCAGCATTGACGCTTCCAGGGCTTTATCCACCGCTCCAATGTGTCATTTACCCGCAATAGGAATATCAATCTAAAATTGGTTCAAATCCGTTCAGTATTTATAAAGATCTATTGAACTGAAATTTTATCGATCTTTGCGATTAAATCCTAGCCAGGATATTATCTAATGGTGGTATTTTGATTTAGATTTATTAATTAAGTGTTATATAATCAATCCGAGTACCTAGATGGATTAAATCATCAGATTTTTAATATTTTAATGAAAAATGCAAATGCAGTGTCGTTAGCAAACCAGTGGATTTTAGATTACTCTGTCGAAACACCCAGTACCATTGTACCATGGACCTGGAACTGTGTGTGACGTCATCGTGGCCATTTTGGAACTGTGTCTACATATGAAAAACCTATGTCCGCCAACCGATGCGCAATTGTCCAAGGAATGGGCATGCGAAATTTCATGCCAGCGGTACATGAATTGATGGTGGCCTTTTTGTGAATAGCGCCCCCCCCCCGGCCAAGAACAACAAGAAAAAGGTGGCGCTAACCATTCGGCCACCCAATCCCTCCAAATTTAAAATGAAGTCAATTGCATTTATTCTTTAGGTGATAAATATAATTCGTCTTTGATTTATAAGCATTTCTATATAAAGAGTTAGACAAGTCAAACCATGGGTTTCGTTCGCGTAACGCTCTAACTTTCTAAATACATTTTATACTTATAGCTGTCTTGTTATTTTTTCATGCCAAAGACAATTTAAGAACATTTATTGGTGAAAAAGTAATGGCCCACGGGAGTGACTTGGTTGCTTAGACAAAGCATGTGTCCCTTTTTTTCTGTTTAAAATTGCTTTCATTTTAGAGTAACATTACTCGCGTTTCCATTTGCAGAAAGGCCAAAAGCTATTTTCAAGTGAATTATGGGACAGAATTGTTCGAAAATGAGCGTGGAGATTGAATGTCGTGCCTACAGCATTTTTATAACGACCGTGAAACTAGCGGTTTACAGGCTAATTTTATAAAATAATACATTTGGCCTCTAGTAACAGGGTCTTTTCTAAAGTTTTCTTCTGGTGGAAGGTTTGAGAACACGATAGATAGATGATGTTTTGTCGACTATGAATGAATGTCGTTTTATAAAAGTGACACGAAATTAGAAGCCCCAAGCGGGATAAGTATAAATTTATTTAAAGACTCGACTCACTTGTCACTACACATGAAATTCACCCAAATGTATTTAAAATCCAGGAAGTGACGAATGATATAGATAAACCCCAAATTTGCGCAGAGCCGACTTAGTGAAGGCACTGGCTCACTAACCAGGGGGTACTGAGTTCAGACCCGGTGTTGATCGAGAAAATCACTCGGTTTTCCAGCGTAGATTCCCCTTATTAATGGTGCAGGACTACAGCGTACGTAATAGAACCCTTGACAATAAGAATTTGATATAAGAGAAGGCCATAACACAAACTTTCCGTCATAGCACACTGTATGACGTACGCACATGTCCATTGGCCCAGGTGGCGCAGGAAAGTAGGCGGTTAAACACCATTTCTTTTAATTTTCATTTCCAAATTTTTACTACTGAGCGTCGGTGTTTCAAGTGGGTATTCCAGGAGCGGATCCAGGAATTTTTGCAGGAGGGGGTTTGCCAGGTTTCTGTTACGGAAATCTGCCATCATCGTCTCTAAATTACATAGGCATACATACAAATTGAGCTTTTTAAACAGAGAAATCATTTTTATACTGATGTAGGATCACTGTGTGATGTAATTTCATTGACGCAAGGCATTATTTTTTTTTATGTAGCTGAGCAGGTGGGGGTGTTGGACCCCCACCCCCCCTCTGGATCCGCGCCTGGTATCCGGAAATACAACGTTTGCTTTGATTTGTTTTCTATCGCCTCCAATGTCTACCCACTGTTCCGCTTGTCAGACGACAAGAACTCAACCATCCATTGGCGATTCACTCACATCAACCAGAACGCTGGATATTAAAAAACTCTTTCCGATCGTAGTGCTAAGTAAAAAAAAAAAAAAAAACCGAAACGAAATTGGATTCTTGTTTTAATCAGATTGTATTTACAAAGATGTGATCAGTTGAATCCTATTCAATCCGATGTCCTTGAAGCAACGACCGCGAGTTATACGTTCGGGGTTAACGAACAATAGAGACTTTTGTAAGTGGCATTTTCCCTATCCGTATCACGTATCCGTATCGTATAGGTGACACGTTGCGTCAGAGTAGTTTTAGAGTTTTGGCAGATTCTGGCGTCGCGTGCGTATGCGTAATGCGTAACTGTGCCGAGCTTAGTTCTCTAAAGCATGGTGGCAGTTATCTACCAAGATCACCATCAGTACTAGTCAAGTAAGTGCCTTGCCTAAAATTTCTCTGAGTGCGTGAAGTCACTCGACAGTCGCTGAGCTATTAAAAAAGGTAATGTCGCATCTTATTAAAAAAAAAATCGACAGCAATTTTTGGTTTCACTAATTTATCATTTACATACCTAAATCTAGCGCGTAAATTAACTAGTGTGCAGACAGACAGGAAAAGTATGAAAATTCCGTGAAAAAAACATCAAAAATAATGATTAAATTCCAGTCTTTATTATGATTAAATTCACATCAAATATATGCACCTCCGTGTTCTAAGATGCACATAGATTCATAAAAAAAAACGCTATGATACAACATTTTAGCGTCTAAAAAGACGACCTTCTCCGTATGAAACCTGTTCGATACGGGCTGCCGTATCCGTGTGCCGTATCACGTATGAGAAATACACACACATTGTTGACGTCACACACAAAATCCATACATACGGATACGCGATTGCCAAAAGTCTCTAATAATTGTGTCCGCCATTATCACATATGTGATAGAACTGGTTAAACACGTTCCAAATATGCGTTTAACACAGAGATCATTGCTACCATATCTGCGCAACGAAGATTTGAAGAAAATGGAGTGATGGATAAAATGGAAAACAAAATTTATCCTTCTATATAACTGACTGAAGCAACGCCGGATTAACCATGGTGGGGGCCCGGGGGCTTGGAACATGTGGGGGGCCCCTGATCACTGACAGCGAGCGCCGAAGGCGCGAAGCCCCGCATAGGGAGGTCTGGGGGGGTTCTCCCCCCCCCCCAACGAAATTTTCAGAAATTGGAGGCCAGAAACGTGATTTCCTGGCATTTCAGGCACTTGTGTTGGAGCCATTTAGAAGTACTTCCCCCAGAAAAAAATACATTCTGCCACAAAATTAGCGCATTGTGGCGTTATTTCAGTGGACCAATCCATGAGAGTGCTATGAAATGAGGAGGGGATTGTAAGTGGGCAGAGCGACATCAAACCTAATTTTGAAGTCGCTCAGTGATATATAACGGGGTTACTTGATTCGGAATCGTATTATACTCCCACGATGATTTGATGAATGGATGCCGTAACGTTACGACCAAGCCGGACTCGATGTTTGACAAACAAAATGGTAACACGAGATTTAATCACGAAATATGAATATTTCGTGTGATCATGGTGTGCATCTCATCAAATTCAGCTTATACTCACAACAAATATCAACAACAACAACAAAACTAAAACTTTATACAATCTTATATACAGCTTATATACAATCGTACGTCAATCTGAGACAAAATTCGCGCTACTCGAAATGATGGGGACGTGTAATTTGTTCGAGTTATACGATAATTCGAGTTAGACGATGGTCGGTGCGATAGAAGATCCCACGACAATAAAAAAAAATGTGTTACACCCATCACCGGATTACACCGAATTCTCGGATGTCGATAGCAACACACCATGGATTGAGGGGGCCCCAGGGACTTCCGATGGAGGGCCCTCGAAGCATCGGAGGGGCCCCGTCACTAGGTCACCGGACGTTGGAGTCCTCGGTCCGACCATACTCGAGGCGCGCAACTGAGATTTTTGTGGGGGGCCCCCTAATGTGGTGGGCCCTGAGGCCTGTGCCCCATGGTGCCCCATGGTTAATCCGGCGTTGGACTGAAATAACGAGCGATAATAGAACACACGGGAAATTTCACATATGTCATAATGGCTAACACCACATTTGTCCTTTAAAGCGTGACCAAATCTACTTTTGAAGATGATTGGATCAAAGTCAGGACTAATATTTCGGGTTTGTTTTCTTAATCAAATGTTAAATAGCCACTTTGATTTTACTTTAGCCTAGATTAAACCGTGAACAGTTAGATATTGTTCGAAAAATGCAGTTGATAAGCGGCTTTAAGCGTTTTAACGTCAACTTCATTTCCTCTGTGAAAATAAATCTGTTTTCAGTGTTTGAATAACTTGGTTATTTTTAACAAAACCGATTCTGTAAAATAAATTAAAGGATTGGTTCACATTTCTTGCTGATAAGCCGAAAATATGTGACTGAATATTAGAGTATTGTGTACTTCAAATATAATGGAATGGTGTGTAACGTCTCCTCTCTACTTGTGTTATTTTGAAACCGTATAGTTTATTATAAATAGAACTAATGTAGGAAAGAAATTTGATGGCTCGTCAATATGACAGGTCTACATTTCCTATGGTCACATATACAATATTAATTTTGCCCTGACACCGATGTTACCCGTCATCGAATTCATTAAGTACCAGTGATTCTTTTTCGTGCACGATTTGACCTCGATTTTACGACCAATCCCAACGACTAGAACAGTTTCCTTGCAATGTTATACACGTCTTGAAATGTAATGTAGGACCAAGTTACCTTGACCTCGGGATGATGACTATTGTCCCTTTCGAAGGACTTTAGTTACATCTTCATTAGCCAAGTCGAAGCTGAACAGTAGGGCCTCAAACTCCATTTCAATTCATTTCCGCTTTCGTATTCATTAGAACCACTATGGCGTTATAGACGCGATCCACCCTGACTATGATCGTTAAATTCTGAAGCTATGTAATCATTGAGAGAGAAAAAACAAACAAAAATTTGACTGATTCATCTTTAATACATCATACAAAAACAGGAACCTTTTGATATTTTTAAATTGATGTAATATAACAGTTACGTCGTAGTTAAGCAGAAGTTGAAAATGGCGAACTTTGTCATGCGTACAGGCCAAATAATGAAGATCAAAAGAGAAGTAAATATGTCAACAATGCAATATTCATGTTTTATCCTTAACCAAATTGTAAGCACCGTCTCATTGATTATAACGATTTTACTTTCATTTATTGTCAATTCAAAGAATTCAAAGAGACCAGAGAAAGAGGAAAAATATAATCGCCATTTTGTCAAGTACTTTTTCAGGTAAATGCCACTATTAACTAGGCGTGTTGAGTCATAATAACAAACAATTTATAAACATATAATACAACCTTTCATCCAACATCACATCTAATAAACAATAGGATTAGGCCGAACCAACTTGACTTTTAATTCTAGATCAATAATAACCCAGTCAATTTTTTTGTGCTACGTTTCTTTAGAACGGCTGGAGCATCACGTGGCTAAATGGGTAGGACCCTGGCTAGCTAGCCTGGAGGTCGAGCGAATGCAAGTTCCGCTTAGTGTCGACCATCATTACTAAAATCGGTAAGACAAAACTAGTAGTCTCGATTATCCATTTAATCGTTACATAACGAGTTGGCTGTTCTCACAATAATAGTTAAAAACTAGCTAATTAAAATGTAATTTGCTGTAAATTGCAGTCAAACTGATTCACTATGAACCGAGAACTAAGCGAATGAAATTTCAGCTTAGCCTCGATCATCATTACTAAAATCGGTAAGATCAATAAATAACCCAGTCAATTCTTTTGTACTATTTTTCGTTAGAACGGCTTGAGCATCACGTGGCTAAGTGGGTAGGACCCTGGCTGGCTAGCCTGGAGGTCGAGTGAATGAAAGTTCCGCTTAGTCTCGATCATCATTACTAAAATCGGTAAGACAAAACTAGTAGTCTCGATTATCCATTTAGTCGTTAGGTAACGAGTTGGCTGTTCTCACAATAATAGTTAAAAACTAGCTAATGAAAAGGCAATTTGCTGTATATTGCAGTCAAATTGATCCACTATGAACCGAGAACTAAGCAAATGAAAGTTCCGCTTAGCCTCGATCATCATTACTAAAATCGGTAAGATAAAACTAGTAGTCTCGATTATCCATTTAATCGTTAAATCACAAAATAAAATTCTGCAGCAAATCGAACTACAATCTAACAAAAATTCGCCTATCTTGTCTGCCGCTTAAGGAATCAAAAAAGGAGGACGCCTTCGTAGTAGAAAATCCCCCCCCCCCCCGCGCCACAGCCCCAACCCCACCCCATCCGTCACCTCAACACAATATTAAACCTAAACGTTGGCAAGATAATAAATTCATTCCATTTACGTTTGATTGACATTTTAGAACCAAAGAGGTGGATTTTTCTCGCCGTGTCATTTACAATGGCGCTCTAAATGTCAGACTTGGCGGCACGTCTTTGAATCTGTCCATCAAATTATGGAACAAAGTAGACAACATCCTGACCATTTCCTGGGATTTACCTGCAATTAGCAATACTAGGTAAGGTGGTGGATTTTATCGTCGCAGGCACGGATACCACAGATAAAGGCACAGGAAATTGATGTCTGAACACCGTTCATTTGTCTCACTGCTATTATTTGTTGGACTATTCTAAATACAGAATGAATACAATCAGCTTTGGCAGTTCTATCATCCTTTGTTTGAACGTTCCTGAAATTCTGGACGTCTTAAGTTCCCACATTCGAATTATTTAATTTGCCAAAATGCCATGTCATATTTTCCACGGCTTGATCCACGGTAATATGAACTCAAAATAATTATTTAATATTTCATTAAGAAAACAAAATCAAGATACTGACGCTAGATAATCTCCCGACTTGGGTTCAATCGAATTAAAAAAATTCAAAGCCATACGTGGCACTGCTATGTTAATATCGTCTGCAGGGGATGTCGAACGTTGACAAATTTTTAAACAATCAAAATATCATAATTGAGCAGAATTGAACCAGTTTTGGTGTCAATTTTCACAATATCAATATTCAATTTTCACAATATTGTAGATTTCAAAGGATCCAAAATCCCTTAAATAATGAACTACTATATGTCAACAAAAATACCTTCATACATTACAGCTGTTAGAAATATTTAAAGAGTATTTTTTGAAGAACAGCGGATGATAAGGAATAACAAGCGGGTCACCTGCTGATAAACCGGTCAAGATTTTTAATATAAAAATTAATTAAAATTGTGATTCACGGATTTGAATAAAATCTCTACTTTACTCTGAACAAATAAGGGATTTCGGACACCAAAACATGTAACTTTCTATGCTTTAAATAGCAACACTTTTAGGTTTATTGACATGTGCAGGCAGTCACAGTGGTTCAGTGCTTAAGGCGGTGACTAACTTACCGGATAATGCCATAGATCGAAGACGCAAACCCACACTCCATATATGACGTCATATGTTCCAGACCGTCTCCGATGTAGCGTTCTCCTTACTAATCAGGGTGTCCTGTAGAGTGCGATCCCGAAAGTTCCCCAGGATTTCCCAACGTGGTTATCAATCCTCAGTTGTGATTCAACGAAGAGGGGTCGAAAACACACCGCTCCGCAAAAAAATTATCTTCATTAGCCCAATTGATACAGAAACATAGGACGTTAAACCCATTAGGCCTACATGTCGTTGCAGAAATTATGAGGAGATAGTGGCTTTTAAAGTTTGGAGCAACAGAATTTATTCTCTATGCGCAATTCAATATGATTGTAATTACGGTAGTAGCGGATCAGCTCAAATTAAAATGTCATTAAACACACCCATGTCGATATTAAAGATGCTTTCCGGCGTACAAATTTGTTTGCTTTTATAATATATTTAGACTAAAAACATAATTAAATTAATTTATTCATCAGAAGTGTTCTTCAAACCAACCCATGCAAGAAAACTAACCCATGTCGGAAGAATCTATGTTAAGTAACCTTGATTGAGAGAGAATCTATTTTTAGCTTTTATTTGTCCATTTACCATTTAATATCGAAGTTTAAGTAAAATATTGGATTATCCTCTGTCAACTTGCTTTCCCGCTGTTTAATAACAGAGTCTACTGGAAGTTTCAGCCTCCCATTGTTCTCACAACCGCTAAACATACTTTTATTGGCAATAGCTTATAAATACTTTCGTAGAAATGTAATGTTTTTAAAGGAATCGTGTCATATTTCCTTTACACCTAGGAAGACAAGACTTTCGTAAATACTTAACTGTGATCAGATAATATCCTAGATTTACGCAGATTTATTTCCACCTGAGTTCACCTACAAGTTAAAGAAAATCGTATACAAACACCCACAGGTAGTCTGAGATAAAAAAAGTTTGAAAATATTACTGAGTATGAGAATTTTGTCCTATGTGATATTACGGTCGCTATTCTTCGTGCAGAAAATAATTTTCGTAAATCGGATTAAATTACGATCGGTTCTAATTACTGTGGCACATCGCATACGGATAAAATTGTCATTTTCAAAATTAAGTGAAGTGTAGCTCAAAATTGTATTACATGTAATACTCTCATATAGTGCAAGGAACATTACCTACAAAAGTTTTCCTTACGGAATGGGATTAGGCGGGAATGGTGTCAATTTAAAAGGCGAGAATGGTGTCAATTTTGGACTTAAATATCCCAAAGCAGCATCCAATCAGGTAAGTAAATCCGTTTATTGGACGGACAGTATCTGATGAATCAGAACCGGGAGGTCCAGTGTTTAATCCCGATGCGGGTCTTGAAATTTCCTCAAGATTTTTCAGCTTAGTCCCCCCCCCCCTTAGTGGTCCGGGCGAAGGGCAAGACAAGGAAGGCGCCTATTCATTTAGATGTGACAGATAACCGAGGCCCACCTGTGTTATCCTTCGCGTGCACGTAAAAGAACCATAGACAGCTGGAATTCAATGCAGAGTAGGTGTTTCCCCACCTTCATTAATCCAGTTCGTACAGAAAATTAGGAGCCAACATACGGTACTTTAATCAATACGTTTTTGTGTGGCAGACATCTACGCAGTAATTATGAGAGAGCCTTACTTCCAACTTAGCTAAGTTATACTGACATTTTAGTCGGATGACAAGTTGAGTTGTCTTGTTCTTGGTTGCTTATTTCGCGTACGATTAGGGACGCGGTGTCTTTGATGTTGTGATAAAAGCCGATTTACTACGTAAAGCTTACCTGAAGGTCGGATGGTCACCGATATCTAAATATGGGCGATTACAGGTAAATGCTAGATCAGCCATTCTCAATTAATACTGGGGGATGAGAGATCGATTAGAGTGACGCATGCGCTGTCGATCATAGGATCTGTCATTGAGTCTTGTGGTGTGTCCTCCTCTGTTCGTCTTCTCGGGGCCCTCGGTTTCTTCGCACTGCTAATGACCCCTACATGTAGCGTATTTCTGATATAATTTAAGTATATGTTTGTCCCGAAATGGCCTAGTTTGTGTCCACTGGGTGTTATCCTCCTTTTCAATACCGGTATTCGTCAAGAAAATTCTTCGGGAACTAAGCTTTCAGTGTGATTTTCCTCGTTAGTGGTGCGTGATGGGGGGTCTCAGGAGGAAGAGTATGTGGCCTTTCGGACGGAACGAAAAACTGGCGCCCGTTACATGTACATTAACACGTTGGCGTTCTTCAAGTGAAGGAAGTCTCGATTATCAGTCCTTATAGCGACAGTCTCTCGCCGTATTTAACGCAGTTATGGCGAGCATTTTCTAATCCACTTCCTATCTAGCCCATTCGATAACCTAGAGATTTGATTATGCACTTGTCATGTGGATATATGTATAATTAATAATCTTTATCGGGGGACCACTTGGCTAAGTGGGTAAGGCGCTGGCTCGCTAGCCTGGAAGTCGGGTGTTCGATCCGTACATGGGCCGAAAAAGTTCATCTAGATTTTCCGGCGTGGTTTCCCCTTGTCAGTGATGCAGAACTGGGGGCTTGACAAGGACAGCTGTCTAGTCGCTCGGATAGGACAAAAAAGCCGAGGTCCTTTGTACACATTTGCGTCAACGTAAAAGATCCCTTGGAAACTGGAATTCGATATAAGAGTAGGCCGTAGCGCCGCTGCCCGGGAAAAATTTCCATCATAGCACACTGTATGGCGTATGTCCGTCTTCCATTAGCCCAGGTTAGGTGCAGGAGAGTAGGACGTTAAACCCCATTTCATTTCAATAATCACACCTGAAGCCATTTATGTGGCCCTGTCGCTCTTATGTCTGTGGGGGTTTGTATAGTCGAATGGTTAGCACGTGCGCGCTGTAAAAAACCTGTCATTGAGTCACAAGGCGTGGTTCCGAATCCCTGGTTATACGTGACAATGAGTAGTGTCACCTCATCAGCCTCGTGGGTTTTCTCCGGGTCCTCCGGTTTTCTCCCAATGCTAAAGACCCCTACGCGCAAGCGAATTATTGAAATGAAATTGAACCATATGTTAGTCCCGAAATTACCTAGTTAGTGTCGAGTGGACTTTAAACCCACATCTCTCTCTCTCTCTCATCTCCCCTCTCTCTCTCTGTTAAGTTTGTATCATATACGAGTAAATAATCGAATATTTTTGCTGCCCTTTCAGATTTTATATAACTTGGTTTAATATCGGCTTGTTTCAGAGACGCACAAGACATAAATTTCCATAGTTTAATTACCTTAAATGTCATCTCCTCTGTAAATATTATCAGCTTTTCATATTTCGCGTAAAAAACATTTCCTGGGGAGGAAACAGATTTAATAATACAAAACATAAACAACAACATTTGACAGATGCTCTGTAAAAAATATAATGGTATATTCAACAATTTTTAAGGTTCGAAGATCGTCAATCGTATTTGGTAAGAGCTATTTGTTTGGTTTTAAAACGCCATTTGACTTTTATTGTGTCACTTTCCGCCGTTGAAGGGATGAAAGAGCAGACCGTTCACTGTAAAATTATGTAAGAGCTATTTGTTTCTTTGGGTTTTTATATAAACGCCATTGGACTTTTATTGTGTCACTTTCTTCGTTGAATGGATGAGAAGCCATGAATGTTGAAGTAAAGACTTGCTATTTTGTCCGAGTTTAAAAAAATATATATACGAAGAATGGTCAACTTTCTACAAAAAGTATATTTCTTTACCTGCCCATGATACACGGGAATGCAATAGAAATCAATGTAAATTTTGAATGCTTCTAACTTAAACATACATTATGCAAGAGCTAAATCTGCCTCTTGCAGGTCTTTCTTTAGGCCTGAAATGTTATCTAAATTAATAATTAGATATTAATATTCTTATCCAGGCTATAATCAACTCTGAATGGCATCGGATTTCTCCGATATAAATAGATTAGAACAGTTCAGCCATGGAGAAGCGAGACTTAGCTTCGAACAAACAGTACGGTGGTTGAAATTATTGCACACGCCTTGTCAAACCATCAAAGACTAATATCTTCGCTTGCAATAGAGTAAATGTAATAAAATAAGGCTAACGCCCCTTTTTCTGCACAAATCGGACTTATGATTGGTCTGAATAAATTTTGGACCAAAGGTTTTTAAAATAAAAGTATATTACTGGTTGTACTGAAGTATAAAAGGTTGGTTTGTCCGCTTAAATTTGTAAGAGATTTGGCTACTTCCGCTTATGTGGCCTTATTACTGAAATAAACATAATTATATATCTCTCCCCAAGGCAGGGTAGGCCATAAGTACTGAAATGCAGCTCTATATGAGTGGGGGTTGAATGGCCGAATGGTTAGCGCGTGCGCGCTGTATCAAAAACCTGTCATTGAGTCAACTGGCGTGGTTTCGAATCCCCGGTTGTACGTGACAAGGAGTATGGTCGCCTGTCAAGCCTCCAACTGCTAAATACCCCAACGCGCACGCGAATTATTGAAATTAAATTAAAACATATGTTAGTCCCGAAATGACCTAGTTTCTGTCGAGTGGATGTTAAACCCCATTATCTCTCTCTATATATGAGTGTCTGGAAAACAATGACTTTTAAGTGGCCGTGAAGGAGTTCCGCATAACCTGGTCATGCCATTGCCGAGGCAAATCTAACACTGATTTCCAAACGACCCAATATCTTGATATGAACCAATCAGACACGGTAATTGGGCCATCTCTTCATATTCTTTTGCGCCTAATAATATACACGTTTGTCAATATGCAAGAGATATCCCGATATTAAGATAATAACTTTCTATTTTTACAGTGTATTTTTTTGCTGTTTTGTATAATTTTCTTTGTTTAATTATAACAGACATGAAATGTATAATTAAGCTGGTATTTTTAGACGTTGGCATTTAACTACGTGGTCACGTATAAGCTGATTAGAACATTAACCATGTCATTAGTTAGTTGATAATAATACATGTATTCCATTCTACCTGCTGATAACTGTCACGATAAACCATTTCTTCCGCTGCCAGGAACAAGGCCCGGAAAGACTGCCCAACATGACTAGATTGTGTTCAATAAAGATGAAAAGCAAATTAGGTCGGTGAGTAGGAAGTTTTGACCACTTTCGAAGAGGTCGTCACTGCAACAGTTTACAATGGTACGATGTCAAGCTCATTAAAGGGACAATCCCGATAAGAACAGAGTCTCAAAAATTAAAGTCCGAGCATTTATGAAATTTATGGACCAAAATATAGAGGCATGGTGTATATACCTTGGCTTAAAGTTTCAGCTCAAAATATTGAGTCGTTTTGACAAAAACGTCAACATTGCTTATCCGGACACGTAACCCTTTTAAGATATCGGGTCAATTTTTTGATTGGGTGACCTGATAATCGATTCCGGTTTCTTGAGAGGTCTATACAGTGAATGACCCATGTACTGTACTGATAACAAAAGGTAAATTTCACCTACATATCATTTTTATAGAAAAAGTCTGGTTTTATCCAGATACTGTATTATACAACTGTCTCCATTTCCAGATGAAGACTGTCAGGTTTAAGTTATTTACAAGCATATCACAAATTTTGGGTTAGTTGGTCGGCCTTAGATAATGGGTTATAAGGGATTTTAACACAAAATTAAGCAGTTTTATTCCCCAAAAAGTTATCGGGATTGGCCCTTTAAGTTTCGAGCTACGATGGCTGAGTGAGTTAGGTCTCGGGTTCGATCACGCTATTCGCCGAGAGAGTTCCTCCGGATTATCCAGTGTAGTTTCCGTTTGGCAGAGGTGGACTAAATCCATATGACACAGTACTGACTAGTTGGCGTGCGCGTAAAAGAACCCAAAGCAGATGGAAGTCGATGAAGAAAAGGCAAAAACGCCGGTGTCCGGGCAAAATTCCCCTCATAGCACATTACATAGCATATACACATCTTTATTAGACCGTCAGTGCAGAAAAGTAGGACGTGCTTTTATATTCGTTACCACTGGCGACATTTCAAATCACACCATGCAATCCTCGGCTGACCCTACTCCTTGCCAAGTACAAACATGGCCTCGAAACCACGTCAGGTCATTCAATGGCAGTAATGTTTGAACGAAAGCATACGCGCTAGACCACTCCACCACCTAACTCCTTCACTCTCATTTGCCAATATTAGTTGTCAGTAATAAGCCACTTGCTAGAAAGTCATCATAAAATGTGCAAGCTCTAGTATAACATTTTAACTGAAATGAAATATGCCTACTTTGGTTATTGTGTTATAGCATTGAGAGGAGCGGGGAATAAATGATATTATTAATATATCAATATAAAACGATATTTTCTCAATTTTTTTCCGTTTGCCAAATATGTTGTAATTAGAAATGCAATGAGATGTGCTTTGAAGTAGCTAAGTCTCTAACTCAATAATATCCAAAGTCTTCGACAATGAAAACACGAATTATTTGTCAATTTAAATCAACACTGATGTTGTGATATTACCGGGCAAAGATGGGTTTCTGGAAACCAATATTTAAAATAAAATAAACATTTTACCATAATGCGTTTCAGTGCCATTTGTAACAAGGGACTCGAAGAACAAAGCTAGAATTCATGGCAAACTGTAACGTCATTCTTATCTGGAGAGCAAGCGCAATAATTAATATGTAGACTGGAATAATCAGACACTAGAGATTGACATTCGATTGAGATTTCTGGCATATTTCGCCAAACATAACTGATTTGAAATTTTAGTAAAAATGGAAACGATTTAATGTGAATCAGTTAACAATATTATATGCGTTGAGACCCATTTATGTCAATTTCTATGTCCCAAATTTTAGCGATTTAGCCCCTTTAACTTATCGGGTTCGTAAAGACGGGGGTTGTCTTTAGAAATAGGACCTAATGCGCTTCCGAATTAATCAGCCCATGATTTGGTATGCTCGCTAGACAATTTCCATCAGCAGTATAATATCAGGTTTAAAGAAATAAGGACACTATAAACGTGTCATAGTTAAACAGCTTACAGCGTTTCATGATTACAATGTATGAAAAAATAACATCGTCATAATAGACTTCTCATTACAACACAGAAATTAATTTCCCATCCTATCGATCCATCCAAGATGGCGACATCACTGGAAAGCCATCGACTTAAAATAAAAAAAAGACTGTTTGATGATCTTTATCATAGGCGGATCATCACAAAGATGGCTGGCTTTTACCACTCGACAAGACTTTAAACATATAATATCTTTTTGATAATTATGCCTGGACTGTAATTATGGTACTAGTTATGTCCCAATATAGCTTAACTAAGAAAAAAGGGGATTCCCATGGTCATAAATTCCGCAGTAATGATGATTTGGTGACGTGATAAAATGGTTTCTTAAAAAGCAGCTGTTTTGTCTCCGACACCTGTTGGCTTTTTTTTTCATCCGACATTAAAGCATTCGAGAGCGTAGGCGTAGCAATTTAACCTCGCTTTTTAAATTTTAATTATCTCACGTCTTCTGCCATGCATAACTGTTGTCTTGACAACAGGAATGGGCTCTTGAGATACAATGGTATTTTCAGAATCAAGGAAATATTCAAGCGAAATATTTGGACAAAAATAAGATATCTGTGTTTACGGTTACATGGCCCAAATGGGGTTTGTGCAGTAAGATTGGGGAAATCCAACCCGATCGACTAATAAATTAAAAACCCTGCTTTTATTTTTATGTTTTCCAGAAATACCCACTTGCAATGTTAAATAAAAGATGTTTTTCCGATACTTGTCCAATCTGATTACAACACAGATCCTATTTCGTTTCGTTTTTATAGTTCAAAATATCGTTTTATTGGTCTACACTACACACGTGGAGGCCATCGAAAGTATGAAAAAACGAAACGAAATATAGATCAGATTAATTGATGAATATAATGATGGTTAATTTACAGAATGATTAATTAATGTAATGATGGTAAATTTACAGAATGATTTGTAATAATGTTTGATATAATGATGGTGAATTTACAGAATGATTTGTAATGATGGTGAATTTACATAAGTATGAAAAAACGAAACGAAATATAGATTGATGAATATAATGATGGTTAATTTACAGAGTGATTAATTAATACAATGATGGTTAATTTAAAGAATGATTTGTAATGTGGTGAAATTACAGAATGATTAATATAATGATGGTGAATTTACAGAATCATTTGTAATGATTAATATAATAATGGTGAATTTGCAAAAATGATGAATTTGCAAAAATGATGAATTTGCAAGAGCGTTGTTTCTTGTATGACCATCAAATAATTCACCATTTCCATATACTGGACTCTGTGTAAATAAAACTATACAATAGTGCCTGGCTTCCAGAAAATATGATCATATATAATAATTTAAGATAAGACACAGATATCAGAATTATCGGACAATTCATTCCAATAATTGGTAATAATGTACTGTGTCACAGCAGTTCATAATTATTATCTGTCTGTTCTTGAGTAATTACTAGAAATACGGTCATTTTTCTTTAGAGTTGCAGACCATAACTCCAAGTTGGTCATGTCAAAGCCTTCCAGTAGCGAAAATTTACTGGACTGCAAGGGTAGACAATGTGTTTGTAAAGTTCATTTGCTGATTGCACTATTTTGCCTATACCATTTTTTAGGACTTCGAATTGGTTGGATGGCCGAATGGATAGCACGTGAATGCTGTATCATAAAGCTTGTCATTGATTCAACTAGCGTAGTTTCGAATCCCCGGTTGTAAGTGGCAAGGAGTAGGGTCGCCTGTCCAACCTCGTGGGTTTTCTCCGGGCCCTCGGGTTTCCTCCCACTGCTAAAGACCCCTACGCGCAAGCGAATTATTGAAATAAAATTAACCCATATGTTAGTCCCGAAATGACCTGGTTTGTGTCGAGTGGGCGTTAAACCCCAATTTCTTTCTTTCTCTCTCTCTCTCTCTATTATTATTATGTATGTTGTGGCAAGAATTTCTATATTATAAAAACTTTGATATTTTTAAAAAGATTTATAGTACAAAATGGCTTCCCATGGAGTTCTGTTTTACTTCATAATAAGTTGTTTAATCATAGAAATTTGCTTAAAAATATTTCCAGATATTTTAACATTAAAGATGTATTATGTGAAAGCTGAATCTGCCTATTGTGGGCATTTATTTTGGTTCAAATGATATACATGTATAAATCATTATAGACATTTATATACATGACAAGCCTACAATCAACTCTCTAGACCATCAGATTTTCGAGATTTAAATGGATTTAAACATCCGCAAGATTTAAAAATTTAACGATAGAAGGAACAATGGAGGATAAGTCTCGATTGTCAGGTACCGTTGCTATGATAGTGAACGGTTTACGTTGTCATAACTTTGCTCAGAATAAAATAATTTGAATGAAATTTTCAGTATATTCATTTTGCATTATCTACTTTTGGAGTATTATTGCAAGAACGACGAGTTCTTTATCTGAATCTTACATAATGCAGCTTTAACGGTTTTAATGACATTTAATAACAAATTTCGAACAAAAAAGAAGCTTTCAGAGACAAGGTATATCTGGTTTAAATCGCTGTCGGTACTTGAACTGGCAATTTGGACTATAATTACTGCTTATAATTAAGCTAGGTTTTGACCAGACTTATCTAGTCATAATCAACAATGATAAAATATAACGGGATATGGTATACATGGACCAAAACAATAACAACAATTAAGTTAATGATGTCGATTCAGAGACAGTCCACTAATTATCTTGAAGAGGACGTGTATTAATTGAAATACAGATATTATGGAGATGATCATTGTGGATTACGGTTAAAAGAAATAATGCCATATTAATACCAAAGATTTAATACCAACTCGTTAAGTAGTGATATAATTGATCATTGGATGTCATTTTAATAACGTTACTGAAGGTATTGTTTTTTACATTTATATAATAAGTCATCATGATTTATATCTTATTTGTCTGCGACATCACCTCTATGGATGCGGACCTATTTTACAACCTTACTTTTTGTCTCTTATAACTTATCATTGCTTGATAAATATCGGGGAAGCTTAATGGAAGCAGTGATAAGAGTATTTCGCAGGCCCTACTAAAATTTGAACTAGTCTCGTGACATGCGCGACCGCTTAATATTCAAAGCGCCAGACTCGGTTGAGGCGCAAATTATAGTTTCTGATCAGTCGCCCACCACCTCCCTACAAACAATATGCACTCAAAACAAAAAACAACCAACAAAAAGTTAATCTCAAAACGAGAAGAGAGAGAGAGAGAGAGAGTTTAACGTCCACTCGACACAAACTAGGTCATTTCGGAACCAATACATGGTTCAATTCTATTTCAATAACCCGGAGAAAACCTACTAGGTTAGACAGGCGACCCAATTTCCTTGTCGCGTACAACCGGTGAATCGAAACCACACCAGTTGACCCAATGACAGACCTTATGATACAGCGCGCGTGTGCTAACCATTTGGCCAAACGAATTATTGAAATAAAATAGAACCATATGCTAGTGCCGAAATTACCTAGTTTGTGTCGAGTAGGCCTAGACGTTAAAGTAGCTAAGTCTCTAACTCAGCATCATACAAAATCTTCAACATTGAAGTCACGAATTATTTGTCAGTTTAAATCAACATTGATTCCGTGATCTTACCGGGAAAAGATTTCTGATATCCAATGTTTAAGACAAAAGAAACATTTTACCATTGGTACACGACTCGTGTACCATAATGCGCTTCAGTCACAGTTCTAGCAAAATACTCAAGGAACAAGGCTAGGGACATTGCGCCAAATCAAACGGCCTATGTAGACTGGAATAACCAGACGCGAGAAATTTGCATTCGATTTGCATTATTTCGCCAAACATAACTGATTTGAAATTAGAGTAAAAACGTAAACCGGTGAATGTAAATCAGTTTATATACATTCATATTACAGCATTATATGCGTTGCGACCCACTTGTGTCAATTTCTAGGTCGCAAATATTAGCG
Source organism: Patella depressa (assembly GCA_948474765.1). Classification (NCBI taxonomy): domain Eukaryota; kingdom Metazoa; phylum Mollusca; class Gastropoda; family Patellidae; genus Patella; species Patella depressa. The sequence continues at coordinate 74,948,253 of OX419715.1, forward strand.
ATTTAGCTCCTTTAAACTCCATTTCTCTCTCCCTCTCTATAACGATTACCAATCATCACTTTTCTTTTCTGCTTCTTTTTCGTTTCGGTAGATTTCATTTCGTTTCCTATAATTATTTCGTTTTGAACTTTAACAAAACCATTCCCCTGCCTAAAACTATAAATTGGCTCTTTTTCAATAGACAAAAAGTATGCAGGAAAAGAATATAAAAAAATCTAAAACATTTCAACAACATTTCATTTTACCAACTCTAATCGATGTCATTATACGATGAAGAGGGACGTGTTTTAAATACCGTTGCAGTTATTGCATTGTGTAGAACCAGTGGTGATTAGTGTTCGAGTAGGTGTCTGTCAATAGCTCTACAGCGCCCTCTGTCATACGCTGACAATTGACAAGCTGCAATTTGTTTTTCTTGTTGTCAATAAACTGAATGGTTACAGTCTTAGGTTAAATTAAAGGAGTCATTCCAGTTTTAATGGGAACATACCACAGTGGCGAGTACTCGTTGACCTTGGTTTAGTTCTGGTGTTGGTCGTCAAAGATTCTCATAATTTCCCAGCCTGATTTTCCCTTTTGCAAACTCGAACGCGTCAATTGCGAACCCGACTTTTCATCGTTCAAATAGGGGCGCGGACCCGAACGCGGATAACCGTCGACGGCCAGAGGCGAATCGAGGCTCTGACGGGTCCTTGGCAGCTCGACCAGCCAGCCCCTTTAGGAACTGGCTTGTCTTATTAAAGCTAAGACCACTGTAAGAGAACCGAGGATATACTGATGGAATAATGCCAAGACATCTGAATTAACTTAAAATGTAAAACATCAAATTTAGAAAGGTCATTCAAAATGTTATGGACCCTTTTTTTTCTTGGGGCCCTAGGCAACTACCTATAGGGTAATCCGCCTCTGTCGACGGCTTTCGTGAAGCTTTGTCTTTTCCTAGCTGCGAGAGATAAATTTTGTCATTTGCTATCATGGTTCAGGTGAAATCAAGACACAGGCGAGATCTTGGCCCTGTATTTGTACACAAAACAACGAAAGAAGAGAAAGAGGCGAATATCAGCGCATGAAATTTTACAGAGAAGTAAGTGGAAAAGTGCCCGCTGATTGGTACATTGGGAAAAATTCGCTCGGGAGGCAATATTTGTTCGGGTTCGACTTCGCGTTCTGTATAAACGGGCCTCTAAAAATGACTAGAGCATTCCAGGACCAAAAGCCGCGTTCGCGCTCTGTATAAACCAGCCTTAACCCTAACCCACAATATCGTCAACAATCACCTGGCTCTTTACATGTCGTGACCATGACGAAATCTGCAACTAGCCTTAATATTTAGACTCGACCAATTCGATAGTTTATAATTTTGGTGTTGGAGGAGGATTAAAGTTTGCTACTTTTCAAGATCAACATAAGATCATTTGCTTGTGTTACCTCTAATGCTTCTGGTGACCTATTAATAATGGGGAAATATATGCCTAAATTAACACCGGTTTTCAAAGTTGAAGAGCAATACTTCCTGAACATACCATACCTACAGTGTCTAATCCAAATTATTCCAACATTACGCGCTCGGTCTATTTTTGACTTTACTCTACCTTGGTCTAACGATGGGACAAATACCCGAGGTCCCCATGTACATATTGACTTGCACGTAAAAGAACCCTTCACAATTGACATTAGATATAAGAGTAGACCGTTGCGTCATTGGGCAGAATTTCCCTCACAGAACACTGTATAGCTTCCGTCCGTCTTTATTAACCCAATTGATGCAGAAAGGCAGAGCGCTAAACCTCATTTCATTTAATTTAGTTTACCAACCGAAGAGAAATGAAATGGGGTTTAACGTCCTACTACTCTGCTCCTAATCAGGGCTAATGGAAGACGGGCATACGCCATACACTACAGTGTTCTATGAGAGAAATTTTGCCCGGGCAGCGGCGCTGTGGCCTAGTCTTATATCAAATTCCAACTGCAAGGGATATTTCACGTGCACGCCAATATGTGTACACGGGTCCTCGGTTTTTCGTCCCACCCGAAAGACTGTCCTTTTCAAGCCCTCGGTCCTGCATCACTGACAAGGAGAAACCAAGCTAGAAAATCTGGATGAACTTTCTCGGCCAATGCCAACTAAAAAAGGTGAACGCAATAATAAGTTTTTAAACTCATCTAACATGAATAACATGACTATCGATATCCATATTATTGATAATATGTTCCCAGTTTCAGACCCAACCAATCCCCCGGTTCTAAAAAAAACTCTTTATCCCAGCTTAATCATACATTAGGCGAGAGCAGAATATGCCAATTGCAGGTCTTTAGGCCTAAAATGTTAGCTCAACTATTAATTAGACATTAAATTATCCAGGCAATAATATTTATTGGATTAGAACGCGTTTTGCTGCTGCTGATTAAATCAAAAACTGGATAATCGAGACTTTATCTCTTTTTCGTATCGACTTTAGTATTGATGATCAAGGCTAGGCCCAAAATTCAATCGCTGCATACTTGGTTCACGGTGGATCAATTTGACTGAAATTTTCAGCATATTCCTTTTACATTATCTACAACTGCCAGCTCTTTATCTAATCTCCCATAATGTATCTTTAAAATCGATATGATTTAAACCACAACTAAAGGTACAACCACATGTTGTGCGTCAACTGGACACGCTCAACGTGCAACTCAAAGATCAATTAAAGTTAAGCTGTGATTGTTTGCATTTAGTAGTAAGCGCCTGTGGTACATACGCAACATAACCGGAGAAGGATGTCATTTTTCAGATTTGGGGAAGTTGAGTTGTTAACAAAGCAATTTTCTGTATCCTTAACCAGAGTCAAGATACAGCTTAAAACACTTCAGCTATAAAACAACAATTTGGGGATTCCATTTTCAGACAATGTTCACCTTTCCCTCCAGGCCAAGCACTACTTCATACCGTCATGGCGGACAATTGGGTAAAGAAAAGAAAATGGCGATAAAGATTCTCATCAGCTCTGTGTGCCCTAACAGCAGGAATTATAACAACCAATTAGCGTACACGTTACATTCAAATCATGGCAAGCGATTAGACAGGAAAGGCATAATTAAGGGGAACTAACTGGTGATCAGTCATTCTCCCTCCAACCAAAGACAGAATTGTCAGAATAGTTTATAGGTAGCAAATGTAACCTGTGTTATGTTCATAAATGTCTGAGATCATATTTACACAAAGAACTAGAATTTGATTTGAGAAGAGGTTATTCATAACCACAGTATTTAGGGTTAGGGTTAAGAAATTGGGGGACGGGCCAAACCTCCATATAAGCACTGACCTAGGATGATGAAAATGTGGTTCGTGATATTTCCTAATTTAATTAAAAATACATGCAATACATTCCCTCGATTTTGCTTGTGGTATTCTGGTTTTAACTGCTGATTGCATATTATTTGTTTCTTTGGCGGCAAGTTCAGCTAGAGTGTTGTTTTTTATACGTTCGGAGTATCCCCTTTCCCTTAGTTGTTGAATACTAATGTAAATGCTGACTCAAAGTCGGTCCTCTGAGTACATATTCTATGGAAACGGAGAATCTGAGATTTTATGATGCCAGAGAATGTATGTTTTTGGGTGAAAGAGCTTTTGCACAACAATTGATGTGTGTCGGTTTCCTTGAAAAATACTTTAGTTTCCAGATGGCCTGTGATTTTGGTGTTGCTACTTTTAAAAACGGAAGTGTAAAGGAAATCGAAGCTGCTATGACTTACATTTGCGGTTGACAGAGGGATGATGATTGTTCCGGATATTGAAAAACGCCCCAAATTCGTCCCGTGTACGTCCAGACTATGAATTCCGTCTTCCATTAGTCCAGTTTAGGTATAAAAGAGTAGGACGTTAAACCCCATTTCATTTCATTTCCAGGCTATGAAAACGTCATCTAAAAAACGTCCATCATAAATATATATATTATATATATATATATATAAATATATATATATATATACATTATAATATCTGAAGACGCCTATAGAGGGCAGACAGTCTGTTTTTAATGGGCAGAGTGGCAGAACTTCCCTTTCCCACTCCGCCATGAAGTGATTTGCGTAACTCGGGGCAAATCATTTTCCCATCGCAGTCCCGGATGACTGGAGGTAAACATGGTCGTTAAAAGCGAAGTCAATCCTCCTCAGACAGATGGTTCCTAAGAAATGCGTTCCCAACTGCTTCAACTCATGTGGTATTATCGATGTTCGCGTACATGCTCTGTACGTCAATGGATATTAAAATGGTGTGCTCAGGTACTCTGCACTGTTTGATTTTGTGAATGAAATTGTTAGTGTCCTTGTAGGATGTGTGTTGGCATGCTAGGGGCAATAGGAAATGGTCTATATATTGTGATACGTTGTTCGATTCGTTGCCACAGTCTGATATTATTGGGCGTCCCTTGGGTAATTTGTTAGGTATAATCCATTCTGTTTCTGGAGTTTTATGTATTTTTGGGAGTGCATAGAGATGTCGTTGTCGACAGTCAGATTTATCGGATAGATAATCATATTGTTTAGCTGTGATGTATTCCTTGTCTTGCAATTTATGTAAGATGTTGTTTATTAATGCAGTGTCCTTAAAGATGGGTTGGTCTAATATAGTGTAACGTTTAGGGTTATTTAATTGTTTTTCTGCCTCTGAGATGTAGTCTTCGCGATTCATTATGACACAACACGAGTCTTTGTCGCTTTTCTTAATTATTATGCTTTTCTCTTTTTTGAGGGTGTTTAGTGCTGCTTTTGTTGATTTGGTTTCTGTGATTGTGGTTGAAGAGATGATATTTATGTGTTCATTTCGTGGAAATTATAATAACCACTAAAGGGCTATGGTAAGAGTTATAGCTCAGTTTAGTTCAATAATTGGCAAAGCGTTTCATCAATTCTTCAGATATATTTAAGAGGTAATCGCAATTCATGTTTAGGATCAGGGCCGTATGTAGGATTTTAAAAGTGTGTGTGTTGGGGGGGGGGGGGGGTGCAGCAGAGTGATGGGGCGCCATAGCCTCCACTTAAGTGATATAAGAAAGTTTGGATCAGGGCAAACTAACCCATTGGCGCGTGGGCGCCCTTAAACCGACCGACTGATCAGTGCCTTAAAAGCAACACTGTGTGATTGTAATCAAATGTATTATTTTATTATTGAAAGATTGTCAAATTATTTATTTTTGGGTGGGGGGCGCCATTTATCGGGGCGCCTTATTTTTCTGGAGGTGCAATATACCCCCTTCACGCCCGCTAGATACGGCCCTGTTTAGGATTAAGGGGGTTATGGTAAGGAATAGGAAGCTTTTTTATTGAGACAATCTGTATAATAAACCAGCACATATGTTAGGGTTAGGCCAGTTTCTTTCAAATAATTGTCGTTTGTTACGTGGCTTCCTCAATGATTCAATAGTATTTACGAGGTAATCTTTATTCGTAAACACAGTGCTTTATAGAATATCGACCTTTTATTTTCAGCTGACAAACAACACGCCTTACCTACTTCATTTGAATCTGATGATACAGCTAAAAATTGTGTGTGTAATTATGCAGTTACAGAAACAATCAAATGTTCCAACATGTACCTTTGTTTTGTCCCCGTGGTGCACATATTCCTGAAGCGATGGCCGAGAAATCCCTCTCTGGCCATTGCTGGAATAGCGTCTGTTTCTTGAACTTATGCGGGTGTGTGTCTATTCTTTCCGTTCAATGAAAGCTATCATTTAAGTACAGCAACATGACAGTCCTTCGTTTAATCTTGGTCTTCCCTAAAACTTTGGACAGTGATTTAAGGTATTAAAAACGGTGAAAGTATGTTCGTTTTCAAACAGTATTGTTTACATTTCATTCGACTTGATAGCCTCGTTTGTCACGCAATTAGTTTTACTGCAGTATTCTGCTATGCACGGGTTAATTAGGCATAATAAAATCGTGAGCCATGACATAACGTTATGTAAACATATTTGGTCCAGTATTGGCATTCGTTTTAAATGTAAAGCTTTTGTAGGGCAGCTAGTGATTGGTTGGTAGTCGGACTACTGACCAAAATTTAAAACAACAATATCCACTCATAATAGCAGTGTGTAGTGGGATTACCTCTAATCAAACGAAACGTTGCGCGGAGTATGCGTGGTGCAGGGCAGCTCACGGGTTCTGTGGTCGCTCGCGTTCCTTTGTTCCCCACCCGTGGACATTTCAGTTGAAGTCGTATTTCTCGGCCGTTTACGAGAATTATTAAGAACATCCCCAGTCTTAAACGGCCCATTTTGGCGAAGTTGTCGGATTCGTGATTTACGAAATATTTTATTCCACCACCGTTTGTTCTAGACATAGTCGAGCTTGTTTTTTGAGTGAATTATTTAAAGATGCAACATCAGAGTTGTAGTGTAAAAGTCCATCTCTCTGTTTCATTTATTGGTGAACTTACAAGGGCAGTGTCTGTTCATATCGAATTCTCTGCAAAAATATAAAACTCATAGCTTATCGTCTGCCAAGAAACGGTAGATCCACGGGCTGAGTGCATGCTATGTGTATTTGTACCAAACAACCACGACTAAAAATTACTTTTTCAGATCCGGACATCCGATCTAGGCGTCGGTAGAGACAATTCCCCGCATTTTCTTGAGTGGAACTTGATGGAGGGCCTGACAAAGAACAGTGTCTAAAAGTATGGAAATGAAATGGAGTTTAAGGTCCAGCTGATCTGCTCCGACTTGACTAATGAAGACTGCTATGAGGGAAATATTGCTCGGACAGCGGCGCTACAACGTACTCTGATATCGAATTCCTACTGCCAAGGGATATTTTACGAACACGCCAATGTGTTCACGGGACCTCTGTTTTTGGTCCCATCCGAAAGACTAGACAGCTGTCGTTGTCAGGCCCCTCCGTCCTGTAGGTTCCAGATACACAAAGGAATATTTGTTGGAATTTGAAATAAGAATAGGTCGCAGCGTGACTTTCCGGACAAAATTGTCCTCATTTAGCACACACATGAAGTACGCATGTCTTCATTGGTCCTCTTGTTGCCAAAAAGTAGGACGTCAACACCCATTTTATTATTTTGCTTTACACGAATGAGCACATTATGTACGGTCCCGATTGGTGTCAGATGAATTTAATAATAAAACAACCCCTATGTCCTCTCCAATCACAATATTACATTAAATTAATGAAAAGCTAAATGCCTGCATCTAATTTTCTGCAATTTATTTACTTAGTTGATGCCTCAAACACAAATCAAAGGAAAGCTAAAACTAGTAAGAATGAGTGTACATTATCTAAATGTACATTAGCACCCGTCACTTGTTATGAATGAAACACTACTCAAATAATGTTATTTTACTAAACATGGATTTATTCTTTTACAAAAAGAAACGTCATTATCCTTATCGATATTTCCTGGAAATGTTATTTCTCTGAAAAAATAAATTCACGGTCATCTTGAACCAATGGGTTCTGATTCTAAACCATTTTATTTTGAAGAATAATTAGCTTTATCTTCTGTTCTGGGGATGCTGTACTACATTTAAACAAAACGATGTTTTCCGAAATTGTTATTTCCAGGAAGGAAAATTCACGACCATCTTTAACCGAAGGATTCTACATACTAAACCATTTTAATATTAAAAACAAACAACACCCAGACCAAGCGAAATTTCCTGGATTAGTTATCTCTATGAAAAAAAACCCACAAAACAATTACAATCATCTTGAAGCGAAGGATTTTTCATACTAAATCATTTTTCATACTAAAAAAAAAACAATTTTATTAAGTTTTTTTTGTGATCGGAGAATGTTTTCAATGCCAACTACACGACATCCAAACCAAACGATGTTTCTGGGAATAGTTATCTCTATAAAAAAAATAAATCACCACCTAATTTTCACCTTGTGACCTGGGAATGTTTTCAAGAACAATTACGTAACATCCAAACTAAGCGATATTTCTATGAATAAAACATCTTGAAGCGAACGATTCTTCAAACTAAACCATTTAATTTTTTTAAAATAGCGATTTTATAAATTTCGCCTTGTGATCTGGGAATGTTTTCAAAAACAAACTAACCTATCTTTCCGGAATAGTTATCTCTATGAAAAAAAAAATCACGACCATGCCAAGCCAATAAAAATATCGTTTAAAAAAACAAAACAATTTTATAAATTTCGCCTTGTGTTCTGGGAATGTTTTCAAAAACAATTACATAACACCAAAACCTTGAAGTAAACATCACGCCCATCTCGAACCAAAGGATTCTTCATATTAAACAATTTTATTTATAAAAAAACTCAAACAATTTGATTAATTTAGGAAAGTTTTCAAAGACACCAAACAGTGGCCAAACTAAGCCAAATTGCAGAAATCAGTTGATTTTGAGAGATACCGTAGGGTGAAATCAATTGCCTAGCATTTCTTTCTAACTCTGCAGGGCCAACATCATTGTCTATCCGTATTAATACCGATGTAATGAAATACGCTTATTAGATTTTAACGCTTGGCTGGAACAAACGCATACCTTTCTCCGCCGAGGGCTCGAGAAATGACACGTGACATTGTCAATTACGTGTTTTGATTGGTTGCTAGTGGAAGCTTTCAAATAATGACGTTTTCGATCTAGCAGACGACAGATCGGGGATATTATATGACAAACCTTGTGGACGCCGTTAGTAGTGCGTAGAGTAATGTGCTCTTAGAAATAGCTAGATTCAGTGAGAGTAAAAAAGAATCCGAATGGACTTGATAAGCACTTAGTGCTGTACACGATGTCTTACACGGCTAATAAAAACCATTCGGAAAAAGGAAATATATGTTTATAGGTAGCTATTATCGACGTCTGTATACACGAGTGGTTTGACATTAGTGACAATGATTTTATTTTTTATGGATATAAAAAGTTGTTTTTTAATGTTTTGGATACAAATCAAGTAGTTTTGTTTCAAAAGAAGAGGATATTTTTCTAAAAATATATTTATATATTTTGGGACAGGTAGGACCACGAAGTTTTTTCTGGATGTAAAATTTGTCAAACGTTTGTATGAATTTCAAACACTTTACAATTCGCATTAATCACATACATTTAAAACATTGCGGCTGTGTAAGCTTTGATGGGACGTAAAACCGAGATCTCGTGTATGGATTGGTATGCACATAATAGATCCCTTGGCAGTTGGAATTCGATATAAGAGTAGGCCGTTGCACACTGTATGGCGTATTCCCGTATTCATTAACCCGGTTTAGGAGCAAAACAGTAGAACGTTAAACCCCATTTCATTTGGTCTGATAAGCGCATCAAAGTCTTGGTCAATTTGCCAGACGTGGTAAATAAATAGCATAATCCTATCGCACGTGGTATAACGGCTAGGAAACATTTGCCCTACCAGGGGCGGATTAGTTGTGTGTGGGTGTGTGACTAGGGTGACTGGTCACCCCCGTCCCCACCGGTGTATAGGAATCATGGGTCCTACAAGCTTCCACCGGGATCTAATAATCAACATTTATAAATTTCGAAATTTATTCTTCAAATTTTGAAAATCGTCAACCAAATGAAACATTGTCGACAAATAGAAATCATTGTTCGTTATGGCTCAGATGCGAGGAAATCGATGATAATTTTTCAAAATTTTTTGGGGGTAGACCTCCATACCCGTCTCTACTACTAGCGCCAACGGCACTCGGATGCGTGCCTGCGGCACCCATTGCTCCGCGGTCGGTGAGACAAAACATATGGCCGTCCCCCCCTCAAAAAAATCCTGGATCCGCCACTACCTACTTGGTAAATAGCAAGGACTGATTGTCCTACGTGGTAAGTAGCAAAGACTTTATCTACATGTAGGGCTGTTTGTTTGGAATTCCATGTTAGGGCTGTTTGTTGTTTACCCATGTTAATTACTGAAAAAACCCATAAACCTACATTATGGGAGATTAGATAAAGAGCTGATATTTCTCGCTATCAGAGTTAAAAACTAGATAATGTAAAGGGAATTTGCTGAAAATTTCAGTCAAAGTGATCCACTCTGAACTGATTGATTTTAGGCATCGCTTCGGTCATCATTACTAAAGTCGGTACGATAAAAAATATAGTCTCTATTATCCATTTTTTGATTTAATCATCAATGAACGGTGATCAGCAGATCGGATCCTAATCCAGTAAATATCACAGGCTCGTGAGTGTTGATTATTGTCTGGTTAAGTTAATTAATGTCTAAATAATAATTTAGAATACATTTCAGCCCAAAAGAAAGACCTGTAATAGTCAGATTTAGTTCTTGTATTTCAGACATGTCATAGCGACTACAACTTTTATTATGTGTGCATGAAGTAGTACAGTTGCAGCTACTGTGTATCTTTTCCAGATTCTGGGGTTTCGCACTGCCCAATAGTTTACGAGTTTCAGCATCATTCACTTCGTGTAGGGAATTAAGGATGTTATGTCGAGAGACATTTGGACCATATACCATGCTTTTCTAAAATGGCCCATTCTGAAATATTCAAGTCATATCAAAACCACTAAGCTAGTGTACAATATTTGCGTTGATTTGGAAGTCTGATCGGTACCCCACAATTGTTTAGACATAATTTGTTCTGAATTTGATAATAATTTCAAATGTAACTGTCATTCTTATCCAGGTATGTTTTTACCGAGTGAGCAATGAACACGTTTGGGATTATTTTGAACTTTTCTATTTTGAATTATTACTTCTGTTTTCTTACCTAGATTAATATTCAATATCAAATTGCATTCATTAAAGCCACAGATCCTCATTTGAGGAACCTGGAAGAAGCTGCAATGTTGAGAACGTTGAATTTCCAAGTAAGGCAAAAGTGATAAATGTTAACTGGAAATTAAATAATGAACTTGAGTACATTTAACCTAGAATAAGTCGTGCACGGGTGGATCTAGTGGGGAGCACACCCCATCCCTATCCGGATTTCTGATTGAAAAAGTTCCATTATGTTTTATGATTTTAAAATCAAATTCACTGGAAATTGCATTTCAGGGTTTCTAGTTTTCGAATTTTTCCGGGGAAGACCCGACCACAGATATTGTAATTTTATATATAATTTCAAGTGTTTTGTTTACTTTTTGCGAAATGAAATGTCGTTTAACATCCTACTGTTCTGCTTCGACTCGGCTAATAAAGACAGGTATTCGCTATACAGTGTGTTATATATGAGGGAAATTCTGCCCGGACACCGACAATACGACCTACTCTGATTTCGAATTCCAGTTGTTAAAGGTTCTTTTACGTCCACGCCAATGTGTGCACGGGGCCTCGGATTTTTGTCCCATCCGAATATTCATGGACCCGTCAGTACATCTCTCAGCTAACACCGGGATTGAACACGGGCCCTTCAGGTTAGCGAGCAATAGTTGTTATTATAATATGCGTCCTGGTTTTGTTGTGTGGTAATCCGGTATAGCCCATTGGATATACTTGACACCGTGCTCCTGACTTACTATCTGTATACGTTATTCATTGGTAGAAATGGGAATCGGTTTACATAATACCAATGTAATAATGAAGTTGATGTGATTTGGCTAAATCTCTATTGTCAGTTTAGAACGGTCACGTTTCAAATGATATAGAGGAAGGCACGTGCTTTTGATCATAAGGTCTGTCATGGAGGTTTGTGTCGTGGTTTCGACACTCACGTTACAAGTATGGTGGGATCGCCTCAAACGCTTAAGAGCACTGACATTATTCCTCATGTTTGTCCCGAAATGCCCTATTTAGTGGACGCTAATCCCCGAAATATAATAGCTATCTTTTCGAAAAAGGAGTAATTGTGGAAGGTTTTTGATGAAGGACTTGACCGCTATATTTTGAATGTAATAGTTTAATTTCCTTAGGGCCTATATTACATGGTCTACTTTGCGGACTGAAAAATGGTTTCAATGAATTTTAAAGGGAATTCTCTGTTGAAGACCAGTTGTAGTGGTCATACAAGCGGCTTTTGATTGACCTATGACGTCAGACATTTGATTAACCAGATTAATAAGCGTTGAAGTTTCAAGTAGGATACCCAACTTCCGTACATCGCACGCCAAGAACTCGAAGTAACAGACCGTATCATTGGTTAATCCCTCACATCAAGCAGAACCCGGATTATAATATAACAACTCTTCCAGGCCCAAGTGTAGTAATGGTAAATGAAATGAAATTCAGAACTGTAAAAAACGAAACGAAATATGGTCTGCATTTTAATCAGATTTACATTATCTATAACATTCACAACACCCCGATGTGCCTTCTCCCTGTTCTATACTCTGTAACGCCCACTACCCCACGAAATTCTCTTTTTCGCTTATAATGCTGTTTATGCTCAATGTCTACCGTCCATTTTATCTTTGAGTGTGTTCACAAAATATACCCCATAATGGTGTTGTTTAATTGATATTTATCACTTAAAATGTCTAGACCTACTGGAATTGTGTCAAATATAAAATTGTAGATTTCATTCAATTTTATATGTTAATTTGTTTTGTGAAACGACAATCATTGACTTATTGAAAAATTTCATGTCTGTGGATCAAGCCAGTTTGTGGGAGGGAGGGAAGCCGCGGTGGCTTAGTGGGTAAGACGCTTGCCTGGGGTTCGCTCCCGATGTTGGCCGAGAATTGTTACCTTGTCAGTAGTACAGGATGTAGGGCTTGACATACTTAAAGTAAAATTAGTATACAAACCCACTTTCGCTTAATCTTTTCAAACAAATAAGAATATGTACAGATTCTCCTATTACTAACCAAAATAACACATCAAGCCTCGAGTTCACAAAGCATTCTCAGATTTAAGTTAAGAATTTACCCAACTTTCAGTAACTGTTTATCAGAAATATCTTTGACCCAGAAACACAAAACTTTGCACATAGTTTCTTATTGATGTATTTGATACATTAAAGTTTTATAAAGGGCTATATTATAGTTAAATTCTTACCTGAAGTCAGAGAATGATTTGTGAACTCGGGGTCAGGTCAACCCTATTCACAGTTGTATTTTAAAGGTTTTAACTCTTTAAAAAGTACAGTAAACTCATGTATTTTTGCAATCCGATCATTGGTTAGGGATCACCGAACTTTGTTAGTAATCGCCCTACCGTCTAATTTATTGAATAAATATCGCGATACGGTATGAAATTTTCCGTGGACCTCAAATTGAAGAAAAAAATCGCGGTTATCGATTTTCTTGTAAAAAGTATAGTTCATCATTTTTATGAAAAAAATCGCGGTAGACCGGTTCACAGTTGAATCGTTTCGGCCCTAGGCACCACAAATACAAAACAAAAGACAAACTCTCACACAATATATCGAAATTACAAAATAAAAGTAATAAATAATAATAATAAAAAAATCAAATGTATGAACCCGGGGGCACCCACGGCACATTTTGCAATCTCGGGCATCCATTGGAGCAAGTAACAAAATAAAGATAATAATTGTCTATAGCCATGCCCATGTGCGACGATAATGATGGATTTAGTATTTGATGTGGTGTGAAATAATCTAGACAATAATCCAGAAATCGATCAATTACTATTGATATTAATAACAGATTATAGAATAAATGAGCAGACCAATTATTCTCGGATTAATTGTTAGTACCAACCATTTCGTTTGACAATAAGGCAGACGCGCGTCTCTTTCCCAATTATTTTGATAGTTGATTGTAAATACGAACTGACTGGGGTAATGAAGACGGCTATACACCACGCAGTGTGCTACCAGGATAATTTTACCCAGGCAGCAGCCTTACCAACTACTCGTCATCTAATTCTAACTTTTTTTTTACATGCACGGAAAAGTGTACGTGGTGTCTCGAGTTTTAGCACATCCAAACGACCACACGTAGATTCTTACCAGTCCCTCCGCCCTGAACAACTTCCGGGGAAAATTACGAGAATTGAACAAAGAACCTCCTAGTCATCCAGGCAACGCCTGTCTCACTGAGCCAACCGCAACTTCCCAACTCAATAGGTTTACGACACACCTTCCATCCCGAATACATAGGAGAGTCAGAACGATTATGCCCATTTATTGGTCCCATAATCCATTCATCAACGACAGCCATGAACAAAAATGATCCACAGCATACATCATCATCATCATCACCAACAACAAGCACCCACAACATACATTATCATTATTTGGAAAATAAATAGTCTGAAACCTCTTTGAAGGCCTCTTAAAATTTTATTCACTTATCAAATGGATAGTAACTTCGTTCAGTTAAATGCTAACTTTAATCGACCCTTTGCCTCTTGAAATGGGTTCATCAGGGAAAAAAACACACACGACACACATTTCTTAAGTGGTTCGAACCGATTTCATCTGTAATCTCACAAAGACGAGTCTTTTAATAAAATTCCTATTATAAGAATACAGGAATGGTATTGATAATATTTGTTCCAAAGCAAATCAAAGGTTTTTCAATAAAATGGTGTCTGATTCTCGGTTCTACCACTCTCGCTCTCTCTATAAATTTATGTTCTTTAATATCGGTGTATGGAGAATAAAGGCCCACTCATGCTGTAGATTATAACTGTAAGTGTGTCATGGTGTTCATTTCAACTAAAAAGTGTTTATCACAATGCAATATGTATTTTTCAAAAATGATGACCATTTGAATTTATCTGGAGCGTAATATTTTAACGTGCCTACAATCACGAACGTGCCTTGGATAAAAATTCTTTGCTTTGAAAATCTGAAATCCGTGCTTTAAATAATGCTAAGTAGCCTCACGAATCTGGTAAGCATGTATCATCATTATACGGCCGACCCGTTTTAATCTAGTTAAAAACTCTGACATCAGTTGGTATCGAGAGTTGATTATGGCTTTAGCAAGTTCATAAGCAATTAATAATTTATTTTATTTAAGCCACAAGTAAAGGTTTAGCTCTGGAATAATGTATATGTCATATCAGTGCGCTTTGAGAGAAATTTTGCAAGAAAAACGACGATTCTGCCTACTTTTCATGGAATTCCAACTATGAAGGGGTCTTGCGCGTTCCCGGCAACTTTTACGTGGCCAAGTACTATATAAATTTCTATTTTGTTTTGTGAAATATCTGGGCTTTATTACACCTAAGGACAGTATTTGTGCATTAATATTTGACATGTGTTTTTAGTTTACTCCTAGAACATGTCGGATAACCATTTTACGCTATATCGACCCTTGGAGCTACTGGGCTCCAATTAGAAAGTTAATTGGCGAGCTACAGTTTCACAGCCTAACTCTGATTTTGGTGAACTGACATGTATATTAAAAAAAAAAAGACAGTGGATAACTCAAGTGTTGGATCTTCCATTGGCCCGGGCGTGTGGTTGGTACCAACCAGCCCAGTTGGTTTAAATAAAGCCCTATCACATTGAATAAAGCAGATCCGATCATACTATAGCATAAACTGCGAAAGACGTGTCATTAGTTATTGCATGTACATATAGCTTAAAACAGGTCTGTTTAAAAACATTCCTGCCTTCCGTTGCCCACCAACGCCTTTTAGACTGAAATGCCAAGGACATTTCAAGATATTCTTAAACCAACCACCTACACTAATACAGCACATTAAGATAACCTTCTACTAAAACATAAACCAGGTGACAAGTAGCACAAGATGTTCTCAAAACAGTAAATACACGTTGTCAGAGCGCATTTTATTGGATCCCGTTCTTATAGGCATAGTCGGCCATATTTGAAATCTCGGTGCTTAACAACGCACAAATGTCAAGACTGTCAAAACAGACTTGCCAAAGAGTGTCGCATATATTGAAAATGAGTATTATATTTGTCTTAATAAAGGGATAATAATCAGGAACTTATCCGGTGATAAATTCTCCTTGGGCATTTGTAACAACCAAGGCCCTGCTTCTCGAAATCTTAACTAAAATAAAATCCAAATTGTAATAGATACTTCAGTTTTGATTGGCTAAGCATTGAAATCAATCTGATATCCAATTAAATTATTAAATAAAATTTGGATTTTATCCTTGTTAAAATTTCGTGAAACAGGCCCCTGGCTTTTAAAAAACGTAATTTGGAAGTCTACATCGTCTTAAGGTCAAGACAAAAATTATCAACAGAATAATTTCATTCAATATTAGTGTAACATAATCAGATAATAACTGTGGATTGGACTTCTTTATTATAACATTGCAGGAACGGACATTACAAATACATCTATAACTCTAACAACCAATACAGCACACAGGAACATAACATTTAGTTTGTCGTCATAATGACCAGCGTCCAAATTCACGTCTGCTTCCATTGTCACATGCCCTCGTTCTGTCTTGTAGAGCAGTCTCCGGTCTGTGGCCTCTCGATAAGATTGTCTTCCATCGTCTCTTTTAAGCTTCTAACTTGAGATCATTTATAAGGCCAAGGTGTTATCCACAACCTTATTAGTATTTCACAGCCATTCACAAGTTATAATACATATATACTAGAAGCCTTCATCTAATAATACGAGAAGATAGTGACTAATTAACTAACTCAAATAATGCATGTGTAACACATATATATACTAATTGTACGACAGCTATAAACCACAGCTGCTTAATGTTGTGTTACAATTTCCTCCCTTTCCTAAGCTGTGAAACAGCCAAAATAATTATGAATTAATCATCATTTTTTTCTTGTTAAGGTTGACAGGATGAAATATTTATAAATGCATAAGAATAACATAACGATCTACAAACAATACATAATAAGGGTCTTGTCAAATTGAGTTTACTCGAGATAAACGATTATGAATATTTTGAACACATATAATTATCTTCAATAAGATATTTTCTGTTTTATAACGCATCGAATTTTCAAATGATTCATCTTCCTATACAAAACAAACGACAACACAAAGTAAAAATCTACCATAATGCTCTTAACTTGAGCTAAACCCTTCCTCTGGGGTAATTACATATTAAAAATGTACCATAATGCTCTTAACTTGAGCTAACCCTTGCCTCTGAGGGTATAAATACATGTTCCTCTCTTCTTAGGAATCCAATAAAATACATCCCATTCATTATCGGGAAAATATATACATAAAACATATTTATAGGAAGATAAAACATTAATTTTGGGATTGCCTCTTTAATCAAAACCGAAACTTAACGGAATACGTCTTAAGCGTTTTACAAAATCTTTGAGACAACCACAAAATATTTCAATTCGTTTAAGAATAATACTTATTCTATTTCTCCTACCCAAATATTTATCATATTATGCCAAAGGATGTGTTCAAATTAAGACAAAAATCGTTTATATTCTTTTAAAACAAAATGACTCACCTTCTACAAAAATATTTTACACAAAGAGTTCATATTCTACAGTTCGTTCTTCTTTTATGTTAAAATCTCAGTCTTTTAGAGTTCTCATTATTCGGGTGTTTATTCTTATTTCTTCATAACTTGTTTCCATGTTTTCTTGGGTTTTTTTTATAACGGCTTCCACGTTGTGTTCTCTTCTTTATTTACTGTTGATTGACACGAATTCTGTCTTCTTCTCAACATCGACCAACAGGTTCTTCAGTCACGGACACCAAATGTTTGAGTTGTAACATAATCAGATAATAACTGTGGATTGGACTTCTTTATTATAACATTGCAGGAACGGACATTACAAATACATCTATAACTCTAACAACCAATACAGCACACAGGAACATAACATTTAGTTTGTCGTCATAATGACCAGCGTCCAAATTCACGTCTGCTTCCATTGTCACATGCCCTCGTTCTGTCTTGTAGAGCAGTCTCCGGTCTGTGGCCTCTCGATAAGATTGTCTTCCATCGTCTCTTTTAAGCTTCTAACTTGAGATCATTTATAAGGCCAAGGTGTTATCCACAACCTTATTAGTATTTCACAGCCATTCACAAGTTATAATACATATATACTAGAAGCCTTCATCTAATAATACGAGAAGATAGTGACTAATTAACTAACTCAAATAATGCATGTGTAACACATATATATACTAATTGTACGACAGCTATAAACCACAGCTGCTTAATGTTGTGTTACATTAGATAAGAGGCGTCATCTCTAGGAGATATGTGATGGTACTATATATTTCCTTCTGACAGAATCCTGAAGTAAATCACAGTACTTCAATGAACAAAACTGTCAATTCTAAACAACGATGATTATTGTTATTTATTACATTTCTGCCACACCCAACTACAATTAAGCATATAATCCTACCTGACACAGGTAGCGATTCCCTCTTTTAAATCGAACCGTTAAAAGCTGGCTTTGCCCGACATTTTAAAACGTAATAGGTCAACGTCTTAACGTCACGGAGGCGGGGCTAAATATATGTCGTTTACAGCGGCCGATCAAACTATGCGACTTTGTAGAAAACCTTTAGGGGTTGCGGACGACCAATGCACAGTGATTATGAATGCCCGTATCAGGTTTATCGGCGTTTGACGAAGGGTGGCGGAAACCGCATACCCGTCTTCATTGGTCAGGTTGGTGTCGAAATATAGGACGCTAAACTCCATTTCATTTAATTTAGCATGCAAGTATATGTCTGTTGGGACGTTGATCCCCATTTAATTTCATATCTATTAACCGGCATGTCATAAACAACAGACATTAAAGAATCAGCCCAGTTCGGCTACAGTAGGGTAACGGGCCAATCTCGTTGTTGTAAAATGATCCTTGAGTCAAAGTCAACTCGCTGACATAAACAATTCGATCCTAAACGTACAAATTCAAGTTTTTGTAAAGATCTATTTTTCTACGCGTGGGTATATTTTAAAGTGATTCGGTCATCCAGGCACGTAAAATAAATACATGTCACGTGACAGTCATGTGATTTGTCACTTCTGGGGGAAATGGCTATCCCGATTCACCAGAGAAATTTCTTCAAAAATTTTTTTCGTTTCGAGATTGGTAACAGGCATATCAGAGCTTAAATATGCCATTATCGAATAATAATTACACACAAAAATACAATATTTACTCATGGTTTATAACAACATTACAGACGTGAATAACATTTCATTATCATGTTTTTAAAAGCATTTTCTTGAACATAACCCGTGGACCATCTCTGTATCTCAGCCATTTTGAGGATTCCTGTACTGTAGACAAAATTTACTTACTACTCTTCGAAGTGTAACTGCCAAGGTTTCTCTTGGGCTTGATTTTTCGGACTACCCGGATGACTAGACACATTTCCATACCAGACCCCCAGTCTTGCATTAAAGATGCATTATTTAAGAGCCAAATCTACAGGTTTTTCTTTGAAAAAGACACTACACATTTATTAACAAATCAAAGTTCCATGCAATCGGATGGCTCCGATTTTAACTAGAACCGTTTCAAGATTTAAACCTCGAATATATAAGTACCGTGGATACTATAATCTCAAAACTACAAACAGTGTTAATTTGTCGGAGAATGAGGTAATGTGAATGAAAATTTCAATATATTCACTTAATATTTCCTATTTTTCAACTATTATACCAAAAGCGGTCAGCTCTTTATCTAATTTCTACACAATGTCCCTTAAAGACAAGGGGGGGGCATGCTATAAAGTGTCGATAAATTTCATCGACTAACACAGAGATCGAACACAGGACCTCGTGTTTAGTTACCCAGCATCTTAGCCACTGTGCCACATGGCTCCGGGCTACTTTTAGAAATTTGTATGTAAGAGCAATTTATATTTAAATTCGATTTCCTTTGATCATTGGTGAAGCATTTTGTGAGACAAGGGGGGGGGGGGGTCTGGCTAATAAATGGTATCTAGTCTTTCGGATGGGACCAAAGTCATGACTTCACAAAAAATAAAAGGACACGATTGTATTGTAGGTTTGGAGAGGACTTTATATTCAATATAGTGTTAATTTTCACACTGAGTCATCGGATTGCCGATACAAACACTGTGAACTGGCCTTTAATGATGAGAAACAGCGGGATAGATTTGTCCTACAGCATATAAAATATTTTATAGACCCAGCCGTCTGAAGTTATTCTTCAAATTATTACCTTTGCTCATAATAATATCACAGTGGTTTTAATAATATCAGCCTGCTTTTTGTATATCGTCTGCTATTATAATTAACTGGTAAATGTATTATTTGATGGTTTATTATACGCTTTTGTAAAACCCCCAGCCCAAATTAGAATCACGTATGATATGAAAAATATGTGATTAAAGTTTAGCATCAGGTATGAAATAAAACAAATTAAAAATTAACATGTAGATGGTGTCCACAAATTAGAATTTCATAATTAGAAAATAAATATAGATTTCAAAACCAATTAATACTTTGATGAAATTGTCTGTGCGTTATTTGTATTTTGGGTAAATACATATTCCATGGCTTAATCAACGCTAAAATGTACTGTAAACAAAATAAAAATATAGATAATACCTTTGAATTCAAATGGATTAAAACGAGGCTTAAGTGTTCACCCATTTGCATTTTTGATAGATGTGTTTATCACTGTGTGAAATATTATATACGTGTCGGGTTTTTGATCTGGAACTGTCAAATTCCCAGTAATGAATCATCGGATTAAACCTAATATTTATGTAAACTAGGTTGTTTTCTTAAAAGAATTTTTTTAATGCAAACAATTTTTTTATGTAAACATTTTGCTTTGTGTAAACACTATTTTCCATATTTAAAAATTTGGATTGGGGAGCAGTCTTCGTGTATGCGTAACCCCCTCTTTAATTAGATACACGTACAAAGTATAAATATATATAGTACACACAAACATTCATGCATATATCACCATATGACACATAAAATAGATGTTACCAGCATATACCATATCTAATAGCGATTAGGTGACCTTTATATCTATATCAGCTACCTAATTAAAATTCAATTAAACCATGTTTGTCACAATATTGTACATGTAGTTTACTAGTGATTCCAATAACTTAAAATGGCACAACGGGACTTTAACTAACGAAATATTGTCTCTGTTTTTATCATCTTGTTATTAAGTTGATAATTACAAATATGAAAGAAGGAAATTTCTGTGGAAAACAACTTGACCCTTGGGACATATATTGTTTGAGATGTGTTTTAGTATTGTTTGTTGTCTCTTCACTGTTTGTGGGGTTTGATGGCCGGATGGTTAGCACGTGTGCGCTGTATCGTAAAGCCTGTCATTGAGTCAACTGGTATGGTTTCGAATCCCCGGTTGTACCTGACAAGGAGTAGGGTCGCATGTCCAACGCCGTTGGTTTACTCAGGGTCCTCTGGTTTCCTCCTACTGCTAAAGAACCCAACGTGCAAGCGAATTATTGAAATAAAATTAAACCATATGTGAGTCCCGAAATGACCCAGCTTGTGTCGAGGGGATGTTAAACCCCATGATCTCTCTCTATATATGAGTGCCTGGAAAACCATGGCTATTAAGTGGTCGTAAAGGAGTTCCGCATAACCTGGTCATGCCATTCCCTATGCTAATCCAACACTGATTTCCAAACGACCCGATATCTTGATATGAACCAATCAGACACGGTAATTGGGCCATCTTTTCATATTCTTTTGCCCCCCCCTCTCTCTTTCTCTCTCTACTGCTTTTACAGCTTTCACGCATACTGTATTGCCCAGCCAACAGAACCATCGCATTCCATATTGCACATGAATGAATGACGCTTAATGTGTCAATGCTATAACTTAAGCCTCGCAGATTGGTCACGACTTCGGGCGTCAACTGATCTTTCACGGTCATCGCGCTCCCGGGATATTATAGTAAAGAGATTAGAATATAAATCTGATATAAGTTGTGATTTGATTGATAACTGTGACAAATTATTATATTGCAATATTAAATATTATATTACGATCGACCAGACCTTCTCTACCACATGATTTGATTTGATACACCACTTTCTGTCTGGATAATATCATCTACTTGTCAGCTGGTCTGAATTTTGACAGTATGGACTAACATATGGTTTCAATTTTATTTCAATAATTCGCTTGCGCGTAGGATCTTTAGCAGTGGGAGGAAACCAGAGCGCCCGGTGGAAACCCACGAGGTTGAGAAGGCGCCCCTATCTCCATGCCACATACGCTCACACTAGGGATCGAAACCACAGCCGCAAGCCAGAGGTGACCGGGCAGCTAGGGGTCGAAGCGCGACACTCTAGACCACTAGGCCACCCCAACCCCCACGATGATATGGGAATGATACTAGTAATTCTCTTCCCACATTGAACCCGTGACAATCCGTGACCTTGGGAATTTCTATGACCTTAACCTTTATAATCACGAGGAACCCTTTGAAGGAGGGGGTAGACCTATGAACACTTAAACTTGAAATGTTTAAGATGCAGCTATTTCATTGCGTAAGTGTAAAATTCCATGTACAAACTTTAGCTGATGACCAAAGGAAAAGCTGAATTCTTAAAGTATCTGACGTTATTTTTGAATGGCGATTTCCACCAATTCACGTCTGTTTACAGCCTTATCCTTCCGCTTCAAAATCACGAATATTCACCCAACCCTGGCAGTAAATTAAATCAGCCTCCCTCGACCCTAGATCAAAAGATTAACAAAAAATGCCATATAAAAGCGGGTGAAGGAAGAAATGAAATAAAATGATGTTTAACGCCCTACCTTTCTGCTCCGACTGGGCTAATGAAGCTTGCCTACCCAATACTGAATTCCAACTGCCAGGGCATCTATTACATGTACACTAATGTATACACGAGACTTCGATTTTTCGTCCCACCCGAACGATTATAGTTGCCACTTGCCAAACCCTTCGTCCTGGACCACTGACAAGGGGGAATCACGCCGGAATATCCCAATGACCAACGCAGGGATCGAACACGCGACATCCAGGTTAGCAAGCCAACTTCCTACTCACTGAGCAACCGCGGCACCAGCAGGGAAGGGAGAAAAAGAAATTCTTGTTTTAAACATAAGAACTAAATTCATGGCTCGGCAGAAAATAATTATTAGTCGTTAACATAATGTTGATATAATCAACGTGGGGACATGAAACAGAAAACCTCGCAAATGATTTGGAATGTGTTGACGACATGATCCGTGGCCAATTATCCCGAGCTAATCGAACGGATATATATGAAGTCGCAACTTTCACGTTTTTAAGTTTAGAGTCACCGATGCTCAAGAGCATCAGCCAAATTATGCATGCATGCTCGTTTTAGAACACTATATACCACTTCTCCAGTAAAGTAGTGACAGACTGTGTGAATGTATGCTTGTATTAGAACGCTATATACCACTTTCACTCGACACAAACTGTCATTTCGGGACTAACATGGTTCAAACTTATTTCAATTGGTCTGCGCACTAGTGTCTTTAGCATTTGGGAGAGAGAGAGAGTTTAACGCCCACTCGACACAAACATTTGTTCAATTCTTATTTCAAGAATTCGCTTGCGTAAGGGTTTTTAGTATTAAGACTTTCTCGGCAAACACAGGAGTTGAACCTAGTACACCTGGTTGGTTAGGTTAGACTTTTATATGTTTATAGGTATTAGGTCATCAGTATAAAGGATCGTATCAAATAAATGAATCACATTCACGCTGTTTTTTGTAATATGATCATTCCATAATGGCGTGTTGTCTTACAGTTGTGAGATTTAATTTCCTCTATCCGGGAAACTGAACCTGGCTTAAAGATACATTATGGGAAATTAGATAACGAGTTGGCAGTTCTCACTATAATGGCTAAAAACTACATAATGCAAAGGCAATTCTCTGAAAATTTCAGTCGCATTGATTCACTATGAACCGAGAATTGGGCGATTGAAATTTAAGCCTAGCCTCGATCATCATTACTAAAGTCAGTACGTTGAAAAGCATAGTCTCAATTATCCATTTATTGATTTAATCGTGAAGGGAAGTTATGATTAAAAACAAATAAAAGTCAACGTGCAACATTTTTATTTATCGGCCAAGAGCAGACGTTGATAGGGTTGAAATGAAAGGGCGGGGGGGGGGTGACGTCCTACTGATCTGCTCTATCCGGGCTTATGAAGACGGACCTACCCGGTGCAATGCCCTCCTCATATATAGAATTTCTGCTCTCGTGGGTCTTTTACTTGCACGCCAATGTGTACGCGGTACCTCGGTTTTTCGTCCCATCTGGACGACTAGACACTGTCCTTCCGAGTTCCTCCACTGCACCACTGACAAGGGTAAACCGAGGCTTACTCAGTGAGCTACCGCGGCACCCTGCATTATGCGGACAGACAGCATGCCTACAAATAATTTTAACTGATAATTAATTGAAGGAATTGGTTTTCGTTCTGTTTTTGTTAGCATTGGCGAAATAGGTAATTACTCAGTAAGCATTGCCGTATGTCATGCGTTGGGTTCTGATTGAGCTTTACGTAATGGCGTGATTACAACTAAGTGGGTGAATTTGGATTATTATACCGTCTTTATTAGCCCGGTGGGTGCAGAATAGTAGGCAGTTGATTCCGATTTTATTTCATTTGTACTATTATTTAGGTTTTATACACAATCGGATTATAATACAGATCTATATTTAGTTTCATTTTTTTATACATTCAGATGCCAAAATGCAGATAATTAAAACTGAAAATTTGAAATATATATTAAAAAACGAAATAGGATATATGTTTAAATCTAATTGTTCTTATACATCAACTAAACAACTGAAGAGCATGACCAGAAGTTCATTTTAATGTTGGCAATCGATGGCAGACCAGTCATTTGTTTCCAAGAGATTATTAAGGCAAAAAGGCACTTGGCCTGTCAGACAACTAAATTATCAAGCCGAGATTATATCCATTATAACACTTTTAACTCTGGTATATTATTACAACAAACAACTTACAATGTGAAACCTCTTCCTAGAATAATCCCGCGGTTTCCAGCGAACGTCTTCAAGGGGTGTGCTATGTGGAAAAGAGCGACACTTCGGCCTACTATTACATCGAATAACAATTGTCAAGGATTCTGTTACGTTCACGCCCGTATGTACACAGGACCTAGGAGGATCGTCCCATGCGAACGACTATACGATGAACTTTGTCGACAAACACGTTCCGGCATCCAACAGGGCATCTCCAGGTTAGCGAGCCAACGTCTTACTCACTGGGAGACCGCGACCCTCAAGAGAATTAGAGACGGAAGAAGACAGCGCGAGCGACGATTAAACTTCGTATCGGTCCACGAGGAAAAAACGCATTAGCCGAATTAAAACATTGCTAAAAGCAAATATGAAAATTAATTTGCTTCATATGCTGTAACTTAAAGCCCCATTGGGTTATTTTAGCGCAATAGGAACTCCTTCCAAACTACCATTTTGTGAGAGGTGAATCTGCAATAGGAATATAGGTCCGAAAATGGTTTATTGATAAGCATATTTGAAATCTTATTGACTCCAAACCGGGACTGTATCTCGTGACCTTGACACAATCTGCAGGTGACCTTAATATTTAAACCTAACCCTATTCCTTTTCACCCGTCCTGTTTACATCTCCTGACCTTGACGAAATCTGCAGGTGACCTTAATATTTAAACCTGATCCTATTACTTGCCAGGTCCTCCATCCTGTACCACTGGCATCGCGTAAACATGCTGGAAATCCAGAAGACACTTCTCATGCATTTCTCCACAAGTGCCTTACTCCCCGGGCAACATTTTCAAATCAAGTTTTGTAAAAACTCTGTTGGTTAACAAAATAATCGGAGATTCGTCATAGTTGGAAACGTGGGAGTTTTTATTTTTATTACCGAACGTGTATCCCGAAATTGTCCTTTTTAAATATTGATTTACTCAGAAAACACTAATGTTTTTTTGTGTGTGTGTGTGTTTTTTTAAAAAACATATTCGTTTGACAATAATTGAAATTTATGATTTTTGATCAGTTAAGAGAACCATGGCGTAGTAGAATTTACTGACAGCTTCGCCATTCATTTTACTATTATTTAACTTTAAACAAAACTGACAAGCTTAGATCAAAAAAAAAACTTTTAACGCTTATTTAATCGTAATTTATGTTGGTATTTTGCTGAAGTACACCTCGAATCAAGATCTTTCTTAAAAGGTTTATTTTTGTGTCGGTATCCCATTAGCCGGGGTTGAGTTATACGTTCTAGTCACGCTATGGGGCTGTAAAAGGCCCAATCCTACTACACTGACTACGTCTACTAAATTAATTAGCTTTCCCTGTAGTTTTCAGATCGGTAACAACCGAGCTTCTTCGCCACAAGACGTTGATTAAAGTCGACTCGTGTGTTTCAAACCGCCAAACACGGTAAACAGCAATTACTATACATGCACTGCTATCCGTAGAAAAAAAAACTCTTGAAAAAATCAGACTTTGTTTAAAAAAAAAGACAGAAAAGAAAATATAATGAAACGAAGACACGACGAACAAAATGTTCAGAAAATCATCAAACAGATACGGGAAGTAATGGAACAAGAAGAAATCAAGATGTATCTCCCCCCCCCCCGGTCTGAAACCTACCCCACAACCCGCCGTACGGGCAGTCTACGGGGGGAAACCCGTGCGTGAGACTTACGTGTCTCCGTAGAAGATCGCAGACTGGCAGTAGAGCCCTTTGATCCTGCACATATAAAAGTTTCACCCGGTTTCTTGCGGTTGGTCTGCGAGTTACCAAACCTTACGACCGGTGCGTGAGCTAAGCTTAGCAGTGGGTTACAAATCGCAAGGCCTGGTCTCTATGCAAGGCGCAGACGGGCACATGAAGCCCATACATATGTAATTAATTTGTCGGTGTTAGTGTCGCAGAGCCCTCGATACCCTGGTTATGAAGAGGTACAGCTAAAACCCCCTTTCTTGCATAGTCTTTACACAGGTGTAGGAGAAGGCCCCCAAAAATTGTCCTGTCGAGCAGATAAACCCCCATCCCCCCTCAGTTATCTCTCTTTTGATATCACGACATCGATTTTGACAAGATATTTTGACATGGACAGTATCAAACTGATCCCGCAGTGAATATTCGCTTGGCCGCTACAATCACTGATAAGCATGACATCGACGAGGCTTAATGAGTACGGCATATTAACTTTTTTACTCCGACAAATTAAATTCTCAAACATTTTTTTGAGGTAAAAGAAAAATAAATAAAGACGTTTGAAGTATTTGAAGTTAAAAAATATTTCCTATTTAGTGTAAATGGGTATTAAAATGAGTAAAATGCATCATTTTGCCCGAAGCAGTTAGGTATTAAGTAAACATTGCACGAGCCGTTGAGCCAATGACTAATGGCGCGTGCAGTCAACGCACCTGTTGTGGACAGTCGTCTGTCACAGAGATAATTCGTAAGTAATTCTCTGTGAAACAGATTGGGACAGTATAAGTCACTGATATATCCTTGTAAAAGTCACGGATATATATATCATGGTTACCTTTATCCTCACTTTGTGCCACTATCTGAACAGCAATGCGTGTTGTCGACACGCAATAAGATATACCAGACACGCTATATTTGTATCTGGATAACAGTCAGACTTCACAGGTTTAATTAGTGGGGTTTAACGTCCATTCGACCCAACTAGGTCCTTTCGCGACTAACACATGGCCAAATTTTATTTCAATCTTTCGCAGTGAGTTGAATAGGCGACCCAAATCATTATCACGTACAAGCTGGAAATCGAATCCACTCCAGTTGACTCGATGACAGATCTTACGATCTAAACCACACGGGTTGTACTCTACGTAATCTCCGTAAAGTAAAACGTTTAATGATGCCATTATTGCAAATAATGAAAATACTAGATCGTGGCCTTTAAACAAACTACCCACTTGGAAAAAAAACGTCATTTTTTAAAATACAATTCTATACATACGTGTTTGTTTGCGATTTAAAGGGGTGTTATGGGAGATTAGATAAAGAGCTGGCAGTTCTCACGATAATAGTTAAAAACTAGATAATGTAAAGGGGATTTGCTGAAAATGTCAGACAACTTGATCCATTCTGAGCCAGGATATTAGTTTTTGAATTTCGGACCTAGCCTCCGTTATCAATTCTAAATTCCCTATGATAAAATCCAGTCTCGATTATCCATTTTTGAATAAATCATTAATGAACGTTGAGCAGAAAATCGGATTCAAATCCAGTAAATAGTTGATTATGGCCAGGATAAGTTAATTGATATCTAATTAATAATTCGGATAACATTACAGGCCTAAAGACAGACCAACAATAGGCAGATTAAGCTCTTGCATAATGTATGTTTGAGCTACCTAATCTATTAACAACATGCTGATATACGAACTGATTATCTTAATGAATGTAAAAACGTAAATATTCACAACTTTTTCCGCGATTTAAACAAACGATTTTGTTTAGTAAACATTGCAATTTGATTATGAAAATCGAAATAAACGTAGGCGGCTCATAAACCGATGTAACATAGAAATGTAAAAAAACCTGACATATACGAACTATAACTAATTAACAAGTGCGTGGTGTGTAAATATTTTGATTTTACGCCAACGACGAACAAACTTTCAATCTAATTAAATTCAAAATGTCAATCACGTATTTAAATTTGTATTTACTACATTGTGGTATATGTATATATATGGCTTCATTTTATGGTGAATTGTTGAAATTTTAATACCCAAGTGCACTTTACAGTTATTCTGACGTACTTTTGAGTTGGGCACGGACGTTAAATAAACTTATAGTGTACTTGTTTCCAATGTCACAATAGTTTGACATTGACTTGACTTCCTGTTAGTAGTCGTAACACCTCGCATGGAAACGACCGAAGTGTTATGATTAGGAGACGTTAAACCCTATTTCATTACACCATCAGCAGAATTCTCAAGCATTGGGATTTGATAGTCGGTTTAAAAAACAACATAAAACCAATACAGAATGACTTTTGAATCGGGGAATAGAATAAATTCAGATTCTCGACAACCGACCACGAATCTTAACAATGTAGCTTTACACATGCCTGTATCGAGCGCCATTTTCTTTATTTCCCTATGTAGCCAATACTTCTCCATTAATTTTCGTTTTCTGTTAAAACTATTTTAAAATTTTCAAGAAATCGTCAATCAATAGGATTTCCATCACCATAATTGGCAGAAAGTCAGAGTTAATACGAGATTTAAAATCCGCTTGGAAACCATAAACAAACATATGTATTTTTTATTCTTGAAAATCATTGATATTTGCGCAGGACATAATAACCCGAGAAAGGATTTCTTGCACGTTTAACAGCTTCCTTCTATTCTATTACAAGTACGAAAAATATGAACCAGGAAACATCGATTCCTGACGTCATCGACGCCATCTTGGAATTGGAAGTGATGCGCCGAAAAGAAGCATGTCAAATTGCACGTCAATAATTGTACTAAACTTAGCGGGACCTTAGTCTTTTTTTTTTGAAGACCTCCGCCTCAGCAGGAAGAAGAAATCACTGGGTGTATATGGACTGATAAACTGAAAGTAGAATAACTGTAATTTGCCGCTTTCAATAAAACGAACTTAAAAACCTTTCATCGTAACAGCTGTGGGATTCCGTATTTATTTATGCAGGCCTAAGTGTATAATGTCGACCCCCCTCCCCCTTTTGCGAGCGGAAAATTCACAATCTATTTCGAAAACGAATATAAAACCAAGCCTAACACGAACCAATCAGGCCCGGATCCACGATTTTGTCGAGGGGGGGGGGGGCACACTTTGGAGAAAAGGGTAATATGTTGCAACCTTGGATTGCTTGAGCGGAGACAATGCGAAAATCATGTTTATATCATCTATTAAAGAGCAGATATGTGAACTACAACAGTAGCAAAGCAAACGAAAATGAAAATCAACTATGTCACTGCCCCCCCCCCCCCCCCCCCCCCCCCCCCCGCCCAATTGGATCCGTGCCTGCCAGTCAATGACGACATTGCCCAAGTCTGTTAATACACAATATGTCATAGAATTATGTCTGCTTTCAAGGACCGCCGTAACAAGTTAGGCCGTGGTTGTCTAGATACGGGGCACTGACTTCTCAGCAAATATGTTCCAGGTTGGGATCAGGAAAAACTAGTTATTGATATCTATATTTGGGGTGGGGGAATAGGTACGATTAGATGAAGAGCTGAAAATCCTCGTTATAATAGTTAAAACTAGATAATGAAAACAGCATATGCTGAAGATTTGAGCCAAGTTGTTTCACTCTGAACCGAGATGTTTGCGATTCAATTTTAGGCTGACTTTAAACTCCATTCCTGCTAATTCCCTAGAAAAATAGGCTCAAGAAACCAACATTCAGTTAGCCAGTATCGTCTGAATGAAAAGGTGGGGCAAATGAATCAGTTTAAAAAATCCAGCTCCTTATCTGTCACCTAGAAGACATTTATGAAAAACTGGTTTATCTTGGCTTTCTGGACAGATATATGGACACCTAGCTCCAGACTAGCTTTGACCAGTAAGTTATCTTCCTGCCAAAAATGACAGTATGGCTTATAGTAAGTGTGGTGTGTGGACGTCACACTACCCTGTATTAAAAACCCGGCGATTTTAATACGTCTACAATTTCACGTGAACGTATATTGTCGTTGCTCCCGTCGGTCTGTCCACAATTTCTCTGTGGAAACTCTACCTCTATAGGCCATAATTGTTATCCTATTTTGACGAAGTTTGAAATAGGTTTATACCCCAAAGATCTCGGTGCTTTTCGATATTTGCATATTATAATGGACCGTAACGTCATGGATTATGGCCCTTGATTATACGAAAATCACATTTTTATCTTGTTGGCACTCTTGAGGTTACAATTCTTTAATTGATTTTAAATACCGTTCAAATGTATAACCATTACAACGTTATAACGGTTTAGTTCGATTTTTCTGAAAATCGGTCCGAAACTGCACGACAGAAAGGCCAATCCTGTTACGTAAATAGACCGAGGTTGTGAATTCTCCAGAGGTCACAATTTCTATCCGATTGTGATGAAATATACGTTTATATCCCAAAGATCCCATTTCCTGCTGATATTGAAGCATATCGGAATGTAACTTCCTGAATTATGGCCCCTGAATTTACGAAAAAAAATTGCTGTTTTAGCATATAAACCCTCTAGAGGTCACAATTGTTATTTGATTTTAAAAACGTTTTAAACATTTGCGGCCATTATTGGGAGCAGACATGGGGCAGAATTTCGAGATCTGCCTGTCGATTCCGCTTTTTTGTTAGAATTGACAGAACAGTCTATCCTACGACCCACGCATCAGTGGTGCTGCTAACTTGACGGTTCACTACAACCGTGAAAATATGATATTGATGAGATAGTACAGGACAACAGAGTAGTGGAAGAAGGATGCCATATAATAGCAACGTATAATATGTAACTGAGAAAGACTTCATGTCCGTAAGATATATACGCTACCCCCCTCCCCCTTATATCCGATGTGTTGATGAACTTAAAATGTATGTCTATATTGTAAAGACCATAGCATCCTGGATTCAGACCCCTGATTACATGCAAAACGCCTTGTTGTTTAACTATTGCACAATGGGAGGGTATCTTACATGGCAGCCGCTTCTAATCTAGTTTAATATAAGTGTCTTAACAGCATATACGTAGTATTACGTATATTTGCTAGATCACCAACCTCTGGTCTAATTGGCAAAAAAAAATCCACTCTCTATCGTATGAAAACAGTTTGTTGTCATATATAAAGCTTAAAAAAAATGTGAATATTTATTATTATCCGCAATATGACTTTTTCATTCATTTTTAATTTCTTAAGGGTGTCAAGATAACAGAAAGAAAAAAATATGAATATTAAATCTATGAACCGTGTGAACAAGAATAGTTTTATTTTGTAATAGTTCTGCACTTTTGGTTATGATTTCCTAGGAGGCAATCTAAATCATTAAAAGCGCTAAGCGCTGTTCTGTTGACAAGATGACTGTCTCCAATCGATCATAGTATTCAGAAAGAAAATGGCATCTAACTTATCGCTCACATACAACTGTTATATTCGCGTAAAAAAAGAGAGAAAAAAAATCCGTAGTGTTTAAATTCAAGAAAATGGCGCCAAGCTTATTGTTCACTGTGTAGCTATCGCATAGAAATCTGCCTTTCTGTGTCATCGAGCCATTCGTAGATATCAACAACTTTTCACACATTTTATAAAAATGATATTTCTTGCTTATTTGTCATACAAACCAGTTTCTCTCATTCGTAGGAAAATTAGCTTATCTTTGACATTGATTTTCACATATCTTACCATGATGCTTGTTGACAAATGGGGTGCGGGCCTTTAATTATCAAAATAACAAAAGGCCTGAAAATATGCTATAAAATTGTGCAGTTATGAGAAAAGTAACTCACGCCATTATGCATTATAAAAAAGAACCCATTAAAACTAAGAGGAGTGAAAATAACCTCTAATAAATAAAAAAAAGTTGCGAATTAATTTAGTGGAAAGCATAGATTTAAGAAAATGTCAAAATAAGTACCAAGGCGTTCATATAATCGCTGTGAGAACGGTTCACATTTGATATCTGAGAATGCAATGGTCTCTTTAATTATAACCGCTATAACTTGATTCGCTATCGGCACAACAATGAACACAAATGTCAAATCGTCAGCAAGGACAATGGCAGTCTTTAAGCCTGTTATTGTAATCTTCGATTTCTTATTTTAATGAAAATGTATCAATCGACAATCGATGGTCCACTAAACCGTTTGAGTCTTGTTGGTGTCAGACTTGGGTGTTTCACAAGACAATGAAATTAATAAGCTTTTGTTTAGTAGTATGAGAGACCGGTCCTAATTCTTAACACTTACATAGCGTATCGCACGGTCGATATACAAGAATCAAGTTGAACTTCCCAATCCGGGTACATTTTACATAGGCTCAGTGCATCGCAAATAATCTCTGTGATTCTTTTTTTTTCTTTCATGACGCATTCCTGCGTACAAACTGTGCGGTGTGGTAATATATATTTTATACCAACCCCAAATTTAAAGTACTTAACTGATCAAAAGGATGCTTCAAATACCCACAAAACATCTTCGGAATAAAAACTACTCAATGCCACGTGACTTGATAGAGGTAGAATCCATTTGAAGCTTATATTTGTTAAATTAGTAGCTGTTTATTTACCATTAATATCGAAGCCAAAGTAAATTCTTGATTTATTCTCTGCAGATTCGCTCCCGGTTTTTGCCGAGAAAGGATATCGAAATTTTCTGCGTGGTTCTCCCTTGTCAGTGGTGCAGGACGGACGGCCTATCAAGGACGACTGTCTATTTTTTCGGATAGTACGAAAACACATGTCCCGTATACACTTTGGCGTGCATGTAAAAGATCCCTTGGTAGTTTGAATTCGATATAAGAGTAGGCCGTAGTGCCGATATCCCTGGTACACAGTATGCCTGTCTTGATCTTCGTTAACCCGGCCGGAGCAGAACAGACGGACGTTAAACCTCATTTCATTTCGATTTATTCTCTGTCAACTTCTTTTTCCGAATTTTAATAGAGTCTACTTGACATTGTTGTCCTGTGGGTTCCCCATGGGTATTGTTCTCTCTGCTGTCTATATAAACCAAATATGTCATACAGTTGTTGGGAATAACTACTCTATAAATAATTTCATGTGAATGTATTCTTTAATAGACAAGTGATTACCAACCAAACGTGATATTTTCCTAAATTTATCAATGCATCTTTGTAAATTCTATTCACAAGTTTTTATTAAGACTAAGTCGCGTCACTTTTATCTGGTATTTGAATTATTTATATATCAGAAATTTTCTTTTAACAAGACGCATATTACTTATTGGCTGTTACAACCATTTTAAACATCCGAAACTATTGACACCCATTGTCCAATTAAAGACAATAATACACCACCCCGCCTTTTATCTGAAACCCACACATAACATCTAAATCAAATAATGTACCAATACAGAAGAAAGTGACGTATCTTAATAGAAGCTCAGATAAAACACAGACACTCGTTGAAAAACATAAATTTATTTCAACAATACTTTTTTAAAATAAATGTCAAATTTATCTGGTTTACAAAACTGATCTGTCACATTGCAACTAATTTGATTTTTTTTATTATGTATGTTTTCTTATTGTGGTGGACCGAAAGCTACATCTAAAAATGTCCAGGGGGGTTGGGATGGCCTAGTGGTCTAGAGTGCCGCGTTTCGACCTCTAGCTGGCCGGTCACCTCTGGCTTGCGGCTGTGGTTTCGATCCCTGTTGTGAGCGTATGTGGCATGGAGATAGGGGCGCCTTCTCAACCTCGTGGGTTTCCTCCGGGCACTCCGGTTTCCTCCCACTGCTAAAGACCCCTACGCGCAAGCGAATTATTGAAATAAAATTAAACCATATGTTGGTCCCGAAATGACCTAGTTTGTGTTGGGTGGACGTTAAATCACATTTCTCTCTCTCTCTCTAAAAAGGTCCAATGTATCCGGAAAGGAATTTACGCTCCATCCTGGGCAATCATATTCCCTTCTGGTTATAGCTCTGCCTGTTAGTATTTTAAAATAGGTGTGGTTACGTTTTCTGGATGTATTCCACTGTCATGTGTGCAGTTTCCGAGAAAACGACCCCAACAACTTAGAACACCATGCAGCTATCTTACTACACGAGGCCCAAGTGCTGCCATTTGACACTTTTGGCTACCAAATCTGGAGAAAAAGAGAACTGAAATCCCGGGAAACAGTTAAAAATTGCCCTGTATTCTCGGAACTCCGCAAGCCACGAGATTGTGTCTGAAAGTCAACGAGCTTTGTCTGAGTTTCAAAGATATTTTATTTTGAAATTTCTATTAAAAATTGCCTTTTCACCAAATGCAGATACAAAGCATATCAATAACACCACTCTAAACAGAAGTACATTTTCGTCCTGGAGTCAGTCTGCTAGCCTTCCGAGCTCGTTATCTTGTAAATTATTTTTTGCTTTTTCTTATGAAAAAAACCATGCAATTAAAAACATGTTTGGAGCAGTATGCATGATTTCCTTCTGTATTGGATCATCAGACACCATCCAATTAGAATAAAGGTCGCGGGAGATGAGTGGAAAATCGTTTGCACTCAACGCACTTTTTAGTTCCAGATTTCTAGAAACGGTAGCTGGATATCTGATGTTATAATCGGGGATGCATTGGATTCGAAGGGGGCCACGGTGGCTAAGTAGTGAAGACACAGGCCCGTTATGCTGGAGGTCATGTGTTCGATCCCTGCATTGGCTGAGGACGATCTTCTCGATTTTCCAGCGTTGTTCTCTCTTGTCAGTGATGCAGGACGGAGGGCCTGATAAGGAGAGCTGTCTAATCGCGTAGATGGGACGAAAAACCGAGGTCCCGTGTACACATTGGCGTGCACGTAAAAGACTCTTGACAATTGGAATTCGATACAAGAGTAGACGTATGCCCGTCTCCATTAGCCCAGTTCGGAGCAGAACCGTAGGACGTTACACCTCATTTTGGGGAATGGGGACCATGGTGGATCAGTGTTGAAGGCAAGAAAGTTCCACATGGCTTTCCAGTTTCTCCTTGTCAGATGTGTGCAATGGGTGGTCTGGCAAGACACGATGTCTTGGCGTTCGGATGAAACAAAACCAAGAGATCCCGTGAACACATTGGCGTGAAAGTAAAACAGCCACTGATAGTTGAAATTCGGCGAATTGTAGGTAAAAACGTCCCATGGCACACTACATCACGTATGTTCATCTTCATTATCCCGGCTGCCGCAACAAAGTAGAACGTTAAACCCCGTTTCACATCATTCCATTTCTTTTTAACAGATTTTACATTGAACTGGGCCGTCCGTATTTATCGAACACTTATATTTGTGACTATTTACCGCCTTTCTGTTTATAAAATTCTATACATACCGCGAGACAATCGCGTGCCTTACATCGTAGACCACGTTTACCAGGACAAGTTCTCAGAACTGACCGTTTACATTTTGAGTAGTGTATATGGTTCCAAACTGGACAAGCGTATAGTCGACCAGGTCTGACTGAAAAGCGTGACCCCGTGTACACGTTGACAGGTGGGATTGATGACGTCGGTGATTATATAGTCCTCCCTAAAATTTTATTTCAGTAAGAGTTATATTCTGCGACTAGGGGTGTGCTTTTCTTTCATAATGTTTCTGATCATGAACCAGGCCCATCTTCACACTTCGTATTTTCTCTGCTTTCTGACGGGTCATTGCCAGGCTGTAGACAATTCCACACACGTGACTACTAAAAGAACTCATCATTTAACCTTGATGGACACATATAAATATATTACAAACACGTCACAATAGTTACCACGTGCACAATAAACACGAGAGGAGGGGGTGCAGCCGATGCGCCGCCTCAGGACCCATAAGAGTCTGCGGGGCCCATGAATATCAAAGTTCAAAATTGAAATGGGCAATTATGCATTGCTTATTGTTCTTTTGAAACTGATATAAGTATTTACAAAAGTTTTCCTTTGTCGCAATCTGCCATTGAAGTAAAGAGGGGGGTGGGGGCTAGCCCGAGCACATTTGTCTCCTCTCAAGGGCCTTACTCAGATTAGGCATGGTATTCGAAAAAGGCTGCCGTGATAGTGACGACTTCTGTGTGTAGGCACATGTAATTTCAGCCAGTGACGTAATTCGAAAGGCGCGTGTAATTTCAAGTTTGAAAGAAAAAGAGAGAGAGGGAGAGAATCGAGAGATTTGCAAGAGAGAGACAGAGAGGGAGAGAGGGTTATTTCGGGACTAACTTGATTCAATTTTATTTCAATAATCCGCTTGCACGTAGGGGTCTTTAGCAGGCTGGACAGGTGCCCCTACTCCTTGTCACGCACAACCGTGGAATCAAAACCACGGCAGGCCAGTTGACTCAATGACAGAACTGATACAAGGCACACGCGCTAACCATTCGGTCATCCAACTCCCCCTCAAGTCGGCATTTCGCGATTTCCAAAACAAAATACCACATCAATTGAATGCAGCATTAGTCTGAATGAAAACCCACAACCCCGTTTTAACAAAGTCATAGCAACTTCGATGGTCACAGACATTTGTGTTACGGATATTTCATGATAAAATTAATATAGGAGAGCAGCTGAGTAAACTGATATCATAAGTAGATCTAGACTGAAAGAAAATTTTGTAGCAACCAGGAATGTTTGCTATTTTATTTATTATGTGCCCCAGACTAACAAGCATTATTGAACATTTAAATATACTTGTTTTCATTCGATTACTAAGTTAATACTTTGGAGACAAGAGCCGTCTACTCGAACGGCTATTGGGCCTCTTCGAGACGCATGTTTCACGATCGTCCTTTATTTAATAATGATTTTTTTTTCACCATATATAACCACGTCAGATATTTTGTCTATTGTTAAATAACGATTTTTAGAAGAGATATCATTAAGATAATAGTTTTTGACACAAAGTTTTAATGATTTTCACAATTTTATGATACGCTTATACGGTTGTATGAAAACCACTTAATGAATATTTCAGTGCATTAAATGAATAGAGGTGTGACGAGATAGCATAATTATATACAGAATAAAGACTTGGTATTTAAAGTCATTTAAAATCTGATACTTTGGTAATATCAGGAGGTTCAAATTTCTTTCTTGTGTCTGTTTTATGCTACCAATGAGTTCTTTCGTGGACTACAGTCTGACAACTAGACATATCAGAAATGCGACTGAAGATTCCAACTATCAACCATATTCAGAAAAATCTTCATTAACCCGGTTGGTAAAGAAATCTAGGACGTTAAACCCAATTTCATTCATTCGTATATCCGTAATTACTGTTCTTCGAGTACACAACTTTTAAGGTTTCTTTTACGTACAGACGTCATTGTGTATACAGTGTCACCGGTTTTCGTCCCACCTGAACTACTACAGGTTTCTCTCGGAAAGACCTCTAGTCTTGAATACCATGACCAGGAGAGGGGGGGGGGGGCTGGACAATTGCGAATACCTGATTGGTCAACACCTGATTATCGAGTCAGTGTCACGCGCACCGAGAACCCGTATGACAAGTAAAGAAACAAACACTCGATTGTGTATGAGGTAAATTCAATTGTGTATCTCGGAATTTAAATTAAAGCGATTCTGGTCAATTTATAATGTTGGGGAGGAACCCTATGTGATAAAAACGGTATAACTACCCCCCACCCCAACCAAAGAAATAGCATTTTGGAATGGCCAGCAATAGTCGGACATCTTGGTGTACGTAATTACTGACCAATATTCCATATCACATACATTATTAACAGGTATCTACGTTACGGTTACGTTGTTATGTTAACTCTTTAGCAGAATTATTAGTTAGTTATTATAATCAAATTGATTAAATATGATGTATGGAACAATTGTGGTGTCTAGACCGATTACTGGTAATAAAACATGTAAAACTCATATCTACACGGCTATTCTAAAGCACAAATATTAAAGATATATTATGGGAGATTATATAACGAGTTGGCAGTTATCGCTATAATAGTTAAAAAGTACATAATGTAAAGGCCATTTGCTGAAAATTTCAGTCAAATTAATCCACTATGAA
Organism: Patella depressa; assembly: GCA_948474765.1. Classification (NCBI taxonomy): domain Eukaryota; kingdom Metazoa; phylum Mollusca; class Gastropoda; family Patellidae; genus Patella; species Patella depressa. Next base: position 74,986,751 of record OX419715.1, read on the forward strand.
CCGAGAACTAAGCGGGTGAAAGTTCCGATAAACTGTCGGTAAGACAAAACTAATAGTCTCGATTATCCATTTAATAGTTTACCACGAAGAAAAGTTTTGAGTGTTAATCGTACTACAATCCAACAAATATCGCAGGCTAGCCTTGACATCGAGAGCTGATTGTGGCCTGGATACGTTGATTAATGTCTAATAAATAGTTTTTATAACATTTCAGGCCTAAAGAAAGACCTACAAAAGGGAGGTTTTGTTCTTGCATATAGTAGATTCTTTCAGACAATATCGATCCTAATAATTTTTTTAGTTTCAATGCTAAATCACAATAGCACCATTGGGCAGTACAGTTTATCCCCGCGCCTTGCAAATGTGCCAAATTCAATCTGAAGAAGCGCTATACCATGGCTTCCAAGCAGCATACACAGAAAGTCGATTGTTTCAGACAATATCGACCCTAATAAATTTTTAGTTTCAAAACTAAATCACAGTACTGTTAGGCAGTGCACGTTATTCACGCGCCTTGTATGTGTTACAAATTTCAATCTCAAGAAACGTTATATCATGGCTACCAAGCAGCACTCATATACTGAATTTATTTTCTCTTCTAAAACATTAGAGTGGCCTGCTTTATTTGTCTCTTGTTATCTAAAAACAATTAAGTCATCTGTTTTTCACAAGTATATTGATGAAGACGAAAATAATGAGGATGTTTTATCTTGTGATTGTAAATATTCCCCCGTGGGTTGATAAAAGTAATCTGTAATAATTGAAAAGGTAAAAGAGCCAAGACACGGAGATGCCTTTCATTGCTCATGAAACACAGTTACAACTGAAACTGAAATTTGTTAATGTGCGTGAAATTAAAAAATCCGAAGCAGTGTACGTACAATGTGCTCAGAAAAAAAATCAATTAAGACAAGTTGATAATTTCCCAGAAACTTTCCCGGACAACGCAGAGATCGAACAGTGGACCTGCTAGTTGGTAAGCCAGCTTTGTAACCACTGAGCCAGTTTCTAAGATGGCCGACCGACTCTAGAACCCCGGAAACGAAGATCACGACTTTCTTTGTTCATATATATATATATAGGTAAAATTCTGCCGACTTAATATTTCCTGAATAGATAGTTTTAATCCTCTAGTCGAATTCTCAAACTTAACTTATATACAATGTACGTAAACAACGAATGAAATATTTCATGAATTGATCGGTTTTAAAGCAAAATGATGAAAAATTGCGGAGAAGGATTTTTTATGGTTCACTAATCATATAAGCTACAGATTAGTTTACATCATAGTAAAAAGTCCTTTGTTTGCTGTCATGGAAAATGGTTAACTTTGATCTACCTGTATTCAAATGTGGAAAAAAGATGGCTCCGTGGAGGCGTTTATTTCTAAATTAATTAGTTCACTCTTTCATGCTTTGTTTGTTGCAGACAACATAAACCGTGATAGTTATGTTTATTTTAAAGAGTAAATTTAAATTCGGATTTAAAAGGCATATCGCTGGAGAGAAAAGTTGACATTATAACCTTCGATGTACCAAATCTAACACTTTTGAAACATGGCATTTTTCCTCCTTATGCCGGAGTACATCCTCGCGAACGCTTTGTCGATTTAAGTTGATATATTTGAACAAAAGGTCTTAATACTTGAAAGGTATTTTTGGTTAGGGATGATAATGATTGAAGCCCACACCACCCGTATATCGATTTTTGTAAACATTAATCCACTCATATCTTTTTATCCACGTATATACTTCAATTAAAATCTACACCATTAACTGTAAAGTGAAACATCACGATAAGCTGGTGTCAACTAAATTGCAATCTACGCCATTAACCATAATGTCAACTGTAAAGTAAGGTAATATGGTTAATGTCAACTATAGTACAACCCTACGTCATTAACTGTAAATTAATGCAATTAACCGTAAAGTGATACATTACGGTTAATGTCAACTATATTACAGCTGTGCCATTATCTGTAAAGTACAATGCATTACGATACGTTAGTGTCAACTATATTACAACCTAAACCATTAACTGTAAAGTACGATACGTTTGTGTCAACTATTGTGGAAACTACACCATTGAATATAAAGTAATACATTAGGATACGTTATTATCTACTGAAGTTGAACGAACGTCAATAAATATAAAGTAATACATTACGATCCGCTAGTGTCAACTATATACATTGTATAGTAAGAATTACGCCATTAACTGTCAAGAGAGGGAGAAATGGGGTTTAACGACCACTCGACACAAACTAATTATTTTGGAGACTAACATATGGTTTAATAATTCACTTGCGCGTAGGGATCTTTAGCGGTGGTAGGAAACTGATATTCCTTCTGGAGGTTGCATTTAGATTTTGCCAAGGATTCCTGAAGCTCTCAAATGGCGATCAGCGATTTTATTGAACATATTTACGAAGTTCATCTGTGGCATCAATGAATATTGATTCTTTGCCGTTGATTAACCTACAGTATTTATATTGGTATATCATAGCGGGAGAATCGCCTGCAATTGTCAATAATAGTAGGTGTGACTCTTAACGATATCGGGATATGGAATGGTCAAGAATCTTGTAATTGGAATGACCTTCCTTGTCTCAAGGTTTTTATTTACACTAACAACCCGGAGAGAGGATAGTTACCCAGACAATGGTGGGGATGGAACGCGTGCGCGTTAGATCAGAAGGTCTACAGAATCTAGGTTTTATCTATTTAGTCAACATGGAATTTTTTTATATTCCATAATGTATCTTTTAGTATTCCAAAGTTTTCAAAATCATTATTTAGAAATGTAAATTTAACGGATTTTTTTCTTCAATTTTCAAATCTTCACCGCCGGAAGTCGTTTGTTTTATGGGATTACTGTTCAAAAACTCCAAGATACTCTGTCATATATGAACGATACCGTGTTTATTTAGTTGATTAGTGAATCGTTTAAACTGCCCGAGGATTATTCCGTTCCATTTCCAACATGGCGAAATTGAATTACTTAATTTAGATCGAATCGGTATTCAATAGAGTAAATACTGGAGGCATGGCCGCTTACAATTTACCTCACTCCATTAACTTTTATGACATTGAAAAAAGTTTTTTAGACCAAATGACCCTGAATACGACAGTTGTAACTGTAGATGGAAGGGTGTGAAACGAAAGTCTCAGCACCAGTCGGGCGTCGAGGGAGACTTTGGCCCAACAGCGGTGTTCACCTAACTCATCGTCGAATGGCCACTGCCAAGGGTTATTTTATGTGCACACCAACGTGTACACGGACCTCGAACTATTGTCCTCATCGAACGACTGGATATTAGTCCTCGCATCACTGGCAAGGAGAAACCTCTGTGAAACCGGAACACTTTGGTTAGTGGGCCAGCGCTTAAAGGACAATATTGATGCCAGTCATTATTAAATATGCGTTAGAACTGGTTAAATACATTCCAAATATAATTTTAACACCAGGATCATTGTAACAAACACTGGAATGAACGGGAAGTGACGTCAAACGTGACAAACAATAGTTATCCTTCTATATAACTGACTGAATAATGAGCGACAACAGACACACGATCATTGAGAGTGGATATCCGACAATTCACAAAACGAACTACAGACCCGGGTCTATACAGCACATTCGACGTTCATGGACTAGTATACGTTATGGTTTATTGCTTCGCTATGTTGGTGCCTTATTTGCCCTGTCTGCGGCTTTCTCTTATTGGTTAATGTGTCATCCGGTACTACTGCACTAACTATAATTATCGCTCTCGCGTGCTGAACGTGGCAGAAACGTTAGAATTAAGGTTAATTAAGATGTATTAAATAAAAAGCACACTCAGCAAACAAACAGAACAAACCCAAAACAAAAGACTACAATAAATAAAAAATAAAAACTCAATAGAAAAACAAACGAAACAAAAGTGTAATCTAAGTTTAATTGTACATGGTCTACCATCTGATTTGATGGCTGAATCATATCGTATTAGAATCTAGTTCCAGTTGGAAGCGTTTAACACATTTACGCAACACAGCGGATTTTATCATCCTTTAAAACAAGCAAAGTCATGTGCAGACACAGCCTGGCCAAGTTACTGTTTTAATGACTGGGTAACACAACATCATACCGTTTTAGTTCTACGCAATTACAAATTCGTACATCTCTTCTAACAAATATATCTGATTATCAATCCGTTCACTGCAGGTCGGTTCAATAATTCGCTTGCGCGTAGGGGCCTTTCGCAGTGGGAGGAAACCGGAATACCCACGTGGTTGAACAGGCGACCCTACTCATTGTCACGTACAACCGGGGAATCAAAACCACACCAGTTGACTCAATGATAGACCGTATGATACAGCGCACACGTGCTAACCATTCGGACATCCCATCCCCCAAATATATGTCAATGGAAATCATCGCACTTTCTAAAAATAATATGGACCGTTTCAATCACCAAATTCATATCATGAATTCCTTCTGAAACTAAAAAAGGGTGACTCAGACATTAACCCCGGGTCCGATCTCGGTGATGCCATAGAGTTTTCCAGGAATTTTCCAGCGTGGTTTCATCTAGTCAGTGGTGCATGACAGGGGTATGAAAAGGACACCATCTACTTGTTCGGATGGTACCAAGAGACGCGATCCCTTAACCGTTTGAATTTGAGAAAAGAAAACCCATTAGGGTGTAGCGGCTCTGTTCGAGTATAGTTTCCCCCCTAGCACACTGTGAGGTTTAAGACCGCCTTCATTAGACCAGTCCGTGCAGAACAGTAGGAAGTTAAACATCATTCCATTTCATTTCTTATTACTAATACGAGAAATACCATGTTCATGTTTATGGAATTGAAAACCGGTTTCAATGTAAACACATTAACAGAATTAACAACCACATAAAACTGTCGAAAATTGAGCCATTAAAGTTCACTGGCTATAAAGTTTGAGCAATTTCATTTTTTCCTATTGCAGAGAAAAAGGTTTTAGGATAAATTATCAATAAGTTACTGTTCATTGCAGAATCGCGTGTCGCCATTCCCGATTGCTTTTTACATCGAGTATCTTTTCTGCTACCGTTAATCGGATGTTACGTGTCTGTATAAAACGAATTTAGCACCCACAAACGGAGCAGATGAGACTACCTACGTTCAGCACGATGTATTAAACTGGACGTCTACAAATGGGGTTTACAGGCAAACTAGGTCATTTCGGGACTAATACATTGTGCAATTTTATATCAACAGTTCACTTGCGCGTAGGGGTCTTTAGCAAGCGGAGGATACAGGGGGGGGGGGGCGGAAAAATCCCCACGATATTTAACAGATGACTACTCTTTGTCAAGTACAACAGAGAAATCGAAATCACGCCAGTTGGCTTAATGACAGACCTTATGTGCGCGCATGTGCTAACCATTCGGCCATCCAAACCCCCAACTTTACAATAGAAGGATAAATGATTTATTAATTACATAACTTAGAAATCTGCCACCAAGTCCCTTTAAATTGTGGTGCCATTGAAAAATATAGTGCGTGATTATAACGGGACATGGAGTCTATTGAATAATCTAACCATGTTTTAAATGTCTAAAATTGGTATATTAAGATCGACAGAAGTTGTCAATATCTGAACCACGGTTAACAAACAACTGCTCGGGGCTACATTTATAGAGTGGCAATTTCTCACTTAATACATGCCAATATATTTATACATTGTAAAAAACAGTATTGTAATTTTACAAATCGATGTTATATTTCAAATATATTTATTCATTCCACTAAAGACCGGGCTCCACATCCACATTAGCCCAGCAAGTAAGGCACTGTCTCCCTAACTGGAAATTGGATGTAGAGTATGCATATACCTCCTTTTATTTTACACCAATTGGTTCGGAAATGTAGGACATTTCATTTCATTTTATATAATTTCTAAAGAGGGATTAGTTAAAGATTGCTTTAATCCGGACCTACGGAGCTGACAGGATGGTAAGGAAAAGCATCTAGTAAACCTAGTCCCCTTGTATACCATTGACAGGTACCATTACCGTTGGTTATTTACAACCGAAGGAACACTCTTCATTATCCCAGTCTCTAAAAAGGACACACTGGAGAATAAGAAGTTACGGAACAACGGTATCGACACAAGGCAATGTATTTGGTTACAAGGAGTTACACCCCTTTGCACCAGCAAGTTATTTGGTAAATAAAATAAATATATAAAATCGAACAGTGCATACATAACTTGTGTGCTCTATTTATCTATTCCTAGTGTACACGGGGCTTTATTTTGTCTTCTAAGAAACAGTGGTCTTTTTATTGAAAACCATCGTCACTTATTGTTATTAGATTTTCATGTAATTTTAATGATTGACACCCAATTGTCGACAAATAATAGAGTGGAATATTTCAAATCAATGTCTATTCACATATATCGCATTATCACTCAACTTCGTTTTTGTCAAATTAATTGATAGTTCGACCAAGGATAGGCCGTTATTATATATTTCAGCATTAAATTTAACAAAAGCTTTCAAATATCCGTCACGCGTTCGGGTTTAACCCATTTTTTTGATGTATAAACATGGATAAATTGCACTATCGATTTAAGACTCCACTGTATAATGACCAAAAATAACAACTCAAGTATAGCCCTAAAAAATTTGAAGCACACCTCTATCGACACACGGCCATTTAGATTTTACAAAAAATATATATTGCCTGGTAAATCGGGCCTATATTTATTAGCACTATTCTTGCAAAAAATGGACAATCTGAACACGGGTTGTGTGCTGGGATAACGATAGTTGGAATCACTGTTAAATGTATATCTATTGGCAACAAGAAGACTAGTCAATGAGGTCGATAGTCTAAAAACATGATCAACCAGCCTCAATTGGCTCGTTTGTTATTCGTTCCCTTGTCTTCAAAATTCAATTAAGAGCTTTCTGTCTTGATTAGATTGCGATTTAAGACTAAAAGCAAATCATATTAAATGTAATGTGATCATCGGTAATATTGTTGATGAAAAATAGACTACACATCATTAATAGCCTATTGTCTGGTCTGAATGTAGAGACGAATTAAAGAAGCATTAGCACTTTAGCTATTTTCACCAGTTGGTCAAAAAATTAATTTTGACTACGAAATGACTGGAGCTTAAAGCCCTTCTGTTTTGCTCCAGCTGGACCGGTGTCCAATTTAGATTGAAACTGAAACGTGACACTAATCTGCTAATGCACCGTTACTATATAACGTTATAAGATGGTTATCAATAGTATAGAAGATACGATTAGGGCCCCGTAGACTCCCCCAGTACACCCGGTAGATACCTCCCTCGTCCTGAGGGTAGATAAAGGGAATAACCCATTGGCGGCCAAACATCTCGCTTTAGCTCATGTCGAAGACAAGATGCAGCTGTGGCACGGACGAATCTCCAATTCATATTCTAGTGCACAGCTGAAAGAAAACCCCTCACGGATAAACTGGACTCCCTTAACACGACTCTAAGTGTTCCGAACCTACTCTATCCTAGAGCAAGTGTTACTGGTAGTCGGATGTCCCTACGTTAAGGGATGTCGGATGCCCTGTCTGTGGGGCAAACAACGCCCAACCCGGAGAACATTGCTTGCATCCCTGAAAAATACGTTTAAACTAAACTAAAACACTCTGTCTAATGACGGTGGCCATACACTAGGAAAATGTTTGTGTTGACAGTTGTGCTACGGAATAGGTTTTATTTCAAAGACGGAATCTTCCACGTTTTACTACTAATAAAGAAGAGACAGTGGTTTTACGTCCAAACGCATTTCCCCGACAGACCCACCGTCCATGCAACACTAACAAAGAGAAACCAGGCATGAATATCTCGATAAATATTTTCGGCGAATAGCATGATCTACTGATTTTTGATCCGGCACCGTGACTCAACGCAGTCTTGACATCATAATAAGATACACATTAACCGGATAAAGGGAACAGGAGAAGAAAAGGTTTAAACTCCAGAGCGGTTAAGATACGCGAGTGGCTTCCACGATTTATAATATATTTACGAAAGGTTAAACCCGATTCTTTGCTTTTGCTTTTCCTTCTTGGGTATGTTTCAAATTGGATCGAATACCGTAGTACATCTGACAGCAGCAACAACAAGATGGCAATCATTATGGTAGGTGATCTATTATTTTATGATTGGTGATTAAAGGAATTACTGTCTGTACTATCTAACTGACCCCTCGTCTTACACGCGGAATCTGACAAATCCCCTTCTTATAGTAATACAACATGTTAGTTGATAACATCTTGACCTTCGGCTGATCTGGAATCCACATAAAGGCGGTGTTTTCACGTGTTAAGCATATTATTTGCAAAATATGACCTTTGGTTCTTTCCTGTTATAATTTTGGTTGACTTGCACTACATGACGTAAACTAGACCTTACTTGCTATAATAGTTCCAAAATAGAAAATAGATTAATGCGAAATGAATATATTGAAAATTTGTTTCAAGTTACTTTATCACTCTTTGGAGTGGCATTGGTTGTTTATTATCATAATAACGGTACTTGTTATTGGAGACTTAGCCTAGCTTCTCCATTTAAAAATTAAATCATTAAATGACCAATGCGTTCAAATCTACTTAAAATCAGAGCCCCCCCCCCCCCCCTTTGGGCTCTTGCTTTTACTTTATAATAAGTAAGTAAAGTTCTCTTGGACTACAAAATGAACACATATTTTAAAATAATGGGTTATAAGTAAGCACTTTTAATTAATTTATCGCTTTTATATACAAGAACAATTGTTGCTTCTGTTATAATAACCGAGAACATTATAAAATGTAGGCAGGGTATGTTTATTCTATTAGCAGCCTCTGATACAAATGTGTCATGAGAACGTAAGATGGTTTGGCTCCTTCCCTTAGAAAAGTCATACGGCTTTGTATTTTAAACTTTCGGCCTCTCTTGGGTAGGGTGGTGGCTTGCTGGTGTTAGCAGCGAAAGTTCCGAGGGTAGGGTAACCAAGGTTAAGTGTACAGTAAAAGAACTCCTGACCGCTTTAATTCAATTGCTGTCATAGAAAATACCATTAAAACTACAGGTGTAAAAAGGTCGAACGTTAAACCCCATTTCATCCCGGCGTTTATCATTACGAACTTTATATTATGAACTGTGTATTTGCAAGCCACATTTCTTCTACACCCCTAGGTATTATGAACTTTGAGCTTGAAAGTACTTTAGGACCGACAATAAATGTGCAAGTATAAACAGTTTTTTTTCTGTTTTGCAACATAAGAGAGAAGCCAGCAATTCAATTAAATGACCGCAAATTATTTGGGGTCGATTAGTGTCAAAACCGGAGTCACATACAGAAGATTTAGATTCTGTGAGATAGTTGCACAGACCATATTGCCCACCATGGATATTTTTAGAACATATTTAAGAAAATCGATGGAAATTCCGATATCTAGTGTAAAAATTAAAAATCATCGCCCATGGCTCTCCCGTGACCTGAACTAATAGCAGCAAAACCAATTCCACTGATTCTTCAATTGCCCATTGGTGGAATATCTCTTTAAGCTTCCGGGTTCATCCATCGTGAAAGTGATTGATCTTTGGCGATAGAAGGGTAATTTAGCTTATTGTCATCTCATTAATACCGAATCTATTATATTAGGGCTGCCCGAGGAATTATCACTGGTCAAACTGTTAGTCATTAACTGGACAGTGGTCAAATGGTAACAAGCATCATTTTCACCAATTGATAACCTGCCGGACAATTATACCACAACGTCACCAGGAGCAGCACATTCATGTTGATTTTCAGAGTTTACATAAATGTGTTATCTTGATAACGTTAATTCGGGGATATGAATTCTGGAAGCAGAGGAAGATTTTGATTAATGTGTTTCCCCAAGCACTGTTTAAATACCTCGGCCTTAATATATCAAGCTGGATTACAAAATAAATACCTGTGTACGTACATGGAAAGGTTAAATGGGCGGTAGAGAACAATTTGAGGGTTGTTATACTTTCAGATCACCATTTAGGAAATACGGTGAAATGAAATGGGGTTTAATGTCCCATTGTATTGCACCGACTGGGCTAATAGTGTAATCTTATTTAGCAAGTTGTATTATACATTATGTATGCCTACCGCAAAAATGTAAAGGTTAATTTCATATTCTGTAACCAACAAAAACAAAAAAGGGCAGAGAGCTACTAAACTGAATTTTCGTGCTCCAAAGTACGAAAAAATTGATGAAAAAAATATAGTTAGTCTCATGGGTCGTTTCTATTGCCAATAAAATTAATTAATAAGAGTAAGTAATGAAATGACCAACGTTAAAGTACACAAATCATCATTTATATTGCAAACAAAGGCCTGACCTCAGAGACCCCTGATCAGTTTAGCGTTATCAATATGGCTGCTATAACAGTAATAAACTTGAATATGTGCGTCGATCAATAGTTGATTATGATTGTAATGAAGTATTTGCGATCTATTTGATTTTATAACATAATCGTTTCTTCCACAGTTATTCTATTTACCCGTGACATACACAGAAAAATAGATCTTTTTTCCCATAATATCATTAAAGTCAATGTGGTGTAACTTTATGAGCGTTATTCGTATGTTGGTGAATGGCATGACATTGCGTACGTAAGGGTGATTGCTAAATTTGGACCTGCGACGCCAGTGTAGGATTAGAAATAGCGAAAGAAAGCTATTTCCTGTTCTCTGTAGTGGTAGCTATTCAATATAATTTCTGACGAGATACTTCCAGAGATGTTTATTTTAGATAGTGCATATATTAACGTACCCGTTGCTATATATGGCTAGATGTAATTCTTATCAAGGCCAACTCAAGATTTCATCAAAGTTATGGCACGTAATTTTTGGTGAGATTGTAGGTTAGGGTAAGCGCTAGGTAGGCGTTAGGGCTAGTTCCAGGGTTAGGTTTAAGAATTTGGGGAGGGGGGAGTTTCCACATTAGCACTGACCAAGGATGATGAAAATTTATTTCGTGATATATGCTAGTTTTATAAAAAGTTGTTTTCGCTGTTTTTGGTGATGGTGGTGCTGATGGTCTTCCTTGGTTGGTGCTTGTGGTATTCTGATATTTTTGTTTCTGGTTCGACACCTCATAGTTACAAGATGCATTGTCAACAGACACTCAAATACCAGTGGTTTCACATATAAAACAGATAAGCGATACATTTAATAGGGAAATATAAAAATGAAATAAAATTGGGTTTAACGTCGTAACCCGAGAAACGTTTTATCCGACGATCGGCATGTCTGCCTACTCTTCGTAGAATTCAAAGGTTCATTAACCTGCCGTTTTTTTTTACCTCATCCGAACACCAAGACGCTATTCCTTAGCAGACCGTTCGTCCAGCACCCACCAAGCTACCGGCGTTTTCAACAACAAAGAGAAAGAGAATAAAAATAGAAAGTTACAAACTCGCGACACAAGACAAAGAATGTGGAAGCTTTTAGTGGTGTATTGTTGCGCTCATGACCGCCTTTTTTAGATTGATAAAAAATCTGGGAGCTGTGGGAGCCCAGTCTCTCAGTTTGGTTGAGAAAGTTCCCCTGGGTTTTCCGCCGTGGGTTTCCTATATCGTTGGTGCAGGGCGGTCGGTCTGGCAACAGGCAGATTTTATTCGTTCGGGTGAGTACATAAAAAGAACCCTTGATATCGAATTCGTAGGTGGTATTTCCACAGTCTGGGCAAAATGTCACCCAAAGCACACAGCATGACTAATGTCCGTCTTCATTAGCCCATTCGGGGCAGAAAGGTTGTAACTAAAACCTTATTTCATTTACATTACATTTTGGTTACATGTCTCTTTAACGTAGCGTGATTAACAAAGAGAGGAAAGAATAATAACAAAGATAGAGAAAGAGAGAAAAATGGCGGAGGTCGATGCGAGAAAAGATAAAGCAGAGCAGCTTACGTTAAGTCATCGTAAAACCCTGATAATACAGAGACTCTATCTATAAATGTTCAAGTGACATTTATGTTGAATGATACGCGGTTCTTGAAGGATGAGAGTTGAGGTATTAGTCTGGACGCAGCAGATAAAAGTCACTCATCATCCGAGTATTTTCTACTTGATAATAACCTGACGACGTGGCCGATTACCGCCACAGTGCATCCGAGGTTAGAAAATGGTAGCTAGAGATTTGCATCAATATGTCTGCTAATATTGGACCTAATCCTGACCATACCACACCTAGCGTAGATCTATCTACCTGATGTTGATTTTATTTTTCAATCGAAGCTAGCCAAGACCAAGCACCATTAGCAAATAGCGAATTTGCCTCTTTTCTGATCGACGTTTGGGATGTAACGATTTGTGTTGTTTGTTTACTATTATACAGGTCATATCTCCCACATCGCGTTTACGATCGCAAGGTAGAAGGAAATAGAAGCACTAGTAGACCATTACTCACTCAGCCAGACTCAAAATAAGTGCGGTCACTGCAGTCGGTCTTAGAAATATGCACCCCTCAAAGTCCAGGAAATATCACTTAGATTTAATAAATTTCCCCCGTCTAGGAAGCTCCCACCTGCAGTGATCGGCTCGTGGCTTTGTCACGCCTATTTAGGGACCTATGCACAACCGGTCTCAATTTTGTTTATCCCCGTCCCCGACCAAACAAAATCCATACGTACGCACCTGTCCACTGTCTGGGCAAAATGTATTCCTTTCACACTACATGCATGAGGTAGGAACAACTTCATAAGCCAAAATGGGTGCATAATAAATAGGACGTTAAACCCAAATTTTATATTGATTCATCTACAGACCCGATAGTGAAAGATGATGTCCGATTCAATCAACTGAGTTGATAGAGACAGTCGAGCCTCATGATAATTAAAAACAATATATATTTTCATTTCCTTACATTCTTGTTTCTGAAGATCCGAACCGATGGAAAAACATACCAACAATTCTCATCTGTCATATACTTTGCGAGTGAGCTAAAAATAAATCAACCAGTGGCGTTTATCCATAATAATGTGGTATTTTTGGTGTGAACCGTTTCAACAATAATATCGCGTGTACTTGTCGCATAGCATATGGGCCATGAAATCAAGTGATCAATTTTAAAACCGAATGGAATTGAGTTTAATGTCCGCAGTGGTTATGAGCCTAACATGTTATGGTAATTGGTATTTCTATTTTACATTATGCTACGTTACGTTGGAAAATTGTGATTTTTAACGCCATGTGCTCCTTTACTTCCACGCCCATTATGGACATAGTATGAACATTACTTACATTGTAATCTAAAGTCTAGCTGATAACCCGCTACTACAGGAAGTCTACGGGTCAAATTTTAGTAAACCGGTGCGTGAGACTTGCGCATTACTTGTGTGTGTTCGGTACCGTAAAGGATCACAGACTGGCCGTAGAGACTTTTCGTCCAGCACATACAAAATTTGCACCCTGTTTCTTGCTGCTGGTCTGCGAGTTAGCAAACCGTATGACCTATGCGCGACCAAACGTTTGAATTTTCATGATGATCTGCCAACGAGACCTCTATTACTAACAGACAATATCGAAAACAACAAAAACAACCGTAATCACTATTATATACACTTTTAAAACTCCAATAATACAACACGTATCTCAACACTTATTGGCCAGGAAGCTCACGTGATCTAATATAAAACGAAAGGTAATCGACCCTCTAGCTAGCTGGCCGGACACCTATGTCTTGCGGTTGTGGTTTCGTTCATTAGTGTGAATGAAAATGACAATAAAGACAACTAATCTGCGATATCACCTCCGGTGGAGGCGGATGTTAAATACTAAGAACAACAACACAATGACAACAACTGATTGTTCCTCTGCGATATCACACTTGTTGGAAACAAACATCAAACTACCAAGAGATATACAGACATCTGATATTAATCTTTTATAATGTTTGAATGTAATAATCCCCCCCTTCTCGTTTTACACATGTGCTGAATGATTTAAAAGTTAGTCACCTTAAATCAGACGAGCAATAAAGCAACCCACTCCCTTTAAATGCTACATAGTATCTGAATTGAACATTTTTTTGTGTCCAGGACTTTCAAAATTTTATCTGTGTAGTGTCTGGGGAGGATTCATATGGCATGGTAATGATGGCTTCTCAAGAGTTCATTAAGCCTTTTATTTGCAGGAAATGATGTAATTTGATCGTGTATTAAATACGCGGAATTAACAAAGACACCTCATTACGACCTTAATTAGATACCCGAGACTCGATTCATCTATACAAAAGTAGCATAAGGATACAGGTGAATATACAAATTAATTTGGACAGTTTTGTTCTGTCTTAGTCGTTCCCAGTACGGGATCACCATTAACATAAGCATGGATGTTTATCATTTATTCATGCAGTATATGTATTAATAAAATCTGGAGTTGCTTTGTAATCTTTTTTTTTCGAATTGTCTAAACAGAAAATAGGAAATAATGACTTAAAAATGGCTTAAAATAACCTCTTTGATGTGGGAACTAATTAGCGTTTCCTGTTAGTCAATATGGTGGTTTTATTTGCTTTTACAACAAAACAGTGGGCCTGTCATACCTACAATACAAAAAGAAATTTATTTTTGTTTTGATAAATATGTATTGCAAATGTTAAATCAGGAAAACTGGGATCGAAGCTGGGACTTAATGGCAAAGGGCAATTTACGCCACAAGGGAACAGCCTATGGATACAGGACCTAATATAGTCGTTCGGACGGGACGAAAAACTGAGGTCTAGTGTACACATTGGCGTGCACGCAAAAATCCCTTGGCAGTAGGAATTCGATATAAGAGTAGGCCGTTGCGCTTTGTCCGGTCAAAATTTCGCTCAAAGCACACGGTATGGCATATGCCTGTCTTCACTACACGAATCGGAGCAGAACAGTAGGACGTTAAACCCTATCTCATTTCATTTATTCACAGATAGAGAGAGATAGAGTAATGGGGTTTGCATCCACTCGACACAACTATGTGGTTTCGGGACAAGCACATGGTTCAATTTTATTTCAATAATTCGCTTGCGCGTAGGGGTCTTTAACAGTGGGGGAAACCGGAAGATCCGAAGAAAACCACGAAGTTGGACAGGCGATCCTACTCCTTGTCACGAATAACCGAGGAATAGAAAGCACGCCGGTTGACTCAGTGAGAGACCTTATGATACAGTGCGCACGTGCTAACCATTCGGCCATCTTCCCACCCCCAGTGATCAGAAGGATTGTTTACTAACAAAACAAGGTGTTGCATAATAACTCGCGCCCTTTTTTAACTTTTAAAAAAAGAACCGTGATCGCAATTACTGATTTTATATTCTCAGAGTGATGACATTCCTACTGAAACCAATGATCATTAATTTTAAATGAAAACAAAAATAAACAAAACTATTTCAACATTTGTAACTCAGACTTCTAAATGTTCTCTAGGAATCTCGTTAAAAATAGAGAAGTAAATCAGAAATGTCGGACAAATTAGGTAAACCCCAGAATTATTCTGCAAAATCTGTGAACCACAAGGAATTCGAAAAAAGAATCGATAATTTTAAAGGAAATAAAAAACGGTTTAACATCCTACGTTTGTGCGGGCTAATGAAGACGACAATCTTAAAAAACCTCCAACTTTAATATTGTCCATAATATTTGAAACTAAATTAAAGCATTAGAATTTAATTATTATTTATGTTGGAATCCTCATTAACTTCTTAAGACATAGTGAACAGTTCAAAGTCACTACACTGAAGTGAGAAAAAGGAAAAATATACCCAAGAAAACCACTCAGGAATAATTAAAGATACATTATGGGGAATTAGATAAAGAGTTGGACAATGTAAAGGGAATTTGCTAAAAATTTCAGTCAAATTGATCAACTCTAAAACCGAGAATTCTGCGATTGAATTTTTGGCCTAGCCTCAATCATCGTTACTAAATTCGGTTCATGATTAAACCATAAATAAAAGTTGAGCAGTAAATCGGATCCTAATCCAGTAAACATCACATGCTACTGGATAAGTAAACATCACATAATGGTCTGGATAAGTTCATTAAAATGTCTAATTAATAATATAGATAATATTCCAGGCCTAAAGAAAGACCTGCACCAGGCAGATTTAGCTCCTACATAATGTATGCTTAATCCACCGTAAGGATCAAAATAAGTCAACCCAGAGAAGATACTCGCTTGAATCCCCTGCAGATTCTCAATATCAAACTAGGTCATTTCGAGACTAACATGGTTCTTTTTTTAACAACTCGCTTGCACGTAGGGGTCTTTAGCATGTTTCAATTTTAGTTCAATAATTCGCTTGCGCATATGGGTCTTTAGTGGTAGGAGGGAACCTGGGGACCCGGAGAAAACCCACGAGGTTAGACAGGCGACCCTACTCAAAATGGGATACAAGGGGTAATGAATAGGGACATACGTCTTGTAGTGTGCCACATGGGAAATTTTGTGCGGAGAGCAGCACCGCCGCCTACTCTTACATTGAATTCCGTCTGCCCAGTGTTCTTCCACGTGCACGCCAAACATGTGCAAGGCACCTAATCGGAATAATAGTTTCTATATGTGATTTATTTCATCAAATATTATTCAGCTACACGTTTATTCAATCTATTATCATACATATAACATTATTGTACGTTTAACGATGGCGTAAAAATCAATTTCAAAGAAGCGAAATAAAGAGATCAAAGCTGCATACTAATGTTTTATACAATTTCTTTAAATCCCCAAACTATCATATGAAAGTAGAGACACCCTCATTCTTTCACAAGTTAATCCCATGAGCTAACTGTAGCCCTATAACACCGTAAACAATGGATTTTAGATATGGAAGCATAAGACATGATGTGCGCATTAAATCGATTTTATAACGCGTATTTAGTTAGTCTTTGTGTTTAAGATTTATAATATCATAAACTGATCAATCTTGTACCGTTTTTATCAATTAAGAAATGGCAAAATATTCATGTTCTTTTTTAACAAAAAAAACCCAAAAAGAAACATTTCGTAAATGTGTAAAATTAGACATTAAGGCCACACAATGTGTTTTTCTGTTGTTTAGGACGTGTTAATATTTGGGGGTTGGATTGCCGAATGGTTAGCGGGTGCTGTATGATAAGGTCTTGTCATTGAGTCAGCTGGCGTGGTTGTACGTGACAAGGAGTAGGGTCATCTGAACATTGTTGGGGTTTCGCCGGGTCCTCCGGTTTCCCCCCACTGCTGAAGATCCCGACGCAAAGCTGAATTAGTGAAATAAAATTGAACCATGTGTTAGTTCCAAAATGACCTAGTTTGTGTCGAGTGGACGTTAAACCCCATCTCTCTCTCTCTCTCTCTCTCTCTCTCTCTCTCTCCCATTTCCTGGTTAACGAACCAGTGTCTGACTATTTAAAGAACCGTGGCTTCGATATTATCGAGTATTTAATGTTTAATACCAGAATAAGAATAAGTTGGCCTTTTCAGGAATATTGTTATGCCATGAAAACTAAATTGGGACCCACATCTATAATTTGAGGTAATACAGATTTGTCACCCAGACGAATTCTAACTCGGATAACCAGTAATTATATGTACACAGTGCTTCTTACTATTTGTGGCTAAATTTCTATTTGTGTACGATGTAGCCTGTCAAGTCGTTGAAAAGGATAACATTTAATGAACATGTATAACCGAGAGCAAATTTCGATCAACCAGTCATTTAAAATCAATAACTGTCAGTTTGCGCAATAATTGGTATCATTAAAAGACCATTCAATGTTAGAATGTGGTCGCATAAAATATCTCTTAAAATACCACACTCTCTTTTCAGACTTCAACTATTTGTGTTCTTAAAATTGACAAGTGTTGCACGCAAACAAAGTTTTTGTTCTTAGCTGCATGCTAAAATATGACTGTTTTTATAAATTTGCGGCGTAAAATATGAATTAATAACACATAAACATATTACTTCTATGTTTAAGGTGGATAAACACATACACATTAAAGTGGATAAACACGTGCACATTAAAAAACCCCAAAACAAACTCTCTTTTTCATTTTGATGAAATTATATCCTAGTCCGAAATGATCGTCTTCAGATGTTCTATATGCATATAGATAATTATACATAAGCCACAGGTGAATACATACGTAGAATAATAGATGCATTTATTAAACAAAAACATAGGTCATTTAGATACAAATGTATTAAAATATTATCTAGCCTACTACATGTATCTGAATCTATGAATGATAGAAATAAGAAATTTTGAACTGATAAAAGTATTATCTTGTAATAATTGTAATAATTTGGCCATTTATAATAGTAATATACATATACATTAGTTGTCGTTTTGTGATTCGTATTTTGTATACCCCTTGTCCCCCCCCCCCCCCTTGAATATATACAATTGATCAAGCCAAAATGTAATTGTTTAGGATAAATTTTGTTGGAGTTCGTCCAAAGACTGTACATTTTATCAAATATTTCTTTGTGTGGGATTAATGAGACAAGATAATGCCCTTTTATATTCTATCTGGCGAGAATGTTGTGATGGAGTTGATAAACAATTAATGACATGACGATAATGGAAGCAAATCCAAGGACAGGATATTTGTAACAGTAATTTGACAGGGGTCAGTATAATAGCTTGATTAATTGATTATGATTATAATTAATCAGAAGAATGCGATTTGTCGTCCGCTTCCTCCACAAGGCGATATTGCCGATAAATGTCACTAGGCTGTTGACTACTATTTGTTGATTCAATGAATAATTGGAGTTTTTCAATGAAATCCTTGACCGTCTTCATTAGTCCAGTTGATGCCGAAAGTTGGTTATTAAACTACTAGCGGGTGTAACTCCCCGGGCCGAGTTACCCCTATACACCAAAGTTCAGCACCGGGACAGCCCGAGTATAGCCGCCAACCCCGAACAGACAAACGAAAGTCACAAATGTTAGTATAGATTGGTTTTTTCTTTGTTGCACAGAAGTTAATACCCTCTAATTTAGTATTGTGGTGGGAAAGGTGTATTTTAGGCCTACTGAGGAGGCCACCAGGCATTCACAACAATTGCTGATAGACGTTTTGCCCTAGTGGCAACAACCGACCCTAAACGGCTGGAAATTATGTTTTATTAGTTCAATTAAAGACGCGAGCTATTTAAATTTTGGTTCCATTTTTAGAATCTTACCTGTCGATGGAATAATACGATGTATTAATTATATCGCAACATTGGATTTACGTGTATCTGCAAACGTAAAATTTATACTGACTACAGACGGCATCCCACAAAATATATCAAACAAAGCGGTCCAATCTGATTTAAATACACAAAAGTAATTTGTTTATTATGTGAACTCCCGACTGAGATGTGGTATCAGGTCTTATATGTCTATATTGTTAAGAAATTAAGCTGCGTTGTCTAATAGACAGAATTTGTGTAGAAAACAGATAATGAACACAATTAATTATATGTCATTAATATGAATAATATATACCCCGGTGGCCTAAAACTCGCATTATTTTGATTAATTACCAATTGTTTGTCTTCTATGCGTTAGTCAGGCGTACTGGCCTATTGTATATCGGACACCCGGAACACAGTTCATTAATACTGATTGTTATATATGGATCGAAACAAACACAGAAAGCTAAGTCATCCATTTTGATTTGATGTTGAGAATCTTCGTGGGCTTCAAGTGAGAATCTTCGCCATGTTGAATCTTTCTTTAGGCCTGAAATGTTATAAAACTATTAATAAGACTTTGATTAACATATACAGACCATAATCAGCTCTCGATGTCAAGGCTAGACTGCGATATTTGTTGGATCATAGTCCGATTTGCTGCAAAACTTTCCTTCGTGATTAACGATTAAATAGATAATCGAGACTATTAGTTTTTGCTTACCGACTTCAATAATGATGATCGAGGCTAAGCGGAAAGTTCATCCACTTAGTTCTGGGTTCATAGTGGATCAATTTGACTGACATTTTCAGCAAACTGCGTTTACATTATGTAGTTTTAGACTATTATAGTGAAAACTGCCAACTCGTTTCTAATCTCCCATAATGTATCTTTAAATAAACGGATGTATTATCTTTTAGATATACATGTAACGAAAGATTTAACGAAATCAGGGATCATAGTTACATATTAATAGACTCCTTTGATATGGATAAATGCAAATCTCTCACACCACATCACACAAGTATTATGTCTAAAGAGAATATAAAATTGTTAGGTAACATTTTAACCAGACGAAATGTCACCTCATTGCACTCCAAATCGTATCAAAACATACCTTAGCTAAATACATTTTAAACACACTCTGTGCTTGCGATTATTTAGCTATTTTACTGTTCAACCAGTCAGCCATTTGTATTGACTTCTTAGGTTGTTGTTAAATTCTGTACAGATAAAATCAACGAAACGAAAAATTCAGGTCAATGGCAATCAATTCACCGTCTATACTTTAATACAACCCACTTCCGCTTGTTCAGCGGCCTTTTCCCGTCAATTCGTCTCCGCTTCATTTGTTTCCAGTGATTTCATTCCAACATTTGAAGGTAACCCGATTTTTTCCTAATTGGCGAATGTGTCAGCGTTGCATTTGTGCTTAGCGTAGCGTGGATATCGCAAATTGAATCGATCCTTTAATCAAAACATGGAAAGCTTGTTTTTGTTTTTTGAAAATTTTAATCAATTGAAGCTTTTAAAGGTTCGAGTAAAAAACTCTGTGCAAAAATAACAAATAATTGGGGCTTCCTAAGTCTGGAGATCTCATTCTTTCAAAATTGTTTCAGCACAAGGACAAGCTTAAAGCTTTTAAAGACTTTAATAACAAATTGACGTGTCTATTATCGTCGCTAATATCCAGTAACGCCTTAGGAATAAATTTACACGATCCATATGAAGATAATCACTTTTGAAACAAACAACAATTAATGTAATTTATTATGGATAATTGAGACTATAACATCCACCTTAATAATGGACGCGCCTCGGTGGAAGCGGACGTCAAATACAACTAACTTACACACACGCATTCTTCAATGGCTTTTATGTTCCAGTGTGTTTGAATCAAGCGGACGGAAATGACAATCTAGAAAGTAGGATAAGTGATTTCCCATTTAGATTAAGGACCCGTAATCTTCGAGTGATGAGACACAAAAAACCCTGAACAACCTTCAATGAATTACTATCCTCACTTGTTTAGGTTATTGACAATCTGTTGAAGGAAACTTGAAGGTTGTGAATTTATAGGCTTTATCTATATTTGTTGGTTAATTCTTCCTGTAGTCTGTTAAAACACATCTATCCTCTTACATATGGTATTGATTGCAGTGAACAAATGTCAATCTGAACATGCATGTATCGCTACCCCCACCCAAGATTCGAAGAATTAGAAATAATTTAATGAAAGTTCTCATAGCCAGTGTGAAGAAGGTCACAATGAATAACATCTCAATCTGAAATGGCCTTACAGACAACTCTTGATTATTAGTAAAAGTTTCCCCAACAGTGTGAGAAATGTCATGGCGGGATGAACGTAAGGTTATAATGCAATCTAAAATTATAGAAGTCTATGAAAACACTCGGTATCTGAGTTTATACATGTCATTATTGCATTCATATGAGAGTTAATAAAATTATTTAATCAAGATCCTCTTGTGGCAATATATATTCAAAAACAAATATTCAGTTATGGAGAGTGCTGTGTCACTGATCTTGTTTCCATTCGCAACGGATATTTGGCTCTGTACCTTAAAGTGACATTACCGGGCGGTCAGAAAATACATTTTAAATTGACTATGTATAGTTACCTGAGATCAGTCCATCGATAAAGTACGAACAAACGTTTTAATGGGAAATGGGAAAGGACATTTTAGTCACTTGACATCAATCGTATTTTATGTTGACTTGTCCCTATACGATGATCATCGATCTACTTTCATCAGTAAAAATTGAAAATCAAATTAACAACAAAATTGGGAGATGGTCATGTCAACTAAAACCATACAAAGTGTCTATTTTGTATTGAAAAGGAGAAAGGCTGTCCAATGCAGCACAAATATCATCATGTTACATTCAATATATATTATTATAAATGTATTATATTGCATGTTTTCAATTTTAATCTTGACTGAAAACCAAATGGAACCTACCTTTTAGTCCACATAAAAAAATTGGAAAGCGATTTCTGGTTTACGGTTTAAATGATATAATCAACACAATTTGTAAGCATAAAATGTTTCTGACTGCAGACAAGTAGGACGTTAAACCCCATTTCCTTCATTCATCGTGTCTCTAACATACAACCCGCCTTCAAGAGCCCAGTCGGAGCATAAGAGTTGGACGTTAAACCCCATTTCATTTCATTTTATTTCTAACATATAAAAGTACAAGAACGTGTTGGCCTAGTTTTACGTCTTGAATCATGATAAATTGACCGATAGGTTATCTTCCCTTGAACTGTGACGCTAAGCTTACTCTTATTTACCGGAAATCGTCTCGTTTCCACTTCCGAGGACCAGATAGGTTTTCCCCGCCATATATTTCTTACAAATGGAACTGAAAACAATCTGAGTTTGTTTAGTGATCAGTGTCCTGGTAATGGTAAAGTATTCATCAACATTAAGAGGATGTTTTTATCTTCAAGAGTACCTTATTTTAGCTTTTGTAATTAGCTTATTGTATGACACCAATTACTTTGCCTGCAATAAAGCTTACTGGTGCAAGCGGACGTTAAATATAAAAACAGCCAGACAGTCATCAGTATCCGTAACTTGAGATTAGACCACTTTGTTCTTGGGCAAACTAAATGGTCATTTTATTAGATGTTCTATGTTAATTTGTTTTGTGGGTTGACAATCTGTCTCCATTGGAATAATTACATCTACAGATAAAGCTAGTGTTTGTATTGAGATATAACGCATGTTGTGTTTCACTGTCGACACAGTAAGCGAAACCGAACTTAAATTCGGGTGGGACGGAAAACCGAGGTATATATACATTGGCGTGCACGTAAAATATCATTTGAAAGTTGGAATTTGATATAAGAGTAGGCCGCAGTCACGGTTTCAAGGCAAAATTTTTCGCATAGCACATTGTGTGGTGTATGCCCGTCTTCGTTGGCCAGTTCGGAGCAGAACAGTAGGATGTTAAATGCCATTCATTTCAGAAATTAAGTTACACGTATTAAACATTGTCTTACATGTATATCGTAAAAAACTTGGCCCATCACATATCTAACTAACACGTAGACTACATCAGATTAAGTGATTTCAAAATTTGTATCAATGAGTATCAAATTCCATTAAATGTATTCACCCTCCTATTTTCCTATTTTTTCACGGATCCTTCAGTTTTCTCACACAGCTAAAGCCCCACCCCCCGCACAAGCGAACTTATTTAATAAAATTGAACCATGTAAGTCCCGAAATGACTCAGTTTGAGTCGAGTAGACGTTAAGCCACGGTTATCCCCTTCACTTTCTCTCTCTTTAACGCCTTTAATGTAACCAAGCAAAGTCTATCAGAAAGTGAAGAAACGTGCTCCAGCCACACACTAAAGTAAATTGACAAGCCGTTCGTTATCTGAATTTCTTACAGTGAACTAACAGAATATTGATTTCATGGTTTTGATATTAAAAATTATATGTTGGTTCCCCTTCAATCCTGTGTAATCATTTTTATAATAATAATACCATTATGTATTACAACATGCCGATACAATAGTTGAGCGAATCAATGCAAATAAGAGATTAACGAATTATGTCTACTCCTTGGCTTTAATTTCCGCTTCAAGCCTATATGACAACTCCGGGCGGATATTTCTCACCTCAAAAAGGAAGTTAACATATTTTATATTTCAGATTTAAACCTCGTTGATATGCGCAGAGATTAATATATAGTTCATTTGTGGTCTGTACTTGACGCAAACCTAATGATTGGTCTCAAAAACATGTCTGCTTTAATCGTCGTTGGCTTAGGGAACATGTATAAATGTGTTTATCAAATCGTTGCACTTAACTCAGAAAAAACTAGCCAACTGCTGAATGCGGTAGTATGGTGTAATTAGTGTCACCGAAAAATAGTGTCGAGTCTAAGGAAAGTGCTGAACTTTACAGACTGATTTTCGACGGAAGCTGACGGCACTGCATTAAAGGTGCTTGAATATAAATTAGACCCTTTAACAAATTAAATGTATTGTAGCTGTCATCGATTCAACTCGTATTTTATGGACCCTTCAATGGATATCTAAGAAATGTTCGAATGTTCGGGAAGCTGGGGACTGAGCTGTCTATCGCGTGTGCTGTAGATAATAGGGTTTTTCATCGAGGGAAGAAACGCTCGCCCCATCGCTCTCTTCCTGTCCACATAAACATTTCAGATTACAAAATGATAACTGATTATAATTATTAGATAAAAGGAAGCGGTATAGTCCTAAATATTTTCGTCAATAGGATCCGTTTACTCCATCAATAGGCAGTTCCATAAATCTAGTAATCTCACTTTAATCATAAAGCTAATAATGTCTGTTTAATCACAAATAATCGTTAAACGAGTAATCTATGTTTTATGATAAAGCTACAGCCTTTGTTAAGTCAGAAATTAAGTAACCTCATACAACTAGCAATCTCTTTATTACGGTAACGCTATTAATGTCTTAAATCATAAAGTATTAATCTCTATTTGATCATAAAGCTAGCAATATATGTCTCTTATTAAGTTAGTAATCGCCGTTTATTAAAAGAGGTTATTTTAAGGTTTATTCATAAAGTTAGTAATTTCTATTTAATCAAAACCTAGTGATCTCTAGTTGACCACGAAGCTAGTAATCTGTATTTGGTCATAACGCCAGTGGTCTCTTTTTGACCACAAAGCTAGTAATATCTTTTTGAATAAATCGCTAGTGATCACCCCCTGACCACAGAGCTGGCAATATCTATTTGATCACAAAGCTAGTAATGCAATAACTCTATTTTATCGTAAAACCGATAATCTGCATTTGATCATTGAAGCTATCTCCATTTGATCATGCAGCTAGTAATCTCTATTTGATCATGCAGCTAGTAATCTCTATTTGATCATGCAGCTAGTACTCTCTATTTGCTCATAAAGCTAGAAATCTCTCTAAAAGTATAAAGCTATTAATCAATGTTAAATTATAAGGCTAGTAATCGGAAATAATGTATTCTTAGTAATCTTTTAATGATCTTGAGATTGTGTACAATGCCCACTTTAAAGCACAACGGATGGTATATGACAGTAAATATAAGCTTAAATATTAACTAAATCTGAGAAATTCCCATTTTATAGCCTTTTATAAGGTATTACATGCAGTGGGTAGCTAGTAAAAAAACCCAACCCAAACTCAAAACTGTAATAACAAACACACAATATACTGAGTTTCAAGTTCATTCGACGGCTTCCCCAGGATTTTTGTTATTAGAGGAAGCAAATACAGAAATAAAATAAAGATGTCTGTTTTCATTGGCATTTTTATTGGTCTCACTTCCAGTTTTTCCACGATAAAATTGTTATGTTATGATAATCTGTAACTTAATCCACTTAATTTATAATTATCTATGTCTATCCATGTCATTACTGTTTTATGCGATCGTTGACGTGGGAACCAATGTGTCACCATGGTCTGTTATGGATCTAGATAAATTCTACTTTGACCCTTTCTAGAGCTTTTTGATGGGGTCGCGATGGTTTTATGAATATGACGTTGGCTGGACAGGCTCGCTAACCAGGAGGTCCCAAGACAGATCAGGCGTGGTTCATCTTGTCAGTCATACATGACGGAATGCCATGGTAAGCGACAGCATATAGTGAGGATGGGAAAAAAAACCCCGTGTATACAGTGACGTGCACGTGAAAGAACCCTTGGCAGTTGTAATTCGAAAACGCAACAAAATATCGTATTAGCCCCCCCCCCCCCAATATTTTGCCAAAATAGTGATTTCTTAGGAGTATTCTTAGCCGGCCACATCCTCAGCCCCTCCAAAACATTCCGAAGCCCCCCCCCCCCCCAAAAAAAACATTCCGTAGCCCCCTCCCCCAAATTTTATGAGCTGGCTACGGGCCCGTTTCCCGCTTTTCGAATAGCGGCGGTTGTCGAGAAGAGCCATCGGGATTATTCAATCCCAGTTCTCGGTTGTCAGGGTTAGCATCTGTGCTGTTGACAAGGAAAGTGTGTCCAAGTTATTCAGGATGTGTCTGTTAACCGAAGTCCAACCGTGGTGTCCGTTAAACTTTGTCGAGGTATATGTTATCAAGACCAATATAAATGTAAAATATGGCTTGGATAAAATGAGACACCATCATAACTTGTTGGAATGATGCTGGTTTAATCTGTCCATCAGACGGTATTGAAGCATACAAAGGTAACATAAAGTAATCGTCCTTAATTTCCCTTGGAATTTTATATAGATGTTATTCCACCTCCCACATATAGACAAACCATTTAATATAATTAAGGTTTAGAGAGATAAGGTGCTAAAGTTAATACTGTCAGCCGAGATCAATTCCCAATGCCAAAGAAGCGATAAGGATCAGCGCAAACAGAAATACAGTTTAGGGTTAAACGATTCCAAATTTCACAATAATTTTGCCCAAAAACACCATGCTATGTATCTGTATATGAAGATAAAGCAACACAAAATATCATGTCCAAATTGATTGCGATGTTCTAACATTAACTTAATGATTGAAATTACCAAGATTTGAGGGTCCTGCTCCCTAAACCCTCCCCTCTGGTCACACGTGAGATGGGAGAGAGAGAGAGAGAAATAGGATGAAACTTCCATTTGACAGAAACCAGGTAATTTCGGGGCAAACACATTTTTTTTCAACAATTATTTTTCAACAATTCTCTTGTACGTAGAGGTCCTTAGCAGTGGGAAGAAACAGGGGGTTGGACAGGTGACCCTATCCTTGTCACGTATAAACTGGGAACCGAAACCACGTCAGTTGACTCGATGCAGACCTTCTGATACAGGGCACACCAGCTAACCATTCTCCGCCCCCCACGACATAGTAGTTATCCTAACTTGTCTTATTATTTCAGTTTGTACCGTATACATGGTATATCTTATTTGTATACATGTTAAGTTGAATGAAATAATGTCTAGTCATTTTAAATGAACCATGTTCTATTGATTAGATTACACCTATCACAAAATAATACAAATCCCTCAATTATTTTATTAGGGGTTTTCAGACAATAATTGAGTAAAACCATTCGAGTCGGTTATTACACTGAATATTTTAATACGCCCACATTCCACGTGGGAGTCTTCTGCTGGCCATTCACGTCCTACTGTTCTGCTCCGACTGGGCTTGTTAGCGCTTACCACGTGAGGTCTACTGCTTATCATTCACAATTCTTTTAATAAAATGGGGTTTCGCATCCTACTGTACTGCTCCGACAGGGCAAATAACCACGTGGTGTCTTTCTACTGCTGACCTTCCACAATTCTTGTATAATAGAATGGGGTTTCACGTCCTACTGTTTTGCTCTGACTGGACTAAGGAAGACGAGGCAAATCTTATAAACGCTTACCACGTGGGAGTCTTCTGCTGACCATCAATATTCTTGTAATGAAATGGGGTTTCACGTCCTGCTGCATCGACTGGGTTTATGAAGACGTGCGTGGCAAATATTGCTTTTCAAAAAAAAAAAAAAAAAAAAAAAATATTTGCTACTATTTTTCGGTTTTGTGCGAAGATGTAACACAATTGTTCGATTTTGTTTAGAGAAGTTAGGACGGGAGTGTATCAATGCGGTGGGTTGGGTGGTCGAATGGTTAACGTGTACGCGCTGTATCATCAAAAAGCCTGTCATTGAATCAACTGCCGTGGTTTCGATTCCTCGGTTGTAGACCTACGTGACACGGAGAAGTGTCGCCTGTCCAACGTTGTGGTCTCTGTTTCTCCCTGTCTCTGTCTCCCCCCCCCTCTCTCTCTCCGTATAGACGCTGGTGGTGTATATTTGTGAGTTGGGCATCGGTGTCTTGCGGATTTATCGTCCTGTTAGTCACATAGAAGAACAGTTAAGAGCGATGCATCTTTGTGACAGCAGGGGGTTAAAGGGGATTTCGGTCTTAATTCCAACACATTCGATTGAAATTCAATCGTCCCACCCCCTTAAAAGAACAAACAAACACACTCCATTGTTGTAACCAGTCTAAAGGTATGCATCTGCCCATTGCCACCACAATCGTACAAACCGTTTAGACATTATTCGATACAAATGAACGGGTTTAAACATCCGTGTTGTAAGCAGACGTATTTCGATAATTGTTAATTCTGATAAAGCGGGATCTTAGAGATTAGAAAGTGATGGATATTCCCATTCTTGTGGGAGTCCTCATTTAATAAATAAGATTTAATTAAGATAGAGATAAACAGTAGCTATTGGATGTTAGCTAATATGTTTCATAGCTTTTTAAGCTCACTAGATTAGCTTCAAGTCTTTGATAATTAATTGACGTCTAGACTTTTCATTTGCAAATCATAAAGAAACCCGTGAAGGCAACTCGCAAAGACACGAAAACTCCCTTAATTTATTAACCCTAAATAATCGCCTGTCACAAAACATTTGCGAAAGATCGATCGCAGTTATTGACTGACTTTGTTTTCAATTTAAACCCGTCTTCATTAGCCCGGTTGGTGCAGGTAGTTGTTGGACATTATCCCCCATTTCATCTTTCAATATTAGAAACTGTTTAGACGGCTGGCATCATTATCATCATCATCATCATCGACGACGGCAAAATTATCACCAAGCGTCATCATCGATTCAATTTAATTAATATAACATTTAGGGCTTCATACACTAATTAGCCAGACATTGTTTCGTTTGTTTTTGTTTGGTTTACATGTCTGACATTGTACGGGAATAGTAGGTTGGGATTGTATATTAATATCAGTCTAATAATATTTGTCCATTCAAATTCTCTAAACATTATTTGATTGAGCGCATTGTGACATCTCTAGGTCATTTCGGGACTAACATATGGTTTAATTTTATTTCAATAATTCGCTTGTGCGTAGGGGTCTTTAGCAGTGGGATGAAACCGGAGTGCCAGGAGGAAACCCACGAGGTTGAATAGGTGTCCCTATCTCCATGTCAAATACGCTCTCACCAGGCATCGAAACCACAGCCGCAAGCCAGCTAGAGGTCGAAGCGCGGGACTCTAGACCACCAGGCCAGCCCCCATCTCTATAAGGAATACCAGTCCAAAAATGACTCATTTCTGTTGAGTATTTACAAGGTATGATGAAATGAAACCGAGAGAGAGAGAGAGAGAGTTGGGTGGGGGTTTAACGTCCACTAGACACAAACCAGTTCGTTTCGGGACGAGCATAATTTTCAATTTTATTTCAATTGTTTACGCGAAGGTGCCTTTAGCAGTGGGAGGAAACCGATATAAATGAGAAAAGGCCTTACGTTAGTAATACTCTTAAAATCTTCAGTAAAAAAAAAATGATGGCCATTTAATCAAGATCGGGAGATATCTATGGTTGTTATTTTAATTTTTATTTCTCCAAATTTCAGTGCACTTGAACGTTGATTAAAGCGTGGAAAATTGACATTTTCAGAAAAATACAAACGGCGCACATAGACTGTAATAAAACCAAGAGAAAATTTTTTACTGCCTCAAATAGATGTTGTCTGCTTATTTAAATGTCAGAAACTCAATTTATTGTATTTGGTGGGACTAAAATGTCATCAATGAACTGTGTTTGTTTTATGTGGGTGAAACGTCACGGAGGTATTGAATCACGAATGGTGACGAGTCCTTGCGTCCAATTGTAATTAGGTACTGGTGAGTACATCTAAACTAACAGAATTGACATTAAATATTTTACAATGTAGAGCTTGTCTTTCTTGCTATATTAGTTCAAAAATAAATAATGAATATATTGAAATTTACAGTCAAATTTCTCCGCGAATTTAAAAGGGGGGGGGGGAGAAATGGGGTTTAACGTCCACTCAACACAAACTAGGTCATTTCGGGACTAACATATAGTTTCAATTTTATTTCAATAATTCGTTTGCGCGTAGGGGTCTTTAGCAGTGGGAGGAAACCGGAGTGCCCGGAGGAAACCCACGGGGTTGAGAAGGCGCCCCAATCTACGTGCCACATACGCTCACACCAGGGATCGAAACCACAGCCGCAAGCCAGAGGTGACTAGCCAGATAGAGGTCGAAGCGCGGCACTCTAGACCACTAAGCCATTCCAACCCCCCGAATTTAGAAGGGTTTAAAGTTTTGACAACATATAGCGTAAATAGTCTCTATTGTCAAATGCATATAACGAATATATGAACTCAATAGCTCAACCATTCAATGGTCTAGAGATTTAATGTGAATAAATGTCTAAATAATAATTTATCTAACATTAGAAACGAGAAACGGACCAGTAATTGTCATATTTAGCTCTTGCATGATGCATGTTTGAGTAGATTATTTGTATGGGACAAGAGTACATTATTTGTTTGTTTTTTTTATATAAAAAATGAAATAACGTCCTACTATTCTGCACCAGCTGGGTCAATGACGGCGAGTATACGCGATACAGTGAGCTATGATGGGAATCTTGCCCTGGCAGCAGCATTACGGCCTATTCACATGTAGAATTGTCAAGGTATTTTAAATGTGAACGCCAATCTATACACGGAAACAATTTTTTCCGTCCAATCAGGATTTTGCTGGTAACAAAATTTGTAGTCGAAATGAAACGTAGTCGAAATGGAATGTAGTCGAAATGAAACGTAGTGGAAATGGGAGTGAACCCCCGCAACACTGAAAAGACAGAAGATATTTGACACCTATATTTATTTGTTAGACACCTACATTTATTTGTTTCTAAAATATGGCTTCTTTTTCACGACGCTCATGGTGTGGGCTTTGAAATGAAATGAAATGGGGTTTAACAAACTACTCTTTTGCCCCTAACCTGGGCTAATGGAAGACGGGCACACGCCATTGTGCTATGAGGAAAATTTTGCCCGGGCAGCGGCGCTACGGCCTACTCGTTTATCGAATTCCAACTGCCAAGGCTAATGTGTTCACGAGACATCGGTTTTTCGTCCCATCCGAACGACTAGACAGCTGTCCTTGTCAGGCTTTGAAATGAATGACGTTAGACAACCTGTATGGTCAAAGAACAGTCGCTGTATCCCCGAACAATACATTTTAATAGCATACTTCGTTTCTAAAGTGCGATCAGTTGAATATTGAGCTAAATATATAGAACATGATCTAAATCATTTCTTTATGGGTTGTGCGGCTGAATATGTACATATATAGATCTATTTTTTACACGAAAAATGATTATCCGTCTTAGAGTTTTATGACGGAATATGAACATGCTTAGGTTTATTTATATTTTCAATATGCGAATGCATATGAAAAAAAACCCATTATCCGGCTTAGAAATCAAAAGCAATGTGAAATCAGAATCAGCACTAAGCATTAAAGAAACTTATTAAAAGTTATAGGCCTAATGTGACATTTTAGCTAAAGAAATATTAGGTCTAATGGCCAAAGTAATGATATAATTTTTACTGTAGTTTTTTTAATGGACTACTGACAGACATCGTTGACATTTTACAGAACAATAAAGATGATTTAACATTGACAGTTGAGTTTTATTATTGGTTAATAGAAAATATTAAGTATGTATTCTTAAAAGAATTAATATGTTTTGTGGCTGTCTCAAAGATTTTTGTAAAGCACTTACACCGTCATCCATTAAGTTTCGGTTTTGATCACAGAGACAATCTCAAAGTTTAAGATTTATTTCTCTATGAGTATGTGTTTGTGTATGTGTTCCAGTGAGTTAAGCATACATTAGGGCTTAGTTATATAATTATTATTTAGACATTAATTAACCTTTCCAGACCATAAAAAACTCTTGATGTCATCGCTAGCCTGTGATATTTACTGGATTAAGATGCGATCGGCTGATCAACGCTCATGTTCTTTTTATCGTACTTACTTTAGAAATGATGATCAAGGCTAGACCCAAAATTCAATCGCTAACAATTTGACTAAAATTCCCAATCTGTTTCACAGAGAATTACTTACGAATTATCTCTGTCACACATGACTGTCTACAACATGTGCATTGACTTCACGTGCCGTCAGTCATTGGCTAAACGGCTCGTGCATTGTTTACATAACACCTAACTGCTTCGGGCAAAATGGTGCGTTTTACTCATTTTAATACCCATTTACACTAAATAGGAAATATTTTTTAATTACAAATGCTTCAAACCTCTTTATTTATTTTTCTTATACTTCAAAAAAATGTTTGAGAATTTAATTTGTCGGAGTAAAAAAGTTAATATGCCGTACTCATTAAGCCTCGTCGATGTCATGCTTATCAGTGATTGTAGCGGCCAAGCGAATATTCACTGCGGGATCAGTTTGTAAAATTCCCATTATATCATCCGGCTTTTGAACTATTATAGTGAGAACTGTCAGCTATTTATCTAATCTTCATAAATAGTCGTAACGTTCCGCCAATAAAAAAACCTGGACTTCATTTTAGTCCTTCTGCTCATAGAAATATAGATAAGAAAATAAGCAGGACTAAAATGGCATCACGGCTTGTTTATTGGCGGAAAGTTACGACTACTCACGGAAAACGGCGGAAATCTACATTTTGAAATTTATCTGTGGCAGGTGACACTGACATTCGGGGTCGTGTTATACAGTACTTATGAAAAGGATATGTTGACATAATTACTTGCATTTAAAAAATTCCGTGATCTTCAAACGGCTTAAATTACTAAATCAATATGTGTATTTAGCAATTAGTATGATTACAAGTTGATAACTGACGGCAAGTTATTCCGACTGTCATATACTACCATTTTAATTGACATTGATTAGGACTGCAGAAGTTAAAAATTCACGGAATCTTCTCTAGTAGCAGTTAATATGTCTTAAATGTGTTACCATATTTGGTCCGAAATATGTTACTAGTAATGTGGTCCTTAATGTGTAACTTAAATTTAAACATCCTCAACTGTATAATCAAATCATGCAAAGATTTGGAAAGCAACGACACATCTTTAAACGCATGTGTCAGCTCCCAGTACTGTTTTAAGAAACAATGCAAAGAAACGAGTATATGAGCACAATATGGATTTTTATACGCCAACATTGAAATGTGTTCGTATATTGTCGTCGCCCCCGTCCGCCCGTCCGTGGTCCACAATTGCTCGTGTACGCTCAACAGGCTAAACTTAATATCCGACGAAGAATCCTATTCATTTTCAGCGAATTCCCATAATTACTGTCAGACTTATCTCTCTTTGAGGTCAAACTTATCATCCAATTGATTTCAGATTGATACAAAGAGTTTTAGGTCTTGAAGTATATTGATTTTCAATGAATTTTGATAACTGAACAGCTAAATCCATGATTTTAAATGTTTCGTATAGTAAGCGTTAGGATGGGGCAAAACTTTATAAAAACCAAACAAATTCTTATGAATTTCTGATAATTACTTGATGAATTGTTGATCTTAATCAGATTTCAGAGTATTATAAATGTTTCATTACCGAAAAAAGGAAGACTATGCGACAACTCTTGTTGGCTGTCCGGACGACTTAGCTCTTGTGGGCGTATGTTTCGTTGCCTGGCAATCTATCTTTGTCAGTATAAGCAAGAACAAGCACCTCTCTGTCACCCGGACAGCGATTAGATCGCTTATATCTTCTTCTGAAAACCAATCCAAATTCCTTAACCCTTTTGTGTGGTCATTTGATGACTAACATAAGATGTTAATTAGGCTAGGTTTAGTCTGCATTAAACTCATCTTTATATCGTGCTTCTTTCACCAAAATCAAAAGAAATGCCATACAATCTGCCATGTGTGTGGTCATTTGATGACTAACATAAGATGTTAATTAGGCTAGGTTTAGTCTGCATTAAACTCATTTAGCCTTTATATCGTGCTTCTTTCACCAAAATCAAAAGAAATGCCATACAATCTGCCATGAAGGAAATTTTGCATTTTTTAAAATTCCAACTCCAAACGGTTCTTTTCCGTGCGCGCCAATATGTACATGCGAACTGGGGTTTCCGTCCCGCCCGAACATTTGGCTGTCCTTGTTAACCCCACCCAACAAAGTTTTGATAAAACTACTAGAAGGAAGGTTGTTAATCAAATGGTTTTGGTACTTTAATGTTTCAGTTTGGTAATTTAATGGATATCAGTGCGCTGTGTGGATTATATTTATTGTGGATTGATGCATTAGACAAGTATACAGAGAATATTATCTTAAGGTAAGGCTGCTTTATTATCAACAACACAGCTAAGGTCACACCAATTCGACTTTTCTTCTTCGGGAACACGTGTAAAAAAATGTCCGTTTTATTTTTTCGTCAAAGACACTTATTTAAATATTCAAGATACCTTTGAAAAGCTTTTTGTTTTAAATTTATATGTTTTGAAATATTAAACATAAAATCATCCACGTGATTCAAATGGCTATTTATTTATTGAGATCCCTGAAGAAAAGAAAATCAAAGTGGTGTGGTCTTAAATGTAGTTATAATTACATATTACTGAAAAAACACAAATTAATCAAAATATAGAAATATATAAATTACACAACATACATTAATGTCAGTCCGCACACAAATTAATCTCAAATATTTGCAAAATATAGAATTATACACTGTAAATTACCCGCCATTATATATGAGATATAAGCACACATAAACCCCAACCAACAACTGTATAAATTTGTGCGTAACGTTTAATTGAATGTGATATACGAACACAAAGTAAATGTGATTACAAATGTGTTACAAATTAACACCGATTAAATGCGAATACAAATGATTACAAGTTAACACCGATTACCCGAGATTACAGATTATTATAAATTGGCCACGATTACATGCGCTTACAAATTATTACGAGTCAACCACGATTATATGGGATTGGATTACAAATCACAGCTTAATAACGATTACAAATAATTACACGTTAACCACGATTACACGCAACCACAGATTATTACACGTTAACCACGATTACACAGATTATTACTAGTAAACCACGATTACATGGGATTACAAATTAATACAAGTGAACCACGATTACATGGGATGAGATTTCAAATTTCAACTTAACAACGATTACAAATTATTACACATTAACCAGGATTACACGCAATTACAAATTATTAGTATAACAAAAGAACCACGGTTACAAGGATTACAAATTATAACAAGTTAATCCCGAGTTCAAATGATTACAATTACAAATTAACCTCAATTAAAAGTTAACTACGTTTACAAAATTATCACAAGTTAACCAGGAGTATACGATTATAATTAATAATTAACCACGATAACATGAGAATATAAGTTAACCACAATAGCATTTAACAGCTCAAATTATTGGGTTTAAGAATTTTTGAATTGCTCCAATGTTTGATTTTCAAAATCTACCTTAAAATGGACTAGGTGATGACAGGAGTTGACCATGCAAACTCGATAGTTAATTAAGTGGTTAATCAATGTTTAGTCTAAATACAATTCAACATTCAACACCATTTTAGCTTTATCCCTTTTTGATATTAATATTTACACTTGTGTTAACTATCTTGCCTCGCGTCTTCCCACTGAACGATATCTTGTCTCATTTAGTACAAGTCGAACCTATCCTAATGGATTAGTGGAGAAAAGCATGGAATTGTATAAAAAGAATGCAAGGATGAAAGGCATCGACCAAGCAATTCGACCCATCTGGATGTAGAACCACAATATGATTATTTTATAAATATTGTTGGGGGTGGAATAAATATGTCAGTTTTTATTTAGCGAAATAGGAATATTGTCAATATCTATTTAGCAAAACATTTGTTACAACTGACTTCATGCTATTGTTAATAATTTGATGAATACATATCTAAAATTATCATGACATTTATAATTATCATAGGTTGAGATAAAAATATAATCAGGTGGATTTTCTTCTGATGGATATTACAGATGATCTGTGCTAACAATGGGCCGCACAAACTCATTAATCATTTCATAGTGCAATTATGAAAAGTTCAAACACAGAAGAAAATGTAAATTCTTTCTTAAAATAATGATTTATCTGTTGTGATGGAATAAATAGAAACAACCAATAAGAAATAAAACCCTTAACTAAAAAACAAAATAATCCACTCAAGTATTACTACGTTTACTACGATTACCACTACTACTACGGCTATTACTACTACTACGGTTACAACCACTACTATGGTTATCAATACAACTACTAGGGTTATTAATACAACTACTACGGTTACAACTACTACTACTGTTATTACTACTACTATGTTACAACTACTACTATGGTTATTAACACCACTACTAGGGTTATTACTGCAACTACTACGGTTACAACTATTACTACGGCTATTACTACTGCTACGGTTACAACTACTACTATGGTGATTACTACGATAAATACTACTACGGTTATTACTACTACTACACTACTACGGTTACTACTATTACACAACTACTGTTATCACTACTTCTACTCTACTACTACTAATAATAATCTTACACCACCAAAACAAATTATAAAAAACCCACCCGTATCTTCCAACTAATGGGACTATGTGATAAACCTGGTATTTTTATTAGGGGGCTAGGGATAGGGAGAATATGATACACGCCCAATATCTGGAGCCCTAGCACTGGGGGGGGGGGGGGCATGTGCACTAGATTTTAATATATATCCCAAAGGGCGTGAAAGTAGGATATCTCCTTTAAAGACAAATTTGTCATAAATTGACGAAGACATCATTATCAACTAACGGTGTCAATTATAAGCGATCCGATCGAATCTCAGAATAGAGCTCCCGGGGGCGATACAAAGCATTAACAGTTTTTGATTGGCCAATCAGTCAACGTCTTTTCTCGCTCTTGGCACGTGCTTTCTCATAATTCTGTACAGAGCTGGTGTAATTTAGTTTGGTATTTGTGAAAGTAATTGTTGCGGTATCGTGCGGTGTCGTGTCTGTGTTACCTGCGTGTAAAACGATATTAATGATGGACATGTAGCAGGCCCCTGTTGTGTGGTATAAAGATAATTTGTATAGATGACGATATGTTATTTGATAAGGTTATGTCGAGATGACACCAGCCCACGTCTTGTTATGTTTGGATATAGAGTACTGCCAATCTTGTCAGATTTTTGTTTATGTTATTTTGGGACCAACGAGACACTCATATCTTGTATTGATCAATTAAACGCTCAGCGACAGACTCATCTTGGTAAAAAAATTGCACCGGGAATTGATTTTAGCTCACAATATTTGAAAGTAACATTTTGCAGCAAACTCTTTTAAAAATGGGACCCGTTTCACGAAATTTTAGACTGATTTAAGTGCTTGGGCAATCAAAATTAAAGTATCCATTAAAATTTGGATTCTATCTTCAGCTAAGATTTCGAGAAACAGGGAGCAGGATGTTAAAGTAGATTTTTCTTACCTAAAGCCGCCGTTTGCTATTAACATTTTTAGTAAAATATATAATTGCCACGGCTTAATCCATGCTCAAATTGTTTATGAAAAGTAGGAAACCTAACCAAAACATCAACGGTAAATGGCCTCCAGGTTTGGATTCTCAGCCAACACCGGCATTTGAACAACGGTCCTTCTGGATAGTAAGAAACCCCCAATTTGTTATATCCTTCCTTTATATTACAAGTTTATATGTTTTATACTAGTTTAAAGGAACTAAATCGCTAATATTTGGGACCTAGAAATTGATACAAATGGGCCATAACGCATATAATTATGTAATATGAATATATATATATAAACTGATTCACATTCAATCGTTTCTATTTTTACTCTTTTTAATTTCAAATCAGTTACGTTCAGAAAAAAACAACACAAGTCTTATTGGAGTGGCAATCTCTAGCGTCTGGTTATTCCAGTAATTATTGTGCATGTTCTCCAGATAAGAATATGATCTCACCGTTTGATATGACTTGTGGAATATGTCTTGCCTCGTTCTTCTAGTCTCTTGTTACAAATGGCACAGAAACGCATTATGGTGTACGATTCGTGTACCAATGGTAAAATAATTATTTTTTCTTAAATATTTGATATCAGAATATCATATCGTCCCGGTATGATTACAAAATGACAGTGCTTTTTAAATTATTTTGTTAAAAAAAAATATTTGTATTCCCTTCCATCAATACATGAATGTTTTGTAGTTGAGGAAGGACGTATGGGTGATTGGTTTGTGCACACAAGATAAAGCTTTTTTATTATTATAATTATCAATATGAATGAGATTTTTATTTTCTTTAATAATTCCATTTAATGTTGGAATAGTTATTTTATTCTAGCGGATGTCAACTGTACAAAGGTTTATTAATGACACTGCTAATTATGTTCGCTTTTAACTAAAGCGTCCATTTTGCTTTTAACTCATATAAATATAGCTGAAAGCTTTTAATTAAATTATGTTGGGTTGGTGAATTTCATACTTCATAAAACCTTTTTTTCTGGTTTGCTTTCTTATATAATGGTTTCTATTCAAAACATCAGTATATTCATATCCGCTCCCGGCAAGTTCTATACCTTGATTTTCCTTTTAAAAGGGTTGTGACTCGGTAGTCCGTATTTTCTTTAGTAGTCTTGATCACCCCAGCTTAAATTGAAGACATCTGACAGACAACCGAGGTGGTGGTGAGTACAGTGATATGAATCGTGACGTAATGAAACACAACGAAAATGTTTCAGCTGTCATGGTTGGTTGAAATATTCTCATGCATTTGGCCGATCCGTTGTAACGTACCCCCCCCCCCACACCTTCAGAGAACTCAATTCCGGAACTCTTATCGTTATCATATAAACAATAATATTGTGTCGACCCCCGCTTTTGCCGAGAAAGCTCATCTAGATTTTCCGGCTTGATTCCATGATGCAGGACGGTGAGCCACAAGGACAGCTGTCTAGTCGTTCGGGTGTAACAAAAAACTAAGGTACCGTGTGTACACATCGGTGTGCACGTAGAAGATCCCTTGACAGTTGGAATTCGATAAAGTGTAGACCGTAGGCTGGGTAAAATGCCCTTCATATCAATAGCACACTGCATGGCGTATACCTGTCTTCATTAGCCCAGTTCGGAGCAGAACAGTAGGACGTTAAATCCCATTTCATTTCATTTCAGCAATACTGTGGTACATTGTCATGATGACCCGTGCGCTGTTTGGTGTATTTTTCAATATTTCATTGCCTGCCAACCTATTTTTCTTTGTCTTTTGAATAAAAAGAACATGATTGATACCACCAAGGTTTTTATATAGTAATCTATCCATCTCCTTCCTAGGGACATGTGACGATAAAACGTCAATATCTCATATCATAAAGTTTTAATTAGGTCAATGTGCCCTGTCGCGCCACCACGGGCTGTGTTACATGCAGTATAATGGACCACAATTTATGTCATACGCAACATCAAAAACGAATAAAAATGGAAATAGGACGAATTGAACTTTAACATGAATAAACTAATTGGCTGTTAAATAATGATATGGTGAATCAATACCAGTTATCATCTATGTGTTCAGCTGTCACAATATATATAAAGCATCTAACAGCCGATTATAAAAGTATCATGCATCAAACGAAGACTATTGACACCAAAATATTTAAAATATAAAAAAAATAATCTGAGCAATATAAACCATTCCCCGTGGCCCCCCGTTGACCCCTTTAATAGATATCCGTGGAAAAGCTGATGATAGACGATGTTTTAATATTTCACAACAAAACACAAAGACAGCACAAACAATACAACAGACGAAAGAATTAAATACCAATTCCAAGAGGAGACATATATTTGAGGTTTAAAAATCTCTGAAAAGTTTTAATGAAAACATCTGTTGTAGACGCAGTTTCGTATATTAATTGTCCCCGAGATACTTACATGTATTAGAAAAGAAATATACCCATTTAATCGCGTTGGGTGGCAAAACACAATATGCCAGATTCATTGAAAGAAATCGACGATGGATCTCAAATACCACACAATCCATAAAATTAAACAATGTAATGGTTTATATCACATTGTCCCCAAATACTCCGTCCTCTTTACATTGTCCTACTAAAGCAATGGAACGGGGATTAACGTCTTACTTTCAGCACCAATCGGCCTGGAAATTGAAGACCGGCATACGCCATGGAATGAGACATGGGCGAAATTTTGCTCTGACAGCGGCGCCACGGTCTGTAATCATATTTCGAACTACAACTGTAAGGGTTATTTTACGTGCACGTCAACGTGTACACGGGCGGCGCTTTTTCGATACAGTCGAACGACCAGACACTACTCTTTACAACCTCCACTTCACCCCATCCCTAGACAATGTGCCTTGACAGCCGCGATATGCCTATACTCTTGTCTCTTGTTTCGAATTACAATTATGAATTATTACATGCAAGTCGAAAGATTAGCGACATATCAGTTCAGATAAAGAGAGAGAGAGAAATGGGGTTTAACGTCCACTCGACACAAACTAGGTCATTTCGGGACTAACATATGGTTTCAT
The DNA here is from genome assembly GCA_948474765.1 of Patella depressa. Taxonomy (NCBI): domain Eukaryota; kingdom Metazoa; phylum Mollusca; class Gastropoda; family Patellidae; genus Patella; species Patella depressa. Next base: position 75,027,368 of record OX419715.1, read on the forward strand.
TTTATTTTAATAATTCGCTTGCGCGTAGGGGTCTTTAGCAGTGGGAGGAAACCGGAGTGCCCGGAGGAAACCCACGAGGTTGAGAAGGCGCCCCTATCTCCATGCCTCATACGCTCACACCAGGGCTCGAAACCACAGCCGCAAGCCAGAGGTGACCGGCCAGCTAGAAGTCGAAGCGCGACACTCTAGACCACTAGCCCCCCCCCCCCCAGTTCAGATAAAGATTATGAATTGTAATCAAAATTGAATAACAAATACATTTTTTTTATTTCCTTAATATACATTACTACTTTCAAATAATGTATTCCCTGCTTGAATCTCGATAATCTAGTCTGAATTACCAAGACGCGCTAAGAGGCGTTTTTGTAAGTAAGCAATTTAAAAGATTTTGTTTTTGTTGAGCGAAAACTAAAGTGGTTTATACAAAGTGTTAGTTTTTGTCAGTGTGTAAATCTGAATGATTTAGTTTATCATTGAATCGCTGTAACCTAAATGTTCTACTAAGCTGACACAATATGGCCGTTAACATATTCAAATCAATGTTGTAGTCAAAGGTTAAGGCTGCAAATCAGGGTTTTGAGTAATAAATTTATCTACACAAGGAATAAAAAAAGTACAAGTTACAAGAATGATAGAGAATATAAATCTATTCAATGATGGACCTTACAAAACATTAGGTTCGTAATACAACAACTCCGTAACGACTCTTCGGGAGGTACAAGGCGGTTAACTCCACAAGAACCAAATACTACCACATCATTCTGAGAATCTGACAGAATACTTTAATTTTGTAAACAAAGCAAAACAAAGTGAGTTAATTCGCAGAAAACTTGCAAAAAGATGTGATGGACAATGTCTTGCCATTCATCAACTCATCAGGGGCGGATCCAGGAATTTTTGCAGGAGGGGGTTGGCCAGGTTTCGGTTACGGAAATCTACCATCATCGTCTCTAATAGGCATACATACAAACTAAGCTTTTTAAACAGAGAAATCGTTTTTATACTGATGAAGGATCACTTTGTGATGTAATTTCATTGATGCCAGGCATTATTTTTTTTATGTAGATCCGCCCCTGCTCACACTGCCAAAGATCAATCCATTTCTGTAAGGCAACGATATTACGCAAAAAGTATTCTGACAGCCAAAGTCAATATGTATTATATAATATCAATATATACGATTGTACCTCTGACGACGGAGGCTTGGATGGCCGAATGGTTAGCACGCTGTATCATAGTCTCTTATCATCCATACAAATATTCTACGAATATTAGTCTGGATGGGTCCTCAAAATTTGACGGAAAATAGGTCATTGTCTGGATTATCCAGTCTATCAAAACAGCTCGCTTGTCAACGATGACAATCTTTGAAATTTTGTTTGTAAAGGTTTCAATTGAAATTTTCTCTCGTCATGAATCTTCTTAATTCTTCATCGTCTCTATTTTGTTTCTAATAATAGATGTGCCAAGTGAATTGTGGGATATATTTCAACCACGCTTTATAGAATCTAGCAAAATCGGCCCGGCTACATAAGATCTAGCACTTACCGAGACTTTTAGCCAAAAGGTTCCATTACCCATGCGTAACCAAATGTTTGGTTTTTTATGTGGTAGATTATCCAGTAATTATCGTCAAAAATTGAGAACCGACCCAGACCCTCCGTGCGTTAAAGACTAGGGGGTTCTGGGTGACCGAGACTAGCTGTATCATAAAGCCTATCACTGAGTCAACGGGCGTGGTTTTGAATCCCCTGTTGTACGCGACAAGTAGGGTCGCCTGTCCAACCTCGTTTGTTTTTTCTTCGGGTCCCCCGATTTCCCCCCACTGCTAAAGACCCCTACGTGCTAGCCAATTATTGAAATAAAATTAAACCATATGTTAGTCGAGAAATGACCTAGTTTATGTCGAGTGGACGTTAAACCCCATTTTTTCCCTCTCTCTCTCTCTCTGACGACGATGGATTGTTGCATGAGACCGGAGAGACATTAAGTCAGAACTCGCATATTCACAACAAGAACTAATGTTCAACCGAGAAACAATATCAAGACGAAACACTCTATTCCGCCGTGACAGGGTACTATTACCACATCTACGCTACGATACCCTGACAAAGTACTGTTATTATTTCTCGGAGACGCCAGATTGATCGATTCCGTATTTTCGACAAATCACGGCCGAAGTACTTTAAAATGTCACTAGATAATTCTGTAGTCGATATCACGGGGCGTGTCGAGACTGTCAATGTCCGTGTATTTCTGACCCGAATTCGCACAATTTGTAAAAAATAAAAAAAAGGAGTTCCGCTTATATCCAGTGTGCAGACAATCTAAATTTATCAGAAAAACACGCACTCGTTAGATGCATAAGCTTCATAAATGAGAAAAGTGGAATACCCTGCATCCCGCAAGATACTCAACCAATAGCTCATCTTTCAAACCCTGAAGGTACAACCTCTTCCGACATACTAACTATATCTCTAATATTGGACCCAATTCAGAAATCACCCCTTCGAAAAAAAAAGCCCCCCCCCTTCTTTCAGTGTACTGATTCGAACTTTCTAGTTCTAGTATAAAAATTACCAACTGTTCATGTGGATTTGTCGTCGAAAAGGCAGCAACAAATTCATGAAAGTAGGTGTTACTGAACAATGTTCTTCTGTCCAATCCAGTGATTCTCAACCCGTGTGCCGCGGAACAACTGTGTACCGCAAGATCTTCCTAAGTGTGCCGTGAACGGCACACTCAGAAAATGCCCCCCCCCCCCCACGTGATTCCAGTTGAATATTCACTAGCTTGAGTCATTCTATTTGTCTATGACTAACCCGTGTCTACGGTTGTATGCCATCTATGACTGGTCATGTTTTTGCCCGTATGTTTTCATGGGTGCCGTTGTCCAAAAAAGGTTGAGAACCACTTGTTCAATCCGACAATTTCTGAATATGCTAACAATCGGATGTTTCAAACTGTTTTCCGTTTTCAATCAAAGCATATTCTGTATTTGGGACCACCAAGATGCAATTTTGATAAGAATGTCACTTTGTAATGGATACATGATTTGTATAAACTTGGTGGGGTAATTAATACAAAAACAATGGTTGATTCTTAAGATTATCTGGTTTACGCGGACCGGATAGTCTTATTTTTGTGTTATTTATTTCAAAAATAACTTTGTTTATATAAACCAATGTTACAGGTCACTGTATATGTTAAACGAACAGAAATAATCGATATATCGACCTTAAAATATTACCCAAGTTAAAGTTCCTAATAAATACAAAATAATTGAAAGTCGCATTGATCTGTTCCAACTGAGCTAATTAAGGCGGGCATACGCCCTCCGCCCTGCATCACTAATAAGAGGGAATCACGCCGGAAAAAATCTTGATCTATTTTCTCGGACAATGCAAGGATCGAACACGGAATAGTAAATTGTGTAATAAAACAATGTCCTTTAACACCTTTCTTTAATAAAAACAAGTATGAGCTACTTTTTCCATGCCTTAAATGTGGAAATCAGCATATTTTCTAACATCCTCATTCGATAAATTGTCTTTGGTGTAGCTGTTGTCGCTCTCTATTTCACTCAATGCCAATAACCAATGTCCTGTCCTTGCTGGTCAAAGTTATAAATCAACAATATCCAATAAGGTTATTTCAAAATCATATCTAGAATATACATGTATCTATATTTCTCCTATTCTGTCGTCACCAGAGGATTTAACAGTTCATTCAATAACTGATGTCCTTTGTCACACCTGATATATCATTGTGGGTAATCTGTTCTGTGACATGCAAAATCCATAAAGCAAAATATTCCAGTGCGCAGCTGCGGCCCTCTTCGTTACTTTAGTTTTGATCTTAGCGTATATGTAATACTGTCTCCACAGCAACGAGGCATATTCTTGTGTATAACGTCACAATAACGTGTACAGATGGATTTGTTATGAAATAGGTCGATATGATCGTTAAACAGCGGACTATTGCATTACATTTGTAATAATCTTATATGGAGTGCAATTTCACGGCTGAGGGATTCTTGTAGCATTCCTTCTTCTATAATTGGATCATACGAATAAGATTGAGAATCAATTTATTAAGGAAATGCAATTAAATCTAAGCACTTTCTATTATGGCTCTTTATTATGTAGGGCGATGGTCGACACTGTTTTATTCTCAGATTAAAGATGCATTATGTACGATTTAGAGAAGAGCTGGCCGTTCTTGCTATAATAGTTCAGAACTAAGTAATGAATGTATTGAAAACTCCAGTCAAATTAACTATTTTGAACTTATTGTTGTTTGAGGTTTTGACAAGATAGTCTGATTGTAAAGTACCATTGCTACGATAATAATCAAGTCTCGATTATCTATTTCATCTTTAAATTATTAAATGGTGAATCTTGTTATAATCAATTCAATAGCTGAGTCGTCCGATGGCCCAGAAAGTTGATTATGGACGTGTTTAAATGTCTAAAAAATGATTTATCTTGTCATGTCTAAAAAGTAATTTATCTAACATTTGAAACTGGAAAAAAGCCTGCAATAGACCGATTTAGCTCTTAGATAATGCATAAATTATTAAAGAGCGAAGCCACCCGGTGTCTTAAGAGAGTTGATGATGTGAATAAATATCTAAATGATAATTTTTTTTAAAACATTTGAAGTTACAAAAAAGATATTAGATATACTGCTTTAGTTCTTAGATAATGCTTCTTAGAGGATGTGGGATGTGCAACACTAATTTATGCACAGACTGCACAAGACATTTTGACATTATCAGACTAACCGAGACTAATACTATTTTTGATACATTTGTTTTTACCTCTTTCGATTATGAATAAATTGATTGTAAAACGGATTAGTAGCATGTGGGATGGGTCCCGTCCCCCCCCCCCCCGCCCAATATTTCGCCAACAATAATGATTTCTTAGGAGTATTCTTATCCTAGCTTCAGTTAATTTAAAGGAGCTAAACCTCTAACTCATTCTTATCTTTAATCTTCCGTTATTAAAACATGAATTGGAATTTAATATTGGCCCATTGATGTTGTTACCTTAACTTGAAAATATGGGCTCCAGGTATTCAATATTGAAGACATAATGCACATTTTAACATCAGCGAACGTCCTGGTTTTTTTTCTACAATCTCGAGAGCCATTTGTATTGAAGTGCCTTGATGAACCAGGCAAAGTTTATCCTACCAGTTAGTGCAGAAGTGGAATGCCAAACTGGATTCCCGACGCCGAAGACTGGACTAACCAGGCACAAACGACTGATGAGGTGTTTCGCGGACATATCTTATCAAAAATGACAATAAATAACATTAAAAGGGAATGATCACCAGTGTATATACCATTATGTTATATATTATGTACTATTATTCGGTCTATTTGCGTTCAGGTTTAGTTTTCAAAGAATGGAGGTTTAGCTCCTTTTATTTTGCTACATTGATCACCTTTCCAGGCGCGGATCCAGGATTTTTTGCAGGGGGGGGGGGTCTAGGTTTGATAAAAGGCACTCAACCAATTAACGGGGGGCCCTCCCCCAGAAAAATTTGGTAAATTAGATTCAATTTGGTGCATTCTGATGTTAAGGTAAATTCCAAAATTACAGGTCTAAAAGTCGCCAATAGAATCGCATAAAATATTTTCAAGTCTGAGCAGGGGGGGGTGGGGTGTCCGGACCCCTGGACCCCCCTCTGGATCTGCGCCTGCTTTCTGTTGGATTCTGGTCAGCGCACTAAACTAAACATTTTGTGTTCTTGGACAATTTTAATGCTAATTAATGGGAATTGGTAGGCACGAACCCCAACGAGTTCCAAACCCAAAGTGTCTACGGGCGTGTATTGCTAGAGGCGATGGAGTTTTAAGCCTGATAGCATCTTTATTGTTAAGGGGATCTGTAAGTTACAGCCATCTCAAACATTATGTAATAAATAACAACCGATCAGAAAAATGTCATTTAGCCATAAATACTTTAAAGTCCCTTGGCGAATTGAAAATACTCACCAATTTTTCATGTTAATGTATTTTCGTCATAGTTGTCGTCGGATCAACACTGTTTTAACAGTTTATTTCTGTACTTTGGATTACCGCTTTTTACTTCGGTATAGAATGATATTCGATATTGGGAGGGTTGTTACGGGACTAACACTATAATATATCATTGTTTCATAATTCGCTTGTACCTCGATTTGTTTTTTCCTGATTAGTGCAGAAAGGTTGGCATTAAATAAACCCTATTTCATTTCTTGTTTAAACCACATGTGCACTTCTTGCATGACGGTCATAGACCATTTGAGCAAATAATATGCATTAGCGCTTTGAAGCTCGATTTGTTGTAAAATAATTTTCCATTTGTCGTGACTTCAATATGCCGTTAACTCTGGGATCTTAAGATTAGATACCTCGTGCAATTTTCAGTCGACCATTGCTGAGGTATAGACGTTTTAAGATTTATAATTAATCGCACACATTACCGCCAAAGGTATCTTCCAAAGCGTTCAGCCGTCTCTAGCGAAAAATGTAACTTGGCCGGTGTTTGGATTTGTTGAATCTTGGTCTTCTGCATAATCCCACTTGATGCAGAATAGTAGGACGATAAACCCTATTTCATTTGGCTGAACTTTGAATGTAGTGTTATTTTGAACATGGTATTATTTAAAACTAATCATTCTTCTCTAGTTGAAAGCAATAATATCTACTTAAGTCTGGTATGTATTTCTATTCCGTCAAAGGGATACTTAGATGAATGGATAAGAATGGGTGACTTTCTAGTCGGGTTTTATCAATAAAGTATTAGCTTTAGTAGCGATGTGTATTGATCGTCAAGATAGTTAACATACCGTTACTACCGACGTCATATTATTTTACTATGTAAACACGAGTTGTGTCCCTTCATGTGTATATTTTTTTTTATACCGTTGGATGTTACAAGGTTTACACATGGACATTGGCCATTGTATCCATGGTCAGGTTGGCGAGGTCTATATTTAGTCTAGTTGGATAGGAGGTCATATCCACATGGCAGGGAGGCCATCTCCATATGGGTTATCATGGATTCTGCCAATATGGTAGGCATGGGGGCCCTTAAAAAAGTTTTCTCTTAGTTTGAGGACCTTATGTAGTTTGAATTTACCCGAATTGTGTTTACGCTAGAAACATCAGGATATATACCAGAATGCACCATTTATAGGTAGTTTTTCAAAACCTCCAGTCCACAGTGCGTCCCTTTTGTACTAATAGGTTTACGATACTCGGAACTAAAGGCTACAAGCATGGCAAAGTGTTTTGTAAAAACCCTTGACCTATTTCATTTCCTTATTTTCGAATTGTAGTTCAATTTTCGTTTTATTACGCACATTACAGGGGGCTCACCCAAATATTAATTATTTTACCGTAAAGAACAATCCAACAGGCTGCCTTAATTCTTTTTGATGTTCCCCCAAAGGTTGAATTTGAGTAAGTTTACGGTAGTGATTGCTGATATTGGACAGTTAAATTCGTCAATAAAATACATTTACTAAGCTTTAAATTTCAAATCGAGATATCAACGTCTCCTTTCGATTTTAGAAATGGTCTTCTTCCAGATAAGAACTCTGGAGTAATCTCTAGTCAATACTGTTCCAAAATTGAACATCCAATTCAAATATTTGCACGTGGCTCTCACGAGAGTGGTCATTGTTGCTAAGTGGGTGAATCCATCTATAAAGTACAGAGCATCAATGCAGCACAGACGTATAGAGTTTCCCAGTTCGAGAGTTTTCGAGCTCTTTTTGCTGGGATAACGACAAATAAAAAAATAAAGAGTGGCCGAGTGTCTGTTCAAGAGTTTCAACCGTATTCTTCTCAAGATAGTTAATGATTGTCTGCCTGTTTAAATGAGACGACTTGGTAATAAAAGATCATTTTTTCAATCCTAAGGTTTTCCATCTTGCTTTCATTGTCGACGTTTTCCCCTACTTTGTTTATTTAGCGGAAGGTAAAGTGATGGTTTCGTCAGAGGTCTTCTAGAAAGGTCTTCAATATTTATCAGGCTCCACAGATCAAGTACTCTAAAAGACGCGTATTAAATTGGCGTTTAGCGCCTCACTTTTCGAGACCAATAGGGATAATGAAGACTTGCGAAGTGTTTATATGGTCAAATTAGGTCGAACAGCGGAATGAGGCAAACGCTTCCTTCAATTTCCAACTGTCAGGGGATCTTTAACGTGTTAACACGGGCCTCGGTCTTTTGCTCGAACCGTAAAACAAACCGGCACCCTCCTTGTCCTCAGTATTCCAGTTGGCGCAGAAAATTAGGACGTTAAACTATGAATCATTTCATTTCTGTCCTGATTAATGTACCCATTGCTGTTCCCAGATAAAACCTGGAAACCCGGTTTATCCGGACGGTTGCCAGCGATCAGACCATGACAAATCTGGAGACCCTTACTAGAAAGTTAATTTCCACACGTCATTTTGAAAATTTGTGTAGAAAGTTCGAACATTAGGATATTTTCTGTTTAATGGCTTTATTATTCATTTTGCGCCCCGCCCACGTTGGAATTGTTTTACATTGCAAACAAGACGTTTTATTAAAATAAAAAAAATAACGAACCTGCTGAATTCAAGCTATGTATTAATATTTCTAACAACTATATTCATGAAACCGCTTTCATCATAAAGGTCGTGTTGGTTTTCAGTCGACGGTAAGGGATTCTGCGAACCCATGAAAGTGGATACATTAATTTCGATTTTATATTAATATCTTTAATGGCCTCGCCCAATATGTCATCATTCCTTATGTGCATCAAACGGAATTCAATACTTGACTGACATTTAAGTAGCCAGGGTACCAAGTGAAATGGAATCGATATTGCCTTTAGCGTAATTACCGCTTAATAATTTATTTTGGGTCAATTAACTGAAAGTCAGCTTGCAGCAGAGTTAACGTGCTGAAGGCACGTACTGTCTGTTTGCAGCACGGAAGCAAGTCAACCTGGTGCCGAGGTCTAATGCATATCTGCCTAGAGGCGAACCGGACCCCAGGCGAACTCACTCATTCTGATTCGTCCAACAAGTTAACGCACATGCTACTTGGATATAGTCTACTGGATAATGTGAAGTGTTATCGGGCGGTCTTAAAAGAATAAACACAGGTCAACCATATACCATATAGCTTGGAAGCAAGTCGATCTGACACCAAGGTGTTATGCAGACCTGCCCTGAGGCGAGCCTGGTCCAGACGAACTCATTCCGAATCGTCTGAAACACCAACGATTCTCCAGTTTGGGTCTAACCAGATATTCAAATATTGTAGACATTTCAATTATAACTGATAAGCTTAAAGTCATAATTCAGTTCGTCCACTACATCCATTTAGAAAAGCTGCACCAAATACATTGTATGTTATGGTTGGTTGAATTGTAGCTCAATTTTAAAAACGACACCGCGAGCAAGCCATTATATAAAAAGATTCAGTTCGAATAGCCTCACTATAAAATGCCCCACATTGATATCCTGGTGTAGGTCAAGAAGAATCAAGACCTCGAGTTCGGTTCCCGTCTGCCAGGGGTAGTGTGACTGCTAGGTCATTTGTTGGGTGAGAAAGTAACCCCGTGTACTTGGAAACAAAATAACCATTTGACATCAAATGTCATAAATTGCATGGGATGTTACTTTGAAAAGGATGGATCATGGAAGAATTCGGTAAGGACTTCACATTAAATCGAACTACTATCAATTTCCTGTCCCAACTATGTGTATTGTCTGTGTTATATCTCCTGGGAATCGACATCAACTCATATTACAACTGTAATCATCTTAACTTCAGCAGATATTACAAATTAGATCAAATCAAATCATATATACTCATTCATAGAAATCGCCTGTTAAAATGTCTATGGAGACACAATTTAACAAATGTATTAAAGTGACTATAAAAAGAAATTATAATAAATAAAAGTCGAGAAAGCGTCATATCGGTATTGAGAGAGCACTATCGAATTCAATCTCCAATCATACCCCACTCATTCTTGATTTACATATGCTGTTTGGAGGTCAAACAGTTGGTTGACCCCTTTCCTCACATCGTCTTCAGACTTAACTTATTTATTTGGCACCGTTTAGGTTGTCTGAAAACTTTTCCTTTCACACTGAAACAGCCTTTGACATGATGGAGAACTCGTCTAATCACGGGACTATACCGGAATGTCTGTGTTTGTAGCACCCTGTACCAACTAATTGGTTTTTGTTTCATCATGCAATCCAGTTCACAAAGTCATTACATGTTCCAGCTCGACTCAATTACAAGCGACACGAAACCCGGAAGACAGACTCATATCTGTTCTGATTGTCCTAGTATTTGGCCACGGGTCACGTTACATTCCAATTCCCCAGAGACGGCGGTTGCCCGTTTATTAGAAAAAAAGAAACGAATTAGATTTGTTATTTGGCAAAAGCAGGGATGAATTAGATGTGTTTAAATTGGAATTATTTTAAGCAGGGTATTCCAAATGTTATACGGCTAATGTATTGTTACAACAGCTAAGAAGTGTAGCTTACTTTGAAATTAACATAACTTAATTCCAGCTTTCATGTAATCAACTATTAGCCAAATCACATACTGTCAGATTATACCTAGGACGAGCTCGTCTACCTACCACAACTAAATACCATGTAATGAAAGGTCTGTGGCCAACTCTTAGTTTGAATTTGAACTGTCAAGGATTTTGTATACGTTCACGCCAATGTGTGCATTGGAAATCGATTTTTCGTCCCATTCGAACAAGACACCGACTTTGCCACGCCCTCCATCGCGAACCACTGACAAAAGAAAACCGTGACCATAAATTCCAAGATACTTCCTCGGCCAACATTTAGGGGCCACCTTGAAAATTAAAGATCAGAAAGCACCATATCTATATAGCATTTATGTCAGGATTTATAAACAGTCTAGATCTCAACGATCGGGCAGCGTTCACAATAGTGAAGCGCATGGGGAACACAATTTTAATTTTTATTAATTCTTTACCACGTGTGGGTGGGAATTGGAAGTAAGATCTCTTTACATATTGAGATCTTTAGTCCGCAAAAATGGATTCTATAAAAAAATAATGAAATTCGCCCCATTAATTTAGTCTATATGTACATAGATGACATTTCCTTTCATGTCGTGGTATATAAAGTCTCAGTAGTATAAAATCATTTTATATTTCATGTATATATCGACCAGAAAGACTTTAGGAGAGGATTTTTATTTTACACCTAATAAAGAAACCTGAAGTAATTATCACAGATACTTCATTGGGCGGTAATCACCTCTGGAACTAAAAAGCTGTAGTTAAATATTGAACACCTGAAAACAAACACATAATCCTGATTTTGAGAGGTGCTAAAGCTAGATAATGATGACGATATCTTCCTAAATTTCAAACATTTTTTAATTTTTTTTGCGTTCGTATTTTTCCATCATTATCAAGTCTTGTCTATGCTTTGCAGATGATAGTGATTTGTCTTTCGCCTTTAGAATGTCTAAAGTTGCGGAATAGAAAGCGCGCTTCCGAAATTATTTCAATCATCAATTTGTTGACTGATTTTCATCTGGATTATTTTGCTGTTCTGGACTTTGGCTTACCCTCAGTTGACGTTTGCTCAATAATCAACCAAGAGATGCCACCGATAGTTCGCGGTGTAAAACAACAATTGCTTCGAAATTAGTATAATATCGTAATAACTATACGATTCGCCACTGAAAACCGACACCCCTTTCCCGTGTCGGTATTTATTCTCTAGTCTTGAGCAAAGTGTTACAAAATACTTCGCCAATAACCACTGAATGTCACAAGTAAGTCGTGCGATACATTAATTACTTTATAATGACGATTTAATTGTCACAACCGTTCTAACTGACCCAGACAATGTTCCTAGTAGACAGTTGACCCCTAAACGGGAATATTTCACGATAAAAAGAAAAGCAATGACACAAGGCTTTCACGCTCACCAGCTAAAGGATACCACTGCTTTTCTGCACCAACCGAATTAATGACGACAGATGAATGAAATCGAGTTTAACATCCTATTGTTCTGTTCCAAGCTGGCTAATGGAGACGGATATACGCCATACAGCTTGCAACGAGGGAAAGTTTGTCCCGACAGCAGCCTACTCTTACATCTAATTCAAGGGTTTTTTACGTGTACGCCATTGTGTACACGGGACCTCGTTTTCCACACCATCCGAACGACAAGGGGCAACCACGCCAGAAAATCTGGATGAACTTTCTCGGGATCGAACACCCGACCTCCAGGCTAGCGAACCAGCTTCTGGCCCTTTTAGCCACCGTGACCCATAATGACGACAGGCATGGAGAATGTAGTGTGCTGTACAAAATATTGTGCCCGTACAGCAAAACGCCATACATTTATGTCTTATTTGTCAGCGGCGTTTCTATTAACATATTTCTTGCCAGACCCAGTTCCCGGAGTCGTATTTGAAAAGGCCATTGCTGATGATCATCTTGTACATAGCATGTGCACTGGTAGTACATATTATTGTATAAAATTTTCTGAAAATTATCAATTACATTTCCCATTAATCTTGGTTAACGTCTATCTCTTCGGCGAAAAAACAAAGTTTATATAATATTTTCAGTAAGTCCATGAATGCCATCGCTTAATTGTTTTATTTATATGTAACCAAAGACAAAATCCCTTGTGTAAATCCAAGCCAGACTTAAGTATCGTGTTAATTCTACGGATATTGAAATCATCAGACAGTGTGGTAAGCGTACTATGAATGGAAAACCTTAAGGTGGAGGTGTGCTCTCTTGTCAATGTGTTAGTGTTACAGAACTTTTCCGTTGCAGGTCGGTTTGGTTCTGTGGTATACAAGGGAGTCACGGTGGTGAAGACGCTGGCTCGCCGAGAAAGTTCATTCGGGTTTTCCCACGTAGTTTCTCCTTGTCAGTGATGCAGGACGGAGGGCCTGACAAGGACTGATATGTAGACGTTCGGATGGGTCGAAAAACCGAGGTCCTGTGTATTTGTTTGTATGTAAGATCCCTTGGCAGTTGTAATTCAATATAAGAGTAGAACATAGTGGTGCTGCCCTGGTAAAAATGTCCCTTATAGCTTACTGTATGGCACACACCCGTGTTCGTGTCATTAATTATTTTGTATATATTCCAGACAATGGTAGACTTTTAAATAGGAAAGACACTTTAACCACACACCTATTGACAGTATACGTGTCTTTCACGTGTCTGTTCTAATAAACTAAACAAAGTGATTTGTCACTGTCCTCCACGTTCATGGCAGTCGGTTTTAAAACTCCCAAGTCAACATTTCCAGACAATACGATTTGTCATAACACCAACTGCATTAAAGGTCGCCATGTATGGTGTTTCACACTAAAGATTGCCAAGTCTTGTCACTCTACCCTGGTTTTATGCATTAAAGGTCGCCATGTATGGTGTTTCACACTAAAGATTGCCAAGTCTTGTCACTCTACCCTGGTTTTATGCACGAGGCAGGTTATTCTTACTATAACTTATTTGAAAAGCTCGCTTTGCCAATGACCGTTTGTTGTTATACCTTTGCAGTCAGTTCATTGAGCCATTTAGCGGTCCTTGTACAGTATTATAGTGCTTTTTAGGAATACCAGATCCCTGTTTAAGATTACAAACCGACCGCCATAATTTTGTTCTCGTCTTAACCGATGTCAAGAATAATTCAAATTAAAGTGCCAATCCCGATAACTTTTTGGGGAATAAAACTGCTTAATTTTGTGTTAAAATCCTTTAAAATCCATAACCCAAGGCCCACCTACTAACCCGATATTTGTGATACGCTTGTAAATAACTTATACCTGACAGTCTTCATCTGGAAATGGAGAACGTTTTATTATACAGTATCTGGATAAAACCTGACTTTTTTCTATAAAAATAATATGTAGGTGAAATTTACCTTTTGTTATCAAGTACAGGGCATGGGTCATTCACTGTATAGACCTCTCAAGAAACATTAATCGATTAGCAGGTCACCCAATGAAAAAATTGACCCGAAATCTTAAAAGGGTTACGTGTCCGGATAAGCAGTATTGACGTTCACGTCCAAACGACTCAGTATTTTGAGCTGAAATTTTGAGACAAGGTAAATACACCATGCCACTATATTTTGGTCCATAAATTTCATAAATACTCAGACTTTAAATTTTGAGACTCTGTTTTTATCGGGATTGTCCCTTTAATTTTTGTTGCTATTGTTCGCATACGCTCTTTTTAGTGTTTCGTTTCATCCATTGGAGGCGGAACGGAATCTTCTTTGTCTTTGCAAGGGGAAACAGAATATTCTTGATGTGTCTGCATATCAATTATATACACACACATAATAACATCATTCGGGTTTATATTAGGGTTCCACAAATACATGCAGCAAGAAATGCGGAACAGGGGGTCGACTCTTCAAGCAGCCACACTATTTTAGACGGATACAGACACCCGCTATAGCCACAGGCTTCATCGAATTACCTTAGGTATTTAACAGACAACTATTTGTTACTATATTGACTTACGTCAGAGTTTACAAAACATAATATGTGTAATCCAATATCGGAGACATAAAAAAGCAAGATTGCCTTAACTTTAAACGACTTCAACCCGACAATATTTGTGGTATATTTATTTTCCACGGCAGCATGATTGCTATGGTTTTACAATATGCTATATTAAAAAAACCCTAACCGTTCAGTAGAAAGAATTGACACTTAATATAAAATGCATACCCCATATAATATATTAATGTCATTTATCTATCTAACTAGCATCCATTAATGACCAAATTACTCACTTTACTCATCAGATCAACTGGCTTTGATGGGGATTATGGAGAGAAAAGACCTAGAGACCACGCCTCCTTTCAGCCTGCTCGTCAATTGTTTATTATTAAGCTACTTGAGACAGCGTGATTGGTACTTTGTTACAGAAATCCCAGACCTTGATCCGTAGCGTATATAGACAGATTAGTGTTAGATGATGATATTAAGCCATCTATCCACCTATAATAGTCTCGAACAAACCAGGAAGTAGTCTAGGGTAATTGCACAACATAGCTATCCTGATCACAATCTAACTCCGCGAATAAATGACTGTATATAGAGGAGGCGTGGCGTTCTAGACATGTGTAGCTGTTATTAGTTATTAACCCCAATGACACCAATATACATGTATATACTCAATAACAGAATAATAATATTTATTATAAACATAATATTATACACAATATGTACAATGGATCTATGACCTTGTCTCACTAAATAAATTATTATTATACACTAATGGGTCAGAAAAAGGGCAACAACCTTGATCAAATACAAACGCATCGGCATCAATGATAGATGAATGCTTGTACAAATATTGATGACTAATGTTTATGGAAAAGTACAATTACTTATGTCTATTGCAGATACCTGTACTCGATTACTACCAATACTAATGGCGCTATAGACGTGTGTGTATACTAGCATTCAACTTGGAATTGTAACAATATTATGGGCTCGACTTATTAATATTGGTTCTAAATTCATGAACATGCAAGATGCCACACAATCTAACGGAAATATGGGATATAATTGATATCCTAAAATGATCTATAGTGGTTATACATCTTTTTTGAATGTCGGAAATACATATATTTTATTGCCTGAAACAAATATTGTGCACTTTAAATGGAAATTTGCCAGATATTCTCTTAAGGCCTATGTTCATATTTAGCCATTTCTTACGTCATTGGGCGTAATTAACCAATCCAATAATGAATGGAGAAATTGGGGAATATAAAAACCTAAAAATAAAGCTAGCAAATGAGACAACCATTTGAATTCTGAGAGTATAATGTTGATGTCGTTTTCAGAAGTCTAGTCAGCGTGGGTCTGAGAGAATGAAAAATACGTCCAAAAGTAGATACTTACAATTGTATCCACGCCAGAAACAAATAGACAATCACGACTGAAACAAAGATGTGTAGGAAGTGATGTGTCCCACACCGGATGCGGTAAGCTGTTGGACCAACGTTCTGTCCATTTATTTATATTGATATACAAAATCAAAATAACCCATCAAGATTTGCAGAGTTGGTACAAGCCAAATGTGATAACGATTTACGTCCTTTCCATGGGTATACAAATATAGATGTCAGATCTGCTAAAAAAAACAAGCGATGTCAGGTTTTCCGGTCTTGCCTATTGACCAGGAAAAGTGGGGTGGATGCGATCCCAAGGCTGTAGGTGACAAGGACGGTGGTCTCTTGCCCAATCCGGTAGGTTTTCTTCCGGTTCTCTGGTTTATGCACTTGGCCCCTGCCTACACAACAACCTACAGGAATAATTATGTTAATGGTCGACAAAAATATTGGTATTGTAGTTTAGTTTCGTATTTATTTATTGACAAGTACAGCATATACATTATCACTGGGTCTTGAAATGTCCCGAAATTACCTGCATTATGTTTAGTGGACATTAAAAGCTATTTGCCTCTCTCTCCATTAAAAATCAAAGCGATCTCATCACAACTCTCTAAATTGGCATCATCTATTTTAAGTCAATATTAACAGATTTTTTTCTTCTGCTTTAATCCAGTCTCTATGGTAACAAGGTGCGTGCATAACATATCAATACAGGAAATATTATTCATTATAAAAAATACTGTATGTAGCTATTATATTTGATCCGAACAGTAAATCAAAGCATGGATGTAAACACTAAATAGCCTCGGCCTCTCAAATCAAAGTTCAAAGTCTAGTCCTTCAGATAGGACGAAAACCCGAGGTTTACCCATGAGCTTGTCGTGACTAGAACGTAAAACATTACTTGGCAGTTGGGATTCGATGCAGAATAAGCGTAATCGCCCCAGTTACTGGTCGAATATTAAAAATAGCCCACTGCAAAATGCCTTTCTTCATTAGCCCGGTTGGTGCAGAATAGTAATGCGCTTAACCAGATTTCATTTATGTGATCATAAACCAATCAATTATGACCATACAGAGGTTAGTTAATGTAACTTACTTCCATGAAATTCACTAAAAAGGGAACACAACAACTTAGTAATTTCACTAAATACGTACTCAACAACTTTCGTTACTCAACGAAATACGGAACTCAACAACTTTCGATGAATTTGCATACTTAATTTGTCAACCCGACGTTTGATCCCCGAAGTACTAACCTTGCTGACAGGCAAGCGATATTTCTTTCTTTCTCTCTCCCATATCTCAACAACAGTCTAATAGTTTAATATAAAGACTAATTTAATAATTTATGAGTTATTTTCGGTCTTACCCTAATCGCCGTGAGTAAGTTGACTGTCTTGTTCCCATACTTAACTCCGCCAAATATCCCAAAATAACCTCGACAAATGGCCCATGGCGCTAATTGGATAAGGAAATTCAATGATTATTGATTAATAACCGTGATTACGTACACGTCTACTGAACGTTGTCCCCGGATAACACGAGTCAATAAAATAGAGGAATATTTGCAGAAGAAATAATATTTCATTTTGGTCTTAAGATTGGTTAACGCAGTCCCGTTCGATGGAATGTGGACTGGGATATAACATCTCTTCAACGCTTACCCAGCAAAGATTAAATGCGCAGTGAATGCAAAGTTGTATTGGAGAATCTTATGGATCATGTTTCACTTTAAAACAAAATTTGAACTTGAGAGAAGTAACTATGGATAGAAATAATCCAGGCCAAAAGAATACCAATGTTTTTACTCTGAGTAAACATTATCTTGTCTGGCTAAACTTTTAAATATATAAAGAGTACCCAAACTCATCTAAAGTGATCTAAAAATGTAAGCGCTGATTGCTTCACCTCAATACACCATATACCAGATCATTAAAGACCAACCAGTGTTCAGTTAACTAGATTGTATTTTTCTTGACTGGTATCGTTTTTATGCTTCATTGCTATTTTGAATAGCCTGCTTCATTATGATCTGTTGAGGCGAATGCAGACCTTTTCCGTCATCGATCTGACTGAAGCGATGATGACATGCTCTCACGATATGCTGATAATTAACACGGACGTCAGAGCAAGCAGTTCTACTTGCCTCATTCCTTTCATCAGTGAAGCTTTGTTACAATAATGACGACAGTCTCTGTATGCACTTGGGCCTGTTATTCAACTACGTGGTTTCTGCTTAACGAGTAATGCACAGACAAGTTTTTCACGATCACTGCACAGGGGTGATTAATCGTGTGCTATATCTGGTGTGGAAATTTACGTCTCCAATTAATGTTACCCAATTACTTCTTTATTTCTTATTAAGGAATAAAAGGAAACAATTCATCAATTACAATAACTGATATCAAAAACACATGTCCATTTGTAACGCCTTAGTATCCTCATGACGTTCTCAAAGCGCACTTACTAATGTCCTTCACCCCGAGAGTTAAATTGTAAAGGGGAGAGGGAATCCTGTGGTCTGGTAGCTATGGTGGTATTCTTGCTTTTCTGGAAAGCTCGCATAAATCCACAGAATGCAGAGTATTTCGGAAAAATATTTGAATTTAATTTGATAGTAACCCTTTGATAAAAATTATTTGGTTGACAGGTAGGTATCTTGGAAATTAGACCGGCTTCTACTGCACCACCTCGTATTTTCGGAGCAGTACCATAGTAACGTGCGTAAACCAGGACCAGGAATAATAATAATAATACAAGAGCAGCTGATTGTTATACTCACTGATTATTAACAGATCAGTGCTTTGAAACAAGAATGGTTCAAGTTGAAATTTACTATTCCTGTTGTTTTTGAATATAGGTTTATCACAGGACGTTTTGATAGTTCGGCAGCTTCTGGAGTTTTCAGCTGTTAGTATTGGATTCGATAAGATGATGTGTGGTAGTCTCTATCATCCACACAAATATTCTACGAATATTAGTCTGGATGGGTCCTCAAAATTTGACGGAAAATAGGTGATTGTCTGGATTATCCAGTCTTTTAAGTTACCACGCACTGAATCTATCAAAACAGCTCGCTTGTCAACGATGACACTCTTTTAAAATTTTGTTTGTAAAGGTTTCAATTGAAATGGTAATTTTCTCTCGTCATGAATCAGAAGTATGGCTTCTCACAATCTTCTTAATTTTTCATCGCGATCCATGCTTATTCCTCGTCTCTATTTTGTTTCTAATAATAGATGTGACAAGTGAATTGTGGGATATATTTCAACCACGCTTTATAGAATCTAGCAAAATCGGCCCGGCTTCATAAGGTCTATCACTTACCAAGACTTTAGCCAAAAGGTTCTATTGCCCATGCGTAACCAAATGTTTGGTTTTTATGTGGTAGATTATCCAGTAATTTTCGTCAAAAATTGAGAACCGACCCAGACCCTCCGTGCGTTGAAGACTAGGGGGTTCTGGGTGACCGAGACTAGATATGTGGTAGTATGATAAATTGGGAACCAGCTCAATGATTGCCATACAGAGAATGGGGGTTAAATGTATTCCTGGATGGTGAATTTTGAAAAACCAGTCATTTACTAATAGGCCTATTTATTATTGAAATGTTGTGTCTAAAAGGATGTCCCAACTCATTTATTTCAGAAGAAGAGGGTGAAGCTATAGCTATTAACCCCAATCTGGAACTTGTTTCGCAATCAGTTAAGACATTTTGAAATTTTTAACCGATTTACTTTTGTGAAACATAAATCTACATTAGAAGTCATTAAGAAAAACTCAAAACGGGAACAAAGGTACCAATGGCTTAGTACTAATGTAACCTCAACTGGAATGCAACATATTATGAAATTATCCCTAGTAGAAGACAGTATATATTCATTACTGAACTAAAAAGAGGGCAATCAATAATTTAACACTCGATATATCTTCATTACAACGTAATCAAATCATTCTAATGTCCTGTCAACCATCCCAATCACATTTCTCACTTTAACTCTTTATAAACAGAAAACGTTACAAAATACCTGCTTTACGAGTTGCGTTGTGAACACAAATATCACATTACAAAAAGATATTCAAGCGATATCAATCCTTACCAGATAACTCAATAAATTTCCGGCGTTGTCCAATTCACCCTGGATGGACATCATGCGGATTAACTCAGAAACTAGCCGGGATTGTTACGATTTTCAGTCTGAATGAGCCTTCCTTAATAACCATATATTCCATCTTTTGAAATGAAAGCTTTAACGTCTAACTGTTCTGCTCCGACTGGACTGTTGAAGACGGGTATACGCCATACAGTGTGTTATGAGAAAAGTGTACCCAAGCAGCGGTACTATGGCGCAATCTTATATCGAATGAATCTTTTACGTACATGCCAATGTATACACTGGTTTTTCGCCCATCCGAACGACTAGACAGCTGCCCTTGTCACCCCCCCATCCTGCATCACTGATAAGGTGAACTTTCTCAGCCAATGCATGGTCGAAAACCCGACCTCAAGGCTAGCGAGCCAGCGTCTTACCCACCGAGACTCCCCATCTTTTGATTGAAAAAATCAGTATAGGAGCAGAATGGGACGATAAACTCCATTTCATTTCATTTGAAATTTTAAATCTCATTCGTTTTTAATGTGAGTAATAGATGGCGAGGCCTTGGCCGGTTGAGCATTTGGTCTGCCAAACAGTGGTGCTTCGTACATGGAGTTTGATTTTGCGATCAAGGGAGGGTTCAGACCTCTTGGACATGCGCTTTAGTATGCACACTACCGGAATGTAAAACGAAGTTTGGATTGAGGACGTGATTCCGAATTCAATTCAAATGAAAAAGCCCACCATTCATTTCCAGGCCCTAATTTGTCACCCTCTAATCATTACTGTATTCAAATATCTTCTTAAAGAGTCTTAAACCGTTTTAGTTCGTCTACAGTTCTTCTAGAATCCAATTTGTTGGAACTATAAACCTATACTGTGTGTTACAAATACAATACTTCTACTGACAGCCAATGTTTCATTATAAACAAACTGTAGCTTTTCTAACATGGAATGTGAATAAATGCCTTAATTTTCGGCGCTAACCCAGCCGATGAAGACGGCCTCGGACAGCAAGATATCTGCATTGTAGAAATGTATGTTTTTATAAGTTATTAATAACCAAATAGGCTAAACCACAACTCTTATAATTAATTTTAAGTCTAGTGGGGACAACTGTGACAAAAGGATATATGACTTTTATGCAATGCAGTGGTCAGTGCATCATACCATGACTTAATAACAACATCAAAGGTAATAATAATCTAATAAAATAAAAAGAAAACCCAAACAAACAACAATACCATATATATGATGATCACTCTTACCCATAAACCAAGATTTTACTGTCAGTAAGTCAGACTTGGCATATAGCTCCGTCCGAATTCATGTTCTTAAAGACCACTATTATTGTAATTGAATAATATGTCCCAATCTTTTTTCTGGTCAATATATTGTATTATTTTACAATATTCCAATTAGTTGATGATGCAGATTTCATCTTAACATACCTAATTTAAAAATTGGAAATAACGTAAACCTTTTCAAATGTGACTTGGATTTTAAAATATTTCCGAACCCTCTGAACAAGTAAAATAGGATGTAATGGATACTTTACGCATCAGGTAGGCCACTTAAATATCTAGTACTTAGAATAAGGCTATTATTTATTTTCTGGAGCTGCCAAGTCAGCAATAGTGTTATTATACCTTTAATAAAGGTCTTATCATTATGCTGCTGGAACACACAATGCAAGAACCCAAACAACAACAAGCAAGCAATATTGAAACAATAGTATTGTCAAATCAATTGTTAAAATCAATATTTAAACCGTGGCTGATCATCCATTGATTCTGTGGAGTGCCATTCGTTACCAAAATGTGACCAACAATCCGGTAAGTCTAGGTCAACGTACGTATCTGAGGCGCCCTATCAAGCCACAAAGTTTACGTCGTTTTTTTCTTTAATTTATTACGTTCATCCAGAGTTAAGTTCAATGAGGAGAGGTTATTACAATGAAGCTATTATTACAGTCTATATACCGAGATTAAAGAGGAAGTAAATTGCATTGCGCTGTCCTCAACCGATCCATCTCATCGTTCTAATTAGATATAACGAGTCGTTGGGCGCAGAAGACTGGGTGATCAAATATCTATCGATCTTCTTAACAGGGTCCTTTGTTTCAAATAATGAGCGAATTGAATGTCAGAAAACTTTTTAGAATAGAACGTATAGACTATTTCTTTTTATCTAGGTCAATGCGGCAGTATGTGTCCTTTATATAAAACAGAGGGATTATGGGCGTATCGGTTAGTCTGCGATATCACTTATGTGGAAGCGGACGTAAAACCACGAGCTTAAGTAAGGCGTGTCGGTAGTGCCACATTTCAGAAATTCACGTTGCCCTAAACGACGGGCGAGTACTTTCAACAGACTGGAACAGGACTTAAATCAAGTCAAATTCACGTCGGAACGCATTTTCAACAGAACTCAAATCAGGCGAAAGACATTTGTGATCTGTTGCAAGTGATTTCGAGTAGTGAAGATGGAAAAATGAAATTGGTTTAAACGGCCTACTTTTATGTATCAATCGGGAAAATGAAGGGGTATTTGCACGAACAGTGGCGCTACTTAATAATTAGAATTTCAATGGAATGAATGGAATATTGGTTAACGGCATGTCAGCTCCAACCGAGCTATATTGCGCCAGACATATGGTGATGTTACCCGAGACAAACTAGAAACATTTACTGTATATACATATCACAGTAAATATCAAATAAAAAATATAAATATCACAAACTTTATGTATATTATACTTAAATATGAAATAGAAAATCAGATATATACAATTTTCCATAAAAATCTGTCTCGTTTAAAAAATCTAGCTCTTTACAATATAGACCCGGTTGGGCCAACGACTGACAAAGGTAACATTTCGATCTAATGCTCTTGGGATGGTTGAAATAAATCAAAAAGTGAAGTAGGACGTTAAACCCATCTTATTTCATCGTTCAAAGATATCACGTCAATATCGTGATAGGTTAAGAGAATATTCTTCGAAATTTGGCATTTCAGTAGCGGTTTCCATAAGTTTGCGTTATAATGTATTACTTTATCCAGTTACTAAATGCCACTAAAAGATAACAAGAAAATAGTAACGAGCAATATTGGTTTCCACCACAACCCACGAAATGACATAATTACTCATTTACATACAGAATGATATCTTTATGTAGATAATAATAATATATTAAATACTGTTTATTACATGGTGTATAATAGTCACTAATCAGTAAATAACCTTATATAAAACCTATTAGTAACAGTCAATAACAGGCAGTGGTCTTTCTAATGAAATGGTCAAATTTTACCATACAACATAATACACTTGCAATAATCGTATAAGTAATATTGGTAAATAGTATAATATATCTTTTAACATAGTGTAGCATACAACATAATACACTTGCAATAATCGTGTAAGTAATATTGGTAAATAGTATATCTTTTAACATAATGTAGCATACAACATAATTCACTTGCAATAATCGTATAAGTACTAATCGTAAATAGAATAATATATTTTGTACGAACTATGCATGTATGTATTGTCTGTTTCATAATAAAAAGAAACAGTGGATCTATTAGAAATTGTGTTTCAAGACTCACACCACTCACACCAGTATGATACAACGTTTGAAAAATATTATGTTTTTGGGATGACGTGGCTAAGTGGGTAAGGCGCTGGCTCGCTAGCCTGGAGGTCGGGTGTTCGATCCCTGAATTGGCCCAGAAAGTTCATCTAGATTTTTCGGCGTGGTTTCCCCGTCCCCTGTCTAGACGTTCGGATGGGACGAAAACCGAGGTCCCGTGTACACATTGGCGTGCACGTAAAATATCCCTTGGCAGTTGGAATTCGATATAAGAGTAGGCTGTAGCACAAAATTTCCCGCATAGCACTTTGTATGGCGTATGCCCGTCTTCCCTTAGCCCAGGTTAGGCGCAGAAGAGTAGGACGTTAAACACCATCTCATTTCATTTCTCGAGTTGCTTCGCTTTTTGTAGTTGGTTTTTCATTTTGACTAATGTCTTATTATTATGGGACCGGGTCTACAGCGCAGTGGACACTCACGGCCAAACCCCTGGATCTATGCACTTTAACTGATATTTGCGTTTGCTGTGTATGTTGTCTCAATGTTGCGCCCTGTTTGTCTTGTTGCCCCCCACCCCGTATTCGTTATTAACTATAGAATCTGTCAAAATACTACTATCATTCTTAAAATTGCCAACTCTAAAATGGACTACTAATCATATTGAGCATTATAATCGGCAGTGCTCCAGATTATCATTCGAGCGTGCTGGAATTGTACTTTACACCTACCACGAACACCAAGATCGCTAATAAATTCTTCTTGTGTCAAAATCTAAAACGGTTCGTTTCGTTCAGAAGTGTTTTTCACATAATGCTCCAGCACACTGGAATGAATTACCAATGGACGTTTAGAACTCACTTTCTATAGAAGCATTTAGATTTCTACTATTTCCCTTCACAAAAGCATTCACCATATGATAGTGACATACTTTTTTGGCCTGCGTTTTGAGCATGCTTAGTCATAGAAACGGCGCATTATAAATAGACTACTATATTATAGTCGTAAATTGAATTATGTTAAGAATACATGTACCGTAAAATTGGATTAAATTAATGTAATTTATTTGAGTGGAATAATTACTATTTATTACTGCGGAACGTTTTGACTAGTATTCTCTTTGTCTTTACAAAGCAAATGCTACATTTATGTAAATAAAAGGTATAGGACACCATTTTTAAAGGGCGTATAGCTCTATTGCTTGAAACCTTGAAATAGACAAAAATGGTTCTAAAAGCAGATACTAATATAATATGAATGTATGTAAAGTGATCTGTATTCCAATTTTTAAAAAGAATATGTTCGGTGAAATACGTGAACAGTTCAAATTGAACGACAGACGTTCACGCCTGCTTGGTGCATTCTACACGTTTTTTGTCATATGTGAATCAGCCTTTACTTCCACATTTACTTGTAGGCTTTGTGTTTATTTGCTCATTACAAAATGACACCCGGAACCATGAAGTACACGACTCGTGTACTGATTATAAAATATTAATTATGTGTTGAATATTGGATATTAGGATCCTATTGTTTCACGACAAGATAACAACACCAGTCTTTATTGGAATTGACGAATATTGAATTCTAATTCGACCTTTAAGTTATTGTATCATTTGGTAAAGATTAATTGTATCCTCTGTATCACTTGATAAAGAATAGCGATTAATACTCGACACGTATGACAAGTTTAATAATTAATGTGGCCTGTGTGTGTCCAGTTCCATTACTCTCTCCTGTGCATATCCAGCTAATTACTGTGCCATTGGCCCGTTTAATTTATGTGGCCTATGTATGTCCAGTTCTTTTACTGTGTCCCATGCATATGCAGCTAATTACTGTGTCATGCATGGTATGTTCAGTTCCATTACTGTGTCCTGTGCATATACAGCTAACTAGTGTGTCACGGGTGTGACAAGTTCAATTATTGTGGCCTAGGAGTCATTTCTTGCTACAGCTTACACACAGTCATAATAATTCAACACTATTTTCAAGTAGAATTCTGCGATTGAAAACGTACACAAAAACACGTTTGAACTGAACAACTATTACGAGACCCGAACATGCGCAGACCACATGTTTATTTAATTGCTAAATTCTACATGAATATAGTGTTGAATTGAATTATAAATTTGTGTCAGATATGACGAGAAATGATTCTTTTTGCGAAAAATAAACATTTACGGTGAAAAATTGAAGGTAAGGATTCCAAAATAGCCGGAGAACAGAGATGGAGAAGAGTGGTATTTCACCGTATTTTCATATTGCAGCTATATAGGGCTCGATAGGAAATGTCAGCGGAGTTATCCGCTCAAAGACAGTTCCTAAAGAAACTAGGAAATTGCCAGTTTAATTAATGTGGCCTCTGTATGGCCAGTTCCTAGCTGTGTCCTATGTATATCCATTTCAAGAACTGTGTTATTGTTATGCCCAAAAGGCAATTCATTGATCTTCAGCATGTGCATAATCCATAGGTTCCTCTCATACATAGGAAAGGAAACCAGTAATATAACATTAATTAACTCGCTCTATTATAACAATAATTATGTGAACATAATAAGGCGCGAAAAGGTACAATATTATAACAATATGCTGTGTTGAATTAGTATCACTCTCACTATGTACCCAAGTCAAACATGATAACAGTACCACTATTCAGGCTTCTTTCATAATATTGATAGGAACAACGGTCAATGGCGAACATTCTAAATTACCCGTGAGGTGATGTTCCTCAAATGCATATTATATACCAGACGATTGTGTCAACATGAGACTAATGTTGAAAATGGGGCTTCGTTGAATATTGAATCGTAACGCACGGTAAATATGTTTAAGTAACGCCACCGTTTGATCTTCTGATGATAAATTTAGATTGATCTGGATAACTTATATTTTCCGTCTCGCCGGAAGTAAAACAAATTTTGATTTATTATTAAATTAAACACGATTTGGGAAAGTTACTCGACCAAAAAATGATTGGACAATACTCTCATAAACATCTGATAACGTTTTATTAAAAGTGGCTTCCTCGGGTTATTTTTCTTCATCAACATATAGAACCAGTTAATCACCCACGCAAGCAGTTCTGCGTGTTAAACAGTAGACACGAATTGAATAGTCAAATTTTAATATCGTTGTATTTTCACGTTTCTCCCATTATTTGTTAGAAATATGAATGATATTGACAGTAAATTAATGATCCATTATGGGAGACTAGATGAAGAGCTGGCAGTTCTCGCAATAATAGTTCAAAAATACATAATACAGAGGTGAATTTGCTGAAAATTTCAGTCAAATTAATCCATTATGAATCGAGAATGGTGCGATTGAATTGTCGGCCTAGCCTCGATCATCTTTACTAAGTCGGTACGATAAAAATAGTCTCGATTATCTATTTCATGGTTAGATCATGAATGAAAGTTTAACAGCAAATCTGATCTGAATATAGTAAATATCGCAGGCTATAGCGATTACATCGATAGTTGATTATGGTCTGGATAAGTTAATTAATAATTTAGATATCATGTCAGGCCTAAAGAAAGACCTGCAATAGGCAAATTTAGCTCTTGTATAAAGTATGTTTAAGGAAAACAAAAAGAATAGAGTAACCCCTATTGATTTCTATTATGCTTCATCCTGGATGATGGACCACCTTCGAAACTAAAGGTACATTATATTATACATGATGTATTTTGTGTAGAGTAGGCTTCTGACATTTCATATGGCTGATCGTATTCAAGATATCGCTGTGGAACAATGAGAAATTCGAAAACACCAAAGTTCTCCCAATGCCAGTTATTTGAGGAAAGGCAAAGGTGTGTGATTATTGGTGAATGTGAAATTATATCCTTGGTCTTAAGAAGAAGAAAATTCAGTGATCACGACCCTTGTGGAATTTCTTCAGCTTTCTCCTACTACTGACGATCCATCGGCGTATAAGATTTAATTTAAAAAAAAATAAATATACCGCGATTCCGTGAACCCCGAACTGATTTAGGTGTGTTGGATGGACGTTAATCCCCAATTCCTTTACCTATGAAGAGTTCCAAAACGTGAGGTTTTCCATCAAATTATATACAGACGCAAGTTAATTATAACTTTTCCACTTCAAATAATCTTATTGATAAAATAAAAATCCATTGGTGAACAGCTAGTCGTTTACAAATCCGTCGGCATCATGAATGAAATTCTTATCAATGGTCACGAAACGAAGAGAACATTCTCAGAAAACTAATAAAAATAATTAAATTGGCAAAACGGTGCTCGTTGTATTAAAACTGCAACATTTTAACACAATTCTCTCCGATTCGATTCTTATAAATAAGAGAACTTTTAGAAATAAATTGAGAGAATTCAACAATTTAAAGCCTCCACTTGTCGTTTTTTGGAAAATATCAAATTTTGTAACTTCTTGAGCCACGCTATAACATGTACTCAAATTGATTATTTTACATATATATTTTTTTAAATAAACTAGATCAAAATGTCAACGAAAGATGATCTCTTGACTTGGATTCATTCTGAATAAAAATAAGCCATTGGGAATAAAAATATTCCAATCAAAAAAAAAATAAATAGTTAAAAGTATAGACGGCGCTGGCTCGTGTGAACCATATAACGCCTTCAGTGAATGTCGACATATATTGAACTGAATTGAACCATTTTTGGACAGATAATCATTTTCGAGATACAACTTTCCCAAAATTATAGTTTTCTAGAAATTACTGCATCCCTCAAATGACGTTCGGGGACTTTAATGTACATTTATAAATAACTCTATAACTCTGCGAGAGAGTCGAAGAAACCCGTAAAGCTATAAAATAATCAACGGGTATGAAGTAAGTGCCACTGGGTAACCAAAGCTTTATATTCCTAAAGCAATGGCCCGAGAAATCTCTCTCTGACCATTGCTGAAATAGCGTCTGTTTCTTGAACTTATGCGGGAGTGTGTCTATTCTTTCCGTTCAATGAAAGCTATCAGCAACATGACAGTCCTTCGTTTAATCTGGGTCTTCCCTAAAACTTTGAACAGTGATTTAAGGTAACGAAAGTATGTTCGTTTCCAAACAGTATTGTTTACATTTCATTCGACTCGATAGCCTCGTTTGTCACGCAATTAGTTTTACTGCAGTATTCTGCTATGCACGGGTTAATTAGGCATAATAAAATCGTGATTCATGACATAACGTTATGTAAACATATTTGGTCCAATATTGGCAGCTAGTGATTGGTTGGTAGACGGGCTACTGACAAATCAAAATTTAAAACAACAATATCCACTCATAATAGCAGTGTGTAGTTGGATTACCTCTAATCAAACGCAACACAGCGCGGAGTATGCCAAAGCTTATGAGTAAATGAATTGTGTGGCCAACAACAGTCTGTTAAAGGAGCTAAATCGCTAATATTTGGGACCTACAAATTGAACCAAATGAGTCGCAACGTATATAATAATGTAATATGAATGTATATAAACTGATTTACATTCAATCGTTTCCGTTTTTACTCTTTAATTTCAAAGTAGTTACGTTCGGCGAAATACGCCAGAAGTCTAAATGGGATTGCAATCTCTAGCGTCTTGATAGTATTTATTGTGCATGCTCTCCCGATAAGAATACGAGACATGACCAGTGCGATATGTCTAGCCATGTTCTTCGAGTCGCTTGTGAAAAATGGCGCTGATACACATTTTGGTACACGATTCATGTATCAATCGTATTTTGTCTTTAATATTGATTATCGTTTATCGGTAAGATCACAACATCAATGTTGATTAAAATTGACAAATAATTCGTGTTTTCAACGTCCAAGGTTTTGGATGATATTGAGTTAGAGACTTAGCTACTTCAATAAGTCAGAATAACAGAATATTATTGACCGTGGCAACATCTTTGATTAATTTGCATAGACTATGCCTGAGACTAAGAACTTAAACACACTCCTGACATGTAAGCACATAAAACCCAGGAAACTAAAGAGGCCACAATTCAATTGTTCTTCAGTCTTGTATACATACTGTATTGAAATACAGTTATATTGAAGCGGCTGTAAGTCTGTGCATTTCGGAATAATTTTTCACTAAGCAGCTTTTAATCATGATAATTGTTGAATATGCATAGCAATTTAGAAATTATTTCAAGCCTCCGACTAATAAAGACGGAAGAATCCCTAAAACAGTGCAGGTTAACGTTGATCTCATGATACTGTAGGAGTAAAAAGGAAGTGGTCCTTCGAAAATAATCCCAAAATATTATCCCGTGCAACACACTGGACAAGACTGTGGTAGAATAATATAAGTTTCTATTCCAGGACGCATTTTTGGACACCAGATTCCATTGTTTATAAACGAAAATTGTAACGGTTATTCTCATCCAGCTGAAACATGGCTGCATCCCACAGCGCGTCCTGGATTAACAAGTTCTATTATTTTACAACAGTCTTGTCCTCTAGTTATTTGGGGAGTTTAGAAATGTAATAGCTGTTTACGATTAGGTACCTGCATCAGTGGAAATAGTTTTTAATTGATAAATAAGAATCCTTAAATATAATTAACTGCTATTAAAACTATTACGGAAAAAATGGTTGACACGTTATCTGGGACCATTGTACGTGGCAAGGAGTAGGGTCGCCTGCCCAATCTAATGGGTTTTCTCCGGGTACTCAGTTTCCTCCCACTGCTAAAGACCCCTACGCGCAAGCGAATTATTGAAATAAAAGTAAACCATGTTAGTCTCAAAATGACCTAGTTTGTGTCGAGTGGACGTTAAACCCCATTTCTCTCTCTCTCAAAATAATGGTTGGTGGTAGCACCTCTATCCGAAAAAAAATTCCCTCATAGCACACTGCATGGGGTATGCCTGTCTTCACTATCCCAGTAGGCCAACCTCGTTTCCAGAGGCAGCCGCGGAGCCGAAGGCCTCTGGCCCATTAGACCGTCCATTTTTTCCAAACCTAAGCCCCGCCCATTCTGACCTCTGATTGGTCAATCTTTTTGGGTCGATTTCTCGAAAACAAGAGGTCGGATCGTCGTTTCGCTGACATAAAAAATTGGATCCTAAACGAACAAATTCAAGTTTTTGTAAAGATCTATTTTTCTACGCGTGGGTATATCTTTAAGTGATTCGGTCATCCAGGCACGTAAAATCAAGGGCGTACGACGCAAATAAACGAGAAATTTCGCGCGTAGGAAAATGGTTTCGAGATTGCCAGTAGGCACACTGTGGTACACATTGTAAAGGAAAGTTAAATTTAAAACAACAAAGGGTCAATTTAAAGCTTAATTCAATTTGGAAGAAAGATTAAAAACCCACGACTGTCTATTTTCGTTTATTGTGTCTGATTACTAGCAGTATAAGATACAGTGCGGGTGGATTTTATTAAATTGTATGCTCATAAATCCGACTAGTTGCATTATTGTGAATTTAAATTGGACAAACGGGCTTCTAATGCGTAATATCCACAGTATAAAATTATATTTTGAAGTGTTAAGTTTATTATTCAAGTTATTATAGCCGCTGAACGCCATGTTGGGGGATTTTAAATTCCTTGCAAAATACAATATTGTGAAATTTAGCAACATTCGGTATCCGCCGATATAAGTGCTGGGTCAAATCTATTGGTAGGGCCATTTTAATTGCTATTGAATCAGAGCCGGAAGGGGAAAATCCCCTTCATGAGATTAAAATTATCTCACAGGACGACTAATGTCCGACAGCCTGTCCTGCATCAAGGACATATGTACCCCACCCTAGATAATCTTGAGGAACATGTTCGTCTAACATCGCCATATACCGAAGAACAGCCGTTGCTCTTGTGGACTACTGAATGTATACACAAACTATGCAGTAGACTATAAGCGAAAATTTTCCCGACCAGCAAATAAATTCCAACTGTCAGAGGTCCATTTATGTACACGCCTTTGATTATATGAACGGAGTTTGTTTTTGCGTCGTATTCGAGCAACTAGGCGTTGTTACTTTTCAGACATTTCGTAACGAGACCGGGAGCATTGAATATTCTTAATTGACATATCCCAGGGTGGTGATACTCTGCGATAGAAATGATTAAAGATACATTATGGGAGATAAGATAAAGAGTTGGCAGTTCTCACTATAATAGTTAAAAAACAACATAGTGTAAAGGTAATTTGCTGAAAATTTCAGTCAAATTGATCTACTATGAGCCGCGAACGAAGCGGGTGAAATTTCCCTCTAGCCTCCGTCATTATTACTAAAATCATTAATATAAACAGCTTAGACTCGATTATCCACTTCTTAAATTTAATTATCAATGGCCGTTAAGCGGCATATAGGAATCTATCCCAGCCAACATCGAAGGCTAGCCTTGACATCTAGAGTTTATTATGGTCTGGATAAGTTAATTAATGTCTAATTAATAATTTAGATAACATTTCAGCCCCAAAGAAAGACTTTAATAGGCAGATATTGCTCTTGCATATATAATGCATGTTTAATGAAACTAAGAATAAATGCATGTATGGAATGAAGTCAGTGATTCTTCCCACAAGGATGACAACATATCTGCTATTGATTTGAAATATAAAGCAAGAATAACGCCTGGGTGGGGGAGACAACCTTTAATTAAACAGGAATCCAGTAAAACGAGAAGTTATTATCGCGGACAATAATTACCAGACGTTTTACTGAGTGTTCAAATGAGGGAACGGAAGTAGAAGTGTCGGTCATTATGGCCGAGTATTTACTGTAGTAATGTGACTATTGGTTCGTGGTATCAATTACTCCCACGATCCTTTTACGTTTTACTACGCTGGTGTCACGTCCCCTTTTTGTTTTAAGAATAAACACGGGGGTTTAACGTCTTGCCAATACAACTTGTATGTTACGTCGTTTTCAGACTAACATGCAGTCAATCATTGCTGTGAAGAGAATTAACAGTGGTATTCCCAGTTTGTTTTGTCGACCACCAACTGTCTGTTGATTATCTTTTACGTCCACAAAACATCAGTTAATATTACCAGTAGTTAAACTTGGGAGTACAATGAAATGGGTTTTAACGCATGAAGAAGGACATACATGACATGCAGTGTGCAATGAGGTGAATTTTGGCTACCCTTCATCGAATTCCAACTGTCATGCTTTTTTTTCTCTGACTGACTGTGACCATGGCCGCTATTTTGTTATCTAATCTATAAATTTAATAAGAATTCGTACATAAGCATATAAAGGGGAGGGTGAAATGGGGTTTATGGTCCACTCGACACAAACTAAATCATTTCAAGACTAACATATAGTTCTATTTTTTATGAATAATACGCCTGCTCGTAGGGGGTCTGTGGGAAAACCCACGAGGTTAGACAGGCGACACTACTCCTTGTCAAGTACAAATGGAAACCACGCCACTCAATGGCATAAATGAAACGTGGTTTAAAGTCCTGCGGTTCTGCGACTCAATGACAT
Organism: Patella depressa; assembly: GCA_948474765.1. Lineage (NCBI taxonomy): Eukaryota > Metazoa > Mollusca > Gastropoda > Patellidae > Patella > Patella depressa. Next base: position 75,060,435 of record OX419715.1, read on the forward strand.
ACTTTTAAAGCAACCTGCACGCGTTAACAATTTGGCCACCAATCCCAAACCCGTACATATTGAAATAAGTCAACAACATAAAAGACCAAAACCGGTGTCTACGATATCACCCTTGTTGGAAGTGGACATTAACCCCCCCTAAAAAGACATTAATTTTTACCCAAATCAGAATTTTCAAACTACTTGGTTAAGCTGTCTTTATACAATTATATGACTTTTGGGTGGGACTAAATAGATCTGTAACGATAATAGGCTAGACCTGTTTAATCTCGATCAAATTGAAATTATCGATTTGATTAGATATATGAGTTAATTTGTTTTTGTGTTGAACGCCTGACCTTCAAAATTAAACGTCTGTAAATAAATTCAATGTATTCCTTTGTAAGAAATGGAACTTAGTAAATAAAGCCGCATGCCTAATAGAAATAGGTAGGTGGCTCAGTAACCGGTAACCAGGGGTTTCTATTTGCCAATGGCATGGGGCCTAGTGCCTAGCACGCAACAGTCTCTAGTTCAGAAATTACGGAACAACAAAATAAAGTCGTATTTATAATCTGGTGGGCACGAAAATAACTCTTGGCAATTGGAATCCGACAAAATTCATCCGTCCGAGCACACTGCATGGCGTAGGCCTGTCTGTATTAGCCTGGTTGGTTGCTGAATAATAGGACGTGAATCCGCTGATTATAACCTTGCATTACTAATCAAAATAACAAATCAGATCAACGAATTAAATATTTTATTTTGGCTTAATTGAAACAGGTTTTACCTCCAATAATAATAGCGCACAAACTAGCAAGCCATCGCCGTGACATTCTTTCCTTCAAACGATTCATCTATAGCAATTGACGATTGGTCGACAAAAACGAATAAGATAATAGAATGTCTAACGCTAAACGATTATTTATCGAACGGCCATTAATTTTGACGAGATTTTCTTCAGAACAAAACGGAACGACCAGAGCTGTTTTACCTTATCTTAGTAGGACCAAAAGCCGATAGAATATTACTGAATAAGCGTGAAGCGTTTTGAACTATTGCACGTATTGACTACTTCCACAGAAGAATAACAGTCGATACCAAGGTGAATGGAGCCTTCATAACAAAGCTTTCATAACCGCCAGGTCTTTATCGAAAATTCATTAGTATAATGTTAGGCTAGGGAGACATAATAGAAAAATTCAAATGGCCTATAGGGAAAGTCGCAATAAGCTGCTTGGATTGTACAAGAATAGCCACACCAATTCCAGACTTCGCAACTTAACGCTATTTCGTTTTCGTCTGAATATCAACCGCTGATCACTGCTTTTCGAAGATTGGTGTGGGATGGTCTTTGACGCCTTGTTAAAATAAAATGGTACATGCATCTATTTAAATATTAAATCTTAAACTTAAATTTGTATATACATTTATATGTATACACCATTTTTAGTCAACTGTCTCATTTACAAATTTTAATAATATATATTTTTAAGTTCAATTTGTTTTTAATAGATGCTTTACTATTTGATAATTTTTATTGTAAATTTATACATTTTAAATGTTAAATTTTGTTTGTTTGTACAGCGGTTTGAGATTTTTTGTTTTAATGTAAATCGCTTTATCAAAAATAAATTATTATTATTATTATTCCACCCATTTCCATAAGTGGTATGGTTTCGTACGTGCCAGAAATGAAATGGAGTTTAAGGCCCTTCTTTTCTAACTGACTGAAATAATGCTATAATTAACATTTTATCCGGACAGCGCCACTGCAAACCGGGATAAGGAAGACAGGCAGTGCTCACTCTGGATTCCATTTTTTTCCGCCAATTTTTCATTTTAATTTATCAGCCAGATATTTTTTCCGCCAAAATAAAATAACTATTAAAAATTTTTTTCGGGAATTTTATTTACATAAATACATACAATATATATCTTAAAATTTAAAAAATTCTTCTCTGCTTTGCAGACTCCCATTTTTTAAAGACTGATTCACATGTTGAATAAAACATTGTTTTGTTAACTGCATCATACCTTAACCAAGAATTTGAAAATTTCGATTCATCCCTGAAAGTGAAAGATCTACCTTTTCCAAATGCACTTATTATTTTACGTTTTTCGAAATTTTTCTCTGCGGTGGTCTTTTGGGGTATCAGTTCAATATCTAGGGCTGTAATATCATCATGTCAGTATCATCTGTAGTCTTCGTGCATTTTGGTGGTGGAATATTAAAAAAAATCTGACATTCTTCTGTCAGACGTTGAAGAAGGCTGTTCAATTTTTCGCTTACGACCCATGGCATATGATTTGATAATACATGGCTTTCGTTGTTGTTGTTCTTGGTGTTTAACGTCCGCTTCCACCGAAGGTGATATCGCAGACAAGTCTTATTTTTTCCATTTTCATTATCTTAGCGCACGCGCAGGGGTCTTTGCTGTGGGAGGAAACCGGAGTGCCCGGAGGAAACCCACGAGGTTGAGAAGGAGCCCCTATCTCCATGCCACATACGCTCACACCAGGGCTCGAAACCACAGCCGCAAGTTTATATACGCATTTATAAACTGTAACAACATACCTGGCTTCATTTATTAACGATATCGTCAATTTCGGTATGAAATAGATCAAACAGCAGTCATAATCCAATAATCCCAAACAAATCGAGTGAGTATTGTTTACATGTATATCGAAACCATCAACAAAGCAACCGATTCGTATTTGAAAACACACAATTAAATCTTTTGTCTCTTAATTAGTGTATTACTACTTTGACTGTAAATACTTATCAACACTAATCCCAGATTGATCAAGAGACAAAAGATAGGGCTATTATTGATACCTAATTGATTGTTGATTGACTCAACGGTACACTGTTTAGTATGTTCGCGCGGAAATCAAAGCTTTGTGTCGATATTTTTTTTATTTCCAGGTAAAAAAAGAATCGCCATACAGGAAAAAAATATCGCCAAAAATTTCGCCAAATTGAATATTCTTTAGCCAAAATTATATTTTAATCGCAATTGGCGAATTTGGCGATCGACAGCGTGAGCGCTGAAGACAGGCATACACCATGCTAAATTTTAACATTTTTTCCGAAGAGCGCCACTGCGGTCTACTCGAGTGTTAAATTCCAACTCAAGCATTTTTTAAAAAATGCAGGTGCACAGAATCTCAAGTTGTCTTACTACTTGAACGACTAACATTGCATCTTGTCAGTCTCCTCTTCTTGCACCACTGACAAGAGGAAGCATGTCATGTTACATTCGTAATTCTGATCTTTGATACCCCACCCCCTTCTTCCTTAATACGGTTGATACTGGAAATCTGAGGACGTTAAATCCCATTTCATTCGTTTCGTTTGATACTCCACGCAAATGCAATAGATTATAAAAAAAATTATCAAAGATATCGAACTTAAATGTCAAAACCTTTTTGACTTAAGTAAACAATAAAATTGTCGCATACATTAGATTTAATATATTGATTTATCTTGTGGGATGACAATCTGTCTTCGTTGAAAATTTAACTTTGATAATTAACGTCAGCTTTGAGATTTAACCGATTTTGTGTTCCACTGTCGACATAGTAATATAAATTAAAATTAGGGTTTGAACTTCCACTTAAAACTTTCGAAACCAAAATGTAGAGCGTGATAATCTTGTACCGTTTCACGGCGGGGTAGTGGTGTGGGGCTATTAGGAGGTCGGTGTTTAAAACTAACGTAAAGGCGCTGAATGCTTTGAAATCCAGTCAAAGTGTCCTGTTGGTCCAAGAATGACTCAATTAAACTAGCGTAAAGGCATCGAATGCTTTAAAACTAGCATACAGGCGTAAAATGCTTTGCAATACACCAACGTGTCGAGCCGGACCGTGATCCGGAGAATGCCCATTTGGCTTAGTTGATGGACCTTGTTTAAGACAGCACTGCTGTACATTATAGATTTTGTTTGCATGAGTTTAAATACATTTCCAAAAAGCCACACGCTTGAAACTCAAAATGATTTCGCAAGGGTAGCTAAAAACTAAACCTGAATATAAACCAAAGTTCAGCAGCATGAAATACGTCCTACTTTCTTCACTGACGAACCATAATGAAGACGGATGTAAGGGAAATTTTGCCAGAATACCGGCACTACGTCCTACTCTACTTAAATTCCAACTGCTAAGGGTTCTCTTATGTGTACGCCAACGTATACATTCCCACCTGAACGACTAGACACTGTTAGGTAGGTCCTTCTTCCTGCACCACTTATTAAGAGGCAGCCACAAGACGGACCAATCCATAGCTACACCCGATGCGAACCCGAGACTTCATCTTTAGCGTCTTACCCATCGCTGCTCACAGCAGAATGAGAAAAACCTTATAATAGAAACTGCTCTCAAATGGCCATGAACATTTAACCATATCTGCTTTCCCGCTATAACCGACATGCCACTATAAAGCCAAGTGGGATAAAATTGAAAGGAGCAGGTTGAAGCAGATAAATCTGAAACGATGGATGATGTGTTGACGTTCTGTATCCGACAACGCTACGACCTTTTTTTTTAAAATTGTTTTATTATCACAGCCATTGTGATCACATGAAACTAAGCCTATTGTTCCACTGAATAACAGTGCGGGTTATTTTTATCTTGTTGAATATTAATTCTCCTGAGATAAACTTTGATTGCCATTTCTAAATTATCTTCCATCATAGGGGAATATAATTTTCTGATTATTTTGAATACTTGCATATAACGTTATCCTGATTACCGTATGAAATTGAATTATGTTATTAGAATTATTCTCCGTGTGATAAGAATTCATATATGATAACGTATTGAGGGAATAATTAATACTACTTTTAATTCTACAATATCACCATGGCGTGATGCCGATAGTCTGTAAATTCTGAAACAAAAAGTGAAAGGCGGTGGTGCATAGTATCGTACCAAAATGGCTTGTGAAGAGACAGGTATGAATTATGCCATGAGTTCTATTTTCACCCGGACAGCGGCGTTTCAGAAAAAAAAATACAAAAAAAGCATCTACGTACTTTATGTATTTATTAGTTGCAGAATTTTTTTTTTAAAACAAAGGTGTTCCCGAACAACAGAAATTCAAATAGAAGTCCCATCGAACAACACCCCTCACAGATATCACAAATGGTAATACGTGTTTCAGAATGTGTTAGCATACTCTAAATGGTGTACTAACCATAACTAATTACTAGTTGTTCAATTTAAAGGAAAAATAGTTTAATTTAGTAAAATCAGTTAAGCGGAGTTTAGCGTTCTACTTTTCCGTTCCCTTTGTCAGTGAGACAGGACGGAGGGGCCTGACAAGGACAGTCGTCTAGTCGTTAGGATGGGACGAAAAACCGATGTCCCTAATACAAATTGGCGTGCACGTGAAAGATCCCTTGACAGTTGGAATTCGATGTAAGAGTAGACCGCTGCCCGGGCAAAATTCCCCTAATAGCACACTGTATGGCGTTTGCCCGTCTTCATTAGCCTAGATTAGGAGCAGAACAGTATGACGTTAAACCCCATTTTATTTCATTTCTAAGATTCCGCACAAACCGGGTTAATGAAGGAAGTCAATGTGTGGACGAAACCACAGAGATAATAACTATCGTAATGTTTCCGATTGAAACTAATGTAAAGCCGAGGGAAGGAAGGGGGGAGTCAAAGCACAATTCCGTTGATTGAATATGAACTGAGAAATGAAAGCGATTGATGAGATTGTAAGTATCTCTGTATCTTAATATTCTACTGGGATAGAAAAACAATTTATCATCACAGAACATGGCTAGAAGTTTATTATCCCGCTCTGAACATGTTAACACTGATTGTTTTTATGTCAAACGAGAATTCTATCATGGTTTCTTAAACTGACAAGACACCAACCTTCTCAGCATTCTCAACGCATCTGCTCCCTTGGTATAATGATTTTATAGTTTGTAGAGGCACCTGGTACGATTCGGTATTATTATTATTTCGATAGTTTCCCATTTATAAATTATTCTTCTTATTGTTTTTATTTTGTCTTTCACTTTATCGAGGTGAAATGAAATGTAGTTTAACATCTTACTTCCGGTTTATAATAAAGTTGAGCATACGCCATGCAGTGTGCTATTTTACTTATTAGTTTTAAGCGCGTTTAACTCTTCACGGAAGCACCAGACGGGGTGGGGGTGGGGGGTCTGGCAAGGGACACTAAAATATCGACGTCAGATCGTCCTATTTCAATAACATACGAACAAGGAAATTTCTTCCACGTGTATGTTAAGGTCCTTCTCTTGAAATACAACACAGTGTAATTAAAATAACCAAATTTCGACCATCGCTATCATCCACTTCACGGAAATGCTTCATGAAGTCAAATCATTAACAGTTTCTTGCCTTGTTTTACCAATGGCATGCATTATAAGTGTAACGATACTCAACTAAAGCAGAAATAAGTATGCAACCAATGTGCATGCGCTCTCTTCTATCATCAAGTGGTGCGATATAAGAATATTTAAACTAAATCTCTATATAACTATAGTTAGTTGAACTGTAAGCTTACTCACTGCAAGTGAATGTGAGTGGTGGACAAATTCTGGGCGTTTTTTTATGGGCATTGACTTTTGTGGTGACCCAGTGTGTGTCAAATGGGCGTTAAATCTCTCCCTCTCTATCTATGTGCTGTGGCTGGCCAGTAAAACGGGTCTACTCAGAAGTTATACCTTAAGATCATGTTTCTGATGGATTAAATATATTTACTAAACTTATAATGATGCCCTTTCATACATTGGTCTGGGTTGACAAAAACCTAATAATATTAGTACCACCAATTTCGGCCACCTATAAATAAACTGTTTCTATTATAGACCTGTTTATTATTTCCTCTACAAAACAAGGACGTGGATCTTATTTCTCTATAACAACTTCCCTGTATAGGCCAGCATCTTATTTCCTTAGAGGCTTCATATAAATTGGTTTTCTATTTCCTCTTTACGACCAAAGGTATATATTATGGACCAGCTTCTCATTTTCTTATGGTTACGATGGGCGATTTATGTTGGTATCCCATTTCCTTGCCATTAGTAGTAGCTAGATTAGAGTATCGGATTCGTCCATTCAACCAGATGAATTGATTAGCCCGGAAGGGTAGAAAACTCGCCACCTTGGAATGATTTAATAAACAATAATTCTATCATCCGTGTAGAAACCATCCTCTATAACGATCTGCTTATCACTTTATCATTCTGTCGACTTAAGGTCTTCGTGGTCGAATAAACTAACTACTTGTCGCGTAAACATCCCTGCTACCTGAAACCAGACTGGCCAGAATGATAAATCAGGTTCGCCTTTTCTTCTAGTTTGGTTGGCTTAACTGACTGCTGGTCGCTTAAGCATGCGCTCGGAGTTATTATTATTGACGCCTTGAAACCGGAAATCAAAAATTTATTAAAGTGAATTTTAAAGCCATATGAAAAATTGAAAGGGGGTTTAACGTTACTAATGAAGACGGGTAGACACCATGCAATGTAGTTCGGGAGACATTTTGCTTACTCTTCATCAAGTTTCAACCGACTAAAGGGTTCTTTGACGTGCACCGAACATATTTATATTCCAGACTATTCAACATTTTCTAGCTTTCAAACGAGGTAGTTACTGACTTAAGCATACAGCCCATGAATTTGTTCGAAATCACGCCGATTCACTTCTCGCTTCAGTTGAAAGTAGACGTCCTCGATCAAATCGTCACTAGGGGAATTAAGGGAGATAATTGGATTTGGTGTTATTATTTCAAACGAGTACTTGTGTTATTTAATATAGTAATATATTTATCTGGCACTCAATGTAATATGTTATTTTCTGGCTGGTTCTATTAACAAATCAACTCTAATGGAATAAAAAATGTGGTATTTTAAAGAGAGGCGTGCAAGTTAAAAAAGAAATGGGAGAAAGAGAGGGAGGGGGGTTAACGTCCAATAGGTCAATTCAATTCAACTTTATTTCAATAATTTGCTTCCGCATAGGCGTCTAAAATAAATGATATGGGGGGTTAAGCGTTTGCACCCATTCGTTGTCGAATTCCCATTACGATTCCTGTAAGTTAACACCTGAACGATAAGACACTCCTTCTTCTTGTCAAGCATCATTCTGACAGTTCATAACATCTCAATCCAACACCAAATCGAGCCCTGATCTATGTATTTGATCCAAATTTCCAAACGGGGAAGAGTGAGGCATCCATGTACTGCAAAAATCAACATGTGGGGTCCTTCCAGATTGAATCGATGGGAGATTAAACGTGTAGACCGAGTTTCGGCAGCAGAGATTTCGGTCACAGAGGCTAAATAGGTGCCAAGTAGTGCTAACAGAAGATAACTAGAAAATGGCGAAAATCTTTACCGCTGGAAAATCTTATGCTCGAATTTTGGATACAACCTTATATTAATGGTGGAATCAAATTGAACCATTTACCGATAGTTTCCAGAAGATGCTGCATCTTTAAGCATGTGTCTCGGATCTCTATTTGACAGTTGTGTGGTAATTTTATTTTCTCGACTGTTTAAGTTCCGGTACAAATAATTAAATATTTGGTTATAACTGAAATATAATTTGCTATGGCTCCCTGCCTTAATGTGGGAATTATATTAAACATTTTGAAATTGTATCTAGCAAGCTTTATGTAAACGTAAGGATTAGTGATTCAAAAGAGAAAAGTATTCTTGCACACACTCACGAAGGATATTTAAAGCCGATCGTTTACTTGGATTACTCGAATCTCAAATTTGCAATGGGAGATTGAGAGAGAAATGGGGTTTAACGCGCACTTGACACAAACTAGGTCATTTCGGGACTAATACATGGTACAGATTTATTTCAAAAATTCGCCTGCGCGTAAGGGTCTTTAGCACTGGGAAGAACGGGAAAGACCTGGAGAAATCTCACGAGGTTTGACAGGTGGCCCTACTCCTTGTCATGCACAACTGGGAAAATGAAACCACACCAGTTGACTCAATGACAGACCTTATGATACAGAACCATGTGAGATATATTTTAGATTGTGTAAATGATTGCAAACATCCCCTCAATAAAACCGGCCATTCTAACTATCGGTGCCTGTGCTTGTCTATGACATACGAAGCTGATAAACCGCTGCTATCTGGCGGTAGATGAGTATATTTATAGAGCTGTACAGCGTGGTAGAGAAATAGATTGACTGACTAACACTAGACATACTCAATAAGTGAACAATCGTCTGGGCTGGTTAAAATGCCATTAAGACGAATTGATCTAGATCCAATACGTGTACAGATAAATCTCTAAATACTGCTATAATACCCCTGTTATTTCCACCGACTATCATTCGAGCTTTTCACACCTTAACTTTAATCTTCAGTCTAACGAGAATAATATTGACATAATAGCGTAGACCTTTTTCTCATCCTCGTAAAATACGAAAATACGGCCATGAAAATTTCCAGATACATGTGTTGCATGGCTGTGATAATCAAATCAGTAACGACTGCTCCATTAAGCAGGGATGAGTAACTGTTAGTTACACGAGGCAGTGTATCCTGGGCACCATTTGTACGTGACCTGGTACAAAATTCTATGACATTTCCATTCGATAACATTGTGCATGCTAGACGAATTATAGTTGCAATGTTCTACAATGAAGTGTCAATTAACTGAACTTCATAACCACGATTCCAGTCTAAATCCTGATAAAGCATATCCAACAGCTATAGTTAATAAGAGTGATTTTATCGCCAGCAGAAATTATCCTCGATTCCTTGAAGTATCTTCCAATTAAATTATGATTGTATGGAGGCTTGTATAACTGGTCATTATGATTCACTATATGTCGTGTGAACTTTCTTCTTTAAAGCAAACCACACACGAGAGCGCTAGATCGCAGACTCAACGACAGCAGTATTGAAAAATGGTTATTATCCACGATCGCACCAAAAACATGATTTGGTTCTGGACCTGTAATAGATTGTATAAATCTAATGAAACATTTAAATTGTATTTATATACATCTTTGGCATTCTTGAATGGTCCCCCGGTTGTACGTGATAAGAAGTAGGGTCGCTTGTCCAACCTCGTGTGTTATCTCTGGGTCCTCCAGTTATTTCCCATTGCTAAAGACCCCTACGCGCAGACGAATTATTGAAATAAAATCGAACCATGTGTTATTCCCGAAATGAACTAGTTTATGTCGAGTGGACGTTAAACCCCATCTTTTGCATTCTCTCTGAATGGCCTCGTGTGTGGTTGGCTTTACGGAAGAAAAGCTCAAACCACGGTGAATCATGAAAGATAATTATACCAATCAGAATTTTAATTGACGAATGATTGAAGGAGTCCCTTCTTCTACCCACGATTCTGGACTCTTTATCATGTTCGAATAGAGTTTGACGCTGTATCTTGCGCATCGGACTTGAGTGGCCGCACATCTATTTGCCTCGCCCATTTCATGTTACCTTTTTTTTTTTAAAAACGCCTTGTATTTGTATCTTGTTTCTTAACTGTTATGTTATTGTCTTTTTAAAATTCCCATTTAGAATGGTTTTAATTTGGTGATATTTGTAATTTATTTTTTGTTTGCATTAGTATAGTATTGAATATACCACATCCTAATGGGAGCCATGTTCGATCCCCGCGATTATGTACCTCGGGGTTATCCCGTATTTTTTGCTACTTGTCCGTGGAACAGTGTCTATTGTTAGGATGGGGCGGTAAAGTAGGTCTTATTTACATGCAAAATATCCCTTGGCTGTTGGAATTGACCGAGTGGGGGCGTGTTGTGTGTCATTGATTTAAGTGACGTGGTTTCGATTTCCCTCTTGTACGTGACAAGAAATGCGGTCGCCTGTCCAACCTCGTGGGTTTTCTCGGGGTCCTCTGACTGATAAAGACCCTTACGCGCAATCGAATCAATGGAATAAAATTGAACAATATGTTAGTCACAAAATGGCCTAGTTGACGTTAAACTCAACACTCTCTTTCTCCCGGTTATATAGCTAGGTTATGTGTTTTTGTCGTAGCTAGATAAAAAGTAGGGTACCTAGTCGAACCTGGTACCGAATCCAACTGCGACACCGGATGTAATCCCACACTTATCTGCTTACCGTATGCCCATGGATTTATTTCTTTTTAACACCTTGAGGTAAAATAACTTTCAGTCTGGTGACTTCTGTAAAATTCCTCGAGTGGATTTACTTGTTTAAACTCAGCAAGACATAAAGACAGTATTCAGCACTGTGGTGTTTGTCTAAGATCGACTGTTCTATGGGGTTAGAGTATTTGGTGCACACCAATGACTGGGTAAGAGAAGAGAGGGAGAGTTAACGGGGTGTCGGCCTACTTTTGCTAATTCCCAGCTGCTTTTTGTTATCTAGCGATCGAACTGAGAATATAATTTTCATTTGGTGACTTATTCCACAACTGCGTATAACTTTACCATTGGATTTTGAAGCAGCAATGGCCGAAGCTTGGCATGTGGCGATTGCTTTGGGGTGTTATAATCTTAAATAAATAGTCCCACCTTGATTTCCCTCTTGAACAACTTCCACATTAAATTTGGTCAGTAAAGCTGGGCTGTAATTATCACAATACTAGGGCTTCCGCGCCGTAGTACATTCGGTTTGGAGTCAATAGGATAACGAGTTTGCCAATACGAGCCCATCCTACCAAGGGATTGCATGCTAACGTGGTAGTGGGTAGGTCCAGGGGAAGGGCTATAAAATTATTGAGAGACTTAGATATGATTTCGTTCTTCTTTTACGATTTTTAGGATCTCAAGACACAGTTTGGCCCCGCGGAAATATTACAGTCTAGAATCCTACTAAGGGATTGCATGCTAACGTAGTAGTGGGTAGGTCCAGGGGAAGGGCTATAAAATTATTGAGAGACTTAGATATGATTTCGTTCGTCTTTTACGATTTTTAGGATCTCAAAACACAGTTTGACCCCGTGGAAATATTACAGTCTAGAATCTCACTGTAGACATAATCAATATAAGACAAACTGATCAGAAAAGTAGACAAGATCAATAAGTGATAAAACAGTCCATTATTAATTATTGTATGAAGATCACAATATCAGAATATTGTAACCATATATTTTGGCCAAGTACAACGTTAGACCCATTTCATTTCATTCATTCAAATGAAAAGAGTGCCAATGTTGTCAGCAAGAAACATCTTCTATGCCAGTCCCAGAATTTTACCCCTGCCAAATAGAGAAGAAGTCAGTAAAAGACCAAGGGTATTTTTCGGTGCAAGTATGTAATTCGTTTACAGTGGTAGTAGTGCTCGGCTATTAAAGGGCCAATCCCGATAACTTTCTGAGGAATAAATCTGCTTAATTTTGTGTTAAAATCCCTTAAAACCCATTACCTAAGGCCGACCAACTAACACGATATTTGTGATACGCTTGTAAATAAATTAAATCTAAATTCATATGGAAATGGAGACCGTTGTATTATACCACAGTATTTGGATAAAACCAGACTTTTTTCTAAAAAAATAATATGTAGGTGAAATTTACCTTTTGTTATCAAGTACAGTACATGGGTCATTCACTGTATAGACCTCTCAAGAAATGTGAATCGATTATCAGGTCACCCAATGAAAAAATTGACCCGAAATAATAAAAGGGTTACGTGTCCGGATAAGCAGTGTTGACGTTCACGTCCAAACGACTCAATATTTTGAGCTGAAATTTGGAGACAAGATAAATACACCATGCCTCTATATTTTGGTCCATAAATTTCATAAACTCTCAGACTTTAATTTTTGAGACTTTGTTCTTATCGGGACTGTCCCTTTAACTAGATTGTATTCACTAGGTTTAGGTTTTAACATCATGGGGCTTCTAAAAAAAACCTTGTGGACTCCTCAACTGAAACTGAACAAAGAAACGCAATAAGTCGAAGCTCCGAGAGGGTTGTAGCCTTCGTTTCCAATTCATTTGTTTGTATAAAATCAATAACACATAGCCTTAACTCTTTGTTTTTCAAGTTTTTTATCCAGCACATTGTCCAATGCACTAAAATACAAGATTGCCTTTCTGACAAGGAGCTCAGATTCTTAAAGAAATTTCAATGGAAGGATTGAGTATGGCGACTGTGTTCTTCTGAACCCCGATTTAGTCCAGAGTCGCAAATCAAATGAAAGATTCACTTTCTTGCTGAGAACTTTGCCATTTAAAGTGGCTGTCCTCGTTAAGTGAAAGATCTTATTAAATAGAAAGATTGTACCGCCGGCCAGTCGTTACATTTAGATTCATATTATTTAAACATGCAATATACAAGAACTAAATCTGCCTATTGCAGATCTTTCTTTAGGTCTGAAATGTTATCTAAATTATTGATTAGACATTAATTAACTTATCCAGACCACAATCAACTTTCGGTGCCGTCGTTAGCCTGTGATATTAAGGGGATTGGAATACATTTTGCGAAGGATGATTAATTGTAAAAATGGATAACCGACTTTAGTAACGAAAGATTAAGACAAGCCTAACATTGAAAAGCTAATATCTCAGTTCAGAGTGGTGAAATTTGACTGAAAATTTCAGAATATTCTATTTACGTTATCTATTCTTGAAGGAGAATTGTCAACTCTTTATCTATTTTCCCATAATCCCCTTTAATTGTTCAATTGTGTGTTACGTGATGATTCTTTTCAAGATTTGTCACAGAACAGCAGGGAAAATTAAACACTTAATCAGCAAATTTTTTCTAACCCAGGTAATTACAATCAATCAAAAGTTAATCTCATAGTGATCTAAGAGTATTAACGCTGAGGGGTGAAACCCAGATCAATTCAGCAAACCAAGAGAGAAGTATAATCGTAATTAAAAATTCTATTTGTGCCTGTTTTCTCATTCGAGTGTGGTAATGGATGATACCCCCCCCCCCCCCCAAAAAAAAAAAAAAAAAAATTCATCTTATTTGAACCCCTGGAACATCGTGCCTTACGCGATATTGAAATGTCACGAGCGTTAGCATTATGTGTTCATGGATGTATCCCTTTAAGACTTGGGTTTCTTCGGGACAATTGAATTGATGGATTGCATATGAAGACATTGTAAGCCGCTTCTTGCATAACACTAATTAAGACAGATTGCTTTCCAAAACTGAGTACCGATCTTGGGTACCGTTCGTCGTACAAGAGTCGAGTTACAATATCTCTTTATTTCAATTAACAGAAAGCTTGGATTTTTAAGGCGAGATCAGCAGTTATAACTGAAAGAAATGACGATTTATTTAGTTACCGTAGAGTCTAGGATCACAGGCAACGCCTTCATTTGATGTTGTCACCGGTGTCGGAAATTGAGATTTTGTTGATCGCTAATGACAGTTATATCACCTTGAATACGAGCAATTTTATTAATGGGGCGTGTGTATGGGCGGATCCAGAGTTGGTCCGCCTAATTACATACAAAAATCGTTAATCAACACTTTTTATGAGAATAGGGAGTAAGTGGGCTAGGTTCAAAATTGTTACTATGTTAGATGAGTGGATTTGGGTGCCCGATACCCAACCTTGATTTTTAAGCTGCGGGTCCCCTTGTGGGGGGGGGGGGGGGGGGGCAAAACGTCGACATTTTGCGAACAACAATCAATGTTCGTGCATCAGTCGATCAACTTCAGATGTTGCCAAAAACAATGCTTAAGAAGACCCCCGACCCATCGTTCCTCCCTTAAGAACACATCCTTTACCCCCCCCCCCCCTCTCTTAGAGACGAGTTAATTTTTTCGTTAAAAGTTTCACTATTGGTAAACCTGAACACAACACTAACCAAGAACGCGAAATCCCCCCTAAGAATTAAAGTTCAGATCATCGGGCACCGTTGTCCACTCATCTAGCATAGTTAAACTTTTGTACACGATTTTTGTACAGCGTTCTCGTAAGGGAGAACTACGTCAGAAATTCACGGTCAACTGTCTTTGTCGGCCAACGCCGCGACCTAAAGGTTAGGCGTCTTTTTTACTAGGTCACCGCGGTTCTACGAAAGAGGGGTTCTCAAGTTTTGGCCATATTATAATATGGCCGATTTAATGGAACAAGTTTAAGAATGCTGTATCAACGTATTATTTCTCTCGGAAAAAAAAGACGAGAAAACAAATAAATCCGTAGGAATGAATTTAACATTTTGAAGATCCTACACAACGTTTTAGACATTCGAAAAGTAGGATTTATTCGCTGATATTTTGACCTCGTGTGCTTCATTAAATATGAATAAATATCAAAGTGCTCTATTAGAAATGCTCTCTTACAGGTCCGGTATTATAGCACTGTTTATTCCCCAGATGCTATTGATTAGTACAACGTGAAAGACTAGCTAAAAAAAAATATGCGGTTATTAAAAATAAATCCCTTATTATTGATTGTTGCAAATCCACGATGTATTAGTAGAAAGGCCATCATGACATTCTTTTGTTTTTCTTTCTCTGAAATATTAACGAAAATTGATATTAATATGGCAAACAATCACCTTCGTGTTTCAAAAGACCGTCAATTTGTCACAAACTAGGGCATTTCGGGACTAAGACATGATTCAATTTAAGCTAACCATTCTCCCACCCGATTTCAAAAGAATGGACACTACACGGCTTAAAGATCATTGGAAAAGCTTCATATATTTTTTTTATATAAGTATAACACGATTCAGAATGTCAATGTTACCTATGACAGGTAAATTTAAACAGGTAGATTTCCGCTGTTCTCCGTGAATAGTTGTAACTTTCCGCAAATAAACAAGCCATGATGTCATTTTAGTGCGTTTGCTTATAGAGATATGACCTTTAAAACTATGTGTAGAGTGTTTAATCATAACTGGATACAAAACAAACTATAAAAGTACAATCGACCCTAAATTATAAGACATTTGTACGTGTTGGGCAAATGGTCTAACGTGTGCACTTTAGATCATGCGTTCTGTCATTGGTTATAGTGTCGTGGTTTCTAGTCTGCGATTTCCATTTCATACTTGCCTAACCTTGTGGGTTTTCTCAAGAGTCCTTCGGAATCCCCGCGCTGCCGACCAAACCTACACGCGAGGAAATTATTGAATTTAAATTGTACCATATGTCAGTCCCTTCTTGAGTGGACGTTCCCCCCCCCCTCATCTCTCTCTCTGGACTGTGTAAACGGTTTAACCCAACCCTTAATTATTACAATACTAACCGGTACGTCTATTGCACATGGGATTTTTGTTAACTGAACTTAAATCATAAAGATCGGTATAATTCTAAGACATTTGTTTGCTTTCCTCGAATTTTGTTCCTGTGATTGAAGGATAACAAATCTGACCGGGTCGCAGTTCAATTGGTATATCAATATATTAATGGTAAATATTTGTCGAGGGTTGATATATATCAATCACAATCAGAGCTGACTCATATTATTTAATTACACCGAAATGGTTAGTTGGTATTAAAGGCCACGATTAGGAAGCAGCTGCTCGGTGTTTCGTGTGTGAACTCACTTACAAATTATAACCAGTTACTGAAACAGGTCAATCGGAATATTTAATGGTCTTTGTTTTGTAATTGAAAAAGCGAATAGAGTTCCCGAGACACACCTTTAGAATTATAAATCACACAGTTAGACATTTAAATTGAAAAGCAAAAACACTTTTATGGACAGTCGTATAATTCACATTATTTTATAATATTATGTAAATCAAATCCTAAAATGTGACAATTTATGTATATATTTTATGGTTTATGTCTGTAAGCTTATATGACTAGTTAATACTATTATCGTTCTTGAAAAATTGAATGCGCTACACAGTCTCCGGCACATGAATTACACAAATTGACCTTTAAGAAATACATTCGTCTATAGAATGGGTGACATAATAATCGCAACGATCACAGCGTGGAATTTGGAGACTCTCGTGGGATATAAAATTTGTATTTCTTCGAGAAGATAACCCAGACTATAGGATCAAGGGCTAAAAGGGCCTTTTAGTTACTCATTTTTATCTGGGACTGCTCCTTTAACGTTCGTTATTAGTTACGTTTCTTTTTAGAAAAAAAGCCACACCTTAGTTTTATCGTAAGATTTTTGAAGGCTAACTTTAGAATACAATATGTTGATCTCAGATTGTTCCAGATAATTATACAAAGAAACGATAAACAACATAGATTAATTACACCATTAATTGATCGGTTTGTCCTAAATATTAAGAGACACATAAGAACATCTGATACCACACATTTATATCACGTAGCTAACAATATTTGTTATACCGTGTATACATTAGCGTGCACGTAAACGATCCCATGGCAGTGAGAATTCTAAAGAGAGTAGGCCATAGTGCCGCTGCTAGGGCAAAATTTCCATCATAGCAAACTGTATGGCGTATGCCCATCTTCACCAGCCCAGTCGGAGCAGAGCAGTAGGACGTTAAACCCCATTTCGTTTCATTTTTCATTGCCAGACCAAGAATCCAAAGTCAAACGTTTTAGAACACTGGACGCCGTGCCGCTGGCTAGTGCTTGCAATAGTATGGAGTTAGATGTCAGAAGCTGATGGATATATTGCCTCTACAAGTGTTAATATATTAACACCAGTCTCTAACATCTTGACAGATACTCATTCCAGGTTGACAAAGAGTTGCGACTCACATATTCTCATTTCTCTATCATTATAAAATATTTATAACAGTGTCTTCGGGGGTATCATAGTTGCACTTGTGACTCAATTTACCAGATGATTCAGAAGTGTGATATTTACAAGCAAACTACAAGTATATTTGCACGTCAACTTTATTGGGACCAAGATTCCTAAAGGCGGTTGTGATTCTCTTAAGAATGTATGATGACATTTTTGAGCGCTGTCATTTGAAGAATGTTATTTTTCGTCAACACGTACATGGGAGACACGGGGGGGGGGGGCGTGTCGCTTTTCGGAAGTATCGTATTTTGCATAATTGCCAAATGATTTCAAAATTGATATGTGTAGGTTTATAACAAGAAAGATGATCAGACAGACTGTAGTAGCGCCAGTGGGAGAGAACTCCCGTTATATTGTAAGCCATCTATAAATTCATTATCGGATCTTAAGAAATGGCGCTGTTTTGGCCGTGTGGAAATAAAACTTGGAATCACTGGGAACGTTCGCGATTTTCACGTTAAACCACCGGAATTTAATTTCTTCTGAGATTAAATACATGTATCGAATCTGCCGTTTAATCTGTGACCAATTGCACCATATGATATTTTATAAGGATATTTTCGCTCATATTTCATTAATTTACGTAAAAGCTGTTTCCTTTCCAGTGGCAGGATTCAGCATGCCAACTACAGCTTTGTAATTTTTCTCGTTCCTTATTTCCTTTGATATTTTTAGCATGAGTTGGATTCATTAAAAGCGATGAACTATTAAGTCGCACGCGTCTGTCGTCATTGCCTGAACTAGTAGTGAATAACGGTCCGGACATCAGAGTGTATTGATGTTGTATTGGGTTTGCGGGGATATATCGACGTTTTAATATATATACTGTTGTACCTGCACGTTACTCCAACGTTATATTATTTTACACCCTGCTGTGTCGCACGCTGCTTTACGTGTCACATCAGTAACCAATGAACAGCTCCGTTATATAGTAGCACGGGATTGATCAAGGACCGATGCTAGTGAACAGGTTGAAGCGATGGAAGTTCGACTTTTACCAGTGTTACAATAACTCCTCCCGTCCGGAGTTCCCTAACTACACCTTTTAGTTTTTTTTCTAATTACGCCTAGTATTTACCCCCAATGTTTCCGTGTTTTTAAACGCCTTTTGTGTGCTTTTGTTGTTTTCTTTGAGGATTTACCGTTTTATCACGTCATAATGTTCGCAGACAGGTTATCATACCTTGAAAATATGGAAGTTTAAGAAACGATGCATAAGGAAGCGCTCAAGTTCGTTCTTGGAGTGTATTTTGTAGCGGGGTGATTGTTTGTGGATAATTACAACACAACATTCAAGCTTTGAAAAAGTGCTTTGTGAATTCACACATGGATTTCTATAAAAACCAAAGGACAAACGTGTTTCAAGTAAGAGAAATAATAAGTTATGGTTTTTATAGTTTTTGGAACATGAAAACTCGATGTTTATTTTGTGATTAAACTTTTTTTTATGTATATTTAAAACAAAGTCGTTAACGGGATAACTGAAGGAATATTAGCCTTAATGTGGGTGTTTAAGGAGTGTAAAGCACCCGTATTGTGTTTTTTCGGATTATCATGCGTAACTGATGTATACAAGGACTAGAGAGCGACCCTCCTACATGTACGACGCCTCGGACGAAGAAGATATGGGGGGTGACGGCATGTGGGTGGAGAACGGTAAGTCAAGATTATATATTATCAAAAAAGACATAAAAGGTACACGAAAAGCACATGCACACTACACCATAATAAGATGTACATAACTTAACAGTTCAATACTTATTATATTATGTTAAAATTAGGATATATCGATCCTTAATAGAACAATGCACATTGTAATGAGTCAAAGTTAAAATCATTGTGACGTTAGTTAGTCAGTGCGACGCTATAGATATTATAAATACGATATTAGAATCACAACGCCATTACAGTTATTAGAAAGCTTTGATTTTTTTTTAAATATAGAAGTCATTTTGACAAAAAAGTAATTTTTTACTTTTGAGATACATATTATGACGCTTAATCTTAATATTAATGTAAACCATTTTTTTTAAAATATATTAAAATTATTTCCACGTCAATTTGGCTCAACTTCAAAGAAAGATTCTTTGGATAGCACTGCCATGGATAAAGTATTGTGCAACATCAAAGGATTTTCTTTTAAGGTATACAAAAATAAATTACAGTATTATGATGTATTAATGTGCTTTAGTAACACATGTAGTGAATGAGAATGTATGGATCGTCGGAGTAATGTATTAAAAAACTGGATGGTAAAATACGATTTTTAATAAAAATACAACAAATGGAAACAGATAAGTTTTGATGAGATTTATATAACGCAATGAACAATTTGAAAAACTCAATGTTAAGATTTATATTCGAGGGGTGGCTGAAAAGCTCTAAGCCAGAAAAGGAAAGATCAGTTTGGGTTGAAACAAACTTTTGCCACCAACAAGTGCAGTCATTGAATGAATCACAGACATAAGAACTGCAACTGTACCAGATCATCTTTCGAAATCACCAGAAATGGACCAAACTGGATGTAAGTCAGTCATCAAGAACTTGCAACTAAAAGGACTAACCCCAACAGAGATACCTGCTGACATGGTCTCGACATTATGGGATGATGAACGTCCCCTTTCCACAGTAAAGAAGTAGGCTGCCGAATTTAAGCGTGATAGGCAGAGCCTTGGCGATTACCAGTGTCCGGGAATGTCATTAACAGCAACCATCCACGATAACATTACCCGGGTCCATTACAAGGTGATGGCTGATCGACGATTGACCACTCGAAATATTACCGGTGTTGTGGGCATCTCTCATTAAAGGATTAACGAGTTGCGAATCTCAAAGGTTTCTGTAAGGTGGGTGCTAAAGCCCTTGGCCGCGGTTCAGAAACGTGTCAAATTCCTGACGCCTCGTGACAATCTGCGCCGTTTTGAAGCAGATCCTGATAACTTTTTGACGAGCATTGTGACCATGGATGAGGCCTGTTTCCAATAATAATGACGTCATGTCAGCTGTGAACGACATTTTTTTTAAGGTTACTAAAGAAAATTTCTTCCTAGCCGGCATTCAGTCCTTGCAACATCACTGGCAAAAGTGTGTACACTTCGAAGGAGACTATCTAGAAAAAGTAAATAGAAACCATTGACTTTGTACTGGCCTTTTGCATATAGGCTTAGAGCATGATAAATACACGAAAACTCATTGTTTAATAAGATTTATACAAAGCATGTAAATGTATACAACTGGAATCACATATTGTATGTATGGATAATGTGTAAATATATAAAAGGGTTCTTAATATAATGTGTGATTAAAAAACGTCTGAAAGGAAATCATACATGATATGTAATATTTATGGATGTACACTCAATGCGGATGATATTTACATTGTGAACAACATTATGCATAATGTATAATTATGATGTATATCTGGTATTTTGTGGGATTATATTACTATTAAAAGACGTATAGCATCAATTATTAATACACGTGAGTTACACCACTCCACACACACTTGTCATCAGTGGTAAACAATAGTGTTAAAAAAATCAGTTATCTTTTGTTCATCATCCAAGTAACACTACACCAAACTACAATAACAAAAATATCAATTATATTTTGTGGGATTGTAGGATAACACCAAACTGCATATCAATTGGCGTTTGTAGGATTGTTCGATTAGTAATAATATGTTGTAGACATAGCCAAACACAAAGCCACAATAACATAACATGTCAACTAGCTTCTGTGGGATTGCACAATTTTTAAATAGTGTGCAGCATCCACGTCAAGTATCCAAGCAATACTAAGCCAAGCTACAATAACAGAACATTATCATTTAGCTTCTTTGGGACTGTACGATTATTATATAGTGTACGGCATCCACGCAAATCATCAAAGCAATACTAAACCAAGCTACAATAACATAACATTATCAATTAGCTTCTGTGGAATTATATGATTATTGTAATTTTATCATTCATTAACAAACTAATAAGCTATATACCAAAAAAAAAACAATCCTGAAAAGATACGAAGATAGCCGCACGTGTTTTGTATGTTGAATGAAAACAAGTAAAACACAATAAGAACAGCTGTTGTTGTACATACTATACTAAATTAAACAACTTTCTAGGTTAAATTTCTTTCCAAAGTAATATCGATACTCGTTGTATAATACATCTGAAAATATAATTCAATTTAAAGAAGCGAGACCCCTTTTATTTAGGTCAAATTTTGTTCGAATCCGAAACATTTTTAAAAGACAGGACATAGCTTATTTATTTACCCAATTCATCTCAAATAGGTCTCATTTTTGTTCGATTTGCGATTTGCAGCATTTTTGTGGTGTCTGATTGAAGATCTTAAATCTGGGTTCCGACGCCAACGAATGCATGACTTTTCGTTCCATTCCAACGGTTAGACGCTGTGTCTTGCTAGGCACACCAGCTATATCGCTGACAAAGAGAAAAAAAAGGCTGTAAAATGCCGGGCATACATGGCCACACATGGTTAAATCTATTTGTTAAGGCCAGCTCCATTTTCGTCAAGGTTGCTAATCAAAAGATGTAAATAAGGTTAGGGCATGTGATTGTTAATGGGATTATCTAAGAATTTCGGGGAGAGGTTACGTCTCCACATAAGCACTGACCCAGGATGATGTTACATCTCGTGACGTGGCATTATCAAATAGGTCGAGCTGGCCACACATGCCTATTTGTCTTTACCAATATGGTTAGCGTCATACCCACACGGCCATCCATGCCTACTTGTCTGCACTCACAGTGTGTTATAAGTGAAATTTTGTCCGGACGGCGATGTGAAGTTTTACGCCATTTTCAAAACCTGGTGATATCGCAGACAAGTGTTTCTCGGGAAACTTGGGCGACCACAGCTTCGACATAGAGCTATTTATACTTTAAATTACCTGTTGTCTCGAGCTGTCGGCGTTGATTGGTTATTAAGATCATAACAAGTTTGTGATCAGAGGATCAATAGCCTGTTTGATTTGTCCTTTTTCATCCAGACTAACAATCATGACGTCATTTACTTATTAAGACTGGTGTAAGTTTGTTTGCGATGCCCCCTGGGGTTGCTGTCTCAGGTACATATTGGTATTAAACACCCACTTACAGAGTAGTCATTCAAGATTCTTGTCCGATATTTTTCAGTTGCCGTCTTACAGACAAAGTGTGTATCTCAATGGAATTGGGGCAACTGAATGTCAAATTAAGCCACGTTATTTTTATGATGGAAATTGTTTTAAGGTTCTGACGATATAATTTCTATTTTAGTTCAACTAAAATTTTACTGAAATTTCTTGCTGCGCCTCGAGGTCAAGTGCAAATTAAAAAACGGTTTCAACCGTTTGCGTGAACAGAATCCAAATTATTGAATATTTTGCCAACCCATTTTTCCGAGTTATGGATCATCGGTAGTTTTACATTCTTCAACCATGTATATTTCACCCGTCAGCAGTAGACATCTTGTTGGTAAATTCCCACAAATATACCAGGAAATAACTCAAAAGGTTACAGCAATTTCCAAACATACCACAAGGCCCGGGGAAAAAAGCACCCACAAGAATGTCAACTCACTCAAATCTAGTTCTGTAGCGGGAAGAAACCAAAGATTGTCAGTCAATGTAACAATTTATACGTTATAGAGTGTGCGTCAAATTTCGATTTTAAAAGTTAAAGCCCGATGAGGATATGTTCGTTATAATATTATTCATATTTATGAATATTCTAATGCATTTTATCAAAGCGTATATACATGTAAATATTTATAGGCTAATGTAAAATCTCAATAAAATAAACCGATTTTGTATATCTAATATAAATAGGGTGTTATTAAATACCGTTATCATTGTTTTACTGCATTTTCATGTAATTTATAAAACTTTAAACCCCGAGTATATTGTACTCCAAAATTTTAACAATAATTACAAGCTAAAACTATTAAAGTATATTACGATATTTATAAAAGCTGTCAAATAACGGGATAGATAAATATGTTTAAAATAAAATTCATTTTTATTATTGAATGGTTTTATTTATTCGTCCCGATGATATGAACTTGGGTTCAACGTTTTGTTAATGTTATTGTTATCTGGTTTTGAGACTGACATGAACCCTTAAACTAACATTAACCTACAAAAATATTAGAAGTTACTTTTGTTTTGTCTGAGTCCTACCGTTAACCTCCAAACTAAATTAGACCCTACTTTCGTTTTGTTATATTTTTGTCGTCATCTTTCAAACTAAATTAGACCTTACTTTCACTTTGTTTCATTCTTGTCGCCAACCTTCAAATTACTTTAATTTCACTCTTGTACTAACATTTAAATTGCATAACAGACTACTTTCGTTTTGTTTCGTTCTTGCCGTTAAACTTCAAACAGTATTAGAACTGAGTTTTGTTGTGTTCTGTTTCGTCTCATTGTCCCCACATCCAAGCTAATTTGACCCTATTTTCGTTCTAAACGGTGAGCCTCAAACAAAATTAGACGTTACTCACGTTTCGTTTCGCTCTTACCGGTAACATTTAGGCTTATTTCATTTTTATGATCAACCTTCAAACTACATTATACCTTATTTTCATAATATAGCTATTGAAAGTGAGGCCTTTTCCTCGACGAAAATGCTCATCGTTAATTGCTATGATTTTCTGATTGCTTGGTTCATGTTACGGTATAAACCACGGGAGACTGAAAAAATGAAAGTCAAAACGTCAATATATATATGATCGATTTCGTCAGAACAGACAGCTGGTATCTCTATATAAGCCTACAGTAGGTCAGCGACATATAATCTCTGGATCGAAATGAAATGAAATGGGGTTTAACGTCCTACTGTTCTGCTCCGACTGGGATAATGAAAACGGACCCTCTGGATGAAATGAGATAAAATTCGCCAATACTCCAATTGGGTTATTTTGAGACTTATAAAACAGAAGAATCCACTTTAAGCTTGGAATTGTTATTTGGGAAAGATATCTCGAGGGGCTACGAATATTCGGTTCAGCTGGTTGTCACGCATGGGGACACGGCGTGCTTGCTCTTTGAGGAATACTGCTTCAAACTGTTGTATGTAGGTGATTTCATATATTGTATCTAGTCATTAGATTCCATTGTTTTTTGTCTTGTATGGAATGCCTTTTAATCTCACATATCGATTCGTATATAGGTATATTGTATATGGATGTATTATAATTATATATCCGTATGGTGTAGATAAAAGACCTATTGTGGTGATTGTATTATTATATAAAACAGAAAATCTTCTCTAGTCGACATAATAATCACAATATTAGCTTCATATTGTGGATACAAGTTGCCTTGAATGCCACCATATTATACAGTAGAATCTGCATTAAGCAGCCACCCATGGCAATTTTTACGATTGACCGCTTAACGGGAGTGGCCTCTTAATAAAATCTCGTGTTTTTTGTACTAACAGAAATGGAGTTTAATGTCCTGCTCTTAAAGTTCCAATAACATTTTTTTAAGTTATATTTTTAAAATTTATTAAAATAAAGCCCCAAAATAGATTGAACCTATAAACAGTCCTACCTTGTTAAAGAATAATCCTATAATTCACTATTGCCAGTTGAGAAATTGGCAAAAATATCATTTTCAACTTCAAATTCAAACGTTTGAAGATGGCCGTCCATGGAGAAGAATGGGAAAACAAGGGAGGTAATTGAGTAACTATTTCCTCAATCAACCAGTGTCACCCTTTCTACCCCCCCCCCCCCCAAAAAAAAATTTTGTCCATGATCGTATAATAGTGAGTTGACACCCCCCCCCCCGTGTCTCTCTCAGCATTGAAAGCACGAATCATGATAGTTATTTGTACATGTATGTAATAGAATATCTCCTTTATATAAATTAATATGTATAACCCTTACTTACAATATAAGATGTGTCATTAAATTCTGATTTATAACCCTTATGTTGGTCTTATAGAAAAAAACACACAGCCAATATGTGGACGAGATGTTAAACCTCGTTTAAAGTAAACAGTTTGCCTATTATTTAATCATAATAAAGAAATCGGTGGCGAATATATCGAGCGAAAAACCGTTCAAATTAAGGTGGAAATGTTAATTTATACAATCGATCGATATTGTTCTGAAAAGCGCCTGTCAAAATGTCAGAGACATTTCAAGATATTAAAGGATTTAATTAATTCTGGTTGATAATGATAATATACCTATATTATATTGACTACTAAATTGTAATATTTTTGAAGTATTTGTTAATTTTATATAGCCATTTTGTCATCGCTGTCAGTCAAGAAATTGACCGAATTGGATAATTGGAAAATAGAATGTCACATAATTATTTTGAAATAATTCGAATTTAAAGCGTTCATGGCTAGCTTTCCCTCCCCTCATGGTACCTTGTTTGTTTTCGTACAGCGGATTTCCTTTCCTTACTGATAAGGATCACTGGCATTTTTAAGAAATAAAATGCGTTTCGACATATTTCAAAAACTCAAATTCATTGTTCTATAACGTCACAATAAAATAAAACCAAGTACGAACAATCCAAACCTTCAGACATAACTCAAAGTCATAAAAAAATGGTATTGGCAATAGTGTAAACAACAAATGGGGTGTTCACGAAAGAGTACGATTTTTTGCTATTCGCAATTTTTATATGAGCAATAATACTATGTTCTATACAGATTGGACCCGGCCGTTTTTCTTTTCAATTACAAAAATAGTGTATCCTATTCACTCTTCTATATATTAAAATTTTATATACCGTGATCCAATGGTTTATGACGACACAATATGTCGTCACGAAAGAGTACCTTAATTGATTATTCGGGTTCTTTAAATACATAGTGTATCGGGGATCACAGTGGCTAAATAGATAAGGCGCTGGCTTGCTAGTCTGGAGGTCGGGTGTTCGATCCCTGTATTGGCCGAGAAAGTTCGTCCAGATTTTCCGGCGTGATTCACCCTTGTCAGTCATGCAAAATCGAGGTCTTGACAAGGACAACTGTCTAGTTGTTTGGATTGGACGAAAAACCGAGGCCTCGTGTGTACCGTGGCGTGCGCGTAAAGGATCCCTTGACAGTTTGAATTCGATATAAGAGTGTGCCACTGTCCGGGCAAAAATTCCCCCATAGCACACTGTATTGCGTATGTCCGTCTTCATTAGCCCAGTTCGGAGCTGAACACTAGGACGTTAAACCCCATTTCATTTCATTTCACATAGTGTATCCTTTACCATCTCCTTTATTAAAAGTTTATACCGTGAAATTATAATATATTGACGACTTATCGATGCGATAACATGTTCACTAACACAAAATATCGAATTTTATCTCTCTCGACATGCTGGCGAATGCTGAAACTAGAGAAATTACGACTTTGACCTTTTTTCAAGACTTCCCCCGTCGCGAGATGCAAGAATCGACTCGATATTCTATTTCGTCTTCATTAACGTGTCCAGAAATAACTTAATTAGTACTGTTTCTTCGCCTTCTAATTGTAACCACCACGATAACCAGTCTATATATCACGGCCATAAGTGCTCGACAGATTTAAAAGGACATCATGGCACAGACTAAGCAGTTGGTCATTTGTCGCTTGGTCAAGACTAGAGTCCGTGTTCATCTCTTTCGATAATGATTATTTTCAAGCTAATGGTGGCAGTGGAGTACCTCAGGGGTGGGAGATTGATTGATCGGCGCGGCCGACTTTGAGACATTATCTGGAGGGCTGTCATATACCTTTACTGCATTGATGTCGTGTTGGACGTAGAATAACAAGCCTATCCAAATGGTGGGATGGGGCAAGTTTTTCGTCCATCCCATGAGGAAATTTCAGAGCGCTGTAATTTGGGACAACCGTACCTAAAGCGACAGGTAGTGGAAGGTACGGGAAGGAGCCTAGGACGAATGGATGATGGACGCTGTGCATGAGATATACAAACCCTTCCTCGTAAAAAGTTTGAGTCCACAACAGCTAACATCATTTCTCCGCACTGGTGCATTCCACCCACTTACTTTGGCTTCTGAAATCCGAATTGTCATTCACGAACGCATGAGTTCCAATCTTTTTAAATTTCTTTTGTACGTTATATGTCAGCATTTTTTTTGTCAGCTGATTTCTTATGAAAGCATGGTACGTGTGTTAACGTTCTTGTAGGTACATATGTACATTAATTACTTTAGCGTCTGAAAACCAAATGTCATTCACGAACACATGAGTTCCAACGATTTTTAAATTTCTTTTGTACAGTGTGTATATTATATCTCAGATGATTTTTTGTATTAAAGCATGGTACGTGTTTTAATGTTCTAATTAGTAAATGACTAGCAGGAATTAAGTAAGATTTTCCTCACTCATATTACCACATGGTGTAGAATGTGACGAATCATCAAATTGTCTGGACTATTGGTAATAAGGGTAAATATTATTAACATTGATTTTTCACACCATTTAATAAGAAAGGCAATTTTTGTGAGACGTGGCGCTCCAAGGCCTGGATGTAATTCACACCCTTGCTGTTTGGAAAACGGATAAGGAATTGTCTGTGTCTTTTAAACCATCTAAAAATCGAATAGAAAAAACTACCTATTTACACGTAGACGTTTTTTTTGAAACAGGATTATGTTTCCCACGAAATGAAATGGTATCAAACATGTTCTATTCATTATTCATGTCTGCTATTTGAGAGCCTGCAGCGTTTTATGGTCTAGGCGGGAATTTATATTAGCAGAATCAAAATACCCATTCAGATATGACACACATACAGATAGGACACATATTCAGACATGTAATATAATACAGATATGACATATATTCAGATATGACATATATTCAGATATCTCATAGATACAGATATGGCATATATTCAAATATGACATATTTTCAGATATGACATATTTTCAGACATGACATATTTTCAGACATGTCATATATACAGCTATGGTATATATTCAGATGACATATATTCAGATTATTATATATATTCAGATAAGTTACCAGACGCCATTTAGCTATACTATACCAGGGATAGAGGAATACCGGTATGCTTATTCAGTTTAAAAATGAATTGGGGTTTAACGTCCTACAACAGAGCTAATGAAAGCGGGCTTGTATCACGCAGTGTACCTTAAGGGAAATTTTGTGTTTCCGTCTACCGTCTATCCAAGATCAACTGTCAAGTTTGCATTTAAAAGCATGTGCATGCCAACCGGTGTACGGGTGGGCCTCGGTGTTTCGTACCATACGAAAGACAAGACGTTTTTCTAAAATTGACCCTCTTCAAAATACGAAGTACCACAAATTAATAAGATTTACTTACTAACAAAACGGTCAATCAATTGGATGTTGAAGGTTGACCATTCTCATTATTCTTTTATTCAATACGTTTGTAAAAATCATGGCGATTCTATACATACTTAATCAAAATTCCCTGCGGATTATCTCAAACTGTGTCCACGTGTTGGACAATCTAAGTAATATAACACATGACCTTTAATGCTGAACACTGATGGACAGTGAACTTCTAGTGGTGAAATACATCAATTAAATGACGGTCCCCCGTGTATACTCCCCATTAATCTAGTAATGGTTTCTCTATGCCACAATGGCGAGATCGCGTACACAGTGACTGCTTCCTCAAACTTACGTGCCATTATTAAGACATCTAACATCACATCCCCAAATTGAAAATACGTTACAATGACATTAAATTAAGTAATAGTGCCAAACTGACGTAAATGTATTACTTATTGGGGTTAAACACTCGTGGTGGCACACTTTCTTTTGTAGTCCTCAATTTTATCCTCGAGTCAATTTTCTTTTAAAAACATGAATTTTTACAGTTTTTTTTTAGTACCAACAGTAATACAAGACGAACGAGTGTTTGGTCTTGCGATTTAATATTTAACGGTTTTCTGTTCATTAAAAAGTATTTTTTCGAAAATCCAAGATGGCTGACCAAAAAGTCGGAAAAAAATGATAAAAACTCAACAACTTTATTTCTTTTACATATTATAAGAGAAGGAATTGTGAGCATTACAGTTAACGAACATTCTTTTTATAGTTGAACTCAAATTGAAATCATCATGGTAAACTAACATTCTGTTTATAGCTGAACTCATATTGAGATCATTTTGGTGTACTACAGACAATACTAGTTGAACTCACATTGAGATCATCATAGTAAACTATAGATGAAATGAACTTAAATGGTCGTAAACCGTTATCGTAAACTAACATTCCATGCACGTATAGTTGAACTCAAATTCATCAAAGATATTGTTCAGTTTTATTTCAATAATTCGCTGGTATGTTGGGCAGGTGACCATATTTCTTCATTGTCACATGTAAGCTTTGGATCAATCCACGCCACCCTACTCGTTGAAAACCTCATGGTCTAAAGCACACGCGTTAAACTACTGCCCCCCCCCCCGATTCCACTAATGACGATGAAATGCATATTTGTAAATAACCTTTTGGGAAATAAGAGAATTTTAATTGGAAATCATTAAATGTAGAAAATTCCTTATTTTTATTCCTGATCATTGTCTGTGCTGATAAAACATTAGCTGCGTCTCAAGTGTAGTATAAAATGACAATGTTATTACATGTTGCTGAATCCTTTATATTGTGATCCGCCATTTATTCATTCCTGTTAAGGTATCATGAAATTTTAATCATCCGCCATAAACAACGGAATAACGATTAATTAACGATAGTATGTCCTTGGCGTGAAATAAATAGTCTCTTTTTTGTCCACAAGTATCCTTGTGGGAATTTTTTGATGGGCGCCGAACTTAGTGTTTGCTTCTTTGCGGTGAAACTAACTTAACCAGGCGATCACTTTAACTCGATCGATATATCGATTATCACCCTTTCTTTTTATGTTGGAGGATTATTACCGGATGATTGAGCTGGAAATTGATTGATTAATGGAACTTTGATCCTTCGATTTATAATCAGACATAATTGGACTATTTTAGGTGGCACTAGGGTGAAAATGAAACCGGCGAATCTTTTGTTTCGCGGACTATTTTTTTCGGCCCGATCAATGAAACGCTATATCCTGTAAGTGCAACTGAAATAGTTAATTTTTCACATAAAATATTGTATTGATATCTGTTATCGACGATACGACAGCAGTCGATATTAGGAAAGAATCATATTCAATATAAAACAAAAACTTAAAGTAGATTTTCTCATAGTTTAAATGAAGCGGATTATTTTATATATAGCTACTTTGGTTGTAAAAATATATGGGTATAAAAGAGAAATGAAATAAATGGAGTTGAACGTCCTGGCTGGGCTAATGAAGACGGTGTATTAAAGTACGCTGGTGGTAAATAAATGACATTCTTATGGCAGGACAGGCGTTAAGATGTGATATGAACGGAACTGTCCAGATGTAAAATACAAGGATCAACAAAGGTTGTCGCTCAATCTGTGCTAACATAAAAACTAAATAAAAATAACACTACGCTCCGAAAAGGGGAATAGGCTTGTAGTGCCATAACGTACCTCACATAACAGCACGTGAAACAATAGCATGTGATGTACTGATGTCGGACAAAAAACATTTAATAATGATGCGGTACTGGTGTCGGACAAAAAACATTTAATACTGATGCGAGACAAAACAATCATGTGATACTAATGTCAGTCCTAATGCAATAGAATGCTGGAAGAACTTTGCGTATGTCAATATATTCTGATTATTATTCAACCCACGTTCTTGGAACTAATGATTGATTTGGCCAATACCTGAAAAAATAAGTAAATAAATCCTATTCTTTGATGTTAAAGCAAGAAAACATTAGATTGTCGA
The DNA here is from genome assembly GCA_948474765.1 of Patella depressa. Lineage (NCBI taxonomy): Eukaryota > Metazoa > Mollusca > Gastropoda > Patellidae > Patella > Patella depressa. The sequence continues at coordinate 75,091,920 of OX419715.1, forward strand.
TAAAATCATCCCAACCAAACACTCGTCTGTGAATTAAGAAAATATGATGAACTAGAAACATGAACAGAGCTAGTCTCAGTACTAAATCTGATACACAAGCTCTGTTGATGTAATCGAAATATATTTATGGTATCACTTCTTGTCCATGTAACTAACATCACTTGTAATGTTTTGTTATGTTTAAATAAGATTCCCATTTTATTTTGGATTTCCAAACTTTATTAATTTACAGTGTGTAATTGAATGATCATATTGAAATCCATATTAAGCATTTCTTCTGTCCATTCTCCAAGCAATGTCACGAGATTCAGCATTTTGTTTTGAGTGACTAAGCTTAATACAAGTCTAAAATGTCAGCCTTAAAATAAGTTAATTAATAAACCACAGCGCTGAATTTACTGACCCACACCCGGCCATTTGACCATTATTTATCAAAATTACCGCAAAACATCTAGAATTATGAAATGCATTGACATGCGTTCATCTCTGTTTTTTTCTGCCATGTCACGTCATAAAAACTCGATACATATTGTCAATAAGAACAACGGGTGACATTTACTGTACATTGGGCTACATTCTTGTAGCACAGAGATTTAAGAACAAGCTGCAGGCCCTACGATCAACCTGGAAGCGAAGTGAAAATAAATAAAACTAATTTTAGTTAGATTGACAGAATATAGAACTAAAACTTCTCAAGCCAACGGCCGTTCCAATAGCAACGTAGTAGCTAGTGTGCAGGAAGTTAAGAGGGGTGGGGAGGGGCGGCTCAACCTCCACGCGACACAAATTAGGTCATGATTCAATTTTATTTCAATAATTCTTTTGCGTGTACGTTTTTTAGCAGTTGGAGGAATTCGCAGAGGACCCGGAGAAAACCCACGAGGTTTAGCAGGCGACCCCACGCCTTGACACACACTTTTATCTTTTTAAAAAGTACTATATATTATGTTGTGTTGTTTACAGTGGCTGTCATTTCCAGAGTTTCTGTCTTTATGTTTTGTCAGCTTAATGAAGGGTTACAGATGTTAATCTGTGTTAATCCAGTAATACGTACATTTGAATAATTTCAGAAAACATTTTTGTGTGTTTTTTTACCTGACATCTGCTTCTGTTTAAACACGACGTAGGCTAATATATAATCGATAACATTCAACATTTCCTAGCAACAGATAGAAAATAATCATAAAAAGCAAACACGGATGTAATATATAAATCATAAATAAATCATAAATATAAAACATTTAGCAAGGGCTGAAGTCTCCACGGCTTAACGGCTTAATCCAGGCTAAAATGTACTCATATTGATTATTTAATTTTAAATAAGATACATTATGGGAGAGTATCTGGCAGTTCTCACTCTTATAGTTAAAACATGATTATGTAAAGGCTATATGCTGAAAATGTCAGTCAAATTGATCCATTCTGACTTGAGAATTTAGCGATTGAATTTTCGGCCATGCTTCGATCATCATTACTAAAGTCGGTACGATAAAAAAAACATAGTCTCGATTATCCATTTCATGATTTAATCATGAATGAAAGTTGAGCAGCAAATATCGCAGGATAACGATGACATCGGATGTTGATTGTGGTCTGGATAAGTTAATTAATGTCTAATTAATAATTTAGATAACATTTCAGGCCTAAATAAACACCTGCAATAGGCAGATTTAGATTTTGCGTAATGCATGTTTGTAACAAAGTTGTCTATACCCTTCATAAACTGAACATTCATTTAGGTGCAAAGAACTGCATGACCTCTGTTAGTTTTGATATATATTGTACTGGACGTTTCTTTCACTCTCCAAACTAATTTAAGGCACGATCTTATTAACTATATAATTTATTCAATATGTTATCTACAAGCTACATATGATCTGTGCAATACGCGGCAGAACTTCCTTATTTGATGATCCCTCCTGTCCATCTTCCCTAAGTGTTGGCGGCTTTATATACAGTAGTTTACTCACAGTTAGCAGACAAGACAAGTCACAGTTAGCAGACAAGACAAGACAACCAGGGAGAGAGAGAAAGAGGGAGGGAGCAGACGAAAGAGACAGGAACACATCTAACTATATTGTAACTACCACTCTGCAACGCTGCCAATGCAGCGGCTGGACTCGGGCGATCGTTCCAAGTACTAGTTTCTGCAATGTGTTCCAGTATAGTAATAGTACTAGTTTCTGTAATGTTGATATAGGCCTATTTTTGTACCTGTTTTAAAATCTGTTCCCGATGTAAATAAACGATATATTTACGAAGCTGACTCTGTAATAACTAAAATACTGTTACATGTTTCAGAAAACAAAATAAAATATCGACATTAGCTACATTGAAAAAGGGGCCCACGAAAAGATTTTAAAGAAATTTATAAGTGATATCGCCTGAAGAGGAACGGGGCTTAACGTTTTGATACGAACAAGGTCATTTCGAGTCTAACCTTGTATTTCAATGATTCGCTTGTGCACGTAGGGGCCCTTCGGCAGTGGGGAGAAACCGGGGCGGGGAATCGAAACCACGCCACTCAATGATAGACCTTATGATCTTAATCGCAAGCGTTAACCATTCTCCCCCATCTCGGTGTAAAATTCTTCCCTCATCATTGATTTGGGGCTACAGAAAAAACCCATGATACATCCACGTGGCTATGTAAGTAAATTCTGTTGTAGGAAATCACCAGAACGCCCCCAATCAACAGCAACGGTCTGACCAAAAAGTAATGGGTGGTCGCCATGCCAGACACGGTTGATAACAGAGCGTACACAGCGAATCAATCGTGTCCAAGAGACAACGCAAGTAATGGAGGCTACAGATAAAATTAACGATGATTACAAACAGAAAAAACACAGGCATTTCTAATTAAAATATCCCTATTAAATCGACACTATAATAGTTATCAGCGATTTAGGCTGCGTGTAGTTCCTTAATGAATTGTCGACACATCGTAATGAAATGTACGGCGTTCGGAGAATGAAATTTAAGCGTACCGTTTCAACTCTCGGCTTGATCGATAAGACTTGTTATACAAGAAGGTTGTCTGTATTTTGCAGTGTACCTACTGTTTATCAAGAAATGAAAGTTTCTATTTTATTAAACCTTAAAATGTCAACCACCTATATGCCCGTAAGGAAATTAGCAGTGGCAATGGTCTAGCACCACTCTCTAAAATGACACTATACTGCCTCGTCGCCTTTAATAATCTAGAAGATATTATCTATTTAAGCTTCTATTCGTCTGCTTGCAACGTGGATAACCTTTTCAATGTTTCGTTCGGGTTGGATTAAATATTAAACCAATTTGATAAATGAGATAACCACATGGATGTTTTTCGGAACAATTCTCTTTTTACATTCTTTTTAAAATCACCTAAACATAAACTGGTCCTTGTTTAACGGAGATGGAACTAACTTCTGGGTACTTTTCTTTAAAAATAAACACCTTTCTGTATTACTGTACCCAAAATGATAATTAAAAAACAATTCCATAACACACACACAACATATTAAAAAAAATTTTGAGACACAGTTTATTTAATCTTTATGTGTGAAACGCATAATAAAATAGAACACCTTTTTCTCAATATGGCGGTGATCCCGGACAGAGATCCGTCCTCACAGTAAGTAGATAGTTAACTGTGAGCAAAATGGTAACATGGATGGAATGAACATTGTAAACGTTCATCACCTTTCAGGCAGAGATAAATAAATGTGTTTATTATAGCCTACACAGCTGTTTCTCGTTTCTTATAGCAATCAATATATTGATAGTTTATTAGTATGTTTGTCACATCTACACAATAATACAAAATATATATTATATACTAATAATATACAGACCTTTATATACCACAGTATGGACTACGTAACATAAACTAAAACATGATAATGCACACTGTCATAACATGATCTGTATATAATTAGGTTTAATTACAGTGTGGGATTGATTAAAGGGGTGGCGTGGGAATGGTGAGCACGTCATCGAGTCATCTGCCGTGGTTTCGATTTCCCGGTTGTACGTAACAAAGAGTAGGGTCGCCTGTCCAACGTCGTGGTTGTTCTCCAGGTCCCCCAGTTTCCTCCCACTGCTAACACCATGTTAGTCCCGCAATGACCTATTTTGTGTCGAGTGGACGTTAAACTCCCATTTCTCCTCTTTGTGATTAACGGAAGATTAGATAGAGCTGACTGTTCTGGCTAAAATAGATTGTCATTGTTACCGTTGTTACACTAATAAACAAAGTTTCGATTATCCATTTTTATTGTTAAACATGAACAGCCGTTCAATATCGTATGCCAGTTTTGTATGATATTTTAATTTGATAATAGATCGAAAGCATTAATCTGTTAACTCGAGGAAGTGAAAGTTAATCTGTTTTCAAATTACATTTTCGCTTGGTCTTTTTATGTGTGGTTTTATTTAAATTGTTGTCTGTTCATTATAGATTTGATTATATGTTACGACTGGTTCTATCTATTAGTGGATTTGGCCATTGAATGAAGACTGATTGTCATCGCACAAAACATGAAATTCAATCAAATTGGAAAATACATTTTTAACTCACAAAAAGGGTCGTGTCATTTTAAATGTCCCAAGTCAAACAAACCGCCAGTTCCGTGATCGCCTACAAGACGACAGACTTATCGATGAGCCCTGAGAAAACCTGTACCTGGAGTATTAAGAACATCCTGCAATCTGTCATTTTAACTAAATTTACAATAATTTAATGGCACCAAACCTTGAATTGAACTGGCATGACAATTTTTTTTTTCGATTAGTGGTGTCACGAGATCTTTCGGTAGAATTGATAAATATTAAACGTAAGTAGGATTGTTCGCCAATTTTATGGTTTCGTTTTTGGTCAATCTGATAAAAATGCACATTATATTTCGTTTCGTTTTTTATACTTTCGATGGACTGCACTACATGAAAATCTGACCGGTTGTAGCGATAGGTCGCGTCAAAGGTCATACGAGCGACTTTTGATCATATGACGTCAGACATTTCATTAACCAATGGATTACCCACAGTTTCGTGCAAAACAGACCTAAAGCTGGACGAAACAGACCGCTTCATTAGCTACTACCTCACACTATCCAGAACACGTCAGTGATAACTCTTTCAGATCCTAGTGTAGTTAAGACATATAAATCCTAAACTATATAAAATGAAACGAAATAGGATCTGTGTTTTTACCAGATTAGCTTTTGGATTAAACTGTCGACAGCGAAAAACAACATCAGTTGTACATGTATCTCAACAATGGGTTAATCTGTAAACGCAACATTTTGATTGTGCATATTTTAAGCCCACTTCGCGAAAACCACAGAAACTGAAATCGATATTATGTTGTTTTCATTTACCCAAATCAAAGAGCTCTAGCAATTTATACTTTTGAAAAGATAGGACGCGTCTTTCTGTCTTCCTTGCCATATAAATGCACGTCTTCAATACCTAACTGTATCTGGAAATAGATCGCTCGCTCAAAAATGTAGAAGTGAAACCGAATCACAGTACATGTTAGGATATTTTAAGTAGAAGCCATGTTATTTGATTTACGAACACATCCACCTACGATGATATCACAGACAGGTCTAAATTGGCTTCCGATGATTATCTTCTTAGACTTCATGAGGGGATTCTGTTGTCGAGTGGAGTGCATCAGCTCGATTGTAATATAATATAATATTTCTAGGGTTTAAAGGTTTTGGCGGATACAAGGTAGATGTTTATATCATAAAAAATATATCCTCCGGAATTCAAACCCTGGAGCCAGATTCATACTATCCCGAATTATTTTGTTCCCCAAACAATTCAGGTTAGAAACAAATGATTTCTACTCAATATAACCAAAACGGATTGAAGCCCATTCAAAGGATATCTCTAAACCTTAAGGTTAATGACTGTACATCATGATTCCTTGAAGAATAGATATACGTGACTGGGTATAACTATATTTAAAGGCATTAAGTCGACACGAGGTTGACAAGAAAACTAAATCGATAACAAATAACACATTTCAGCACAAAGAAATCATGTGTCAATAGTTGTTACCTCGTTTGTAGATGTTCGTCTTGAGTTTGACTCAATTCTTGTAATCAGGTGCGTAGTCAGTGTATAAGTAGCAGGTGCTCTGGTATAAAATATGATACTCTGGTGATAGGTGTGGTTTATTCTTGCAAACAGAAGGGAGATAAACATTTGTTAATCTCATTCTATTATTCTGTCCATAATCCACTGGAAAGTTTATGGGTACATATTGATCTAATCGCTTAATCAATTAACCGGAAACAGGTTATCCGGAAATATAAGAAGTCACTTCAATTTTGTGTTAAATAGGAATGGCTTAAGCCAATGACCGCTGCTTTCAGTCTCAACCAGAATCGCCATTCGGGTTCTGGAGTCGTAAGAAGTATTTTGATTGTTGACGTGTATCTTTTTTAAGTAAGCCGAATGGTATCACAGTGTGAGCTGAAACCCACCACCTCTCAGTATCTACTTTACGGGAAAAACGTGTCAGAAAAGTGTAAGTGTGGGCACGTCAATGATTGTGGAAGATGCAAATGGGCTTCATTGCCGAATTGGAATTCCAGATCATTCGTCACATTATGATCCCTTGGGGATCACCTGCCATCCCACAAAAGCTATAAATGCCTCATGACCCAACGCTTATTGGACATAAAAGTGAGGTTTACCCATCAGCAGCTATTCATATATTCATTCAGACGGTGTCATGACCCCATTGACTATTCAATGGACTTTAAAAGTTAGAATTTCGCTGATCGAATTTCTGGCAATATCTAATATTCCACGGCTTATTGCAAGCTAAAAGTTACTCGAATTGATAATTTAACACGCAGTTAAACTATCAACCCTGGATAATCTCCCTACTTCGATTCAGTCAGATTGTAAGATTTTAGTGAAGATTTCAGGTGGCGCTGGTTTGTTTTGACGAAAATTTAAGTTCTCGATATAACTTAATAAGTGCTTAACGGACATGAAGCAAGTTTTGATGGATATTCCGTTTAGAAATTCAATGAAATACCTAAAATAACGACCATAGACTTTAATAATGAAATATCCAGTATGTATTGACTGCTGCATGTAAAGCAACACGGCAACGATAGTCATCATAAATTGGAAAAATGACCTTCGAGGCAGAGGAAACAACGTCTTTGTAATCGACTCATATTTAAAAATGGTCAATATCTAGTCTTAACGACCTTAAGCTGTCGTTATTAATGTCAATTATAGTCGAGATATAATTGGTATCATGTCTAACACCCCGTGGTCTTCAGATCCAATTAAATATATTTATAGGTTGTCTCATTAATTACTGAAACACATCGTATTCGTGATCAGTTATTATCTCGTATTGCTGGTGCACATCCATTGGTGGTTGAATTGTCAACAACAGTAGCAATGAGGCTCAATATCGCACCTTTGAACACCCAACTGGGATAATGAAGACGGCCGATCGCGCCGTGTTAGATGTGGGAAAACTGTCAAGTGTAAGTCAAAGAGCTGCCACCCTGAGAGCCTCTCCCCCCGTCTTGCAAAACTAACAAAAGGAAGCCACGCTCGAAAATCCCTAGTAACTTTCTCTCCTAATACTGTGGATTGAAACCAGGCTTCAGTTAAGAGCTTACTTAACTTCCAATAACTGTGTTTAAAAGAAATATCTTTGGTCCAGAAAAATAAAACTTTGCATAGTTTCTTATGGATGTATTTGATACATTGAAACTACAAAATTTTTAAAAAGGACTATATTTCATTTAAAATGAAAAATAAGGCCAGCTCCCGAGTTCACAAAGCATTCTCAAACTTAAGCTGACAATTTACGGTTGTCTTATGTTACAAAAATATAGCTCTTTATAAAACTATGTTCAAAGTTTT